>CM075066.1:18782500-20032500 GCA_037428765.1 Rubia yunnanensis
AAATATTAGTAATTTAAACTACATTCTGCACAGAAATTTAGTATAATTTATTCATTTGTTAACATAAATCACGTATAGGTTACAGATAAACATGCATTAGATTAAAATGAACAAAACACAGAAAATGCATTTGTCGATTCCAACTTTTAAGAAACTTGTGCGTTGTTCAGATTATAACATGTGAAAAATGCACTACACTCTGCATATGTTACATTACAAGTAGTATTTGTTATGCTTATCAGAACAAAGCTTACATTAGAAATTGTATTCTTTATTATTACAGGTACAATTTTCCAAATTTAAATGATATTGATGCCACTGAAAATCTTACTGGCGTAAAAGCAAAAACATTGGAAGCACTTCATGCTCTGTACAAGAAGCATGTAAATGCTATTGGTTTCAGCTACAGGAAGGACTATCAACGTCGAAACAGCAAAGGCCATATTCGTGAAAAGTACTACAAGTGCTCTGCTGGAGGCCAATTGAAAAGATTAAAAACTAGCACTACCAGCTCTGTTCCTTGCATGGATAATGAAAATCATTCTGAAAAGAAGAAGAACAGGAAGAGAAAGGACTTGATTAAAAAAACAGGATGCCTAGCTTAAATTAGAGTGAAGCTAGAGCAGGATTATTACATCGTGGCACATCACAATACCATACACAATCATGAGTTAACAAGACCAGCCTGGCAGTATCTCAGTAGGAGTGAACGGAGGATTACAGAAGACAAAGGAAAAGCTATCAGAACAATGGAACAAACAGGTTTAAGACCTACTATAGGATATAAATACATGTCTTTTGAAGCTGGTGGAGAAGAGAATCTAGGGCATACAATGAAAGACCACCTCAACTTTGTGTGTCGACTTCGGATGAAAGAAATAGAAAGTGGAGATGCTTAGAAACTTGTTGACACACTCATGGAAATCAATGCCAAGGACAAATATTTCTTCTTCAAAGTCAAGTTCGACGAGGAAACAAAACTATCAACAGTGTTTTGGAGGATTCAATGATGCTGGAGGACTACAAACTCTATGGAGATGTCACCATATTTGACACTACATATAGAACAAACAAGTATAACTTGATTTGTGCGCCAATAGTTGGAATCAACAATCACTGAAACATAACAATGTTTGCTTGTGCTTTTATAGCAAATGAGTTGGCTGATACTTTTGTGTGGCTCCTCAACACTTTCAGGAAATCAATGGAAGGAAAGGAAACTGTCACAATATTCACAGATCAAGATCCTGCAATGGGCAAAGCAATAAATGAGTTATGTTCTAAAAATTTGTTGCATATAGTTCTGAGCACTGAATATTCACTGTTAGACATTGAACCTCTTGCCTTACAGTATGCATTACATAGATTATAAGCTGCACTTGTTACTTTAGAAATCAGGTTTCCTGAAAATGATGCAACTTCAGAAATTCCATTTATTAGACCTGAAACTGAGTAGGAAATGTTAGCTTCTGTACGTGTTGGCTTACAATATGTGTACTGATCAACATCCATTTCTTGTTGCAATTTCCAGGTCTTCCAAAACACAAAACACGGGTTGTGCCCGTGGCACATAAAACAAAATGCAATACAAAATTATGGGAGATTAAAGAAAGATGAATCCTTCAAAAGCGATCTAGACTACTGTATGAAAAGATGTCATAATCCTATAGAATTTGAAGAAAAATGGACCTCCATGATCGACACATACAAGCTGGAAAGTAGCACCTGGTTTCAACGCCTGTACATCATCCGTGAAAAATGGAGCACGACATTCAGCAAAGATATTTTCTCAGCAGGCATCTTATCATCACAACGAAGTGAAAGCACCAACCATGCACTATGCTTCAATGCAAAAAAAACAACAATACTGACACACTTCTATGAGCTCTTCAACCAAACAATCAGAAAGTGGATGAGAGATGAAGCAGAAAAGGAAAATGCATGTACAAAAGCAAAGCCAAATTATCAAAACAAAGCCAAATTATCAAAACAAAGCAGGTATGTTCACATTTGAAAATATGTATTACTTAGTCTGGAACACGAATTTGTTAACTTACAGTATGTATTTATATCCCACTACTGGACTTGTACAGGTTTGGTAAAATATGCTGCTCAGGTTTACACACTTGCACTGTACAAAGGATTCAAAAATGAATTTTCCCTAGCAATGGCAACTAAGGTCAAGGAACTTTTCTCAGAACCATCGACAAAAAAAATATGAGGTCAACCTAGAACATGATGAATCCAAATACGAGACAGTTGAGTACAAAAATGAAGATGGGATGGTTGAAGTACAATGCACATGCATGTCCTTCGAGGTGTCAGGTATGCTTTGCTTTCATACTCTCAGGATATTGCACCATCATTCCATCACAGAAATACTTGCAAAGTACATCCTCAAAAGGTGGACAAAAAAAGGCCAAAACAGAAGTTTGGGACAGGATTCTTGGCCAAGAAAAATAACAATCGGAAAGCATCAACAGTGTACTTTCATGGAGGAACCATATGTCCAGCATATTCTACAATCTGGTTCTAAAGAGCGAAGGAAACTCAACCATATTCAAGAGATGTTTGACACCTGCTCGGTAAGAATAGAAGACTTGTTGGCATAAAAAACAAATGCCATTGAACAATCAACCACAAGTAGCCAAAGCAACTCAACCATAACAAGTGCACCCAAGATACTTGATCCAGCCCAAGTGAAGACAAAAGGAAGAGGAAAAAGGCTAAAATCAGGCATGAAAAAGAAAAAACCAAGGAAGAAAACTAGTGAATTCAACACAAAAACACCAGAGGTGAAGACACTGTAAAGAGTAGCATTCTTTATGATACAAGTTGCATTTGTTTAGCTATATATTGTATTTGTTTTTCAGGATGATACTGTATGCCACATATTTTTATGTACCTAAGATTTTTATACATTCAATAACATACTGTATTTTTTAGCTTACAACTATAAATTATCAAATTATAACTTGCATTTATTTTGCTTGCCCAAGTACCAACCTTTGTTTCATATAATGTTATTGATGTGGAAACAATGACTACAAACTAACTGATATGTGATTACTAGCTTACAACTGTAATTCATTAACCTATGAATTGCATTTGTTTTCCTATAAGCTCAGAAACCCAACACAATAAACCACATAACATTACTAAAATGTAACTTCGTATTAATAAGCATACAAATATTACTTCTTAACATTCGACATGAACTTGTTTCCCTAAAAGGGACTTGTATTATATTTCACATAATTTTAGTGATACGAAAACCACTGAATACATGTAGAACTACTTAGCTTACACATGTAGTTTATTAACCTACCAATTGCATTTGTTTTCCTATAAGCTCAGAAAAATAACACAATCAACCCCATCAAATAATTCAAAAATAAACTTCGAATTAAAAGCATACAAATAGTACTTCTTCAAACTAAACATGCATTTGTTTCATTAAACCTGCAACCTTCCTAACAAATCCTAAAACAGCGTCTCAAATGCGCTCAACATATCACCCACAAAACAGTCAGTCACAAATCATCCAAATACACCTTCAACCTTAAAAACAACTCCTAAAACAGCGTTTCAATTGCGCTTAACATACCACCAACAAACCAATCAGTCACAAAATAAGCTGATTACAGATCATCCAAAAACAATTCAAAGATGCTAAAGCTACAAATCATCAAGTCCTTCAATCCCAAGGGAAAATGAAGGAATCATAGAACGAGCTTTCCTCATATATTCTTCAACTATCTTATCAACCCACTCATGTGTGGATGGGTCTTCCATAATTTCTTGTGTTGTCTTCACATAACAACATCCCCATTAGCTGTGGTTGTCCCTTCTTCCTGAGGTTTTGATTGTGGCTGCGGCTGAGGCTGCGGTTGTGGTTACACAATCGGGCTAGCATTTGCCCTCTCAAGGTTTTGAACCAGTACACGTGTAATGACCTCCATGTCTCATTTGAAAATGAGGCAATCCCTATTAAGAGGCTGACGAAGAAGAACAAATATCAGTCCAATAAAAATCAGAATCTGTCTAAAAAGGAAATATGAACTACAAACTGCATTAGATTATCTAACATCTGCATTAGTTTTAAAATAACATGCACTAATTTTTACAAACTATATAAAAAAAGACAAAAAATACTTACATTGCTGGTAGCTTTGTCAATGTCTTCATTGCTCAACACACCATTAGGTATTCGATAAGAAATAAATCCTGGCTCCAGAGCAATACCATCACATGCAGCAGTAGGTGTATGAAGTCCCTCGTTGCTATTACGAGTTCCCTTAGATTACTGTTGGCTACTTATGTTATCTTTAACCCTCCCATCCTTTGTCAAAGGAAAACCAGCAACTACCATAACACCTGATGTGTCCATTTTAGATGGTTATTTTAGGCTTTTTAGGATTAGGTTTTGTGCAATTTTGTGCTCTACATGTGGCATTTTTCCTTGAAATCATCTAAGGAGGGATAAAGGCGGCTTTGACGTTTATATCACTTTTTAGATGATTTTGTGTGACAGGGTGATTTGTTTGAAGACTTTGAAGATTTGAAGACTTTAAAGATTTATCTTTGAAGATTTTAAGATTTTAAGACCTTTACATTTGAGCTTTGTGAAGATTTGAAGAAGTGAAGAGATGAAGAAAGGAGAACAAAGCAACGGATGAATGATGATCCAGGGTTCTCAGAATTTTCCGAGAAGAATCAGCCCTTAAGAGTGGCACCATTAGATTCCTCTTCTCGAGCACTATAAAATCGACTACAAGAACTCCCGAAACGGATCAACGGTTCACCCGGAGGAAGCAAAACAAAACAGGGCTGGATTTCACTGCTGGTCGCGACTCGCGATGGAACTGGTCGCGAGTCGCGACGACAGCGCGAATCCAGCTCTGCAGCAGCGTTTTTTCTCCCCTTTTTCTTCCACTATAAATACCTCTTCACCCCTTCTTCTCCACAGCTTTTGGCCCCTGTTTTGGGCCAAAACCCTAGCTTTTCTCTTCTTGTTTTCTTAGTTTCTATGTCTTTTGTTGTTCTAGAGTAGTTTTTGTACTTGGGAGCAAGGATTGAAGCTTCCATTTCTATGTAGTAAGGAGCATTTATATCTATCTATTTAGTGTTTTTGCTATTGTGCTTTTATTGTACTTGAATGTTAATTGTTGATGCCATTGATGTTGTTGAAAGCTTGAATGAAATACTTGTATGAATTGCTAGCTAGGGTTTGGGGGATTTGGGTTAATTTCCCCACTTTTCTTGTTAGGAATGTATGAGTATGATTTAGGGCTTTTGATTGTGTTGATGGATTGATAATGTGCTAGACGAATGTGATTGATGTCGAACTCTTCGTCATGTTCGTTTGTGTAGCAAACGAGAGAGTTATATGCTCTTGGATGAATGTGCATTGCACGTTCATCCAATCTCGTGTAATTGCAATTACACAAGATTTATGCAATTACACGAGATTGGATGAACGTGCAATGCACATTCATCCAAGAGCATATAACTCTCTCGTTTGCTACACAAACGAACATGACGAAGAGTTCGACATCAATCACATTCGTCTAGCACATTATCAATCCATCAACACAATCAAAAGCCCTAAATTATACTCATACATTCCTAACAAGAAAAGGGGGGAAATTAACCCAAATCCCCCAAACCCTAGCTAGCAATTCATACAAGTATTTCATTCAAGCTTTCAACAACATCAATGGCATCAACAATTAACATTCAAGTACAATAAAAGCACATTAGCAAAAACACTAAATAGATAGATATAAATGCTCCTTACTACATAGAAATGGAAGCTTCAATCCTTGCTCCCAAGTACAAAAACTACTCTAGAACAACAAAAGACATAGAAACTAAGAAAACAAGAAGAGAAAAGCTAGGGTTTTGGCCCAAAACAGGGGCCAAAAGCTGTGGAGAAGAAGGGGTGAAGAGGTATTTATAGTGGAAGAAAAAGGGGAGAAAAAACGCTGCTGCAGAGCTGGATTCGCGCTGTCGTCGCGAGTCGCGACCAGTTCCATCGCGAGTCGCGACCAGCAGTGAAATCCAGCCCTGTTTTGTTTTGCTTCCTCCGGGTGAACCGTTGATCCGTTTCGGGATTTCTTGTAGTCAATTTTATAGTGCTCGAGAAGAGGAATCCAATGGTGCCACTCTTAAGGGCTGATTCTTCTCGGAAAATTCTGAGAACCCTGGATCATCATTCATCCGTTGCTTTGCTCTCCTTTCTTCATCTCTTCACTTCTTCAAATCTTCACAAAGCTCAAATGTAAAGGTCTTCAAATCTTCAAATCTTCAAAGATAAATCTTCAAAGTCTTCAAACAAATCACCTTGTCACACAAAATCATCTAAAAAGTGATAAAAACGTCAAAGCCGCCTTTATCCCTCCTTAGATGATTTCAAGTCAAAATGCCACATGTAGAGCACAAAATTGCACAAAACCTAATCCTAAAAAGCCTAAAATAACCATCTAAAATGGACACATCAAACCTCCCCACACTTAAACCTTACTCGCCCTCGAGTAAGAAAAGATTCAAGCACACAGAGGAAATGACATATCCACATCCTAAAAACCCTAATATAACTGCATAAAATGGCCTCATCAAACCTCCCCACACTTAAACCTTACTCGCCCTCGAGTAAGAAAAGATCCAAGCACACAGAAGAATTCATATGGCCATATCCTAAACTAATCCCCCAAACAAAGCCTCACAAAAACTCTCAATATCATAAATCCCAAAATAAAAGCTCACATGAGAATTTTTCACACACACATCCCCAATCCTAAATCTAACCAAACCTACCACTTATCAATTCACTACCCATAAAAATATTTCAAAGCCCAGAATTGATATTCCCAAAGTCCAATGACACAAGATGAAGTTAAAACCATTTAAGAGGTTTAAGCACATACTTCACATAATGCCAATATATCCACCAAAATCCAATGACATAAAATGAAGCTAAAGCCATATAAGAGGTTCAAACACATGCTTCACCTAATGCCAATATATCAACCAAAAACGAAGTAGAAAGAGATAAGGAATTTCATAACCACACTTCGTTTCCTAACCCACTAAGCTACCCAATCCCAAGAGGTCTATAGATATTGAGCTACCCGATTCATCCATGTGACAACCGCAACCTTATGACTCCAACGCCGGCAAATGAGTGAAATCTTAGAATTTTTCTTTTTCTCTCTTTTTCTCTCATTTTGCCTAGGAGCTCTTTCGAGTTTTCATCCTAGCCACACATCATGTTTCTTTAGCTCACATCTCACCTTTTTCCGCACATTTTAGCCTCTCATTTTTGCCTAGGCCGCCCTTTCGGGTTTTCGACCTATCCGGGCCCCCAATGTTGCCTAAGTTGCCCTCTCGGGTTTTCAACTTAGCGGGTTTTCTTTTTCTTTTTTTTCTTTTTCTTTTTCTATATATTTTTTTGTTTTTCTATATATTTTTTCTTTTTGTTTTTCTATTTTTTTTCTCATGTTTTTCCAATGAAAATTAGCAAAAAGCATTCCAAAACAAGCTAGCATGCATATGATTCCTCTAACCCCTCCCCACACTTAAAACATTACATTGCCCTCAATGTAAACATATAAGGCAATAATAATAAAAATCAAGGTAAGGGGGTAGAATGACACCCGTGTCTCCGCAATTCGCCGGTGATATGGCACAATCCAAGCACTTGTATGGTCCCGAAATAGGTGTCGGAACCGGACGGGTGAGCAAAGATGCCGTAGAAGAACTCACCCCTCGAGAAAAGCATTGTCTCCATGGCGCCGTTTGATCAAGACTAACACCACGAAGAACACATTAAACTCACAAGTACATAAGGATATGTAATACTAGGTTTAGCATCAAGAGTTAATAACCATAGTATTTTCAAAGAACAACCAAATCACACTCAACTAACACTATAAGAATAATCATGAAAAATATCCAACATATATTGACATGTATACAAGCATCATTATAGGATATGCACTTACGATCACAATGATGTAGTCGGCATACTACAATCAACAAATGTACTATAAAGATGCAAGAATGTTCATATGCCAATATATGTAGGATGGTTGAGAATGAGTGGAGATGTGGTGGTTCTTGGGAGTGTTGGGTGGAGAAGAAGGAAGAATCATGCAATGTTTAAGATCAAATGAAAACTTGGAATTTTCATCGCGACTCGCGACGGAAGTGGTCGCGACTCGAGACGGGTTCGTCGCGACTCGCGACCGGGAGCATAATTTGTGGGAAAATTTTCTGATCACGTCGCGACTCGCGACCTCTTCGTCGCGACTCGCGATGGCCCATCGCGAGTCTGTCGCGACTCGCGGAAAGTTGGTTTCGAGAGCCCAAAAATTCTGAGCTCGTCGCGACTCGCGACGAAGCTCATCGCGACTCGCGACGAGCATCGCGAGGTCAACGCGACTCGCGGAAAGTTAGTGCTGGGAGTGGATTTTTCTCCCCTGTTCGTCGCGACTCGCGACGAAGCTCATCGCGACTCGCGACGACAGGGTATCCCATGCTTAAAATTTTTTTGTTTTCTTACCAACTGTCCAAGCTTTCATTCCTCGTTCATTGATCTCGTTCCTTCATCTCCTTCATTGCAATGCACTTCATGTTGCTACAAAATCACAGAAAAACATGCCATAAAAAGAACAAAACAAAACAACAACAAAAACAAACTAAGAAACACAAACTAAGAAACAAAAACTAAAAGAAATGCCGAATTTATTTAACGTCGTCGGCACGACGAAGCTCCGTATTTTTTAGGTCATCGGCACGACCCTAATGTTATCCTTATGGTGAAGGCTTGAACCCCTTCACCATGAGCTTCCAAAAGTCGAGAGGTGGGGGTACAAAACTTTCAAGAGGAAAGTTTTGTGGAGGTGGAGATGGTTCAAAGGGAATTGAGTGGTTAGGGAGCTTGGGATAATCTTTCGGCTCCTCTCTCGTTTCCCTTAAAACTTCCAAAAATGGTGGAGTTGGTTCACTAGGTGGGAGAAGGGGTGACGATGCTAATGGATGTAGCACTGTTACCTCTTCCTCCATTTTTCTATCCTCTACAACCAACTCCTCATCCCTTTCAAACTCAAAATCATTTTTATTGGTGACCTCACTCACCGAGTCATCGAGTTCAAGTTGGGATGGTGTATTTTCGGAATCACGAGCTTCCATGCGGGCCAATACCTCTAATATGTTCCTCGCATGCCCCTCAATGGCCTCAACACTAGAGGAGAGCTGGGTATTCGGCTCCTCACTAGTAAAGGAGTTCAAGTTTGCTATGGTATTTAAGACATCCTCACGTGTCAAACTTGAACTTCCTTGTTGGGCTTGGTTTTGGGGTATGGTATAGGGTGGTGATGGCCAACTAGGTTGCTCGTAATGTTGGTTTTCCGGCTCATTCTCATACCACCAATCCAGACTACCACTCCATTCCGGATTGTTAGAGTTGTGGTATGGAAAACACTCTTGAACATTTTGCCCTTGAAAACCAACATCTCCAACCTCTTGATAGCACTCTTCATAGTACCCATGGTTTTGAAAACCAAGGGTTCTTTCTCAGTCATCGTGCTTTTCCCACAACAAAGGGCAAGATTCGGTAGGATGGTCGGAACGACACATCCTACAAAACCTTGCTTGTTGAGCCTCTCTTCTCATCATGAGTTCCCTCAAGGTGAGACGCTCCATTAAAATTTTTTTTTCAAAAGTTCGGAATCATAGTGCAAGGATTCTCGATAAAATAAATTACCAAGAACTCAAGCAATACCTACTCCGAACAAAAACAACCACCAAGTAGTGGAAAATAAAAACAACTAGCCAATACACAACCAAATACACCTAAATACTTAAGAATAAACGCCTCTTCCCCGGCAACGGCGCCATTTTGATAGGCGGGCGGTCGTCGCGCCCCCTATGCAAAAGATAATTTGTAAGCCCTTTTTGCTTACTTTCTACAACTAGGTAGATAGCGGCAAATCGGGGTCGTCCAAGGAGAAGAGGGATCTTCCTAAGCGTCTAAGCACACAATGGTTGATATTAGGCTAGGAGTAGATATATATACACACACATAAAAGCATGTAAATGGGGGGGGGGGTTGGTTGGTTGTTCATAAGTTACGAAAGTAAAAAGGCAAGATAACTAGCAAGGTCAAGTGACTATGCTAATCATCAAACAAAACTAAGAAAAGGGGTTTTAAACTACAAAGATAAAAAGCCTTGGGGGCAATGGATATCCACTTCCGAATCTAATGTAGGTCATTGAATCATTCACTCATTCTATCATATAGCATTACATGACTCAACATCAACATACCCATCTAGCAAGAATCACAACACGTTATGCACAAGAAGTTCTAAGTTCATGCTCATAGATTTTCATGCAAAGGAGCTACGGAATTCGTCACGTTCCTAACACCTAACCAATTCAATCATACAAGCACTCCCTATGCTCAAGCAACTCATGGCACAAATGAAGTGAAACACACCATCAAGAATACACAAATGCTAAATAACAAATGCTTCAAGGATGAGTTAAAATCATCTATTCAATACTTCAACTACTTGTTGTGGAGACTAAACTCCTATCCTTCTTAGTTCGTAGTTTGCAAGAGTGAGTTCGACATCTCTCGTCAAACCTCACCAATGACTCCCGTTGTCGCGACCACGACTCAAGGTATCATTGGTGGCATTTAATCACGAAGAACCAACAAGCTTGGCAATGCTTATGACCACTACACCGTGACTAAGCATTTAACCAATTCATGCAATTACACGAGATTGGATGAACGTGCAACGCACATTCATCCAAGAGCATATAACTCTCTCGTTTGCTACACAAACGAACATGACGAAGAGTTCGACATCAATCACATTTGTCTAGCACATTATCAATCCATCAACACAATCAAAAGCCCTAAATCATACTCATACATTCCTAACAAGAAAAGGGGGGAAATTAACCCAAATCCCCCAAACCCTAGCTAGCAATTCATACAAGTATTTCATTCAAGCTTTCAACAACATCAATGGCATCAACAATTAACATTCAAGTACAATAAAAGCACAATAGCAAAAACACTAAATAGATAGATATAAATGCTCCTTACTACATAGAAATGGAAGCTTCAATCCTTGCTCCCAAGTACAAAAACTACTCTAGAACAACAAAAGACATAGAAACTAAGAAAACAAGAAGAGAAAAGCTAGGGTTTTGGCCCAAAACAGGGGCCAAAAGCTGTGGAGAAGAAGGGGTGAAGAGGTATTTATAGTGGAAGAAAAAGGGGAGAAAAAACGCTGCTGCAGAGCTGGATTCGCGCTGTCGTCGCGAGTCGCGACCAGTTCCATCGCGAGTCGCGACCAGTTCCATCGCGAGTCGCGACCAGCAGTGAAATCCAGCCCTGTTTTGTTTTGCTTCCTCCGGGTGAACCGTTGATCCGTTTCGGGAGTTCTTGTAGTCGATTTTATAGTGCTCGAGAAGAGGAATCCAATGGTGCCACTCTTAAGGGCTGATTCTTCTCGGAAAATTCCGAGAACCCTGGATCATCATTCATCCGTTGCTTTGCTCTCCTTTCTTCATCTCTTCACTTCTTCAAATCTTCACAAGGCTCAAATGTAAAGGTCTTCAAATCTTCAAAGATAAATCTTCAAAGTCTTCAAACAAATCACCTTGTCACACAAAATCATCTAAAAAGTGATAAAAACATCAAAGCCGCCTTTATCCCTCCTTAGATGATTTCAAGGCAAAATGCCACATGTAGAGCACAAAATTGCACAAAACCTAATCCTAAGAAGCCTAAAATAACCATCTAAAATGGACACATCAAACCTCCCCACACTTAAACCTTACTCGCCCTCGAGTAAGAAAAGATTCAAGCACACGGAGGAAATGACATATCCACATCCTAAAAACCCTAAAATAACTGCATAAAATGGCCTCATCAACACCCTAATCATAACTCATTTTTTCCAGATAATGAGCCCTGTCGAGCAAAGATTTGTTCGACCAATGTATATATAAGGGAAGTCTGGTAGGGTCAAGCTGACCTCTAAAGGGAAACCTATAAATATAAGCTAGCAGCAATACAAACACACAACCGCCAACACAAGACACGTCTCTTTTACCTGAATCAGATTTGAAGCTCCTAACATCCTCATAGAGACGACCAAGCACTTAGCCACACCAATCAAAACTCTTGATGGTCCCAACATTTTCTAAAGCACTAACCAGCTTAAAATCAACCAAGTTTCTGGTAGTTGGCACCAAAAAAGTACACATGACATACATAACAAAAAATCTCTTAAAGCGCTCACCACCATCACTTAGTCTACCCAGCTCCTCAAAAAGATTAACATGAGAAATATTACGATATTTATCAGCACCCAACTCATCTCTCCATTTATTCCTAATGTCCACATCTCTTGACAAACCCCTACCATTATTCCTAACCAAACCAACGACACAGCCTGGAATCCTAGGGATACAGAATATATCAAACACATCATCAGGTGTAATGATATACCTTGAGCATGATATTTCTTGGACACAGCCAACAGGATCAAACCTAGAACAAAAAAAATAAGAAGTTAGCCTAGAACAATTTGTAGTCATCATTAAACAATACAAAATCAGTCCACATAATCAAACCTGTCAACCAGCCAAGGCACAATTCCAATAGGAATGGATGAGATGTCAAACGCAAGAAGTCTACCAAAACCTATATCTTCCACATCAATTTTTTGGGCGGGAGTGAGTGAGGCATTTAACGATTTCAGCTTCAAAGGACAACAACTGGTTGAGAATTTCTTAGCAAACCTAAAATAAAATAAAATATGAAGAGTGTAAGTTTATTTGAGACTGTGAATAACAAATAAACACTGAATCTTATCAAATGCAACATCTTATGAATCAAGTACAGTTTATAACACATTAAAATACACTTACGTGTTGCCCTCCTCATCAGTACGTTGGACCACCTGCTTTTTCTGACGGTTGCGTTGTTGTTTCGCAGCTCCTTCTTCACCAGCAACCATTTTTCCTGACCCAGAAGCTTCACCAGCAGTACTGTCCACTTTCCTCTTCAAACCAGTTTTTTTCGCCACTTCAACAACTTTCTTCACCTTCTCAGCAGACTCCTTCAAACCAGTTTCTTTCGCTACTTCAACAACTTCCTTCACCTTCTCAACAGACTCCTTCAAAACCCCACCTGATTTCTTCGCCTTCACAGCACCTTTCTTCACAACAACTTTTTTAGACTTTGTCTTCATCGCCTTCTCAACAGGCGACTTTGCAGCAAGTTTTTCTGCCTTCCTTTTATTCTGTCCAGTAGAAGTCTCACATTTTTTACCCTTCTCCTTGCTCAATAAATGAGGTGACGACCTCTCCTTCTCTCATTCAAATGAGACCACAATAGTAGGTCGAGCTTCAACACTCTCACCCAATTCCACATCAGCTTCACCACCCTCACTTTCCCTCTCACACGCAACCGCAGCAGCTTGCGCCGCCTCCGCCTTTGCAACTGCACCCAAAATTCACTGATTTTCATTAATATAGTCTTTAATCATACTGTCCATACTGTCACCATCATCACTGGATCCGCCTTCACCATTATTCTCAACATCCTTAGAGCAACCTTCACCAACAGGTACAGCTTCCTCCCTAACAGATTCAGTCTCTTTCCCCTTAGCAGACCTAACAACTCCATCAATTCGTGCTGAACCATCCTTAGAACCCATGGCTTCATCAACACCAGCTCCTTCTCTACTCATTTGAACAACATCATTCACCAGTGTGTCATAATCAAATTCTTGACTTGATCCACCTTCACCCGCAGCTGATACGCCTTCCCCATCTTTCAACTGCTTAACAACCACATTCATCCATTTCTTCTTTCCCGGCTTAGGAACAACAGGAACTGAAATCTGTAGAGTAGCACCACCACCAATCCTGGAAGACCTACGTGCCAATACAACTACTACACAAAAAATGAAAAACAAAAAACTGTATAAGCACAAATTTAAAAAACAAACATAATCATACAAATAAAATGCAACATGTAAAAAAAACCTCCAGAAGCATAAGACTCCAGAAGAAGAAGGCTGACACGACTTCTTAGCTTTAGAAAAACATATTTTCATGCATACTCTGACAACCAATAAGAAACCTGATCTTGGAAAACAACAGTATAACTAACTAATGAATAGGCTATACTAATATATGCAACTTGTAATGAAACAAATGCATACATAGTCTGACAGTCAGTAAGCAACATAATCTGACATACACATTCTAACTAACTTATGCATATAGTAAACTGACATAAGCAACTTGTAATGAAACAAAATACATACTAGCAAATCAGAAAGAATAACAATAACTAACTAACAATCAGTGAAACTCAAACATAGCCTAGGTAACTAATACATAAGTTATATTAACATATGAACATTCTAAGAAAACAAGTAAAATATAAAAATCAGTCAACAACAAAATAAGTAACTCGAAAAACAGATTACCTAACTTCTAAGAAAATGCGAATCTGACATACAAATCAAAAGAATATGATGACTAACTATTACAGCTGTTAACCTAACATATGCAACTCCTAAGAAAACAAATGCAAATTATAACTGAACTGATAACACGCTGGGAGAAAACAGAGCAACTAACTAGTGCATATCTTACAATAACAAATGCAACTTCTAAACAATCAAATGCATGTTATAAAAAAGACTCAAAACATACAGATCTGATCAACAAAAAAGTCAACATCCACAACTCATATGCAGATTTGACTTACGAATAAAATTCTATAAAAGGTCAACATCAACAAGACTGAAAAAACACATACACACACAACAAGAACAAAAAAAGCGCGAAACTCCAAATATTCAAAACGGAAAACAGGAAGAATACGAACCGCGAGAAGAAGAAGGCTGAGACAACTTCTCAGCTTCAGGAAGAACAGCTTTCACCTTCGCCCTACCCATCACTAGGTCAAATACACAGAAAAACCCCACATCAGAATCGCGTACAACTATAAAACAAAAATGGAAAAGAACAGCAACGGAATTTCAAAACCTAGAATATCAATCTTACCGAATCCAGGCAATTCCGGCGCAAACTTTAGCAAAGCGATTCCAGCAAAATTTTGTGTAGAACGAAGAGCGAATTTGAAAAAACAAAAATCAAAGTACAGAGAAATTGAAAAACGAAGAGAGAAGAAGAGAGGGCAAAACAAGCGCGAATAATGAGGAGACTCCGAATAACGCGTGATAAATTATTACACTTTCCAAAAATTACACGGATGATTAGGCACGGATGATTTTTAGGCACCCCATTTTAAAAATAATTATAATATGACCCCATTTTACATATCAGACCCTGGCCTGTCCATAAGCTTATGGACATGCCGCCTTTCCTGAGACTATCTCTTTGTATATTAGTGAAGGGTCACCCGATGGTCACTCACGACCAATCCTGAAAAATTGTTGGAGCAAATGATTGAGGATTGCAATTCAAAACCGCATTTTAACACATTTGGAGAATTGATGCTTATAGAGTTCCATGTTTGAAGCCCTTGAAAGACATTGCATTGGTAATGTTGTTTTAAATACTTTCATTAGGAAACTCAGAAAATTTTATATGTGAGAGAAAGATGTAAGTGGGGGTGAGGGACTAATCACATTATTATAAGTGGAAAATAAATTAGGTGGAAACAATTACAAATTATTTTCTTCGCCCAATCTTCTTGAAGAGGGAGGGAGTGATATGTATATCAATGATACAATATTATTCATAAATAGATACTCCCTTCGTCCCACTTCATATTGTTTAATTTGACTTCTGAGAGTCAAATGCATCAATGTTTAAATATTAATATCTTTATTTATATGTGAAATAAAATTCAAAAAGAAAATTTAAAAATATAAGTTATGATGAATCGAATAACATATAACATAATAATAGTTTTACATATACAATTAAAGAATTTAATGGTTTAAATTGGTTAAGTTTGACTTGCAAATGTTAAATTAAGCAATATGAAGTGGGGCGGAGGGAGTATATCTATAACATATATTAAAAGAAGTCATTCTTGCCACGTGACATTCTCACATAATTCTTGGTACATGACATTCACACATAAAATTAATTGAACATGTAATATTTTATAAAGTTAATCCCCAATTTGCAATGCAAATCTCTTCCCCATTTTCAATGTTCTTCCCATATTTCAATGCGTTTCTTTTTTTTTAAATAAACCATCCGAAGATGGGGGAAATTATATTAGGCCTTCCCAAGCCGTGTAGTAACCAAAAGACGTAGAACAGGAAAAAAAGATGAAGCCATGGCTTAGTTGAGATATACAGGAGTGAGCCATAAGCTCTTGAAGCAACAATTGTTGCTTCCAAAATAATGAAGGGTATGAAGTTAATAGTTAGAGGATTACAAAAACTATTAGACTATTTTGGAGAAGATCATCAAACTTGTTAGTGAATCGTAATAACGAAACACAAGTCAGTCAAAATCACCCCAATTAGACTAAAGAGCTTATCCTCTACTAGTAGAAAAGTCCATCCGTGTACAGCAAGTGATCCAACAAGTGTAGCCGTCAGCAAGTGGAGTCCCTCGATCCGTATGCATCCATTCATTGTAGCCGTCATCCGTATGTATCCGTATACATTCTTTGTACCGTCCGTATCCAGTGCAATGTACCCAACAATTTGATGTAGATTCAACCTACAAATAACAGTTCAAATCAGTAGCATCCATTCATTGTACCATCCTTAATGAAGGTGTACCTATCTGATCTAGCCTAATTAAACCTTGAATAGTGTTGGAGAGCATTTGAAATCTAAACAGGGAGGTATTGGTCTGAGCTCGTAGACAAGCTTTTGCAAGTGAATCAGCAACCAGATTTGCTTGTCTCTGAGTATGCACTAGGTTGATATCACTCAGAAGTTGGTGATTATCATCTGCTAATTGGAACAATTTCCAGTGTGCATTTAAGGGATCAATAACAAATTGAACTGCATTTAGACAATCCGATTCCATACAAACAGGTGGAGAGTATCCTACTGACATATCTAAAGCAAACTGAATTGCTTTCAACTCAGCTTCCAGAGGGGAAATAGCCTGTGTATATTTAGTATGTGCGGCTATGAAACTACCTCTATTATCTCTGATAATCATTCCAAGTCCACACATATTAGAATGACAGCACCATGCAGCATCAACATTAATTTTGTAACCCTTACATGGCCTTTTCCAAGCAATTTTGTAAATTTGAGGCTTTGGAGTAGATTTGATCAGAGGTAAAAAGGAGTGTTCAGCAATGTTTAAGTCAATAGCAGAGGATATAAAGACAGGTTTAGCACTAAAAGTATAAAAAATTTGATCCCTTATTTGATTGAGAACTAAACCTGTAAATGGCATAGCAGAGTCATATAAACATTTATTCCTCATCTTCCACAGATTCCAGCATGTTATTACAGCAGCAGTTCGAATTATTATTGAATGCAAAGAACTCAAACCAGGATAAGTAAGATAGCATGATAGTCTTTCCCATACAGATGGGAAAGATCTGTCCCTGATTCCCATGAACTGATGCACAATTTTCCAAACTTGCACAGCAAAAATGCAGGAATTAAAGAAGTGATCCAGAGAGTCCTCATGATTATTGCACATACAACATTAGGAAGGCAAACAAAATCTCATTTTTCTTAGGACATTATCAAAAGGTAGAAATGAGTTAATCATTTTCCACATGAAAACAGAGATTTTCTTTTCTATTCTAGAACTTCAAAGATGTTGAATAAAAGCAATAGTACCTCTCTGGGTGCTGAGCAAGAGATAAGTGGATTTAAATGAGAACTCACCCTTGATTCCAGGTTTCCATATGAGCCTATCACCTTTGTGTATTGAGAGCTTAGCTTCCTGTAAAAGAGAGATATCATAAGAGGGTAGAACAGGAGCTATTTTTTGAATCAAACTTGATTTATTTGAGATGAACTCTGAAACTGTACAGTCAGCCGAGATATCAACAAGATTTTGGTCACAGAGATCCATAATGGGACCTATATATAGCTAATTTGATGTCCAGAAATTGCAGTCACCTCTACCAACAATCACTCTAGAATTAGATTCTGCCCAAGCATTAACGGAACAAATCCTCTTCCAGTTAGGAGAAGACCTAGAAGAGGGTGGCAGGGATGCAACAAGATGAGTCCATAAAGCCTCAGCCTTTTGATATTTCCACCATTATGGTGGTTATTGATCTGAAACCTAGACCATTTTGGTTAATAGGAAAGCAAAGAGCATCCCATTTTCTCCATGTTCTTTTAGGTTTTAGATCATTAGACCCCCAAAAAAATCTGCTGAGTTTTTTTCCATGAAAGTAATGGTCTCTTTTCTAGGTTTTAGAACTGACCATATATGCTGAGGAATAGAATAAATGCATGACTCTATGAGTGTG
This sequence comes from Rubia yunnanensis, assembly GCA_037428765.1. Lineage (NCBI taxonomy): Eukaryota > Viridiplantae > Streptophyta > Magnoliopsida > Gentianales > Rubiaceae > Rubia > Rubia yunnanensis. The sequence goes on from CM075066.1 coordinate 18,800,991, forward strand.
ATTTTTCCCCCAGTAGAGAGCCATTTATTTTTCCAGCTGCCTATCCTACTATCTATCTATTCAAGGAGTGGTTGAAAATGGATTTTTTGTGCAATCCCAGTAAAGATAGGAACTCCCAGATATGTGAACGAGAAACTTCCAATTTTCATACCTAGAATCCTCTTTATATTGTTAATTGTGCGAACAGAAGCATGTTTTCCAATGAAGATGTCACTTTTACTATAATTTATCTTTTGACCGGTGACATCTTCAAATTTGGACAGGAAAGCTTTAAATCTAATCAATGTCTGATTACCAGCTTTTAAAAAAACCACAGTGTCATCTGCATAAGATAAATGGGAGATTTGGAGAGAATTACCTGGAAGGTCATAATATGCCAACTTACCATTCTGAAAAATAAAAGCTAAACTCCTGGTAAATGCCTCAGAAAAAATGTTAAATAGAAAAGGAGAGAGGGGGTCACCCTGTTTAATACCCCTTGTAGATTGAAAAAATCCAACTGGCTTACCATTGATTATAATAGAGAACCATGCCTGTGATAGGTTTTTCATAATGGAAAAAAATGAATTTTGCATGAAATCCAAATTTAGCCAGTACACTATTTAGAAAAGACCACTTAACTCTATCAAAGGCCTTCTTAAGATCTAATTTAACAATGCAATTGGGTTCCCTTTGCTTCCTGTTCAGAAACCTTACCATTTCTTGCAGGTAGATTACATTATCCGAGATGTCTCTACCTTTAAGGAAAGCTGTTTGGTGTGGAGAAATGAGTTTTGGCATTAGAGGTTTGAGTCTTTCCATTGATACTTTGGAACAGATTTTGTTAACTACATTGGAAAGACTTATTGGCCTATAGTCATCGAAAGAAATAGGGGTTTTTTTTAGGAATAATTGCAATCCAGGTACTAGCAATACCCCTAGGAATGTTGTTCACAGCAAGAAACCCATGGACAACAGAAAGTAAATCATTAGCAATTATGTCCCAAGATTTAATGTAAAACTTAGCTGTGAATCCATCTGGCCCAGGGCTACTATTCTTATTAAGACTAAGAACAATATCCCTGAGCTCAGACAATGAAACAGGTTGCATGAGTCTAACATTATCCTCATGAGAGATCAATTTAGGTATCTGACTCAAGAAATGAGACTGGAAAAGGCTACTGTCAGGGGAGCTATCATCTGTGAAGAGATCCTGGTAATAGTGAATGGCTTCATTCTCAATGTCCTGTATATTATCTAGCCATTGACCATTACTACTCTTGATTTTTGTGATCTTTAGCCTATAGTTTCTTTCCTTAACAGAGTTATGGAAAAAACTAGTGTTATTGTCCCCTTCCTTTAGCCATTTAATCTTGGCCTTGTGTTTCCAGAAGCTTTTCTGTTCTGCTAGAGCCCTAACCACCTTAGCCTTTGCTTCTTTAAGTTTAACCAGGTTATCTACAGAAGCATTAAGGTCATATAAATGTTCATGAGCTTCTAGAGCAGTTTCCGCATGTACAACATTATCATTAATATTGCCAAAATGTTCCTTATTCCAGATTTTGAGCTCTTTTTTCAATCTTACGAGTTTAAGATAGAAACCAAGCATTCCTGATTTATTGAGAGAAAGATCCCAGTTTTGTTTAATTACATCACTGAATTCTTTCCTTTTATACCAGGTGTTCAAAAATCTAAATGGCCTAGGGTTAGATGGGATATCACTACCAACGGTAAGAAGCATAGGATTATGATCTGAAGAAATCCTATTCAAAATGTGAACAGAAGAGGCAGGAAAAGTAGATGACCAAGAAGTAGTACAGAGACCTCTATCTAATCTTTGGACAGTAGGATTTCTTAGCCTCTTATTACTCCAAGTAAACAGGTTACCCACTGTATTAATTTCTTCCAATGCCATTACATTAATAAACTCATTAAAGTCCCTCATACTACCGAATTTGGGCGTAGATGGACCTTTATATTCATTTATAGATGTAATGGCATTGAAATCTCCTATGAAAATAGAATCCAAGTGAGTAATGGACTTGAGATCTAACCAAAGATTTTTCCTACCATTTCTAGTTCTAAGGCCATAAACAAAGAAAGCATCCATGCTCTTGTTCAGAGTGAGACTATTCAATGTAACAGCTAAGAATTGCAAATTGTCACATTTAACTGTTAAAGATATGCTAGAATTCCAAAAGAGCCAAATCTGGCCGTTAGTTGCATACATACAATTATCATAATGTAACAATTGTCTATAAGAATCACATTGCATGTTGTTATGTTTAGGCTCAATTAAACAGATAAGCTCAAAACTGTGCCTATTGATCAAGTTATGAAGTCTTAGCATAGAAGTGTCCATTCCCCTAAGATTCCAAACCAGAATTTTAATCTTAAGTGTTGTGTTATTCATAGGAAAACATTATTAGAGCCTTTTGATCTAGTCATGATAGTATTTAACTAAGTTAAATATGTCTCATTACTATGATTAGTTTCTTTTCCTGATTGTCTACCTTTTTTCAGCTTGCTTGGTTTGGAGTGTAAGATAGTAGAGCTTACCTGACTTACCTGATTAGCACTATTTTCTGAAACATTGGCAGAAGATGCTTCCAGGTGTTCAATTAAAGTAACTGCAAACTCTGTGAGCTCAACATTGATTGGGGTATCACTCGGAGTATCTTCATCACTGACTATGTCTTCATCCGCAAGGGGGAGGAATCTGTTTTGTCTGTGTTTCTGCTGAGAGAAAATAAAATTTTTAGCAGCAATAATGGTATTGAAAGGTGAGAAAGTTTTACCCCGTTTGCTAGGAATATCATCCTTAGCAAAAACTTTCCTTGTGTTAATATTTGGTGGAGCAGATAGGGGGTGCTTGGACAGATGTGCTTAGGTTTGGGGGTTTGAGGAATGCTGTTGGTGGTTAAAAAAGCTGAGGGGTTCATTATCTAATTGGGTGGGGTTGATAGCCTTACTAGGTGACTGAAGTTGAGAGTTTGTGTATTCTGCAGTATCATCTTGGATCACCTTAAGATGTTCAGCATTTTCATCCTCAGAAACCTTCTCAGCATTAGTTTCTTGATTAGAAACCTTAAACTGATCTTCAGCATTAGTAAAAGTCTTTTTCTCAGGAAGCTTATCTTCCAGCACAGACTCAGAAGCCCCTTCTTCTTTGACATTTATAACTGAAAACACCTGCTGCTTTGGAACATATTTGAAGGTCTGTGAGGACAGAGTTTTTTGTTTTTCTGTAGCTGAAACACCAGAACCCCCAGCTTTATTGATATCATCATGCATAAGGCTTGCAACATCTTTAACTTGACCATCAGAACCCTTTTGTTGATCTCTAGTTTGAAGTACTACCTTTCCATCCCCTGAATCTATATGGCTAGGGTTAACTTTATCCATCCTATGGTTCCTTGATGTCTTAAGTTCTGGATGCAAATAAATGCAAAGGTTATCGTCATGTCCTATAGATTTGCAATGGTGACAGTATAGAGGAAGATCCTCAAATTCTAGGGGTAATTTAACCACATTATACTCTGTTCCATCCTCCTCTATACCCACTCTAATGAATGATGGCTGCTTTCTTTTCAAGTCTATTTCGACACACATCTTAACTGCTGAAGGTCTAGAGAGAGCAGCAGTAGCAGCATCCATTTTAATGTAATTCCCTATTTGATTCCCTATAGATTCTAACATAGCAGTATTATAGAAGAAGACTGGGACATAGGGGATAGTAACCCATACCAGGACTATGGAAGATTCTGCCTCAGGGGAGAAATCAGTAGTCCATTTGAGAACCTTCATTGGGGCATGATTGAATATCCACTGACCTTTGAGCCAGAGCCTCTGTTAATCCTCCTTGTCTTGAAACCGAATTAGTACATGTCTGAAATCGATTGATCCAAGTTGGAATTTGCCTTTGAATCCCACAGAGTTGAAAGCATCATTGAGGGCAGACATCGATGGCTTGCCTCTTGCGAACTTACCAACCAGGGCATTTTGGTAGTGAGAAGCCAGAATTTCAGCGTCTTTGCGGGTTACCAAGCAAGCTATATCTCCCTTGTAATGAGTTTTCGGCACGATTTCTGGGTTAGAGGGAAGGGAGACATTTAGAGGCGGCGGTCGGTTACCTAAAGCCTGAAGGAAGGATTTGCCCACCGCGTTGCCACCGCGGCCAGGCGGAGGAGCCGCTATAGCAGGAAAGAAGAAATCGGCCAATGACCGTTATCAGAAAAGGAAAGAGATGAAGGTGAATAGTAAGTGTGTGTATCGCACCAAATTTTGCCAAATTTTCGCACACAGTAAACAGTGACAAGTATGGCAGTACGCGTTGCAACAAATGCGTTTCACATAATGGGTAACTAGTCATCCCATATTTATGAGGATGCACCTTCATTTTGTATTCTCAATCTCCATTTCTTAAGGATATTCTTTCATAATATTTATTGTTTACAACATATATTTTTAAAGTTGACACTCTTTCCATTTTGGCTTATCTTTTAAATATTATCAAACTTCATTTCATGATATAAGTTAATCATTTTTATCTACTTATTCTTCTTTTTTTTGACTCACTGCAATCAATTCTTTCCAAGTAATTTAATTTACCTACAAAAAATCTAAAAATTACTATGTTAAACATATAGAATAATAGGTGGAGTAACTTTTATTTTTATAGATAAGTGTTTATAATAAATTTTAATTTTGAGACAAAAATCAGTATGAGATGCTTTATATTAATATTAAATATAGTACTGAAAGATTTTAATTGTAAATACTTTAAGAGTTCGTCTCTTGAAAGACGATTTTTCCATAAGTTATGGAAAGACGAAGATTTAAAGTGAAAATGATAAGAAATAAAGATAAAATTTCTGGGTTGAATGAATCAGGTTATAAACTTTATAACTACTACACGTTCCATAATAAAATTTTAATATTGCAAGTAAGACCTTTTACCTCAGGGCGGAACCAGAAAAATTTTCCAGGGGAGGCTGAAAAATTTTCGGCGTCCGGCGTGCAGAGACGGCGCGACAAGGGAGTATAGAATAAACCGATTATAGAATCAACTCACGGCGTGCAGAGGCGGCGGAACGAGGGAGTATAGAATCAACTCACGACAACTATCCCTAATTGATAATTCCATAAACCGATTATGACAAAATTTCAATCTCTTTGTTCATTAGATTCATTCGATCTCTTTAAAGATGGAGATCCGCCACTTCGAATTAAAAATTTATCCATAACCTATTAAATATCAAATAGGGAAAATATGTATATTGATTTATTTTTAAAAAATCTAAAAGAGTTACGAAATAATAACAAATTGAGATAACAAAAAATTTATAAAATCATATTCATCTAAATTCAATTTAACAAATATCCCTAATTGATAATTCCATAAACCGATTATGACAAATTGACAATTTCATTTTCACATACAATTATACAAAATAAATCAAACAATTATAATTTCAACTAAATTTCAACTAAATTCCAACTAAATTCCAACTAAATATGCAATTCAACTAAATTTCAACAATCATATATAATTCAACCATATAAATTCAATTCAACATCCAATCTAAAAATCATGTTCACATAAATTTAAGTTTTGAAGAAAAAAAAATAAAAAAGAGAATAAACCCTAAAATTAATAAAGCTTAGCATAAAGAGAAGAAGTATACCGGAGGTGGTTACCGTGGTTTGGAGAGTCGGCGTCCAACGTACAGAGGCGACGGGACGAGGCAGCTTCCGGCGGACGGCGGTGGTGGCGGACGGCTGTCGGCTGAGGCAGAGGAGGGAACTGACGGAGGAGAGGCTCTGCTGTGCTGCTCTCGCCTCCAATGTTTTGTATTAAGGTTTGGCTTATTGGATTGGGCTCAGTTTTGGCCCAATACATTTCAAATTTCATTTATATTTTTTTTCATATTACTAAATGAAACGACGTCGGTTTAGTACTTAGGCATTAAAAAAAGAAGGCCGCAGCGCGGCCTTCTTCTCCGACGAGCAAACCTTGGACAGTTGCTGCCGCCGCGCCGGAGACGCGCTCAACTCCGCCGGAAGACGCGCTCGACGACCGGACCGCCTCCTGCTACCTCCGGCCGGCGATCTAGGTAGGGTTGGAGCCCTACCTCGCGTACCATTGGTTCCGCCTCTGTTTTACCTTTTATTATTTTAATTAAACTCCGTCTTTCCGTAACCTTGTGGAAAAACGGTCTTTCCTAAGACTTTCCCATACTTTAATGGTTTATTTAACGCTTTGTAAAAAAAAATTCTTAGAGTCTGTCTTTTTAAGACGTTATTTCCATAAGTTATGGAAAGACCAAGATTTAAATTGTAAATAAGAAAAATTTAAGATAAAATTTTTGGATTGTATTAATCGAGTCATAAACTTATAACTACTGCACGTTGTATAATAAAATTTTAATATTGCAACAAAAACCTTTTACCTTTCTATAATTCTAATTCGACACCGTCTTTCCAGATGTCTATGGAAAAATGTTTTTTTCCAAGAGGTTGTTTATTTATAAGATTTTATTTTATTTTTGTTAACTAATATTTAGAAATGACATATTTTAGTACATATAAATATGTGATTGGTAATAGTATTAAAAAAATGAGTTCGTCTCTTGAAAAATCGTCTTTTCATAAGTTATGGAAAGACCAATGTTAAAATTGCAAATTAAAAAATTCAAGATAAATTTTTTGGGTTGCATTAATCGGGTCATAAACTTATAACTATTGCACGTTGCGTAGTAAATTTTTAATATTGCAACTAAAACCTTTTACCGTCGTAATAATTCTATTTCAATTCCATCTTTCCATATGCATATGGAAAGATGACCATTCTCAAGATTTCGTCATAAAAATTTCAAGGCATTAAGGTATATTATACTTTAATTTAATACTATTAAATTTATATTATCATAATTTTTTACTTTCTTTTATTTGTATAATTAATAATTAAAAAATATTGATAATTTAAGACTATATATTTTTTTATCTAAGATGATGAATTTATATATTTTTGTGAATCAAAATTTAAAACTTATATTTTTATATATTTATAATTCAATCAATTAATCATGAATTGCTAAAAATATCTCTAATTAAAAATTTTAGATCTATTATACATAATTTGTTTATCATTATAACTGGGCTCCTCATTATATCTGGCCATGCATGGTTCAGCCACAGGTGCTGCCAAAAATGTCTAACCTTTTACAGAGTACAATATTTGTTGACCACGAAAGTTTTTTTACAGTCTTCCCTAGAATGTTTAAAAAAATTTAACTTCTCTAGAATTTTTTTTCTGGTAAAAAAATAGCACAATATTATCAATTAATTATAATATATTAAAATATTTATTGGAAGAAGAAGAAAATGGACATCTATAACTCAATTGCACAACATTTAATTAGTAAAAACTATCATCTAATTTAAATATTTTAAATTTTATAAAAAATTGAATGATAATAATAAATAGAGTGGGTCTCCTGACAGGCGGCCTGTCCATAAGCTTATGGACATGCCACTTATTTCTTACCTTATACACTGCATTTCTTAAATTACATACAAAATTAAAAATTTTTTAAAATAATTTTTTATATCATATATTTTTATGTTTTCACCTTCAAATACATATTATTACTTGTTTTAACTTATAAAATGCAATATTTAAATTTTATAAAAAATTACAACATTTAAAGCAAATGCCCCTGAGGACTGTCCTTAAGCTTATGGAAAGGCCGCCTTTCCTGAGACTTTCCCTAATAAATATATTTTCTATCATAAACCGTGCAATAGCTCGATATGACAATCAAATATATAAAACTTTGATCATTTTTCATATTCTATGGAATCCGTATAAATGCAACGTTGATAACGATAATGTTATTTTTTTAAAGTGATATTTATTAATATTTTTATCAACAAATTAAATTATTTTAAAAAAATATATTTATTTAAATAATAATATTCAAATTCACATCGGTACAAAGTACGGGTGTTATCCAGTTATTCTTACTGTTCAGTCATTAATAAAGGTCGGTTAGAATGATGTTTGAATTTGCCTTATTAATTAAGTTCATGATGAAGATAACGACGGGTATGTTGTTTCAATATGATTCCTGAATATGAAGTCATGTAAATTGTCTCACTGAAGTGTTACTCACACCCTGCCGGGTCGTTCGGGACCTTGCGGGAAATTTATAATTGCTTCTTTTGTACTCACGGCTAACTGCAATAAATTAGCTAGAGTTGCTAACTGCAATAAATTAGCTAGAGTTCAGGGTCGTTCACAGAGATACTAAAACTTAAAAGTTTACACAATTAATAATTGGGCATTACTCCGATTGTGTGTCGGGAATATCTAGTGCTTTTACAGGTAATTGGGAAGGGGTGTTTGTGTCCAACAAACTACTAAACATGCAAGAAAAGAAATTAAAACTATGACAAATTAGTCTTGGGGGTATTTGCTTAACATGGCCGATTAATGACTTTGATCCTGAATCTATCACACATAACCATATAAACCCATTCTCATTCTTATATCACATAGTGAGGAGATGGGCGAGAATCCTAAAGTCTGTCACATAATGGTTCGTCTCCCCTCAAGAGACATCATACCGCCTCCGTAATTAGGGAATGCGTGCCGATCCCTTACGATACCGCAACCCATTCCCTGTAATCTCACTTTTGATGCTAATGCACCCCTGCTTAAAGGATCTCGGTCTTGTGTAGCTCACAATCGTTGATACGAGAGTGATGACAGTACATCTTGGACACTCTATCATGGGCGCTAACCCTAGGCCTAGAGAGGCAAAGGAATTGGCACCTTGTGATGACTCTATGGTCGCCCCAACCCTAGTCGCTACAAACTAGCATGCTTATCTATCGGGGTAAGACATGGGTTTCCCCTCGTTAGAAATCAATCTAGCACTCCTAACATGCAATCACTCACACAACTAGCCAATTAGAATTAGCATCCAACAATCGGGTCGGTACACTCAAGTAGCATGAATGCACTCATATTTCCGGTACTCTTGAGCCTACATTAGACCTAATCTAACACTCCCAAGATAGCATTTTAGCCTAGCACGATATTACACTACACATAGAATTATGGATGTATCATAAAGCATGACATGTCGTAAATAAAACATGAATGAGAAATACAAATCATACACAAATATTCACAGGACATAGAAAATAGAAAATAGGGTAATCTAAAATGTTCCAAAATCATAATCAAGTCATGAATACAAATACTACTTCAAGATAATAATTACTCTAGAGACATTAAATCCAAAGAAATCATTGGATTCATTGCCATATGACAAGAACTAGAGAAATAAATGAAGAGAGGAGAAAGTCTCCTTCTTCCTACCTACCAGATTAGATCTACATTACTGACTTCTTATTTCTAGTTGTTAAACCCTAGTAGACTAATGCTAGGTTATATAGTAGATGATTTTTGGGCCTTAGAAGGCCCAAGAGGGGAGAAAACAAAACCCTAGAAGCTCCACATGCCACGCTAGCACGAGTTGTGTAGTATTGCACGTGCCGGCCGGTACAACCCATGTAAAATAACATGAAGCATTGACTTGAGAGGCATTCTATGCCTTTCTGGTGCCACGGTCGTGCCAAAGTGCACGACCCATCTGGAGCTCCGTTTCTTGGCATCTGATGGCATGGGTCGTGGCAATGTTCATGGCCCGTTGTCTGGATGGTCGCTCATCAGCTTCCCATGGCATGGGTCGTGCCAAAACGTACATCCCATTGTTTGGTGGGTGGTTCCGCTACATAGAGATCCCCCGATATCACTAGTTTCTAGCACCGGTGCCAAAAATGTAATAGCACCATTTTTTTAATTTGAACACCGGTTTTTGAAATTGGTGTTAAATTAACACCGGTTTTTTAATTTTAACACCGGTTTTTAAAAAATTTGTGTTAAATTTTTAATTTTAAAACCGGTTTTTAAAAACCAGTGTTAAATTATAAATTGGCACTAATTTTTGAAAATATAGCACCGGTTTTTAAAAATCGGTGCTAAAAAATTTTAAAATTCTATCATCCTGCCAAAAAATTCGCAATTTTTTTTTAAAATAGCACCAGTTTTTGAAAATATAGCATCAGTTTTTAAAAATCAGTGCTGAAAAATTTAAAAATTCAATTTTCACACCAAAGAAATTGCCAAAAGTTTTAAAAATTCAATCTTCCAGCAAAAAGATTTCAAAATATTCGTCAAAATTTTTTAAAGTTCAACTTCCCCCCAAGGAATTCAAAAAATTTGCCAAAAAATTTAAAAACAATTGCCCAAAATTCAATTAATATTTCCAGAAATTTCATAGGCTTGGAGCAGCTGCTCGCAGTCGCTTTAAGCTAAAAAAAAATTAACTTTCAAAATCATTCACTTCTTTTGTTGAATTTAGTTAATAACTATGTTAAGTTAAATTAATCAACGATCCACCTTTGTTGACCAAATATATATAAATAAGAATAAAATGTGTTTACGTTAACTAATTAACATCCAACCCTTAATTGAATTAGTATATATAAATACAACTTTAACTAGTCAATGGTTAATCCTTATTTGACTTTCAATATACAAACACTAATAACTAGGCTGACTTTGACTAATAAACGATCAAACTGTACTTGACTTTCAATATATAAACACTAATAACTAAGTTGACATTAACTAATAAACATTTAACCCTTACTTTACTTTCTATATATGAACACTAATAACTAGGTTGACTTTGACTAATTAACGGTCGAACTTTACTTGACTTTCAATTAAACTCTAATAACTAAGATAACTTTAGCTAATTAACGGTCAAATTGTACTTAACTTTCTATATGTAAACAATAGTGACTAAGCTAACTTTCACTAATCAACGGTCAAACTATTCTCGACTTTCCATATATAAACATTAATAACTAGTTTGACTTTGACTAATTACCGGTCAAACCTTATTTGACTTTCTATATATGAACACTAGTGAATAAGTTGACTTTATCTAATCTACGGTCAAACTTTACTTGACTCTCTCTATATAGAAACACTAGTGACAAAGCTGACTTTAACTAATCAACGGTCAAACTTTACTCGACTTTCAATATATAAATACAAATAACTAGGTTCACTTTGTTTAATCAACTGTCAAACTTTACTTGACTTTCAATATATAAACACTAATAACTAATTTGACTTTAACTAATTAAGGATCAAACTTTATTTAGCTTTCTATATGTAAACACCAGCAACTAAGTTAACTATAACTGATCAACGGTCAAACCTTACTTGACTTTCTATATATAAACACCAGTGCTAAGTTGACTTTAACTAATCAACGACCAAACTTTACTTGACTTTGAATATATAAACATTAATAACTAGGTTGATTTTGACTAATCAATGGCCAAACCTTACTTGAATTTCAATATATAAACACTAATAGCTAAGTTGACTTTAACTTATCAACGACCAACCTTTACTCGACTTTCAATATATAAACATTAATAACTAGGTTGACTTCGACTAATCAACTGTCAAACCTTACTTAACTTTCGATATATAAACACTAATAGCTAAGTTGACTTTAACTTATCAACGACCAACCTTTACTCGACTTTCAATATATAAACATTAATAACTAGGTTGACTTCGACTAATCAACTGTCAAACCTTACTTGACTTTCAATATATAAACACTAATAACTAAGTTGACTTTAACTAATTAATGGTCAAACTTTATTTGAATTAGTATATATAAATACAAATGAAATTGTTTGACTTTGACTAATCAACGGTCAACCCTTACTCTATATACAAACACTAACAAAAAACTTTACTTTGCTTTCTATATACAAACAGTAATAACTAGGTTAACTTTAACTAATCAACGACAAACCTTACTTGACTTTCAATATATAAACACTAATTACTAGGTTGACTTTAACTTATTAACGGTCAAACTTTATTTGAATTAGTATATATAAATACAAATAAAAATGTTTTACTTCGACTAATCAGCAGTCAACCCTTACTTGATTTCTATATGCAAACACTAATAAAAAAGTTGACTTTAACTAATCCACGGTCAACCCCTACTTGGCTTTCTACATACAAATACTAATAACAAAGTTGACTTTAACTAATCGACAGTCAACCCTTACTTTGCTTTTTGAATACAAATACTAATAACTAAGTTAACTTTAAGTAATCCATGGTCAACCCTTACTTGACTTTCTATATACAAACACTAATAACTAAGTTGACTTTAACTAATCAACCGTCAACCATTACTTGACTTTCTACATACAGATACTAATAACTAAGTTGACTTTAACTAATCGACGGTCAACCATTACTTGACTTTCTATATATAAACACCAATATCTAAGTTGACTTTAACTAATCCGCGGTTAACCCTTACTTGGCTTTCTACATACAAATACTAACAACAAAGTTAACTTTAACTAATCCACGATCAACCCTTACTTGGCTTTCTACATACAAATACTAATAGCAAAGTTGACTTTAACTAATCGACGATCAACCATTACTTTGCTTTCTATATACAAACAATAATAACTAAGGTTACTTTGACTAATCCACGGTAAACCCTTACTTGACTTTCAATAGGTAAATACTAATAACTAGGTTGACTTTGACTAAACAATGGTCAAACCTTACTTGACTTTGTATTTATAAATATGAATGAAAACATTTGACTTTTAAAATATTTATTCATCATACTTTAAAAAGGAATTGACATTAAAATAAGAGTCCGTCTCTTAAAAGACGGTATGTCCATAAATTTTTAATATTGTATTAAAAACCTTTAGTGAAGTGCGATTTTAACCCTATGTTTTGTGAGAAAGTGCCAGAATGACCTTGTAAATCATAAAGCGCAAAACTAACCTTGTAAACTGTTGACCAAAACGTAACTCTAAAAATGGTCGAAAATAAGTGAAATGACTATTATATCCCTGGGTTCAAAAAATAAAAAAAGGAAACCCTCATCCTCACCCTCATTTCTTTATTTTCTTTCTTCCCAGATTTATTTCTAATTTTCCTCGCCATCTATCCTCCTCCATCACTACCACTCACGGCGAGAGACACTGGGACAGAGCGACGCTATTGCTCGATGCTGCTCTCACCTGGTCGCGGAGGCATGGAACGATGGAGCTGGTTTTGGGCGACAATGTTTCTAAGGTTTAGGTGGAAGTGGTGGGCGGAGGCATATGAGATCTCGGTATCGATTGGTTTGGGCGACGGTGGTTCCACCTAATGACGGAGCAGAGCTGATTCAGTGGTGGCGGTGCAATGCATCGGCAGAATGACGGTGGACTGGAGCGATTGTGGAGCAGCGACGGTGAAGGGGAAGTTGACGAGAGGTCCTAGAATAGCGTCGTATTCCACATTAATCTTCTCGGTGCTCATCGGATTCTCATTTTTGCTCCTCATCCTGCTCGCCATGGGGCTGGTGAAACTGGATTTTGTTTTGATTTTTTTCCTCAATTTTATTAAATTTTCTGATATGAAAGTGATTTGTGTGCGCAGAGGTCACGATGACGACAACAGGCTCGATCAGTGGATTGAAGTCCTCTCCTGGGAGCCCTGATCTTTTGCTTACCACAAAATTTTGGTGTATTTACTCTAATTTGTTTTATCTGCATTATTTGTGCATTTCTTTTATATTTATTTGATAGATGAAAGAAGAAGAAAAAGTTAGATTCTATTTTGAAGAGACGTGCAGATTATTATGTTTTTTGCTGTGTTGGATATAGATCTTTATGTGTCTATTTTTTAGTTTCATTACTTGCAAATTGCATCTAATTGGAGCTTCTTATTTTTTGTTTACGTGTGTAGTTTGATGAAGAATGTGATTACTTGATCGAGCTTGCGAAGCCTAAAATGGTGAAGTCTACTGTGGTTGATAGTGATACTGACAAAACTAAAGATAGAGTTTTTTAGTCATTTTGTATGTAGAGTCTTTTTGTGATTTTCTCATGTATGTAGAGTCTTAATCGCTGACTGTTGGTTTGCTGCTCGACCGGGGTGAAGGTGCCGTGTCGGTGGTAATGAGATTGATTCCTCTCCAAGGTCTCCACCGCAATGGAAGTTGCAAGCTACAAAGAAATGGTATGTGTGTTTAGTTCTGGCAACATGTGGCAGCATTGTGAGTTTAGTTCTATGATTGTGAAATAATATTTAACTAATATTTACAAGAGCAGCTCACTTACTTTCCCTGCATGAGGTTGTACATTATACAACAAACTGGATTTGTATATACTACTCAATCTTATATCTCCTTTCAAGAACTACCACAGAGACCCCCCTCTATCACCGGTTTTTTAGCACCGATTTTAAAAATTGGTGCTAAAAATCTCATAGCACCGGTTATTTTAAATTTTAACCCCGGTTTTTTAAACCGGTGTTAATTTAACACCAATGTTTAAATTTGAACACCGGGTTTTTAAAAACCGGTCCTAAATTTTAAAATCGCACCAATTTTGGAAATATGAGCACCGATTTTTAAAACCCAGTGCTAAATATTTGTAAAATTCTATCTTCCCGCCAAAAAATTCAAAATAGCACCGGTTTTAGTAAAAAATAGCACCGGTTTTAAAAATCGGTGCTAAAAATAAAAGAAAATGCTATTTTTTTTACTAAAACCGGTGCAAAAATTAAAACTTAGCATCGATTTTTGTAAACAATAGCCCCGGTTTTGTAAAACTGGTGATAAAATTTTTCAAAATTCATTTTACCACCAAATAAATAGCCAAAAAAATTTAAATAGCACCATTTTTTGAAAAATTAGAACCGGTTTTTTTCCAACCGGTGCTAAAAAATAGCACCGGTTTTGGAAGAAAATAGCACAGGTTTAAACCGGTGCTAAAAATAAAAAATAACACCAGTTAAACCGGTGCTAAATTTTTTTAAAATTTTCCCGCCAAAGAAATCACCAATAAAATTAAAACTTAGCACCACTTTTTGAAAACAATAGCACCGATTTTATAAAACCGGTACTAAAAATTTTCAAAATCTATTTTCTCGCCAAAGAAATAGCCAAAAGTTTTTAAATAACACCATTTTTGGAAAAATTAGCACCGGTTTTAAAGACCGACGTAAAAATTAAAAAACAACACTGGTTTTGGAAGAAAATAGCACCAGTTCAAACCGGTGATCAAAGCTTTTTAAAATTTTAAATTTTTCCCGCCAAAGAAATTGCCAAGAAATTTTTCCCGGCAAAGAAATCGTCAAAAATTTTTAAAATATTCGTCGAAATTTTTAAAGTTCAATTTTTCCGCCAAAAAATTCGAATAATCTTCCTAGAAATTTCATGTGCTGGGAGCAGCTGTCCAACCCCTCTAAGTTATTTTTTTAAAACTTTCAAAATCATTCACTACTTTTGTTGAATTTCACTAATAAGTAAGTTAAGTTAAATTAATCAACGATCAACCTTTACTGACCTAATATATACAAATAAGAAAAAAATTTGTTTACATTAAATAATTAATGTTCAACCCTTAATTGATTAACGGTACATAAATACAACTTTAACAAGTTAACGGTCAAATTTTACTTTATTATCAATATATAAACACTAATAACTAGGATGACTTTGACTATTCAATGATCAAACTATACTTGACTTTCAATATATAAACACTAATAACAAAGTTGAGTTTAACTAATTAACGGTCAAACTTTATTTGAATTAGTATATAATAAATACTAATAACTAGGTTGACTTCGTCTAATCAACGGTCAAACCTTGCTTGACTTTCAATATAAAAACACTAATAACAAAGTTGACTTTAACTAATTAACAGTCAAACTTTACTTGACTCTCTCTCTGTATAGAAACACTAGTGACTAAAAAAATTCAAAAAATTAAATTATATATTTTTTACAGTAGCTTCTCTCCATATGGTGGATAGGATTCTCCACGGTTGCAGCATGGCCACGAAGGTTGGGTAGGGGGTAAATTAATTCTGCACACGCATATTAATTAACCCCTTGCTAGGTATCACTTGGAATTAACGGTTTGCGCTATTTGCCTGCGCTGCACTGAAAAATGCAAAATGGCATCAGGCTGTCTATTTGCCTAAAATGGAAAGAACGGTTACAAAACCGTTACGCGAGGCGTGCGCGGTAGAAGTCATGCCCGGTCTCTTATGCTTAGGAGGTCTATCCATGGGGAATACTTGGGAGCACAACGGACTACGGTCAAACTGCTCCTAACCCCACAGAGAAAGCCTCGGCCCTTATCCAGAGACCGTTATCGAAGGCCAATAACACCTATTTATCTTCATCTTAGAGGTGTACATGGTAGAAGCGGTGTGCAAAGCCCTTTTAAGAGGACACGTCATACTACTTCATTCATTGGAAGACCGAGTACCACTCTCGGATTAGAAGACCGAGTACCACTCTCGGATATGAAGACACACGTGGGGAGCAAACCACGGCGTAAGAGCCGGTTCACACCACCGGTAGCAACAGCCGACTCACACCACCGGTAGCAGGGATGTAAAATGGAGCGTGGAGGCAAGTGAGTTTGTTCTCACGCCCCTCTATTTTTTCAGGGATGGCTTATACAGACCCCGGTCACCACAAAGGGACTCTATTGAAGGAATGGTTCATACAGACCCCGGTCACCACGAAGGGTTGTAATACTTTTCATGGATGATTTCCACAGGCCCCGGTCATCACGACGGGAATAGTTTCTTTTGGTCAGCTGGTTGTAACATTCAGATCAGGGGCAATTTTTTAGGTAACATGTATTAAGGGAGTGGGATAATGTTCCCAATCCCGTACACTACCACGGTTTCTTTTTATTTACCATTACCTTCGACTAGTGACTAAGCTGGAAAATAGGGCACAACCCTGCTACTGTTCATCGTAGTCAGTTTTCGCTAGGTTTCTCTTCCGTGGCCCTTCTTCTCCGGTGAGGAGTCCGACATTAATGTTGGGCTCCTCGCCGGGATTGTTTTTATGTATGGTACGCTGTTGTTCTTGAAGGATTGAAGCTCGAATCTGGGTTTCTTGCGAAATTCTCTTCTCAAAATTTTGCTTGGATTTTGGAGTAAGATCGGCCTCCGATATCAGATTTTGAAGACCAATAAAAAGGCGCATCTCAGAGGAAGTCGATTTCACAGATCTGTTGTTCGATCTTGAAATTGGGAATTTCTACTTTTTAGGATGAACACTTGTGAACACCAAGGAGGGAGACAGTGATGAATTCGAAGACCTCTGGAGGAGGCGGTGCTTCTTTCGACCATGGAGGAAAATGACTTCCGACTGGGAACCCGACCCAAACCCAAATTCGATGCAAACTAAGGTTGAAGACTCCGGTCCTAAATCTGGGCTGCTCACGATGATAGTTTGGCGAATACCTACCATCGTCCCAAGTAAGTTTTGCTCTCTGAACATATGTGGATTTGTGCGGATTGTTGCGAATGGTGTGGATTTGTATGATAAACCTATGAGGAATACCCATAAGGATTTTGTGCGAATTTGTCGTATGAACTACTGTGAATTCATGTACGGATTCAGTTGCAAATTTGGGTGAATTTATGTGCAAATTTCTGTTCGAATTTGTGTGGATTTGTTATATGGGTACCGAATGAAGGGAACTCAGTTTGTATGAAACAGAGTGTGGAAAGCTGTTTTCTTGTCTTGTGGTGTAATTAGTATAATACTCTATTTTGTGCGGATGGCTGTGAAAGGTGTGGATCTGTATGCCAAATCTGTGCGGAATAGGCGCATTGCTACGACTGCTGTGGAACTCTGTTTTAAATGAAAAAAATCTGGGAGGTATGGTTCATGTTGAACGCAGAATTGTGATGAATTTTAGGCATAAAAATTTATAGCATTTGGGTGCTCTCATACTAGTAAACCTGGTTTGCTTATTTTGTTTGCAACCTTCGACCAAATGCTATGCCACTTTATGCCAATATTCTGATCAATTTTGTTGCCCCATGAACAACCATGCACGAATTTTAATGAGCTCTTTAGGAAAAATATGGGCAGGATATATGTGGTTAGTTGAAGTATTTTTGGAGAATCTGTGCAGCTCTAAAAGCTACATTCGGGGGATTGTGGATAGGTAATATGAGGTTCATTTGGGAATGGGATTAATGATAGGTTCCAGACATAGAATTCTTAGCTGATGCAGGTGAATGTTTTTGCTCAAATCCCGGACACCCGACCGGCCTAGCTTGTGTACAAACCTCAGACTGACCATCCAGCCTTCCTAGTGCTTAGAACCCGGTCATCTACCTGCCTTGTGTGTGTTCAAATCCTGGGAAACTTCCGACCTGCAAGTGATTAAACCTCGGTCATCCGGCCTTGCCAGTGTACAGATCCTGGTTAACTCCCAGCCACGCTTGTGCTCATTGTCCGGCCGTGCTAGTCTTGGTCTAGTTAGCATTTAGACCAACAGGCTATGCTCTATGTCAAGAACACGGAGTTGTTTTTATTCACTCATGAACATTCATAAGGATTTCTTCATTTTCGGCATATTGGAATGTTATTGTTGGATGAATCACATACCTTGGGGCTGCCCTGACTCAAGACAGATGTAAAGAGAAGTTTCACTGTGCGTTGGTTGGATCTAGCCGTTTGTTCTCGGCGGACAACCATGGTGGTTTGTTTTCATCGGAATCATTAAAGAAAGCATACTCAATATGTTGCACTGTTCTTCAATTTCATAATGATCACGGGAAGAAGACGAATGGAAGAGCAGATTCTTGGAAATGGTGATTTTCTCAATCTTGCCCAGATTCCGGTGACTCAACGGTGCCAGAAATACGCGGTCCAGCAACTCATCTAACAGCTGGCAGGTTCGAATGTCTACTTGAGTCAGGAAAGGAGGTTCGACGGAAAGAAGGGTTCGAGTGATCGAGTGCTGGGTATTCGAGTACTCGAGGGGCTGATGTGAGCCCTCGAGAGCTGGAGGTATTTGATTGCTCCAATGGGAATTTGTGGTAGAGGTATTCGAGTGTTGAGGGTATTCGAGTGCTCGTGAGGGGCATTCGAGTGATGGAGGTGTTCGAGCGCTCGGGAGGGGCATTCGTGTGCTGGAAGTTTGAATGCTCGAGGGGGCATTCGAGTGATGGAGGTGTTCGTGTACTGGAGGCGTTCGAGTGCTCGAGGGGAGCTTTCAAGTACTGGAGGCGTTCGAGTGCTCGAGGAGGCATTCGAGTACTGGAGGGGTTGCTCGAGGGGGCATTCGAGTGATGGAGGTGTTTGAGTGCTCGAATGAGGCATTCGAGATATTGATGTGTTCAAGTGCTCGAGGGGGACATTTGAGTGCTCGAAGAGGTTATACCCACAAAAGGGTTCTGCCCTCGAAGGGGTTACACCCTCGAAGTGGCCAAAAAAAGGCAGTAGCCTCTCTTCATCTGGCCACAAGGATTCCCACTGTTACTTGCATGGCCATTCGGCCCGGAAGGCCGAGTTCATTCTCGGTTTGGAAGGCCATCACCACACTTTAGCGACGGTTAGGTTGACACCCATGGGGAACAAACCACGGTTCGAGAACCGGTTCACACGTCCGGCTGTATGGAAGCTGTACTGTTTGGTTGCGCTATTTGCCTGCGCTGCACTGACAAGTGCAAAATGGCATCAGGCTGTCCAGTTGCCTAAAATGGAAAGAACGGTTACAAAACTGTTATGCGGGGTGTGCGCGGTTGAAGTCATGCCCGGTCTCTTCATTATTCAGAGGTCTATCCGTGGGGAACACTTGGGAGCATCACAAACTACGGTCAATCCGCTCCTAACCCCAACGGTAAAACTTCGGCACTCATTCAGAGATCGTTATCGAAGTCCAATAACACCTCTTTATCTTCATCTTAGAGGTGTACATGGTAGAAGCGGTGTGTCAGCTCTTCCCAGAATAGGCGCCATACTACTTCACTTGAATGTCGAGACCATTCTCGGTTTGGAAGACAACCATGGGGAACAAACCACAGATGAAGAGCTGGTTCATACAACCGGTTGTATGAAAGTTGCATGAAGTGAGGGGCTACTGAGTTTTTTCTCATGCCCCTCGGTATTCACACGGATGGTTTCTACAGGCCCCTGCCACCACGAAGGGGTGGCATCCTTTTTTGGGCCACTTGGCTGTATCATCTAGACCAGGGGTAGCATAGTAGATATCATGTATTTAGGGAGTGGGACAAGGTTCCCACTCCTGTAGAGTCTCCCGGTTCCTTTTGTTTGGGCCACCTGGTTGTACCACCTAGATTAGGGGTAGTATAGTAGGTATCATGTATCACGGGAGTGGGACAATGCTCCCACTCCCGTACACTCCCATGGTTTCTTTCTATTTACCATTACTTTTGACTAGTGACTAAGCTGACTTTAACTAATCAACGGTCAAACTTTACTCCACGTTCAATATATAAACACTAACAATTAAGTTAACTTTAACTAATTAATGGGCAAACCTTACTTGAATTAGTATATAATAAATACAAATAAAAATGTTTGACTTTGTCTAATCAGTGGTCAAACCTTACTTGACTTTGAAAAAGTAAACACTAATAACAAAGTTAACTTTAACTTATCAACGGTCAAATTTTATTTGAATTAGTATATAATAAATACTAATAACTAGGTTGACTTTGTCTAATCAACGATCAAACCTTACTTGATTTTCAATATATAAACACTAATAACAAAGTTGACTTTAACTAATTAAGAGTCAAACTTTACTCGACTTTCAATATATAAATACTAATGACTAGGTTAACTTTAACTAATTAACGGTCAAATTTACTTGACTCTCTCTCTATATATAAACACTAATAAAAGAGTTGACTTTAACTAATTAACTGACAAACTTTACTCGACTTTCAATATATAATCACTAATAACTGGATTGACTTTAACTAACTAACGGTCAAACTTTACTTGACTCTCTCTATATAGAAACACTAGTAACAAAGTTGACTTTCTCTCGAAGGGGTCCAGCCCTCGAAGGGGTCGAGTTCTCGAAGGGGTGCAGTCCTCGAAAGGTTCATGTTCTCAAAGGGGTCCAGCCCTCGAAAGGGGTCGTCTTCTCGAAGGGGTCCTGTCCTCGAAGGGGTCATCTTCTCGAAGAGGACCAGTCCTCGAAGGGGTCATCTTCTCAAAGGGGTCGTGCCCTCGAAGGGATCGTATTCTCGAAGGGGTCCTATCCTTGAAGGGGTCATGTTCTCGAAGAGGTCCAGTCCTCGAAAGGGTCGTCTTCTCGAAGGGGTCGGGTCCTCGAAGGGGTCCAGTGCTCGAAGGGGACGTGTCCTCGAAGGGGTACAGTCTTTGAAGGGGTCTAGTCACCAAAGGGGTCATCTTCTCGATGGAGTTCAGTCCTCGAAAGAGTTGACTTCTCGAAGGAGTGCACCCTTCGAAAGAATGTCCGTGAAGGGGTCGTGTTCTCGAAGGGGTCGTGTTCTCGAATGGGTCGTGTTCTCGAAGGGGCCATGTTCTCGAACGGGTCGTGTTCTCGAACAGGTCGTGCTGTCGATGGAGACCAGTCCTTGAAGGGGTCCAATCTTTGAAGGGGTCGTGTCCTCGAAGGGGTCAAGTCCTCGAAGGGGTACAATCCTCGAAGGGGATCAGTCCTTGAAGGTGCCCAGTTGAAACCCTCGAGACCTGCCCCCTTCTCGGGAAAAAAAATAAAAAGAAGGAACCAACAACCTTTCTTCATCTGGCAGCACAGATCTCCTATGGCATGTTGCATGGCCATTCAGGCCGAGTAGGGGTAATTATTTTGCGTACAAAAATTAATTAACCTCTTCCTAGTTATCACTTTGATTTGACGGATGCGCTATTTACGTGTGCTGCATTGAAAAGTGTAAAATGGCACCAGGCTGTCTATTTACCTAAAAGGGAAAAAACAGTTACAAAACCATTACGCAGGGCATACACAGTAGAAGTCATGCCCGATCTCTTATCACTAGGAGGTCTATCTACGGGGAACACTTGGGAGCACCAAAGACTACGGTCAACCTGCCCCGAACCCCGAAGAGAAAACCTAGGCACTCATCCAGAGACCATTAGTGGAGGCCAAAAACATCTCTTTATCTTCATCTTAGAGGTGTACATAGTAGAAGTGGCGTGCCAGCTCTTCCCGGAGGAGTTAACATACTACTTCATTTGAAGGTCGAGACCACTCTCGGTTTGGAAGACACTCGTGGGGAACAAACCCCGGCTCAAGAGCTGGCCCACACAACCGGTTATATAGAAGTTGCATAGAGTGAGGGGCTAGTGAGTTTTTCCTTATGCCCCACGGTATTTTCATGGATGGTTACTACAGGCCCCTGTCATTATGAAGGGGTTAGCATTTTTCTCTCACGGATGGTTTCTACAGGCCCATGTCACTATCAAGGGGTTACCATCTTTTTGCCACCTGGTTGTATCATCTAGATCAGGGATAGTTTATTAGGTATCATGTATTAAGGGAGTGGGATAATGTTCCCACTCCCGTACACACTCACGGTTATTTTTTATTTATCTTTTCCCTCGACTAGTGACTAAGCTGACTTTAACTAATCAACGGTCAAACTTTACTCGACTTTCAATAGATAAACACTAATAACTAGGATGACTTTGTCTAATCAACGGTCAAACTTTACTTGACTCTCTCTCTCTATATATAGAAATACTAGTGACTAAGCTTACTTGAACCAATCAACGGTCAAACTCAATTTGAAGTAGTATATATTAAATACTAATAATAATGTTTGACTTTGTCTAATCAACAGTCAAACCTTACTTGACTTTCTATATATAAATACTAGTGACTAAGTTGACTTTAACTAATCAACGGTCAAGCTTTACTTTACTCTCTCTCTCTCTCTGTATAGAAACACTAGCGACTAAGCTGAAAAGTGTAAAATGGCATCAGGCTGTCTATTTTCCTAAAATGGAAAGAACGGTTACAAAACCGTTACGCGGGGTATGTGCTATAGAAGTCATTCCCGGTCTCTTATCACTAGGAGGTCTATCCACGGGGAACACTTGGGAGCACAACAAACTACGGTCAATCAGATCTCAACCCCAAAGATAAAAACTCGGCGCTCATACAGAGATCATTATTGAAGGCCAATAACACCTCTTTATCTTCATCTTAGAGGTGTACATGGTAGAAGCAGTGTGCCAGCTCTTCCCGGAGGAGAAGCCATACTACTTCATTTGAAGGCCGAGACCACTCTCGGTTAGGAAGATACCCGTGGGGAACAAACCACGGCTGAATAGCCGGTTCACACAACCGGTTGTATGGAAGTTGCATGGAGTGAGGAGCTAGTGAGTTTGTTCTCATGCCCCTCGGTATTCTCATGGATGGTTTCTACAGACCCCTGTCATCACGAAGGGGTTAGCATTATTCTCTCACGGATGGTTTCTACGGACCGTGTCACTATGAAGGGTTTAGCATCTTTTTGCCACCTGGTAGTAGCATCTAGACCAGGGTTAGTTTCATTAGGTTTCATGTATTACGGGAGTGAGCCAATGTTCCCACTCCCGTACACACTCCCGGTTCTTTTTATTTACCATTACTTTCGACTAGTGACTAAGCTCACTTTAACTAATCAACGGTCAAACTTTACTCGATTTTCACTATATAAACACTAATAACTAAGTTGACTTTAACTAATCCATGGTCAAACTTCATTTGAATTAGTATATATAAATATAAATAAAAAGGGGCTGGAAATAAGTGAAATGACTATTATACCCCTGCGATAAAAAATAAAAAAGAAACCATGCCCCCATTTCTTCATTTTCTTTCTTTTTCCCCAAAATTCATCCTTCACATTTTCCTTGCTGCTGCTCGACTAATCGACGATTGAAGGTGGTTCGATTGGTGTGAGCGCGGTGGTTCGATTGGAGATAAGTCAGTGGCGGCGCGACGGTGGTTAGATTGGAGCAGTTGTGGAGTAGCGGCAGTAAAACGATACGGTGTGGTGGGGGATAGAGTTTCTGGCAGAGCTAAGAGGTGACAGAGCTAGGCCGGAGGTAGGGGGTGGTGGAGCTAGGGCAGCGGTGGCGCACAGTTCTTTCTGGTGCCTGATGGTGTGGGTTTCTTGCAGAGTTAGGGCATCGCTAGGAGGTGGCAGAGCTAGGGGCACAGTTCTTTCTGGTGACTAGTGGCATAGTTTTCTAGCAAGGCTAGGGCATGAGGCGGCGACACGGTGATGTGGTGGCACATGGGCAGCAGAGGTGGTGAGGCGGCGAGGTCATGCAGCTAAAGTGGTGATAGGACAAAGCGGATGTGGTGGCGGGATGAGGCAGCGGTGGTGGCAGACTCCTATTTGCTCACCCTCTAAAACAGGGTTTCATCCGAATTGGTAAGAACTCGTCAATAAGTCCTCGATGTTTCCTCATTCTTTACCTCTGATTCCCCTTATAGAGTTACTTTTGTTAATTGTTTAAGATTTTGGGGTAAAATGTGCAAATGGGGGTGAATTTTCTTGGTTTTATATTATTTTATGAATTTTTCTTGTTTATTGTGATTTCTGGGCTTGTGGAGATGTTAGCATATCATATGATCCAATAAAGTCCGGGTTTTGGCTTGCTTATTTGAACAAGCATAGCAAAACTTGCCGATGAACTTTAGAACTTATGTGATTCATCAATGTTTTCACATTTCTAGAGAACAATTTTAGCTTTTATACAGTAATTAAGTAAGAGGCTTAAGATATTATTTACATACCCTCTCTTTTGTCTCAGTCAGAAGTTGTTGCATGTACTTGTCCACCGGTATCTTTTTGAATTTCCTAACTAGTGGCATTTAATTTTAATATTCAGCTCATAAAGCTAAATCTGCAACCTGATACAAAGGGTTTCTATGTAGAAGTACTGGAAAGATATGTAAATTTGGGGCCAATAGTAGACTTCTGTGTGGTTGATCTTGAGAGGCAGGGTCAAGGACAGGTTGTAACTTGCTCAGGAGCTTACAAAGATGGTTCTCAGCGTATTTTACAAAATGGGATCGGTATTAATGAACATATTTGGATTTTCTAAATTATGTGATATCATATATAAAATCTACTTCATGTACTTTGAAATCTGAGGTCCTATTTTTTTATGTTTTGACTTTATAGGCATCTATTGAACTTCAGGGTGTCAAAGGGATGTGGTCACTTAGATCTGTCACAGATGATCCTCACGACACATTTCTTGTGGTTAGCTTCAACAGCGAGACACGTGTTTGGCAATGAATCATGATGATGAGCTAGAGGAAACAGGGATAGAAGGTTTTCATTCTGAAGTTCAGACATTTTTTTGCCATAATGTTGTACAAGATCAGCTTGTACAGGTCTATTTGCATGCTACTTTCAATATTACCCCTTTTATCTGTATTCATTGTTCAGAAAAAAAAACTTGCTACATTTAGATTGTGTGGTACTGTAAATACAAATGCAAATGACATCTCACTTTGCCCCATCCTCATTACTGAATTATATTATGGCATAAAGTCAACAAATGTTCATGTTATCTTTGTTGTTCGATAGTCATTTATCATATGTTTTATGTATATTCTCACATGAAATATCCTACTCTTCTTTTCTTGAGACCTTAACTTAGATATTTTGTATAGGTCACTTCAAATTCAGTGCGGCTGGTTAGTTCGGGGTCTAGTTGCGACATGAATGGTTTGCTCCTTCTGGCTTTTGTGTCAATGCTGCTACAACTAATGCAACTCAGGTACATACAATGCTATTTCGTTCCTATTTTTTTAAATACTTTTTTTTATCGTGGAATCCTTTATGAGTAGTTAATCTATTAGAAAATGTTTGTTGATTGGTTTAAGCTAGAAAGAATTGAGGTGTAGTTTCTGGTAGGACTCCGATGTATAAAACACAAACACACTAGGCAATGGAACAACTGGGGGCTAATTTATATTCAGTTCAACTTGTGGAAAAATTAATATTCTTCTCTCCGTTAGCATAAACATAACTAGTAGGTGGAATACGACCAATTTTTGCCCGAGACCTTGTTTCTTTAGCAAAATTAATGATATGATTAATTTTCTACTTTATTCAACTAGCCAACATTCTTGGTCGTGTTTTGAATCTTTTGTAGTTGGTTACTTCTTTTTATATTTTATTGTTTTCGGAGAATGTGGTTCAAGTTTATATCTAGAAATCTCTTTAGGAAATTTTGTCGCAAGGATTTTATCTAGGGTACAAAACTAATAAAGATTAGAATTTTCTGGTTTTGATTTGCTTTCGTATGTACCCATATAGATTTGTTAAGTTCAATGCCAAGAGCTAGTTTCTCATTTTCATTTCAGCCTTTTGCCAGTTCTGTTTCGATAAGCTTGTGAGATGTTTGTTAACTACTGTTAAAAGGTTCTACTGGCTACTGGTGGTGGCCATTTGGTTTATCTTCAAATTGGTGATGGAGTGCTAACAGAAGTAAAGCATGCTCAATTGTAATATGATATCTCATGTTTGGATATAAATCCAGTTCCTGATAATCCAAATCATAGTAACATAGCTGCTGTTGGAATGTGGATATACATAAGTGTGAGAAGTGAATTCTGGGGGTAAGGATGGGATTCAGTGCACGGTTGTCACTCAGAAGTTCATATAGTGAGTTTTATTTGCGATATGTATATCTCTCTCTTTAACCTGTTTTGTTTCTCCAATTGCGAGGGATCAAATGTCCCCCTTCCGTTGATTTCACTTTATTCCTTTGTTATCCCGTCAGAGATCCCGAGAGAGGTATGAATACATTTGTAATTTGATTTAATTTTTGTGAAATCTAATGTCTTATATGTTTTTTGTGCCCTTTAACGACGTGCTTGCTGAGTTATGTGATTGTTGGGGTCCCTTTTTGAACTCCGGGGCTCACTTGCATCTTTTTCTATCTTTTCTTTTGGTCGTAGTCTTAATCGTTGAATGTTGGTTTGCTGTTGTACCGGGGTGAGGGTGCCGTGTCGGTGGTGGTGAGATTGATTCCTCTCTAAGGTTTCCGCCGCAATGTTTAGTCCCATAGATTATTAATTTTGTATCATACATATTTTCAGATTTATCTCTATATTATCAATTTGGTGAAGTTAATTTTATTATTCAATTAATGTCATACTAAATTGTTTTTTGGGGTCTTTTTGCCTTCCTATGAAAGCGGCAGCGCGCAACAACTTTCAGAGGAAGAGATTTTTTTATTCGTCGTAAATATTTTAGCACTGTTGAAAAAACCGATGCTAACAAACAAACCGGTGCTAATTTTAGCACCTGATGAAAAACCGGTGCTAAAATATTTACGACTAAAAAAAATACCTTCCTCTGAAAGATACAACGCGCTTTTTTATTCGTCATAAATATTTTAGCACCGTTTAAAAAACTGGTGCTAACAAAAAAATCGGTGCTATCAGTGCTAAAATTAGCAGCGGTTGAAAAATCGGTGCTTACCAAAAAATCGGTGCTAAAATTAGCACCGGTTTAAAACCGGTGTTAACGAAAAAACCGTTGATAACAAAAAAATCGGTGCTATTGCGGTACATTTTAGCACTAGTTTAAAAACCGGTGCAAACAAAAAAAACCGGTGCTAAAAGTATGGATTTAGCACCGGTTTTTTTCCAACCGGTGAAACCGTTTTATCGGTTACTTAGGCGCCATTTTTAACTTTAAAAAATGGTGCTAGAACACAAAAAAGCCGGTGCTAAAGGGGGGTTTCTGTGATAGTGAAGTGTTAACTTGTGTTTTTTACTCAGGTTTCTAATTTCTTTACCAAGTTAATACAAAGGGTGTCTCCAAAGAGTTACCAACAAGCTCTTGGTGAGGTTTATGTCAAGAAAATTTTTTTGGAGAACTTTTGTGGTTATTAGGTACTGGTACCACTGAAACTTTTTGTCCAATTTTGCCAGCTAGAGACTCTAATTGGCTTTAGCTTATTTAATTTAGTACTTCAGGTTTATCAAACTAAAAGTTGTTTTTGACTAGGCCCTAATTTAGTAAATTTTGTGATGTCATGAAATTTCTTGGTCTTTGGGAAAGTGTATATATGTATGTGCTTGCATTCCTCTTTATCTATCCCTCTGTGCTCATTGCATACATTCCATGGGATCAGTTAAGTGAAGACTATATTTTTAGTTTCTCAGGTTTGTACTTGGGTTGGATGTCCACGGGGTTGTTAATTCTTTTATTTTCATATAATAGTAGTTCCATTGGAATGCTTATGTTTGAAGCATGTGCTCAGCATTTGTTAGACTCATCTTACAGATTGATTATATCTCTTGGATTTGCGATCAAGATGCTTATGCATGCTGCGATAAAAAATGCTCTGCTCAATCAATGTTATTAATGCACAAGGTTTACATTGACTTAGTTGTTTGTAATGTTGAGACACCAATATTTACCCAGCTCCGTTTTGAATCATTATGCTTGTTGAAGGGGGGGGGGGGGGTTCCTGTGATAGTGTTTTATAACATCATCTTATCATACAAATTATAGTTAAAATTGAGTGGTTATGTGTTGGAGGATGATTTAGTATCAAAGTGTTTGTATTTGTTAGGAGAATTATTGTTAGAGTTCATAGTTTAGGTGTTATGTTGACTCGCCTCTTGATTTATACGGAGAAAATATAAAACTCACGAGGTTGCAGCAGCTTACAGAGGAAGGGGATTTTTTAATCCCTTTAAAACTTTTAGCACCGATTTTAAAACTGATGCGAAAAAAACCTGATGCTAATGGGCCACACAATTAGCACCGGTTTTTTAAAATCGGTGATAGATTAAATCGGTACTAATGGGGTACATATTGCCACTGGTTTAAACCAGTGCTAAAAATAGCCGGTGCTAAAAATTGGTTTATTAGCACAGGTATTTAAAAAAATGGTGAAACTGTTTCACCGGCTTCTTAGGCACCGGCTCTTTTTAACGAAAAATCTGGTGCTAGAACAAGAAAAAACCAGTGCTAGAGGGGGGTTCCTTTGGTAGTGTTCCCTGTCTTCAGATGGCATGAGCCGAGCCAAAATGCACGACCAGTTTTCTGGCCTTGTGAATTTCCTTGTTTCGTTGAGCACACGCCGTGCTAGTTTGTACGACCTTGTACCTTGGCCTTTGTTCCATCCGCACAAGCTATGGAACAGACCGTGGCAATTTGCACGGCACGTGTCATTCTTTGACTTTTCTAGAATTTGCTAATTTCTTCATCGCAACTATGTACTACCACGTTTTGACTCGTGGACTTCTATCTACTACCATCCCTGCAAATGGCCTTCCATATTCTACTTCCATCTTTGGAAATGGCCTTCCAAAAATAGTCTGAAATGCTTACAAGTATTCTACAAATTAAGCTCACAAAAAGGATCTAGATTCTCGTAAGGAAAAAATACATTAGACACAAAGTAGGCTACAAAATGAAGGATTTAGATACAAAAATCGCAAACAGTTATCTAATACCAATATATGTAAGTGCTAATATCTAGGGTAGGATTTTGAGTATTCAACGGCCAATCATTGACCGACTATTTATATAAAGCACTAATAACTAGGGTTTGACTTTAACAAATCAACGATCAACCATTAATCGACCAAATATATAAGCACTAATAGCTAGGATTTGAAATTAAGTATGCAACGCTCAACCCTGAATCGACCATATACATATAAGAACTAATAACTACCGTTTGATTTTAACAAATCAACAGTCGACCAGTAACCAACCATATGTATATAAGTCACAATAACTTGGGCTGACATTAACAAATAAATGGCTAACCACATATATATAAGCACTAAGAACATGGTTGACAGTAAATAATCATGTTTAACCATTAACATACCACATATATAAGAAATAGTAACTAGGGTTTGACTTTACTAAATGATCCAACATTTTTTCATCTCTTGTCACATGGCTCAAGCTGTTTGGTCGAATATGGCTTCTTTAATTCAGTTTAATCTTAATGCTCAACAATCCATTCCTCAAAGATTTTATTTATTCTGGAACTGCCACGACCTCCCTAAGTTTCAACAACTCTACTGTAAGATTCTACCTTCTCTGGTGTGTTGGAGTCTCTGGAAAGCTAGAAATAGCTTCCTATTTGATCATAAGCCTCTTTCTTTGAATCTTATTTGTAAAGAGGTGCAAGACCTGATTAAGTTAACATTAAATGTGTGTCCTCCTAAAATTCTATCTTCTGCATCTATCCCACCATCTTTTAGACATCTCACCCCTCTGCTTAGACCTCCCCCTAAGCCAAACATAATGACAGTTTTCTGGGAAAGGCCTAAGACTGGACTTATAAAAATTAATGTGGATGCATCTTGGTGTTCTGACAAAGCATCAGTTGGTCTTATAGCAAGGGATAACTCGGGTCACCCTATACAGATTAGTTCAGCAACCATTTCTGCTGCATCCTCATTACATGCTGAAATCAAAGCAATTTTACATGCTTGCCATATTTTCCTCATCTTAGTCATACTTTCATAATTGAATCTGATTCTAAAATGGCGGTTCAGATGATTAATGACCCTTATTCTGCACATTGGCAAGTTTTTGATATGGTTTTCAAGGTGAAGTCTCTCATTGGCAGAGCTGAACTCAAACATGCATTTCAAGAGTGCAATTTTGTAGCTAATGCTATAGCTAAGCACCATTTTAATCAAAATCAATGCCTCCACCTAACTAATATCCCCATGCATATCAGAGGCCTTATTACCTTGGACAAAAAATACACACCACATATTCGAGTATTTAAAAGTGCAAATGCTTTAGAATAGATACTGCTAAGATGTGGTTTGTTTACGCAGGTTTGCTGATCAATTTGCTGTCAAGCTAGTACTTTAATGATAACTGAAGCAGCCTATGCCTATTGATGTTTACCAAAGGAAAACTGCAAGAAATCTCCATCTACTGGTTTTTATTTCTTCAGCTCTTGGGCTCGGATGAAGGTTTTGGATTTCAAGCTCATCTCAGTAACATACTCATGGACTCCCAACTCAAGTTTTTTGCAAAGTACCTAATCGGGAGCTGATGATAAGTACTCCTCAGCTGCAATTCAATTTAACCATTAATCTAACTTCGGGTTTTGAAGCTCTTTAGTTTAGGCTTTGAAATTTTGAGATTGAAGTTACCTGGCCAAAGGAGAGAATTAACACAAGGGGTGGAGATTCTCTCTTTTGGATCGCAACTTCAATATCTATACTGTTCTTCCTGGATAATTGCTTATACATCATAGGTATGATAGGTAGGACTTTTGGAGGCAACTGTGTTGCTTCATCGCTCATTATGAACAAGTAACACTCTATGTATATCCTATTGATCCTTGACTAAGGCTTGGGGAACCTTAATATATATTCCCCCACCCTCGGGTGTTTTCATTAAAAAAATGATCTTTTAACCCTTAATCAGCCATATATATAAACACTAATCACTAGGGTTTGACTTTAACAAATCAACGATCAACGATTAACCGACCATACATATAAAAAAGCACTAATAACCAGAGTTGGTCAACCCTTAATCGACCATATATAAATAAGCACTAATAATTAGGGTTTAGCATTAACAAATCTATGGTCAACCTTAATTGGCCATATATTTATAAGGACTTATAACAAAGTTTAACATTAACAAATAAATAGCCAATCATTAACATGCCATATTATATATAAGCACTAATAACTTGAATTCGACTTCAAAACATTAACGGTCGAAACTTAATCGGCCATAAATATAAGCACTAATAACTAAGGTTTAACTTTAACAAATAAATTATCAACCATTAACCGACCAAATATATTAGCACTTATAGTTTGGGTTTGACTTCAAGCATTCAACGATCAACCATTAAATGACCATATATATAAGAACTAATAACTTAGGTTTTATCTTAACAAATCAACGATCACCCCTTAATCGGCCATATATATATAAGCACTTTTAAATACAATTTTCCTTCAAAAATCAATGATCAACCATTGACCGACCATATATATAATCACTAATAACTAGGGTTTTACTTTAAGTATTCAAAATTCAACCTTGAACCGGCCGTATATTTATAAGCGATAATAACTATTATTGGGCCATTTACTAATAATTGGGGTTTAAATTTTAAAAATATCTGGTTCACCATTAATCAGTCATATATATAAGCACCAATAACAAGACTTTGACTGTAGCAAAAATACGGTCAAACATTAACGGACTATATGTATAATCACTAATGATTAGTGTTTGACTTTAGGTATTTAACAGTGAATCATTAACTGACCTTATATATAACACTAGTTAAGAATAGGGCTATTAAAGGCTGTAAAAGTAGTATTTAAATTGCAATTAATAACTACCATCCCTAGCACCACCGCAGTGTTATATAAACACCGTTCCACTATCGCCGTTGTAGGCTTCTTTAAAGGCGATCATCCGCTCGCCCTCGGCAGCCCACACCAGCCCACACCTATGCCATTATATGAGAGGTAAATCACGGTAGCCCAGCACCAGGACCCATGGGCTTGGCATTGCCTCGGTGCGCACAATGGAGCCTTGCAAAGCAAGAACTCCCCACACTACCGCTGCCGAGTATCGAACCTGGGTTTATTGACTATCGCCGTTGTAAATTATATGCACGTCGTGTCCGATAGCAGTGGTTTCTATTAATCAAACCGCCTCGTTATTATTTAATTATTGAAACCAACCGAGATCATCGTGGGATTTGTCATTTTGTTCCCAGAATGTATTGGCAATCTCTTGTAGTCGGACTAGAGATTGGTAGATTCAAGGTTCGTTTTTGGAGATCCAACAGAATAGCTAGCTTCAGCTTCACCACCTGATCTCTTTCCCATGTTCCTTTGAAACATCACAGCCATCCGTTCTTCAAACTACTGAAATCCGCTGTTCAACATATGATCCATGCAATCATCCAAGTCTTCAAAAGCTCAAATACAAGCCTTCAAATATTCAAAGGTATTCTTTAAAGTCTTCAAACAAATTTCCTTGTCACACAAAATCCTCTAGAAAAGTAATAAAAGCGTAAAAGTTGCTTTTAACTCTTCTTAGAGATTTTCAAGGCAAAAAGCCACATCTAGAGCACAAACGTATACAAAAGTGAATCATAAAAGTCCCAATATAACCATATAAAATGGTCACATCACGCCCATCACAGAGGTGAAGTACAAAGAGAGAACGACTAGAGCTTACAACCCGAAGGTCAAAGAGACGCAGTATGGGATTGGCAATCTTGCCTTACGGAAAAAGAAGCAAGCTTAGCAGAGGAGAAAGGAAAGTTGTGCCCAAAGTAGGAATGGCTTTACAAGATAACGAAGGTAAATCGATCCAAATGTTACGAGCTACAGAGGATGGATGGAAGCAGTGTTCCAAATACTTGGCATGTGAGCAACTTGAGAATATTCTATGTCTAGTTCTAAAGAAGAAGAGGGCACCTATCTAGTTGTATAGAGTCAATGAGATGATCATTGGTTAGGATCGTTCTTTTGTTTTGTTTGCAAGGCGATGTTATCGCAATTGTACATCATATATAAAAAAAACATCTTTTTGGGGGGAAAATTTACTTTCCAAGTTCTTTAGATACACTAGTACACATAACAAACAATACATCAATTCTTAAGATCATAAGGAAGCAAAAATGGTCAAGTATTCCATAGCAAGCTATGAAGTGGTCTGATAATGATAGATTGGGATATGCATTCGATCATTCCATTTTGCAAGCTATACATCTTACGACTTTGTGAATCTAGTTTTTGCAAGCTACAGATTTGGCACAAAATCATACATGCTTAAACAAAAATGATAAAGCAACACCAGCAAGTGATAGATGTTGCAGTTCGCAAAAATTGAAGCTCTTGAATTTGTTAGCAATAGATCTTACAGCTTCGCCACATTTTCTACGCAAGCTATAAATCTTGTAAAACGGTAGATATGCCTATAGATACAATTAAAGGAATGATACAATTAAAGGAATGATAGCAAGCTATAGATCTTGCAAATTCGTTATAAAAGCTACAAATTTTGAAAAATAGGCATATATGGCAGAATAATACGGCATAACTTCTAGCATAGTTGTTAATGGCGAACATGAATCCAAAAGCAGAACATAACAACACAAAGAAATAAAAAGTAGCACACAAAGGAAACAACTATCCACGCCTAGATGCACGAGATGATCCAGATGATGATGAACCAACACAATGACAAGGTTGTTCAACCGTACACTCCTCATTTGTAATATGACCAGGCCGCTACTTTATATACAAATAAGTGGGATACCGTATTTGACCCCTCCACTCCATATGACCAAGATACCTAGCATAATATGCCTTGAAGACAGTAATAGAGCCATATTCTTCACCGTTGAGTTGCATACTCATAATATCAACGGTGTCTTGATAATCCTTTAGAGTAGCCATCAGGTTCTGTACTTCATTCCCTAGTTGTCGGATATGTGCTCAAACAGCTTCGAAAAAATTAACCCTTTACCCATCAATGTTCATAGTTAGATCACCGCAACCACACGAGCCACGAGATGACAATAGAAAAGAATAAAATTTTCTTTATAAGTAACACAAGTCTGTTCAAGCTGGTGCACACATGAATCAAGACGATTACACTCAGCCCGAAGATGATCATTGTCCCTACGAAGCTAGGTATTTTGAGAATATTTCTCGTTAAACTTAATTTTCCACCTAGCCGAAGAAGAAGAAAAATGATCACACTCATCCTATTTTTTCTTCAATCTATTTAATAAATCATCGATACGTGTGCATTGCTTATCAATGATCAGAGTATTTTGATGAGATTCGCGAGCCTTTCTAGCATAAAATTTCTTAACATCCCCATGTTGCCAGACCATCTTAACCATACTCAATTGTTAAGATTGAATAAGGAGGTTTTGTTCAGTAGCGTGTACTTCAAATGAAGGCCTAATGAAAATGTCCACTCATAAACACAATCAGGGAGTTTGAGAGAACACATGTAAGCACCAACAGATTCAAGATCGACTAAGCTACGAACAATATCCTTGTCCAGCGACTTAACATTATAACCATTAGGTACAAACTTGCTACATAGCCATGCCATAGAAGGAGAAGGAGATGATGTGGAGAAATGAACTTTCCATCCAATGTACAAGGGAATCGACTCCACATGAGAGAAGCAATCAGAACAAACAAGCTCATGATATTCCTTGGTTAAAGACAGAGTAGCTCGGATCAATATAATGGGGCAGTGAAAGTTATGAGAAAAAAATCTGTGGTGATGAGGAAAATGACCAGTAGATTGCAAATATTCAACTCGTTTAAAAATTTATGATAAACCAAAATATCAAAGCCCTTTATATAAGTAAATGCGATGAGAGATCGTAAAAGTTGAAGGGTGAATCAAAATTAATAACCATGGTCATACAAATAGTACATACATACACTAGAATATTATCTTAAATTGCAAATAAAAGTATGAAAACTTTATACATTAAAAGATCAACTAACATCAGAGGCAGAGGAAGACAAAGGTTGGACAACAATAGCACCACCTTCTTTATTTGCTTGCTGAGTGGAGACTTAAGGGTTCGCATTGGCCTCAATGGCCACATGGACATCAGAATTAGGAGGCAACATAATAGTGTGAGAACTAAATGTAAGATCTTCGAAATAATCAACCTCACACTCCTTTAGCTCAGTTATAGAAGGTACACAAGGAAGGCCTAGCAACACATAAGAAAGACCACCATCAACAATGCTGCTTCTAAAACCTTTGTCAAGCAGGGCATTCTACACCTCTAATACGGTATCACACTTAGCAAGTTTTGTAAGAT
The DNA here is from genome assembly GCA_037428765.1 of Rubia yunnanensis. Taxonomy (NCBI): domain Eukaryota; kingdom Viridiplantae; phylum Streptophyta; class Magnoliopsida; order Gentianales; family Rubiaceae; genus Rubia; species Rubia yunnanensis. Next base: position 18,836,761 of record CM075066.1, read on the forward strand.
TCTGAACTTTAGCAGCTGGGTTAGTTTCGCAGCTCCACCAGAGTATTACAATATTCGACATTGCGAGCGGTGGAAGAAACCTCCTCAAACAGCTTGTAAAAATACTTTTTCTTCATGAGCCAATCAACAAGAACCCGAGGATACGCATATGAGGCAGGACCGTTGGTTTGCATTTCCTCCAACTTTGAGTGAAACTTGTCAGCCTCCCTCTCAGCATCTAAGGCATGGTCTTCAGTAGAGTGTGCTCTCTCTTCAACAGCTTGAAAAGACACATCCCCTACCGAAAAGTGAAATATTAGGTCAAGTAAAGAAAAGTGACAAAGAAACAACAAACACCTTCACCCTCAAAATCAGCATGGTGAAGAGAGATTGTATGTTGGCCGAGTGTTAACACAACTTTTGATTTAGCATTAAGGAGAACCCCAACCTTAGGAAGTTTAGATTGGGGAACATTATAGTTCCAAACTCACAGACTCCCTTTGCTTTTACTACCAAGTTTTAAAAAGAAAACATTTTTCCGCCACACTCCGCAGTTGTTAGGAAACCCACTTACAAATTAAACATCAGGAATAACTGGGTAATGGGTGGACTAATCAGGGGAAATTTTCACCTTGCGGAGGTGGTAATGGTTAAAAAATAGGTCAATAGAAAAAACACTCGAGCGGCTTCGCAGACATGGTAAAAAACTACGAAGATAGAGATAGCCTTAAAATAAAGCCGAGATAAGGCTACATGAAAGTGGGTGAGAAAATCCATGATATGATGAGGAAGAGGGAACACAAGTCCAAATTTGGGATAATCTAAGTAGCAAGAAATGAATCCGAGGGGAGGATTGCAAACAATATTAGAGCGATCATGATCTTTAAGCTCATTGGACAACAAAAAAGGAAAACTACTTTTCAAATTGTTCAAATAGTGGTAGGAAATTACACTACTAATGGTGGAGGAATTGGTGGGATGGTCGGATGATGTACTTCATTTTGCGTGCGTTAACCGTTACATTCGGCAGAGTTTTTAGCTTGTTTTATTTGGTGGATTGCTAGTGTTAGTTGAGTTTATATGACAAGGGGTTTAGATGCCCATGTTTGGTTTTCTTGTCTAAATCCCTCATTTTTTAGACTTAATTAGTACTTATGGACATCTTGTATCCACGGGGTCCTAGATCTTACTTGTGATAGTCTTTAGTAGGTCGCTTGTGGGTAATTTTGGTTACATTCTATGTAAATGCCGTTCGTAAGGGCGGTAGAAAATATCAAAGGCCATTTGCAAAAATGGTAGAAGGCATCAAAGGCCATTCACCTCTAGAATGGTAATAGACAATGGCCACGGACATTAAAGTTTGGTAGAAGGAGATTGGAGTCAAAGATAGGCGGCAATGGAGATCAAAACGACCAACAAAAAAATGGGGAATCGTGGTCTGATGAGTTGCGCCAAAATATGAGAATGATCCGAGAATTATTATCATTCAAGGATGATTCCATTGGATGTTTCTTCTTGAGCGCTAAATTTGACTACTAAATCCCTCCAATCGGACTAACGGTTCACCCGTAGCAAAAGAAACAAGTTCAGCCGGCCAAGGTACCACGTGTCAACGCAGTCCATTCATGTTTTGCACTAATGGCCCGTGCCAAAGGAGTTTGCCCATGATAATAGTGTTTAGAATGAGGTAATGATGCAGACTTCTCACCAGTTCTAATCCTAACTCAAAATTGGCTAAGTATGGGTGAAGACAGTCCCATTTACGACGACCCACGCCATTCCATGTCCAAAATGTCGAGACCCACCAGTGGGGTGTGGAGAATCAGATGACATGTGCCAAGTTTCTAAGTGAATCAAGATTTCATACGGTAGACCGTGCGAAGGGCGCATCCCGCACGATTAGAAGTTCAAATCCAGCCTTCCAGACAACGGTCTGCACCAAAAGCCACGATCAGTGCCAAAGGTATTGGCACCGACTGTGCTATATCCAATAGCACGTAGCAGCACAGAGCAGTGGCATGTGCAAGATGCAGCCCCCTGCACCATAGGACACGACACGGACCTTGCTAGATCCTGCAGCCCGGGCCAGCAAGGACGATGACAAGGCACAGACCGCGCCATCCGCGAAGGCCCACGCCATGCGGTAGCTGACCTTAGGTTTTAGATTTATGGCCTATTATGGGCTTTTTTTTAGGACCAATCCCCTTCTACTATAAATATAGCCTTAGTCTACTAGGTTAAAAAAGTAGAGATAGTTAGATTCATTTTTAGTTCATATTGTAGATGGAGAAACACTCTCTCCCCTTTTCTTTTCTTTCTTTTATCTTCAATTCTAGGATGGGGGAATTAAAATATATATTTTAATTCCATATCAATTCAGTAGTTCCATAACTTAGGGATAATTTGATGCACATAGTTTAATTTATGTTTTGTGAGATTTAATAGTTCACCCTAATTTTGTGTTCATGATATTATTTTGACTTGTTCTTGAATATTTGAATTGCATGAATAGTAAACTCCATATAATCACACACTTTAGTCTATATGAACGTTGGTACGGATATTGATACTCCCTTGGGAAGATAAACCTGGATGTTTCAATGGGTAATGGGGTACGGGCTGTGTGGGTGTGTGCACAAGAGACCCAAGTCATACTCCGAATTATTTGTCATCGTACATGTCTTAGCTGATTATGTAAAGTAGTCCAAGAAGTTTTGGGTGGAGATAGTGCAAAGTAGAAAGGTGGGGTTGTAAAAGGCCCTTGTGTCATAGATAAGTTGCCAGCGACCCCTTGGCCTAACTTAATAGGCAATTAGGAAGTAGAGCATTCGTGGTGGAATGCCCGTGACGTAATTGCAGGGGGGAGAAATACACCTACAACAATGATCAGACCTTGTTGTACTTCCCTAATTACGATGGCAGTGTCAATGGAGGGTTACGAGCGCACATGACTTGATTGAAGTCCAAATCTAGCTTTCTGGACGACGGCCCGCGCAAAAAGCCATGGTCCGTGCCAAAGGTGTTGGTGCAGACCATGCCAGATCTGATAGCCCACAGCAGCGGCCTGCGTCAGATGTAGTGCCCCAGGCCAAAGGACATGATGTAGAACGGGCCCAATCCAGCAGCCCGTGCCAGCAAGGACAATAACATGGCACAGACCGCACCATCTGTGACGGCCTGCGCTAGACGGCAGCTAACCTAGGGTTTTAGACTTTTTTGGCCTATTTTTAGGCCCAATCCCCTTCTACCATAAATATAGCCTTAGTCAACTAGGTTAAAAATGTGGAGAGAGTTATATTCATTTTTAGTTCATCTTTAGAAGGAGAAACACTCTCCCCCATTTTCTTTTTTTCCCTTTTATTTTGCTTTAATCATAGGAAGTGTAATTCAAATCTATATTTGAATTCCATATATATGGAGTAGTTTCCATATCTTGGGGATAATTTGATGCACATGGTTTAATTTATGTTTTGTGAGATTCAATAGTTCATCCTATTTTTGTGTTTTTGATATTATTGTGACTTGTTCTTGAATGTTTGAATTGCATGAATAGTACACACTCAATATAAGCACACACTTTAGTCTATATTCATTTTGTTGCAAATATTGATGCCCTCTTGGGAAGGGAAACCTGGATGTTTAAATGGGTAATAGGGTAGGGGCCTGCATGGGTGTGTGCACGGGAGACCCAAGTCATACTTTGAATTATTTGCCATCGCACCAGTTTTAGCTGATAACAAAAAGTAGTCAGAGAGGTTAGCGGTAGAGATAGTGAAAAGTAGCAAGCTGGGGTTATAAGAGGCCCTAGTGTCATAGATAAGGTGCCAACGATCCCTTGGCCTAACTTAATAGGCGATTAAAAAGTAGAGAATTCATGGTGGAATGCCCATGATGTAGTCACACAGGGGAGAAACAGACCTGTAACAATGGCTAAACCTTGTTTTACTCCCTTAATTACGGTGGCGGTATCGATGGAGGGTTGTGAGCGCACCTGAGTTCACAGGTACGTGGAAGTGTATGACATCGGCCACACCAGATGTTATGAACACTCTATTAGGTTTATCTGAATCTCTATGTGAATGAATCAAGAATCGAAACATTAAAGTAACCATGTTCCGCAATGACTCCCCATTTTTTTTGCTTTATAGATTAATTGTTCTTTTACTTTTATGTTTGGTAGTTGTTAAATTGAAAAACCAAACCCCCACGTGTTTGCTTTACTAGCTATTCCTTTCACTTGTACGGATTGATGAACTGCATGAGGTTATGTTTAGTTGATTCTTAAGGCCTAGCATCCTTGAGGACATACCCAAGGCTTACCACTAACTACCTTTTAGGTAGTGTAGTAGTGAGATTGGGTGCGGAACTATAAATTTAAAATTTGAATCCCTTTGACCTCGGCCGCCTATGCTCGGGTTTAATTTGTTACAATTAATGACCTCAAGTGGAGGCGGGTTAAAACTTTGGCACCATTGCCGAGGATGCTATTCAGCTTAAGTGTCAATTAGCATAACATGTTAGTAGAGTAGTTAGTATTTTATTTTATTTTAGTTTTGTTTTGATAATTTGTGTTGAGTTTTTGTGATAGTTATCTTGTTACTTTTTCATCTGTTTGCTAGTGTTGTATTCAGAAGGTTATTCTTATACATAGTTTATGGTACACACTAGTACGAAAAATCTAGGCGTCTTACACTACCCGACTGAGAACAGAGGTGGTTAAAGGAGAAGGAAGATAAGAACTAGGGAAGAATTTCAACTAAGATAGAAGAACCACAAAGAATGGAGGAAGATTACCAAATCTTATGGGAGCTTATGGCCCCTAATCTGGAAAGCCAGCAATATGCATCACATTCCCCCCATTACCACCGAACCTGAGCAGTGAGCTAGTGGGATGATCCACTGTCTTCCCACCTTTCATGGTATGGTGGGGGAGAACCCAAAAAAGTATCTATCAGAGTTTCACTTGGTGTCTATTAACATGAAGCCACTGGGAGTTTCTAAAGATGACTACAACCTAAAAGCCTTCCCATTTTCCCTTCAAGATGGAGCTAGAGACTGGCTTTACTACTTGCCGCCAGGATGAATAGGTTCTTGGATTGACATGAAGCGGAGGTTCTTAGAAAATTATTTTCCACCGTCTAAGTTTGCTAGGCTAAAGAAAAAACTTTCAAACATCACCTAGGGGTTACCGAGAGCTTGTATGATTATTGAGAGTGCTTCAAGAGATTGTTACCAAGTTTCCCCGACCATTCCTTAAAGTAGAGGGATATAGTGTATTATTTCTTCAAGGGGTTATAAAATGAAGATATACGAATGGTGAACGCCGTTTGCAATGGTTTGATAGCGAATAAAAGCCCTAAGGATGTAATGGCTCTCTTTGAATAAATGGTTAATGTTATGCAATAATTTGGTACAAGGTCAAGGGTTAGGGTCATGGATGAACCCGCACAATAACCTAAGTTGGAGGAGCAAGTCCAAGCTCATGCTTTTATGATGAAGAAGCTCTTGGGAGAAAAAGTGCATCAAGTCAAAGTGTGCGGGGAATGCAACTTAGACCACAACACTGAGGTGTAGCCCAAAGTCGTAGAAACTTTGTAAGAGGTGAATGACTTTGAGTACAACAATCGAGAGGGACCACAATTTGCAAGGGGTCAACTATAAGGGTTCCGGGGGAACCAATGAGATGCAAGGACGGATCCATATGCTAACTTGTTGAACCCAAGGTATCAAGATCATCTAAATTTCTAATGGAGGGAGGAAACCCAACCTCAAGGATATTGAGGTGGATAAGCCCCACCTCAACAGTACCCTTGAGGTGAAGGCCCTTCCAACAATCATGCCTCGATCTACAAATTGGATCGAGAAGAAATCTTAGAAGCCATCGGTCAGTTGGGTAAGAAACATGAAGTCTTTGCGAAGAGAACAAGGTGTGAGATTGAATACCTCGGTAATACAGCTTTTTCAAGTTTATGAAATCTTGAAGTTCAATTTGGGAAACTTGCCACCTCAGTGAGCCAAATTGAACTAAGGAGTTCGGCAAACTCTTTTCCCAACCAAAGATCAATTCGAGGAACTTGAGTGCACTCAAATTGAGAAGTGAGAAGGAAGTTTGTGTGTCCGAGAAGAGGGTTATGCAAGAGGATGATAGAGTAGCCGAGGCTACCAAGGCACACTTCAAAGAAGATGAGATTGTGGTCAAGGAGGCACCTTCCAAGGAGCTTCCACCGCCCGAGGCACAAATTACCATCCCACCTACATTTCCAATAACTTTGAGGAAAAATTCAAAGGTGGACGCCAATGATGTGAACATTCGAAAAGTGTTCGAAAAGGTTGAGGTAACAATCCCTATCTTGGAATTGATTGAAAATGTGCCATCTAACCCGCCTCCACTCAAGGTCGTTAATCATAGCAAATTAAACTCGAACACAAGCGACAAAGGTTAAAGGGGTTCAAATTTAATATTTATATTCTGCACCCAAATCTCACTACTATGCTACGTAGAGGGTAGTTAGCGGTAAGCCCTCTGTATGTCCACAGAGATACTAGAATCAGTTTAAATATAACCTCGTACGAGTCATCAATTCATATGAGCGATCGGAATAACTAGTAAACCAAACAAAAGGGTGGTTGGTTTTTCAATTAACAACTTCAAAATATAAAAAAAGAGCAAATAATTTATAAAGCTAAACACTTGGGGAGTCATTGCGCAACATGGTGTATCTAATGATTCAATCCTTGATTCATCTCATAGAGATTTAGGCAAACCTAATAGAGTGTTCATAACACGTGGTGTGACCAATAGCATTCACTTTTCCGTACTTGTCACATCGGGTGCGCTCGAAACTCTCCATCGACACCGCCATCGTAATTGGTGGAGTACAACAAGGTACGACCATTTTTGTAGATCTGTTTCTCTCCCGCGTGATTACGTCCCATGCATTCTACTACGAATGTTCTACTTCCCAATGGCCTATGAATTAGGCAAATGGTTGTTGGCACCTTATCTATGACACTAGGCCACAACCCTAGCTTGCTAATTTTTGTTATCTCTACCTACAACCTATCACTCTACTTTACATAATCAACTAATACTAGTGCGATGGCAAGTAATTCAAAGTATTACTCGGGTCCCCTGTACACACACCCATGCGGACCCGTACCCCAGTACCCATTCAAACAATTCAGGTTTCTCTTTTCAAGGGGGCATCAATATTTGCACCAACATGAATATATAATAAAGTTTGTGCTTATATGAAGTGTACTATTCATGAAATTCAAACATTCAAGAACATGTCACAATAATATCATGAACACAAAATTAGGATGAACTAGTGAATCTCACAAAACATAAAGAACCATGAATACAATTTACCCCCAAGCTATAAACCTACTCTTCAGAAATTATATCCATGGAAAATATGGAGTTATATGTCATGGATCTAGAAAAATAAGAAGAAAAGATGAAAAAAAGAAAAGAAAAAGAGAAGGAAAGAGAAGAAGAACTCTAGAGAGAGAACTCTCCTCTTCCTTCTACCTACCTAGAGAGAGAAAGAAATTTACACATTGACTAATAAGGTTTACCAAAATACTAAAGGCTCCTATATATAGTAGTAGGTGATTGAGCCTAAAGATAGGCCCAAAATAGGCAAAAATTAGGTCAAAACCCTAGTCACCTTCCCCTCTAGCGGCGGAATCTTTATCAAATAAATAGCTCAAATCTGTAAAATTTATAGAGCTGAGGTTTAGGTTTTTAGATAGAGCTTGTAAAGGTGAAGATTTTGATATATGGTAGAGGGAAAATAGATGAATATTGAGAGAGTTATGGTCAAAATAGTGAGAAACCCAAAGTCAGCCCCCGCCTTGGGTGGGCCATCCTGGATGGCTCGGCCATGCCATATACTTGTCGTTGCTAGCATAGGATGCAGCGTCTGGCATGGGTTATGTCCTCTAGTGTGGATGCACCAACTGGCGTAGGCCACTGCTCCGTGTTGTTATGGGATGTCAGACCTGGCGTGGTCCAGGTCAACACCTTTGGCACGGACCGTGACCTTTGGCATGGGCCATCATCTGGAAGCTTTGCTTTGCTCAGAAACTTGGAACATGTGTCTGATTCTCCACACCTCACCAGTTGCTCGTAACATTTTGCACTTGGAATGGCGTGGGCCATCGTAAATGGGACGGTCTGCGCCTATACTAAGCCGATTTTGAATAAAGGTTGAAATATGTGGCCGCGACTCACGGTATTTGGCACGGCTATGCTGTTCCCTTGTGCAAAATCATTTGGCATGAACCTTTGCTTCGTGCCCAGTAATTTTAGCATAGGCCAACTCCTTTTGCGCAGGCATTTGGTGCCATCCATGAGCGGCCCACACCGACTTGTGGTACCTTGGCCGGCCAAACTTCTTTCCTTCTCTACGAGTGAACCGTTAGTTTGATTTCAGAGTGTTAGTGTTCGATTTTATAGCGCTTGAGAAGAAATATCCAATGGAATCAGCCTTGAAGGCTGATTCTTATCTGACTGTTCTCAATTTTGGCACAACTCATCGAACCACGATTCCCCATTTCATTGTTGGCCACTTTGAACTCCATTAGAGCCTATTTTTAGCTCCAGTCTCCTTCTATCATGCTTTGATGTTTGTGTCATTCATCTACTTCCATTCTAGAGGTGATTGAACTTCAATCTCTCATACTGTCCTTGCGAAAGGCCTTCAATATCTTCTATCGCCCTTACGAATAGCCTTCACATAGAATGTAAGCAAAAAGTACACATGAGCAACCTACTAAAGATGATCACAAGGAAGATCTAGGACCCCGTGGATACAAGATGTCCACTAGTACTAAGTATGTCTACAAAACGCGTGATTTAGACAACAAAACAAAACATGGCCATCTAAATCCCTTGTCATGTAAACTCAACTAATACTAGCAATCCACCTCATAAAACAAACTAAAAACTTTATCGGATGCAACGGTTAATGCACACAAAATGAAGTACATCACTATCACATGCTAAATTTCTTAAATTTGAGTGCACAAAGAAAAGAAGCAGACATACTAAGAGGTTAGGACATTTGAAAATTGGGGGAGGTCACCATTTTCAACTATAAATATTTATCAAAAAAATGTGACGACCCTGGATGTTCTCTATCCCTATCTCCTTAGGTGGAAATCTTGTTGAAAATTCCATGATAGATTTAGGGGCATCCATTAATGTGATCCCATATAGTCTATATGAACACCTAGAAATAGGTGAGCTTAGGAAAACTAGAGTGATTTTCTAACTCTCCGATCATTTCCAAGCTAGCTGTCATGGACTAGTGAAGGATGTGATGGTGTTAGTGGGAAAATTGGTTTTTATGGTGGACTTTTATGTCCTATACGTGGCGCGCGACGGAAGTGCACCTCCAACACTTTTGGGGAGACCTTTTCTTAAAACTTCTAGAACTTAAATCGATGTCCATTTGGGAACCTTGACTCTGGAAGATGATGTGGAAAAAGTGGAGTTTGATATCTATAAATCTATGCATGATTTAAAAAATTCTTCTTTTATGTGCAAAGGTGTGACCCTATGTGATGAGCATGAATTCCATGAAACCCCCTTGTGTTACCAATGAACATGAATACTTGGATGAGTCCCGTTTGAAAATATTGTTGATGAGTCCGATGAATTGCATGATAATATTGATAAAATGTCTATGCTAGAAAGTTTTTCCATGCTAACTAACTTGCAGTTGGCAAGGAAGAATATCGAGGGTCTAAAACCTCCACGACCTCTTTCTTACCCCAAATTGACATTCACAGACTTCATTTTAGCAAGACATGGAGATTCATTTCCTATCACAGACAAGAGGTCTGAAGGTATGGATGGCTTATTGTGGAGACCTCTCCACAACGATGTCATCGTGGGTGGAGTCGCCGATGGCAATTTCGGAGACCCACATGTAGGTATTTCTAATTATAATTGCATGAAAAGAAATAAGTCGTGAGGACGATAATAAATATACGGTGTTTCCTTTTTTCTTTCATGTTTCATGTAATGATAAGATAGATTTTTGCATGCTCTTTTTGAAATGAAGATTTTTGAGATAAAAATCCTGTTGGATATAAAAATTTGAGTTCAAGTTTCGTGATTGTGTGTTTGGATGGAATTAGATTTGATGGGTGACATAGTTTTTCAAAAAAGGGAGGGAAAAAACTAAGGATTGGGTCAAAATTTGTGGCAACCTCATGCCAAAACCTGACATGGTCTGCGCCAAGAGCCTTGGTCAGTGCTGGGAGAGTTGGCCGGAGGGGATGCTGCATGCCAGGGAGTTGGCACGAGGGTTGGTTTGTGCCAGAAGTTTGGCATGAGTCCTTGGTTCGGGTCTGAGATTTGGCACGAGGCCTTGGGTCATGCCAAGCACATTTTGTGCCAATTACCAATTTTCCGCTACCAAATTATTCATAAAATGAAAATTTTCAAAAATTCTAAGTTTTAAACTCAGAAATATATTTTTGGTTCAAAATGTTTTGAAATTCCCTAATTCCTTTGGATTTTTTATGCAAATAGTACTTCCTACATTCCTTGGAATTAATTGATTGGTAATATTGTCCCCTAATTTGAAATTTTATAATTCCATTCTTATCCAACTTGTACTTCTCCCTCTTATCATCTATTCTGAAATTCTAAATCCATGGTACATTCTTCCACCTACTATTTTCATTTGACACAATCTTCCTTCTCGGGAAATACTCACTCACATACACTCTTGATGAAACTTGAAATTTGATCTTGCAACTCTTAGCTTCAAATTTTGGGTAATTCATTGAACTCTTTGTTTATATGCTTCATTGACATTGTGATGGTGTTATGAAAAGTATGATTTTTGAATGAGTATGTGTGTTGTTGGGATATATGTTTGGGATTGTATGTATGATCATGTGTTGAAGAAAGTTTAGATGGTTTGATGTGCTATTATGTTTGAATGATATGTTCTTCATGTGTTGGGTGATTTAGGGTAGATGAATCTTCATTTCATAGTCTTATTGATGGGTTGGTGATGACTGTCATGAGATAGTTGTTCAATGAGGATTTTCTTGTTTAAATAGCCTTTATGCTTAAATTATCATGTTTTGAATGTCTAGGCTATTTAGGAAGGATCTACTTGTCAAATGACAATGTGAGCCATGCCTTGTTTTGAAGATCACATAACCACTTTTTACCTCATTTTGTTAGGATACCTAAAAAATGAGTACATCGGAGAAGGGAAAGTCCTCATGGAGCGAGAAGAGGAAGAAATAGGTAAATGGTGCAAATCGTGAGCTGGTGACCCCTACTTTTCGTAACCATGTGTCTGTGACCGATGAGTTTATGGGACTATCCAATATCTCCATGAATGTAGCATGGAGTCGGAGGAATTTGAGACAGCCAAAGTGGAGTATACTAGAGACCGACTTCGCATAGAAAGACTCACTAGCGGCTCTAGGCTTACTTCAGCCTGTGACCTATCTATTGAGTCAGGTAGGTCTAGAGGGGTTGTTAGATAAACATTCTAAGACTTACATCAGGTGGACCCTTGAGTTCCTAGCTACTCTTTGGTCGGTCACAGACAAGAATGGACACAAGGCGATCAAATTAAATCTTAACGGCAAGGAGTATCAGATGACACACCAAGAGATAGCCCGTGCCTTTGGATAGAGGTACACTACCACATAAACCCCACTCTAGCACCGGTTTTTTGTTTGTTCTAGCACCAGTTTTTTCATAAAAAAAACCGGTACCTAAGTAACCGATGAAACAGTTTCATTGGTTGGAAAATAACCGGTGCTAAATTCCTACTTTTAGCACCAGTTTTTTTGTTAGCACCGATTTTTATTGTTAACACCCGTTTTTCAACCGGTGCTAAATTAGCACCGATTTTTTTGTTAGCACCGGTTTTTCAACCGGTGCTAATTTAACACCGGTTTTTTTGTTAGCACCAATTTTTCAACCGGTGCTAATTTAGCACCAATTTTTTTTGTTGGCACCAATTTTTCAATCGAAGCTGATTTAGCACCGATTTTTTTGTTAGCACTGGTTTTTCAAATTAGCACCGGTTTTTTTGTTAGCACCAATTTTTTTAACCGGTGCTAAATTAATTACGACGAAAAAAAAAATTCCTTCCTCAGAAAGAAGTAGAAATTAACAATTTATTTCCACATTAATTTAATAATAAAATCAACTTCACAAAATTTATAATATAGAAATAAAACCAAAAAAGTTATGATACACAATTAATAATCAATGGGACTAAACATAACTATCACAAACACTGCCTTCACTTACAGCTCTAGAATCTCAGTTTCTTCTCTACTCTTGTGCAAAAACAAAGATGAAATGAGTACATAGCTGGGAGAACCAAACCTATCAACAGTAATTATAATTCCCAGATTCCGAATTAGAGGTAAAGAAAGGTACAAGTGGTTAGTGAAACAATCTAATGATTCTGGAAAAATGATCGACAAGAACAAGATGGCCAATAAGAATGATTACTCATGGTGGTTAAAGAGATATTCGTTTGAAGCAGAACTCTTGCCAGGAAGTGACTAAATTTTTTGGAATGAGAATGAAAGAATCTTGAACAATCCATCAGGGTTGTCTGCATGTACCTGCACGTTGAAAAAATATCAGTGTATTCAACGTCTCCACCTTGGATACCCTAGCATATTCATGGTTTAATTCACCCTTAACTATATAAAATATTACTTCATCCATCCTTATAAAAAAGGGTGTATTGTTTCTATGATTGTACAAGAAATATGATTAATTTGGTTTTAGGCTAAGGTGACGCTACTAGTACCTCCAAGAACGTGTTGGTATCCAATACTTGATTCTCATAGAAGAAGCTCTCTTTGGCTTCTAAAATTTTGGTGCTTAGTCTATGGGGGAACTAGAAAAGCCCTTTTTTCTTGTTAAGGAGCATTCCTTATAAGGACCAGTCATTGATGATCGCTCCTTAAGAAGGAGTACTTTCTTACTACGAATGCCTCTTCTTTTTGTTTTCAAAATTCTCTTTTTCATCCTTAAAAAAAAATCAAAATAGATTGCCCCATATAAAACTATTTGAAGATATTTCCATTGTTGAAAGTTGGTTCTTAAGATATTATTTTCTAAAATTGATGATGCGGATGCCTTAAGCTGTTATCTTGTCTCACTTATTCATCTTGCAAAATACACAGCCATGCAAAGCTAAGTAGGCATTATATTCTGGTTCTGCATTACTTACTGCATACAACTACCTATTATCCAGTCGGACAAAGCAACAGTAGCAACTAGGTCTGTATCTCACTATTCACTATCACACTTTCTCCTATTCTCAATTAAGTATGGATTTTTCATTTCATAGTTTTTTCCCTAAATCCTTTTAGATTTTATTCTCCCCTTTATAGTTTAAGTTCATAAATTATGTAGTTTTTAAACACTTTATGGGGGCAAAGCTGGTACTTTAAACATTAAAATGATGGATACAGTTGAAAGTTGAGTTGATCTTTAGCTTACCCAATGACCAGCATCTTCCAGCACATGCATTTCAACTCCACCTCCCTCTTCAGCTGCTTGCTCCTCAGCAACATGAATTCTCTGAAGATCTTCAAGTGCCCACCTGTGCAAACTCTTTTCTGTTTTCAAAAAGTTTACATGTACACCTCGAGGGACATCTTCCACTACCTTCCTACAATGCATGATGAACATCAAGTCACACAAGGGGTCACAATTCAACTAACTATAACAACATGTTCACGTTCGCTTAAATGTAGCACCTTGTTGATTGTTTATATATCTAAGCCAAGTCAATTCACCGTATGCTACATTAGATCTCAAAGACTAGGATATAGGTGCAATAGTGAATCAAATAATGCATAACAAATCTAGTAATGGAGGACATTTAAATCCGTCAAAATTAAATCACAGAAATTAAACATGTATTCTCATCACTATAGGCTTCCAACAGGAAAAGAAGATATAACTCATGCTAATTTGAACATTAAATTCAACTAATCAGAACAAATGTAGGCAGTAGGGTAAAATTGATGCAAGATGTTTCATCAATTGATGCAAGTGTTACTCCCTGCAATTCAAGCATTTTTTCTCTATCAGACAAAACATTGAACACTTGGAGAGCAAGCATAAGAAAACAAAGAAAAGAAGAGGCACATTGAACTGGACTTCAGCAAACTTCCGCCGTAGGCTAGACTTCCAGCGATGCATGAGAAACACCATCTCGCCGCAGCGATGCTGGGAACGTCGTGGAGTTGAAACACCCTGAACAGCGGAAGAACGAATGCCAGGAACACTAGATGCCGTGTAGTTGAGAATGCTTAGATCTAGGGTTTGGTGCTGGTTAATTTGGGCGGGAGAAAAGCAGAGAGGGGGATAAAACGATGAGGTGGTGTGCATAGGTAAGCATTGCCGACAATGGGAGCTCTAGCAGAGGGGGCGGTGTTGAAGTGGTGGAGAGTATCGCCATTGGTGGTGTGAAATGAAGAGGTGGCGTGCGGTGGTTAGCGCAGCGGCAATGGGAGCTCCGACGGAGAGGGCGCATCACTGGTGATGAGAGATCCAGCGGCGATGGGAGATCCAGTGGAGGGGATAGTGCGGAGGTGGTGGAGAGCATCACCATCAGAGGGGGAAAGGAAGAGGTGGCGTGTGGTGGTTAGCGCGGCGGTGATGAGAGCTCCGGCGGAGGGGGCGCGTGATAGGAGCTCCGACGGTGCATTTGGACAGAACATGGGTACATAAGGACTGAAGAAGTATCATATAATGTGAAAACCACAAGTTGAACACTGATGCATATCTCTGGTGTCGTTTCATATCTTAATCAAGCCCACCAAAGCTACGACCCGCCCTAAGAGTTCAGTTTTTAACTCATTATTTACCACTAAAATGGACCTGTGAAGAGCCCATTTGCACCTTCAAGAGGATCAAATACTAATTCAAATAAAGTTTGACCGTTAATTAGTTAAAGTCAACTTTGTTATTAGTGTTTATTTATTGAAAATCAAGTAAGGTTTGACCATTAATTAGACAAAGTCAAACATTTTTATTTGTATTTATTATATACTAATTAAGGTAAGGTTTGACCATTAATTAATAAAACTCAACCCAGTTATTAGTGTTTATATATTGAAAGTCGAGTAAAGTTTGATCATTGATTAGTTAAAGTTATCTTAGTCACTAGTCGAAGGTAATGGTAAATAAAAAGAAACTGTGAGAGTCTACGGGAGTGGGAACATTGTCCCACTCCCGTGATACAATGAAACCTACTAAACTACCCCTGATCTAGATGATACAATCAGGTGGCCCAGAGGGAACCAGAAAAGTCTACGGGAATGGGAACCTTGTCCCACTCTGTGAATACATGATACCTACTAAGCTACCCCTAGACTAGATGATACAGCCAGGTGGCCCAAAAAGATGCTACCCCTTCGTGATGACAGGGGCCTGTAGAAATCATCTGTGAAAATACCGAGGGGCATGAGAACAGCCTCACTAGCCCCTCACTCCATGCTACTTCCATATAATCGGTTGTGTGAACCGGCTCTTCAGTCGTGGTATGTTCCCCACGGGTGTTTTCCAAGCCGAGAATGGTCTCGGCCTTCAAGTGAAGTAGTATGACGCCTTCTCCAGGAAGAGCTGGCACACCGCTTCTACCATGTACACCTCTAAGATGAAGATAAAGAGGTGTTATTGGCCTTTGATAACGATCTCTGGATGAGTGCCGAGGTTTTCTAGGTGGGGTTGGGAGCAAATTTACCGTAGTCTGTGTTGCTCCCTAGTGTTCCCGGTCGATAGACCTCCTAATGATGAAGAGACCGGGTATGACTTCTACCGTGCACACCCCGCGTAACGGTTTTGTAACCGTCCTATCCATTTTAGGCAAATGGACAGCCTGATGCCATTTTGCACTTTTCAGTGCAGCCCAGGCAAAGAGCGCAACCAACAGTACAACTACCATATAACTGTGTGTGTGAACCGGCTGTCGATCCGTGGTATGTTCCCCACGGTTATCAAGCTAACCGTCTCTGAAGTGCGGCGACGGCCTTTCGAACAGAGAGTGTTCTCGACCTTTCTAGACGAGTGGCCATGCAAATAACAGTAGAAGAGCTACACAGCCTGATGCAAAATAAAATATTTTTTTTCGAACCACCATACCCCTCGAACCGCCATACCCCTCGAACCTCTATACCCCTCAAACCGCCATACCCCTCGAACCGCCAAGCCTCTCGAAGCTCCTATACCCCTCGAACAGCCAAAACCCTCGAACTGCCACCGTATCCCTCGAACCACTATATCCCTCGAACCACTGTACCTCTCGAACCACCAACATACCCCTCGAGCCACCAGACCCCTCGAACCACCAGCATACCCCTCGAACCATCCTTTCATGCTCGAACCGCCAGACCCCTCGAAGTTCCTACCCCTCGAACTGCCCTATGATGCTCGAACAACCATGCCCCTCAAACCACTACACCCTTCGAACCACCAGCATGCCCCTCAAACCACTATACCCTTCGAACCACCAGCATGCCCCTCGAACCACCACGCCCCTCGAACCATGACCATGCCCCTCGAACCACCATACCCCTCGAACCACCAACAGACCCCTCAAACCACCAGACCCCCCGAACTACCATACCCCTAAAACTACCATACCCCTCGAACCACCATATCCCCCGAACCACCACCAGACCCCTCGAACCTCTACCGTGCCCCTCGAACCACTACCATACCCCTCGAACTACCATGCCCCTCGAACCACTATACCCCTCGAACCCCCATGCCCCTCGAACCACCAAGTTCCCTTGAACCACCATGCCCCTCGAACCACCATACCCCTCGAAACACCAGCATACCCCTCGAACCACCTGACCCCTCACACCACCATGCCCCTCAAACTCCTACCATACCCCTCGAACCATCATGCCCCTCGAACCCCTACCATGCCCCTCGAGCCACCATACCCCTCGAACCACTATACCCCTCAAACCACTACCATACCCCTTGAAACCACCAATTCCCTCGTACCACCAGCAGACCCCTCAAACCACCATACCCCTCGAGTGTCTTGGATCGAGGGTCAGGGCTCGAGGGTCGAGGGTCGAGGGTCGATGGTCAAGGGTCGAGGGTCGAGGATCGAGGTTCGAGGGTCGAGGGTCGAGGGTCGAGGATCGGGGCGGTTACAAAGAATTGAATCCTCGAACCACCCAAAGCCTTGGACCATCTACCCATCAAGCCTCAGACCAGCTACCCTTCGAGTCTCGAGGGTCGAGCTGTAAAATATTTTTTCTTCCCCTATGCTACAAGGAGGGCTTCCCTGGATTCCCAGTCCTGCAAAAAGATTGGATGGGATGATGCCTCCATGCCACTTCTGCAAAAACGATGAAGTGGTGTAGACCGGTTCTACCATATACACCTATATTGGTTGTGGTGTTGTTGGCCTTCCAAAAACAATCTCCGGGAAATTAGGAGGTCCAAACCTTAAGAAATATTTACCGTCCTTGTAATTACCTGCAACAAATATTTACCACCTGAATGGGCTTCCGAAGTCCACCAATGAGTTTACCTACAAGAAAACTTTTGAGAAAATCTTCGACCAAGGTTGGACGCATTTGTGCCGTTTGTTAGAATATCAACTTATGAGGAAATAATCTGTTGAGGATGAGGTAACAGTCTTTTTGAATAAGCTTGAATGCCCTTGCTGAATCCGGTCGAAGACCTTTTTTGAAAACTTAAATCCTCTCACTCCATATGTAGTACACAGTAGTTGCTAATGCCAGCGGTCCCATTTTCCTTTTCAACTTCAATCCTCGAACCTGTCTTCTGATCCATTTTTTAGAGGCGGCAATGGAATCGGTGGCTCTTCTCAAACCCATCAAGATTCGCACCCTATCCCATACAGTTCAGGCGAAGAACACTGGAAGAACAAGTGTTCGTGCATCTCGACCTCCGAACGACATAGGGAGCAGATATGATCTGTGTGTGCATCTTCGCTTCCGTGGAACCTATCTTTGGTTTGAAGTCGACCAAGAGAAGCAAGCCAGGTAATGAACGAGAACCAGGAGGGAATGAATCCATGCCAAAGGGAATTGATCTGGCCCTTGGGAGGGTGTGTGTATCATATAAGTGAGGATAGGTAGACCTGTGTATGTGATTATGGGTCATCGCCGTGAATTTATCAGATCCTGCCCAAACTGCCAGCATGTCCTTGAGCGAGTCGACTGAGCCACCGAATATGATGATAAGTTTGTCCCGGAGTTCACATAGATTCGTGAAGTAGAGTGAAAGCTTTTTCGAGATTCTACCTCATGGAGCCCTTGGATGTGCAAGCCAAATACTGCTGGTGGCCAGGAATTGTGAATGAACCCATCGGAGAGCGAATCCTTCTTTGAGTGTATATCCCATAACTGCTGTGCGATTACGGCCATATTCCATATCTTGAAGTCCCGAATTCCCAGACCCCCATTACTTTTCGAAGTACATAGCCTCTTCCAGGATACCTTATTATGTTTCTTTTCTCCCCAGGAAGTGTTTACATTTTTTAAAGTGATTCTATGACATTACCATAGTGCTGTATCTAGAAACCAATGATGCCCTGGATCACAAATTTGATGAGTTCCAGTTTTCCCGCATATGATAACGTGTGCCCTTTGAATTTTGCAATTTCGTTGTCGACGCTGTCGAGGAGCTTATGAAACTGAGAGACCTTCAATTTACTGGAGTCCAGCGGGATGCCCAAATACCTAGCTTAGTCACTAGTGTTTCTATAAAGAGAGAGACAAGTAAAGTTTGACCGTTGATTAGTTAAAGTTAACTTTGCTACTAGTATTTATCTATAGTCACTTAGTCAAGTAAGGTTTGACCGTTGATTAGTGAAAGTCAACCTAGTTATTATTGTTTTATATTGAAAGTCAAGTAAGGTCTGACCGTTGATTAGTCAAAGTCAACTTAGTTATTTGTGTTTATATATTTAAAGTCAAGTAAGGTTTGACCATTGATTAGTCAAAGTCAACCTAGTTTTTAGTGTTTATATATTGAAAGTCAAGTAAGGTTTTACTGTTGATTAGTCAAAGTCAACCTAGTTATAAGTGTTTATATATTCAAAGTCAAGTAAGGTTTGACTATTGATTAGTGAAAGTCAACCTAGTTATTATTGTTTATATAATGAAAGTCGAGTAAAGTTTGACCGTTAATTAGTTAAAGTCAACCTAATTATTAGAGTTTATATATTGAAAGTCGAGTAAAGTTTGACCGTTAATTAGTTAAAGTCAACTTTTTTATTAGTGTTTATATATTGAAAGTCAAGTAAGGTTTGACCGTCGATTAGTTAAAGTCAGCTTAGTCACTAATGCTTCTATACAGAGAGAGTCAAGTAAATTTTGATAGTGATTAGCTAAAGTCAACTTTGTTATTAGTGTTTACATATTGAAAGTCAAGTAAGATTTGACCGTTGATCAGACAAAGTTAAATATTTTTATTTGTATTTATTATATACTAATTAAAGTATCTTTGACCATTAATTAATAAAAGTCAGACTAGTTATTAGTGTTTATATATTGAAAGTCGAGTAAAGGGTGATCGTTGATTAGTTAAAGTCAGCTTATTTACTAGTCGAAGGTAATGGTAAATAGAAAAGGAACCGTGATCGTCTACAGGAATGGGCACATTGGCTCATTCCCATTAATACATGGGAACATATTAATGCACAACCTCGTAGTCTATGTACTATGACTAGGAGACCAAAATGCTCACCCCGTGGTGTTGACCGGGACCTGTGGAAATCATCCGAGATAAAACAAAGGGGCATGAGTACAAACTCACTAGCCCCTCATTCCATGCAACCTCCATCCAACCGGGAGTGGTAACCGGCTCTTGACCCATGGTTTGTTCCCCACAGGTGTAATCCCAACCATTGCTAAAGTGCGGCGATGGCCTTCGAAACCGAGAGTGGTCTCGGCCTTCCAGTGAATGAAGCAATGCATCCTCTCCGGGTGGACCTGGTACACCACTTCTACCATGTACACCCCTAAGATGAGGATAAAGGGGGTGTTATTGGCCTTCGATAGCGATCTCTGTGTGGGTGCCGAGGTTTTTTCTTTGGGGATCGGAGCCAGTTGACCGTAATCTGTGGTGCTCCCAGTTGTTCCCCGTGGATAGACCTCCTAATGATAAAAGACCGGGCATGACTTCTACCACGCACGTCCCGCGTAACGGTTTTGTAACCGTTCTCTCCATTTTTGGCAAATGGACAGCCGTATGCCATTTCACACTTTTCAGTGCAGCGCAGGCAAACCGCGCAACCGTTAAATCCAAGCATCTCAGCTAGTAGTGGGTTAATTAATTTTGCGTACGCTAATTAATTAATCCACTAGCCAATTAAAGTAGTTGTGCAACCAAATGATGAAAGGTTACACCCCACTGGATGGGGAAAATGAGAACTCCCTCACCCGTGATCCACAATTTCAACCCAAAAGGGAAGGCTGAAACTCTCCACATTTTTCTTTTTTTTTTCTGTTGCGCCAAAATGGGTGACTATCCTACTGCTCCTTCCATTCGTCTCACAAACGAGGATGAGACAATGGGCATTTCATCACTTGGTTTCGATTCAATCAATTCCCTATGGTTAGATGCCGGCAAACAAGTAAGACATAGGAAAGTTCTCCTAACAGTAATCTCTTGAGTGTTCATGAGGCAGGGGAATAGGCTGGGTTATGGGTATAAAAAACAGAGTAGGTTTGGCATAATTTTGAATTAAGACAAGTAAACAAGGCTGGGCTATATTCGGGGTCTGAACACAAGCGTAACTGGGAGTTACCGTGGTCTAGGCACCAGCAAGGCTGGGGGGCAAGGCCGGGTTCTGAGCACAAGCTGAGACGGGAGTTTTCTAGGTTCTAAACACATGTGAGGCCGGAAGGTGTCCGGGATCTGTACACACGCAAGGCTCGGGGCTTACCGGAGTTTGGACACAAGCTAGGCCGGGTGTTAGGCTGGGGTTTGGACACAGGCAAGGCCGGAAATATCCCAGGTTCTAGACACAAGCATGGCCGGAAGGTGACTAGGGTTTGAACACTAGCAAGGCCAGGCGGATACTGGGGTTTGAACACGAGCTAGGCCGGTAGGATGCCCAGGTTTTGGACACTAGTTTACTCACCTCAATTTGAACTCATCCAAAAATCTGACACATATTTTTTATCCCTATAATTCATCAGTATTCCTTCTATCCACCAACAATATCATTTCTTTGCACCTAAGATAGTTTACTACACAAACAACAAATAGAGACCATAGATGGAGATAAATTGGAACCAAATGGACATTAAGTCCTCATAGAACAGAGTTCTTCCCGAAGCAGAGTTCTTCGCAAAATCCACCATAAAATCTTCATCAAAATCCACATTTGAATGATAGCATAATCATTCAAATTCTACCCCCTAATCTCGTAGAAAAATCCACATAAATCCTGTAATACCTGCAGTTAGCTATTTACTGAAGCAGGGCTCCGCACATATTTACAGATTCCCACACAAAATTACTACACCATTCCACATGAATCCACATGAATCCACAGCAATCCACATAGTCGAAATCCGCACAAAACACAAAAACAGAGTTCCACCCAAAACAGATTCTATGCAATACCACATAATCCGCACAGAATTATGTACTTCCAAACTAGTTCACAGTTCACAAAAATCCACACCAGTTCACATAAATCCGCACAAATTCATAGAACAATTCCACGAAGAGGTTGGAGACTTACTCGGGACCTTTCGTCAGACTGTCCTCATCAGCAGCACCGATTAATGGCAGAGCATGTTGTGCGGAATGGAGAAAGAACAGAAAATATGAACGAAAATAAAAAGACACAAGATTTACGTGGTTCACCAATTTGGCTACATCCACGGGAGACGAATTCACTAATTTTGTGCGGAATAGAATTAGAGTTGGTTTACAGAGAGAAGAGAGACACTTTATATGTTGTCTCCACTAAACCCTAACAAACTGGGCCAAAAACACAATTCGGCCCAAATCAACAGCAGTCCAATAAAGAGACAAGCTATACCGGTTTCCCGGGGGTGACTGCCGTTTGTTTCCAATAAAGAGACAAGCTACACAATTCAGCCCAATACAGCGAGACCCCCGTTTGTTTCCCGGGGGCTACTGCCGCCCCCCCGGACCCCCAGGCAGGGTCGCAGAAGCGGCTATTACAGTATTCAAGGCATACCAACAGAGTAAAACCACTATATTCTGCGCCGGATTCGAGTAGGTCTGAGAGCTCCATTTACTGGGAGGCTTCTTCTTCCTTGTTACGCGGACGAGGAAGCTTTTCTGCCCCTGTCAGTTGTGCGCGCAAGCCGTTGTTAAAAGAGCTCCAATCTTCAAGACCCGGTTACCTGAAGACCGTAATCCAAGTTTTCTTCCTAAAAACCCATATTGGAGCTATGGATTTTCGTAATCCAAGAACAAAATCCGATTTTCTCCCACGAAGTTCAAGGATCCAACTTCAAAACTCCAAAAGTGGAAACCCAGATCTGGGTTTATACTTCACGAACTGTAGCATACCATACGTTGAAAGATTCCTGGCGAGGAGCACAACTTTAATGTCGGACTCCTCACTGGAGAGGAAGAGCAGAAGAAGAGAAACTCGGTGGAAATTGAGCACGGTGAACAGTGCCAGGGCTGCGCTGTTATTTTTGCCTCAGAGCTCTGCTTCAATGTTTCACTTATTTACTAGTGTTTCTATAGAGAGAGAGTTTCACCGTTGATTAGTTAAAGTCAACTTATTCACTAGTATTTATATATAGAAAGTCAAATAAGGTTTGACCGTTGATTAGACAAAGTCAAACATTTTTTTAGTATTTATTATATACTAATTCAAATAAAGTTTGATCGTTAATTAGTTAAAGTCAACTTTGTTATTAGTGTTTACATATTGAAAGTCAAGTATAGTTTGACCGTTGATTAGTCAAAGTTATCCTAGTTATTAGTGTTTATATATTGAAATTCAAGTATAGTTTGACCGTTGATTAGTCAAAGTTAGCCTAGTTATTAGTGTTTATATATTGAAAGTAAAGTAAAGTTTTCACGATTGTTTATATATCTATTCAAATATGTAGTCAAAGTTTTCTTAGTTTGACTGAATATTTGATCTTGTGCAATTTAATCCGGGACGGAAGGAGTATACTAAATCAATTAATGGTTGAACGTTAATTAGTTAATATAAATAAATTTTATTCTTATTTGTATATATGAGGTCGGGAAATGTTTTTTGGCGATTTCTTTGGAGGGAAAATTTTAAATTTTAAAATTTTTTAGCACCGATTTAAACCCGTGCTATTTTCATCCAAAACTGGTGCTATTTTTTCATTTTTAGCACCGGTTTTTAAAAACCGGCGCTATTTTTTAATTTTAGCACCGGTTTTTAAAATCGGTGCTATTGTTTTACAAAAAAACTGGTGCTAAGTTTTAATTTTTAACCGGTGCTATTTTTGGCAAATACCGGTGCTATTTTTAAATTTTTGGCATTGGTTTTTAAAACCGGCGCTATTTTTTTACTAAAACCGGTGTTATTTTGAATTTTTTGGCGAAAAGAGAGAATTTTACAAATATTTAGCACCGGTTTTTAAAAATCAGTGCTAATATTTCCAAAACCAGTGCTATTTAAAAATTTTTGGCAATTTCTTTTGTGGGAAAAATGAAATTTTCAAATTTTTAGCACCGATTTTTAAAAACCGGTGCTAATGTATTCCTAAACTGGTGCTATTGTAAAATTTAGCACCGGTTTTTAAAAAGCCGATGTTAAAATTAAAAAATCAGTGTTAAATTAACCCCAGTTTTAAAAACCGGTGTTAAAATTTTAAAAAACCGGTGCTAGAGAGGGGTCTCTTTGGGAGTGGTACAACAAGGAGACCCCTAGAATACACCTTGAAGGGATGGATTTTTCTCTTGGGAACTTTTGAAGGTAGCTAACAAGGACTAATCGGAAGAATGTGTGCAAGAGAACTACCTTGGTTCATCTGGCATTTCGATACGTTCACCTACTATTGGCAATGGGGTTTTCTGCCACGGTGTGCAAACGCATTATTCGAGTTTGGATGTTCATTGCCTTCGGGCAATGACTCCCGAGGGTAATACTGGCACATTACTTGGGGCATCCGGTCACACATAGAGCATTAGCTAACTTGGAATGATCGAGTACAAAGTATAACATCAAGAAATTAGCCAAGGTATTCATGATGGGAACTACGACATAGGAGGATCGGTATTTATGGTTTTGTGGCGAAGTGATGTGCCCATTTTATACGGTTATATTAGGACTATTAGGATTCACTTTTGTACACTTTTGTGCTCTAAATGTGACATTTTTCCTTGAAGTTCTCTAAGGAGGGTTAAATGCGACTTTTACGCTTTTATTACTTTTCTAGAGAATTTTCTGTGTCAAGGTAATTTATTTGAAGACTTTGAAGACTTCGAAGACTTTGAAGAATACCTTTGAAGATTTGAAGATTTGAAGACTTGTATTTGAGTTTTTGAAGATTTGAAGAATTGAAGAAGTGAAGAGAGAGGAGGATGTGAAACAAAAGAGGAAAGACATCAAGCTGCTGGAAATGGAGTCCGTCACGAGCTCGTCGCGAGCCCATCGCGACTCGCAACGAACAAAAGGCCAGAAATTCCCCTTGCTTTTTGTGCTACAAATACTCACCTTATCCCCTCCTCTTCAAGAGCTTTTTGCACTCTCTTCTTCCTGCATTTTTGTGGCTTGAAACCCTAGTTTTTATTTCTTTCTTTTCTTAGATTTTATAGGTTAATCATGTCTTTTAATTGTCTTGCCCGACTAGGCTTACGAGTCTAGGCAAAAATGCGAGGTCGTGTGGAAAAAGGTGAGAAGTGAGTACCCTTTATGTGTTAAAGCTAGGATGAAAACCCAAAAGAACTCCTAGGAAAAATCAAATAAATTGAGAGAAAACAAAAAACTAGGTTGATGATACATTTGACCCTTTGGTTGTAACTAGGTTGAGAATCACGAATTATCCATATGTTACAACCAAGTCGACGGCTCTTGGATTTTCTTGGTGGATTGTTTTTGAGAGATGACATTGTGATTGCTTTTAGGGATCATTTTGGGAAAAGTAAGCTAGCTTTACACTTATCTTCTTGGCTTACCTTTTCCCACATTTTACTTTTGGGTGGTTAGATTGCATATGTTCTTCGGGGAGTGTGAGAGTTGTGAGATTCTTACTCTATTTTGGGGAAACTAAGTTTTCTAGGAATAAGTTGGATGCCTTGGTTAACTTATGCTTGCACGCTACATTTCACTTAATTCTTTTCTTGTCCTTATTTACTCGTGGACGAGTAAAGGGTTAAGTGTGGGGAGTCTAATGTGCTTCATTTTGCATGTGTTAACCGTTGTATTTGGTAGAGTTTTTATCTTGTTTTATTTGGAGGATTGCTATGTTTAGTTGAGTTTACGTAACAAGGGATTTAGACGGCCATGTTTGGTTTTCTTGTCTAAATCCCTCTTTTTATAGACTTAATTAGTACTACTGGACATCTTGTATCCACAGGCTCCTAGATCTTTCTTGTGATCATCTTTAGTAGGTTGCCCATGGGTACTTTTGGTTACATTCTATATGAAGGCAGTTCGTAAGGGCGGTAGAAGATATCGAATGTCATTCGTAAGGATAGTAGAAGAGATCAAAGGCCATTCACCTTTAGAATTGTAATAGATGAAGGCCAAGAACATCAAAGCATGGTAGAAGGAGAATGGATTTATAGATATTCAGCAACGGAGATCAAAGTGAACAATGATGAAATGGGAAATTGTTGTTTGATGAGTTGCGCCAAGTCTAAGAATGATTCGAGAATAATTAGCCTTCAAGGATGATTCCATTGGATTGGTCTTCTCGAGTGCTATAAAATTGACTACTAAAACCCTCAAATTGGACTAACACTTCACTCGTAGTGAAGGAAAAAAGTTTAGCCGGGAAAGGTACCATGGGTCGGCACGGGCCGATCATGGTTGACACCAACTACCCGCACCAAAGGAGTTGGCACGTGCCAATAATGTTCAACATGAGGCAATGATGTGGACCACACCAAATGCCGCGGGCTGCGCTCACCAGTTCTAATCCTCACTCAAAATCGGCTAAGTATGGGTGCGAAACGTCCCATTTACAATGGTCGATGTTGTTCCAAGTCTAAAATGTCAAAATCAACTGGCGAAGTGCGAAGAATTAGACCGCCCGTGCAAAGTTTCTGAGCGAATGAAGCTTCCAGATGGCGGTCCATGCCAAGTGCCACGTCCCACTTGATCAAAAGTCCAAATCCTTCCTTCTATATGATGGAGCGTGCCAAAAGTGTTGGCACAAACCACGCCAGATTCGGCAGCCCGCAGCAGCACCGAGCAGCAACCCGCACTAGATGCAGCACCCTGCGTAAAGGAGATGACACAGACCGCACCAGCAAGGACAATGACACGGCATAGACCATGCTATCTGCGATGGCCTGCTAGGTTAAAAAAGTAGAGAGAGTTAGATTCATTTTTAGTTCATCTTGTAGAAGGAGAAACATTCTCTCCCCTTTTCTTTTCTTTCTTTTATTTTTCTTTAATCTTAGGATGTGGAATTCAAATCTATATTTGAATTCCTTATCTTATGAGCAGTTTTCATAGCTTGGGGATAATTTGATGTGCATGGTTATTTTTGTTTTGTGAGATTCACCAGTTAATCCTAATTTTGTGTTCATGATATTATTGTGACTTGTTCTTGAATATTTGAATTGCATGAATAGTACACTCTATATAAGTACATACTTTAGTCTATATTCATGTTAGTGCAAACATTGATGCCCCAATGGGAAAAGAAACTTGGATGCTTGAATGGGTAATGGGGTACGGGGCTGCGTGGGTGTGTGCACGGGAGACCCGAGTCATACTTTGAATTATTTGTTGTCGCACCAGCCTTATCTGATTACGTAAAGTAGTCCATGAGGTTAAAGGTAGAGATTGTTAAAAGTAGTAAGCTAGGGTTGTAAGAGGCCATAGTGTCATAAATAAGGTGCCAATGATCTCTTGGTCTATCTGAATAGACGATTGGGAAGTAGAGTATTCGTGGTGGAATGCCTAGGATGTAATCGCACGGGGGAGAAACAGACATAGAACAACGGTCAGACCTTATTGTACTACCCTAATTACGATGGCGGTGTCGGTGGAGGGTTGCGAGCGCTCCCAACATGACAGGTTTGGGGAAGTGTATCCCATCGACCACACCACATGTTATGAACACTCTATTAGGCTTGCCAAAATCTCCATGTGAATGAATCAAGGATCAAAAAATAAATTAACCATGTTGCCCAATGACTCCTCAAGTGTTTAGCTTTATAGATTTGTTATTTTATATTTATTCTTGGTAGTTGTTAAATTGAAAAACCAAACCCCCTTGTTTGCTTTATTAGCTATTCCTTTCACTCGTACGGATTGATGACCCGTACGAGATAATGTTTTAGTTTATTCTTATGCCCAAGCATATCTGAGTACATACCCAGGGCTTACCACTAAATACCTTTTAGGTAGCATAGTAGTGGTATTAAGTGCAGATATATAAATTTAAAATTTTAATCCCTTTAACCTTTGTCACCACTGCTCGGGTTTAATTTGCTACGATTAACGACCCCGAGTGGATGCGGGCATAGGAATCCTCCCTGGAATCAACATTGCCATCTTACACATTTTTCATGGAGGATTCACCAACATTAGGGATAGACATGGAAGCGGACATTATTCCTAAAATTTAGATGAAAAGCCTATCAATCAAAGTTAAAAGAATGAAACAAAGTTTACTCAGGTAAAAATATTGCACAAAGTCAGTGTAAAATCCCAGAAAGAAAAACAGAGTAAGAAAAAGAAAAGGGAACATAGTAATCGTATAAATTTTATCAGGAGAAGCCAGATATTGTATTTGAGAACCACAATATAGAGCTTATAACCCTAAGACTTGATTTACAGAAAATGGATATTAAGAAGAAAGAAAACTTACGACGGTTGAGTGCGGCGAGTTTCTTGAACAATAAAGGAGATTATGGGAAGAGGAAGACTCCAAATGGGATATGGAATTTAATTTAAGAAGCTGAAAAGGTGAAAGAAGACAAATAATATAGGAGTAATGATGATAGCCTGACAAAAAGTAACTTACCTTTTTAGGAATATGAGACACCGGCGCAAAAAAGGCAGAATGTTGTACACTGAATAGTGATAAACCTGATTTGGTAAAATTAAAGTTTTTATAATGTGGAGACATAAAGGCAGTGGAGGAAAATTTGGAACGACATAACGAATAAAAAGGACAGAAATCTGGCTGATATCCATCAAAGATTTCAAAACGATTACATTGGAGAAAAATAGGGAAGATATCCAAATTCAATATTCAAAATTCGAGAAACAAACATCAAAGACACATTGATAGCCAAGAAGCAAGAAACACTTTGCGAAGACAGTCGTAGCTACATCTATAACAAACATGTTGTTCAAATTTCACATGTTCAAAATGCAACAGTTCGTATACATTAAGAAAATAAAGTCATCGCTTCATGTCCACTAGACATCATGGCTAGGGGGGCTTATGGTGTATTCCCAGCCCATAGCTTCCATCATTGGGCTGTAAGCCCAGCCCAAAGAATAAACATAGATAATCTGACAAATCGATAAAAGTGTGGCCTGGTCCGGAAGTAGGAGATCACGAACCGATAAAGGCAGAAACATGATAACGACACGATGTGGGAGTTTAGACACGAACCAAAGTTATAGGGATTGTGGTACAGCCCACGTTCTTAGGTGAGAGGAATATAGAGCCAAAATGGTGGACTCTTATAAATATAACAAGAGTAACGCTAAAGAAGGTAGGTGCCACTAAACTAAGGAATTACAATTCTCTTGAGGAGGAACTGACTTGATCGTCGTAGGCTTTTCCCAGGAATCACTTCCGGCCGGGATCTGTTTTGTAGGAAAAGGAGTTTACGAGGTGAACTACTGGGAGGTCATTGCCGTACCTCTCAAAGTTAATACTTTTAAGCCCTAGTACTTCCTATCTACAATTAAGTAGATAATGGCAAGTTGGGGTAGTTTGCAAGAGTTAATTCGACATCTCTTGTCAAACCTCACCAATGACTCCCGTAGTCAAAACATGACTAAAAGTATCCCATTGATGGCATTTAGCACAAAGAATCAACAAGCTTGGCAACACTTATAAACACTACAATGTGTCTAAGCATTTAGCCAATTCATGCATTTACACAACATTAGTCAAGAACGATCGACATTCATAGAATTCTCTCATTTCCTACAAGCAACAAACATGCCAAAGAGTTCAACATTATCATATCCATCTGGAAATTATCAATCGATCAACACAATCAAAAGCTCTAAATCATACTCTTGAATTCCTATCAAGAAAAGGGGAAATCAACCCATTTCCCCAAACCCTAACAAGCATATCATACAAGTAGTTCGTATACTCGAGCTTTCAACAACATTAATGACATTAACAAACATATTCAATGCTCCATAAATGCATAATAGTAAGAGTATTAAATAGGCTACAAATTGTTCTTAAGACATGGGCTTGGAAGTCTTAGTCAATTGCCCCAAGCACTAGATTAAGCTTCAAGAGTTCATACTAATTAATGCTAAACAACCAAACGTAATACAAGAGAATTCAAAGATGAAAATGGAATAAACTAGGGTTTTGAACAATACTAAAAGCGCAGAAGAAGAAGATATGAATGAGAGGAAATAGAGTGCTATTTATAGTACAAAAATGATAAGGTTAAATTCTGGCCACCGGTTGGTCGCGACTCACGGCGGGCTCGTGACAACGCCATCGCGATTTGCGATGAGTGCCAGAATTGAACCTCGTTTTCTTTTCTTCTTCTTGTGGTAAACATTTATCTTCATATTAATTCCTCTCATTTTTCAAGTCTTCAAGGTCTACAAAAAGTGGTCTTCGATGGCCTCCAGTCTTCATGTCTTTAAAGCAAGTCTTCAAAAGTCTTCAAAATGTGATCTTTAATGGCCTCCGGTCTTCATGCCTCGGTGTTCTTTCCTTGTCATGCAAAATCCACTTAGAAGAGGTAAAAGAGTGTAAAGTTGCTCTTACCCTTCCTAAGAGAATTACAAGGTAAAACATAAGCTCTTGATAATAAAAGAGCACAAAAGTGGTCCAAAACAGTACTAAATTATGCACATAAAATGGACATATCAACTACGGTGTTCCTACCTGACTGGACTACCACATTAGCATGTTTATGTACGTTGTTGTTGTTAGTGTCAGATTTGTGGGTACGCATTCTTCTTTTCCGTAGTTTTCACATTTAATGATTGATATATGATACGATTACCCATTGAATGCATCCTCGATAATTTCTATTATGATGTCATTTGAATCTAAATGTTACCAACGTTAGTCATTTATCGTAGTTAAGGATTTTGCATTGTGTTGTCTTTTGGTTTTGTTCGAAAGTTAACTGACATCAGGATGTCGTGTCAATTATGTATCGTAGTTTTAAATTTTATATTCACTACCAAACCAAGTACAATTTCTTCCATTTCAATGACTCTATTTCATCAACACAACTTCTATTATTAAGATATTATTTTATTTTATTGTTATTTAATTTAGGAATAATGGTAAACACGGTGAATCAAGTGGTATGATCAGTGAGGTTAGCCAATTAAATATGCATATTTAACAATTTCTTATTATTTGTATGCTAGTGCATGATTTGTAATTTACTTATTTTTTGGTTTCAAGTGGGATTCAGTAGTCACAACGATCAAGACATTCTCAACTCATACACCGTGTTGTCCGTAAATCCCTGTTTTACCAGCATTTTAACCCAGTAAAATTTTGGGCTATTCCTTCTATGGTAATTTTACTTGATGCATTAAATTTATTATTTTTTATCCGTTATCTTTTTCTTTAATCAGTAAATAGTAATTATCTCTTTGATCTGGATTTAGTACATTCCTCGGGACGAAGCAGCACACATGCTGGAGAAGAAGGTCTCGGTCATTCTCCGATGCAATGATGACGAATGACACATGCACTATTTAGGTAACAAGAATATCAAGGATCATTTCCCAAAGGGTTGGAGATAATTTTAGGCGGACAACAAGCTGTCGTACGAGGATTCCATTTTCTTTGACTTGCAATAGGCGACTGATGCCCTAATCATGCTCAATGTTATATGATTACAACATGTAACACCTATTACCTCGGTTTTTCTGGCCTTTTTACCTCAATGTTTTGGGGGTAAAAAACCGAGGTAAGTGTGGGTGAAGTAAAAGAGTGTACATTTTACCTTGGTTCCAAACTGAGGTAAAAAGTACCTTTTTACCTCGGTTTTGGATCAACATCGGCAGGTTCTGCGACGGACATCGGTACAAGGAAGTAGGCCAACTATAGTACACCATAGCAGTGACATCATTTCTATCGACGTCGATGTTCATAAGAAGCAAAGTCGATCAAAGCAAGAAGGCAGCCGATGGCACTGGAAACACTACGACATCAACAAGATCAAAGTAGTGTTATAATGGCAGTGACATCGGTCATGATAGTAAGCAAGATCGCATGATCCAGGGCACCCTCATTGGGTGCATGGTAACGTGGGAGGCTAACCAATATGATGTCATTTTGAATGGTCAACGTCGTAAAATAAAACATCCTAGGTATACGCGGCTTCAGTTAGGTGTCGTATCTTTAACGGTATATGCAATGTCAGTCAGGTGTTGCATCTTTACTAATTTGTGCGATGTCATGGTATGAATCGTGAAGGATTCGGTAATCATACAATAATATAATATTTAATTTCCAATGAAACAAAAAAAACTTGAATATAAATTACCAATAAATGTCAGAATATATTGAAATACATATGGTTGATGTGAAAATGAAAGATTAATTGTATTTAATATCCCTTGACTATGTCGTATGCTGTTAGGAGGATTAGGGAAAAGTAGTCCCTGCTAAGAGTCCATCGATAACTCTCTTTGTCCTATTCAAATAAATACACTTGAAACAAAATTTATGTCAAAATTCGTCAGTCCAAGAATGATGTAAGCATAATATAGTGAAGTGCAGGGGACAATAATCTACACATGGAAAAAGTATTTGTACTGACTGAAAGTGATGTTTCTTGGTTGATAAATCGATGTTTCCGACACCGGCGGTGGAGGGATGTCGGACATACAAGATGGTCGATCAACATTCTGCTCCACATTGTAAAAAAGCGATGAACAGAGTGCGATGTTGCACATTCAATGTGTGTTTATGCGAAAGTTTGATTATTGACATCAATCAGCCATAATCTATGCTTTTTTTCACACTCCATACAAACACGACATTATTTTGGAATGACAAACATTGTACATTATATAATATGTAATATAATCATTATAATATATGAATATATTCATGATTGGTCAATGAGGAAAAAATATATACAATTAAGGAGATGCTAAAATTAACTACCTCAATTTATTTGAACCCAGAGATGCTCCATCCTAGAATAATTATTGATATTCGATAGAAGAAATTAGATTGGGCTCTTTGGTGTTTTTAATGGTGCTAATGAAAAGGATGGTGTGGAGTTGTGTTGAGAGAAAATGTGTTGGAGATGAGAAATGATTGTATTGGTGCTGGATATTATTGTAATGAGATGGCTTTGGGGGTAATTTTGGTTCAAAACTTTGGCTCAAAATTCCAGTTCCCACTGGAATTTTCAATCAGAGAAAAGTCCCCGGTTGTCTATCCCAGATTCATTTTTGCGACTAGCAATTGCTAAGTCGGGCCAGTGGGGCTGATGAGACGTCAAATGCATGTATTTTCCAAAGCATTTAACATTACTTTTGTCATATTTTTGTTGTAATATTGCTAGATTTACGTAGGTTTACATTATAAGGGGTTTAGATGATCATTTTTGGTTTTTATATCTAAATCCTTCATTTTGTAACCTATGTTTAGTCTAATGGATTTTTGGTCCTTACGAGTATCTAGATTCCTTTTTGTAAGCTTAATTTGTAGATTGCTCATGAGCACTTAGGAGTGGTTTAATGAAGGTCATTCGAAAGGATGGTAGAAGATGGAAGGCCACTCACAAAGTGGTAGAAGATAAAGTGAAGAAAGGAGAGCAAACCAAAGGGCGAAGAATGATCTATTTTTTGAAGCAGAGTTTTGAACATTTTCCTGGACGAATCAGCATCCAAGAGGGGTACCATTGGATTCCTCTTCTTGAGTACTATAAAATCGACTACAAGAACTCCCAAAACGGATCAATGGTTCACCCGGAGGAAGCAAAACAAAACGGGACTTTTTTTCTATCACAACTCGCGACGAGTGTGTCGCGACTCACGAAATGTTGACCTGAGAGCTCAAAATTTCACTGATGTGGTCACGACTCCCGATGGAGTCGCGACGGCCTTGCGATAACTGCCCTGCAACTTGCATTTTACTCCCTTTTTCTTGTACTATAAATAGCTTTTAACCCCCTTCTTCCCCAACACTCTAAGCTCAACTTGGGGGCTCCAAAACCCTAGTTTTTCACCATTTTCTTCCATTTCTTCTTCTTTCTTTGTAGATCTTTGTTCTATGTTATGGGTTTTGATTATCTATCTTAGTTTTATCTTGGGAGCAATGGATTGAAGCTTCCATATCTATGTAGTAAGAACCATATCTATCTATTTACACTACCACAGAGACCCCCCTCTAGCACCGGTTTTTTAACACCGGTTATGAAAACCGGTGCAAATAATGATTTAGCAACGGTTTTTTTGTGTTAGCACCGGTTGTAAAATCGGTGTTATTGTGGCACTAGTTGAAAATATTTTTGCACCTGTTATTTAAAAAAAACCGGTGTTATTTTTACACCGGTCGGGAAACTGGTGCTAGATTTTGTGGAAACCGTTGAGAGTTTAGCACCGGTCAAGAAACCGGTGCTAAAAACAACGACAACCGGTGTTATATTCGCACCGGTTTGAAGACCGGTGCAAAGAATCCTAGAAAATCGGCGTGATGTATGTTTTTGGCACCGGTTATAAGAACCGGTATTATGGGATGTAGAAACCGGTGCTGAATGCATTCGTGGGAAAAGGCGGGAATACTGGCACCGGTTTTGTGTACTATTGACAAAAACTGGTGCTAAATCGAGCATTTAATGCTCCGAACTTACCCTCTTAAATTAGTTTTGAACTTGAACATCCATTATTAGATGGTAGATTTCTTGGGAAGGTGTGCAATAACTCAAACAAATGAAGACTCGTGGAAGTAAGTATTCATTAATTTTTGGGAATTTCAATGAACCAGAACCATAAATGCATGATTGAAGGTAGTTTTTTCGTATTTATTATTGGTTTCTCTATGCCTAGCTTATGTTGGTTGAGTATCGATTATGTTGTGGGAGTGTAAATTAATGAGTGTTGATGTGAACATTTTTGTGTTTCTTTAGGTAGGTGGTATATATATTTATATGTTTCTCGAGAACATGCAGTTGATCGATTCGCATACTTATACACGGACATGCATGACACGTTTAGTATTGTGTAGCAAAAAGATCGTGTTCATTGTTCGTATTTTTGACCAATTGAAATATGTGTAATGGTGTGTTTTGTCTCGTTTAGATACAACAGACTGAGAATCAGTGTTTGCGTGGAGGGAAAAAATGGTTAACTGTCCAAGTGCAGCTAGAGGGAGTGGTGAACATATTGCATTTATTGTTTTGTTTCTAGATTATGCCTTTGGTCGGGAGGAGAGAATACTTTGTCCATGCAAAAGATGCTTGTGTCGTGAACGGTTTGACGATCGTGGGGTTGTTAGATTTCACTTGTTGAAGAACGGATTTGACAGAGGTTACATTGTATGGACATTTCATGGAGAGGTTGAGCAAGGACTTGACGGTGGGTTTGACAAGGTAGATGGAGACAAATGTACAGCTAATGGTATGTTCGATGACATTGTGAGAGATTTTGAGGGGAAGCCTACAATGTTGAGTGCTTTGCTGGACGAGAAAGAGAAGCCATTGTATCCGGGATGTGAAAGTAAGGATACCGTAATCTCTTTTTTTATGGAGGTTTTCAATTTGAAAGCTACAAGTTCTTGGAGTGATGCAAGTGTGAATTCACTACTGAAGATTCTGAAGGATAAGTTCCCGGAAGGGAATGGAATTCCGAAAAACTATTACGAGGCCAAGAAAATATTGTGTCCACTTGGTTTGGAATACAAGAAAATACACTTATGTCCAAATGATTGTGTTTTGTATGACGGTGATTTGATAGATGCGGTTGAATGTCCCGTGTGCAAAAATGCAAGATATAAGGGTGTGACGAATGATGTTGATGGGTGTTTGGCTAAGAAGAAGAAGAAGAAATTTTGACAAGCGATATCCTTCCTTTGCTTCGGAGGTTAGAAATCTCCGCCTTGCATTGTGTACTGATGGGATGAATCCATTTGGTAATATGTCATCGAAGCATAGTTTGTGGCCCGTGATGTTGGTTATATACAATTTGCCCCGATATTTATGCATGAAACGTAAATATGTTATGATGCCTATGTTAATCTCAGGTCCTAGACAACCTGGGAATGAGGTTGATGTGTATTTCATACCATTGATAGAAGATTTGAAAATATTGTGGGAAGATAAAGGGGTGTTGGTATTTGATGGCCATATGAATGAGGAGTTTCAACTGCGGGCCATGTTTTTTTGCACGATCAATGATTTTCCGGCCTATGGAAATTTGTCTGGGTATGTTGTGAAGGGGCACAATGCATGTCCCATTTGTGAGGAGAAGACTGAATTCAAACAGCTAAGACATGGAAGAAAGACAGTGTATCTTGGCCATAGAAAATGGCTGCAAGGAAACCATAAATACTAGGATGATGTGGTCAATTTTGTTGGTGGGAAAGAACGAAGGAAATCCCCTACACCACTAACTGGTGTGCAGATTCACAGCAAGGTTAAGAAATTACGAGTGGTGTTGGGAAAGTACAAAGGCAAGGACAAAATAAATTGTGGTGGGCCATGGAAGAAAAGGTCAATATTTTTTTATCTACCATACTGGGAGCATCTTGAGGTTTGGCATTGCCTAGACTTGATGCATATTGAGAAAAATGTTTGTGAAAGTTTGATAGGCACCCTCTTGAATATTCCTTGGAAGACGAAAGATTGTTTGAATGCCCAGTTGGACTTGGTTGATTTGGGAATCAAAAATGACCTCACCCCAGAAGTGAAGGGTAAGAGGACGTACTTGCCCCCTGCACCTTGTACCTTGTCTAAGGAGGAGAGAATATCAGTTTGTGATAGTTTGAAATCAGTGAAGGTCCCCATTGGTTATTCATCGAACGTGAGTCGGGTAGTTGCGAAGGATTGTCGGATGGCGGGGTTGAAATATCATGATTGTCATGTATTGATGCAACAACTTTTACCTATTGCTATTCGTGGGGTAATGGAGGCCGACATAAGGCACTCAATCACTAGACATTGCATATTTTTTGCCTCCATATGCCGGAAGTCTATTGACCGGGACCATCTGGATGTTCTACAAAAATATGTTGTTGTTGTGCTCTGCAAGTTGGAAATGTATTTCCCTCCATCCTTTTTTGATATAATGGTTCACTTGGTCGTCCATCTAGTGTGGGAGGTAAAGATATACAGTCCAGTTGGCATGCGTTGGATGTATCTATTCGAGCGTCACATGAAAGTCTTCAAGGGGTATGTGAAATGTATGAGTCGGCCGGAAGCTAGTATTGTTGAGAGGTATGTTACCGAAGAAGTGATTGAATTTTTCTCTTCCAATTTGCAGGGACACAGAAAATTTGGGGTGCCCCTGAATCAACATATTGGGAGGAAGGGGGGCAAACCGAGGTCGAGGGGAACGTTATTTACTCTATTGAATAGTGATCAGATGCCAGTTCATTTGTATGTGTTGAGGAATTGTTTGGAGACTACTGCTTATGTGACTGAGCACCTTAATTCGATAACAGACTGTCATCCCACGTGGCCCCCTAATAAAGTCCAGTTGGAGCACAATGACAAGTTTGTGAATTGGCTATATGACCGATGCAATGTTACTGATTACGACCCAAAAATTAGGGCATTTGCGAGGAAGCCTAACTGCACGGTTTTGAGGTATTCCGGATATGACATCAACGGTTTTTCTTTCGCTACTAGGGACCAAGATTTGAAGAGCACGACACAAAATAGTGGGGTATACATAGAGTCGGAGACTATATGGCAAGCAAGTAAGAAAGATAAAAAACCAGTCGTAGCTGTGATATAGTTCTATGGTGTTATTGATGAGATTTGGAAGGTTGACTATGGAGAATTCAAGATTCCGGTATTCAAGTGCCAATGGTTTGATAACACAACTGGGGTTCAAACTGATGATCCAATGGGATTCACCCTTGTTGACCCGACTCGTGTGGCATATGAAAATGATCAGTTTATTTTGGCCGAACAAGCAAGACAAGTTTTCTACGTGAATGACCCGTCCAATGTAGGTTGGTCTGTTGTGGTACAAGGTAGGAAATTCTCTTTCTGCGATGAAATTGATTTTGAGGTTACAAGTGAAAGGTTAGAGTTCCCCTCTATTTCCCCTCTACCTAGTAACAACGTGATTGAGGCGGGAGCCATACGGAGGAAACACAAAGATGGCATTTGGATAGATGACGATGGCCGAGAACTTCGAGACAGTCAATCCAAGAAGATGAAGTTAGTTGTAGACTAGGGGGGGTCGAGCATCGATGTCGAAGTTAAAATTGATTTACTTCTTGTACTTTGTTGGGTTTTCTTTCCCCTAGCAACTAATGTAAGAATATCTCCCAATTTGTTGCCATTTCGAGCAGTTCTGTCCGCTGCAGTTTACTCCAGCGGTTTGGGTAAAGGCTTTTAAAAAAAGTGGACAATTATTCCTATGATAGGTTCCGCCAGCTGCAGCGTTCTGCAGCTCCACTGGTTCAGCGCTTTGCAGCAATTTTTCTCAAGTAGGAACCTGATAGGAATTGGTCATGCAGTTCGTTTAAGACAACAACACAAATACGTTATGTGGCCTGAAAGCTTCCATTCCAAAATCCAAAGCAAAAAACAGTACCAACAAAGTAGCAATGTATGTTTCGGAAGCAAAAAAATGTATGATCCCCACATCCAAATTAAACTAGCAACTGAAAAAACCTGATAATACGCAGATGTGAGGTCACTGTGGGAAGTCATTTCCTATGCGCCCTCTTCTCCACCGTGTTGGGCCTTGGCGAATCAAAGGTAGGGATTGGACCCAATTCATTGATTCTCTCGCCACACATGGCTGTGACGATCTTCCCAACCTGCGATGTCCAGCGCACCAAATGATCCACCTTCATTTGCAATGCTGCCAAGTCCCCATCCGAGTTCTCATTCGATGATTTACTTGTTGCCGCCCTCGATGACTCAGCAACATTCTTCTTCGTGGAGAATATTAGAGGGTTTATAGGGAGCTTTGGTATCATTGTGACATCATCATCTTTGTATCTGCAACCTGCTTCCACGCATATTGCAGTGATGAGTGAGGACAAGCCTATGCAATTATGGGTATTGACACAATCCCAGATGTATGACATTATTGTACTCCCAACATCCAGGCTCATGTTCTTCTTTATCATGTATAGCAGCAGCATACGGGACCGATGAACCTCGCTATTCAATTTCACGGGGAGTAGCCGGGCAGCTTTGAAACTGTACCACACATTCATGTCCTTAGTCAAGTACTTTTTCTCTATGCTGGACCATTCTTGTGGTAGATTCTGAATTACTACATCGCTGACATCACAGATTGCTGTGATGATGTCTTCCCATGAAGCTTGTTCAACTGCGGTGTCAACGGCTTCGTACAAGCTCGCGGGCTTTGGTGGGATCCTGTAGAACGTGTTGATCAAATCCGAAGACAACTCGACCAACTGACCACGAAGGAAAACAGTTACTGAATTCTTGTACTTCATGAGCGACAGGAATTCACACGCCATGGTCTGGTTTTCCCACGACGGTTGTGCGATGAGGCCTTCCCAGCCGTGCTCCTTCACATAGTTCCTGAAGGGCTTTTCCAGCCTCAACCCTCTCTCAAGGATGAGGCCCCTCGAGATGAAGTCCTTGTAGACAGTTGTATGCTCAGTGCAGTCCGCCTCTGCGGCTGGTATGGGCTCAGTTGACGGAACAATCTCAGTCCCGTGCTCGCCGTCCTCCCCCTCCACCACTCTTGGCTTTTTCCTGGGGTTTTGGGTGTTGTTCTTTTGCTTGGTTGCACCTTTTTTGGGGGCCATGTCTGTTACACTAAATGTGTTAACGACAGCCAGAATGGAAAACGGTAAATAATACATAGTCACAAAGGGAAATAATACAGACTCAACTTATTCTAAATTAAGCATTCCTTCTCGTAGGCTGAATATGGAATAATGTTTACTCACACTTAATCCCAATTTTTTTTAATATTAACATAAGCAAAATAATTGAACTAGATGGACATTCTATAAATCCTGGGACGAATCAATGGGCCATCCAGAATCACATGTCATAAACAATAGTCAGGGTATGCTCAAAAGTATTCACCAATGCTGAAAACAAGAGCAGAATGAGGGCATTGATGGTATGAGGCATTATGATGAAATCAACCCGTGAGCAAGAAAAAATATCATGAACAGTCAGGTGATGCAAAAAATTATCATATCATATCGGAGCACGGGTTGTGCCATCCAGAATCACATATCATGAACAATTAGGTTACGCACAAAATTGTTCACCAATGCCGAAAACATGAGCACAATGAGGGCATTGACACAATGAGGCATCATCATGAAATCAACCCATGAGGAAGAAAAAATTTCTTGGTACAACCCTCAGGAAAATAATCTCCTTACCTAATTGGGATTACGGGTTGTTAACGATTGATGTTTTGTGTACAGTCGACGATGGTCGGACACCGCTTGGCCGATGAAGGGGTGCGGCTGGAGAAGTGGACGGTAAAGGGAGTCGGCAAGGCGTGGGAAGCAGGGCACGATGGAGGTGGCAGGAGACGGCACCATGAGAGAAGAGGACGGCGGAGGGAGCAGGGGTCATCGGAGGAAGGGGCTTGGGAACGGCGGAGGAGGGGGCTTGGGAACGGCGTAGGATGGGGCTTGGGAACGGTGGAGGATGGTGCTTGGGAACGGCAGAGGAATGGCCTTGGGAAAGGCGGATGGAGGTGATGGAAGAGGAGAGGTTGTGGGCGAAATACTAATACACAAACAAACACCTTATACTGATTAGGCTGCAGTTTACATTTGTTTTGGGTTGAATGTTGGGCCAGTAGAATATTAAGTTTTAGACTCGAGGGGTTGATGGTCAAGTGCTTGCTAGCTCGAGGGCATCCAGTGCTCGAGGGCATACAGGCTTGAGGGGATCCAGGCTCGAGGGCATCCAGGCTCGAGGGCATCCACTGCTCGCTGGCATCTAGGTTCGAGGGCATCCATGCTCGAGGGCATCCAGACTCGAGGGGATCCACGCTCGAGGGCATCCAGGCTCGAGGGTATCTACTGCTCGTTGGCATCCAGGTTCTAGGGCATCCACACTTGAGGGCATCCAGGCTCGAGGGGATCCACGCTCGAGGGCTTCCACGCTCGAGGGCATCCACTGCTCGCTGGCATCCATGTTCGAGGGCATTCAAGCTCGAGGGCATCCAGGCTCGAGGGGATCCACGCTCGAGGGCATCCACGCTCGAGGGCATCCACGCTCGAGGGCATCCAGTGCTCGCTGGCATCCAGGCTCGAGGGCATCCACCCTCGAGGGCATATGGTGCTTGGGGGCATC
Source organism: Rubia yunnanensis (assembly GCA_037428765.1). Lineage (NCBI taxonomy): Eukaryota > Viridiplantae > Streptophyta > Magnoliopsida > Gentianales > Rubiaceae > Rubia > Rubia yunnanensis. The sequence continues at coordinate 18,877,604 of CM075066.1, forward strand.
CAGTGCTCGAGGGTATTCTCCGCTCGAGGGCATCCAGGCTCGAGGGCATCCAGGCTCGAGGGCATCCAGTGCTCGAGGGCATCCAATGCTTGAGGGCTCCAAGGCTTGAGTGCTCGAGGGCTCCAGGGCTAGAGGGCTCCAGGCTCGAGTGCTTGATGCTAGAAACTGGGAATCCGCCATTTGAAAGCACTAATGAGACTGTGAAAAATGGTAGCCATCGCGGAAGAGCAGCAAAACTAGAGGAAAGATCAGCAGTATCAATCTTATTTAAAGGCTTACCTGTTGATTCTAATATAAGGTGTATGAATAATATCAATATAGATTAAGCCGTTAGTATGTGCCGGAATGCGGGTCATATGCAAAGGAGAAACCATCGCAGAGGATGCTTCATATTTCGCCATGGCATCCATAACTGAGTTACAATCTCTATATGTGTGCTTCAGGGTAGCATGGGACAAAAGAGTGTGAACTCAGAAAACTAGAGGGTATAGGGTCCATTTGGAAAGTGAAGGATCATTAATCATATAAACTGCCTGTAGCGAGTCAGATTCAATATTGAGGTTAGGATATCCATCCAGATAGATCTTCCAGGCCATTAGAATTGCCTTAACTTCAGCTTCCAGTGGAAATATGGCTGTTATGGTCTCTGATCTAATCCGGATTGGTAAACCTTGGCGATTACGAGCAACTAAGCCAATTGAAACAGAGGAATTAAACCAAGATGTATCCACTGTAACCCTGATGAAACTGTGATCTGGATATTCTTAGTATACTGTGGAAATATTTGGCTTCGTATGGGGTCTGGGGGGAAACAACAAAGAAGGGAACATGAAACCTTCGGGGAGAGGAGGTAATGGAAAGGTAGAGTGTATCTATGACATCCTTGCTAATATGGGAGATGGAAAAAGGTGTGCCATCAAAAAAGAAGCATTCCTAGCCTTCCATAACGCCCATCAGATCACAGAATGAATCAGATGACATAGCATTCTCTGCTATCCAGTAAGGTCACTACAGTTCAGAAAATGGAAAAAGTATCCACTGTATTATGCACATTCCGCTGTATTAAGCAGTTTCCAGGTGAAGATAGAAATCTTCTTAGGTAATATTACATTCCATATGAGCTTAGTAACTTCGAAATTACCCGATTCATATTGTCATATGAACAATATAATATTGTCATATGTTATATGGTTAGATTAGTCGTAACACTAAGTTTATAAAAAGTAACCTTTTACATGCCTTCTTATATGTGCTTAAACCTATTAGCGGTGGAAGTCTCTCGCACACCATTTATTTTGGGACGGAGGGAGTATCAAATTTGAAAGATTTTAATATCTTTTCCAGGTCCTGGGGAATATAATACATATCCCTCCCATTCGTATGGATTATTGTTTTTAAATTAAAGAAAGAAAAATTATAAGACACCAAAATGTGCCAACAAAGCTACATTTTCAATCCCTCCAAAAGTTGCCCTTTTCCGTCCATATCCTTAACCCTCTGTTTGCGTACCCTTCCCTCCCCACCACATCTCTAATCCTAAGTTCCCCCTCTTTCCCCTATAACCCCGTGCAGATTTCCCCCAAAAACAGTGTCCCTCCCTTCACCATTTATGTCAGGCTTCAACCTCCCAATCCTGGTCGCCAACTAAATACCCCAATTTTATCGACACTCTACTCCAAAAATTTTGTACCCGGCTCGTACCCAGCTTGGAATGTTCACACGGGAGGGGGTAACTAAGAATGCCGGCTGTTGACGGAAAAAGGTAACACCCATTGGTAGTTTCCATCTTTCCCAGGTTTAATGAGTAGCTATATTTTGGTTGGTCTCTTTGCGTGTGAGTTTGTGTTGATGTTTCTTGTTAAACTATTGTGGGTGTTATTTCATGATCATACATGATATGCTTGCTTGTAATGTCATAATGTTTTCCTACCCACGTGCCCCCTATACGAATTTTTTGAAGTCGGTTGGATTGTCGTGAAAATCCGCAAAGGGCAGTGTTGAATTAATGTTTTGCTTGTGTTTCATTTACTGATAGAAGAGATTCAATGGCGCCTCCGAATGAACCATAGAGAATTCAACAAGTTCTTCCTGAATGAACCATGTATACTTATAAGTAATCATCTACAATTTACTCTATACGATGTACTAGTGCTTTTTAAAATTTGATGGACGGAATATTTATTAGATTTTAAGTTCATAAAAAAAAACCTAGAATATTTAATTTCATGTGATTTTGTGTGGTGGAAATGAACGTTCTTATACAGCCATATTAAGGGTGTAAATGGAATACTCCAAAAATGACGGAAGATTACCCTTGTTTGTGGACGGGACCCTTGTTGACACTCCTCCACTCGGGGTCGTTAATTGTAACTAATTAACCTAGCGGACACTTTCCTGTGGGAAAGGTCAAAGATAAAATGTATAGTTCTGCACCCATTCTCACTGCTACGCTACCAAAATGGTAGTTAGCGGTAAGCCCTAGGTTTGTCCACGGAGATGCTGGGGCTCAAGTATCAACTAAAAACAAAACCTCGTACAGGTCATCAATCCGTACAAGTTAAAGGAATAGCTAGTAAATGCAAACAAAAAGGGGAGGGGTTTTCTAGAAACTATCAACTAAAGCATAAAAGTAAAAATAACATTTAATCTAATTAAGCTAAGCACTTGGGGAGTCATTGTGAAAAATGGTTAATCTAATGTTTCGATCCTCGATTCATTCACATGTAAGATTTACTAGACAGCCTAATAGAGTGTTCATAACACGTTGTGTGGCTGATGGCATACACTTTCCCGTACCTGTCACGTCGGGTGCGCTCGCAACCCTTCATCGACACTGCTATCGTAATCATGAGAGTACAACAAGGTCCGACCATTGTTGTAGGTCTGTTTATCCCTGTGCAATTATAACCCAGGCTTCCACCACAAATATGCACCACTTCCCTATGGTCCTAACAGTTAGGTCAAAGGTCGTTGGCACCTTGTCTATGATACTAGGGTTTCTCGCAACCCTAGCTTGCTACTATTTCAATATCTCTACCAGCAACCTATCAAAAAACTTGACGTAATGAGCTAAGACTAGTGTGATAGCAAATAAGTCAAAGCAATACTCAGGTCTCCCGTGCACACACTCATGCAGACGCAACATACTCCCTTACCAATTCTAACATCCAGGTTTCTCTTCCCAAGGGAGCCTCAATATTTGCACCATATGTGAATATCAGACAAAGTGTGTGCCAATGTGGTGTACTATTCATCCATTAAAATATTCAAGAACAATCACAATAATATCATGAACACAATATTAGGATGAACTATAGAATCTCACAAAAGAAAGATTAAATCATGCGCTAGAATTTATCCCCAAGCTATGGAAACTACTCCATAAATATTGAATTAAAAAATGGATTTGAATTCCTCATCTAGGATCAAATAAAAAATAAATGGAAAGAAAAGAAAAGGAGAGAGTGTTTCTCTCTCTAAAGTTGCTCTCCTAATAGCCTTAGAATGAATTAAAACTATCTACACTCTACTCTCCCCTTCTTTTAACCAAGTAGACTAAGACTATATTTATAGGATAAGGGGATTGGGCCTCAAAATAAGCCCAAAATAGGCCGAAATTGACTAAACCCAAGTTCAGCCGCCGCCTGGCGCAGGTCGTCGCGGATAGCGCTGTCCGCGCAATGTACTTGTCATGGGCTGCAGGATCTGGCGCGTGTTGTGTCCCTTCATCTGGCGCAGGGTGCTGGGTCCTTTTATCGGCCTGCATCGCATTATCTGGCATGCACCGTGGGCTTTGTCATGGGCTAGCGTTAGCATTCTAGATTTGGAACTTCTAAACCACGGGGCGTGAGTCTTTGCGTGGGTCATCATTAGTAGCTGGTTTTAGAACTTTTTAACCATGGGGCGTGGGTCTTGGTGCAGGCTATCGTCACTAGGCTTGGTCTGATCAGAAACTTGTCATAGGACATTGGCTAGTCTTGACAACGTGGACTTAGAACGACGCAGCCCATCGTAAATGACACGATCTGTGCCCATACTTAGCAGATTTTGAGCGAAGTCTTGAACTCATGCGCGTGACCATGAGATTTGGCATGATATGCGCCATAGCCTGGTGATGAACACTGTTGGCATGGGCCAACCCCTTTGATGCGAGCCGTTGGTGCTGAACCATGAACCACCCACGCCGACCCGTGGTACCTTGGTCGCCTGAACTTGTTTCCTTTTCTACAGGTGAACTGTTAGTCCGATTTTAGAGCTTTAGTAGTCGATTTTATAGTTCTCGAGAAGATGAATAAAATGAAATAAATTTTGAAGGATAACTATACTCAGATTGTTCTCAGACTTTGGCACAACTCATCGGCCTACGATTCCCTATTTCTTCATTGGCCGCTTTGATCTCCGTTGCTGCCTATCTTTGACTCCAATCACCTTACCACGCATTGATGTTCATGGTCTTCGTATACTACCATTATAGAGGTGAATATCCTTCTATCTCTTCTATCGTTCTTGCAAACGGCCTTCAATATCTTCTATCGCTCTTACGAACGGCCTTCACATAGTATGTAACCAAAAAGTACCCATGGGCGACCCACTAAAGATGATCAAATGGAAGATCTAGGAGCCCGTAGATACAAATGTCCATTAGTACTAATTAAGTCTACAAAACACGGGATTTAGACAAGAAAACCAAACATGGAAGTCTAAACCCCTTGTCACATAAACCCAACTAATACTAGCAATCCACCAAATAAAACAAGCTAAAAACTATGCCAAATGCAATGGTTAATGCATGCAAAATGAACACATTAGACTCCCCACACCTAACCCTTTACTCATCCTCGAGTAAATAAAGAGAAGACAAAGAATTAAGCGAAATGTACCGTGCAAGCTTAAGTTAACCGAGGCATCCATCTTATTCATAGATTACCATGTTTCCCCAAAACAAGAGTAAGAATCTCACAACTCTCACACTCCCCGAAGAATATAAGCAATCGAACCACCTAAAAGTAAAATGTGAAAAAAGGTAAGTCAAGAAGATCAGTGTAAAGCTAGCTTACTTTTACCAAAATGATCCCCAAAGCAACCAAATAATCTTCTCCCAAAAACAATCCACCAAGGAAATCAAAGTGCCATCGACTTGGTTGTAACATAGTGATAATTTGTGCTTGTCGACATAGTTACAACCAAGGAGTCAAATGTATTGTCAACCTAGTTTTTTGTTTTCTCTCAATTTCTCTCATGTTTCCTAGGAGCCCTTTCGGGTTTTCATCCTAGCTTTAACACACAAAGGGTACTCACTTCTCACCTTTTTCCACACGGCCTCTCATTTTTGCCTAGGCTCGTTACCCTAGATGATCCTAGCCTCTCATTTTACCTAGGTCTTTCGACCTATCCGGGCTTTTCCCAATGTTACCCAAGTCACCCTTTCAGGTTTTCAACTTGTCAAGGTTTTATTTATTTTTTTTCATTTAAAAAAATATTCATTTTTTTGTGTAGAGCAAATTGCTCCAAATGTGGGCTTCATACTGCAAAAGATAAGATCAATCACACAAAATACAGCACCATTATCCTTGAAAAACCTACCCCATGCAAAGTAGAAATCCTAGCATAGCATGTCATGCCACCAAATATCAATCCAAAAACATCCCTCAACAATAAAAAATTAAAATCACCAAAAATCAAGAAAAACTACTAACAAAAGCATGAAATTGCACCAAGGAAATCCAAGAATGAAAATCCCTAAGTGCTCACTACCCCCTTCCCCACACTTAACCAATTCATAGTTTCCAATGCAACAAATTTCAGGACAAAACGTAAGTGAGGTTGGGAGAAATAGTGACACTCACTTTTGCGGCTCCGAAGGGCCTTCCTCCCCACCATGACTAGTTACGCTCCTATCAAGGTATCCCATTGCTTAAAGTGCACCCTTGATGCGATCCATTCTTGAACTAAGATCCTCTACTTGCATCCTCACTCCTCCTATCATTTGGACTACAACTTTATGCAACACTAGGGTAGAGCTCGAGAGCTGATTCCCAAGTGCTTGCAATCGGTCAATGATGTCTGTGGATAGGCGAGAGAGGCTATGATGTACTCTCAAAGATGTCTCACATTCAGCCTCCTTAATGTCTATCTAAAGGGTGGATAAGACTCTATAGAACACTCTTTCAAAGCGTCGGTCCGGCTCAATAAATAGGTCATCCAAGCATGCATACTGGTTGATGGCGGTGTGCTCCAGATGTGGAAGTACCATGAAACTACAAGTTCTTGCTTCACCATAAGGCCATACATATCTGCCCACCGATGTCATAGGTCCCACCATGGATGCTTTGGCTAACTTCTTGATATTATACCTTAGACCCAATCGTCCCAAGTTATCCAATGCTCTCTGTGTGACTGGATGCCCTAAGTGTCGTGCCAGTGATCTACCATGCCGCCCACAGAAGTGTTAAAAACCCTATATTCAAGAACACAAAACCAAAGCGTAGTTGCATTCTAAACAAAACCATGAGTCTCAGACTCAAAATTCCAAGTTCAATTTAGGGGAAAATGGAATTTTTGGAAATTCCGGGTTGAACAACAATTCTATGTAAAGTGCTACAACCCCATCAATAGGATTATGCATTCAAGATTCATCTCCTCCCAAATCACCCAATACATGAAGAATATTTCATTCAAACACAATAGCACATCAAACCACCAAACTTTCTTCAACACAAGATCATGCATACAAACCCAATCATATATCCCAACAACTCAGATACCCATTCGAAAATCATGCTTTTCATAATTCCACCACAATGTCAATCAAGCAAATAAACAAAGTGTTCAATGGATTACCCGGAATTTAAAGCTGAGAATTGCAAGATCCACACAAGAAGAAGCGAGAATTGCTATTTTTTGGAAGAAAATCTTCAATTTTTTGAGTTTCACAAAGAGTGTGTGTGAGTGAGTGTTTCTTGAGAAGGAAGAATGTGTTAAATGATGAAATTAGGTGGAAAAATGTACCATGGGATTATAATTTCAGCCTGGATGAAATAGGGAGAGAGGTACAATTAGGATAAGAATTAAAAATTTTAAATTCCAAATTAGGGGACAATAGTACCAATTTATTAATTCCTAGGAATATAGGGAGTACTATTTGCATTAAAAATCCTAAGGAATTAGGGAATTTCAAAATTCTTGAACAAAAAAATGCATTTTTGAGTTGGAAATTCATAATTTTAAAAAATTTACATTTTTGGAACAATTTGGCAATGGAAATTTTTAGCGCAAAATGTGCTTGGCATGATCCAGGCCTCGCACTAAATCTTAGGCACGAAACAAGGCCTCGCGCAATTTGTTTTTACACGAATCAACCCCTCGTGCCAAAATCCTTGGCATGAGGCCGTCCCTCGCAATAACTCTCCTAGCACGGATCTAGGCTCTTGACACGGACGGTGTAAGGTTTTTGGCAAGAGATTGCAAAATATTTTTGACCTAATCCATAGTTTTTCCTCTTTTTTAGAAAAAACTATATCGCCCATCAAATCTAATTCCATCCAAACACAATCATGAATTTTGGGCTCAAAAAAAGAACATGAAACATCTCAAACATCCTTATTCCAAAAAGAACATGAAAAATCTATCTAATAACTACTCAAAGCCCTACGGCAAAAAGAAACACCTTAAATTTATTGTCATCCTCAAGACTTAATGCATCGAAATGAATTTGGTCACAAATTTTGTTCACCAAGGAGGGGGCCACCCTCCTTGCTAACTCCCAGAGTTCTCCATTGGAAGTAAGGTTTCAATCTTTGCCCATTAACCACCAACTTTGTATCATCTTTTTAATTCTTAACCTCTATTGCACCACGATGAAGTGATGCATGGTCAGTGTACACTATAACCTTGGTTCCTAAGAGGTACCGACGAAACTTTTCTAGGGAAAAGACTAAGGCTAGTAACTCTTTCTAAGTGGTTTAGTAGTTGCGCTGAGCATTATTGAGAGACTGAAGCATAGTATATGAAGTGTGGCGTTCTACCTATCCTTTGGTCTAGAACAACCCCTATAGCATGATCACTTACATCACACATGATCTCGAAGGTAAGAGACTAGTCTGGAGGTTGGATGATTGTGGAAGTCACTAGCATGTTTTTCAAAGTGTCAAAAGCTTTTTTGTACTCTTCAGTTACAACAAAATCGACATTTTTCTGCAGCAGTTTGCTCCAAGGTGAGGATATTTTGAAAAAATCCTTAATGAAACAATGGTAAAAACCAGCATGATCTAAGAATGATCTATCATCCTTGACACTGGGGGGGGGGGGTAAGGTAGGGATTTGATTGTGTCCACTTTGGCTTTATCAACTTCTAACCCTTGAGCTAACACAACATGTCCTAGCACTATACCTATTGCCACCATGAAATGGTATTTTAGTACATGGTTCGTGTCCATACATCGATCTAGCACTATTTCCAAATGATGTCTGCATGATTCGAAGGAGTCCCTATGAATGGTGAAATCATCCATGAAGACATCGACAAATTTATTGATAAATTATGAGAATATACTGACCATACACCTCTTATGAGTTTCTGGAGCATTGCGGGGACTGATTGGAATTTTCCTATAAGCGAAGGTACCAAAAGGGAAAGTGAAGGTGGTCTTCTCTTGGTCCTTAGGATCGATGGATATTTGGAAGTATCCTGAATAGCCATCAAGGAAAAAATAATATGCATGGACGGCCACCCTTTCAAGGATTTGGTCAATGAAGGTCAAAGGAAAATGGTCCTTACGAGTCACCACATTAAAGCGGTGGTAATTAATACACACTCACCACTACATCTGAATATGTGTGGGTACTAAGTCCAATCCCATCCTTATTCTTCACTGCTATAACCCCACTTTTCTTTGGCACCACTTAGCTGGGACTCACCCAAGTGGTATCAATGATTGAATATATTACCTCAGCCTTAAGTAATTTAAGAACTCCACCTTTCACTTCTTCCATTATAGGCCGGTTTAATCACCTTTGAGGTTGGTGTACGGGTCTTGCACCCTTCTCAAATAGTATCAGTGCATGTAAGTTGAATGTCTTATACCTTTAATGTCATCCAAAGTCCATCCTATTGCTCCCTTGAATTTTTTAAAGTTGCCGAGCAACCTACCCTCTTGGTCAATAGTCAACCTATTCGATATAATCACATGCAAGATTTCATTTTCATCTAGGAAAGTATACTTCAAGTGTTCAGGTAAGGGCTTAAGCTTAATTACTGGTGGTTCCTCTATTGAAGGTTTTTTCTCTAGTAGATCTAGCCCATATAGGTTTCTAGGTAAGGCTTCTATACATTTCTCACCTTGAGGATCAACCTCTTTCACACTTCTTTCTAGGTTAGCTTCCTATGTATTAACAAGTGTATCGCTTCAAGAATTATCCTCTAAAGCCAACCCTTTGTTTATACCAAAAATGTCTTGCACGATTTTTTCATACATATAAATCAAAGGGGGATGGCACTTCAAATTTTGATCAATCGATCAATGCTAATATTCATGCTCAGGATCACCTATTTATTTCAACAATGCTCTACACTCATGAAAAACATCAATGGTGTCAAAAGAGATAGAACTAACCTCATTGTAATCCAATATTACACATGATTCCTTTTCCTCATTTTCTTGAACATATTGGTGAAGGTTCTTCTTTATCTACGAGCTTGCGCCTCCCTATCAATTCACTAGTTGAAACTAGGCCTATTAAAGGTGGTTCATTTGGACTAGAGAAGTCACTTTGGGGGTGACTTCTTTAGCTGTGCTTTTGATCTATAGGATCAAAGGTGGTTCCTTGAATCGCCTTTAAATGGCTCCAATAAAAGGCGGTTATTAGCCGTCTTTGATTGCACCCAGGAACCGCCTTTAAGTAGTTCCAAACTCGAAACAAGTTGCCTGATGCTCAGACATCAAGCGCAATTCTTAGTGCGGAACTGGTCATAGTCTCGAGTGTGGAACTGGTAATCCGAGTCTCGGACTACCTTTAATATTCCGAATGAAGAATCTTCTCATAAGTTTTGAGTTTGAAACTAGTGGTCAGACACGCTCAGCAAAAATGATGTTACGGACTCGGAACATTGTCTTTGCTTTATAACAAGTTTCTCCATCGGGGACCACCTCTGGACATTTACCCGTATTTTCTTTGAATAAATATTTTTTTATTAGTAGTGATGAGTCCGGAACTGCTTCTGATGCATTTAGTTCCGAGTGAGGAACTTTTGTTCGGGACAACATAAAATATAACACTAGGGAAAGAAACTAGTTCCTACGTCGGAACTCAGTCGGATCAGATGGTAAAATTCATTTGTTTCATTATATATCGGCTTGTCGAAAGCCTCGTTACACTAGTCCAGATTGTACAAAATACAAGATAAGATGACACTATATATCAAAAATCTATAGACTACGCTAAGAAAGCAACGATCTATAGATTGGAATAGAAGTCACCAAAAGTCTATTCAACACAATTATATCATCAAATATCTCACAATTCCCCATTGGGATGGCCGATTAAATGAGAGCGGGAGTACACAAGATACCTAGCCAAGCAATTTCTTGCACTGTTGATATCATCTTGTGTATATGCCTTGAGAACCTTAAAAAAATCTGTGAAAAGAAAAACATATCTCACAATTCCCTATTGGGATAATTCTGCACAATTATGTCATCAAATATCTCCCAATTCCCAATTGGGATGGCCAATTGAATGAGAGTGGGAGTACACAAGATACCTAGCCAAGCAATTTTTTACACTGCTGATATCATCTTGTGTATTCGCCTTGAGAACCTTTGGAAAAATCTGTAAAACAATACAAATAAGAGTATATGAATTGGCACGACATGTTAACATGTTTAAAAAATTCTCGAAACAATCATCGTAGTACTCACTTCTTTGATTTCCAGGTAATCCACACACATGTAGGACACACTCTGCTACGTAAATCATTACGTAATAGCCGCATTCCCATGTATTTGATTGCTTCTTCTACTAAGAAATAAAATTTATATTAACATATATTTACATTAAGTGATGTGGTAATAGAATTTCTTGATATGAAAAGAGAATCTCACCTTGATTTGTATTAATTCTAAATCCTTGTTACCATGCTCCGCCAAACCTTTCGAAAGACTCAACCAATATCTTTACGAACGATTCTGATGGTTGGTTGTGTAGAGGATCCATCCAGTAAACGTACTTCTTGTCAGGGACAGTAAATACAAATCTCCAATGGTCTCTACAACATAGGAGAAAAATATTAACAAATATTGTATTGTTTGATTATCTTAAATAAAGAGAGTGTGTATGAAACACCTTTCAATATACGGTGAAACAAATATTCTTTTGTCCTTCCTTCCAATATTTTTTTGAATGTAATCAACTCTCTCCTGAATAGTACACAAGATTTCTTAAGTAAACACCGGGCACAATTACCCTATCCAAAACTTTTCCTTTTGGTTAGCAAAATAACTTATGTACCTTTGAAATAAAATTGTACATCATTCCTGATGAAGTGTGGAGCAAAAAATTGTATTAAAAATATTTACATGTATGGAATTCTATATAACTTACAGTAAGTACAAGGACATTATCGTCTAGTTGACTTGGCCACACCTCCATAGGTCTTTGTAGTCAGTCCATGATGCAATGATTTCTTGCTTTAGGCCGAAGACGCACTCATTACCCGAGAATTGGTAAGTTAAATTATGTTTGTGTTTGACCATGAAATCATACAAGAAAATTAAAAAATGCGATGACTCCTTAATCACTTGTGCCCGGGTGATCGGAGTTTTCCAATCCTCGGCGCCTTAACGATGGGCTTAGATTTGGTGGTTGTTGTCTCCTTCAAATGACGACCTTTGATCGGGCCTACATAAATAAGGTGACAAGGCCAAGGAAGAAACATTCCTTGTGTGGATCCCACTCTTTTGTAATCGCCTTCCAGAATCGGTAAAAGGGCTTTTAAGACCTTCGGGTTCTCCATTGAAACTCTAAAAATCCCATCGCCAATTGGGACGGCATGATGATTTTGCATCGATTCGTGTAGAATTCTATTGGCAACGTGAAGTGGCTTATCCTTTTCACCTTGACCAATATATAGCTCACACAAATTCGACATCTAGATTGTGAGGGAGAATGGAATTAAAGTTAAATAAATATGTAGAAAAGTTAATTAAAGATGAAATCATTTTATTCTACTAACCATGTTTTTGGGCAACACAATGGCTTTGACAATGGCATTTTCCTCGTGGGTTGCCGGATCAAGAATCGGTTGGTGCTTCATCTCAACTTCTCCTGGTGAATGTTGTGATCCTCTAAATGGTGGTGTCTAACCGGATGACAAATCATACAAATTATCAGGTATCTGGAGCCCTTTGTGCTCGACCAACTTTTGAATCAACAAATCATGTTGCTCTATCCGCTTGTCTCTATATAGTGCTTCATATTGCAACACATGAAGTCTCGACGGTTTAGACAGATGGTATGATAGAACTATCCCAAATTTCTCTCTTTGTGACATGGATGATCCCACCCTTTTGCACGACCCAGGTGTTCGGGTTTACCTGTAGCCACGCGAATGATATCGTGCTTACTCGAAGGAATGAATCAACCCTCCAATTTGTCTTGCTTTAACTTTTCCTAGACATGTAATATAGTGGCATGAGTAGTAAACGGAGGAAAAAAATTCCCCAGAATTTAATTAGAATTAACACGAAGTCTTACCACTAGTTCAACGACTTCAATAATGAGAGGTTTATCGCATCCACCATTTTTGTTTTGCCGGCTCTTCAAGAAGAGATCACACCTTGCAATATCTTCCACATCTATTGGTTTGACAGAAGCCCTCACTTCTTTCTTACTCATCCCCCATCAATTGCAGTCTTCACATCCAATTCAAAACATTCTTTGACTAATTTGAGGGCCACTTATCTATATCCACCCTGGCTCTTCCGATGTGGTGTTTTTTTTGTTAGCCTTAATTATTTTTTCTTCCCTAGTACCCTAGTTTGGGATATAACAATCATTGTTAAAACAGAGTTGAATGTAATATGTAGATGCACATTTAAAAATTGAAAATAAAATTACTTACATTTTCTACATTTTCCAACTATCCGGTTTAATATGTGTGTATGTCAACCATGAACAAATACCCTTTTCACAAGAGAATGTGTAATCTCTAGACAAGGTGTACTTGTGTTCACTCCAACTTTTTGACATCATAGCCATAGCTTTCTTCTTCAAATCATCGAAATCCAAACAATCGATCTCGAACGGCCTCTAAAATAATCATATAGAATCATGGTCAAATACACCATCCTTAATTAATTTCAACATGTAGATGAATGGAAAATGGTAAAAGCTTAATAAAAGAAATAAATTATACTGGTTAACTTGCATTCCATCCAAGAACCTCTTGTATTCCTTAGGGACATCGTGCCAATTGTCGTACTTGATGTCCACCCGTTTCCTGCCCACTTTCCTCACCCAACTCGACCACTTGGCACGCTCATCGGACAAACAGTGTCTGAATTTGTTGAATATTAAAAGAGTTGAATCCTTCCTTGCAATTCTCCGTTCTAGAGTTCTATAATGTGTTCTAGCTATGGCGACCTCCACCGACTTGCCTTCTTCATCATCTTCACAACCAATTGTATCATAATGTCCTTCGAGTGATCCCGTTCATTCATCGCGTGTCCTTTTCCATGAAATTAGAGTGCCTTTGGAATTTTGATTAATTCTAACCCTAACCCAAATCAAATAACTATTGGTAAATGGAAAATGGCACTACCATGATCGTATACAATATCATGCCAAATCTTAAAATATCTTACGATTCACACCAAAAATACCCTGAACAAATTCCATAACAACTTATGGGGTTTTAATAAATGAAGACCCTAGCCAAAATCCAAGGTCATTACATAAATAGATAAAAGATAAAAATAGATCATAAATGCAAGACATAATAAACATAAATGTTATGAATAATTTTATTGATATAGTTTGCATATGAGCACAACACCAAGAATTAAACATTTACCTTTTGAACAATAGGTAGTGACTAGATCTTCAAGTGGAAAAGTATTACCACAATTTTCACCAAGTCAAAACCCTAACCAAAATCTAAGCTCAATAGTGGTGATCCTAAAGAGAATGTCATATGTTGATGGAGAAGGATGAGGTTTTGGATGATTTTGTTAAGGAATTGAGAATTGTAGAGAGATTTGTGATTGGTTTTTGAGAATAAGATGTCGAGAGGGTTTTGATGGAGAAAATGGGAGGGAACTCCAGCCTTTGACAAATGGGTATTAACTACCCATTTGAAAACCGCCTTTAATGTTATGTTTTTTTAATCTCGTAATTCAGTTCTGAACTCAGAAGCATACTCAACCGAAGGACGTTCCAAATGAGGAATTAATTCTTTTCTTTGTAAAACAAGACAGAAAACGTTCCAGACTTGGAAGCTTACTCGGCCAAAATACGTTCCGAATGAGTAACTCTTTTTTTTAAGTTAAACCATCCGAGGATGGGGGGAAGATGTATTAGGCTCCCCTAACCCATAGAAATGGCAAATATGCCTAAAAATTCATACATGTATACAAAAGATCATCCTTATGATGGTCCAAGAGCAACCAGAAGCTCCTGAAGCAAAAATACTTGCTTTCAAAAGAGATGATACAACCAAAAAATAGCCTAAACTAAGCTAATGGTCACGAGAGAGGGAAGAGTTACTTTTTATATATACCATAGCGCTATTTTCCATAAACAGGTTGGCGAATCGAAAAGTCGAAACCCCAGTATGTCAGTGGAAAGCCAGCAGAAATGAATATATAAAGAGACCCATAACACAGCGAAGCACAAAGAAAGTTTTTATGTGAGTAGGTGATCGGAATAGGTAACATGCATGAGAGCCATTGGTCCGAATGATGGCTTGAGGGTAATCTCTTGTATGTCCGGGGCATTATAATCTCTTGTTTGTCCGGGGCATTATAGTCACGTCTGAGTCCAAGAGTATTGATCTGCAGGTCATCCAGTGACATCCAGAGGCATGCCCAGCCAACCTGATGCAAACAAATAGAGCAGAGTAGATTCCATTCCATAGTATTGAATGAAATGGGGATGTTACTCCTGATAAAGATCACGAAATCAAGAACCTACTCGAATAACAAGCAAACCAAGTCTTTCAAGAGATATAAGTCCTCTTAGAACTGGAGGAGCAGACTGGATATCTATATTACCTTGGAGATTATTCTCTAGTGAATATTTAGCAAGAAAATCCACAGCACAATTAGCCTTCCTATGAATGTGTCTAATTGGATATTTAAGATGCATGGGGTTAAGTAAACTGCAAATAGAAAAATTCCTCCAGGGTGCGGTCATAGGATTATGGATACCTTGGACAGCAACTAAGCAATCTGATTCCAATTCACAATTTTCAATATCTAATTCTGCGCATATTTCATATCCAAATTGAATAGAGATCAATTCAGCATGTAGTGGTGTTGTGGATTGGAAAATTTTAGTCCTCATTATGACCACATTCCCAACCATATTCCTAACTACTACAGCCGAAGAGGACAAACCAACCATTTTCCATGAAGCATCTGTATTGATCTTATATCCCAAGAGAGGTTTCTTCCATGTTACAGCAATTAAAGGTTTCCTCCTCTTGGGATAAATGTGAGGGATAATGTTAGACTCAATCCAATACTTATGCTTATCCAACTTACCAAAAAGGTGATGCACAGTGAATATTTCATAGATGATGCATTTAATCTCTTGTATACAGGCTGTTGTGGAGAAAGGTTCATTTTCATATATGATTTTGTTCCTCTTTACCCACAGGATCCATATTGTAACAAGAAGGGAAGCAGTGATAATATTAGAGTGAATCTTAGTTTCAGCCTTAAAAGACAGGAAGAAATCAACTCTGTTCTTCAGATTTTCAAAAAAAGGATGCTGAAGATTTATCAGATCACAAACTCTCTCCCAAACAGCAATAGAAGATGGACATGAATTGAAAAAATGATCTAGATTGTCTGTATGGTTCATGCACAATGGACACCTCGATGCAAATCGAAATCCAAACCTAGCTAATATATTATCGAAGGGGAGAATGCCATTCATTGCTCTCCACAAAATGACTGACATTTTCCTAGGGATGAAACTACTCCATACCTTGGAGAAATGTCTGATTCTAATTTTCCTCTGCCTGAAGGTGTGATATGCCGAACGTATTGTAAACATACCGTCAGTGTTTGGGGTCCAAATCAGCCTATCCTCATGGTGATACTCCAGTTCTGCTCCCTGCAATGTGGCAATTATATTGGTAGCCAGATATGGCTCCAGCTGTGGGAGGAGATTAGCTTTATTTTGTATGAAAAACCTAAGAGAAATATCCTCGAAGGGGATATTTCTCCCATCTGGCCATTCATAGAAAAGTGCCCTATCTCCAGTCCAATTAGAGTTCTAAAAGGAGCATTCCCCAATCCATATAGTACTTTAGTGTATCTATTTGCCATAGCAGTGATATGGCAAATTCTATTCCAAGTGTGAGATTTTTTATACGAATTGGGAAGTGACCATATTAAAGAGGTCCACTGATTTTTATTAGACTGCAATTTCCACCACAATTTACATGAGAATGCATCCACTATAGCTTTTATATCTCTGAAACCGATGCCATTTTCATCTATTGGTAAACTCATGTTTTTCCAAGATCTCCATTTTTTCCTATCAGTATTATCTACTTTCCCCCAGAAGAAATTGGAAGCTATTTTTTCCATTTTTCTTAACACTATTTTAGGAGGGCTCAGAACAGAAAAAATATGCGTAGGAATCGAAATTAGGCAATGGTTAATGAGTACTATCTTACCAGCACTAGTAAGCCATTTATTCTTCCAGTTGTTGATTGTCTTCTCCATCCTTTCGAGCAGAGGCTTGTAATATACCTGTATATTACGACCATAGAAAACAGGAACTCCCAAATACTTGAAGGGAAAAGAACCTTGTTCCATTCCCAATATTCTCTTAATAGAGAGAATGGTCTGAGAGGGGGTTCTGTGTGAGACAAAGAATTCTGACTTCCCTAAATTAACCTTTTGTCCAGTAGTCAGCTCATATACAAGTAGAAAGCTTTTAAACCTCTTCAATGATGTGGGTTTAGCATTGAGAAATATTGCTGTGTCATCAGCATACATTAGGTGTGAGACAGGAGTACAAGACTGAGGTAAACTGAAATGTTGGAGATATCCAGTGTTAAATTTTTTTTTAAACCTCTTGAGAAAGCCTCGGATAGCTGGTTATAAAGAAAAGGTGATAGGGGATCTCCCTGTTTTATGCCTCTAGAAGATGTAAAGAATCCTGAGGTGACTCCATTAATTAAGACAGAGAAGTGGGCTGAAGCTATATTACTCATTATAATTTTAACAAAACTTCCATGGAAGCCGAAATGTAGAAGTACAGAGTTGAGGAAAGACCA
Source organism: Rubia yunnanensis (assembly GCA_037428765.1). Taxonomy (NCBI): domain Eukaryota; kingdom Viridiplantae; phylum Streptophyta; class Magnoliopsida; order Gentianales; family Rubiaceae; genus Rubia; species Rubia yunnanensis. The sequence continues at coordinate 18,895,113 of CM075066.1, forward strand.
AGAGACTCTATCAAAAGCCTTTTGCATGTCAAGTTCTACAATTAAATTGTGGGCCTTTGATTTTCTGTTTAAAATTCTGGTCATTTCCTGCATTTGGAGAACATTATCAGTGATGTCTCTACCACTGATAAAAGCATTTTGTTCAGGAGAGATTAAGGAGTGCATTAAAGGTTTGATCCTTTCCATTAGCATTTTTTAAAACACTTTATTAATAAAGTTAGATAGACTAATTGGTCTAAAATCAGAGAAGGAGATTGGGATGGGTTTTTTGGGGATCAGGGTCAACCAAGTGCTAGATATGGCTTTTGGGATATTTCCAGTAAACAGAAAATCATTTGCAGCATCTAGCAAATCATTTTTAATGGTTTCCCAGAAGTTGGTATAAAAACCACCTGAAAAACCATCTGAACCAGGGGCACTACATTTGTTTAAATCAAAGACAGCATGCCTAAGTTCCTGAACTGTAAACTGTTGGAGAAGGAGTGAGTTTTGCTCTTCAGAAATTACCTTTGGTATTTCCTTTAGAAAATAGTTAAAATAAGATCCTAATTTTGGAGTGGATTCCTCATTTAATAATTCTTTATAAAAACGAATCCCTTCTTCTTTAATCAAATTAGGATCTGAAATCCAGTTCCCTAACCTATCTTTAATTTTGCTAATTCGTGACCTAGCTCTTTTTCCCCTAATGGTATGGTGAAAATAACTAGTGTTAGCATCTCCAAACTTAAGCCAATTTAATCTAGCCTTTTGTTTTAAGAAAATGATGTTTTCTTTCTGAGCTCTAAGTAATAAAGCTTTGGATTTGTTCAGTTCAGCTAAGTCCTGCTCATTTTGAGACTGTTGAAAAATTATTTCCAATTCACTAACTCTTTCCTCAGCTTGGATCAGGTTTAGCTTTACATTCCCAAAACTGGTCCTGTTCCATTCTTTAATTACACACTTAAGCCTCTTTAGTTTAAAAATTAAACCAGGCATTCCATTCAAAGGGGATAGTAAGTTCTAGTTTCTGATCACTAGTTCCTGAAACTCTTGTCTATTAGACCACATATCCTGATATCTAAAAGGCCTAGGAACCATTTCAGAAGCAGATTGTATAGACAATAGTAAAGGAGAGTGATCTGATGTAATCTGATTTAACACTTGGATTGAACTATTAGGGTATAATTCCAACCAGTCAAGATTACTGAGTCCCCTATCTAGTCTTTGAAAAGTGAGATCTTTACATTTTTCCTTAACACGGTTATTGCACCAAGTAAAGGAATTACCCACCGTTGTAATTTCATGCAAATCAGAATTATTAATGAAGTCATTAAATTGTTTCATGCTTTTATGAGGGGTTGTTTTCCTTCCTTTATATTCAGAAACTGAAGCCACCGTGTTAAAATCACCAATACATATGGAGGGTTCAGTAGGTGGAGTGCATAAGTCTTTCCAGAGAATTTCCCTCATATTCCTATGAACACTAGCATAGATAAAGAAGCAGTTCCAACTAACTGAGGTAGCTACTTCTGTTATTCTAGCTTGTAGATATTGATCCGATTCATTGATACAGGTTAAATGAAAGGATTGATTCCAAAGGATCCAGATTTTAGCAGTTCGAGCTGTGAGTGCATAATTAAAACCTAGGTCATGCATTAAAGTATTAACATGTTGTTTATCATGCCAAGGTTCGATCAGACAAAGTATATCTATCTTATGATGCAACTTCAGAGTTTTTAATCTATCCATGGAAGATCCATATCCTCTAACATTCCACACTAATATGTTTCCTATGATTGTGTATCTAATCATTTAAAAACCATTGGGATTGCTTTGTGTGAGGATCTTAGCTTCCTAGGTTTGGCAGTAGAGGCTTTACTTATAATACCTATTGTCTCCTCACCTTTTTCACTACTGTCAGCTGATAATTTCAGATTTGGAGTACTTACCTTAGTGTGTACCTTAGTGTGTTCCTCCTTTGTGGATTGATCTATTTTACTTGCAGCTTCTGTTTGTACTTCATTCTGTGCAAGGACCAGATCAGGAATTGTTGGTGTTTTTGTTGCTGATGTGAAGATTTGCTCCGGGTATTGATCATCCTGCTTTGTTCCTGGAGATTGTGACCCCTCTGTTGTGATTGCAAATATACCTGTTGTTGTTGGGGGGGCTAATTGCTCATGAGTTTCCAGAGATTCATGGAAGGCCTCGAAAATATCTCCATCCTGTTCGTCTTCATTCAAGACATCTAAGGCATGAAATGCATTAGAAATTGACACACTATTTGGTATTGCTAGTTCTTCCACTAAGTGTATCTCTGGAAGTTTGTTCTTTTTTCTCCAGAAAGTAGTTGTAATAGGTTTTGAAATATCATCCAGAGAGTAGAAATCAGGTTTTTTCTTATGAGTATTGGTGAAAATATTGAAATTGTTATCCTGGTGAGTGCCTGCTTGATTTCTTTGGTTTTGGAATTCAAATTATTTTTGAGACACCGTTAAGGCCGATGAACCTGCTGCCTTATCCTTAGCTATATCTTCAGAATGTAATTGTTTCTTGGGATCTAAATGTTCCTGATTGTGACTATCCAATTTCCCAGTTTTTGTTTTTGTTTATATAGACTTCCTCTTTAACTCAGGGTGTAAGAAATTGCATTTATCCTGATTGTGACCAATAATCTTACAGTGAGTACAATAATATGGGAGTTCCTCATATTCTATTGGATAATCTGCAACCTTATTCCCTATTCCTACCACTATAGATGCTGGCAGTTGTGAAAGAAGATCTATTTCAACACAGACTTTAATTGCTGAAGGCCTAGTCAGAGCTGCAGTTGCAGCATCCATTTTTAAAAACCTACCTATCTGACTACTCATACCAATGATAGCAGAGGTATTATAAAAGTGAAGAGGAAGTTTGTGAATCGTTACCCACGCTGGGACAATCGACGACTCAGCAGTAGGGGAGAAGTCTAGTGACCATTTCTGCACTTTCATCACAGCCCCTTGAATCATCCATTGCCCCTTCATCCAGCATCGCTGGTAGTCTTCATGATCCTGAAACCTAATAAGCACATGATGATAGTCAATTGAACCAAGTTGAAATTTAAATTTAAAGCCAATGGATTTGAAAGCAGAGTGAAGATGCTCCATCGATGGTTTTCCACTATTCAATTTTCCTACTAGTACGTTTTGGTAGTGGGAAGCCAGACGTTCTCCTTCCTCTTGAGGAAGGATAAACGTAATCTTACCTTTATACTCAGTGACTGGGTGTAGATTAGGTGTGTCGGGAAGGGAAGTGAAAAGCGGTGGTGGCTTGGCTGTTAGGGCTTGGATAAAGCTCATATTGGTGGCGATACCCAAATCCACAGGGGGATTGGGCATCGGCAGCGTCATTAACGGCAGATGACCGTTAATGGCAGAACACAGTGACAGGGAGGGAAAGAATGGGAGGAAGAGAAACAGTAGTGTGTTTTTCGCACCGTTGTCACCAAATATTCGCACCTAGAAACAGTATTGGAGTTTTCGCGTAATTGCTATGTTTTGTTGTTCCGAATGAGTAACTACTTCTTTTCTTCATGAAATAGGAAAGAAATGGTTTCAAACTCGTAACTGTGTCTTAGTTTATATGTATAACTGTGTCTTAGTTTATATGTATAACTGAGATCAGCATATCCTCAACATCCATACAACCCTAATTAAAGAATTTTGCCCCAAATCTTCAATTTCATTCATATCGTGGCGCTAAAGCAGGCCGTGGTGCTGGCTATGCTTCAACCCGTAGTTATCGACAAACACAAGAGCTCCCCGGTGGTTCTACTCGATTCTACAATGGTGCTACCGAACAGAGGTATATTGCCTTCAATCGTAAGAAATGCAGGTTGTGCATTTGGATGAAAAATTTAAACCCTCTCGTTGTGCATTTAGATCGATTCATGCAATACAAGTGTGATATCGCATACTCTTATTTCTAGTTGCATATTCTTCAGTTTCTAACATCGGATGTATCTCGGTTTGACCTTCTATTTTCTCAAAATGATACCGACGTCGCAGTATGGTCTCAAAGTTTACTTTAGATTTCCATATGCGGGACATCGGTATTGTGTCGGTCTATTGTTTGGTTTATGCGACACAAAACTGAGTTCACATTTACATGTCGGCCAAACCAAGGCTTTGGACAAAGATGCACCTATGACGCTTGTGGCGACATCGCACTTTGCATTCCACAGGGTAGTTTCGCACTTCACATTTTCACTTTTGATACAGGACTAATGTATGCCGAAGGATCGTCTAGTTAGCCCTTTTTTCAAGTATTTCACCTATTTACATATATATTTTTTCAAACACAACTCCACAGTTCGTAACAACTAATACATTTTGGTTTTCGTACAGTTCACCGCACAAGAAGGCACCCAGAGCCTTTTTTCTTCGACGTTGAACATCATTCGAAGACTATTGATAGCCCATGTTTCGACTGCACTTTGAAGCAGGTGAGCTTTGGGAAAATACCAACTTTTGTAAAGCTTTTTAAATAAATTTTATTTCTTGTCAATTGCATATGTACATATATATATATATATATATTTTTTTTCTAATAAATATTTTTTACGGTGACTTAGTACATCCCGTGGGAGATTGTATGAATACTGTCGGCCGAGAACCCCTGTAGTGGTGAGGTGCTATAGGATAGAGTAGCATATAAACTACTTGGGGAGGGGGTGGGAGGGTCAATGCCCTTTCTCCAAAGGGTTTTGGCGATTTCCTTAGGGGAAACAACCTACATTGGGGATACCTTGTTCTTCTAGGTGACACAAGTTGGGGGACCAATCATCTTCAAGGATATTTTATGATGCTAACAACTGTTGTCCCTACCTAACATTAATTTTACACTCCCCCAAATTGATGACGGGATATTAGGAGGAGAGAGACGTCAAACAACTGGGGAAAATGCACGACCTCAATTTTATTTATTTATTTATTCTATCAATGTCAATTTTTTAACTTTAATTTTTCTTTTACATATATGTAATTTTGCTAGTCATTCGCAATACCTATTGGTATCAACGACATATCATGAAAAATCAGGAAAGCTTTCATAGAACATATGCGACGTCGCACCTTATTTGGTAACATTATTTACTTCATTTTTTAATCTTTTACTTTGGTTCAAATAATGACCGAGGTAAAATAACAAATTATTTGCTTTAGTTTTTTTTATAACCGAGGTAAATAATATCTTTTATTTCGGAAAGAAAATAACGAAGTAAAAGAAATGTTACCTCGGTTATTTGGTGTTAAAAATGAGGTTAAATGGGCGAAGTGTTAGGTCATGTTTCTTGTAGTGTATATCCATAGCACTTGGAGATGTAAATGAATGACTTTTTAATTGCACATATATTTGATAGGAACTAAAGCATTATTTTGGTTGTGTTGTATATAAAACAGTGTATTGCGTAGGTCAGCAATTTCAAAGCTCAATTTAAAATTTGTATTTTCATAAAACCGACATCGCTAAGATCTTGATACCCCTTCGATCGCTCTCAACATCCCTCTCAAAAAATCTCAATAATGCTCTGAGGCGAAAAAAGGGAGAAAAAAGGCGCAGCATTTCCTTCATCTTTTGGAGGCATATTTCTTCAATTTCAATCTCTTTTCACCGATGAATTATTGTTTAACGGATTCTCCTTAGTTTTCCGCACAAAATCATATGAAATTTGTGGAGAGATTTTGATCTTATTTTGACTTGGTGTTAGGGTTTTTTCGAAAGTTGGAGTTTTTTCATTGATCTTGTTCGTATTTGTGGATTTCTTGTTGCGGTTTCAGATTCAATTCAGAAATTGCAATCATGTTTGGTTCATATTACAATTCCTTGGCCGATTTGGAGATCTGTACAAAAAATCCAATCTTTATTGGGTTTAGGGTTTCGGCAAGGGTTTATAAGGGGTTGGATTAAAATTTTCAGCACAAATTTTAATCAAATCCTAAACATCTAGATCGGATTTGCTTGATGGGAGTTTGCTGCATTGAAGCCCAACAATTTGTAGGGTTTAATTCCTTGCGATCTGGACCTTTGGCGGATCATGGTTTCCATGTTTTTATTTTGATTGTGTGTTAATTTCAGTACGGTTTTTGTATTGTGGTTTGGTTGTTGATTACGTGCATTGTGTGGTGTGTTGAATCCGATCTATTTATCGGATTATTTGTATAGTTTCGGTTTAATCTTGATCATTATGGTACTCAATGGAGCATCATATTTGGGTAACAAACCAAAGAATAATGCTAAGGTGCAAGGGCATGCCGAGGGTGGTGATCCGGCATGGCAAAATCACAAGATCCATCCAAGAGATTGGAACGATCTGTTGCTTGAGAGGAGAAGGTTATGGGATGATCCGGATATCCTCATAGAAAGGTCGAATATTGAATTTGTTGAAAACAATAGAGGTATGATCGACTTTGTTCTCACGGATGAAGATATTCACAAAGATCTTTACAAACCATTCTACGGTTTTCTGGGAGTTTTTCTCGGATTCTTTCCTGGAATGTTTGCCATACATACACTTCTGGTTGCTAAGTGGAATGTTGCATGTACTGTTCAGACAAAGCTAAATGGTTATGTGATGTTCAAGTTTAACAGTGCTGATGATAGAGATTTGGTGATATGGGAAGAAGTTGTTCATGACGAAGATAGTTGAATCCGAGCAGTATGATTTGAATATCCAAGCCACTAAACCAGTATGGATAAGGATGGAGCATTTTCCTAAGAGCTACTGGCATAAGAAGGCTTTGGAAAAAAGAGCTACTTCTATTGGAGAACCATGTCTTATGGATAATGCCACTCTCGAATTAAGGGGATACTACACGCGCCTCTTACTTTGGGTTGACACATCTAAGGAGTTGAAGGAGAAGGTGAGTTTTGGTGTACCAAGTGGTTAAGTGCATACGCAGAAGATAATTTATGACTACTGTCGTCCTTGGTGTCCGAATTGTGGTGAAAATACCCATCTAATAGAGAAGTGTGAAAGTTTCTGGAAAGCTAAAGACGAGGTGATGAACAACCCCACGACAAGGAATGAGAACATTGGTGATATCGTAAGGGGGAAGAAAAATTGGAAAAACCGTGATAAAGACCAAGTTTGGGTTAAAGAAATGCATGCTACAAATCTTAGAGATAGTCCTAGTGTTGCCTCTGTCCAAGGAGGTAATAATACTGTCCTTAAGGATAGATCTTCGGATAAAGAAAATTCTGAGGGGAAATGAAATGGCAAGGGAAAGACTAATGAAGGTTTGGGAGGAAATCGTTTTGAGGCTGGGGTTGGCGTTCAAGAAACCCGAGCACCTGGGATTTGTATTGGTGTTGCACGCAAGGAAGTCAAGCAGAAAATTATAGCGCTGCCAGCAATCCAAGCGCTGCCAGCAAGTCAGGCGACCGAGAATCATAGTGCTGGAAAAAATTCTGGAAAGCCAAGGATACTCAGGATACATGTCGCGGACGTAGCATGGAGCGTCCGAGTGCTAAGAACAACCATAATGCCAAATCTGCCGATGTCGCGCATGCGCAAACACACGGTTCACAACAACCAGCTTTTGAGGATGATGGTCATCTAATTTCTGGAGCTGGAAAAATGCCCCACCAAATGATACATCCTGAAGTAAGAGGTTCTAAAATTCCGAGACTGAACAGGAGTAAGAGTAAGAGTAGGCCCCCACCTGGTTCAGGGGCTACAACTAGAGCTTGGAGTAAGAGTAGAGCTCGCGTTCTTGACCATGGGAAATCCATTCAGAGGCCTTTCCAGCATATGTTAACTGCCACGCGAAGCTACTCTGATGTCTCAGGCAGTAAATCCGATGAAGGCAGCGGTCTAAAGCCATAAGGGACCTTAGGTTCCCAATGAATGCCACATCAATGAATGTTAGGGGCTTATCGGCTCTGTAAGGAGGAGATGGGTTAAAGGTATCATCTCCACGCATACGGTAGGACTTTTTGGCTTGCTAGAAACAAAAATGGAGGAAAAGGTTTTAAGTATTTTCTTGAAGAGTTTTAAGGGGTGGATGTTCACGCATAATTTTGAGCTGTGGCAGAATTCGAGAATTCTTATCATATGGGATCCGAAAGGCTTTATGGTGGATTGAGGGATGCGCCTTCCATTGGGGAGCACTTGACGTGGCATAGTGCAGACTAGAAAATATGGAGGAAGTTGGATCGTGTGCTTTTGAATCACGGATGGGATCCTGATGCTTGCCGAACCACTTTTCTCCTCATTTCTGCTCAATCGGATCATAGTCCCATGGTTGTTAATATGGCTCAGGAAATAGATGGAAAACAAAGGCCTTTCCGGTTTCAGAACGTGTGGTTAAATCATCCGAATTGCAGGCAAACTTTGGATAATTATTGGAAGCCATCGGTTAAGGGTACATTGCAATATTCGGTGCATAGAAAATTATTAAGGCTGTAGCGCCCATTGAAGGAGTTGGGTGTGATTGATTTTAACCATATTTCAGAAAGGGCAAAGAGGGCGGATAGTGAGTATAGTGCGGCTTTTGAAAACTTTGACGCCATGAATGCCTCGGATCAAGATGCCTCAGATCAAGATGCCTTGGAAAGGGCAAGATGTAGGCCTTTATAAAAATCCGCAAAAATTTCACCCTTGCGAATATTAGAAGTCACAATACGATTGTCTCCATCAATAATCGATGGTATGCCCCCACCCTTTCTTTCTGAGACCATTGTATGAAAATACTTTGATCCCTTGTCTGCCAAAGTAATATGATTAATCCTACCTTTCTGAGAGAGGAAGGATGATTCCGCAAGATAATAGAGCATAGCCTTCTTCTTCAAAAATCTCAGCTGACGCTTTCTTATGCTGGCAAACTGGAGCTTTTTCGATCAATTGCAGGAGGTATTGTAGGGTTCTGGATTCAGAACTTTATTATACCATCTACGGTTATGGATGCTCCAGAGCAAAAATGTAAGTGCTTCTTATGGGGAGGCAAGTATAAGAGCAAAGTATCATGGAAGAAGCTATGCACTCCCAAGTCATTTGGGGGTCTTGGTTTAAGCGATTTTATTACATGGAATTGTGCTTCAATGGCCCAGAGGATATGGGATATTCATATGAAGAAGGATAGTTTGTGGGTCAAATGGATACATTCGTTTTATCTCCAAGATGATGGGTTGTGGGATGTAAATCCGAGGATCCAAAACGGATGGTTGGGTGAGAGGTTTTCAAGCTATTTTCGTGATATATGCAAGTTGAGAGATGAATTGGGTGATATGTTCAATGGAGATGTCCAAGAGGTTAAAGATCATCTTAGCTCTTGGGCAAGTTCGAGGAAATTCACAAGTACAGCGTATGGCTTTATGCATCGGCACAAGTATCCGAGATTATATGAAGAGAATGGTCAAACATGTGAGAAGGTTTTTAATAGCATTTGGCATGGTTTTATCCCTCCAAAATTCTCTTTTATTGCATGGTTGGCAGCAATCCATAGACTTCATACCAAGTATAAACATCGTGCTGAGGAAGATGAAAGTATGGAAAAAAAACGTTCTCTATGCCACCTAGAAGAGGAGACAAACAAGCATTTGTTTTTCAAGTGCAAATTCTCGAAAGTAGTATGGGGGCGAATAAGGAATTGGATTGGGTTAAGGAGAAGAACATGTACGATAACAAGCTCCATGAATTGGGTGAAAAGGAAAATAAAGGGTAAAAAAATTCGTAAGAAATTTGGTCCTCTAGCTTTGATAACTACGGCTTATCGTATTTGGAGGGAAAGGAATAATGTTTTTATGGATGGTGCTCAGCCAAGTTCTGATCGGGTAGTGAAACTAATCATGAAGGATTGCTATATGGTTCTTAATCGACTGTTTCCGGATGAGCATATGTTTTAGGCATGGTGCTGGAAACTGGGTGGTGCTAAACACTAGAAATTTTGTTGATGGGCGCTAGTTGCTTGACGCTACGCGCTAGGCTCTGTGCGCTGGAAACTGAGCACTTTGCACTGGGTGCTGGCGCTGGGCTCTGTGCAATGGGCACTGGGAGTTGTGGACTAGGATCTGGCCATTCAGCACTGGAACTGGCATTGGGCGCTTGATTGGTTCGGACCTGGACGCTGGTTTGTAGTGCTGGGTACTGGCTATGTGTTGGGCGCTGGACTTGGATAATTTTTGTAGAGCACTGCTTAGCGCTGGGGGTTTGTTTGCTCCTTGCTGGAGGACGCTGCCTTTTGGACGTCAAGCAGGTTGCTTAGAGCCCGATTGGGGTCTTGCGCTGGAGTCACTCACTGGGCACCAAATGTAGGTAACCCAATAGTGTCATAAGGCTCTTTATTGAGCCTTTTTGGCTACTAGCAACTTGGAATTAACGGATAAGGTAATAGGTTCTAAAGTAAGGGCCTTTGTTCTATACTTTATTACATAAACCTATGTTTTAACTTTGATTTAGCGGTTTTTATGCGCATTATGCCTGTGCTACACTTTGTGTTAAATTGGCATAAAGCTGTCCATTTGCTCAAAATGGAGTGGGCGATTACATAATCGCCCTGCATGATGCACGCGGTATAAGTGTGTCCATTCTCTCATCCCAAGGAGACTAATTTAGTTGGGAATAACAAAAGTATGAAGCACGACCTCAATACACTTTGGCCCACTAGATTAATCTCGGTCCTTCTAAAGAGAATGATTAAAGGACAATAACATCCCTCTTTCTTCACCTTAGGGATGTATATAGTAGAAGAAGATTTCCACCCACGCCAAAGGTGCAGCATGGATTTTCGGCTTCACTCATCTACGCAACATCTAAGACCCGAGTTTACTCTCGGCTGCGACGGAACTCCAAATTTTTGCGACATTGGATTTTTAGCTACTCCACCAAGATTTCGATGAGTCAACCTCTTCAAGACCCGAGTTTGTTAGCACTCGGCTGCACTACAGAATCCTAATGAAGAAGGCCCCATATGTTAGGGGTGGAAGCGGATTATATGACTATGGGTAGTGAGTTTGTTCTCATCCCATTTTGCTAGTATTTCTTAGCCCATTTCATTTTGGGTTGCGTATTATGGGTCTTATTTCCACTAGGACTTGTTTTATTTTCTTCCGTTAGCTTAGTTGATCTAGCTCAGGGATAGAAGTTTTAAAATTGGGGGGTGGGCTGCCTATTTAGGTAACCACCCCCCCACCCTCGGACTTGTTTCTCCCTAGGTTTCATCATTTAGCCTAGGGTTGTATACTTTGTATTTGATAGGGTCTTTTATGGCCCTGCCGCGGCTTTCCACCGCTTATCCTATTTACCATATTTACCTCGATACCTCTTCGATCATTGTTGATATTGGATTAGTGATGTTAGAACCTGTTGCCCAAGAAATATAGTCGTAATTACAATTGACGCCAGTTATAAGAATTGCGGTCTCAGTTTATAGCCGAGAAGGACAGGGTACACAACCGATATCAACCAAGCACAATTACATTGTTTATTATTGTACATGCCCTATTCGAAGAAGCTGATGCCAGGTAGCTTTCGTCCCACTCTCGATATGGTTGATATTGCCAACATAAAAACAACTTTCGGTTAAACCAACTTTGGCTTGTGAGCAAAGCTTATGTAAAGCCAGACATCGACCTCATTTCACAAAAAAAAGATTCATTTAACGGATGACGTCGCTAATGACCTACCCAACTCTGCTTATAATCAGTATGATGTCGACAACATATCCAAGTTTCAATCGGTTAAATTGCATCAGCTATTGACCGCCAGCAATGATTTGCCCAAACCACTGACAACGGTCACCCTTTGAAGTCGGTGTCAGTTAGTCTTTTGCCTCAGTTGAAAGGGGAAACAATTGCTATGTTTTACTGTGATTCCGAACTGAGGTAAATAATACTCCCTGGGTCCCCCAGTTTTGACCACTCTATCTTTTCAAAGTCAAATTTAGTAAAGTTTAACTGTTAATATAAGTTTATATGTAATGTATCATTTGAGATATTATTAGATTTATCTTAATATCTATTTTCTAAATATCAATTTTTATACAGAATTGATATATGTAGTTAGAGATTATAACGGTTAAATATAATCATTGAAGACCATGAAAAAGTAGAGTGACCAAAAGTAATTAAACGGAGGGAATAAACTTTAATTGTTGCTCTTTTTAACTCGATTTTGCATGGATAAAAAATCCAAGTAAGTTTTCTGAATTACCGAGGTAAAAGATTTGTTGTAGTACTTATTCGATATGACAGTATTTTCTTATCTTAATTATTTTTGGGTTTGTTAGTCATGGCGGATGATGGATTAGCTTTCTATTTTCCTAGTAACTAGTTCGGCTACACCGCGCGTTGCGCAGTGAGCTTGATAACAAATTATAGAAATTCTATATGAATGTTAAAATAGCTATAATTTAAGCTATAAATGTACCAATTATACATGTAATTTAAGCGTGGAGAGGTGAAGGCTCAGGTGGAGAGGGTTCAAGTGGAGGGGTTCGAGAGGTATAGATTAGAGATGTGAAGGTTCTCAAACTAAAATTTCACATCTCAAATGGGTACTTCTCGAATGGGTACTTCTCGAATAGGTACCTCTCGAATCCCTCCAATCGAACCCCTCCACTTAAAAGTTCAATCTCGAATGCTTACCTCTCGAATTGGTACCACTCAAACCCATCCAATCGAACTTCTCCAACTGAAAGTTCACATCTCGAATAGGTGCCTCTCGAACCCATCCAATCGAACCCCTCCATTTGAAAGTTCAGCTCGTGAATGTGTACCTCTTGAATTGGTACCGCTCGAATTCATCCAATCGAGCTTCTCCAACTGGAAGTTCACATCTCGAATGGGTACCTCTCGAATTGGTACTGCTCGAACCCATCCAATTGAACCCCTCCACCTGAAAGTTCACATCTCGAATGCATACCTCTCGAATTGGTACCACTCGAACCCATCCAATGGAACCCCTCCACCTGAAAGTTCACAACTCAAATGGGTACGCCGCGAATTGGTACTTCTCAAACCCCTCCACCTGAAAGTGCATCTCTCGAATGCGTACCTCTTGAATCGGTACCTGTCGAACCCATCCAATCGAACTTCTCCAACTGGAAGCTCACATCTCGAATGGGTGCCTCTCAAATAGGTACCTCTCGAACTCATTCAATTGAACTTCTCCACCTGAAAGTTCACATCTCAAATGGATACCTCTCGAATTGGTACATCTCGAACCCATCCAATGGAACCCCTCCAAATGAAAGTTCACATCTCGAATGGGTACCTCTCGAATCAGTACATCTCGAATAGGTATCTCTCGAATGGATCAAATAGAACCCCTCCACCTTAAACATCACCTTTAGAATGGGTACCTCCTGAACATGTCCAATGGAACCCCTCCCTTCGAGGATAGAAGACTCCATCCTTTCGAGGGCCTAGAAATTGACCCCTTCGAGGACAGAAGATTCCATCCAATCGAGGCTAAGAACCAACCCTGTGAGGACAAAAGACTCCATCCCTTTGGAGGCTGAGAACTCAACCCCCTCGAGGACAGAAAACTCCATCCCTTCGAGGGCCGAGACTCCAACCCTTCTAGGACAGAAGACTTCATCCTTTCAAATGTCTCGAACCCATCCATCACTCGAATCCTCAATGTCTTGAACCCCTCCACCTAAAACTTCACCTCTCAAATGGGTATCTCTCAAATCGTTACGTCTCAAATAGGTACCTCTCAAATCGGTACATCTCGAATAGGTACCTCTCGAATGGATCGAATGGAATCCCCCCCCCCCACCTCAAGCATCACCTCTCAAATGGGTACCTCTAAAACATGTAAAATGGAACCCCTCCCTTCGAGGATAGAAGATTATATACCTTCAGGGCCCGAGAGCTCGACCCCTTCGAGGAAAGAAGACTCCATCCCTTCGAGGGCCTAGAACTCTACCTCTTCGAGGACAGAACATTCCATCCCTTCGAGGCCGAGAACCACCTCTTTGAGGATCCCCCATTTACCCCTTGATTCTTCCACATGTCGAGCCATTGGCACACGTATGCTAAGTATCCATCACTCGAGTCCTCAATGTCTTAAACCCCTCAACCTGAAAATTCACCTCTCGAATGGGTACCTCTCGAATTGGTACGTCTCAAATAGGTACCTCTCGAATGGATTGAATGGAAATCGTCCACCCCAAGCATCACCTCTCAAATAGGTACCTCTCGAACATGTCCAATGGAACCCTTCCCTTCAAGGGTAGAAGAATTTATCCCTTCGAGGGCCTAGAACTCGACCCTTCAATTACAGAAGATTCCATCCCTTCAAGAGCCAAGAACGCAACTCCTTTAAGGATAGAAGACTCAAAACCTTCGAGGGCCTAGAACTCGACCCCCTCGGGGAAAGAAGGCTCCAGCCCTTCGAGGGCCTGGAACTCGACCTCTTCGAGGATAGGAGATTCCATCCCTTCGAGGTCGAGAACCACCTCTTCGAGGATCCCCCATCTATCACTCGACTATTCCACCTATCAAGCTATTGGCACATGGACCCTAAGTATCCATCACCTAAATCCTCAATGTCTCAAACCCCTCAACCTGAAACCTCACCTCTCGAATCGGTACCTCTCGAATTGATACATCTCAAATAGGTACCTCTCAAATGAATTGAATGGAAACCATCCACTTCAAGCATGTCCTCTCGAATAGGTACCTTTCGAACATGTCCAATAAAACCCCTCCCTACGAGAGAAGAAGAGTTCATCCCTTCGGGGGCCTAGAAATCGACCCCCTCGAGGAAAGAATGCTCTAGCCCTTCTTCGAGGGCCTGGAACTTGACCTCTTCGAGGATAGAAGATTCCATCCCTTCGAGGCCGAGATCCACCTTTTTGAGAATCCCCCATCTACCCCTCGAGTCTTCCACCTGTCCATTCATTGGTACAAAGACGTTTAGTATCCATCACTCGAATCCTCAATGTCTCGAACCCCTCAACCTGAAACTTCACCTCTCGAATGGGTACCTCTCGAATTGGTACATCTTGAATAGGTACCTCTTAAATAGATCGAATGGAAACCGTTCACCTCAAGCATCACCTATCGAATGGGTACCTCTCAAAAATGTCCAATGGAACCCCTCCCTTTGAGGGCCTAGAACTCAACCCCTTCGATGACAGAAAATTCCATCCCTTCGAGAGCCGAGAATGCAACCCCTTCGAGGATAAAAGACTCAATACCTTTGAGGGCCTAGAACTCGACCCCCTCGAGGAAATAAGGCTCCAGCCCTTCGAGGGCTTGGAACTCGACCTCTTCGATGATAGAAGATTCCATCCCTTTGAGGCCGAGAACTACCTCTTCAAGGATCCCCCATCTACCCCTCGAGTCTTCCATATGTCGAGCCATTGGCACATATATGCTAAGTATCCATCACTCGAATCCTCAAGGTTTCAAACCCCCCAACCTGAAACTTCACTGCTTGAATGGGTACCTCTCGAATCTGTACGTCTCGAATAGGTACCTCTTGAATGGATCCAATGGAAACCGTCCACCTCAAGCATCACCTCTCGAATGGGTACCTCTCGAACATGTCCAATGAAACCCCCCCCCCCCTTTGAGTGAAGAAGACTCCATCCCTTTGAGGGCTAAGAACTTGACCCCTTCGAGGAAAGAAGACTCCATCCCTTCGAGGCCAAGAATGCAACCCCTTCGAGGACAGAAGACTACATCCCTTCGAGGGCCGAGAACGTAACCCCTTCAAGAATAGAAGACTACATCCCTTCGAGGGCCTGGAACACGACCTCTTTGAGGACAGAAGATTCCATCCCTTCAAGGCCAAGAACCACCCCTTTGAGGATCCCCCATCTACCATTCGAGTCTTCCACCTGTGGAGCAATTGGCACACGGACACTAAGTATCCATCACTCGAATCCTTAATGTTGAGCCATTGGTTTCTCTCAAACCCATCCAATCGAACTTCTCCAACTGAATGTTCAGATCTGGAATGGGGACCTCTCGAAACCATCCAATCAAACTCCTCAACCTGAAAGTTCACATCTCGAATAGGTACGTCTCAAATGGGTACCCCTCAAACCGCCCGATGGAACCCCTCTACCTTAAAATTCACCTCTTGAATGGGTACCCCTCGAAGCCCTCCACTGGAACCCTCACCTCTCGAAGCTTCCAATGTCCAAACCGACATCGTTTTGTGCGGTCACCTGGCAGCACCTGTACACGCACATGGCAGCGCCACAACTTTTGATAAATTAGATGCACAAAATGACAAAAGTGGTGCCCAAAACAATGTCATTCTGGGCAGTCACTTGAGAGCACATACAAGGGCACACGTTCGACTTTGCTGGGAAATTACCACTATGCCCCTGAAGACGGTTGACACAAGCGTTCTGTTTCAAAGTATTCCTTTTATATAGTAACCAGAAGAACAGGCTCAAGAGTGTTACCAATGGGTAAATATAAGAGGATCCCGAAAAGAGATTTTTAGGTCCTTAAAAGCTATTTTTAAACTAACTTGAGGAGGAGGCTTTCTTGAGACCACTTCTTTAATTAAAAGGGTAAGAACAAAAACTATCTATGCAATATTAATGTTAGGAGATCATGGAGGAGACCATCTATAAGATCAAGGTCAGATAAATAAAAATAATACTATGAGAAACAACACCATTTACCTCAGTTCTACAGAATATTTTACCTCAATTTTTAGTCCAGAAAAAATCGAGGTAAATACATATGGAGTAAAAAGTACATTTTTTACCTCGGTTGAAAATCGAGGTAAACAATATATTTTACCAACGTTGATAGGTATTGCCTGCGACGTTGGTCAGAGAAAGAAGGCTGACAATTGGAGAACATAGATGCGACATCATTTCGATCGACATCGGCTTTCACATGTATGCGAGGTTATCCAATGCAAGAAGGCAGTCGATAGGCGATGAAATGTTGTAACTTCATTGAACCGACGTCAGTCCACACAGCGTGCGATATTGCAAGATGTGGGGCATCCAGATCGTGTGCCTGCTGATGTGGAATGTTCATAAAATGATGTCATTTTGATTGGCCAACGTCGCAAAAAAAGATTCCAATTACTGCTACGTCGATCACATGTTGTCTGGCCATCGATTTACGTGACATTCCCGACCAGTCGGTCAGACTTCATTTTTCGTACAATATTATAATGTTTAATATTTTATGGTTAAATGGTTAAACGTCACACCACTTGTTCAAAGCAAAAAAACTATAGCATATAATACCAATACATATCACAACATATTGAAATACATAAGGTTAATTTGAAATTAACTAATTAATTATATTGAACCACCATGTTTTACGTTGCACGCCATTAAAACTGTCAGTACCACTAGTGAAATGACTAGTCATTCCATCTACATACTGAAGGTCCAACGATGACTCTCCTCGATCCTATTAATACCAATGCATAGGAAACAAAATTTATATTAGAACTGGGCAGTCCTCAAATGAAACACACGTAATGTAGTAAAACGTAGACGACATTAAATCTGAGAAGGTAAAAGCAATAAAATTGGTATAATGCAATATTGCAGATATGAAATGACGACGCCACAAAGATTGAAAAATAAGTGACACATTCATTAATATGTCAACAGTCCTGAGTTCTATGCGACGTCGGTATTGGTTCGGTAATATTTTGAATTGGCTGATGACATGTGACCGAGTTCGCACATTCAAACTATGTTCAGACAAATCTCAACATCTTTCTTCATAATCGAAACAAAAATGGCACTATCTTGTAAATAAAAAAAATATATAACACGTAACTCAAGCATCATACCTCATGAAATGTAAGAATCTTTGATCAATTACTGATTAAAAAAATATATAGTAGGATCATCACATAATTGGTAATTGAACATGGAATAGATGAAAAAACTACCTCAATTAAATAGAAGTCGGAGATGCTCCATCCTTGGACACTTGTTGATTTTTGAGAGAAGCAACATGATTAGATCTTTAAATATTGTAAGGTTATGAATGTAATGGTTGGTGTGGAGTTTGTGTTGTAGGATTGGTGTTGGAAATGGGAAATGGGTGTTAGTGCTGAGATTTATTGGCTTGAAATAGGGTGGAGGGAAATTTCGGGTACAAATTTTTGGCTGAAAATTTCAGTTCCCGTTTGAAATTCCAGAGAGCCCGACATCGGTCTATCTTCATTTTAGTATCGTATTAATCGACACAGGTGCGACGTCGCACATAGTTTAAATTTTGTGGGTAATATACAATATTTCAAGATTGCAGCCCGTCCATCGACCAGTTCATGCCAAAAGCTGAACTTTATTGTTGTCAAAAATTTGGATGAAAAAATGCTATCTCCAATTTTGCATTTTGACCTCTCTCACTTTCTTGGAGGGACCCAATTTTTGAATTTAAATATGATAAAAGGTCCCAGCCTCGGTTTCGATCTTCCCAAAAATTAATTTTATCACTCCCTAGTCAAATTCTTTAACACCGTAAATTATAAAGAACTTTAACACCGTAAATTATAAAGAAACTGGCGTGATCCCAAGGAGAATTCCACAAGTTCTTTACGAATGACCCATCTATACTTATAAGTAATAATCTACAATTAACTCTAGACAATGTACTTGCACTTTTTTCAAATTTGATGGATCAAGTTTTATTAGCTTTTAATTTCATATAAAACCTAGAATTTTTAATTTCATGCAATTCTATGTGGTTGAAATTATCGTACTCATAATGCTTATTGTAAGGGTATAAATGAAATACTAACACAAATTACGGATGGTTAACCGGTTTGCGGACGGGACCCATGCAATCCCCAATCAAACTCTTTATCATTGTAACTAATAGAGAAACTAGTATGATCCCATGGAGAATTCCACAAGTTCTTTACGAACAACCCTTGTATAGTTATAAGTAATCTTGTACTATTAACTCTAGACAATCTACCTGCATTTTTTAAAATTTGATGGCCTGAGTTTTATTAGATTTTAATTTTATAAAATACCTAGAATATTTAGTTTCATGCAATTCTATGTGGTGGAAATTATTGTGCTCACAACACTTATTGTAAGAGTATTAATGGAATGCTAACACAAATGATGGACGGTTACCTGGTTATCGGACGGGACCCTTGCAATCCCCTGTTAAACTCTTTATCACCGTAATTGATAGAGAAACTGGCATGATCCCACGGAGAATTCCACAAGTTCTTTACGAATGACCCTTGTATACTTATAAGTAATCATCTACAATTTACTCTAAACAATGTACTTGCATTTTTAAAAATTTGATGGACAAAGTTTTATTAGCTTTTAATTTCATAAAAAACCTTAAATATTTAATTTCATGTGATTCTTTGCAGTGGAAATTATCGTCCTCCACTATCATCTTCCAGGGACCTAAGTGTAAAAATAAAAAAGTTCATCAGCTATGTTAAAATTGATTCTGATCATACTGGACGTTGATAAAGTTCATGAATAGTTATAAGTTTAAAATAGCAATATCTAATATACAATTTCCCGTTATTAAGGTCAATTTTTTTGACTTGGTCAAATGCAGACCTAGTAGATATGCTATTGGGCTAAAACGTTGTGGCCCAGTTCTAGATAAGCTGACATCGGTCTTTTGTTGGTAATATGTCATTGTACTAGAATCATTATGTGACGTCGCACAGATATAGGTACAACGTAGTCCCTTCCCATGTTAGTGAGTTGAAATGGTGAGACCCACACATCGAATAGTCAGCATCGCCCACCTTTCGCTCATATTTTGGTATAGACAACTTTAATGCAACATAGCAACTTCTCTAGGTGAAAGCCACAACTTTTTCATAACGAATATATAATTAGAGCTCATCTCTCATACATCACTTCAAACTTTCATGTTTCCCTTGAATTTTAATGGTGCCCTGCCAATTTTGTTAAAGGTGTGGTTTCCACATGTGGTTACATTACTTTTTTTTGCATTTATCCTAGAAATGGTTATGTATATGGATTAGGGTGTGAATGTGTTAATTGTTTAAAGTTTTGAAATTTCTATGAATTGGGGTGCTAAGATATGGGTTTAGGGTGTTAGTATTTAGTTTTTATGGCTTCTAGCGATGTAGTGGTTCAATTGTTTGGTTTAGAACAAAGATTGTTCTCGGTTTTCTGTTGTTGTTACTGTAATCAGTTTGCTATAATGCAACGTCGCTTGCTAGTCGACCGTCCCTCTATTTTACCAATGATTATGCGACGTTGCAAATAATGTTTTCTTCATGAAATTGGTCAATATGGCATTGTAACCTTCTCCGTTAACCATTCGGTAAAGCGATATCGCTTTGACTAGGTCAACTAAGCAGATTATTAGTGTTCATTAACCAAGTTGTCTACTACATTATTTAACACCCGTGACAATATGAATTACAGCAAGCAGGTCTAACAATGCTGGTTCCAACCATGACCCGATTGAGGTGACCAATTTTTGGTTATTTTTTAAATATTCCTTCTATTATATTAATAATATTCTACATGAGTTTTTAATAATTTCATTGACCAATATAGATCTAAACTGATTTAGATGATGACAGTCTGCATATCATATTCTAAGGAAGGTATCCACATTTTGTAAATATTCTGACCCAGACGAACTTTGGGTCAATTCCAATTATGGTAAATCCTGCATGTTTAAAAAAATTAATTTTCAATTAACTTTTTCTATATATTACTTTCATAAGTACTAACAAAGGTTTTTTGTTTATAATTCAGCACGTCCCTGACCAAATTGTTAAGCTCATATCGCCATCCAAGTTGGATGTTGTGTTCAGGTGCAAAGGGAGGGAGTATCACATGCACTACTCGAGGAACAGGAGGCTCAAGACCCTGACCCCGAAGGGGTTTGGCCAGCTTCTTGCTACAGAGCAAGTCGTGGTTGGGGACACAATCTACTTCGTGCTCCTAAATGAGTTTAGGCCAGTAGTTTTCCGCATTGTCATTCTTCCTCGCGAACATTAGATGTTTAGCTTATATTTTGCATGGCCATGTATTTTAAACAAATTGATTCGTATTTGGAAGAATATTAATACAGACGTATTTTCTGTAGGAAAATTTATTGTCAATTCAATGTTTTTGATGTTTAGTATTTAACATAACGTAACTAGCCGCTGGGCTGAAATTGTTAGGCCCATGCACACATGTGACGTCGATCAATATATCGGTATAGTTTTGTATGAACTGGCATACGTGCAACCTCGCACTATGCAGAGCATGTTATACGATGTGGTCAAAATTATGTCTTTTCAAAATGAATATATATATATATGAGAACCCTAACTGCGAGTTCAAGCTTCTCTTCACAAATTTCCCGCGAATTCCAAATGTCTCCCACCTCCCTTCACTTCTCTATTGGAAAAAGGTAGGGTTTTTCTAATCTTCTAACATGTAATGTTAGTAATCCTACTTTCCATTGTCTGATTTGTTGATTTGTCAATGATTTATGTTTTCTTTATGTTCTTGTTTTTACTCACATTTTTAACATGGTGAACTTTCCTTGACTGTAGACTTAGGTACTACATTTTGGTATGTCTCCATAGGGTTTTTGTATAATTTTAAGTCGTTAAATCTTTGTATTTTTTCAAGGTTATGTGTTTTTACCTGTACCTTCCTTTGATACATGCGATGTCGGTAAGATGCCTGTTACAGTTTGGTTAATGCAATTAAAAAGCGATGTCTCATACTTTTATTTTTAGTAGCATATTCTTGAGTATGATATGTCGCACGTATATCGGTCATACCTTTGGTCTAACCGATGAGTTTCCAATTTCTTAGCGACTTTGCTGGTGTATGTCGTCCATGCCACTGGCTTAGACCGACACGTACATGCAACGCGTAGTCGACGTTGCACGTTGCAAATGTTGAGCTGCTTCCCAATTCACAATTTCATTTTTTATCCACAACTAATGGCTGGCGATGGATCTTCAAGTCATCCAATTTTCCAGGTCTTCAAACATTTTACAACATATAATTACTAAAACACATCTTCACACTTTACCACAATATTTTGTTTTCATGCAGTTCTCCGCACAACGGAACAATCCTGAGCCTCTTGTGTTCGACATTGAGGATCATAAAATGTCTCCTAAAAGCCCATGTGTCCACTGTACACTGAAGCTGTAGAACTTCGGGAAAAACCCATCTTTGGTAAGGCATTTAAAATAAATATGCAATTTCAAATAATTGTCTGCGCACACCGCACACAAACACACACACACACATATATATTTCTAATCAATATTTGTTTTCCTGATTTAGTACATCTCAGGGAGATTTTACCCCTACTGCCGAGTGCGAAGACCCCGGTAGTGCTGCAGTGCTACGAGACGTAGTACCGTATGAACTACTTGGGGGTGGGAAGATCAAGGCTCTTTCTTCAAGGGCTTTTGGCGATCTCCTTAAAGGAAACAACCTACGCATCTAGGACACCTCTTTCTTCAAGGGGATCGAAGTTGGGGGGGACCTATCGTCTTCAAGGTCATCATTATGCGAGCTGCTTAAGTTTATTGTAATCTCTATTATATTGGAATTAAGACAAATCTTATTCAAATTCATATATATGATGTGGTAATCCGGTTAGGAAAGCCAAAGGTTGTTCACTTCGTGAATCTCCTGTCCTGCAAAACAAGTCCCGAAAGTGATTTCGGGAGAAAAGCTCCAACGATCAAGTCAATCTTTCTCTACAAGAACTGGAATTTCTCAATATAGTCATGCTTACCTTAGCTTCTTCTGAGCATTTTGTATTTATAAGACCCTGTAGTTGTGGCTCCATGTTTATAGGTTTGAGATTATGGGTCATGCCACGATCTCTACATTCTTGGTTCATGGTTTAGTGTTTGTTATTCGCTCCTCATTTCTCGGCGCATAATCTATGCCACAACTTCATAGTTACACACCTACCTTTTCTAGTTGATCTACACGTTGGGCTGAAATGACATCATCTTGCTATGGAGTGAGATTAGGCTAGGCCTAAAGGTAAGCAGTCTCTTAGTTGCTGGGCTATATATACACCATAAGCCCCCTAAGCCATGAAGTTATGGATACGTTCAAGAGCTGCTTGTAATGTTATTATTTCGTCTTCAAGCGATGCGTAGTAATCAGTTTCCTTTTGTTGCGATATAAACTATTCTCACGAAGTGTTGAGTGCTCTTTGGCTGTGTTTCGCTAACTCATTGAATTGTGTATTCTTTGACATTTTAATTTCAAAATTTGAACATGGACGTATCATGTGGATATCCAGCTGTTGCGATCTTACAGCTGAGATTCACTCCTTTGTATTCGCTATTCATTCCAAGATTCCCTCCTCCGTCATTACACTTTCTCTTTTCTATAATTCCCTTGATTCTTGTGCTTTAAAGGGTGTCACTATTAAGTGTACTACCCCCGCCTTCACAAGTCCCCAAAATGGTATATCACTTTTTGTCAGGTCATCATGATTACTTACCATTCATTTTTTATCTCTTGGATTTTCACTTTCTTGAATTAAAAACTTCCAATAGTTTAGACTTCTTCATCTTTTTTAGGTCCCCTTTATTGCTCCAATATTTTGTCGTTTTCCCTGTTAAACTAGTAAGTTTTCTTGTTCTTGTTTCTTTCCAGTTCAGAAGCGAGTTTCTTAGGTTTGAATTTGTAGGCCTTTGTTTCTATAGTATTTTTAGTTTCCTTCTAATAGAGGATATCTTGTTGTTTCTCTTGTGCTCAATTTGTGTTTTTTCTTGAGTTTCTCCAAAATCCTTAGTTATGGATTTTGTTGCTTTAATTGATGCCATATTCGTCTGAATTTTAGGGATTTTGAGCTCTTCAAATCCTGCCTCTAACATTATTGGAATTTCTGCACTAAATGTCCCTAAAACAATGTCGATTCCGGGGGGGATTTTGACCATCTCGCCGGTTATTCTATCGTTAGTACTATCCCCTCTGATTCGTATGTGAAGGAGTTAAAACATAGCTTCCCTTTTCTGTCTTTGTATGAACTTTAGGCTCCTGAAGCCTCTTAAAGTGCTCGCATTCCCACTTCCGGTTATATTTCTTATTAATTAGACTACCTTAAGTTTGTGCCATCTTTCCCCTTGCCTCAACATGTCTTCGACTTTCTTTCTCATTATCAAGTTGCTTTATGTCAGCTGAATCTTAAAACTGTTTCTATTTTTTTTTCTTTTACCATGTATGCGAAGCGGCTTAGATTCCTTTCTCCATTGACTTATTTCGCAAGCTTTACCATCTTCCAAAAGTAAAAAATACCTCTGATAAGTTCACCTTTTATCCTATGATCCCAACAGTTGAGTTCATTAATGGGTTTCCAAATAATTTTGGAGTGTGGCGTGAAAGCTTTTTCTATATAAAACTTGGTAGTGATAGTGGATCAGCTTTTCCGATTTGGAACTATGGTATTCCCAAATCAAAACTTCCTAAGGTTGGGTTTTGTCTTAATGACGAGTCCAAAGTTGTAGCATTACTTACCTAACATCCCATCGCCCTTCACCATGCTAGCTATTTGAGCAAAGTTGTTTTACTTGTTGTTGATTTGGTCACTTTTACTCTGTCCAACTTTTTCTTGTTCGTCACTATTTTCATTGTCCTTCTATGTCTGTATGTTTGCCTAACTTTCTTTGTGTGCTGAGTTGCAAACATGGATCTAACCAAGTACTCCACTGACAGAAACTTCATTTATGATTACGAGAATGACGACTTAGAGACTTTGGTGACGGATACTAATGACAACTATGAGATTTTTATCCCTCAGGAAGTGATTACTGAAGCTACTGCTCAACCGACAGCTTCAGGGTCCCTAACCAAAGAAGTTAAGAGAGGAGGTAATCTCATGTCCAATGAGACATCTCATAGGAGGAGGTAAAAGGAACAAATAACCGGCTCTACGATGACACCAGAGCGTGTTAAGAAGAAGGGGTGTGTTAGTCATCCTCTTCCTACCCTTCTATCCCATAGCCATGATTTGATTGTCGAAGGAATTGTTCTTGCTACTCTCTAAGCTGTCACTACCAGAGATAATGGATGTGGTATGTTCTCTTTATGCTGAAGTATTATCCTGATTCAATTGGGTGTTTCCTAGTGTATAACTACTCTACTTTTTTTTTCTTTTTATGAAAACAAGGTTGGTGAGAGCCTTCAACTCGTCAGTGAACATGTTGTTGAGTTTGCTAAGGGAGATGGTGAGATGCTGGAAAAGTGGCAAGCCAGCGAAGAAAAGTGTGTTGCCTTGAGTGTTTCTATTGAAGTCACTAAAGAGTGAGCGCGTGTTGCTGAAGACTATTCTTTGGCCACTGAGAAAGAAATGAAGAAACTTTGTTCCCAGTTGGAAGAGATGCAGACCACTGACCCCGCTTCACTTTCATATCCCTAGGTTCTAGTTGATCGACTTGTGAAGACAAAATCCTTTTATGCTTTATTTAAGGGGGTCACAATTAGTGCTCGCGACGTTGGGTACTATGAGGCCTTGGTTAAATTACAGAAGCTGAACCCTACTACAAAGGTTTACAAGCTACCTAAGTTGGCCAAATCTGAGAAGGTCTTGGAACAGCGGAAGGAAATTATGAACAAGGGTTTCATTAAGAGCATTTCTGATGATGATCATTCTTTTGCACTGCTATCTCATCTTGCCTGTTTTCTTAATCTACCTTCTGGTGATGAGTTGAAGGAGTGTGTGGTCGACTACCTTGAGAATCTTCAGTTTGGCTCTCCCTCTTCTGAGCTTCGCATTTCTAAACATACGTCTAATCCTAATGGTGATGCGAACCTTGGAGGTAATTTAAATGGTGAAGGCTCCGCTCAGCACATTATCAAAGAGGATTTTACTGTCATTGTCCGCACTTCATCCGCTTCTCCTTCTAATGTTAGTGAATCTTAGTGCTAAGGACTTTAAGAAGTTAATTTTTGTTATTTATGACAATATTCTAAAGTATGCTGTACAATGTTGTATAATTGAGGATGATTTTATTTTGGTCATCTTTTATAATTTCACTGGTCTCCTTATATTTATTTATATGTGGTGCTTTGATATTATGATTGATCACAAATGTTTGTTAAGTGTTGAATATCTGGGGTGTTATGTTCACTTTCCTCATCAAACTGGGTTTTTCTCTTCTAGCTTATGTTGCCATGTTAAACTGATAGAAGCTACCAAGTGTATATAAAAGGAATATTTCCAACTTATTTCCTCTGATCGCCTATCTCGTGTGGAGACCATTTCTTTACATATTGGGTGGGAATCTCCTATGTCTTCTTCAACTCCATCTTCTTCCACAGCATGTCCTTGCAGCAAGTTTATCCTCGATAGTTATAATGTTGAATTGCTTAGCAAGAATATTGTTCATAGTTTGGTTGATCTTGAATTCGCTGGTGTGTACATGCATTTGCTTAACCTCCCTTCCTGTGTGCAAGAGTGGGTGTTATCTTTAGGCCTTTCTCTGAAGTACATGTACTTGGTTATTAGTGATCTTGAAGTTAAGTGGGAGAAGACTGTAAAGGACACCTAGGATTTTGTGCATGAATTATAAGGATTTTGCAATGAGCAAAACAGTCTTATTCACCATCAACAGTTGACTATGGTGAAGATGCTTCGACAATGGGAGGAGGGTAAATATTATGCTGCAAGTAAGACTCGCGAAGCCCATCAAAAGACACTAATCATTGATAAAAAAAATTGTACTCACCTCAACAAATTATTTGATCGGTTGAAGAAAAAGCAATATAAGTGTGATCACATTTTATCTTCTGCAATCAGTTGGCAAAGCAAGTTTGACGAAAAGTTTGGTATAAATACGCAGTTGTGAAGTGAAAATGAGCAACTCTGCGTTGAGTGTGGCCGGCTTGATTCTTCTGTGCACCAACTTGAGCAAGCTTGTGGGAAGTACAAAGATAAACTACAGTCCCTCCCTTTGTAATCCCGTAGGGCTACTGGTCATGGAGATCTTACTATTGGGATTGGCAGGTAGAGGATTAACTTGTCTAAGGCTGTCTGATCCCATATTCGGTGCCTAGAGAAAGAAGTACAAAATTTGACGGCTGAAAATAAAAGATAGTAGACCACCCAAAAGTAACCTATCCACCCAAAAGTAAAAATCTTCACAACTCTCACACTTCCCGAAGATCCGAAAGTAACCTATCCACCCAAAAGTAAAAAAGTGTTAAAATGTAAGCCAAAAAGATAAGTGTCAAGCTAGCTTACTTTTCCCAAAATAATCCCCAACAACAATCAAAAAGTCATCTCCAGAAACAATCCACCAAGGAAATCCAAGAGTCATCGACTTGGTTGTAACATAGGGATAACTCGTGATTCTCAACCTAGCTATAATCGAGGAAGTAAATGTATTGTCAACCTAGTTTTTTTTTCTCTCTCAATTTTTTTCAATTTTCCTTGGAGCCCCTTCGGGTTTTCATCCTAGCTTTAACACAGAAAGGGTACCACTTTTCACCTTTTTTTCCATACGGCCTCTCATTTTTGCCTAAGCTCGTAAGCTTAGGCAGGCCTAGCATCTCACTTTTACGTAGGTCTTACGACCTATCTAGAATTTTCCCAATGTTACCCAAGTCGCCCTTTCGGGTTTCCAACTTGCCCGGGTTTTTTTCATTTTTTCAAAATTTTTATTTTTTTGGTGATTTACAAAATTGCCCCAAAAGTAGGCTTTCATAATACAAGAGATAAGATCGAAACAAAGTCACACCACCAATGTCCTAAAAACAACCATCCCCATGCAAACTAGGAACCCTAGCTAGCATGTAATGCCACCAAGTAACCATCCAAAAGCATTCCACCACAATCAAAAAAAAAAATTACCAAACAATCACAAAAAACTACCAAGAAAAACATGTAATTGCACCAAGGAATTACAAGAAAGAAGACTCTCTAAGTGCTCACTACTCCCTCCCCACACTTTAACTGATGCATTGTCCCCAATGCAACAAAAATCATGTAAAAATGTAAGTTAGGTTTGGAAAAATAGTGACACTCACTCCCGTGGCCCCAAAGGGCCTTCCTCCTCGTCGTGCCTAGTGTTCCTTCTCTCAATGTATCATGTTGCTTGAATTGTGGCTTCAATGCAATACATCCTTGTGCTAAGCTCCTCCACTTGCGTCCTCACCCATCTTATCACTTAGACTACCTCTTTTAACACTTGGGTAGAGCTCGAAAGATGATCCCCAAGCGTGTTCAATAAGTCAATAATGTTTGTGGATAGGCGAGACCGGTTAGCAGGTGCTCTCGAAGAGGTCTCACCCTCGACCTCATCAACGTCTATCTCTGGGGTGACTAATATTTTGTAGAAATCTTTCTCAAAGCACTGGGTCGTCTTAATAAATATGTCATCCAAAAATATGTCATGGTTGATAGCGGTACACTTCGGCTGAGGAAGTACCATGAAGCTACAAGTACTTTTTATGTAACCGGTGAACGTAACAAATTGCCAGATGAACCAAGCCAGTGGTCTTGCACAGATTCTTCTGATCAGTCCCTATCAGCTGCCTCCAAAAGTTCCCAAGAGAAAAAGGCATCCCTTGACGGTGTATCCTAGGTATCTCTTTGTTGTACCTCCTTTCGAAGACGTGGGCTATCTCTTAGTGTGTCATCAGATACTCCTTATCATCTAGATTGAATTTGATCGCCTTGTGTCTATTCTCGTCCATGACAGACCAAAGAGTAGCTAGGAACTCTGGGTCTACCTGATGTAGGTCTTAGAGTGTCTCTCTAAGAACCCCTCTAGACCTACCCGGCCTAATAGATAGGACAAGGGCTCGAGTAAGCCCA
The DNA here is from genome assembly GCA_037428765.1 of Rubia yunnanensis. Taxonomy (NCBI): domain Eukaryota; kingdom Viridiplantae; phylum Streptophyta; class Magnoliopsida; order Gentianales; family Rubiaceae; genus Rubia; species Rubia yunnanensis. The sequence continues at coordinate 18,923,847 of CM075066.1, forward strand.
TAGCCACCAGTGTGTCCTTGCATGTAATGTCGATCTCTAATATACTCCTTAAATTCCTCCACCTTCGAGCTGCAGTCATGGAGATGCTGGTCAATCCCATAAACTCTTCGGTCACGGACACGGGGTTGCAAAGGATAAGGGTCACCGGCTCATGGTTTGCACCATTGATCAGTTTCTTCCTCTTCTCACCCCGTGAGGACTTTCCCTTCTTCGACGCATTCCTTTTAGGAGACATCCTAACAAAATGAGGTAAGACTGGTAATGTGATCTCAAACAAGGTATGGCTCACATTATCATTTAACAAGTAGATCCTTCCTAAATAGCCTAAATATTTAAAACATGATAGTCCAAGCATGAAGGCCATTTAAACAAGAACATCCTCATTGAACAACAATCTCATGTAAATCATCACCAACTCATTAATAGGACTATGCAATCAAGATTCATCTCCTCCCGAATCAACTAACAAATGAAGTCCAAGCAAAGTAGCAGATCAAGCCACCCAATTTCCATCAACACAAGATCATGCATAAAAGCCCAAACACATATCTCAACAACATACAATCATTCAAGCATTATGTTTTTCATAATACCACCACCATGTCAATAAAGCATATAAATAAAGAGTTCAATGGATTACCCGAATTTGAAGCTAAGAGTTGAAAGATCCACACAAGAAGCAAACGTTGCTAACTTTTGGGAGAAAAGCCTCAAATTTTCAAGCTTCACCAAGAGTGTGTGTGAGTGAGTGTTTCTTAAGAGTTAGAATGTGTCATGTGATTCATTTAGAGGAATAAATGTACCTTAGATTTGGAATTTCAGCATAGATAATAAGGGAGAAAAGTACAATTAGGATAAGAATGGAATTTTAAAAATTGTAAATTTGGGGACAATAGTACAAATTAATCTAATTCTAAGGAATGTTGGAAACACTATTTGCATCAAAAATCCTAACGAGTTAGGGAATTTCAAAAATTTTGAACCAAAAAATGCAATTTTAAGTTCAGAACTCTTAATTTTTGGAAAGTTGTATATTTGGAACAATTTGACAGCGGAAATGGGAAACCAATATAGGTACATTCGTGTGGAATCTACCTGGCACGGACCCCCCCCCCACCCCTCATGCCAAATCTTCTGGCACAGACCACCTCGTGCCGATGGTCCGTGCCAAATATTTCCCTGGCAGGGTCCGTGCATCTCCCTTGGCGCATACTTTGTCAGGCCTTGGCATGGCTTGACGTTGCCACAAATTTTGACCTATTCCTTAGTCTTTTCCCACTTTTTTCCAAAAAACCAAGTCACCCATCAAAACTAATTCCATCCAAACACAATTATGAGACTCGAACTCAAATTTACACACCAAACAAAAGTTTTACCCCAAATATCCTCAACACAAACAAAATCATAGCAAACCCTATCTAATCACTAAAACACGAAAGAAAATAAGCACTGTAATTTATTCACGACTTATTTCTTTTTCATGCAATTTCAGTGAGAAACACCTACCGGTGGTTCTCCGGAATCGCCATCTACGACTCCTCCCACGATGACATCTTTGTGGAGAGGTATCCACAAAGAGTCATCGTTACCTTTTGACCTCTTGTCCGTCACAGGGAATGAATCTCCGTGTTTTTCTAAGGTTGAGTCAGTGAATGTCACTTTGGGGTTAAGAGGAGGTCGAGGAGGTTTTAAAACCTCATCATTCTTCCTTTCTTGCTGCAAGTTAGTTAGCATGAAAAAAAAATCTAGCACACATAATAGCAATCGCATCATGCAGTTCATCAGACTCATCAACAATATCATCAACACGGAGCTCATCCAAGTATTCATGCTTATTTCTAGGCGTTTCATGATAATCATGCTCATCACAGGGTTACACATTTGCACATAAAAGAAGAATTAGTCGAGTCATGCCTAGATTTATAGATATCAAATTCCACTTTGTCCACGTCATCTTCTAGAGTCAAGGTTCCCAAATGGACATCGATTTTAGTCCTAGATGTTTTAAGAAAAAGGTATCCGCAAACGTATTGGGGGTGCACTTTTGTCGTGCACCACGTCTAAGACATAAAAGTCCACTAAAAAATCCAACTTGCCAACTCGCACCATTACATCCTTCACTAGTCCACGAGGGCTAGTTTTGGAGCGATCAGCGAGTTGGACAATCACTCTAGTTTCCCTAAACTCACCTATTTCTAGGCGTTCATATAGAATAAGGGTAGTTCTTGGATACTTGAAGGCATATCTTTGAATGAATTCTTTATTTTTTTAATACATGTTGAAGTGTGTCTGGATTTGTTGACGTTTGGTATGAAATGGGGATTTTGAAAGTTGAAATCTTTGTTTAACTGCAGGTTAGTAGGCTGGTGGACTTGATTGTTCACCGTCTTTACATCCAACAGGAATTATTTCTTTGAGAACTTGTAAGGTGATGCTTTCTCAATCTTTGCCATTTGTAAATACGCGATAATGCATTAATGTCTATAGTTTCAGGTATCTACATTTATATTTTGAATGTATTAATAAAAAAGAAAAAACGTTTCAAATTGAGGGAGTACCTATAGCAAAGTATATTTTGATTACGGGACAGCTGCAGTGGTTAAAAGTCATGCACTTTTGTTTTCATATACTAATTGGTGTATGCATTGATATAGGAATTGATGGAAGCAAGGAAAAAGAAGAGGAGGAAGCATCATACATTGGAGCAAGTAAGTTGTTTGTGTTCAGATGTAGCATTCTGTCAATTATCTTACACATATTCTCTTTAGCTAAAGCAATTCGAGAAACACTTTCTTGTGGCACAGGAACTTTCAAAGTAATGAGAAAAGAGGCAGCTTTGAAATATTGCAAAAGGCCATAGATTTAATTGTGTTTAACTTCCTCTTTTCGTGTGTGTGTGTGTCAGAGATGATATGGTGTTTGAGTACCTTAGAACCTGATTAATTTATAACTTACGTGTCTTTTCTGCTCATGTCCATTAAGATTGGTGACTGAAGTTCTAATTAAATGAAAGTGAAGATTCTGGACATTGCTACCTCTCATGTTTTGTCTCATGTAATTCAGGTACTCTTTTCCTCTTTTAATTATGTCGTGTTTTTGTTGCGGATATAGTGTTTTGTATGGACTTGTGTGAAGCATTGTTTACTAGATGGAAGGGAATGCAGTATTTGAGGAAAATCACCAATTAGGAAGGAGTGAAGAAAGCTCTGGTTGAAAACTGTTCCACCCGACTCTTCCTCCTTCAGTGTTTCACCCTGTCTGCAAAATTATCAACCCTTATTGCACACTAAAATCAAATACCTCTGGGTTTCATCTGGTAGGTTAGCATCCCAGGTTTGGGGAGGGGCGTGGAGATGCTTTAGCAATGATTGTTCTAATTTATCAAAAATTCCTTTCTGCATCTTGAAGTCTAATTAAGTGTTCTTATTCTGTTTATATAAAACCATTCGGTTGTGCAGCTCAAGGAACCTCGAGATGCTTATGCTATTATCGTTGCTGAATTACATCATGTTTGGCTACAATTTAAAACTCGTACTGATGACATCCTGGTGAAAGTTGTGCAGATTTGTGGCTTGACTGAGGCTAGGAGATCCCTTTCCCCTTAAATTTCATCTCAGAGTGCCTCATAGCAATGTAGCATACTGATAACAATCATCTCGGAGGCTTCTGCAACTCAACTGCCAAAAATTTGTATGGAAAAGGCAAAAGTGCATTTTATGAGCTTACATTTTCCTTCTTGTTTACAAGATATGACTAACTAAAATTTTATGCAAAAGGCATAAATTGCATGCTCATTTTCTTTTGCAGGGAACTTTTAATTTTGTTCTCTTCCTGGAATCAAAGATAGGCTATTGTTCTATTTCGTAATACGACCACAAAAATTAAAGTACATCATATTTTATTATTCCACGGGTACACCAAACTCACTTTGTCAAAACAACAATTGATGTACAAAACTGCTAATTGTGAAAAAAGACAATGCAACACAAAAAAAAATGATGCACCAAATCAACTAAGAACACAAAAAGAAAAGGATAGCCAAATAGCAACAAGAAGAAAGCAAAGATTAAACAAATAGAAAGAAACAAAGCTGTTCCCATCCATAATTTTGAACATCAAATGAACCAGGTGTGCAACAAATCACATAGGATTTCAACACATTTTCGGACAAGCTGCAGATTACTTTGAGGCATCTCAAGAATTGGAGCAACAAGGCATTCGGGAATCTAGACAATCAGATACAGGAGAAGTCCCAGAAGCTGGCTGCAATTCAAAAGGAGTACTAATATTCAGCCACTGGATGATGCAGCAGCCAAGGAAGAACAGAGGCTCAGACAGGAAGTGGAGGAGCTGTACAGCCGCAGTCTGATTACTGGCAACAAAGAGCATGAGTCCCGTGGGGCAGATTTGGAGATAGAAACACGAAGTTCTTCCACCAATGGGATTCTAAAAGAAAGATGATTAATCAAATAATGCAGCTGAATGACGATCAGGGTAACTGGATTTAGGGAGAAGAAAACATAAGAGCCATGTTCTTGGAACACATACAGAATTTGTATAAGGAACCAGAGTCCTACCCACCCTTATTAGGGCATGAATGCACCAGAGAACAAGTTCTTCAGACAAATGGTAAATGGCTTTCTCAACTACAGGCCTTGGAACTAATGGAGCCTTTCCAAGCACAAGAAATTGAGATGGCTCTTAAGACGTTGAAACCGTGGAAAGCACTGGGACAAGATGGAATGACAGCAGGTTTCTACAAAAAACACTGGACACGTGGGAGCATATCTGACAGAAGAGATCATGTACATCCTAAACCAGAGACAAATGCCACAGAAATGGAATCAGACGAAAATAATTTTAATACCCAAGAAGAAAGAACCATCGAAGGTAGAGGATTTAAGGCCAATCTCGCTGTGCAATGTGAAATACAAGCTAGTTGGCATGGTGATAGCAAATAGGATGAGACATATCATGGGAGACATTATTGATCAGGCAAATGCAGGCTTCGTCAAAGGCAAAAGTATAAGTGAGAATGTGCTCATAGCTTATGAGATAATTCAAGTGCCCAGAAATAAGACAAAGGGTAAAACAGGACTAGGGGCAATAAATATAGACATGAGCAAAGCCTACGATAGAGTTTACCGGGAGTTTTGGGAGTTTTTAAGGGATGTCATTGTTAAGGAATTAGAATATTACTTGTAATCATAATTATATTCTATTGGTAAGTCTAAAAAAAGGCGGCCTATCCATAAGCTTATGGACAGGCCAGAGACAATTTGCAAATTAGAGAAAGCGAAAGAAATTCACGGACCAGATTTGAACAACAGTAGTTCTACTTTCAGCACCAGCACAATCAATGGGCATGTCCAACGAGCAACGATTCAAAATGGTCCCCCAAAAGCTTCCCTAAGTTTTGAACCTTAATCACTGCCGCAGCATTCACGTCGATCGCCGGTGATATCCAATCCTTCATCAACATAGAATTGGCAGCCCAGTCGTTCTCCAGAAAAATCAAGTACTACCACGCCGGCGTAGCCTCCATCGGTTTCGCCGCCGCTGCATTCGACGAACTGTCTACGCCTCCTGCTATCTTCTGTAGCAAAATCCCTTTGTATCCTGTTACGTCTTCCACAGATGAAACCAGCATGACTACTGATTACTTCTCCCTCGAAATTGGTAGCGAGAATGCTACAAGCACGTCAGTTCGCACTCCGGTGGCTTCTCCGGCTAGAACGCCGGCGGCGAAGCAGCGGAGAAGACTCTTGAAGGAAGCTGGTTCCGCACTAATTGCCGGTTCGGAAGCCCCATGCTTCAGCTTCATAAAGGTATTCATCAGTTAGCTTAATGCTTGAGGTTAACCGAACACGAAAGTGAATATGATTCATATAGCCGACTTGTTGTTGCTGATGTTGTTTCAGCTGTGTATTTTTCATCTGTGTGTATGTTTGATTACATTGATGTGTTACCACTAATAAGATAATGCAACAGTACTACTAAATTTAATCCTACTTAGAACGGTAACTTCTTGATTCACTACATACATTGTTGTTTTTCCGTGCTAAGTTTCTGAACAAAACTTACCAGATTGTGGACGATCCTGCCCTCGATAATTTGATCGCCTTCATCGTGTGGCAGCCTGCTGAATTCGCCAGAGATTTGCTGACAAAGTATTTCAAGCACAATAGTTTCTCCCATTTTTTGCGCCAGTTGAATACTTACGCAAGCAATTGAATTGAGAGCTCAATTTATTTGAATTTTTGTCCCTTTTGTGTGTGTTTTCTTCTTTTTCTGTGCAAATTCTAATTGATTTTTGGTTTCATTCTGCACAATCAGAAACAAGCTTGCTGCTTAGAAACTTGGATGGCTTTTGTTCCCCGAGAATCTACTATCTAGCTAATTTTTCTGATATTCAGAGTATCTCTTTTCAGCGGTGGCATGGTGGAAATTGCATGTGAGAATCAAGATGCCTTTGTGCAACGTAAAAGATGCCCTCGTGGGGAGGCTCTCAAGAAGAACTAGTGTGTTAGGTTGCGACGCGCAGATCACGGTTACAAGTTTGTGAATGCTTGTAATGGCTTCATCTACTTTTCTGCGCCCTCGACTAATGATCCTGTTGCAGTATGCAATCCAGTTAATGATGAGTACATCAACATTCCTAAAGGCCATGTCAGTCTCGAGAATAGTCGCGTGGATTGTGGATTTGGCTTCTGCCTAACTACAAACCAGTACAAGGTGATCATATTAGACTACTACTTGCTTAGTGCAAAGAGATCAGGAGAGGTACACACATTAGGGACACAGGCTTAGAGAACCATTGGTTTTGCCAAAAGAGCCAAATTATTAGGTCTGAGTTAGACGTTTTCAGTAAGCCAAATTTTTTTCTAAGGACTTGATATGAATTCTTCCTGATTTTTTTCATTTCTATCAAGTCTCTGCCTTCCTTGTTATGAAATAGTTGCCACTTTTCTTTAGTTCGTGGATTATGAGGTGCATTAGTTTGCTTATATGTTGCAGTTGTTATTATCCAACGTGTACTTGTTAGTTATACTGTGAATGGCCTTTTTTTTCTTCTTTTTTTTTGCTGATCCTTTGTTTTGTATTACGAGTTGCATATGTTTACTTATATGTTGCATATGTTAATAGTCAATGTGTACTTATTAGTTGTACAGTCTATGACCTTTTGTTTTCATATGTTATTAGTTATACGTTTTGAATAATGAGTTGTATTTGTTTACTTATATGTTGCATCTGTTAGTATCTCGAGTGTATTTTTTAGTTGTGTTCTGTATGACTTTTTTTTATAAAAAAACTGTTGGTTTTTCATTTTAAATTAGGTACTGCGTTTGTTTACTTATGTATTGCATATGTTAGAACCCAATATGTACTTGTTAGTTTTATTACGAGGTGCATTAGTTTGCTTATATGTTGGAGATGTTATTATCCAACGTGTATCTGTTAGTTGTACTATGAATGACTTTTTTTTTCTTTTTTTTGTTGATCGTTCGTTTTGAATTACGAGTTACATATGTTTACTTATATGTTGCATCTATTAGTATTTAATGTGCATTTGTTAGTTGTACTGTCTATGACCTTTTGTGAATGACTTTTTTTTCTTCTCTTTTTTGTTGATCGTTCATTTTGAATTACGAACTGCATCTGTTTACTTATATGTTGCACCTGTTAGTATTCAATACTTGTTAGTTGTGTTGTCTATGACTTTTTGTTTTAATTTGTTTTTAGGTGTACGTTTTGAATTGCATACTGTATCCTACTTATATGTTGCACCTGTTAGCATTCAATGTGTACTTGTTAGATGTGCTATCTATGAACTTTAGTTTTTCATTTGTTGTTCGTTGTGCGTTTTGAATAACGAGTTGCATCTGTTTACCTATATGTTACATATGTTAATATTCTGTGTGTACTTGTTTGTTGTGTTGTGTATGATTTGTTTTATTTTTTAAAGTTGGTTGTTCATTTTGAATTAAAAACTGCATCTGTATACTTATATGTTGCAGATGTTTTTATCCAATGTGTATTTGTTAGTTTTACGGTGAATGACCTTTTTCCATTTGTTGTTGATTGTTCGTTTTGAATTACGAGGTGCATCTGTTTACTAACATGTTGTAACCTACTATTCTAACCATTTCCAATTCCATGGCAACGAACAAAACTACAAGCATTCACAGGCTCGCAGCACCCACAGAGCATAGAAAGATTTAAACATATCATGTTTTATTAAAAGTAGAGTGAACAATATGAAATCATGCACAGAGATATTCTATTGAAGTGAAAATTCAACCTAAGAATGGTTTGTGATGATGAACATGTATAAAAATGACCAAAATCAGAGAAACCACAGGCGAAATTCTAATCTCTCTTACTGTTGTAACTTCTGTGTGTGCAAATCAACCTGGTGTAGAACCATGTTGTGACAACTCACAACAATTTCATCATTGCGAATGACTACTCAACCAAAGGGACCTTCGTGTCCACACTCTACTCCTTTATAAGCTTCTTCCACCGCTTTTGCCAAAAACTTATGATCCCTATCCTACACAGCTGAAAGAAACCAAAAGAGCATCCAAATCAGCAATTACAAATCTACCAGAACACAGAGAAGGTTATTCGTGTATGGATCTCCAACCCAACTCTAAATCATTTCTTTCAAACTATAAGGGCACTCAGGAAATTAACTACGGCTGAAGTTAAGTAGTAGAAACACAATAAAATTGACTGGCGACTAATGTGACCATAGGAAGGATTAGGAATACCTTGCTGTTGACCAGCGAATGCAGAAGCAACAGAAACTGCTCATGTCCTTAATTTGCTCATGAAACTTATGCATTAGATCAGAATGTGTGCTCCCTGGAGGAAATCTGAGTATGTCGATTTAACTAGACTAAGGCTAGAACTGTTTCTGCTACCCCAAACCATGAATCTCTTTCCTCACATAAACCAGACTTCCAGTACAACAAGAAGAAGCTCTCTGCATATCAAAACCTGTAAACAAAACCTGTGCAATTAAGCATAAGACTCAGAGAATGAGAATCCATTGAACAATGTTGAGGTAAAGTCCCTCTTTTCAGTTTACATTGCAAAATTCGCTCTCTAGTTAACATATCATCGAAACCATTGCAGTAAATAGTAAAGAAGCTGTTCAAGAGTTACAACCAATACAGGGAGTCAAAGACAAATGGAGTGTACCAATAAACACTCCATACATGGTCATTTCGCGAGATTATAGAAAGGTGATTAAGTGTACCTGTTGAGATTTTGATTCTTCCCTGCTTCTCAGCAGCACAGTTTTCCAAGGCCTTATCAAGGGACACTCCCAGTTTTCCAATTGATCATCGAATACAATGGCATATCGGACAAGAAAAATATCTAATAAAACATATAGAAAACTACAAATGAAACACAAAATCAAACCAAGCCCAATCATCGAAACAAACAACAACGTGAACATAAGCATCATTTACTCACCTGACAAGCTTTCAGCATCATCATCAACCTCCTGAAGAGTGGATTTATGATCATGTACGGTACTTTTCCATATTTCTAAAACAAGTTGTCATACATATCATCAGTGTCTACACTAGTATCCTGCAATCAAATTCACACTAACCACAACTTTAATCACATAAGCAAATCGATGCCTCAATTTATCCTGTAAAAAAAATGCACAGGGGAAAGTAAACTACAGAGGCAATAGCCAGAAGGCGTGGGATTCGAGACACGGAAGTAATGCGACTAAGACGAGAAAGCTGCCACTGCTTTCGTAGCGTAGGCATAATCAAAATCTGAGTCCCTGTTCTCCTGCCGCTCGGGGTCCGACATAATCCAAATCGCGCCTTCCGACATGCGCTCCATTTATTTCCACCCTCTGGACACGACGAAGATGACCGCGAATTGCATCTTCGAGGATGAAGAGCCGGAATCGGCTCCGACGACGGCGGTAGGAATCAGCGGCACGTTGAGGAGAAGGAAGAAGCAATTAACCCTCTTTGCTGACCCGATATTTGATGGATCTCAGCCACGAATTTTGTTATTATTTTTTAATTGTAAATTAGTCCTTGGCCTGTCCATAAGGTTATGGACAGGCCGCCTGTCAGGAGACCCACTCATATTCTATTACTTTTTCCTACTTTGTATAGGTCTCCTTACCTTTTACTAGCTTGTATAGGCATTCGGTACCATTATATAATGTATCGTGAGTTCATGAATTAAGACGTACAATCATTACCCTTATTTTTTACATGGTGTCAGAGCCTAAAATCCTGAAACCTTAATAAAAATTTTCTGCTGCCTTGAAATCCCACCGCACGCGTCGCCGCCACCGTCAAAGTGCCACCGCCTGCCGCTGTCCAAGCGCCGTCGTCGCTGTTGTCCACGCGCCGCCACCCGTTCAACGCGCCGGTGTGTCCTGTTGATCTGATATGCCATCGGTTATTGTACCTCCTGCTAATCTGTAACTGTTTTTCCACTATGTCTGAAGAACATGCCCATACCAATGCTGCACCTGAGGTTCCAAAGCTTCAGGATATGAGTGGTTATGATGCAATTACAACTTTATTGAAGCAGTTGCAGTTGCAATTTGGCCCTCGGACTGCTTAACCTATTGGTCGTATGTAGACTTATCCTTACTTTATTGGCTCTGGCGATGGTCCAGGTTTACAACTTATACCAAACATGCTGAAAGGTCAAGAAAATTACATTGAATGGTCTGACGCGATGTACCGCGCATTCCTTGCCAAGAACAAGATTGGGTTCATTGATGGATCCATTACCAAACCCCAGGATGGTCATCCTGATGCTACTGATTGGCCTGGGGTTAATGCTACTCTTGTCTGCTAGATCTTGCAAACCCTGGATCCGGTGTTGAGATCTTCTACAAGCTCGTTTGCCACATCTAAAGATATGTGGGATGACTTGAAAGCACGATTTATTCTTGCCGATGGTATGAAAGTTTTGCAAATGCAAGAGGCTATTCAGAGTTGCAGGGAAAACGGTCAGCCCATCGACATTTACTTTGGAAAACTGAAGAAATTGCTTGCAGATTATCACTACATGCGGCATCCCTTAGTTTGTGACTGTGAAGAAAGCAAGGCATTATGCCATTGCAATATTTCTGCGAGAGCCTTCCAAGAAAGAGAGAAGGATTTGATCTACCAATTCATCTCTGGCCTCGACGAAGGCTTTCACACCTTGCGATCACATATCAAAAGCATTGATCCAATGCCACCTATCATGAAAGTGTACTCACTTGTTGCCCAGAGGAGAATTATAAAGCTGCCATTCGAGCTCGTGAGCCTTCTTTTAACTCCATTGCATATGTTGCACGGCATCCTCCACCCGCAAGTTCTTCTCCAGTTGTTCTTTCTGCATCTGACCACAAGAATCTTATTTGTACACATTGTCATCACAAGGGGCATGATAAGGATTCATGCTTCCAGATCTTTAGCGTACCAGAATGGTTCAAGGAGTTGAAGGAGAAAGCCAGCACCGCCAAGAAACCAGTACCAACTTTTCGGACGTCCGCCACCGCCACCGCCACCATAACCACTGCCGCGACACTTCCTCTCCCTCCTCTATTCGCCGGCACAGACACGTCGGCGCCTGGTCTAGTGGCGGTGGCTTCCTCTGGCAGTGTCCCCGCCTGATCTGACTTTGGCCATGCTCCGTTTGATGACCAATGGAGCACGAGCATGCATTTATTTAATCAGTTTCATTTTGTCACTGACAATGAGTCTGATAAGCCTACTTTACCATGGATACTTGATTCGGAAGCCTCATATCACATGACTGGTGACAAAGGTTCTCTTACTGATCCTACTACTGCTATTGATACTGTGAATGTTGTTCTGCCTGATGGCTCAGTGTCATCCACCACTCAATATGGTTCTATCTGCTTTGGTGGTGTCACTCTTCCTTGTGTATTATATATACCTACTTTGCGGTGCAACTTGTTATCATGTTCTAGATTGTTATCTGTCTTGAACTGTCTAGCTTTTTAAATTTAAAATTATTGCAATTTACAGACAATCAGTACGAGGAAAATGATTGGCTTGGGTGAACATAAGGGGGGTGTTTTGGCTTCGTCTGCTGGATACTCGTGTTCATCCTCCTATCCTGCAGTCTCTTCCAACAGTTGTTTCCGTGTCTTTTTCTAACTCATGGCATCAGTATTTTGGACATCCTTCCTCCACGGTGTTGTCTTCAATTTCTTCTATTGATTTTGGCACTAATAAGAATTTTGTTCCTTGCTCTATATGTTATATAGCAAAATAGACTAGACATAAATTTCCATTGAGTTCTACAAGTGCTGCTGCATTATTTCAATTAATTCATTGTGATGTTTGGGGACCTTATCGAACATCACCCTCTAGTGGTGCATTTTATTTTTGACTATAAATTATGATTATTCCCGAGTTGTTTGGGTTTATTTATTAGTGGCTAAATCTGAAGTGGCTTCTAGATTTTTGAATTTAGTGCCTTAGTGAAGAATCAGTTGGGTCAAACCATATAACGTGTTCGGGCTGATAATGGGACTGAAATTTTGCCTTTGTGATCTTATTTTGCTGCATCTGGGATCATCGTTGAGATATCTATGGTTGACACACCACAGCAAAATGGTCGAGTTGAAAGAAAGAATCATCATTTATTAAATGTGGCGCGTGCTTTATGGCTCCAAGTCAGTCTTCCTATTGAATTTTAGGGAAAATGTGTTCTTACTTCTGCTTACCTGATTAACCGAACACCAAAACAGCATCTGAATGGTAGTACTCCCTTTCATTTTCTCTATGGGCAAGCTCCAAACTACTGATCATTAAAAAAAATTGGATATTTGTGTTTTGCTGCTCATGTTCCCAGATATTGTGACAAATTTATCCCAAGAAGTCGGCGGTGTCTGTTTCTTGGTTATCCTGCCGGAAAGAAAGGCTATCGCCATTTTGACTTGGAATCCCATGTGATCTTTACCAGTCGGGATGCCAATTTTTCTGAAGACCAGTTCCCGTATCTTGCAACTCCGAAATCTGCCCCTTCAGAAGATCCCGGCGGTGCCACCACATTACCGTCGGTCTCCTCCTCCCCGCTACCAAATTGCACATAATTTTCATTCCGCTGTTCACTGTCGGTTGCCGCCAATCCTTCGCCACTGATTGCTGCCGGCCCATCGCCATCAGTTGTCGTCGGTTTCTACCGTCCTCCGATGGTCATTCGCCGCCGGCAGCCATCGGTCATTCGCCGACGTCTGTCGCTGACTAGTCACCGCTATCCACCGCCCGTCAGTCGTTGCCGGCCACCGGCTACTACCGAGCACTCCTCGCCAGCATCTTCCTGAATTTTGACCTCACCGGCGTCTCCTTTTGTAGTATCTCCAGCTCCGGATGGTTCCGCTGCCGAGTTGCCACCTATTCGACAGAGTATTCGTGCTCGTCGACCGCCTTCTTACTTGGCAGATTATGATCGTGGTGATTATGCATGTGCTCTTACTACTGAAGACCCCCCCCCCCCCACATCTCCGTTCACTCATGCGTCGTCACTTTCCTCAGGTGTTCTCTTTCCAGAGCTATGAATCATGCTTGTGTTCAATCATTACCCTTATTTTCTACAGCTATGAATCACATTGGAATTCCAGAGCAGTGGATACAACTTATCATGATGTGCACTACTTCAGTAACACTTTCGATGCAGATAAATCAGTGGCAGTCTCCAAACTTCAAGCCTATCAGGGGCTTAAGGCAGGGGTGTCCACTATCATCATACTTATTCATTCTCTGTCAGCAATTTTTCTCCACCTTACTGCAACAATCCATGGAATCTATTCCACAAGCTGGGTATAGCCCTGGTAGAGGAGTACCAAAGGTTTTTCATTTAATGTACGTGGATGATAGCATAATTTTTCTTCAGTGTACCCAACCATCAGTAAGGGAACTGCCGAGAAATTTGGATGACTTTGCCCGTTACTCAGGCCAATGCATAAATTCTGAGAAGTCCTCAATACAAGTGAGCAGAAATACTTCTCCTAAAAAAGAAAGCTACATTAGGCATGCGTTAAACATACACAGTGCGGGTATCGGGGGGAAATATCTGGGATGGAGACACAATTACTGTAGTCCAAGACGGCCATAGACAAAGGAATGTTAGAAAAGATCAAAGCAAAGTATAATAACAAGAAAAAGAGATCTTAAAGCTTACCGGGAAGGGTAACATTGGCCAAGAACATCATCTCGGTCCTGCACTTATATCCGATGGACATATTTTGGATACCAAAGACTATTCTTCAAAAACTAGACTCTATGACAGCCAGGTTCATGTGGAAGGATGATCCAGAAAACAGAGGAACACACTGGGTAGCATGGGAAAGGATGTGTCAACCAACTAGTCTTGGTGGGTTGGGAATGAGATATGTGGTTAGTATAAACTAGACATTGTTGGCAAAACATGCTTCGAACATCCTTCAAGGTAAGGAATCTCTGTTTTTAACAGTTTTCAAGGCAAAGTATTGCCGGACACAACCCATACTCGACTGTGCACAAAAGGCAAGCGATTCCTGGGCATGGAAATCAATATTATAGGGTTGAGATTTACTACGAGGAGGAGATAAAGAAGGGAGATAAAGTGAATATCATGGAAAATTAGTTCCCGAATTGTAATGCCATAGAAATGGGAGCCAGGGCAGCAGTACTTAGGAACCATACATCAATCAAAGTCCACCATTTATTGGATGACAATAAAAATTGGAGAGCACCACTGTTAAGATCGATATTTTCAGAGAAGGTATCTAGAAAAATACAAACAATTTATGTGCCAAAGTATGGGGAGGAGGGTGACACGGTATTTTGGACGCTTATAAGGGATAGCGGATACAATGTCAAGTCAGGTTATATGGATGAAGAAGAGAGGTCGGTGCCGGACGGAATCATAGAAAATCATCCGTGGAAGAAAATATGGTCACTCCCAATCTCTAGAAAGCTACAAATATTTCTGTGGCGGATGCTTCACAATGCGATTCCTAAGGCAAAAACCCTATGGACCAGACAAATAATCCAAGACCCCACAGGTAAAGGTTGCAATACGGGTCTAGAACAGGATATCCGACATATTTTCCTCACATGCAGCCCGTCGAAGAGAGTATGAAGAACCTCAGCATTAGGGTTTGATTTTGACGCGGGCACACCAATGGACTTCAGTACATGGTTCCGGAATTGGATCACCATGGCACCGGATAATCAAGCCATAGTCATGTCAGTCCATTTACTATGGCAACTTTGGATGCAGAGGAATCACAAAGTCTTTCAGGATGAAGAACCAATCATTTGGGCTCAATTGGCTTATGAGGGTGCAGAAGTTGAAAGTAGAAGATCACAACACATGGACATTGATGACGTCAAGGTGCATGAAACAAAACCACAGAGGCCGAATATTTACGATGAACCCCAAGTGATGCGAGAGCTTGATTTTACTATGCATGATCTCAGGATTTTGGATGCAAATGTGCATTCTCAGAGGTTTGGATAACATGGTGGAGGTTTGATGTGCCCATTTTATACGGTTATATTAGGACTTTTGTGATTCACTTTTGCACACTTTTGTGCTCTAAATGTGATATTTTGCCTTGAAATTATCTAAGGAGGGTTAAAAGCGACTTTTATGTTTTAATCACTTTTTAGAGAATTTTGTGTGACAAGGTAATTTGTTTGGAGACTTTGAAAACTTTGAAGACTTTAAAGAATATATTTGAAGATTTGAAGATTTGAAGACTTGAATTTGAGCTTTTTGTAGAAATGAAGAATTGAAGAAGTGAAGAGAATGATATGAGATATAAAAGAGAAAGAAGAAATAATGCTGGAATTTGTGTCCGTCGCGAGACCGTCGCGACATGCGATGGTTCGTCGCGAGCTCGCAGCGAGCACGTCGCGATAACGTCGCGACTCGCAATGGACGAGTGGTCTGAATTTCTTCTTGATTTTTGTGCTATAAATACTCCCCTTATCCTCTCCTCTTCAACAGCTTTTGCCCAGTTCTTTCTTCTGCGTTTTTGGGTGTTAAAACCCTAGGTTTTCTCTTCTTTCTTTTCTTAGTTTTTGTAGATTAATTATGTCTTTTAGTTCTCTAGCTTAGTTTTATCTTGGGAGCAAAGGATTGGAGCTTCCATTTCTATGTAGTAAGAACCATTATATCTATCTATTTGGTGCTTTTGCTATTGTGCATTTATTGAGCTTTGAATGTGAATTGTTAATTGCATTGATGTTGTTGGAAGCTTGAGTATATGAATCGCTTGTATGATTACTTGTTAGGGTTGGGAGAAAGTAGCTAATTCTCCCCTCTTTTAATGTGGAATCCAAGAGCATGAGTTAGAGCTTTTTAAATGATGTTTGTGTGTTGATAATTGCCAGATGAATGTGATGATGTTGAACTCGTTGTCATGTTTGTTTTAGGTAGAAAATGAGATAAGTCTATGAATGTCGATCGTTCTTAACTAATTTTGTGTAAATGCATGAATTGGTTAAACGCTTAGATACGGTGTAGTATTTATAAGTGTTGTCAAGCTTGTTGATTCTTCGTGCTAAATGCCATCAATGGGATACTCTTAGTCTTAAGGGAGTCATTGGTGAGGTTTGGCAAGAGATGTCAAATTCACTCTTGCAAACTACTATCTAAGAAGGATAGAAGATTTATCTTCACAACAAGTAGTTGAAGTAGTGAATAGATTGTTTCACTCATTCTTGAAGCCTTTATTATTTAGCATTTATGTATTCTTGATGCTATGTTTCACTTCATTTATGTCATGGGTTGTTTGATAATAGGAAGTGTTTTTATGATTGGAGTGTGTGGGTGTTAGGAAAGTGACGAATTCCTTAGCTCCTTTGCATGAAAATCTATGACTATGAACTTAGAACTTCTTGTGCATAATGTGTTGTGATTCTTGCTAGATAAGTATGTTAATGTTAAGTCAAGTAATGAATGTGATAGAATGAGTGAATGGTTCAATGATCTACATTAGGTTTGGAAGTGGATATCAATTGCCCCCAAGGCTTTATCTTTTGTAGTTTAAAAACCCTTTTTCTTAGTTCTGTTTGATGATTAGCATAGTTACTTAACCTTGCTAGTTATCTTGTATTTTAACTTTCATAACTTAGGACCACCAAACAACCAAACCCCCATTTTTACTCGCTTTTATATGTGTACATATAGCCTAATATCAACCTTTTGTGCCTAAACGCTTAGGAAGATCCCTCTTCTTCGTGGACGACCCTGACTTGCCACTATCTACTTAGTTGTAGATAGTAAGCATTTGTGGCTTATAAATATTAACTTTGAGAGGTATGACGATGACCTCCCAAGGACGCATTCTCGAATGCGTCCTCTGGGAATTTTAAATTTTTTTGCAGGCCATGGTGGATGACGCATCCTCTGAATTTATTTTTTAAATTATGAGAAGAGGATGCGTCCTCATTGACGTGGCATTACCCCTCGAGAGCCCACAATACACAACCCCTTGAGAGCCCAGAATAACATATCCAAACCTCGAGAGATTATCATTCCCTCGAGAGGTTAAACATCCGCCCCTCGAGAGGGTATACCATCCACCACTGGGACACACGTATCACTCCTCAAGGGTATACCTTCCATCCCTCGAGATTCCACCATCCACCCTTGCGTGAGTTTTTATCGGAGGTTGAATGCATCCTCGTCAACGAATGCATGCTCGTCGACGTGGCGGATTAGAGGACGCATTCCATGAATGCGTCCTCATTAACACAGAATTTTTTTTTAAAATGGGAATACCGAGAACACATTTGGGGAATGCGCCATTTTCAATCAAAGACAAAAAAAAAGAAAATTAAAGAGGATGCATTTGGCAAATGCATCCTCAGAAATTCAGAAGTAAAAAATATTCAAAAAGTGGGAGAACGCATTTGCCAAATGTGTTCTCCACAATTGCATCTACTGTGTGCTACTATAGTCACAATTTTCTCCAAGTAAAACCCACTTTACAGATCGATAGAGCGTTCTGGAGGAAAAAATTTCACAGGCCTATTGCCTGGACCATTATCCCACCGCTGCAGAATCAGTGAACAATGCAAACCGAGCTCATGATACTTGCAATGCCACTGGCAGCAGAGGCCATGGCTTGCCTTAGGGGATTACAACAAGGCTCGTATCTAGGATTGCGTCACATTGAGGTTTGGACGGATTTGGAAGTTCTGGCAAGCTTGGTGCGCAATAAAATAGAACCGTCACCAGTTGAGGTAGAAGGGTTATTACAGACCTCAGAAGCTGCAACAAATGGTTTGATAAATGTTGGATGCATAAAGTACCTAGATCGGTTCTGCAGGATGAGCACTGTAGTGCTAATAGCCTGAATTGTCAAACGTTTGGTTGTAACATTATCTAAGTAATGAAATCACCGCTTTCCTCAAAAGGAAAAAAAACTTCACATACTCCCTCCATTTTTCCTACAAGTGTCTTACTCGCATCATTTGGTGTCCCTTTATTAGTGCCATTTTCCTGATAGGACAATTATAGTTCGAGAAAATAACAGTTTTGGTAGCCACTTTTAGGAAAAATTACAGGTGTCATTCCTATTTTTGCAAATGTTTCCTTAATTGTTCCCATAATACTGCAAAATGTTCTCAATTGGTTCCCACATATTATTAGCCAATTTAAGTGAGTCAACATTCCTAGTGGTGATATGGGAGGTTGTCGTCGTACCTCTCAAAGTTAATATTTTTAAGCCCTAATGCTTCCTATCTACAATTAATTAGATAATGGCAAGTCAAGGTCGTCCACGAGAAGAGGGATCTTTTCAAGTGTATAAGCATATATAGGAGAAAACATACTAAGCATATACTTACATAGATACATATAAAAGCATGTAAACAAGGGGGGGTTGGTTTTTGATCCTAAGTTATCAAATTAAAATACAAAAATTAGCAAAGCAAGAGAACTATGCTAATCATGCAATACAACTAAAGATGTGATGTAAATGATAATTAACGGAGCCTTGGGGCAATCAACTTCCACTTCCAAAATTCATATAGCTCATTGATTCATTCACTCATTCAATTACATTTATTGTCTATGGGGAATGTTATCATTTTTCATTCAAAGATCAACATTTATCCCCCCTTAAGAGTAGTTTGCAAAAACAAACAACGACCATTTACAAACTTCCTTGATGATCACCCTAGACAAACAACATCATAGGGGTATTTCATGAATGACATTTCAACCAAAGGACCACAGGTTTGATAACAATAAGTCTTCTACCAAAGACATAGTCATTTAACCGAACAAAACATTTATTAGGTCAAACATAGAACAAATAACATTCAAGGTTCAGCCTTTCTTTGCATCTACGTGACAAACATGAAAAAAAACCACATTAACATACTCATCTAGCAAGAATTACCACACATTACACACAAGAAGTTCTAAATCCATGCTTTTGGATTTCCATATCAAATGAGTTAAGAAATTTGTAACTTTACTAACACACTAACATTTCAATCTTACAAACATTCTATATACTTAAACAACACATGGTATAAATGAGGTAAAACACAACATTAATGGCATAATAAATGCTCTCCAATAAATGTTCATAAATGAGCAAACATAGAATCTTACTACATAAGTTTGAAAGCTTCAATCAGTTACTCCCAAGAACTAGATTTAGTTACAAGAGTTCATACTAATTAATGCTAAACAACCAAATATAACACAAGAGAATGCAAAGATGAAAATTGAAGAAAATAGGGTTAAGAAGAGTACCAAAAATGCAGAAGAAGAAGATATGAATGAGAGAAAAGAGAGTGTTATTTATAGTACAAAAAGGACAAGGTTAGATTTTGGCCACCCGTTGGTCGCGACTCGCGACGGGTTGGTCGCGACTCGCGACGGGTTCGTCGCGACGAGTGCAAGAATTTAACCATGTTTTCTTTTCTTCTTCTTGTGGTAAACATTTATCTTCACAGTGATTCCTGTAATTTTTCAAGTCTTCAAGGTCTTCAAAAATGGTCTTCGATGGCCTCCGATCTTCATGCTTTGAAGCAAGTCTTCAAAAGTCTTCAAAAATGTGATCTTTAATGGCCTCCGGTCTTCAAGCCTCTGTGTTCTTCCTCTGTCACGCAAAATCCACTTAGGAGAGGTAAAAGAGCGTAAAGTTGCTCTTACCCCTCCTAAGAGAATTTCAAGGTAAAACACAAGCTCTTGATAATAAAAGAGCACAAAAGTGACCCAAAACAGTACTAAATTATGCTCATAAAATGGACATATCAAACCTCCCCACACTTAAACCTTACTCGCCCTCGAGTAAGAAAGGATCCAAGCATACGAAGGAAAGGACATATCCACATCTGGGAGGCCATCGCCGTACCTCTCAAAGTTAATATTTATAAGCCCTGAAAGCTTACAATCTACAACTAAGTAGATAGCGGCAAGTAGGGGTCGTCCACAAAGAAGAGGGATCTTCCTAAGCGTTTAGGCACAAAAGGTTGATATTAGGCTAGAAGTAGATATATGTACACATATAGAAGCGAGTAAAAATGGGGGTTTGGTTGTTTGGTGGTCCTAAGTTATGAAAGTTAAAAGACAAGATAACTAGCAAGGTTAAGTAACTATGCTAATCATCAAACAAAACTAAGAAAGGGGGTTTTAAAACTACAAAAGATAAAGCCTTGGGGGCAATTGATATCCACTTCCAAACCAAATGTAGATCATTGAACCATTCACTCATCCTATCACATTTATTACCTATGAGGAATGCTAATAGAAGATCAATATTCATTCCTTATTAATAGTAATTTGCAAAGACAAACAACGACCATTTGCAAACCTCGTTGATGATCACCCTAGATAAACAACGACCATAGGGGTATTTCATCAACGACATTAGACACGAAGGACCATAGATTTGATAACAACAAGCCTTTGACCAAAGACATAGCTATTTAACCAAACATAGCATTCATTAGGCTAAACCTAGAGCAAACCACATTAAAGGTTCAACCTTTCATTGCATATATAGGATAAGCATGAGAACAAACCACATTAACATACTCATCTAGCAAGGATCGCATATTATACTCAAGAAGTTCTAAGTTCATGCTTGTAGATTTTCATGCAAAAGAGATAAGGAATTCGTCACTTTCCTAACACCCTAACACTTCAATCATAAAAACACTTCCTATTCTCAAACAACATATAACATAAATGAAGTAAAACATAGCATTAAGAACACATGAATGCTAAATAACAAAGGCTTCAAGAATAAGTAGAACAATCTATTCACTACTTCAACTACTTGTTGTGAAGATAAATCTTCCATCCTTCTTAGATAGTAGTTTACAAGAGTGAATTCGACATCTCTTGTCAAACCTCACCAATGACTCCCTTAGGACTAAGAGTATCCCATTGATGGCATTTAGCACGAAGAATCAACAAGCTTGGCAACACTTCTAAATACTACACCATATCTAAGTATTTAACCAATTCATGTATTTACACAAGATTAGTCAAGAACGATCGACATTCATAGACTTCTCGCATTTGCTACCTAAAACAAACATGACAACGAGTTCGACATCATCACATTCATCTAGCAATTATCAACACACCAACATCATTTAACAAGCTCTAACTCATGCTCTTGGATTCCACATTAAAAGAGAGGAGAATTAGCTACTTTCTCCCAACCCTAACAAGTAATCATACAAGCAATTCATATACTCAAGCTTCCAACAACATCAATGCAATTAACAATTCACATTCAAAGCTCAATAAATGCACAATAGCAAAAGCACTAAATAGATAGATATGGTTCTTACTACATAGATATGGAAGCTTCAATCCATTGCTCCCAAGTACAAAACTAAGCTAGATAATCAAAACCCATAACATAGAACAAAGATCTACAAAGAAAGAAGAAGAAATGGAAGAAAAATGGTGAAAAACTAGGGTTTTGCAGCCCCCAAGTCGGGCTTAGACAAATGGGGAAGAAGGGGGGGCTATTTATAGCCCAAATTGGTCAAAATCAAGGTCAAAATGCAGCAGGTGTCGCCCGGTCGGGATTGGGGTCGCTCGGACGAAAATGGAGTCTCCCGGGCGGGAATGGGGTCACCCGGGCGGCGGAGGTCTCAGCCCAAAATCAGATCCATCCGCCCGGGCGAGCTACAGTTCGCAGCTTCTTATTTTGCTTCCCACGGGTGAACCATTGATCCGTTTTGGGAGTTCTAGTAGTCAATTTTATAGTGCTCAAGAATACGAATCCAATGGCACTACTATTGTAGGCTTATTCTTCTCGGGTAATTTTAAGAACTTTATCTAAACTTCCGGGTGATAGTTCATCCACTTCTTTGCCTTCCTTCTTCGACCCTTCTATCTTCTACCACGTTTTGGCACATGGCCTTCACTAAACAACACCAAAGGGCTCATGAGACATCTACAAATGAAGCTCACAAAATGGAATCTAGATGCTCGTAAGGACCAAAAATCCATTAGACTAAACATAGGTTACAAAATGAAGGATTTAGATATAAAAACCGAAAATGGTCATCTAAACCCCTTATCATGTAAACCTACGTAAATCTAGCTATATTACAAAAAAAATATGACAAAAGTGATGTTAAATGCTTTGGAAAATACATGCATTTGACGTCTCATCAACTGTATCATGCAGTCCTGGCGGCAGAATCCATCCTGCATGGTCTGCATCATCCACTCATAGAAGTCCAGTGGAGGCTGGGAGTAGTGAGGTGGCACATCGTACTCCTGCATCAGCACGGTCTCTAGTCGAGGGTGCGGGGAGTGCTGTTGTTGTTGTCGCTCAGAGAAAGGTAGACTGCTATGATCACGCTAGACATGGACTGCTATCATCACGTTTGCACATAACGAAGTGTAGGGTCATCGCCGTACCTCTCAAAGTTAATATATTTAAGCTTTAATGCTTCCTATCTACAATTAAGTAGATAATGGCAAGTTGGGATCGTCCATGAGAAGAGGGATCTTTTCAAGTGTTTAAACATATATAGGAGAAAACATACTAAGCATATACTTACTTAGATACATATAAAATCATGTAAACAAGGGGGGGGGGGGGTTGGTTGGTTTTTGATCCTAAGTTATCAAATTGAAATACAACAACTAGAAAAGCAAGAGAACTATGCTAATCATGCAATACAACTAAAGATACGATGTAAATGATAATTAACAGAGCCTTGGAGGCAATCGACTTCAACTTCCAAACTTCATATAGCTCATTGATTCATTCATTCATTCAATTACATTTATTGTCTATGGGGAATGTTGTCATTTCTCATTCAAATATCAACATGTATTCCTCTTTAATAGTAGTTTTCAAACACAAACAACGAACATTTGCAAACCTCATTGATGTTCACCCTAGACAAACAACATCAAAGGGGTATTTCATCAATGGCATTTCAACCAAAGGACCATAGGTTTGATAACAACAAGCCTTCTACCAAAGACATAGTAATTTAACCAAACAAAGCATTTATTAGGTTAAACTTAGAACAAACAACATTCAAGGTTCAACCTTTCTTTGCATCTATGCAACAAATATGAAAATAAACCACATTAACATACTCATCTAGCAAGAATTACCACACATTATACACTAGAAGTTCTAAATTCGTGCTTTTGGATTTTCATATCAAATGAGTTAAGAAATTTACAACTTTCCTAACACACTAACATTTTAATCTTACAAACATTTCATATACTCAAACGACCCATGGTATAAATGAGGTAAAACACAACATTAATGGCATAATAAATGCTCTCCAATAAATGTTCATAAATGAGCAAACATAGAATCTTACTACATAAGTTTGGAAGCTTAAATCAATTGCTCCCAAGAACTATATTTAGCTACAAGAGTTCATACTAATTAATCCTAAACAACCAAACATGATACAAGAGAATTCGATGATAAAAATTGAAGAAACTAGGGTTAAAAACAGTACCAAAAATGCAGAAGAAGAGATATGAATGAGAGAGTGTTATTTATAGTATAAAAAGGATAAGGTTAGATTCTAGCCAACCGCTGGTTGCAACTTGCGACGGGTTGGTCGCGACTCGTGATGAGTGCCAGAATTTAGCCCTGTTTTCTTTTCTTCTTGTGATAAACATTTATCTTCACAGTGATTCGTCTCATTTTAAAGTCTTCAAGGTCTTCAAAAATGGTCTTCAATGGCCTCCGGTTTTCATGTCTTCGAAGCAAGTCTTCAAAAGTCTTCGAAAATGTGATCTTTAATGGCCTCCGGTCTTCAAGCCTCTGTTTTATTCCTTTGTCACGCAAAATCCACTTAGAAGACGTAAAAGAGGGTAAAGTTTCTCTTACCCCTCCTAAGAGAATTTCAAGGTAAAACACAAGCTCTTGATAATAAAATAGCACAAAAGTGACCCAAAACAGTACTAAAGTATGCACATAAAATGGACATATCATGATAGTGTCACCATTTGGAAGCATGGAATGTGTAAAACAAGAGCGATAAAAGATATGATAAGTATGGTTGGATTGGTGCTACCCGAAAGATTGTGGAGGAGCAAGTGGAGAAAAAACTGAAAGAAAATATTTTTGAAAAACATTATTTTAACCTCAAAAGTTTAAAAATTATAATTTTAAAAATATTTGTAACTAATGACTGGTTAGTTAACTTCATTACAATGTGTTATGTCCAGTAAATGAATCAATTAAAATATAAAAAAAGACTTTTATAACCCTACCTAATTGACATAAGTGCCAATATAACCTTTCAATATTTGAAAGTGTCAATATAACCCTATATAATTAGTGAAAGTGCCAATATAACCCTATAAATTTTAAGGATGTGCTGATATAACCCTACAAACATTAGAAATGTGCTGATATAACCCTACAAACATTAGGAATGTGCTGATATAACCCAATAAGATTGCATAATGTCCTGATATAACCCTACCTGTTCCGGCGGCAGTCCGGCGGACTATGAGGGTCAAATTGTCCACCTAATTTCAGAGTTAGCCCAAAGGTTATTTTGGTCAATTTACATAGAGTCAGCGCCAAAAAATTAAAGTTAATGCGGGAAATGAGGTCTGAGGGTTATATTGGCACTTTCATTAACTAGTTAGGGTTATATTTGCACTAAAAATTATCATAGGGTTATATTGGCACTTACTCAAGTAGATAGGGTTATATTGGCACTTATCCCATTAAAATATGTAATAATAATCTTGGTACATTTTCAGAACATGGTACAAAAAGAGGAACAAAACTTGTGATTTCGCCTAAAAGTGGACACGTAAAGTGTTATTTTCTCATTGTAGTTCATATATCATTTTGATACCATTTCAATGACTTTGAGAAAAATGACTTTTTTTCATGATAAGACAGTTATAGAATGACAGAGAAAGTACATCCCTTTAACTTAGAATCTGGAAGAAACAAAGCTTAAGAGAATAACAAATACACTAATTAAACATGACATTATGATGACTCATCTGACTCTCACGAGAGGCAGAAGAAGAAGAGAGTGGAGGAGTCGCAGGGGAGTGTACCATTTCCAGTAGGATTCCCGAACCTCTGTGCTTTGGTGATGCAAAGTCCCGACAAGGTGACACTATGGACGGAATATACAGTAAGCAGATCCGGAAAATACAATATTGACGGAAAATAAAAACACTAAAATATACATCAAATTTACAGTATTTAAACATCAAATTAAAATACTAAAATAAAATTAATTTTAAAAAAATCAATTGTCCCGTCAAAATGTGATACTGATATCGAGAAAAATAAAACATCAATATTAAATTTCTAAAACCAATTCGCACCCTTGAAACATCAAATGATACACAAAATAAAAATAAAAATATTCCAAAAAAAGAAACATCAATATCAATTAAAAAAAACTCGCTGAAAAACCAACACATAAATCTAAATGAAAGAATAAAAAATTAAGATAATAATATATCATGAACTAGTGTCAACATGTATAAAGTGTCAAAAAATTAACATACAAACAAGACATTTACAATAAAAGATCAAAATTTGACTTTAAAACACATGATTTTAGTGTGAAAAAATGTTTATGAAAAAACATCACAAGATTTGGTTAAAACATCAGGTTCTGAAAATGAAAACATCAAGTTTAGTAGTAAAAATCCGCGTATTGCATGGAAATGAGGAAAATAATCGATCCCTGAATTTCTCCGATCCGGATTTTTTACCCACGAGATTCTTATGACCCAGAATAATTAATTCCCCAATTATTAATGCCCAGCACCCCCAAAAAGTGGTATTTGCACCCAGATCCCTCCTTATTCTCCAAACCTTTCTTAAATTATATTTGTAAATTTATCTTTATTTAAACTTTATAATATTGCACATTAATCCTTGATCTCACTGTGCACTACCACGGGAACACACCTGTAGCACCGGTTTTTTTGCTCCGTAGCACCGGTTATTGGATGGTAAAAAAACCGGTGCCTAAGTAACCCATGATACGGTATCACCGGTTAGAAAATACCGGTGCTAAATTTCTTCTATTAACACCGGTTTTATTTAGCACCGGTTTAAAAAACCGGTGCTATGAGGTACTCAAATTAGCACCGTTTTTTTATAACCGGTGCTATGTAAAACCGGTGTTAAGTTTATCCTTGTAACACCGGTTTTAAAACCGGTGCGAAATATTATATTGTTGCACCGGTTTTTTTAGCACCGCATTTTGTAAATCGGTGCTAAAATTGTATATTTTGCTTCGGTTATTTTTAGCACCGGATATAAAACCGGCGCTAAATATGCAAATTTAACACCGGTTTTTAGTTAGCACCGGTTTTTAAACCGCTGACAAACAAATTTATTTGCACCGGTTAATGTTTAGCACCGGTTTGTAAACCGGTGCTAAAAGTGTGTATGTTGCACTGGTTATTTTTTAGCACCAGTTTAAAAATCGGTGCTATGAGTGTAAATTTATCACTGGTTATTAGTTTGCATCAGTTTTTTAACCGGTGATAATAGTGTATATTTTGCACCGGTTTATTTTTTAGCAGCAGTTTTGAAACCGGTGCTAAAAGCATAAATTTTGCACCGATTATTATTAGCACCGATTTTGTAATCAGAAGAAACCGGTGTTAAACGTGACTAACTATTGTGGTCACTGTAAGCTGTGGCAAGCTGCTGCTCTTTCAGTTCATCTTCACGCAGCAAGTTTCATTTTTACACTTGTTTTCCAACCCGGTAAGTTCTTTTTCAAGGATGGTACCGACTATTTTTTGTACGTAGTAATAGAACGGTGCACGAATAAAAATGGAATAAATTGTGAGCAACCATGACGCATAGACAGGAAGTAGGTTGACAAAATCATTGAATTCAATGAACTAAAATGTTTGACTAGCAAAAGAAGAGCATGACGTGTTTCTAAGTGGCCTAAGATACTGGAACCCCCTCATCACGGAGTTGACGAGTATAGAAAGTGAAGTTCAATTACCTTTCTCATAAGAGATAATACTAACCACTATCCGATGATGGAGGCAAGTCCCTGTGTGACATTCAATTGAGCTATGCATTTTGGCAGAGTACATTTTGCAAAAACACAAACCCATTTCAGAGCAATTCTCCGCAGTTCTTTTTTTTTAATGAAAACCACCATTAGGTGGAGGGTATTATATTAGGCACCCTAAACCCATAGGATTAAAAGAAAATAGCAAGAATAATCCCCGAAGGGTCAGTCAGTACAGAATAACTACTAAGCTAAGACTAGACTACTAAGCAATAGCTATTGCTTCCAAAACAATGTAGTGGATCTATAGGGCAAAACATTCCTATCAGATCAGAGAAAACCAGGAGATATGCCTTGCTTTCTAAACCTAGAAATATAAGGAGCAGATCGGAGATCGACAAATCGAAACACCACTTAGCCACCTATATCACTAGGAAAATAGAAGCACCGGGCAGCATGTTACAAAATGTACAAGTATCACTGTGAAGCACCAATGCAAGAAGTTGGGGTATTGCTCAGAATGGGGAAGGCCGATGAATTGCTGCAACTGAAGAAGCAAGATGAGAGCAGCTTGAAGTATAGCTTGTGACTATTAGATCTGAAACTTAAGCTCTGAATAAGTCCTCTGTTTGAATGTTGCTACAGTGTAGCATCAGTTCCTGAAAATGAAACACAAGGAAACAGTTAGTAGCATCAATACACCAAATGAGGGAATCTAACTGTAGGAACATCCAGGTTATCTAGACAGAGTAACCCTTTTGTTCTTGCAGGCAGATTTGACCAACTGAAAGTTTGGTGAGTCTTAGTAAGTAACATGTACTTAGCAAGATCATCAGAAGGTTGGTTTGCTTGTCTGAAGATGTGATTCAGTTCAGCAGTACCCAAAGAGATCTGAATATTGTCCATTAGATTGAAAAATTTCCAGTGTCTAACAGAAGGGTGTAAGATCATATTAATAGCTATCAGACAGTCAGATTCAATCACAACCTGTTGAGATGTATAAGATAATCCTAGCTGTACCCCATATTTAATAGCTAGAGTTTCAGCATGCAGTGGTGAATCTGCAGCAACAAAGTAGCCACTGGCATGTAAAAAACCTTCATTGTTCCTTATGATAACTGAAATGCCTGCTTTTTTGGAGTTATGCCATGAGGCATCTACATTTATTTTTATGCCCAGAACAGGTTTCAGCCAGGTAACTGTGGAGATGTGTGGTTTTGGAGGTTTTAAAATCAGAGGAATATAACCTTCTGAGACAAGATCATAGTCAATCTGTCTAGATATACCAATGGGAAAGGCAGCAAAAGATAAATAGATGTTGTCTTTGATCTCTTTAAGGATATAATCAAAATGCGAAGAGAGGTTATCAAAGACTTTCCTATTTCTTGCCTTCCACAATGACCAGCAGGCAAGAATAGGTGCAATATGAACCAATCTGGTGTGAAGTTTAGATAGTCCATTATATGCCCAAAAACTAGCCAATCTATCCCATAAGTTTACACATTCGAAATATGAAAGACCGCAGATTTTATGAACCTCCCTCCAAACCTCAGAGGAGATAGCACATTTATTGAACAAATGATGCAGTGAGTCTGAATTATTGCAAAAACAGCATTTAGAGGGAAGGTGTAATCCAAATTGCATAAGAATATCATCAAATGGCAGTAATGCATTTAAAAGCCTCCACATAAATACTGAGATTTGTTTCTGAATATGGTTAGCCCATATATTTCTGAGAGCAGGGAAAGCATTAATGGGGGGTCTCAGTTTCAGATAAGCTGACTTAAAAGTAAAATTCCCAATGGGGTCAGGCTTCCAAACTAGTTTATCAGGCCTATGTTCATGGATGGAGGTAGATCTGATAGTATTAATGATGGGGGCAGGAAGCACTAATTGGAGTAATGGGAGAAGAGAGTCCTTGTGTGCAATAAAATCAGCAACAGTGCACTGCATTTGTACCTCGTTTGGGTAATATAAATCTACTAAGGGACCGAAGTCAGTCCAATTAGAGGTCCAGAAATTACAAAGTCCTTCACCATGTATCACTCTGGAATTGGATTCAGCAAATTGGTTGATTTTGCAAATCCTTTTCTAGTTTTGAGATTTTCTGTGAGATTCAGGGAGAGAGCTAAGGAAGCCAGCCCATGGAGCTTTACCTAATTGATATTTCCACCAGAGTTTACAGGAAAAGGCTCTGATGATGGCAGCTAGAGATCTCAGTCCTAAACCATTTTGCTCAGTAGGGTAGCATAGAGACTTCCATTTTTTCCATGACTTTTTAGGTCCTGAATCTGTCTCACCCCAAAAGAAGATAGCAAATTTTCTTTCTATTTTCTTAATAATCTGTTTGGGGGGTTCCATCACTGCCCAAATATGTTGTGGTAAGGAGTATAAGCATGATTTTATAAGGGTCAGCTTACCTCCAGTAGATAGCCACACATTTTTCCAATTCTTCAGTTTTTTATCTATCATTTCCAAAACAGATTGGAAATGAAGATTGAGAATTTTACCACTGTGTATAGGAACACCCAAGTATTTAAAAGGTAGGATACCTAATTTCATACCCAATATGTTCCTAATTTGTCTGAGTTTAGCTTGAGTGGCATTTCTACCGATAAAACAGTCACTCTTCTCATAATTTATTTTCTGCCCAGTTACTTCCTCAAATGTGACCAGGAATGCTTTTATTCTTGTTAGGTTCTTTTTAGAAGCTTGAAGAAAGACTATAGTGTCATCCGCATAGCTTAAATAAGAAATAGGTATAGCATTCCTTGGCAAAGAATAGTACTGCAATTTACCAGTCTCAAAAACATAGGCTAGACTTCTAGTAAATGATTCCGAGAATATGTTAAACAGAAAGGGGGATAAAGGATCCCCCTGTTTTATGCCCCTGGTAGCAGTAAAGAAGCCCACAGGTTTGCCATTTATGAGAACTGAAAACCAAGCATTTGCAAGATTTTTCATGATGCAGTGAACAAATTTGCCATGGAAACCAAACTTGAGAAGTATACTGTTTAAAAAAGCCCAACTGAACCTTTCAAATGCCTTCATTAAATCTAGTTTAAGGATGCAATTAGGGTCTCTGGATTTTTTGTGCAAGAATCTGATCATTTCCTTTAGGTAGATGACATTGTCAGAAATGTCTCTATTTTGGAGGAAAGCAGATTGATGTGGACTAATTAATTTAGGCATCAGTGGCTTAAGTCTTTCCATTAATATTTTTGAAAAGATCTTGTTAGTCACATTAGAAAGACTAATAGGTCTATAGTTATTGAAACTAGTAGGAGTTTCTTTCTTTGGAATCACTGTGATCCTAGTACTAGAGATACCCCTAGGTATATTAGACCCTGACATAAAATCATTTGATGCCGCTAGTAAATCTGAACAGATAATATCCCAGGCTTTAATAAAAAAATTTGCAGTATAGCCATCTGGCCCAGGACTACTACTTTTGTTCAGACTAAATATAACTTGCTTTAATTCCTCTAATGTCACTGGACCGATGAGAGTAGCATTCTCTTCATTAGTAATCAGTTTTGGAATTTGGGACAAAAAATGAGAGTAGAAAAGTCCCTGATCTGAGTGTGGCTGGTCAGTGAGAAGCTTCTGGTAGAAGGAGATTGCTTCATTTTCTATGTCAGAGTTATTGACTAACCAAGTGCCATCAGAACTTTTGATTTTAGTGATATTGAGCTTACATCTTTTTTCCATTACTGAACTGTGGAAAAATTTTGTGTTCTCATCACCCTCTTTAAGCCATCTCATTTTGGCCTTTTGTTTCCAGAAACTGTTTTGTTCTTTAAGAGCCCTAGTAAGCATAGCTTTTGCTTGTTTTAATTTTATTAACTCACTAGGAGAGCTATTAAGATCAAATTCAATTTCTTGGAGTTTAAGTTTTTCCTCCGCTTGTATGACATTTGTATTAACATCCCCAAAAATCTCCTTATTCCACTGCTTAAGGTGTTTTTTAAGGTGATTCAGTTTGAGAAAGAAAGTTAGCATTCCTTGACCTTGAGAGGGGGAACTCCAATGGAATTTTATGAGATCCATGAAGTCCTTCCTCTTGAACCAGGTATTGATGAACCTGAAAGGTCTAGGGACAGAGGGACAGTTAGTACTGATTCTGAGTAAAAGTGGACAGTGGTCTGAGGTATCTCTGTTAAGAACCTGGATGGAAGATTGGGGGAATTTAGAGAGCCACTGAGAGGAACATAACCCCCTATCTAACCTCTCAACCGTATGTCTTTTAGCACCAGTACTAGTCCTACCATTAGTCCAAGTAAAATAATTTCCAACAGTATTAATAGGGAGCAATGCCATAGATTCTATAAAATCACTAAAATCATTAATGCTACCAAGGTTGGGGATAGAGTGTCCCTTGTACTCATTTACAGAAGCCATAGCATTAAAATCCCCAATTAAGAGGGTTTCGGACGGTATCATTGTCTTAAGATCAGACCATAAGTCTTTTCTTTCTTTCCTTGATCTCAAACCATATACAAAAATAGCCTCAGTTGAGGAGTTAAGTGTATGGCTAGTGATTTGTACTGAAAAGAATTGATTATGATTAATCTTTGGGGCAATGTCAATCTTAGAGTTCCACATAAGCTAGATGTTGCAGTTAGCTGCATATAAGCTATGATCAAAATGGAGTTTTTGTCTATAGAGATCACATTCATTGTTGTTATGTTGAGGTTCAAGTAGACAAATCATTTCCAGTTTATGTATTCTGATAAGTCTACTCAGTCTCAACAGTGAAGTATCCATGCCCCTAATGTTCCAGACTAGGATATTAATTCCTAATGTTGTATTAATCATTATTTTTTGGGTTTGATGCTTTTAGTGGCTGTTCTAGTAAGAATCCTATTGATCTGAGTGAAATAGGTGGGGAATTTCCCCTGAGCAGATTCGGTAATATTATTTCTAGGAGAGATATCCTGGGAAATGTTAGTCATAACAGTGGAGGGATTTGGAGAAAAACTGACCTTGGGTGGAAGGTTAATTTTTACATGTGGTAGATCACATTGTACCTCTTCGTTAGATATTGGTTGATCCTCCGATTGCTCAGAAGTCACATCCTCTTCTTGAATGAGTGGGAGAAACCTATTGCCTGAGGACCTGGGCTGAGAGTTAAAAGCAAACCTATTAGTGTTGAAAGGATTGTCTGGAGAGATAGGCAGTTTACCTGGATGTACTGAAATATCATCAGTAGCATAATTGTGAACTTTTGGAGGAGTTGAGATCGGGGAGTCTGAAGTCAGAGGCTCTCCTTGGAGATTGTGCACCAGAGCTGTCTGATCAGAGGTAGCTGGTGAAACCATTGGGAGGTGACAGGCGCGGGCGGTCGTCGCGCCCGCGCGCCAAAAGATAATTTATAAGCCCTCAGCGCTTACTTTCTACAACTAGGTAGATAGTGGCAAATCGGGGTCGTCCAATGAGAAGAGGGATCTTCCTAAGCGTCTAAGCACACAAATGGTTGATATACTAGGCTAGGAGTAAATAAATATATATACACACACTTAAAAGCGAGTAAAGGGGGGGGGTTGGTTGGTTGATTGGTTCCTAAGTTAACAAAGATAAAAATACGAGATAACTAGCAACGTCAAGTGACTATGCTAATCATCAAACGAAACTAAGAAAAAGAAAGGTTTTAAACTACAAAGATAAAATGCCTTGGGGGCAACGGATATCCACTTCCACATCTAATGTAGTTCATCGAATCATTCACACATTCCATCATATAGCATTCATGACCCAACAATCACACACCCCATCTAGCAAGTACCACAACACACACACCACAAGGAGTTCTAAGTTCATACTCGTAGATCTTCATGCAAAGGTGCTACGGAAGTTGTCACGTTCCTACACCTAAGCAATTCAACCACACAAGCACTCCCTATGCTCAAACCACTCATGGCACACATGCAGTGAAACACACCGTCAAGAGTACATAAACGCCAAACAACAAATGCTTCAGGAATGAGTTTAAATCACCTATTCAATACTTCGACTACTTGTCGTGGAGATTGAACTCCTATCCTTCTTAGTTCGTAGTTTGCGAGAGTGAGTTCGACATCTCTCGTCAAACCTCACCAATGGCTCCCGAGTCGCGACCACAACTCAAGGCGACATTGGTGGCATTTAGCACGAAGGACCAACAAGCTTGGCAATGCCTATGACCACTACACCGTGACTAGGCATTGAACCAATTCATGCAATTACACGAGATTGGATGAACGTGCAACGCACATTCATCCGCGAGCATATGACTCTCTCGTTTGCTACACAAACGAACGTGACGAAGAGTTCGACATCAATCACATTCGCCTAGCACATTGTCAACACACTAACACAATCGAAAGCTCTAATTCATACTATCACATTGCTAACAAGAACAGGGGGGAAATTAACCCAAATCCCCCAAACCCTAGCTAACAATTAATCCAAGCATTTCATATCATCAAGCTCTCAATAACATCAATGCAATCAACAATTAACATTCAAAGCACAATAAATGCACAATAGCAAAAACACCAAATAGATAGATATAAATGAATTCTTGCTACATAGATAGTGGAAGCTTCAATCCTTTGCTCCCAAGAACAAAACTAACCTAGATAAACAAAACCCATAACAAAGAACTAAAAGCTACAAAGAAAGAAGAAGAAATGGAAGAAAATCTAGGGTTTTGGAGCCAAAAATCGGGCTTAAGGCTTTGGAGAAGAAGGGTGAAGAGGTATTTATAGTGGAAGAAAAAGAGGAGAAACAGAGCTGCTGCAGGGCTGATTTTAAGCCGTCGTCGCGACTCGCGACCAAGTTCATCGCGAGTCGCGACCAAATCAGTAACTCAGCCCTGCTGTTTTGTTTTGCTTCCTCCGGGTGAACCGTTGATCCGTTTCGGGAGTTCTTGTAGTCGATTTTATAGTGCTCGAGAAGAGGAATCCAATGGTGCCACTCTTGAAGGCTGATTCTTCTCGGAAAATTCTGAGAACCCTGGACCATCCTTCACCCGTTGCTTTGCTCTCCTTTCTTCACCTCTTCACTTCTTCATGTCTTCAAAAAGCTCAAATGTAAAGGTCTTCAAATCTTCAAATCTTCAAAGATAAATCTTCAAAGTCTTCAAATCTTCAAAGTCTTCAAACAAATCACCTTGTCACACAAAATCATCTAAAAAGTGATAAAAACGTCAAAGCCGCCTTTATCCCTCCTTAGATGATTTCAAGGCAAAATGCCATATGTAGAGCACAAAATTGCACAAAACCTAATCCTAAAAAGCCTAAAATAACCATCTAAAATGGACACATCAAACCTCCCCACACTTAAACCTTACTCGTCCTCGAGTAAGAAAAGATTCAAGCGTACGGAGGAAATGGCATATCCACATCCTAAAACCCCTAAAATAACCACACAAAATGGACACATCAAATATCCCCACACTTAGCCCTTACTCGTCCTCGAGTAAGAAAAGAACCAAGCACACGGAGTAAATGATATATCCAAAACCTAAACTAATCCCCCAATCAAAGCCTCACAAAAACTCTCAATATCAAAAATCCCAAAATAAAAGCTCACATGAGAAATTTTTTTTTTTTTCACACACACATCCCCAATCCTAAATCTAACCAAACCTACCACTTATCAATTCACTACCCATAAAATATTTCAAAGCCCAGAATTGATATTCCCATAATCCAATGACACAAAATGAAGCTAAAACCATAGAGGAAGTTTTAAACACATGCTTCACCTAATGCCAATATATCAACCAAAAACGAAGTATAAAGAGATCAAGAATTTCATAACCACACTTCGTTTCCTAACCCACTAAGCTACCCAATCCCAAGAGGTCTATAGATGTTGAGCTACCCGATCCATCCGTGTGACAACCGCAACCTTATGACTCCAACGCCGGCAAATGAGTGAAATCATAGCATTTTTCAATTTCTCTCACTTTCTCTCATTTTGCCTAGGAGCTCTTTCGAGTTTTCATCCTAGCCACACATCATGTTTCTTTAGCTCACATCTCACCTTTTTCCGCACATTTTAGCCTCTCATTTTTGCCTAGGCCGCCCTTTAAGGGTTTTCGACCTATCCGGGCCCCCAATGTTGCCTAAGTTGCCCTCTCGGGTTTTCAACTTAGCGGGTTTTCTTTTTCTTTTTCTTTTTTTTTTTTTTTTTCTTCTATATTTTTTTTTTCTTTTTCTCATGTTTTTCCAATGAAAAGTAGCAAAAAGCATTCCAAAACAATCTAGCATGCATATGAATCCTCTAACCCCTCCCCACACTTAAAACATTACATTGCCCTCAATGTAAACACGTAAGGCAAGAACAATAAAAATCAAGGTAAGGGGATAGAGTGACACCCGTGTCTCCGCAAATTCGCCGGTGATATGGTGATATCCAAGTACTTGGATGGTCCCGAGATAGGTTTCAGAACCGGAAGGGTGAGCAAAAATGCCGTAGAAGAACTCACCCCTCGAGAAAAACATTGTCTCCATGGCGCCGTTTGATCAAGACTACACCACGAAGAACACATTAAACTCACAAGTACATAAGGATATGTAATACTAGGTTTAGCATCAAGAGTTAATAACCATAGTATTGTCAAAGAACAACCAATCAACCCTCAATCACCACTATAAGATTATGCATGAAAAATATCCAACATATATTGACATGTATACAAGCATCATCATAGGTTAAGAACTGACGGTCACAATGATGTAGTCGGCATACTACAATCAACAAATGTACTATAAAGATGCAAGAATGTTCATATGCCAATATATGTAGGATGGTGGAAGAAATGAGAGGTATGTGATGTTCTTGGGAGTGTTGGGTGGAGAAGAAGGAAGGATCATGCAATGTTTAAAATCATTTGGAAACTTGGAAGCTTGGAAATTTGAAATCCGGGCTCAAAAAATTTTTGAAAGTTTCTGAGCACGTCGCGACTCGCGACGAGGTTGGTCGCGACTCGCGACGACCGCCCGCGATGTCAGGGTGACTCGCGGAAAGTAAAGTCCGGGAGCTCAAAATGTTCTGAGCTCGTCGCGACTCGCGACTCGCGACGGGCCTCGCGACGTCAGGGCGACTCGCGGAAAGGTGAGTCCGAGAGCTCCAAATTTTCTGAGCTCGTCGCGACTCGCGACGTGGTTGGTCGCGACTCGCGATGAGCCTCGCGACGTCAGGGCGACTCGCGGAAAGTTGGCGCTGGGAGTGGATTTTGCTCCCCTGTTCGTCGCGACTCGCGACGAAGCACATCGCGACTCGCGACGGCAGGGTATCCCAGGCTTAAATTTTTTTTCTGTTTTCTTACCAACTGTCCAAGCTTGCTTCCCTCGTTCATTGATCTCGTTCCTTCATCTCCTTCATTGCAATGCACTTCATGTTGCTACAACATCATAGAAAAACAAGCCTTAAAAAGAACAACACAAAACAACAACAAAAACAAACTAAGAAACACAAACTAAGAAACAAAAACTAAAAGAAATGCCGAATTTATTTAACGTCGTCGGCACGACGAAGCTCCGTATTTTTAAGGTCGTCGGCACGACCCTAATGTTATCCGTATGGTGAAGGCTTGAAGCTCTTCACCATGAGCATCCAAAATAAGAGAGGTGGGAGCACAAAACTTCCAAGAGGAGAGTCTTGTGGAGGTGGAGATGGTTCCAAGGGAATTAAGTGGTTAGGGAGCTT
This sequence comes from Rubia yunnanensis, assembly GCA_037428765.1. Classification (NCBI taxonomy): domain Eukaryota; kingdom Viridiplantae; phylum Streptophyta; class Magnoliopsida; order Gentianales; family Rubiaceae; genus Rubia; species Rubia yunnanensis. The sequence goes on from CM075066.1 coordinate 18,961,061, forward strand.
AGGATAGTCGTTTGGCTCCTCTCTCGTTTCCCTCAAAACTTCCGAAAATATTAGAGTTGGTTCACTAGGTGGGAGAAGGGGTGACAATGCTAATGGATAATGTAGCACTATCACCTCTTCCTCCATTTTTCTATCCTCTACAACCAACTCCTCATCCCTTTCAAACTCAAAATCATTTTTATTGGTGACTTCACTCACCGAATCATCGAGTTCAAGTTGGGATGGTGTGTTTTCGGAATCACGAGCTTCCATTCGGGCCAATACCTCTAATATGTTCCTCACATGCCCCTCAATGGCCTCAACGCTAGAGGAGAGCTGGGTATCCGGCTCTTCACTAGTAAAGGGTTTCAAGTTTGCTATGGTATTTAAGACATCCTCACGTGTCAAACTTGAACTTCCTTGTTGGGCTTGGTTTTGGGGTATGGTATAGGGTGGTGATGGCCAACTAGGTTGCTCGTAATATTGGTTTTCTGGCTCATTCTCATACCACAAATCCGGACTACCATTCCATTCCGGATTGTAAGAGTTGTGGTATGGATAGCATTCTTGAGCTTCTTGCCCTTGAAAACCAATATCTCCTACCTCTTGATAGCACTCTTCATAGTACCCATGGTTTTGGAAACCAAGGGTTCTTTCTCGGTCATAGTGCTCTTCCCACAACAAAGGGCAAGATTCGGTAGGATGATCGAAATGACACATCCTACAAAACCTTGCTTGTTGAGCCTCTCTTCTCATCATGAGTTCCCTCAAGGTGAGACGCTCCATAAAAAAATTTTTTTTTTTTAAATTTTTTTTTATTTTTCAAAAGTTCGGAATCATAGTGCAAGGATTCTCGATAAAATAAATCACCAAGAACTCAAGCAATACCTACTCCGAACAAAAACAACCACCAAGTAGTGGAAAATAAAAACAACTAGCTAATATACAACCAAATACACCTAAATACTTAAGAATAAACGCCTCTTCCCCGGCAACGGCGCCATTTTGACAGGCGCGGGCGGTCGTCGCGCCCGCGCGCCAAAAGATAATTTATAAGCCCTCAGCGCTTACTTTCTACAACTAGGTAGATAGTGGCAAATCGGGGTCGTCCAATGAGAAGAGGGATCTTCCTAAGCGTCTAAGCACACAAATGGTTGATATACTAGGCTAGGAGTAAATAAATATATATACACACACTTAAAAGCGAGTAAAGGGGGGGGGGTTGGTTGATTGGTTCCTAAGTTAACAAAGATAAAAATACGAGATAACTAGCAACGTCAAGTGACTATGCTAATCATCAAACGAAACTAAGAAAAAGAAAGGTTTTAAACTACAAAGATAAAATGCCTTGGGGGCAACGGATATCCACTTCCACATCTAATGTAGTTCATCGAATCATTCACACATTCCATCATATAGCATTCATGACCCAACAATCACACACCCCATCTAGCAAGTACCACAACACACACACCACAAGGAGTTCTAAGTTCATGCTCGTAGATCTTCATGCAAAGGTGCTACGGAAGTTGTCACGTTCCTACACCTAAGCAATTCAACCACACAAGCACTCTCTATGCTCAAACCACTCATGGCACACATGCAGTGAAACACACCGTCAAGAGTACATAAACGCCAAACAACAAATGCTTCAGGAATGAGTTTAAATCACCTATTCAATACTTCGACTACTTGTCGTGGAGATTGAACTCCTATCCTTCTTAGTTCGTAGTTTGCGAGAGTGAGTTCGACATCTCTCGTCAAACCTCACCAATGGCTCCCGAGTCGCGACCACAACTCAAGGCGACATTGGTGGCATTTAGCACGAAGGACCAACAAGCTTGGCAATGCCTATGACCACTACACCGTGACTAGGCATTGAACCAATTCATGCAATTACACGAGATTGGATGAACGTGCAACGCACATTCATCCGCGAGCATATGACTCTCTCGTTTGCTACACAAACGAACGTGACGAAGAGTTCGACATCAATCACATTCGCCTAGCACATTGTCAACACACTAACACAATCGAAAGCTCTAATTCATACTATCACATTGCTAACAAGAACAGGGGGGAAATTAACCCAAATCCCCCAAACCCTAGCTAACAATTAATCCAAGCATTTCATATCATCAAGCTCTCAATAACATCAATGCAATCAACAATTAACATTCAAAGCACAATAAATGCACAATAGCAAAAACACCAAATAGATAGATATAAATGAATTCTTGCTACATAGATAGTGGAAGCTTCAATCCTTTGCTCCCAAGAACAAAACTAACCTAGATAAACAAAACCCATAACAAAGAACTAAAAGCTACAAAGAAAGAAGAAGAAATGGAAGAAAATCTAGGGTTTTGGAGCCAAAAATCGGGCTTAAGGCTTTGGAGAAGAAGGGTGAAGAGGTATTTATAGTGGAAGAAAAAGAGGAGAAACAGAGCTGCTGCAGGGCTGATTTTAAGCCGTCGTCGCGACTCGCGACCAAGTTCATCGCGAGTCGCGACCAAATCAGTAACTCAGCCCTGCTGTTTTGTTTTGCTTCCTCCGGGTGAACCGTTGATCCGTTTCGGGAGTTCTTGTAGTCGATTTTATAGTGCTCGAGAAGAGGAATCCAATGGTGCCACTCTTGAAGGCTGATTCTTCTCGGAAAATTCTGAGAACCCTGGACCATCCTTCACCCGTTGCTTTGCTCTCCTTTCTTCACCTCTTCACTTCTTCATGTCTTCAAAAAGCTCAAATGTAAAGGTCTTCAAATCTTCAAATCTTCAAAGATAAATCTTCAAAGTCTTCAAATCTTCAAAGTCTTCAAACAAATCACCTTGTCACACAAAATCATCTAAAAAGTGATAAAAACGTCAAAGCCGCCTTTATCCCTCCTTAGATGATTTCAAGGCAAAATGCCATATGTAGAGCACAAAATTGCACAAAACCTAATCCTAAAAAGCCTAAAATAACCATCTAAAATGGACACATCAGGAGGACTGGTTCAGATATGAGGATCACTTCTGGATCAGATATGAGGACTGGTTCAAATTGAATTCTTTTAGAAGTGGCTTTGTCCTGAGAACTGTTAGAGCCAATTTGACCCAAATTATCCTGAGAGAGTGCTTGTGCTTGCTGATTGGAAGCCTTAGTCTTTTGAGTATTGAGAGTCTGAATCTTAGGGCCCACTATTTGCTTGCTTGAGTTAGATTGATCCTGTTTCTGATTTGTGGAAGTTGGAGTGAGGGACTTGTCCTCTTTCTGAGCCAAGATTGTAGTGGCCTTCTCTGCAGGGGTAATACCAGAAGAGCTAGGTTTCATGTTAGAGGTAGGTTTCCAAATTGGGTTAATTGCTCCCCAGTGGAGTGTAATCTTCTGGAAATTGCTGGAACAATGTATTAAATCACATGTTAAGAAAAGGATATATATGTGAGAGAATAAAAAATACATAAAAGAAATGTTGGAAAACGTACCTGAATAATATCAATGTCATGCACGTGCCTAACAATTTTTTCCATGTAATACATGCAATGGTATTCACACTCCCAACTACTACTTTGTATCTTGTGCTGATGTAAAAGAGAATTTGTTAAAATGATTATGAACATGAAAATGACAGATGAAATATGACGTTATGGGGTAATATGTACATTGATGATTATGACATTCCATGTATAGTTCGAAGGGTAGGAGGTATTTTGGTCGGAATTGATCCGTCGATATTTTGTTGCAATCCTACAATCGATGAAAACATATTTATGTCAACATATTAAAAAATATTTTCAGAAATTGGGGTTCACACAATATATTGAAGTTGAAGGAATGACATGAATGTGTTCCACTTACAAATGAATCAATTTAAGGCATGACCTATTTCGTTTGCAAATTCCCCCAGTCATTGAGCCGATGCAATATACTCAACCGATTTCTAGTACAAAGACGAGCAAAAACTAATGGTCCCTACAAAAAATGGAAACACCAAAATACTTAAAATATATTTTGAAAATAAAATCACAGCATATGGTTGCTATTGCTTACATGTGGCCGGGACTAGCAACTCAGAAAATAAATGGAACTTACTTTTGATTGTATGGGAAGACGTACAGCCTCGCTTGAGTGCAGCACATGACAGCCAAAACCTTGTCCGCAGTCAATTGCACCATTGATTTGCCTTTTGAGCCATTGAATTTGAAGAGGCCGAAATAAACTGGACGTGGCCTCCATTAACCATCCCATCACAAAGGTATCTTGCAAAATAATATTGTAAGTGATACAAATATAGTGATACATCTATCTATAAATAATGTAACCATGCAAATTCTTACGATGTCCATATATCAAGTTGGCACCCACTGATCCACTCCATTTCATCTTCTACGTCCAAGCTGCTCATGAAGAGTCTTAGCTTGTTAGTAAATATGGCTGTATAGACTTCTTTTGATCCAAACACCTCCGCATTGAAATTGATGTGGAAGACTTTGTTTGGTCCACATATTTGTGTAGATAGCCTTAAAGCATCATTAATCTGTTGAACAGCAGCGATGCATTCTTGGTCTTCCGTGACCCCCTAATTACATTGAGAATCTAATAATGTTAGTTAACCAGTATTTGTATATAATTTAGAAGTGGATCATATTGTAAAGGCTAAAATGGGTTCTCACAAATATGTACTGGTTAGAAATCGACATGGGAGGAATTGGTTGCCCATTCTCCATTGATGTAGTATTTTATTTTGGAACTTGCTAATGGGTAAAATGTTAGTCATGCATTGGAAAAAATTGGTCAGAATGAAATGGTCTGGGGGTATGTGCCTCTCCTTTTACCGTTCGAGCGACCACCTCTCCATGCGGAGTATCTTCCTTAGCCACCGCCTCCTGTAAGGGATACAGTGTGTTAATAATATGCATCTGGATGCCATAGCCAGTTAATATGCTTATTTTTTTAACCCGTGTAGTGTCCTTGGAAAATTTTGGTGTGAGGTTTATTTGAGGACTTCCAACTTCGTCGACTACTAATTCTTGCGGAGGCGGTTGCTGCTCGTTCTCCTACGTAAGCAGATGAACAACATATTATGTTTTATTAATATCTAGAAAGATATATATGATTTGATAAGAAGAAAATACAATTATCACACCTCATCATCCTGTTGCCCAATCACACTTATCAGCTTTCCCGGCCATAGAATGTTATATCCAATGGCCTCAGTGACAAACTCAAATTCTTTGTGTTCAATCGGAAAAGGTGCCTTGGCAATGATCACAGGTCCATAAATATTTACTCACTCCCACTTGATAGGTAAGTCCGTGTCCGTGTCCTTTTGGAAACAAGATACCAAATGTAGCTACATCCCTTTCTCCGTTATGGTTCAAAACATATAGGCAGAACTTTTTTCCTTTCTGAGAAATAAACTCAAAGATTGGGGAAATACATCGGTTGGACAACAACTAAGTGCTATTAAGTAAAGAAAATTAAATAATTTTGTAAGTGCAATTGATAGATTATAACAAGAAATGAAGTCTACATATAGCTGCTAAAGGCTGCAGCGCGATGCAGCTTTCAGTTTTCAGCTGAGACTGAGAGCTGCATCACGCTGCAGCTTTCAGTGTTCATCTTCCATGAACTGTCTATCAAATAAAACTATATTGGAAAAGAGACATTTTCTCAGTTTACGTGGGAAAGAACAAGATGAAGATATATAACTAGGCCCAAACTACCAACATCCAAAATGAACGTTATAGTAGTCAATGTATCCCCACAAAATCATTTTGATAGGAAATAGAAATCCAGAAACTAAAAATCACAGAGCAAGAAAGGAGCTAACGATGAGGTTCATGGTATTGAATACCTTGTCATCCGCTACGGTTCCTTGTGGGTCACTGCATCCAGATGTTGATGGAATGAATACCCGGTTATCCTTATTCACGGGGGTGGAAGATGTAGCAAGGAAATTGCGGGCATCCAAGTGTGGGGGAATAGCTTTACCTAATTGTCCAGCTAGCCAATTTGTTTGGGCCTCAAATAAGGCAACAAATCTCTCCTTGAGCTCGATGACATCTGTTGGTAGTTTTTTTGAATTGAGATTCCCTCAGATGGTTTTGTGTTTGTGCTCCCACATCGAATAGATGCGTAATGGGTCACAACCATATGTGGTAGGGCCTCGTTCACCTTGGACATTACGGAGAAACCTCTCCAACGACCCCCATGATCCTTCTTACCCATTGCTTGAACGAGTATATCTTCTTTTCCTTGTATAACCAAATCTCCCTTTTTCTTCTTATCCGAAAGGGATTTCTAGGAAACAAAACATATATTAGTCATTACTATGCATTACATCCGAGAATATTAATAGAGATAAAATCAATTATGAATTATGCTCACAATAGTGGGGGCTGCTCTTTTAACAGAGTCGTTGGTGTAGGTTGATAATTTCTTGTCCCAGTTAGCTTTAAGGAACACCTCCGAGGGGTCTCATTTGAAATCCATGATTTGAACTAAAGCCTCCGCTTCTTCTACACTCTGACCTTGGTAGGTCATCGCCGTACCTCTCAAAGTTAATACTTTTAAGCCCTAAATGCTTCCTATCTACAATTAAGTAGATAATGGCAAGTCGGGGTCGTCCATGAGAAGAGGGATCTTTTCAAGTGTTTTAAACATATATAGGAGAAAACATACTAAGCATTTACATACATAGATACATATAAAAGCATGTAAACAAGGGGGGTTTAGGTTGGTTTGATCCTAAGTTATCAAATTATAGTACAACAACTAGCAAAGCAAGAGGACGATGCTTATCATGCAATACAACTAAAGATAAGATGAAAATAACAATTGACGGAACCTTGAGTGCAATTGACTTCCACTTCCAAACCTCTTATCCATCATTGAACATGCAACCTACTTACTACTTTCACTAATTGTTGTGAAGGATAAACTTCTATCCTTCTTAGATAGTAGTTTGCAAGAGTGAATTCGACATCTCTTGTCAAACCTCACCAATGACTCCCATAGTCAGAACACGACTCAAGGTATCCCATTGATGACATTTAGCACGAAGAATAAATAAGCTTGGAAACACTTATAAACACTACACCGTGTCTAATCATTTAACCGATTCATGCATTTACACAAGATTAGTCAAGAACGATCGACATTCATAGATTTCTATCATTTGCTACAAGAAACAAACATGACAAAGAGTTTAACATTATCATATTCACCTAGAAATTATCAATCCATTAACACAATCAAAAGCTCTAAATTATACTCATTGGATTCCTATCAAGAAAGGGGGGAAATCAACCCATTCCCCCCAAATCCTAACAAGCATATCATACAAGTATTTCTTATACTCGAGCTTTCAACAAAATTAAAGACATCAACAAACACATTCAATGCTCCATAAATGCATAATAGTAATAGTGATAAATAGGCTACAAATTGTTCTTAAGACATGGGCTTTGAAGCCTTAGTCAATTGCTCCCAAGAGATAGATTAGCTACAAGAGTTCATGCTAATCAATGCTAAACAACTAATCATAAAACAAGAGAATTCAAGGATGAAAATGGAAAGAAAAAGGGTTCTAAACAGTACTGTGAATCGCAGATGATGAAGAATGAGAATGAGAGGAAAGAGAGTGCTATTTATAGTACAAAAAGATAAGGTGAAATTCTGGCCACTCGCGACGGTCCTGTCGTGACTCGCGACTGATGCCAGAATTTTGCATTGTGTCCTTTTCTTCTTGTTGTGTTATATAATCATCATCATAGCGATTCCTCTCAGTTTTTAAGTCTTCAGTGGTTACAAAAATGGTCTTCAATGGCCTCCGGTCTTCATATCTTCAAAGTAATTCTTCAAAAGTCTTAAAAAGTGTGATCTTCAATGGCCTCCGGTCTTCATTGCCTCCGTGTTCTTCCCTTGTCACGCAAAATCCACTTAGAAGAGGTAAAAGAGCATAAAGTTGCTCTTACCCCTCCTAAGAGAATTTTAAGGTAAAACACAAGCTCTCGATAATAAAAGAGCACAAAAGTGACTCAAAATAGTAGTAAATTATGCATATAAAATGGACACATTAAGCCTCCCCACACTTGAACCTTAGTTGCCCTCGAGTAAGAAAAGATCCAAGCATACGAAGGAAATGACATATCCTCATCCTAACTACTAATCCCCCAAGTCAATACCTCACAAAACTCTCAATATCACACACCCCAATATTATCTTCAAATGAGAAATTTCCCACAACCCCTATTCCTAAATCTACCCAAACCATATCAACCCATTAATTCATTGATATCCCTAAAACATCTCCAAATCCCAAATTGATATTCCCAAATCCAATGATGCAAGGTGAAGCTAAAGACATGTATAAGGTTCAAAACACATGCTCCACTTTATATCAATATATCAACCTAAAAACGAAGCATATTAACGATCAAAATTTTTCATAACTTACTTCATCTTCTCCCGCTAAATTTTCCACTCCCAAACGGTCCTCAAGATGTAAGCTACCCGATCCATCCATATGGTCACCGCAACCTTATGACTCCTACGCCGGAAAATGAGTGAACACTTAAAAATTTTCAATTTCTCTCGTTTTCTCTCATTTTTCCTAGGAGCCCTTTCGGGTTTTCATCCTAGCCGCACATCATGTTTCTTTGGCTCACATCTCACCTTTTTCCACACATCTAGCCTCTCATTTTTTCCTAGGTCGCCCTTTCGGGTTTTCGACCTATCTGGGCCCCCAATGTTTCCTAAGTTGCCCTCTCAGGTTTTCAACTTAGCGGGATTCTTCTTTTTATTACTTTCTTTTTCTTTTTTTTCAGCATTGTTTTCACGTGTCTCCCATCCAAAAAGTAGCAAATTGCTTTTCAAATGTTAAGGCTAGGAAAAGTATCAAAACCAACATTATCCAAGTACATCAAAAGAAAAAAAAACCATCCCAAAACAAAAGGGAGAAAATATCCACAACAAAACACAAGAGTTATGCAAAAGTATCTCCAACCCTAATCACCTGAAAATAGTAGATACCCCTCCCCATACTTAGAACACTACATTGCCGTCAATGTGGACAATAGGACAAAAATGTACAAAGCAAAGTATGGAAAGGGTAAAGATGTGGTGCTCACAAAATCAATGTTGTGATGAAGAAGGGTTACTGCCAAAGTAGCGATGCTGGTACTGTGTCAGCCACTCTGTGCTCCTCTGCGTCCTCGCTCTCCGCCTCTCGGCTCCCAGATCAGGAACTGAAACACTACCTGACTAGGACTACAACTCATGGATACGAGATGACAAGTGGTCAATCTCCTCGTCCATATCAATCAAAGTCTGGGAGACAAATACATTGTGCTCCAATATTATGCTGTCCTATCGATGGAATCTATCCTGCATAGTCTGCATCATCTGCTCATAGAAGTCCGGTGGGGGATGGGAATAGTGAGGTGGAGCATCGTCCTCCTGCATGGGCTCCGTCTCTAGTGGAAGCTGCAAGGAGTGGTGGTGCTGCTGTCGCTTAGAGGGAGGTAGAGTGCTATCATCATGCTGAACGGGAGCTGGGCTGATGTCACGAAGCTCACACTGGAAATTATCTCTACATGAGGAGTCTGGTGAAATCGCCAAATCTCTCAGAGGTGTGTCAAATTCCAGCTTCGTCTTACTCTGCTGAGGAAGTGCCATGAATGTAACCTCCATCGCACCATATACCAATGGAAGAGCCCTGTGGTCCGTGTGACACTGAACATCTCAAATCTAACTAGCCTCTCAATGGTGATAAGATAGGACGTCTGCCTCCCTAAGCGTGGAAAGTCAGCTGGCGGAACCAATCCCAAGTACTCTGCTAAAAGGCCTATCATGCCTCCAACCATGATCTTCCCATTGGGTTTCCTGCCACCTCCATGATTCTCTTCATCCACAATTATGCCCACAGCCCATATCCTGGCCCCTCACTCATTAAGTGCCATAGAAAATGATTGTCTGGCACATTCGTCGGCTCTGCGGAGCAAAGTACTGAGCCAGCCAAGAGTCGGTGCATATAACAGAGTGCATGGTGGATAATGGCGCTACTCTTATCGTAGGAGTTCTTCGGCCTCATATTGATGACATTCCAAAAATGCATGTCACCCTCCAATGATCCCTCCCGGGCCTGTGGGTCCAGCCTGGTCCGTATCTCAGCAGTGTCAAATCCGAAGGCATCCTCAATTTGCGAGACAGTCAATTGCCCAGATATATCATCTAAGTGAAAAGCAATGTACCTCTCGCAGGGTTGATCACCCCTCATACTGCTCATACGAATCGTGGACAAGAACTTCAATGTGTACCTCCGGTAAGAGGGCGCGCTCCTACTCATAAACCCTTCCATTACCCCTTTTGCGAGGAGGCATCTCACAGGCTGAGTGAGGACGAGGGCATCTAATGTGGGCACATCGACAAAGCTAGTCTCCTTGAGTTGGCGCTTCTCCAGGGCCTCCCACCTCTCCGCATAGGACCTTGTGATCCGGATCAAACCCATGTACCTATCCGTAGGGGGAGTTATAGGTTTCAATTCCGGAGCCGGTTCAGGAGGTGGAGGTGGAGCGGCAGTGCGCTTGCCTCGTGGGGGATCCCTAGGTGTCTTTGTGGGGGCCATATCTATCAATCACAGCAAACACGTCAAACACAAAGGAATATGCGTATATGTAATATTGCAAATCCATACTCAACCTTAAACTAGTTCGTCATCACAAGCCAAATCAAAATCAAGTCTACTAGTTCAAGTCCTAATCGCAATTTCATATACAATCCATATTATGTCCAACAAGCCCACATTCTAAAATCCATGAAGTTCTCACATAGTTGAAATCAATATGCTATATTTCAAAATCACAGTTGTGCTCAACTAGTTTAGCCATCATTAGTACATTCACAATGTCAACATCTATGTCCCATGGCCAAACTACTCTAAGCAAAATAACATTGCAAAGCACAATAACACTTTATCCCAATAACAACCATGTTTAATCAAGGGCCAACATGCCTCATATCTAGCATAAGCCACTATCTACTCTCGCCCAAAGGAACACAAATGCATACAACCCAAAATCAATCAGGCATAATACAGTCCAAACCGCAGCAGGACAATATACAGTCCACACTTCAACCACAAAATATGCACACAATACCCATCAAATTAAATAGCAAGCACAACATATTCACCACAATCAACCAAGGTCCAACAATTTAATTTCTGAAAGCATAACACACAATCTCTACAATATCCAATAAATAGAGTATACATTCATAATCACAATTGAAGCTCAATAGAGTGAAGAAGTGTACCACTAAGATGCTTAGGAAGAAGAAAGAAGGAAGCCCACAATCAATTCAGAATTGAATTGCTCGAAGTGATAAAAACCCCTAAATTCTAGGGTTTGTGTGCTTTAAAGATTTTTCAACTTGTGGGCGCAATTTGGGAAGAAAGGAAGTGGTATGGAGTGGTGGTTGTGAGTGGTGGAGGTGGCGGTGGTGAGCGGCAGCGGCGGCGAGCTGCAGTGCTTGTGGAGAAGATGAAAGAGTCGTGGGGAAAAAGGAAAGAGCAGTGGATATGTGGCAATATGGGTTTAGCCCGTCTCTTAAAAATTATTCTTACGACCGTCGCTACTCGCGACGGGAGGTCATCGCGACTTGCAAAAAGTGGGATCTGAGGGCTGAATTTTTGCCCAAAATTTCTGAGCCCATTGCGACTCGCGAAGATGTAGCGCGACTCGCGATGAGGCCTCTTGAGGTCATCGTGACTCGCGGAAAGTGGGATCCAAGGGCTAAATTTTTGCCCAAAATTTTTGAGCCCGTCGTGACTCGCGACGAGGCTTCGCGAGGTCATCGCGACTCACGAAAAGTGGGGGCCGGGAGCTGAATTTTGACACAAAATTTCTGATTTGGTCGCGACCTGCGACCACTACGTGGAGACTTGCGATGGTCCTTCGCGACTTGCGATGGGGCCATCGTGACTCGCGGAAAGTGGAGGATGAAACCCAAAATTTGACAAAAAGGTTCTGAGCCCATCACGACTCGCGACGGTATGGTCGCGACTCGCGACGGGCCACTAACCTGGTACTTAGAAAAATTTTCTGCTTCCTTCTCTTGTCCAAGTCCTTCCTCCCTGACCCCAAGCATTTCTCCCTTCAAAATTCCAATGCCTTGGATTCACAATTTCTACAAAATCATGGAAAAAAAAACAACCCGTGAAAATCACAAAGCAAAACAATGAAAATAATGACAAAATCTAAAGCCAAACAACATCAATGGAAAGTCACGAATGAAGATCTGGATGATCCAAACCAAGTTTATTTAACGCCGTCGGCACGACTCACTACCCCTTTTTTTGGAGCTTACCCACAAAATGAACCGAGATAATCGGTTTCCTCTCCTCGATTCGGGTCAAAAGAATTGGGATTTGCATCACCATCCCCCAACAAGACCTTCTTCAAGTAGCCTAGGGTTGCTTCATGTTTCCTTATCATCTCCAACAGCTTATCTTTTTTATCCATGGTGATTTCAAGCACGTTAGCACTTAGGTGTTTCTCTCTTTCTCTAAGAGGTGAACATTCAAGAGCTTTCAGTGGTGGTTTGCGCTCATTACCGAAATATTCCCATGAGAAAGAGGGGGAAACATCCTTACTGGCTTACCCGCAGACACACACAAAGTGTTGGATGTTGCATTCCAAAGAGTGTATTCGCCATTTTTGCTTTCCTTCAAGTTAGTACTAGCAACATTTGAAATCAAATCATCACTCAACACATCATTTAGGGCAGCATTTAAGAAACTAACATTTTTGGGCTCAATCACATCTTGCTCTTTATCATCGATAACATTGATAGCTTGGCAAGAATGGTATCTACTAGGGTGATCAATAGAATTATTAGTGTCAAATTCTACCTTCCATCCATTAAATTCCATAGTCAATGTTCCTTTATGCACGTCAATTATAGTCCTTGAAGTCTTTAGAAATGGCCTTCCTAAAAGAATAGGTTTAGAGCTATAGTCACCTCCCATCTCAAGAACATAAAAGTTCGCGGGGAATGTCAAAGAACCCACTTTCACCAACACATTCTTCACAATACCTTTCGGGTATGTGCTAGAGTGATCAGCTAGTTGGATAACAACCCCGGTTTTGTGCAAAGTGCCTAGATTTAGACTTTCATACAAGGAATATGGGATCACATTGATTGAAGCACCTAAGTCTAACATGCCTTTGTTAACACATTTTCCTCCTATCTCACAAGGGATTGTAAACATTCCCGGATCATCACATTTAGGGGGCATCTCATCGTCAAACACGGTGGAGACCTATTCACTCTTCACACTCTTTTTCTTACTCTTCAATTGTTGTTTCCTATTGACGGTGCACAATTCTTTAAGAAATTTAGCATATCTAGGAACTTGATTTAGAGCAATTAAGAGTGGAATATTTACCTCACATCTACGAAAGACTTCGTAGATGTTTTTGGTGTCCTCCTTAGTCCTTTTATCCATTAGTGCCTCTGGAAACGGTGGTTCCGACACATAGATAGGGATCTCCGGCCCTCTTGATTTCTTGTGAGGTGGGGATGAGGTTTCGGGATTTGACCCCGGTCTTGGCACAAATGTTTCCACCTCTGTTTCTCCTCCTTTGCTCCCATTGGCCAACTTCTCGGCATTCTCCTCATGATCTTCTTCTTTCTCAACCCTCCACTCAACAACCATCGTTTGTGGCTCCTTCACTTCCCTTCCACTCCTCAACGAGATTTCACTCACATTTTGTCTAGGATTGATTTCCAGTTGGGAGGGAAGTTTGCCTTTTTCTCGGGCTTCCACCCGGTTCACCATTTGAGCTATTTGGCTCACTTAGGTTTCCAAGTTCTTGATGCTTGCTTTGGTTTCATCTTGGAATTTCTTGCTTTTTTCCGTGCACATGGCCAACCAGTGAATGGCTTGCATCACCTCATCCTTTGATAGCCCCGAGCTCTCCCCTTGGTCTCGAGGTTTATCTTGGAGCCTTTGGAATTGTTGTTGAGGTGGCCTATATTATTGTTGAGGAGGCCGGTATGGTTGAGATTTTTGGCTTCCTTGAAGGTTTCCATACCGGAGGTTCGGGTTATCACGATTTCCCGAATTGTATGGCTGGTTTTGGTACCCTTGATACCCTTGGTAGCCTTGGTGACCTTGGTAGCCTTGACCACCTTGATACCCTTGGTTGCCTTGGTATCCTTGATTCCCATGATACCCCATGGCACTCACCTCTTCGACGTAGTCTTCTTTCAAAGTGAGAAAAGTGTCCATAGGATGCGCCGAGCAACAAATTTCACATGATTTAACATGTGGCGCATTTCTGGGCGTTGTCATCAAAGATTTCACCAGGGATGCAAGGGCCGAGACTTGATCCTCTAGCTTCCCACTATTGGAAGAGTCACTCGTGGGCATTGGATTTCTCCTTCTCAAATCGGCTCTTGAGCTAAAGTTTCGTGATTCTTCCACTAGCTTCTCGTACAATTGCATGGCCTCGGAGGATGTTTTGTTCCCAAGGGTTCCACCACAAGAACTCCTTACCAACCTTTGATCTTCATCAAGAAGGCCATTGTAGAAGTTATAAACCAAATCCCCCTCCGAATAACCATGGTAAGGGAAACTTGCAAGAAGCTTCTTGAACCTCTCCCAATAGTCGAAGAGAGATTCTTCATGCCATTGAAGGATGTTGCTTCTATCCTTCTTCAAGGTAGCGGATCTAGAGGCTGAAAAGTATTTGGCAAGAAACTTTGTTTTCATATCAAGCCAACTCTTAATGCTCTTGGGCAGTAAGTAGTGGAGCCAATCTCTTGCACCATCCTTTAGTGTGAACGGGAATACCTTCAACTTATAAAAATCTTCATCCACCCCGTGGGGAACCGTACCACCGCACAAGAAGTGAAACTCGGTGAGTTTTTTATTGGCATTCTCTCCTTGCCAACCAAGGAAGATGGGTAGCATATTGATGAACCCGGTCTTTAGGTCAAAATGCCTGTTTGGTCCAACCACGGGGTATTTGATACACATCGGTTGTTGATCTAGGTTGGGTGCTATGATGTCTCTCAACAAAGGTTTCCCCAAGGGGATCTCTCTTTGGTGGAGAGGAGGATGGTAAGGTTTCCCTCTCGGATGCTCATCTTCATGCTCAATTTGATGTTCCATTGATGAAGATGTATCCGCAAAATGGTCACTAGGAGGGGTGTTATTCACACTTTCCAAAGAAAGCCTCCTAGCCCGTCTCAAATTCAACTCCAACTCAGGGTCGTAGTGTAGGGGTTCTTGTGAAGAGGATCGCGTGCGAACCATACACCAAGTACTCGAACAATACGTCTCCAAGCCAAATGAAAATGGAAAATCAACTAAGAAATCAAAATAAAAACCAAAGTAACAAATATTTACAAATAGCATATAATCACACATAATATGCCCAAACACTTAAAAATAAATGCCTCTTCCCCGGCAGCGGCGCCAAAATTTGGGATGTCATTGCCGTACCTCACAAAGTTAATACTTTTAACCCCTAAATGCTTCCTATCTACAATTAAGTAGATAATGGCAAGTCGGGGTCGTCCACGAGAAGAGGGATCTTTTCAAGTGTTTTAAACATATATAGGAGAAAACACACTAAGCATTTACATACATAGATATATATAAAAGCATGTAAACAAGGAGGGTTTTGGTTGGTTTCATCCAAAATTATCAAATTAAAGTACAACAACTAGCAAAGCAAGAGGATGATGCTAATCATGCAGTACAGCTAAAGATAAGATGAAAATAACAATTGACGGAACCTTGGGCGCAATTGACTTCCACTTCCAAACCTCTTATCCATCATCGAACATGCAACCTATTTACTACTTTCACTACTTGTTGTGAAGGATAAACTTCTATCCTTCTTAGATAGTAGTTTGCAAGAGTGAATTCGACATCTCTTGTCAAAACTCACCAATGACTCCCGTAGTCAAAACACGACTCAAGGTATCCCATTGATGGCATTTAGCATGAAGAATCAACAAGCTCGGCAACACTTATAAACACTACACCATGTCTAATCATTTAACCGATTCATGCATTTACACAAGATTAGTCAAGAACGATCGACATTCATAGACTTCTCTCATTTACTACAAGAAACAAACATGACAAAGAGTTCAACATTATCATATTCACCTAGCAATTGTCAATCCATTAACACAATCAAAAGCTCTAAATCATATTCATTGGATTCCTATCAAGAAAGGGGGGAAATCAACCAATTTCCCCCAAATCCTAACAAGCATATCATACAAGTATTTCATATACTCAAGCTTTCAATAACATTAATGAAATCAACAAACACCTTCAATGCTCCATAAATGCATAATAGTAAGAGTAATAAATAGGCTACAAATTGTTCTTAAGACATGGGCTTTGAAGCCTTAGTCAAGTGCTCCCAACAGATAGATTAGCTACAAGAGTTCATGCTAATCAATGCTAAAAAACTAATCATAAAACAAGAGAATTCAAAGATGAAAATGGAAAGAAAAAGGGTTCTAAACAGCACTGTGAATCGCAGATGATGAAGAATGAGAATGAGAGGAAAGAGAGTGCTATTTATAGTACAAAGAAGATAAGGTGAAATTCTTGCCACCCGTTGGTCGCGACTCGCGACGGATGCCAGAATTTTGCATTGTGTCCTTTTCTTCTTCGTGTGGTATATAATCATCATCATAGCAATTTCGCTCAGTTTTCAAGTATTCAATGGTTACAAAAAATGGTCTTCAATGGCCTCCGGTCTTCATGTCTTCAAAGCAAGTCTTCAAAAGTCTTCGAAAGTGTGATCTTCAATGGCCTCCGGTCTTCATTGCCTCTGTATTCTTCCCTTGTCATGCAAAATCCACTTAGAAGAGGTAAAAGAGCATAAAGTTGCTCTTACTCCATCTAAGAAAATTTTAAGGTAAAACACAAGCTCTCGATAATAAAAGAGCACAAAATTGACCCAAAATAGTACTAAATTATGCATATAAAATGGACACATCAGACCTTCATCCAAAAGCTCGTTAATTTTAGCCTTTCTTTTCCTCTTCTCGAGTTCTATTGCAACCCTACGATTCCCTCCACTGCCCGTGTGATGGATGTACTCCTCCTGTGAGGTGCTTACTTTTGCTGCATCACTTAATGCCTATTTGGCCATCAATTTGTAAAATACTCACAAAGTAATGACTAGAGATTAATAATTTTCAAGAAATTACCTTAAATTCAGGGGTTGATCTGTGTTTCACAAATAGCTCCCACTCATTTAGGGGTTGATCTGTGTGACTAGCGATAATCTCTCTATGCACAAAAACCAGGTTTTTTTGCACGATGTACATGTGAGCCACCTTAGTCTTCCAATTCCTCCCGTTTTCTCCTGCATAAATTGTCCATTTATTTTGGAACTTATTCATCTCATTGAACGTCATTTTGGTTTGTATATCCCAGCTAATCTAGTGGACAATTATACAACTTGTTAGTGCAAAATGTAATGAAGTTGACATGAACTGATGAAAATGGAGGATTAGAACACACTTACGAGAATGTCTTCCCATGCATCTTTCTTTACATGGTCTGGGACTGATTTCCAACTATGCCATGTCCCGAAGCGGATTCTTTGTCGGAAGGCATATCAACATACATCGACCATCGGCTGTGCATAACTAGGGGTTCGAAGTCATCATCGAAGAATATTTTAAGTGCCTTGTTTTGCTTCGCTAGCAACACGGACTTGCACGTGACTATGCCTCTACTCTTGCAATATTCTTTAATCTCAAACTTGTCGAAGCTCCCACTCATGTCATCTTTTAACATAGTTTCTTCTTCTTCCCCCAACTTTTCAGATCCTAAGCAATATTTGGGTGCATCATCCACTTCCTTGTTATTTTCATCACAATTGTCATCTTTTGGAGGGGTAACATATTTCTCTTCAACCACTTTTGTACCGCCGGAGTCAAACAATTTCTTCCTTGTCTTCGCCATTCAATGTCTTGTATGAGTCAATCAAACAAAAGGAAATCTTAATACAACACATCTGAAGATGAATTTCCAATAACAACCAACCAAGAACATGTTGTACGGGGGCAAAAACTTGCAAAAATTCATATAGGGACGAAAACAGGGTAGGCAAAAATTATAAAATTATTAGCAAACATATCATCAATCCACATGAAACACTATCCACACTAGTAACCCAAGAAATGAAAACACAAACTCACAAACTAAGAGACCCACCAAAATATAGCTATTCATTAAGCCCGAGAAAGATGCAAACTACCAATCACTCATACCTTATTGAAACACACTCTCGGTGGTCTTGTATTTTGCCAAGATCCGGCTGCCTTTGTAACACGCTTTACTGGGCCGAAAATCCACCAGAATGGCGAGAAAATTTGTGAAGCAGAATCTCGAGCAAAATTGGGAAGTAGGATCGCAACCAAGATTGGGAAGTAGAACCGCTCGAACTAAATGGTGAAGGGATGGACAATATCTTTGGGAAAAATTGGCAGGGGGTTATGGTGGAAAGAGGAAAAATTTGGGGTTAAGGTTATGGAGGGAAGAGGGAAATCGGTAGAGGTGTTGGGGTGGGAGGGGTACGAAAATTTGGGGTTAAGGTTATGGAGGGAATAGGGAAAATTTGGGAGGGAAGGAAAATGATGCTTTGTTGGGTCATTTTAGTGTTTTATACTTTCAAATGGTTTTTTTTAAAAAACATTAGACTAAATTATTTTTTTGGTCCCCTACAAAGTATCTTTTGGTCCCCATTTGCAAAACAACCCATCAACGGTACCCAACAAATTCAAAATGATATGCTTTAGTCCCCAGAGGTGGTTTTCAGGGAAAATCAATGGTAAAATTGGTCAAAATATGTAAAATGACCATTATACCCCTGAGTCTAAAGAAATAAAAAAATTGTCAGGAGGCAGGAGGTTTGAGGGCTAGAGGCAGGAGGTTCGAGGGCTCGAGGAATGAGGCATAAGGGCTAAAGGCATGAGGCTCGAGGGCTTAAGGCATGAGGTTCGAGCGGAAGTCTACTTATAGCAAAAGTCTACTTAGAGCGGTAGTCTACTTAGAGTTTAATTATACCATTCTTGCTGCCTTTGTTGGCTAAATTGGTCATTATCATGACTTGAGTTAGGTTCAGTATTTTTTATACTATTTCGTGAAAATTGCTCGTATCAAGAATTGTGTATTTACTGTTTTATACTATTACTTGTACACATAGAACGGCTAGAGAATTAGAGTCTAACCAGGAATTAGTCTGAGTCAATACAAACATGTTTAAGTACCTTGCTTGGTAGTAGCCTCACTTAGTTGCACTTGAGGAAGACTGTATTTGAGTCGCCGTAACCAATTATTATTGTATTGCTCACAAAAATATATAGAGTACAATAAGGAAACATAATATGAGTAGAACTCTAGCTTAGTAACCATTTACTCTAACATTAGTATAACATTATTAGAAAATTATCTATTGTTGACAGGAATATATAGAATACAAAAGGAAGTATAGTCCTACTAACACTCTGGCCTAGTCAACATCACTTCTTCAGAATCGTTAAAATCAATCCTGATTTACTATAACACCCTCGAGCTCTCGAACCCCTCGAGCCCTAGAAACCATCCACCACTCGAAGCCCTCCACACCTCGAACCCCTCTAGGCCTTGAAGGCCTCCACCCCTCGAACCTCTCTAATCTCGAACCCCTCCAGCCCTCGAACCCATCGACCCCTTGAACCCCTCCACCTCTCCACCTCTCCACCCCTCGAACCCCTCCACCCCTCCACCCCTCCACCCCTCCACCCCTCCACCCCTCCACCCTCCACCCTCCACCTCCCAAACCCCGCGACCCCTCAAACCTCCCGACCCCTCTAACCCCTCAACTTGTCGAACCTTGAACCCCTCCACCCCTCGAACCCCTTGACCCTTCAAACCCCTCGAGCCCTCGAACCCCTCCAACCCTCGAACCCCTCTAATCTCGATCCCCTCGACCCCTCAAACCCATCGACCCCTCAAACACATCCAACCCTAGACCCCTCATATCCCTCGACCTCTCGAACCCATCCACCCCTCAAACCCATCCACCCCTCAAACCCATCCACCCCTCAAACCCATCCACCCCTCAAACCCATCCACCCCTCGAACCCTCGTACCTCTTGACCCCTCGAACCCTACCACATCTCGAGACCCATCGACCCCTCGTACCCCTCGACCCCTCGAACTCATGCACCCCTCGTCCCCCTCGACTCCTCGAACCTATCCACCTCTCGAGACCTCGAACCCCTTCACCCCTCCACCCCTCCACCCCTCGAACCCATCCACCTCTCGAGACCCATCGACCCCTCGTACCCCTCGATGCCTCGAACACATCCACCCATCGAACACATCCACCCATCGAACCCATCCACCCATCGAACACATCCACCCATCGAACCCATCCACCCATCGAACACATCCACCCATCGAACCCATCCACCCCTTGACCCCTCGTACCCCTTGACTCCTCAAACCCATCCAACTCAACCAGCCCCTCGAGGTCTCCAGTTCCTCGAGCCCCTCGAGCTCTCCTGCCCCCCGAGCTCACCAGCTCCTCGAGGCCTCAAGCTCATGTACACCTTGAGCTCTCCAGCTCTTTGAGCTCCCCGAACCCCTGTAACCTCAAACCCCCCGAGCCCGCGAGCCACTCACATCCCTCCAGTTCTCAAGCCGCTTGCATCGAACCTCGAAAGTAAGGGGTCGAGCCTCGATCTGTGCTTCTTAATACAGTTAACATTTTCAACCCATGTCTTTGTAAAATTCATCCCAAATGGGTGTAAAATTCAGCCCAAATGTTTGTAGACTTGGTGCAATGTGTTTGTGAAATTGGTCACTCAACCCAGCCAATACCCTAACACCTTTCCTCTCACAAGCTCCCTCCACATTCCTCTCTCCTTCCAACGGAAAACTCTATCTCCGCTCCCTCCGTCGTCTCCGCTCCCATTGCTGACCCCGCTCCCTCCGCCCTCCCTGCTCCCTCCGTCATCCCTGCTCACTCCGCCATCCCCGCTCAATACCACCTCCGCTGAGCTCCGTCCCTTCCACCATACACCTTCTACCAAGCTACCATCTGCGAAGCTCCGTCTTCCAAGCTCTATCGGCCAAGCTCTGTCTGCCAACCACCGTCCACACTCCAAACACCTTTCGTCAACAAACCATAGTCCGAATTAGGTAAGCGGATACACACTCGTGTTTGGTTTCCTAGGGATTGTCTATAATTTTTGTATAATATAGGTTTGATTTCATGAAAATGCCTAATTGTGATGAACCTTATTGTGCTTTTGTTTTGCAAATGCGTGCGTAATTGTGTACAAACCTTATTTTTTATTCTGAATTTGAAAAAGAATGATTCTGGAAAATAACTTATTGTATAACCCCTCAAATATTTTCATGTGAGGTTATTCTAGATGGTAAATTTATCCGTGGTAGTGTTAATATTTTGTCCACCTAGTTTTCTTATTTTGCTTGTGCTTTTATTTTTGAAATGTGGAAGTAATTCTGAAAAATCCCGATTCTGTATTCTGCATGTGAGAAAACATGAATCTGTGAAAAAACCTGATTCTGTATTCTGTATTCTGAAAGTTGATTGTGTATTCCTGATAGAAAATTTTCATGTAAGGTTATTTATGTTTTTGAATTTTTTCCTGCTTCCGTTAATATTTTGACCACCCAGTTTTCTAATTTTCCGTTAATATTCTAACCACCCACTAATATTCTGGCTTGTGTTCACACTTTGCTAGCGTATTACGTACCATAACACATTTATTTTACCAGGTATGGCCCCCAAAAAGAGTGCACCCAAGAAGAAGACCAACACCCAAAATGCAAGGAAAAAAACCAGAGTCGGCGAGAAGGAGGAGCGTCAGCACGAGTCTCGAATTGTCCCCTCGAACAATTCAATACCGATCGCAGAAGCAAACTGTCCTGAGGTAATAACTATGTACAAAGAATTTATTAGCAGGGGCCTCATACTAGAGAGAGGGTTGAGACTAGAAAAGCCCTACAAGGACTACGTGAACGATCACGGCTGGGTAGGCTTCATCTCACAACCACCTCGTGCAAACCAGACCATGGCATGTAAGTTCTTGTCGCTCATAAAGTACAAGAATTGTACAGATGTTTTCCTTCGTGGTCAGTTCATTGAGCTTGCAACGGATGTGATCAATATGTTCTACAAGATCCCACCGAAGCCCTCGAGTTTGTACGAAGCCGACGAGAAAGCTGTTCAATAAGCTTCATGGGAAGACATCATAAAACAAATCTATGATGATAGCAATAAAGTTATCCGGAATCTGCCACAAGAATGGTCCAGCATTGAGAAGAAATACTTGACTGAAAACATGAACGTGTGGTACAGTTTCATAGCTTCCCGGCTTCTCCCGGTGAAAATGAATAGTGAGGTTCATCGGTCCCGTATGTTGCTGCTCTACAAGATCAAGAAAAATATGAGCATTGATGTTGGGGGTACGCTAATGGCGTACATCTGGGATTGTGTCAATGCCCGTAATTGCATAGGCTTCTCCTCACTCATCATTGCCATATGTGTGGAAGCAGGTTGCAGATTCAAAGATGATGATGTCACAATGATGCCAAAGCTTCCCATAAACCCGCTAATATTCTCGAAGAAGAAGAACGTTGCTGAGTCATCTAGGGCAGCAACAAGTAAATCATCTAAGGAGAACTCGGATGGGGACATGGCAGCATTGCAACTAAAGGTGGATCACTTGGTGCGATGGACATCACAGGTTGGGAAGATCCTCACTGCCATGCGTGGCGAGAGGATCAAGGAATTGGGTCCAATCCCTACCTTAGATTCGCTAACGTCCAACACTGGGGAGAACAGCTCGCGCAGGGATTGACTACCTACATTGAGCTCACATCTTCATTTTCACAGGTTGTTTCTTTTGCTAGGTTAATATGGAACTTTGATTCGTAGATTTTTTATTTGCAAAACATATATTGCTACTGTATTGCTACTCTTTGGATGTGATTTTAGAATTTGACATTTCTAGTCTCATAACGTATTCATGTTCTTGTCTTAGAGGAACTGAACGAGCAACTCAAAACAGGTAATGTGTGTGTAAAAAAGCTGCAGCGCGCTGAACCAAAAGAGATGCAGCGCGCTGCAGCTGGCAGCAGCTACCACAGGAAAATGAAGGTAATTTTGTCCAAGGCTTTACCAAAATAGCGGCAGCGCGCTGTAGCTCACAAAGCTGCTCAAAATGGGGGCCAATTGGAACATAGTTGTAGAATAGTTAACAGTGGTACAAAACACAAAAAACTACAAAAATACATAAATTTTATCTCGAATTCATTGATCGACCCCCGCTAGTATTCAACCATCTTCCTCTTCTTGGATTGAACGTCTCGAATTTCTTGGCCATCTTCATCTATCCAAATGCCATCTCTGTGTTTCCTCCGCATTGCTCCTGCCTCAATCCTGTTGTTATTAAGTAGAGGAGAAATAGAGGAGAACTCTAACCTTTCACTTGTAACTTCAAAATCAATTTCATCACGAATAGAGAATTTCTTACCTTGTAACACAACAGACCAACATACATTGCATGGGTCATTTACGTAGAAAACTTTTCTTGCTTGTTTGGCAAAAATAAACTGATCATTTTCATATGTTTCACGAGTCTGGTCAACAAGGGTAAATCCCATTGTGTCATCAGTTCGAACTCCAGTTGTGTTATCAAACCACTGGCACTTGAAAATAGAATCTTGAATTCTCCGTAGTCAAGCTCCCAAATCTCATCAATAACACCATAAAACGACATCACAGCTAGGACTGGTTTATTGTCTTTCTTACTTGCTTGCCACATAGTCTCCGACTCAATGTATACCCCATTATTTTGTGTTGTGCTCTTTAAATCTTGGTCCCTAGTAGCAAAATAGATACCATTCATGTCATATCCATAATACCTCAAAACCGTGCAGTTAGGCTTCCTTGCAAATGCCCTAATTTTTTGGTCGTAATCACCTACATTGCATCGATCATACAACCAATTCACAAACTTGTCATTGTGCTCCAATTGAACTTTATTAGGGGGCCACGTGGGATAAGACTCTGTGATCGAATTAAGGTGCTCGGTCACATAAGCAGTAGTCTCCATACAATTCCTCAACACATACAAATGAACTGACACCATATCACTATTTAATGGAGTAAATAACATTCCCCTTGACCTCGGTTTGCCCACCTTCCTTCCAACATGTCGATTCAGGGGCACCTCAAAATTTCTATGTTCCTCCAAATAGCTAGAGAAAAAATCAATTACTTCTTTGGTAACATACCTCTCAACAATACTAGCATCCGGCCGACTCACACATTTCATGTATCCCTTGAAGACTTTCATGTGACGCTCGAAAGGATACATCCAACGCATACCAGCTGGACCACATATCTTTACCTCTCGCACTAAATGAACAACCAAGTGAACCATTATATCAAAAAAAAGATGGAGGGAAATATATTTCCAACTTGCATAGCACAACAACAATCTCTTTTTGTAGGACATCCAAATGGTCCCGATCAATAGACTTCCGGCATATGGAAGCAAAAAATAAACAAAGTCTAGTGATTGAGTACCTTACGTCAGCCTCCATTACCCCACGAATAGCAATAGGTAACAATTGTTGCATCAAAACATGACAATCATGAGATTTCAACCTAGTCATCCGACAATCCGTCATAAATAACCGACTCACATTCGATGAATAACCAATTGGGACCTTCACTGATTTCAAACTATCACAAACTCATATTCTCTCCTCCTTTGACAATGTACAAGGTGCAGGGGGCAAGTAAGTTCTCTTACCCTTCACTTTTGGGGCGAGGTCATTTCTGATTCCCAAATCAACCAAGTCCAGTCGGGCATTCAAACTATCTTTCGTCTTCCAGGGAATATTCAAGAGGGTGCCTATCAAACTTTCACAAACATTTTTCTCAATATGCATCACATCTAGGAAATACCTAACCTCAAGATGCTCCCAGTACGGTAGATAAAAAAATATTGATCTTTTCTTCCATAGACCATCACAATGTATTATGTCCTTGCCTTTATACTTTTCCAATGTCACTCTCAATTTATTAACCTTATTGTGAATCTGCACACCAGTTAGTGGTGTATGGGATTTCCTTCGTTTTTTCCCACCAACAAAATTGACCACATCATCCTAGTATTTATGGTTTCCTTGCAGCCATTTTCTATGGCCAAGATACACTGTCTTTCTTCCATGTCTTAGCTGTTTGAATTATGTCTTCTCCTCAAAAATAGGACATGCTTTGTGCCCCTTCACAACATAGCCCGACAAATTTCCATAGGCTGGAAAATCATTGATCGTGCAAAAAAGCATGGCACGTAATTGAAATTCCACATTCATGTGTGCATCAAATACCAACACCCCTTTTTCTTCCCACAATATCTTCAAATCATTGATCAATGGTCTCAAATACACATCAACCTCGTTCCCAGGTTGTCTAGGACCTGAGATTAACAAAGGCATCATAACATATTTACGTTTCATGCACAAATAAGGGGGCGAATTATATATAACCAACATCACGGGCCAAGAACTATGCTTCAATGACATATTACCAAATGGATTCATCCCATCAGTACACAATGCAAGGCGTAAATTTATAACCTCCGAACCAAATGAAGGATATCGCTTGTCAAAATTTCTCCATTGTTCATCGTCTGTCGGATGTCTTATCTTGTGGTCGCTTGGTCTTTCCCGCTCTCCATGCCATCGCAAGTTCTTTGCATCTTTTGAATTCGCGAATAACCTCTTTAACCTAGGAATTAAAGGAAGATACCACATACACTTCAATGGGACCTTCTTCTTCTTCTTACCCAAACACCCATCATCACCATTCCTCACACCCTTATATCTTGAATGTTTCCACACGAGAAATTGAACCGCATCTTTCAAATCACCGTCATAAAACACACAATCATTTGGACACGAATAAACTCTCTCCAAGCATGCATTTATGGTTATTATAACTACTAGCTATTTGATTGAAATTCCAAGAAGTTAATGAAAACTTACATCCATGAGTCTTCATTGAATTGAGTTATTACTCACAATCCAAAAAATCTTCCATCAATGAAGGGAGAAGGAAACTAAAAGCTCAGATCTAATTTTAGAGGAGTAGTTCGGAGCATTAAATGCTCAATATAGCACAGGTTTTTGTGAATAGTACGTAAAACCGGTGCCATTTTTCCTATTAGCACCGGTTTTTAACCGGTGCAAAATCAAATGGTGCCATTTTTCCCACTTTTTTCCATAATTCTTTTAGCACCGATTTCTTTAATTTTTTAGCACCGGATTCTAAAACCGTTGCCAAATATATACTTTACACCGGTTTTCTTTAATTTCTAGCACCGGTTTTCAAACCGGTTCAAATTTAGCACCGGTTTTTGAAAAATTTTAGCACAGGTTTTTCAAACCGGCGCCAAAATTTTCAATTTACCGGTTATGCGGATTTTTAGCTTTAAAATTGGTTTTTTTTATTTTTAGCACCGGTTTTCTAACCGGTGTTATATTAACACCAGTTATTATAAAAAAAACCGGTGCTAACATAATTATAACCGGTGCTAACATAATTATAACCGGTGCTAAATTAACACCGGTTTTAGAACCAGTGCTAAAAAAATAAAAATCGTTTCTATTACATTATTTGCGCCGATTATTAAAATCGGTGCTAAAAAACTGGTGTTAAAGAGGAGTCTCTGTGACAGTGGTGAGACGATTTCGCACAAAACTTTGTCCAATGTTTGGTGTCAGTTCCCAAATTTCAAGGGGGAAATTTTCCTTTCTTTCCACTACGAAATAGCTAAAGAACCCATATAGGAAGCATTGAACTCTCACAGTTCGAATACTATAATGTTTTTTTTTTATGACTAACTATTGCACTCTCTTTGGTTTTTAAAAATTGACTTTTTCTATTTGATCATTTTATATTGTCACTTTCATTTTTAATAAAATAATTCATTTCATTTCATATACTCAATTTATTTTTCTCTCTTCATACAATTTCTTTCCTTCATCTTACTTTTCAATGAAATTGATAAATTAATTGAGTGCTAATATTTCAAGACTAAAACGAGTATACTCCTATACTTTCTGGCTTCTGAAGCTGAAGTGTCATGGAAGATAAAAGTCTTCTCATGTGACATTAAAATGGCCACCCATTGACTTTAGTAAAATCCTTAGGCGTCTCTAGCTCACGGTTCGATAATCTGTCCAAGATACCGACCAATTTTCTGCTTCAAAAGTATTTCTTAGCAGTTTGCCGTTTCCCTTATTTGTTCTTCAGAAGGCACCAAGCGCCAGTTGCGATGGTCCTTGTTTTGATATAAATATATTTCACAATGAAAGTGAAAAGATTATTTTTTGTTATACAATTACATGATATTTTTTTCATCATCCATTAGTTTAACATACAAGGAATTAAATGAGGTAGTCTCATTAAAAATCATTAGTGTTGTAATGGCCTATAAAAGGCAATTTTATCGGAAATTTAAAGGCACTTTTTTGTGCATTTCGTGGTTGTGTCTTTAATCAATCAGAACATATGGAAGTTCAAGGAACCGCCTTTAAATTGAACTAGAAACAGTTTTCAAGTTCAGAGCGAAAAATTAGATCTGGAATCACCATTGCAAAAAGATCACAGCAATCAACAGAGAAAGTTAAAAGTCAGATCTTTGTACATAAAAAGAACAAATTTGGCTATACATAACCAAAGGCAGTGGAGCTGGACTCGGTGGCGGTGGTGGAGCTCACAATTGAAGACACTGGAGACGCGATGGTGGAGCTCGACCGGTGAAGTAGATCGGCACCGGTGGAGCTTGACGGGAGGCGCTGGTGGAGCTCGCGACAGGAGGTGCCAGTGGAGCTTGACTGGAGGCGGCGGTGGTGGAGGCGCCGGTGTTTAGGCGGAGGAATAGGAGATGGAAAATAGGGTTTAGGCGATGGAATAAGGAGAGGAGATGAAAAGAGAGGTGGCCCAAGAAATAAGAGAGGAAGTAAGGGAGGAAATAAGGGTTGGAGAACGAAATAGAAGAGGAAAGCTTTGGGCCAAGAAATTGATAAGTATGGGTTTCATCTCATTAATGACGGTTCTAGTTAGAACCGCCTTTAAAATGAAAAAGTGATCTAGGAAACTATTTTTGAACTCGGAAATGTGCCATTTCGGAACTCGAAAATGCTTTCGGACCTCAATTAAATGCGGTCTTAAGCGGAACCACCTTTAATTTAAGGCAAAATTGCCTTTAATTCATTTAAACCCGCCTTTAATGTCATTTCCAACCTAAAAAATGCTTCTGAACCTCAATTAAAGAAGGTTCTAAAGGACCGCCTTCAAACGGTGCCTTTAATAGATCCTCCTACTTTTTGTTTTTACCTTAAAACCCCCTAGGGTGGGGGATTATATATAAGGGTCCCCAAACGTTTGAAAAAAAATACTAATTACAGGGAGTTATATTTGTAGTCTTTCTACTGAGGCAAACTCGTTGCCTCCAAAATAATTGCTAGCATCTAGAGACTATAGTTTAAAGGTTCAAATTACATATGTGATAATGAGTAAACAGTAGATGTGTTTCCAAAGTAAGTAATCTCCACCCCATGTGTTAATTCCTCACTTTGGCCAGGCATCTACCAATTAATACTGGTATTTCCTAATAGATATACTTTCTAAGAGAGACAAGAATGTGGTCAGGTGGATGATGATGTATGTGATCGGTACAGCAGTCAGCAACCGTTCAACATTTTTGCTAAAAAACACAAAAGCAGTTGGTGCACTGTATGTCTTGTCAGATTTGCATCCAGGTGTGAAAAATCTGCAGGGGTGCCTGAGATAGAAGATAAGAGGAATGAAGAAACAGAAATCAGCAGTATCAATCATCCTCAGCAGCATGCATATGAATTCTAATGTAAGGAGTATGATCCCTGTCTAGATTAATAAGGCTTCTAATGTTGGCAGGGATGTTAGGAAGGTTCCAGCAGGTTTCTATAGGGTGAATGGGTTTGAACTTGGTAATTGCATCCGGAACAGAGTTTCATTCTCTGAAAACATGTTTCAGGGTGGCATCTTTTAGTAAAGAGTGGATTTGGAAAGCCAGAGTATAGAGGGACCATTTTTCTTTACTGGGATTGTTAATCATATTCATAGGTAGCAGTGAATCTGATTCAATTATGATATTGCAATCCAGAGCTAGAAAAAACTGACAGGCAAAGAGGATGGCTTTCATTTCAGCTTCAAGTGGTGATTTGACAGTAGTGTTTGGGGACCTGATTAGGCATGGATTACCATTATTGTCTCTGGCTATAAGGCCAAGTGTTGAGTTAGTAGTAGACCATGAAGCATCCACATTAACTTTTATAGTATTAGGTTCCGGCCTTTCCCAGTAGACAATGGAAATAGATGGCTTTGGAGGAGGTCTGAGAGGTGGAATCAATGAGGTGATGGGAAAGCTCATGTGGGGGTGTTCATTTGAGAAGCAAGGTTTAGCTGAAAGGGATAAAAAAGATTAGATCTCTTACTTCTTTACAAATTTGGATTGGTGAGAAACTTTTGTTATCAAAATAGAAAGCATTTCTGGCTTTCCATAGAGACCAACAAATCAGAGAGGGCAGCATGCTACAGATAATTCTATGAACTCTAGGAAGGTCACTGTTGTTCCAGTATGCAAAATATCTGTCAGTTAAGTTATCTAAAGTATGTAAATTCTGTCCTATAATAACAACAGTGTCACTCCATATAGACTGTGCCAGATGACATGAAATGAAAAAGTGTTCAAGAGAATCAGCTTGGTTGCATGCTGGGCATTTAGAAGCTAAGCTGGAACCACACTTAATTAACACATCATCAAAAGGCAAAAAGGAGTTTAGCTTTTTCCAGGTGAAAATAGACATTTTTTTCTGCAACCTGGTGTTCCATATCATTTTGGTTGCAGGGAAATTACCTGGTAGTTGAGTGAGGGCCTTGTATACTGATCTAAAAGTGAATGCTCCGTTCTCCTCTGGTTTCCAGATCAATTTGTCTTCTCTTTCCTTGTTAATATATGCATCCTACAAGAAAATCAAAGTATCATTTTCTAGATAAGGACAAATCTGAGACAAGAAATATCCTTTATTATTGATGAAATCTGCTACCGTACAAGAGGAAGGAATAGAAAGGGCAGAGAGAGGGACATGGTTAATGAATGGGCCATTTGGGCACAAGTTAGAAGTCCAGAAATTACAATTGCCTTGACCATAAATAACCATAGAGTTATTTTCAGAAAAAGAGTTAATAGAACAGATTCTCTTCCAAGTTTGGGATTTTCTGTGTGATTGAGGTAGTGCCCATATCAGTTTGAACCACATGGTTCTGCCATGTTGGAATTTCCACCACAGTTTCAGGGAGCATGAGTCAATTATTGCCTTAAAAGATCTTAAACCTAATCCATTCTGAAATCTATGTGCCCCTAGGTCAGACCATTTCCACCATACTTTGTTCATTTTACCTTTATTTTCTCCCCAAAAAACTCTGGACATTTTTCTTTCCAGAGACTTGATTATCTGTTTTGGAGGCTTTAGGACAGACCATATATGCTGTGGAAGGGAATATATACATGATTGAATGAGAACCATTTTCCCCCCTGAACTTAACCACCTATTTTTCCAATTCATCAACTTTTTATCAATAAGTTCAAGTAGTGGTTGGAGATATGTGTTGAGTGTTCTTCTTTTAAAAATTGGGCAGCCTAGGTATTTAAATGGGAAAGATCCTTTTTTTATTCCTAGGATTGTCCTAATCTGATTTATCCTTCCAGGTGTAGCTCTTTTACTAATATAGAAATCAGATTTTTCATAGTTAATTTTTTGGCCTAAGGTGAATTCAAAGGTTTCTAAAAAAACTTTAATCCTTATTAGATTGGATTTGGAGGCCTACATAAAAATAATGGTGTTATTAGCATAACTTAAGTGTGAGGCTGGTGTAATGGAAGAGGGGAGCTGATAGTACTCAAGTTTGTTAATCATGAAGATAAAAGATAGGCTTCTGGAGAAAGCTTCAAAAAAAATGTTAAAGGGAAAGGAAGATAGGGGGTCACCTTGTTTAATGTCTCGGGTAGCTTTAAAAAAGCCAACCGGGTTACTATTCATGAGCACTGAAAAATGAGCCTGAGAGAGGTTTTTCATAATGGCATTCACAAAATTACCTGTAAAGCCAAATTTGCAGAGTATGTTTCTTAAGAAATTCAAGTTTATCCTATCAAAAGCTTTCCTAAGGTCTAGTTTAAGTATACATTTAGCCACTCTATTTTTTTTATCTAAAAATCTTATCATTTCCTGAAGATAGAGAATATTGTCAGAAATATCCCTATTTTTCATGAAGGCAGTTTGATTTGGTGATATTAATTTTTCCATATATGGTGTCGGCCTTTCCATTAGCACCTTAGAGCATATTTTGTTAGCTATATTTGAAAGACTGATTGGCCTGTAATCATCAAAAGAGGAAGGGGTTGGATTTTTAGGTATTAAAGCTATCCAAGTGCTAGTGATGCCTCTTGGCATGTCAGTGCCTAAGAGGAAATCATTAACTGCAGATTTCAGATCCTCTTTGATGAAATTCCAGCATTTGGTATAGAACATACATGAATAACGATCAGGACCAGGGCTACTATTTTTATTCAGGCTCATAACCACTAGTCTAAGTTCTTCCTCTGAAACTGGTTTACATAGAGAAAAATTATCCTGCTCAGAGATTGTGCTAGGTATTTGGCTAAGAAAATGTGGGTAGTATGTGTTGTTAACTGGGATGTTATTTTCAGATAGGAGATCGGAGTAATAGACTATAGCTTCTTCTTGGATTTCTGTGTGATTATTTAGCCATTGTCCCTGTCTGTTTTTAATTTTTGAGATATGAAGCCTGCAGTTTTTTTCCTTTACAGTTTTATGGAAAAACTGTGTATTGTTATCTCCAAGTTTAATCCAATTAGTTCTTGATTTTTGCTTCCAGAATTTTTCTTTTCCTTTTAGTGCTCTAATTAACAAGACCCTTTTTTCATTAAGCTTGATTAGGTCTGATTCTGAGTGAGTGGAGTCATAAGTAATTTCCTGTAATCTTAGATTTTCTTTAGCTGTGAGTACATTAGAGTCAATATTACCAAACATTCCTTATTCCAAATCTTAATTGTTTTCTTAAGTCTGATTAATTTTAGGTATGATCTAAACATTTCTGACTGAGGAAGAGGGGTAGTCCAGTTGGCTTTTACTAGGCTTATGAACTCTGGTCTATTAAACCAGGTATTTATGAACCTAAAGGGCTTAGGGTGTAAGGGGACTAAGGTCCAAACCTGTAGGAAAAGAGGGCAATGGTCAGAGGATTTTCTGTTAAGGATTTGGATAGAGGATGCTGGAAATTTCGTACTCCACTGTATATTACAGAGTCCTCTATCTAATCTCCTGCGGGTGGGGTTTCTTAACCTTGAGTTTGTCCATGTGAATAGATTACCAACAATGTTAATTTCCTGAATTCCTTTAGAGTTAATCCAACTATTAAAATCTTTGATACTGCCTAAATTAGGAGTGCTAGGGCCTTTATATTTTGTGATTGAGGTGATTGTGTTAAAATCTCCTATGTAAATAATATCATTGTTTGGTACGAGACTAAGGTCATTCCATAATATTTTCCTACCTTCTAAAGTTCTAAGGCCATAAATAAAAACGGCTTCCATATTAATATTTGAGCAAGGGTGAAGAACTTTAACATGTAGAAACTAGTTGTGGTGGGAAATTAAAGAGATAGATAGAGAGTCATTCCACATAAGCTATATTTTGCCATTGTGTAGAGGAAGATTATGTGAGAAATTAAGCTTTTCCATATAAGAATGGCATTGGCTGTTATCATGCATAGGTTCAATAATACATAAGAGTTTAATTTTCTTCTGTTTGATTAGATTTTTCAGTCTGAGCATTGAAAATTCCATGCCTCTTAGATTCCAAACTAAAAAATTAATCATAGTGTTGTGTATTATCGTTCACATGATTTGTGACTTTTAGTAGCTGATCTTAACATCATCTTGTCCAGCTGGCTTAGGTAATTATTCTTTTTATGTTTACACTTACCTTGGTTATCTTTGTTACCTGTTGATTGTGCTTGATCAGGCATTGGTGCAGAGTGAGACTGGGGATTATCTGTGGTTTGGATGGATGACCTATCTTCCTCCTCCATATCTTGCAGTTCCTGGTCACAGCAGTCTTCTGCTTGAGATAGAGGTTCCATATCCTGCAATAAAGAGAATATGTTTTCCATCTTTCTTTGTTGAGAAAGTGTAGGGTTAGTAGCTGAAGTTTGATGGAAGATCAGCTTGTGGGAGCCAATCTGTATGTCATCCTTAGCATAGTTCTTATGAGAGATGCTTGGAGTAGTTAGAGATGTTGCATTTAAAAGTTTTGTAAGGGGTGATTCAGGGTCTACAGGGGGTGCGTTACTTAGGCTCAGGGATGGAGAGGTTTGGGATGGCTGTGGGTTATTTTTATCAGTCCCTGCTTCTATATGCTAAGGTAGGTAGGAGGATGGATTTAGGGTAGGGTTTGTTGTGCCTAGATGATGTTTTAGTTGGCCATTATTATAAGTATTATTAGGAGGCTAGTTTGTTGTTATCATATTTGGGGCATTATTGAACTTATTTCCAATGGCTTGCCATTGTGGTAGGATGTGATTCTGGGGGATAACTCTACATTGATTGTGGGAGTGGCCTAGCTTAGCACAGTGGGCTACAGAGGAATGTCCTCGTATTCAATGGAGTATTTTCTATTATTTGATACTGATCCTAATCTGATGAAATTGTTAAGTGGTTTCTGGAGATCAATTTGTACACATAGCTTAATAGCAGAGGGTCTAGTTAGCATTTTAGTAGCTAGATCTTTCTTAATAAAGTTTCCTATACTATTACCAATAGCCTCAATCGAAGAAGTATTGTAATAGTAAAGTGGAAATTCCCTGATTGTGCACCAGATGGGGACGATTGGTGATTCTCTGTGTGTGGAGAAGTCAGGTGACCATTTGAGCACCTTCATTTGGATTCCATTGAAACTCCATAAGCCCTTGATCCAACATCGTTGGTAATCATTCACTTGGTCGAACCTGATCATAACATGCTTGTAATCCAGTGAGCCTAATTGGTACTTCCCAGAAAAGCCCACCGTCTTGAAAGCCGCCTCTAGTTGATCCATTGTGAGCTGGCCTTTGGTGAATTTTCCAACTAGGTCTTTGGCATAGTGGGCAGAGAGCTTGGAGATTTCTTCATCGGAGTAAAGGCATGCCAGTTCCCCTAGGTGTTCAGATTTTGGGGTAAGCTCAGGGTTATTTGGTAGGGACGTGTTGAGGGAAGGGGATTTCGATTGGAGAGTCGCAAGGAAAGATTTGGTATTCCCCAAAGAGGTGTTGTCCGTCATGGGGAAGATAGTCGTTACCGGCGGAGGACAAGCCGTTACCGGGGGATGAGGAGCCATTACCAGTGGAGGAGGAGCCATTACCGGCGAAGGAGGAGCCGTTACCGGCAGGTACGGGAAAGTTCAGCAAAGCAGAAGGAGGATGATTAGGAGAGAGAAGAAAATATATTAATAGATCCTCCTACACTAGTGAATTATGGTGAGGCAAAAGTCTTTTATTAAAATAAGAAAAGATACTTCCATGCCATTATTAGATAATGTATAACATGTTTTTCCTTCTTTTTTTAAGTTTAATGGTGGAGGAGATTTATTTAGAAGCTCTCCAAACCCCATTAAAAAAAAATTAAGTTGCAAAATGGTGTACTGATTGATCCATTAATAAAATTATTAGGAATAAAAATCAATCAAATCTTATACATATTAAAATTTGATTTCTATTAAATTGATTTACAGCGAAAAGATTCGTACAAAACATGATTGCTATCTGATGAGTGCTCCTTAACCTTCGCATTTCTGCTGCTATGGTAGGAGTCTTGAAGAATGAATTTCTTTAGTACCTGATCTGCCACCGTCACAATTTGGTTCATCTTGGTTCTTCCTACCAGTTTTGCAAGGAAATCTGTGGGCCTGTTTCATTCCCTGAAGACATGGTGAAGTTTTAGGTTGAGACCTTTCTTTGCTTGTTGAATGGATATGTTTTTTTTCCATTAAAACCATTCGAGGATGGGGGAAATTATATTAGGCCTTCCCAAGCCGTGTAAAAGCGCAAAAAACTGAAAATAGAAAAAGCCTTGGCTTAGTTTGATTTACAAAGGGGAGCCGAAGCTGATGAAGCAGCCACTATTGCTTCCAAAATGGACAGTAGCTAAGAGTTAGAGAGAAGCTAAACAGTGGATTTTTAGCAAATTTAGGAAATATCGAACTTGTTAGTGAATCGAGATATCGAAACACAGATCAGTTAGATAATCCTCAATTTGCATAAAATCCATCCTCTAAGTAAGAGAATCAAAAGAATAGAGACTATAAACAGCATGTAACCTCGAGACCTCAACTTCGTCTCGGTCGTCCACTTATCCCTTCATCCATTCATCCAGGCAGCATCTACCAAAACATGTAAGACCATATGGGCACCCATGTGCCTCATATGTGCATCTGTATGCCTCCATGAGTCTCCAAATGTGCCTCCGTGTGCCTGCAAAATTCATTTCATTTGATCAGTAGCATCCATTCAATGTGTAAATCTTAAAGAGGGAGTCTCTAATTGATCAAGCCTAATCAGCCCCTGAATATGGTTAGGCAACATATGGAAAGAAAGAATGGATTCACTCGTCTCATCTTTGAGACTTTTCTTTGCTAGAGCATCTGCTACAAGATTAGCTTGCCTCTGAATATGAGTAAGTTCGAAATTTCCCAAGGATTGCTTAATGTCATCCGCAAGTTGGAACAACTCCCAGGGAGCATGTAATGGATCTAAGGCTGACAAGATAGCATTCATGCAATCAGATTCTATGCAAACATTATCCAGGGGACCAGCATATTTAAGTATGGCATACATTATTGCCTTCATTTCAGCTTCTTGAGGAGAAGTAGCAACAGTAAAATTAGTGTCAGCAGCAATAAAACTGCCTCTACTATCTCTTAATATCATGCTAATTCCAGTCAAATTCAGATGAGCATTCCATGCTGCATCAACATTTAGCTTATATCCCCTAATTGGCTTAGACCATGCAATTTTCAGTATTTTTGGTTTAGGTGGAAGCTTGATCAGAGGCAGAAAAGAGTGATCAGCAATATCTTTGTCAATTTTTTGCTCTTATGAAAACAGGTTTAGCAGTGAACATGTAAAAAATTTGTTCCTTGATGTTAGCTATCACTGAACCTATTATAGGGGAGGCTGAATCATACATAATTTTGTTCCTCATTTTCCACAAGTGCCAACAAGTTATAACAGCTGCAGATTTTATGATTTCCGAGTGAAGGGCACTCAGGCCAGGGGAAGTCAGATAACAAGAAAGTCTCTCCCAAATAGAGGAGTAATCAGCTATAGCAATTCCCATGAATGAATGAACAACTTTCCAAATGTGAACAGCAAATGAGCAGGAGTTGAAAAAATTATCTAATGAATCCTCATGATTATTGCACATACAGCATCTTGAAGTCAATGAGAAGCTCAATTTGCGCAACACATTATCAAAGGGAAGAAAGGAATTCATCATTTTCCACATGAAAACAGAAACCTTTTTTTCAATTCTTGCACTCCACAGGTATTGAGCAGATTGGACATTACCTCTCTGGTTTCTGAGTAGAAGGTAGGTAGCTTTAAAAGAAAAGTCACCCTTTATACCTGGTTTCCAAATGAGTCTATCCTTCCTATGTGGAGATAACTTAGCATCCTGCAAGATAGTGACCGCATGAGGAGGGAGAAATGGAGCAATTTTCTGAAGCAAAGAAGCTTTGTTTGTGATAAAGTCAGAGACAGTGCATGTATGAGGGATATTTACAATGTTAGAATCACACCAATCCTCAACCGGGCCTATATCTAACCAATTAGAAGTCCAAAAATTACAGTTCCCAATTCCCACTATAACCCTAGAATTTGTTTCTGCCCAATTGTTAATGTCACAAATTCTCCTCCAGTTTGGTGAGGTTCTGGAGGATAAAGGCAGAGATGCCACTAGGGAAGACCATAGGGCCTCAGCCTTTTGGAATTTCCACCACAACTTAACTGAACATGTCTTTATGATTGTGGATATAGATCTAAAACCTAAACCATTTTGATTAATGGGATAACAGAGTGAATCCCACTTTCTGCATGTTCTTTTTGATCCCTGCTCAGTTGAGCCCCAAAAAACCTACTTAGTTTTTTTTCAATGGTAAGAATAACTTCATTAGTAGGTTTTAAGACTGACCAAATATGTTGGGGAATGGAGTATATACATGACTGGATTAAAGTAATTTTCCCCCCCTAGAGAGCCACCTGTTCTTCCAACCCCCTATTCTATTTTCAATCAGCTCAATTATAGGTTGGAAATAAATTTTTTGGCTATCCCTGTGAAAATTGGAACTCCTAAATATGTAAAGGGGAATCTGCCTATTTTCATACCAAGCACCCTTCTAATGTTGCTGACCCTATTAACTGAGGCATGCTTTCCTATATAGATATCACTCTTAGTGTAATTTATCCTTTGGCCACTAACCTCCTCAAATTTAGTTTAAAAAGCTTTAAATCTAATTAAAGTTTGATTATCAGCTGTTAGGAAAACCACTGTATCATCAGCATAAGATAAATGAGAAACTGGAAGGGCATTACCTGGAAGATGAAAGTATGATAGCTTACCATTCTGAAAGATGAAAGCTAAAATTCTTGTGAAAGACTCAGAAAATATATTAAAGAGAAAAGGGGAGAGGGGGTCTCCCTGCTTAATTCCCCTAGAGGACTGAAAAAAACCGACAGGCTTACCATTTATGAGGATTGAGAACCATGCCTGGGATAAATTCTTCATGATGATATAGATGAATCTAGCCGAAAAACCAAATCTAGCAAGAACTAAATACAGAAAAGACCACTTCACCTTATCAAATGCTTTCTGAAGATCGAGTTTGACAATGCAATTAGGATCCCTTTTCTTTTTGTTCAAAAACCTTACCTTTCCTGCAGATAGATAACATTATCTGAAATGTCTCTACCTTTAAGAAAAGCAGTTTGATGTGGTGA
Organism: Rubia yunnanensis; assembly: GCA_037428765.1. Lineage (NCBI taxonomy): Eukaryota > Viridiplantae > Streptophyta > Magnoliopsida > Gentianales > Rubiaceae > Rubia > Rubia yunnanensis. The sequence goes on from CM075066.1 coordinate 18,999,256, forward strand.
AATAATTCTTGGCATTATAGACTTAAGCCTTTCCACAATTAGCTTTGAAAAGATTTTATTTATAACGTTGGAAAGGCTTATTGGTCTATAGTCATCAAAGGATATAGGGGTTAATTTTTTTGGGATAATGGCGATCCAGGTGCTGCCAATGCCCTCGGAATATGATTAGCAGATAGGAAATCATTAACAGCAGACAGTAAATCCCCAGCAATTTTATCCCAAGAATTAATATAGAACTTAGCAGTAAATCCATCAGGTCCCGAACTGCTATTCTTATTTAAACTGAGCACAATATCCCTAAGTTCATTCAGAGAGGCTGGATGCACTAGTCTCTCATTGTCTTCCTGAGTAATCAGTTTAGGAATTTGGCTGAGGAAGTGTGTTGTGTACAGATTACAATCAGAAGAATTATGTTCAGCTAAAAGATTTTGGTAATAGTGGATGGCCTCATTTTCAATATCATGAGTACTATCTACCCATAGGCCATTGCTATTTCTGATTTTTGTAATCTTTAATCTACACTTTCTCTCCCTAACAGAGTTATGGAAGAAACTTGTGTTATTATCCCCTTCCTTGCCTATATAGATATCACTCTTCCTGGATATGTGAATTTGTATGCACTGCCAAGTGGGTACAAATTTGTTGTTGATGTGTTAATTATGTTGTTTATTTTATTGGAATTAACTAAGATTTTACGGGGTTAATGTGCACTTTAGGTGTTTCATTTGTCACATATCACAGTTTTTGGACTTAAGAGAAATTAGGAGAAAGTTGGTGAGAAGTATTGAAATTATGGCAAAAATAAAACAGTCAAAATCTCCGCAGAAATATTTTGAACATGGCAAAATCGTGGAGCAGATTTTGGAGACATCAGATTTAGAGATATTTTAGAGCTGATATGGTGCAGATTTTATGAGATATGCATGGTGATATTTTAGAGATATGATTAGATTGAGATTCTTATCCCTTATTTAGATAATGATAAGATTTAAATTCAAATTGGGACTGGATTTAGATGATCTTTTGGGTTGAGCTTCTCCTCTATATAAGAGGCATCAGTTTAGACATTAATTTACGTATTTTTTAACTTAGAATTAGTTCAGATTTTTGCAGATATTATTCTAATTATTTTCCGATTCTACTCTGCCGCAGAGGGTCCAGTTTGCCCAAATAGAACCAATTTTTCGGGAATAATTTCTTTTCGTAGTTTAATTAATTATCATGTTTTTAGATTTATTTTTTAGATTTTTATATACATATCATGAGTAGCTAATTCATATATCGGCAGAGAATAACAAATGTTAATTTATAAATCGTGAGGTTTAATTGCATTATAAATGATTCTTACATGTTCTTGATTGTTCGTGGTTGAATTTTATTTCTAATATGTTTAAGCCTGATCAACTTAAATATTTTTAGAATATTGCTCTCTAATTTTCGCCAATACATAATTGTTGTATGGGATTAGTAAGTAGCACAGTCTTGTGTAAAACAGCTAACTCGCTAATAATATAATAGCAAAATAGGGAATAATTGAGTATGCGTTACTATTTTTTTTACTTTGGTAGTTGCTATATCGGGTTCTTTTAATACTTAATGCTATCGAAATGTTTCTGGTTTAGCAAATAGTTTCTGGGAACATTTTGGTAAGGAAACAGTTAATTAATTATAATTAGTTGGTTGTCGATAAAGTAAGAAATAATTGGGGAGGGGGGAGGGGGGTTAACCGTACCTACTTCCATATAACTGGTAGATGTGTAGGAATTGATTCATTATTGCCCCTATGATCGATATTAACTAGCATGAGTTATTCTTAGCCGATATCATTCATTTATATACTCATTTATCATTTTTAGAGTTATCATTTGCATTTTTAGTATTAGTAAAATCACTGAATTTGAGGCGTGGTGGCATCACAAAAAAGGTTTTCAAAATTATTAGAAAAAATAATTATTGATTATTGTTTTTTCTCCTCGTGGGATCGACCCTGCTTACCATTGTATTGATTAGTATTAATTTGAATTTGCAGGTTATTTGGCGAGTGAAACGACGCTCACGAAATCGGCGCCGTTGCCGGGGAGCAGTAAGTCAATTATTTTGAAATTTTTTCTACTAATCAGGGTGTTAGTGTGCTTGGTTTATGAGCAGATCATCCAGGAAAAATTTAATATTCGACCCGGAAGTTGAGAAGATAGCCAAGCAAAACTGAAAGCGAACAAAAATGTGGAAAGCAGTTTCTGCCGATACCCTTCAGTTTGGCCAAAGCGAACCCATCACGGTTTCATCAACCATCTCTGATTTGGGAACTGATAACGAGATGGATGGAGCTGGCCGAAATCCAAATCCTGGGCAGAACCCAAACAATCCATACATGTGGGAACTCACAGGTCATAGTGAAGATGACCCCCTACTGCTATTCAGCTGCCAAAGACCAAAAATTCTATTGAGATCAAGCTGGTATTCCTGAACGTCCTATCGAAGTTCCACGGGAGAAGTACCGAAGACGCTTATAATTTTCTGAGTGAATTTGTCAACATTTGTAAGGTTCAAAAGAGACCATCCACCGTGACAGAAGATCAATTCAAATTGGTGGAATTCACATTCAGTTTAACAGGAGCAGCAAATCTGCGGTTTTCGAGCTTCCCTCCCAACTCCATTGCGACATGGGCATAATTGAAGAAATTGTTCTTGGAGAAATACTTTCCAGCCATAAGAACAGATGCCTTGAAGAAGGAGATCACAAGCATCAAGCAAGAGTATGATGAACCATTGGGTATGTATTGGTTGAGGTTCAGGGAGTTGGTGGATAGTTGCCTTAATCACCGAATGACGAAAGGCCAGTTGCTTCAATGCTTCTATCAAGGGATGACATCCAGCAATAAATACTTGGTGAACTCTTCCAGTAGTGGTGGATTTTCTCACCTTCGAGTGAATGAAGATAGAGAGATCATCAAGAGGTTGGTGGACTCTAAGAAGGGGTATGATTAGCAGGAAGTACGAATCTTGAAGAAGGTGGAACAAACATCCACTCCCAACAAATAGATTAAGGAAATGATGGAAATAATGGAGAAAATGCTATCCAAGGTCGTTGACAAGGTTGCGTCAGTGCAAGAAGGGCCTTGCGATACGTGTGCAGCAGTTAACCATACAACGTCGCAATGCATTCTTACCATGGGAGAGATACCTATCCAAGCAAATGCTATTGGAAATTTCAATGAGAGGCAACAAAAAGGTGGACCATATCCCCAAAATTTCAACAAGAAGCTCTAGTTTTTCTCCTGCCACAGCAAGGTGGTCAAGAGAAATCTTTGAATGAGAAGATGGATATGTTGATGGACATGATGGTAAAGAAATCCAAGAAGACCAAATCAACATCAGAAGAGCATACTCGGAAAATCACCCAGATATCAAATTCTCTGAATGAACTCAGGATGAAGCAGCCTGGATTGCCTTCTCAGATCCAACTGAACCCTTATGAGACGGTATAACAGGTCACACTCGGAAGTGGAAAGATAGTTGGTGCGTTACCATTGAAATCCATGAGCAAAGAAGTGAAGGAGTTCACTGACGGAGGGTCCAGTTTTGCCAAACCAAACCTTACAATAGAAATTCATAATCAAGAAACGGAGGAAAAAAGCAACAAAACCACCGTAAAATATGAGAATCCTGAGCATACTAAGACCAGAGATAAAGGTAAATCCAAGGTACCAGCTGAGGTAAGTAAGAGGTTAAGTTTACATGATTCTTCACTTAAAACTTTGCCTCATTTCCCTCGTAGATTAGAAAAGAAAAAGGAAGAGCCTATGGATTTTGTATCAATGTTTGGAAAAATGGAGATTAATCATCCGTTCTTGCAGGCAATAAGGTTACCACCAATAAGAAAGTTCTTGAAAGATTTTATTGCAGGAAAGCCAAAGAATTCAAGCAAGATCATGATGAGTGAATCTGTGTCAGCTGTGATCCAAAAGAAAATACCTCAAAAGTGCAAGGACCCTGGTATGTTTTCCTTACCTTGTTACATTGGAGATAAGAAGATTGATGCTGCCATGTGTGGTTTAGGAGCTTTGATTAATGTTATGTCATTATCTGTGTATCAAACTTTTAATGGAGCTGAAATGGTAGACACTAGAGTGGTAATTCAATTGGCAGATAAATCTTGTGTATGTTCTAAAGAGTTGTTGGAAAATGTGCTTGTGCGAGTTAATAACTTTGTGACCCCACATATTTTTATTTGGTAAAAATGAATCATATTAATGATAAGGGAACATAAGGGGTATTGTTGGGTCGTCCATTCTTGAAAATAGCAAACACCATTATTAATGTTGGTGATGGAACTATTTCTCTTAATTATTTTGGTGATAAGTACACATTCAACATTGATAAACCCATGAAGAAACCTGTATATGCTGAGAATATGTTTGCCGTCAATCATACTGACCCTCTTGTCCAAGATTCTCTTGAGACTAAAATTCTACAGGATATGATGAAAATTCTAGAAGAGGTAGATGTTCAAGTCTCAAGTCATAAGGAAATGCACAAATTGTTGTGTTCAGTTTACTCTCAGAAAGTGGTGTCCATAACTGAAGTAAACCACAGAGGGCCCATCCCTATTCAATCCAAGTCAGATGTTAAAAAAATCTAAAGGGCGCATTGGGTCCAGTTTGGCCAACCTAGACCCGTCCGCCAGACTAGTCTCATTGGATGTGAAAGCCTCAAATTGGGAGTTGAAGCCATTACCACACGATCTGAAGTATGGTGACGGTACTTTTCCAGTGGATATGGAGATACTCAAGTGTGAGGAAGAAATTCCTCTACACACCACCAGCTAAATTGATGGCATCCATAGTCTGGCCCAAGACTATAAACAAGGGCACTAATTGGGAGACAACCCAATTTTCTTAGTTTTTTTTTCTTTCTTTTAATTTTTTTTATCTTTTAGGAATTTCAATTTCTCATCTGCTCTCAATTCTTGGTCTACAGAGTTGAAACTTGAATTTGCACCATGGAGAATTCACACCTTTGGAGAGCTGGGACTCGCAGTGTTCCATTTGGCCAAACTGGAGGTCTGCGACAGAACCTGATTCGGATACAACACGCTCTTCTTGTTGGAAATTAATCCGAACCCCTCCCAATAAGTTCCCCCATCCTTGATTTTTTATTTCTTTTTTCTTCAATTTTTTTTGTTTTTTATGGGGTTTTGTTCTTTCTTATATTTTTACTGAGCTTGCTTGAGGGCAAGCAAGGTTTAAATGTGAGGAGAATTACATGTTTATGCGTTAGTGTCATTTAATAAAAAATACAAAAAATATTTTTGATTTTTTTAGTCGAATCAAATTTAGCACACTATTCTTGTATTATTGTTTCTTGATAGACTGAACTTGCTAGTGACAAAACTCTTGCGTGATATGTTTGGTTACTTGATATACCTCTAAAATTACTTGGTAAATGAGTCTAATATAATTGGTGTAAATTGGCCTAGAATATACTTGTGATGACGAAAAAAGACAAGTAATTGAACATTTGAGCCTAGTAAAAGTGAGGTTTGAGCTGGAGTAGAGCAGTCTCTACATCAATCTTTTTTCTGAGAGTCATGACGTTACTTGAATTATTTGGTGTGAAAATGATGAAAGTCATTAGGATTTAACCACATAACTTATATTGCCTACCATACATCACACTTAATAAATCCCTTGAAGTCTTGACCTTTATTTTCTTTGAGCCACAGAAAAATGAAGCCAGAGCCTTTTTTTATCCCCTATTTTGTGTCCCTTATATATGCATACTTGTGACTATATTGATTTCTCAGATTATTTGCTGTTAATGTGCTTTAAGAAATATTAGTGAGTACCTTGATTTTGATGTATGATGTGACCATGCGGCACTAAATTCAAAAGTGCAATAGAATGATAATAAAAGGGGTGATTTGGTGCTGGAAATTCAGAAGAAAAAAAAGGGCTGATGGCCCAGAAAAAAGAAGAAAAAAATGATGAAAAAAATCAGAAAAATCAGAACAAAATGAAAAAGATTCTAGCACCAACACTTAGTAATTACAGCCAATTCTGAACATATTTTTCCACTTTACGATGGCTGAAAATTATTCCTTTGATTGAGGAATTTTTTGGCGAAATGAGCATGCATGTATATTTATATTTTTAGCTTAAAACCCTTAGGGTCTTACCTCATTTTTTATTCCCCCTAGCCCCGTTACAACCTTGAATAAAGGCTTTTCTGATTGCATTGAATGATTTGAGTATTGCCATGTGAAATTCATATATTGAGTGACTGTCCTTTACATCTAGAGTGAATGTGTGAAACGTGAGAAATGTTTAATGCTTGTCTGATTTTGACTAAGTTGAGGGATGGTTTATTTTGATTTGAGGATGAGTTTACCAATGTCATTTGAAAGGTGTGAGAGTGTCAAGTGTGTTATACATGAGCCTTTGTTATTAGTTAAGGTAAAGTTGGTCAATGGATCAAGAAATCAAGGATTGGTATGCTGAGTTTGATTGTTTGTTGGGTTGTAGTTAGTGTTTTTATTTTCTTTTTAGTCTTTCTTAGAGTTATTAGGGATACTTGAAACTTTTGTGATAAACGACATGATTTGATTCTCATTTCATACTTGAGTCAAACATGACTCAAGTGTAAGGATATTTGATGTGTGTTAATTATGTTGTTTATTTTATTGGAATTAACTGTGATTTTATTGGATTAATGTGCACTTTAGGTGTTTTATTTGTCACAGATAACAATTTTTGGGCTTAAGAGAAATTAGGAGGAAGTTGGTGAGAATTATTGAAATTATCGCAAAAATAAAACAGTCAAAATCTGAGCAGGAATATTTCGGACGTGGCAAAATTGTGGAATAGATTTTGGAGACATTTTGGTGCAGATTTAGAGATATTTTAGAACTGATATGGTGCAGATTTTATGAGATATGCATGTATACATTTTAGAGATATGATTAGATTGAGATTCTTATCCCTTATTTAGATAAGGATAATATTAGAATTCAAATTGGGAGTGGATTTAGATGATCTTTTGGGCTGAGCCTCTCCTCTATATAAGAGACATCAGTTTAGACATAATTTACGCACTTTTTAGATTAGAATTAGTTCAGATTTTCGCAGATATTATTCTAATTATTTTCCAATTCTTGTCTGCCGCAGAGGATCCAGTTTGCCTAAATAGAACCCATTTTCCGGGAATAATTTATTTTCGTAATTTAATTCAATATCATGTTTTCAGATTATTTCTTTTGCGATTTTTATATACATATCATGAGTAGCTAATTCATATATCGGCAGAGAATAACAAATATTAGTTTATAAATCGTGAGCCCTAATTGCATTATAATTAATTCTTGCATGTTCTTGACTATTGGTTGAATTTTATTTCTAATATGTTTAAGCCTGATCAACTTAAATGTTTTTAGAATACTGCTATCTAATTTCCACCAATAACGAATTGTTGGATGGGATTAGTAAGTAGCACGGTTTTGTGAAAACTGTCTAACTAGCTAAAACTGTAATAGCAAGATATGGAATAACTGAGTGTGCATTACTATTCACTTTTACTTTGGTAATTGCGATATCGGGTTTGTTTTTAATACTTAATGCTATCAAAATGTATTCTGGTTTAGCAAATACTTTCTGGGAACATTTTGGTAAATGAAACAGTTAATTAATTATAATTAGATGGTTGTCGATAAAGTAATAAAAAATTGGGGTGGTTAACTGTACCTACTTTCCTATAACCAGTAGATATGTAGGAATTGATTCATTATTGCGCCTATGATCGATATTAACTAGCTTGACTTATTCTAAGCCGATACCGTTCATTTATATACTTATTTATCATTTTTAGAGTTACTATTTGCATTTTTAGTATTAGTAAAATCACTGAATTTGAGGCGTGGTGGCACCACCAAAAATGTTTTCAAAATTAGTAGGAAAAATAACTATTGATTATTGTTTTTGCTTCTCGTGGGATCGACTCTACTTACCATTGTACTGATTAGTATTAATCTGATTTTACAGGTTATTTTGCGTGTTAAACGACGTTCACCAGTTGTTCACAATGTTGATAGCTCGTAAGCTATCCATCTCCAGTATGGAAAATGAGGAGTCCTTTTTCTGATGTTAGCAAAAGTTGCTTGTAGTTCAATCTGCAAAGAAGAAAAACCTAAAGTAAGATTAGAAAAGGCTAGGATGAAAACACATGTCCAATCTCTGATTAAACCTCCACATGAGCCATTTGCATCATAAGCTCCATTAACATTTAGTTTAAAGAAAGGTGAGTCAGTTGGTTCCCTCTTTAGTGCAATGGGGCTAAAATGAGTTGTCTTTGAGCCCACATTTTTCTTTCATTCAGTTTTGCTGTAATTCTTGGATTATGAAAATAATTCATTATGGGGGCTTCCAAGATCTGACTACACATGAATTCCAGAGAATGATTTGTTCCCTCGTGAATGTAGTTACACCTTAATTTCCATAATTTCCAGATTATCATTGCTGGCAGCAGGTAGCAAAGGTTTTGTTGCGCACTTTGGGGAGGCCTAAATTATTCTAGTATGATGTCAATCTATCCCAAAGGTTGATGAAATGAATGTTGGGGAGGTCCAGGGCAATATGCATATTTTCCATATTCTAGCGCAGTGGGGCAGGAGTTTAAAAAGTGTTGCAGGGTGTCTTCATTAGCACATTGAGGGAATTTTGAGACTGATGATATACCTTTGTATTTTAACATATCATGAAAGGGCAGAAGTTTGTTTAAAGTTCTCCACAAAAATAGAGACACCTTTTTTGTTAGGTTTAGTGACCAAATCCTCTATAGAGCCTTAGATGTATTGTTTTTTCTCCTTAAACTGTGGTAAGCAGATTTAAGGTTAAAACTTCCATCTTAACTGGGGGTCCAGATCATGATATCTTCATGGTTTGAGAAAAATCTCTCTCTCTGAAGGTCCTGGAATGTTCCAGGTGGAACTTTATTCTCAATAAAGTTCATGATTTGGACTTTGTTGTTTTTAAAATCTTTCATTGGAATGTGTGGGAGGATTGGTTCATTAGGCCAAATTGTGGTTCTTAGTACTCTCGTACCTAACCAATTGTAATCCAAGAAATTACAAGCCTCCACTTGGGATCATTAATTGTAACTAATTAATTTGAGCAAAGGTTTTAGGTCAAAAGAGATCAATTTAAATTTATATTCTGCACCGAACTCATTTTTATGCTACCGATAGGGTTGCTCGTGGTAAACACTGGGCATGTTTACAAAGATGTTAGGGTTTAATAGTCAATTAAACGTAACCACATCTTTGTTGTCAATCCGTCTGTTTTGCCAGGAGGGTTTTGTTTTTTCAACTAATAACTACGAACATGAAAGTAAAAAACACATAAACTATATTAGCTAGACACTTGGGGAATGTTTGTGTAACATGGTTGATTTAATTCTCTTATCCTCAATTCATTCTCATTGAGATTTCAAAAACCTAATCTAGTGCTCATAACACGTGGTGTAGTCGATGGTCAGCACTTCCCCGTACCTGTCACGTTGGGTGCTCTTGCAATCTTCCATCGGAACAACCTCTATAATTAGGGGAATACAACAAAGTCTGACCGTTGTTGTAGGTCTATTTCTCCCCCGTACGGTTACTTCCTGGGCAATCCACCACGGAGCTCTACTTCTAGGCCTATAAACGAGGCAAAGGGAGGTAGGCACCTTATCTATGACACTAGGACCTCTTACAACCCTAGCTTGCTATTTTTTGCTATCGCTACCCATAACCCTTCAGACTAATTAGTTAGCCAAGAATGGTGTGCTGTCATCGGAATAGTAATACTAGGAAAAGACCTACGTGCACACACCCACATGGACCCGGACCCTCCTACCCATATCACATCCAAGTTTCCTCTTCTCCCGGCGGTATCAATATTTGCACTAACATGAATGTAGACTAGAGTGTATGCTAATGGGGTGTACCATTCATGCAATTATAACATTCAAAGGCAAGTCATAATAATATCAAAAGCACAATAACTAGGATGAACTAAGAATCTCACAAAAGTATAAATCAACACATGAATACAATTATCCACAAGCTATAGAAACTACTCCCTAGGCATGAAATTCAAGTATTAAATTGAATTCCACATAATAGGATAAAATCAAAATAAAAAGGAAAGAGAGAAAGAACCTAGAGAGAAAAGAGAGTGTTTTTCTCTCTAAGTTGCTCTCCTAGTTACAAGACTAAAATATGAAAAGTGTCAAAAAATTATAACCCAAGTAGACTAAGGCTCTATATATGGGAGTAGGGGGTCCGGCCTAAAAATAGGCCCAAAATAGGCCCACTAGCGCGGACCGCCGCAGATGGCGTGGTTAGTACCACTGATCTGGCTTGTGCTGGTGCGACCCGTTTGCTTCGTGCTAGTACGGGCCGCGAGATCTGACGGAGATCATGCTGCATCCCCGGCGCAGGGCGTGGTATCTGGTGCGAGTTGTGTCGGGCACAATCTTGCATTGTCTGGCGCAACCCGTTGTTAGGAGAGTCATTTTTGCACTTTTGATATGCGGTCCAAGTCATTTGGCGCGGGCCATCATCCAAATCCTTATTTTACTCAGTCTTTTGGCATGGGCCGCTTAATTCTTCACATATCGCCGACTAGTCTTTCTATTTTGCACTTGGAACGAAACAAGCTATTTAAAATGAGACGGTTTGCACCTATACTTAGCTATTTTTGAGTGAAGAAGGGCACTTGAGCACGGGCCGTAGAGATTGGCGCGACCCGTGCTGGGTTTTGGCACGGGTTGTGCCAGAGACCCTTGGCGCGGGCCGTAAAGTGTGACGTGGCCGTTGGTACCTTGCTTAATGCCAACCATGAGCGGTTTGTGCCGACCCGTTGATGTTATGGCCGACTGAACTTCTTTCCTTCGTTATAGATGTAACCGTTAGTCCGTTTTGAAAGTTCTTGAAGTCAATTTTATGGTTTTCAAGGAGATGATCCACTGGAGAAAACCTTAGAGGCTGATTCTTCTTGGATTGTTCCTAGAATTTGGCACAAATCTTGGACCACAATTCTCCATTTCTTCCTTGGTCGTTTTGAACTTCAATGCTGCCTATCTTTGGTTCCATTCTTCTACTACCACGATGTAATGCTCGTGGCCTTCATCTACTACCATTATAATGTGAATAGCCTTCGACCTCTTCTACCATCCTTGCAAACGGCCTTCACAAAGAATGTAATGAAAAGTACCCATGAGCGACCTACTAAGAAGGATTACAAAGGAAGATGGCCATTAGTTCCAATTAAGTCTACAATACGCGGGATTTAGACAAGAAACCCAAACATTGTTGTCTAGACCCCCTGTTATGTAAAATCAACTAATACTAGCAATCAAACATATAAAACCAACCAATTATTATGTTGAATGCAACGGTTAACACATGATTAATGAAGCACATCAGACCCCCCACACTTAACCTTTTTCTCGTCCTTGAGTAAATAAAGACAAGAAAAGGACTAAGCAAAATGTAGCGTGCATGCATAAGTTAACCGAGACATTCAACTTATTCCTAGATTACCCTATTTCCCTCGAAAGAGCAGGAATCTCACAACACTCACACTCCCCGAAGAACCTAAGTAATCTAACCACCCAAAATAAAATATAGAAAAAAGGTAAGCAAAGTAAGATAAGTGATAAGCTAGCTTACTTGTCCCAAAATGTTCCCCAAAAGCAATCAAGGTCTCCAAAAACAAACCACCAAGGAAAGCCAAGAGTCATCGACTTGTTTGTAAAATAGGGATAACTTTAGATTCTCAACCTAGTTACAACCAAGGATGATGCAAATGTATCTTCAACCTTGTTTTTTTTTCTCTCAATTTCTATCATTTTTCCTAGGAGTCCTTTCAGGTTTTCATCCTAACTTTAACAAATAAATGACACTCACTTCTCACCTTTTTTCACATGGCTTCTCATTTTTGCCTAGGTTCGTAAACCTAGTCGGGCCTAGCCTTTCACTTTTACCTAGGTCTTTCAACCCATCCAGGTTTTTCCCAATGTTGCCTAAGTTGCCCTTTAGGGTTTCCAACTCAGCCAGTAATATATATATATATATATATATATATATATATATATATATTTCATTGTTTCAATTTTTTTCCAATGTTTTTGGTGTAGCACAAAATGCCCCAAAGTTGGGCTTCATCCTACAAGAAGATAGGATCAAACAATAAAATTACACCACTAATGTTCTAAAACAACCAACCCAATGCAAACTAGGAATCCTACCTAGTAAGTCATACCACCAAGTAGACATCCAAAACATCCCACAACAAAGCAGAAACCCAAAATCACCTAAGAAAAGACATAAACACAAAGAAAAACACCAAAATGCACCGAGGAATTCCAAGATTAAAACTCCCTAAGTGCTCACTAATCCCTCCCGCACTATTAAACTATGCATTGTCCCCAATGCAGAAAAACCATGTAAAAACATAAGTGACGTTGGGGAAAGTAGTAACACTCACTCTCGCGGCCCTGAAAGGCCTTTCTCCTCGTTCCTTGTGTTCTTTATTTTTTTTTTATTTTTTTAGGAATCTCCATGAATCCATACTATGTGTGATTGACTTTTAGGCCCTAGCATCTCTGTTGACATACCCAAGGTTTATCGCTAACTACCCTATCGGTAGCATAGTAGTGAGTTGGGCGCAGAACTATAAATTTTATCTTTGACCTTTGATCCTTTGATCCTATCCTTTGCTCGAGTTAATTAGCTACAACTAATGACCCCGAGTGGAGGCAGTTCATGTTCTTACTACTATGCTACCTAAAGGGTAGATAGTGGCAAGCCCAGGTTTTCCCTCAGAGATGCTAGATGTCTAAAAACCAACTACACACAACCACGTCTGGGTTGTCAATTCGTTTGTGTTTTATGAATATTTAAGTATTGCAAAATATATTTTAGGGGGGGTTTTACCTAAACAACTACAAACATGCAAGATCACAAGAGAATAAACTATATAAACTAGAACTTGGGGGGTATTTTCGTAACATGATCCATGAATGACTTTTATCCTTGATTCATTCACATACAAATATATAAGCCTATCTTATGCCTATGTCACATAGTGGGGAGATAGCTAGACATTTCCCTATGTCTATCACACAAAGGTACTTGCCGCCAATACATGCAATCTCACCGTCTCCGTAATTAAGGATGCGCTCTAGTGTAAGGATGCCGGTCCATCCACATCATCTCACTCCCAATGCTAAGGCACTCTTATTTAAAGGAACAAAGCCAGAGCAATGTCTTGCATAGGTTGCAACCATTGGATATGAAAGTGAGGGCAATACGTCTCAGACACTACACTAAGGATACCAATCTCTAGGCCTAGAAAGGAAAATGAATTGATATCTTGTGATGACTCTAGAGTCGGCACAACTGTGGTTGCTACAAACAATTATGCTCATCTATCGGGGTAAGGTAAGGGTTTCCCCTTGTTAGGGTTTAGTCTAACATTTTGAAAAGATACCTCGGGAATCACCCCAATAAGTGATTTCTCACACAACTAGCCAATTAGAATTATAGTTTAACCAACTAGAAGATATACTCTCGAGGTAACAGGAATGCACTCATCTCCCCGGTATTCTTAAACCTACTCAATAATCTAGCACTCTCAATATAGCAATGAAGCCTAGAACGATATTACACTACCATACCTGTAGATGAATAATAACAATGGCATATCATAAATCTCACAAGAATGGAAAGAATAAACTAAGCACAAATATTCATAGGACATAAAGATAGGAGAATCTACAAATCTCAAAAATCTATGATATATTCATGAATACCAACACTGACCCCGAGTAAATTAACTAATCCCTCAGCATTGAACCCAAGTATTTCATTGGATTCATTTTCCTTGGGCAAAATCAAGAAGAGAAGAAATTAGAGAGAAGGGTTATCCCCTTTCTCTCTCTAGAATTCTCTCCAAGAGTGAATAATTTTCAAAACTAAGCCAAACTTAAACCCTAGTAGACATAGACTTATATCTATAGGTGTAGGGAAATAGGCCTTGAAAAGGACCCAAAATAGGCCAAAATCCCTAGCAGGCGCAAAACGGGATGAGATGCCTCGTGTGGCATGGTCGTGCTAGGTAATGATAGCACGAGCCGAGTGGTGTGGCATGACCGTGTTGGAAGCTTCTGGCACGGGCCGTGCGACCAAGCACGTCCATGCTGGGCAGCTTTAGCACGGGCCATGCTGGGCACCATTCACATAAACTTTGCCGGCTGACACGGACCGTCGCCCGGACGCTCAGTCTTAGCTATCTGATCATGCACCCCCGCATCGTTTGGCATGGTCCTTCATCTGGGAGTGGTGTCTTGACCAAATGAATGGCATGAATCGTGTGGAACTTCACGGGGTATTGACTGGGAGTTGGATTCTGAGAAAAATGATGGCACGGGCCTTGAGAACGTCACACCTCATTGGCTAGTTTTCAAATCTTGAGTTGAAACTACATGGGATGTTTTAAGGGAAACGACCTGTATCCATACTTAGCCAATTTTTGGAATGGTGAGCAACACGGTCATGCGGAGGCAAACGACTCATGTCAAGGGCCTCTGGCACGGACTGTGTGGGACGGAGGGCTCGTGCCAAGGTTGGTTGGCATTGACTGTGCAGTGCAGGGTGCCCCGTGTTGGTGCCTCCTGGCATGAACCATGTTGGCTAATGCATCTGCCCATTATCTTGAGATCTTATACTGCTACTCAACTCTTTTTCAACTTCTTTCCATCTACTACCACACTTATGTTTGTGTCCTTCCTTTCTACTACCATCCTTCCTTATAATATCTACTACCACTCTTGCGATTGGCCTTCTACAAAATGCCAAAACAATACTCACGAGCATTCTAATAGTGAGATAACAAAGGAAGATCTAGGTGCCCGTGAATATAATGTATCCATTAGCTTCAATTAATTCTAAAAAATGCGTTATTTAGATAAGAACACCAACAATAGTCATCTAAACCCGTTGTCGTGTAGACCAAAATAAAACTAGCAATCAACAAAACATATCATACTAACAAGTGTTTTGAATACATTAGTTAACGCATGCATAATGGTACCGATCAATAGGAGTTAAAATAGGGGAAAGCGAATGTGTAGAATAATAGAAGCGGAAATTAGGTGGCGGAGAACACTATGGCCATTAAGGGTACCTTGCACTCAATCCATATGGTCTCCTTATAAACTTAAGGTACCTCATGCCAACTATCATACTTTATTTCCACCCTTGTTCTTCCTATCTTCACGACCAAACTAGACCACTTTGCACGTTCTTTGGACAAACACTTGATCGACTTATTGAAAACCAATATAGTTACCTGTTCTCTAGACATCCTACTTCCAGTGTTCTATATGTATCTTGGCTATTCCTCTCTCATCGGAAACTTTATCGTCATCGCAACTAAATCCCAACGTCCCGGGTTAGGTATTTTGTGAACATGAGACATCATCACGAGTCCTTTTCTTAGACATTATTGAACTTACATTCACAAATTCCTCTAAATTTCTTGAAACTAACTTCTTAAAATGTAGTTATTGAAGAAAATTGTAGATGTGGTGTCTTAAAATTTTTACACTAGGTCCAAAAAACAACCCATACTAGATAAAATACAAAATATCATAAATCCGGATATGACCTAACACACAATCATTAGGCATTCACTAAAAATTCAAAATTTAAATATCAATATATCAAGAGCCCTAAAAAGCTCAACCATTAAAGAACGATTTATCCTCTTCAGAAAATCTAGGGTTTAGAACCACCAACCTCTACATCAAACAAGTGAGAGCTTCATTGTAATCAAAGATTGCACACCTACAAGTAGAATAGCAAATTAGCTTCTTCCCCCTCAATATTGAGAAAATGAAGTGAAAATTTACCAAGATTAAGAGGTGAGTAGGTGTATTAATCATGAACACATACATTTCATTACTAGATTATGAAATGGTGATTTGAAGATGAAGAGAATAGAGTAGAAGGATGGAGAGGTTTTGGTTTGGGAGAAATAGTGGGAAAGGCGTGGGTTTTCTTAGGGTATTTAATACCGTTCGAAAACCGCCTTTAATGACAATTTTTCCTTTCTGACAGAGCTTCTAAACTCGGAAGAGAAACAGCTCTTCAAAATTTACCCCACAAACAGATTCAAAGTTCGAAACCTTAATTAGTATATATATTAAAAATCCCAAATCAGAATATCGACGTTCACACACAAAATTCCTAACTCAACCTCTTCTCAAACCTTAACTACCAAATTGTTGAACGATTCTCCAATCCCACAACAATATCGAGGCCTATGCACACAAAGAAGAGTATTAGGGTGAGGAGTGACCGTAGCCATCAATTGTTCACCAAGATTGAGTCGTCGGAGCAATTTTTCAATAAGAAAAGGGAGGAGAAGTGTGTTGAATTTTCAAAGCGTAAGGTGATTAATTCAAAAGTTATTCCTGCATCGTCGATTTCCGATTTGAGCCTATGCTATTTTTATACCCTTTCAAAGCTCAACACCTCGAGAATTTTTTATGCTTAGAGGAAAATGTCTACGTAGATGAGGTGATTCAACTTTATGCTACTTTAGGACAAAGCATGAATAATAGGGAAAGTATTAAGGCCAATGGAAAAAATAATTGCGGTTATTAAGTATACTATCAATAAGACCCTTGGATCTACCTATACCTCCCCGAGCAATTGATTACCGATATTAATCCCCATGCCCCCCTAGAATTATACCACCAACAAAGTTGGCCATCGGTCACCAAAGCCACCCAATTAGACCTCGTAGGAATTGCTAGGAAATATTTCCATCAGAGTGGAAGTACGCCGGGCCCAGTAGATAGCTATGACATTGGTGTCCTTACGGTTGAGCAACGCCTAATTTATGAGTTAATATGCTTGAATGTGTTGCCCATGGGCGGGCACATATGTGAGCCGACCATTGGTACTTTGATGCTCTTCTACTACGTGATAGAGAGGGGTGAAGATAAACCCCGAGTGCACCATTATTATAAGCATGCTCAAGGCTATAAATATAAAGAAAAGGGATCTCCCCTATGGTGGATTGATCACGACTATGATGAAGAAATCCGGAGTCCTACCCCAAGTTCGCTTTCTTTTATTGGAGTACTATGATGTGGCGTGATTCCAACATAAGCAGTTGAAGATTGGATTTTACTGTAGATGTGATCAACATGTGATTCCAAGTTAGTCTGCAAAGAATGCAAAAAAGGCTAGGGACGGGGATCTTGATATAGCCGAGGGATCGTTTTGTAAGTTTAAAATTTTAGTTTAACATTTTTTTCAAATTTTTTGTCCACATTAATTTGTTTAAATTTATGATGAATATGTGTGTATTTTTTTGTGTTGACAGGTTTTCAAAGCTGTTGGAGAGCCGAATTGGTCGGTACTTGAATTGCATTTGTGGCGACATGGAACAAACCCACAAGATGTTGGCTAGAGCAGAGGTGCAGCAACAACATTTCATGGAAGCCCAGGGAATCCAGCTTGTGCTAAACAAGGATGAAGAGTTGCCTAACTTTGAGCCAGTTTTTCGAAGAGCGAGGAAGAGGAGGAGGATGGTGAATACCAATTGGAAGGAAATGTTCAGGAAGACTTTTAGTGCATGTTATAGGGTGTTTAGCAGAATTGAAAACAAACTTTTCCATCTATGATGTCATGTTTTTAATCTTAGTAGGATGAATATTCAGGAAATTTGGTAATTGTTAGTGTGTTGGGATTATTTTCTTTAGATTTTGGTAAAATTCAATATTTGTAGTTTATTCGATGAATTTAAGTTGATTTTGATGTGTATTACATAGTAAATGGTGATTTGAAAATACAGGTATATATAAATTTACAAAAAACTAAATTTACTTGAAATGGTTAATAATTTGAATATTGACCATTGGAGCCAACAAATTTCTGAGTTTGAAATTCGATCGGCCCTTTAAAAAGGACTCGACAAGGCTACAAGTCAGGAAGATGTTCGGCTCGAATTGACCTTTGGAGATGAACTCATTTCTGAGATCGTAAAGTCAGCTTTCGAGCTTGGCCCTGATATCAGGTCCTTCTCATGTCAAAAATGGCATAGATTGATTTTTTAATTATATAGGTCCCGAGTCTGAAACTAATTTGTCCCTTATTATTAAGGAGTTGAATTAAAATTTTTGAGTTTGGAATTGAAATTTCAGCTTATGAATAACAAGGGTCAATCAGCTTTGGAACACTGAAGTTGCTCTATATATATTAAAGAAATAGCCTCAAATCGAATCAAACCCTTATTCCATCTCAATTCAAAAGCATTGCATATCTTTTCAATTTTAAAGATTAAATTGATTGATCCCAACATCTGCATGATTGCAAAGAACATAAAGATGGGAAGTATTTAAATCTTCGCGCTAGGGCTGAAAACTTTCCCCTTGACGTTCCATCCATCCCTCTTGTCTATGATGTGGAATCCCAACCAAATCGACCCCCTTCATATAATCAGTAAGAAACTCGATGTCCTCCTCTGCCACATACCTCTATAGAATACTTGCATCAGGCATGTAACAATTATTAACAAAATGCTTAAAAAATGTCATGCCTCTCGAACGGGGTACATCCACCTCAAAAAGACAGGACCACAAAGCTTTATCTCACACACAAGATGAACACACTAGTGGACCATAATGTTGAAGAATGGGGGTAGGGATACATTTCCATCTGGAACAAAACTTCAACGATCATTGATTTCAAATGGTCTAACTTTGACACACTATTGTTTTTTCCACAAATGGACTTAAAAAAAACATAGCTTCATAATAGACAGTCTTACGTGGGATGGCAATGACGATTTAATTGCAATGACATTCAATTCCTGCATAACATTGTGACAATCATGGGACTTCAACCCAACCAACTTCAAATCCTCAACTGACACACTAGTACTGATGTTGGAATAATACACGGTCGGGACCTTAACACTACTAAGAGTCTCACAAAAAGATTTCTTCTCCGACCTTAACACGGTCGGGACATAGAATAGCAAGCAAGGTGCAAGGAACAATTTTTACCGGAACTCACAAAGCCTAAGTGCTTCTTAATTCCCAGCTCAACAATATCTAACCAAGCCTTAAGCCCATCCTATGTTTTCCCAGGGGTATTCAACAAGGTTCTGACCAAATAATCACACACATTCTTCTCAATGTGCATAACATTGAGACAATGTCTAACGTCCAAATGCTCACAATAAGGCAATCTAGAAAAAAGGAGCATTTCTTCCAACTCCCAACCATAGGAACTTTGCAAAATAACTTCCGCAATTGGGAAACGATAGGGAGGTACCAAATCACTTTTCCCAGTGTTTTTTCATTGTTTTAGTTAACACTTCTGCACCCACCGCAATTGCCCCCCTCTTCAATTTGTAGCAAGACCCACCACATACCCACCATGTTTCTCGATTTTAATCTCCTTTCCCTTGGTACTACTCTGGGTAATCATGTATTTTTTCAATTCCAATCCCATCGGGTAGAGCACTTTTTTTGCGGCATACAACTTATCTTGCTCACGTTACCTTCGGGGAGAAATTCCCTAATAAAATCTAGAGTTTTGGTCATCGACTTATTGGTCCACCCAAATCTGGCCTTCAAATTCATTATCCTCAAAGCCGCAGAAAGTACCGAATGTTATGAATAATTGTACAATGGCGTCTCTTTGTCATCAAGTAAAGCTTGTAATGCCTCGGGTTAACCTTGAACACTCCTGTAATATCCTCCTCCATTTCGTCAAATTCTGCATTCCTATCTAATTCATCTCCCACATTCATGTTACTCAAATCAGTTGTCCTAGCCAATTCTCCAACTTCCCCAAGCTATACCTAACGAGTGTATGAAGTTTGAAACCCCCTCATTATGAGATGTCCCACAATTTCTTCCTCCCTAAATACATATTGTTTCTACAATCTTTACACGGGTATCCGACAGTACAACACCATTTTTAGAAGCATCTTCAAGCACTACCTGTAAGAAATGATTCAATCAATGGTATGTAATTGGGTGATTTTATAAGATCATTACCAATGAGTCCATCCCGGTCCATTATCCTACAAGTCAATTACAATGCAACTCATTAGCATTCTCACAACTATAATCATAAGCCACCCCTAATTAACCTAACTACAAACCCTAATTCAAGATTTTTATATGTAAACCCATCATTTCAACATAATTTCATACGATTAAAGTTTATATAACTTACCTTCTACAATGGATAATGATACTCTTCAATGGACTAGGAAAGGATAAAACCCTTCAAATATGATTCTTTATGAGATTTGAAGAAATGAGTGTATTTTTTACATATACATAGTGGGTTTTGAACTCGGAATCCACATTCAAAATAAAAATGACACGAGAAAATACCCTTGCAAGTTTGGAACACGACCCTGCCACTCTTTACAAACTCAGAGGGCCTTTTATCTTTTAACAATTGGCGTAGGCCACATGTTATGAACTTGGAAGGCATTTTAAGTCGCTCTTCCAAAATTAGAACCAGCCTCAATCAAAGGCGTTTTGATCCAAATGCCTTTAATTAGTGCTAATTAAAGGTGGTTATAACCTTAACCACCTTTAATCTGCCTCAATTAAAGGGGTTATTAAAAAACTGCCTTGATTGGATGAATTACCCCATTTAATTTGATTTTGTTGGTGCCGAACATGGTATCAGAGTTGGGAACCCCTAAACCAAGGCAATTCCGCACTTTTTTTCAAGAACCGCCTTCTATCGCCGCCGTTAATGGCTGGTCTCTACTAGTGATAAGAAAGGTTACTACTGCCTTTCGCTTATTCGGAGTTCTACACCCTTTATAGATTCGAGCTTAATGACATAACATATAGCCCTTAAAAAATCCTCTTTTTCGTCAAGGTATTCCTTGTTTGGGTCAACACCCCCTTGGCCTCAAATGGTACCCGGGGCATTCCCTCCACCAATATTTCTCTTTAATGTCCGGCATTGGGGAGGCACGAGAGAATCCTCTTCTTTGTCAAAATTTTCTTCGTTGGGGTTCACACTCCTTCGGCCTCGGCCCGTGCCAGGGTGTCACGAGTCGCCCACTAAGGGTTGTAACTATGCGGCCTAGCCGTGCTAGAGTGTCACGAATACTGCCTAATTTCCTACATGCATCGCACTCAGCTTGGTTGCTTGCAGCATACCAAGCCTTTAGAGGGATGTGGTCGAGTATGTAGCGAAAGTACACACATGAGTTTAGATTAGGAGCATGTCTTCACACATGCCAACAATGCAATACAAGCCCTACAACAGGGGAGCCAACACTCATTTTCAATATATTACAAAATGGTAGCCCAATGTAGGTAGCTCAGTACTCCACATATATGTTGTGCAAAAGTTATCACGAGTGCCAGGTACATAGGCAAAATAAGGTCAAAGACTAAAACGACACGTAGGCTTAGACCTTGATAAAGAAACTAAGCTACACTACTAGCTAAGCTATTACAAACAAAAATAGATGACTTATGGGACAAGGAGCTTGGGACATGTTTTCTCGGGCTGTGACTCAACAGTTAGGGTGTTGGCCTAGCTGGCGACCAGGTGTTGTACACACAGGTGTTGGGCACAAACGGTTCAATCATTGTGCACAGCACGTCGCGGGCACAGAGGAAGGCATCACGGGCTATGAGCGGTTAGGCAGTCGACACTGGATGATCCAAAGGCATGTACGATATGGCTGAGGGAGACCGGTTCGCAGGCATGCGTTGATCGACACGAGACCACAACACCATTTTGGCGTGCATGCAGGTATGGGGTTGTGTTGAGGTCGGGTGATAAGCCCCACCCCGTAACATTCTCCCCCACTCAATTCGGCGAACGTCCCCAGAGCCATCAATTCTCCAAGGTGCTTCGCTACCCACCTTTTTCGCATACACTTCTGCCTTAAGAAAGGGGTTGATTTAGTTGCTGGAGTTGGCGTACTCTGCTTTAGCCGTGGTCTTCAGCTTCTCTTCCGTTCGGTTTGAGTTGGCTTGATTTTATAGCGCTAACTCCTTGATCAATAACAGAAGAAATGTCCAACTCTGGATGCTGTCCGGTATGAATCATCATCCATTCACGATTCTGCTTCCTGCCTTGTAGAACAACAAGAGGTTGCTGATGTGAATGATGACTCGTCTTTCCCCGTCAAGGTTTACAAGTTTTAACTTGGTTGAATGACTCGAAATGGGAAGTTTGATAGGGCGTGCCAGCCCGCAGATATATCTTTGGAATCCGGATCTTTTTGGAAATCGACAAACGCTTCTTATTCTCCTTGTTCGACATATCTTTGTCCCTCACAGCTGGGGAGTAACCCACAACATGCTCAATCATCAGACTTGCTTCACAACGCTCCTCGGATCCATCGGGAAAACCTATTGTTGTTGTAGACCCTTCATTTTTGTTCTCCTCACCAGGATCCGTTGAACCGCGGTCCTCATGTTGTCTTATGCACATGACGAGCTGCAAAGCCAAGAGTTTATCCCCGGGTGATCTCTTTATAGTCATTTTCACCATGCAAAGATTGGTGCCTAAGACGTAAAGGCAGTTGCCATATTGGTATACGACAATCCGTGCATCTCTCAGAAAATCCATGCCGAGGACTAAACCAAAGTCATCCATTTTAAAGACATGGAAATCCACTTTGGCTTTCATGGTGCCAACCAGAACTGAGCATCGCCTCGCAACACCTAGTACCAGTTGAGCTATACTGTTAACGGCCTTAATTTTGCCCATACCTTTCTCTAGCATGAGCCCCAATCTTGATGCCTCTTTTTCAGAGACATACACATAGCTAGCTCCCATATCGACCATCGCTCAGATGGGTTTTCCATTCACATGCAAGTCCATATGCATCATGCTCTATTCATGTGTCGTACCACAAGGACAATCTCAGGTTCATCAAGCTTTAGTGCGGCCTTCCCCGCTTTGTTTGGCCAGTTTTATCACTCTCATTGATCGCACTACAATAACCACCCAGTCGATCTCAGGCTCTGTTAATGGATTTAACTGCCCTTGCTCTCTTGATTACACCATGGAATAATACCGCAAATTTAATACCCCCATGGAGCATGGTTCTTCCTCTTCAGGCCCAGACTCCTCAGCCGACTACTCCTGAACTACCTCGCTCAGTGCCTCTCAGATTT
This sequence comes from Rubia yunnanensis, assembly GCA_037428765.1. Classification (NCBI taxonomy): domain Eukaryota; kingdom Viridiplantae; phylum Streptophyta; class Magnoliopsida; order Gentianales; family Rubiaceae; genus Rubia; species Rubia yunnanensis. The sequence continues at coordinate 19,022,491 of CM075066.1, forward strand.
GTCTGGAGTCCTCAAGTAACATAGCAGTGATCCTCTGCTCTGTTGGACAATCAACAAGGGCATGATTCCCTTTGCACGTTTTACACACCAGTCGCGCCTTCCCGATTTGTCCATCCCACCTTGGTTTGGACCCAACTAAACTTGCTGCGCTTACATTGGAGCTTCCCCCATTCCTTTTGACACCTGAATTGGGCCTGTAGCCACCTCTGCCGCTCGAACTGGGTTTAAAGTTACCCTCCACCTTGGGAGAACTTGCACACGCACCATTACCCACCTTGGAAACAGTAGAACCATTCACTTCCCTATCAACCCTTTGTGATCCTCCGCCATTACAGTCTTCCAGACATTCAACGAACATCACCGCTAAGTTATAGTCAGTGCAACGAGCTCTCCTTAGCTCGAGTCTAGCCCGTGGCTTCAATCCCTGGCTGAAGTCATGGATTTTATATTCATCCGGATGGTCAGGCAAGTCGAGCATACAAGCCTGGAACACCGACACGTACCCCATAATACTGCCGGTTTGTGCTAAGATTCTTAGTTTCAACAAAGCATGTTCCTTCTTGTTGGTGGGCATGAATTGTTGCCTCACCTTGAGCTTTAATTCATCCCATGTGTCGATGGCCACACATCTCACCTTTATCTCTGCTTCTTGGGATCGCCACCACACCATAGCAGAGCCCTCCAGGTACATTGTCGCAAAAGTGACTTTCTCAGCTTTTGAATCCATCTCGATCGCCTTAAAAATTTGATCCAACTCGTACAAGAGGTTATCAAGCTCTCTCGCATCACGTACCCCACCGTATTTCTTAGGTTCAGGGACTTTCTGTTTGTGCACAGCACGGACACCATTTCCACTGCCCCCACTTTGGGACAAGTTGGCCACAGTCTGCATGAGAATGCACACGTCTCCGCCAAGCTTTTCGATGATGTCCTTCAACTCAGCAATGCCTGACCCGCAAGATGCCAAAGCTTCTCTCAGCTCAGCGATTTCCTCATTCTTACGTGCAATCTTCATGTTGGCCACTTCGATGTCTCTACTGATAATGGCAACATCCATTTTCATCTAATCCACTCGGTCAGCCAGGCTCCGTGACCCTTGCGCCTCACCAAAGAGAACCCTCTCAATGTTCTCCAACCAATCCGTCTTCTTAGACATCGTGATAACCTGTCACCGTGCACTCAAGGACTACTTGAGCTCTGATACCAACTGTCCCGGGTCATCCACTGAGGGTGCTAATCGTGCAGACTAGCCGTGTTAGAGTGTCATGACTACCGCCTAATTTCCCACGTGCGTCGCACTCAACCTTGTTGCTCGCACCACACTAAGCCTTTAGAGGGACGTGGTCGAGTATATAGCGGAAATACACATAATTATAGATTAGAAGCATGGTTTCACACACACAAGCCAACAATGAAATATAAAGCCCTACAACTGGGGAGTGAACTCTCGTCTGCAATATATTGCAAAATGGTAACCGGATATGGGTAGCTCAGTACTCTTCATATATGCTGTGCAAACTTAATCACGAGTTCCAAGTACATAGGAAAAATAAGGTCAAAGGCTAAAATTGCACGTAGGCTTGAAACTATATAAAGAAATAAGCTACACTACTAGCTAAGCTATTACATGCAAAAAAAGAAGAATTATGGGACGAGGAGCTTGGGACATATCTTCTCGGGCCGTGACTCAACACTTAGGGTGCTGGCCTAGCGGCCAACTGGGCACTGCGCGCACGGGCGTTGGACACAGACGGCTCTGGCATTGTTCACAATGTGTCGCGGGCGCGGAGGGGGACATCACAGGCCATGACTAGTTAGGCGGTCAGCATTGGATGATCCAGAGGCGTGTGCGGTGTAGCTGAGGGAGATCGGTTTGCAGGCATGCGTTGAGCAGCACCGGACCACAGCAGCGTGTTGACGTGCATGCGGGCATGGGGTTGCGTTGAGGTCAGGTGATAAGCCCCCCCCCGTAACATAGGGGAACTCTCTCGGCTGGAACCTTTGGAGGCTCTGACCTTATGACAACCCCTTGACTGGGACCACTTGCCGAAGCTTCGGCAGAAGCAGCACCTCGTCCCCCTCGACCAGCCTTTCTCGAAGTGGTTCTGCGTTGTGAGAGCACCAGAGGATCGCAGAATTCGAAGGTCCTGGAGCATCGCTCCTTTGAGTGCTTGAAATCCCGGCATTCCAAACCCTGGATGTAGAACCTTTCCGGAAATACCCTTTGCCCCCGGTAGATCGTTAAATCTCTTCTATCCATCTTTTAGCATTGACATATGCCAGAGCATATCCGGGTGTTCTATGGAGTTGGTGATCCACAGGTACTTAGTGGTTTCTTTGAGATACTCAAAGATGTTATTGATGAGGTCTAGTCCCACGACACGGGATCGAATACCATGGGCACGTATGATCACCACGTAAGCCTTAAGAGTGTTATCCTGCTCGACTACCCTCTTCTCGAGAATTTCTTCTCATGATAAAAATTAGAAAATGGTTTTTCGTTACCTTTGAGAGTCTGCTCAGAGTCATTCACCTTCTTATGAATGTCTCAAAACTTTTGTTTCACTTGAAAAAGTTATTCCTTAGCAACTTTAGCTAATCAAAGAGCTGCTTAGCATTGTCTTTGTGCCGTTGAGTCTCGTCGTGATAGTACTCGATGACCTTCTCATAGTGAGAAATCGAAGCACCTCCCAAAGCTTTGAAAGCCTTAGAAGCGGACAAACACTCGTGTACACATCCAAACCTCGATTAGATCGTAATCTCAAAGAGAAGGCCACTATGACATTGGAAAACATTTGAGAAGTCTTCAGCCTGGACCTCCGGGGCAACGACCAAGTGGTACCTGTCCTCCTTCATTCTACCGTATTTTTCGAGGAGTTCTCTCATTGAGGGATGGTGCCTGCACTGCTGAATCAAGCTACTCTCGGACACTCTTGAACACCTCTTCTTAACGGTCAGCAGCAAACCAATATCGGTCGGCGTTAAGATAGTCGTACTAAGCCCACTATTCATTCTCGTGGTACCACCTTTTCATGACTTATAATAAAAAGTTGAATATCATCCCCCTCGAGGTTTGGAGAGGGTGATGAGGAACCAAAGTTAAACGCTACAAGACGAAAAATATAAGACATTTGATTTCAAGAAAAATATTTTTCATTCCTAAAAAGCGAAGTTGCAACCAAAAATGCCTCGAGCAAATAGCCAAGGCAGAGTTTCATACATGGTGGGATCAGCCTCAAAATGGTTGAGGGTGTAGGGTCGCCGGCTGCCACTCGTTCAACATTATTAGGGGGGCCTCGAGGATCGACCAACTTCTTCTTCCATTCAGCATCCTCGTCCCATTCGAAGGCCTAAAACTCTTCAGCTGTGATCGATCTGCTCGAGGCCTTCAAGTGGAAACTTGACCCCCCATCTTCGATGGATTTCCACCACATGAAGTCCATATCCTTCTCGGTGCTATTGTTTTTATGAACCTCGAGTATGGAGGCATACTCGGAAGGAAGCTCTAGGGATAGCCTGGTTGCCAAGGTGTTTTAAGCGACTTGAACGCGAGAAATTTCTATTTCTGTTGCAACAGTGTTACACAGTGGACCACAATACGGAGGACGCATTTAAAAAATGCGTCCTCTTCTCTGTCTTTTTTTTTAAAATTTTCTCCAGTTTTGTGGTGCATGGTGCGAAGTTGACGTGGCGGAGAGGACGCATTTAGCAAATGCGTCCTCTCGGTCAAGCTGGGGGAGCAGCGTCATGCGGGTCAGTGCGTCAGAGGCAGGCATGTGGACGAGGCCGCATTTAGCAAATGCGGCCTCTCGGTCAATGAAGACTGCACCGTCCTCTCCTCCTTCCTCTTCCGCCTATTTATCCCACTCTCCTCTCCTCTTTTTTTTCTTATCTCCCCCTTATTTTTGCCGAAAGTTTTGTCCCCATTTCTCCCATCTACTTGGCCGAAAATTTTCTCCATTTCTCCCATCTTCCTTTCCGTCGTTGCGCCGGTTGTTCTACGCCTTTCCGCATGTTCACGTTATCGGTAATGTGTTTTTATGTTTTGAAAAATCCTACATTTTGCTCTTGTTTTATTTTGTCAAGATTTTGTATGAGTAAAATTTGCAACGGATTTGTGGTTGTAGATATCTCAAACGGCCTGAAGTTCGTGGCGTTGACCGGCCTTGACCCGTCGCTGACCCGCCGTTGATCTCCGTTGACTTCCACGTTTGTCACCTTGTTTGTGAGTGTTAGACTTCCACCCCCCTCTTTTTTCATTTTGTTGATGTTAATTGAACCCTAAATAAGGTTGCGAATGTGTTCCACGAATGTGTTCCACGAAGAAAGTTTTTGATATTTTTGTTAAATTGTAAGTTGCGGAGATCCGGAAATATTTTAGTTAATTCGGATGTGTTGTATGATTGTGTGTGGTTTTAGCGATTAAGTTTGGTCCGATGCTCTTATAGCGTTTAATGCTCATGCGTGATGAAATGAAGTGACGAAGTGAATTGTTGACTGATAAATGTATTTAGTTTGTAGCAATAATAATGACTTTTGAGGATACTACGGGAAGGAATGTCGGGTGAGAATAAAATAGAAGTGATGTCTTTGCATAATCGTTTACTTGTTAATGTATTATGTCTGTGTTAATAGTGCTGTTGATGTGGTCTAGTGGAGTGCATGTACGTATTTGAGGGTGCAATGAAATGAATGTAGAATGAAAATGAACTGAAAGTTATGTATTCGTGTATTGCAGTCGTGCGATGTTTTTGACTGTGTATATGTATAGAGGCGGTCAGATCAAGTTTGATTTGACCGTGGGTGTGTATTATGATCCTCCAATACCGGAGCGAGTTCTGACTCTCGAGAGGAGGTTGAACCACTCAGAATTAGTTGATGTAATTGTCACGTGGCTTGGCATTGCGAGTGAGGGGTATATGTTGAAAATATATTACCGATGTCCTGAACTGATTGGTTCGGCTGTATACTATCGAGTTATAATTTGGAAGATGATGACTCAACGACGTTCTTCTTCAACATTGTTGATCGATTGTCGTTGTCGTCCGCGGATTTTTACGTTGTTATGGAACAGTTGGCAAGCACTAATGATTGGCCACGACCAATGACGTTCATGTCGTTGTTGAGCAACTTCCAGAACTTGGCTGATGCACCATGCGTACCGCCACACGTTCGTAGCCGGGGTTTAGAAATTGGTGAGTCCAGCCAACCTTCTGCTTCTGGGTATGCTCCCGCGGATTGTGCTCAGCCGTCCACAAGTGGTGGTATGTATGGTATGGCCCGTGACGAGCAGAATGTCTTGGATGATGATTATATGGGACACGTTTGTGACCTTGTTGGTAGGGATGACGATGGCGAAGACGATGATGTCGAGGGTGAACTTGATGGTGGAAGTGAGGATGATTGTTCCTTATCAACTGATTCGAATCCTGGGGACGATGAAGAACAGGTGGTGTGCACGAACAATGTACCCCCGGCGTTTCATATTCTGGCGAATCCAGATACACAGGCCTACTATAGGGATTATGGTGGCCCGGATGAGGATAGCTATGACCCAACTCATTTTGGGTCCGGAGTTTCTACCTACGATCGAGAGACGGGTGTAGTGGATGTGCGTATGCGATTCCAGACGAAGGCCCAATTGGTTGAAGCTATCTCTAGGTGGAGTTCCATGATGAACAGGGAACACAGGGTTGTGGAGAGCACATCACGCACATGGTATGCGAAATGCAAGGACGTTGTCGAAGGAACTGGGAATTGTGTTTGGGTTGCCAGAGCTTCCAAGAAGGCTTCAGATGGCATGTGGGAGATCACCAGATGGGCAACTAGCCATGGGTGTGTTGGTGCTGGTCGATCTACGGGTAACGTGAATATGACGTCGGTGATGATCGCCCGTTCAATCCGCCACCACATTGATGTAAACCCTTCTTACACAGTCAAAGATGTGCAAGCTTAAGTGAAGGAGGAGTTCAATGTAACCATTTCCTACAAGAAGACGTGGTATGCTCGACAGAAGGCAATTGACATGGTGTTCGGGACTTGGGAGGATTCTTTCGAACAGCTCCCAACGTTTATGGATGAGCTAGTCAGGGCCAATCCGAGCACCGTTGTAGATTGGGCTGACGTACCTGATAGAATACACGGCCACGGGTCGAGGAAATTTAAATTTGTGTTCTGGGCATTTGGTCCGGCAATTGAAGCCTTCCGCCACTGCAGGAATGTCATAAGCGTGGATGGCACTCATTTGAGAGGGGCATATAAGTCCACAATGCTGGTCGCCGTGGCGCACGATGCAAATGATTACATCCTCCCCATCGCTTACGCTATTGTTGACGAAGAAACGAATGAGAGCTGGAACTGGTTCATAGGGAGACTGCGTCTTCACGTCGTTGGTGGTGATAACATGCCAATCTGTGTCATATCCGATAGGCATGCTGGACTCATAAATGCGATGACGCATATGGAGGAGTGGATGGAACCGGCTGGATACCATCGAATTTGCCTGCGGCATTTTCAATCCAACTTCCTATCATATGATAACGGGAAGTTCAAGAATGCGCTTTTGAAGACTCTGGTGTGGCAGCTTGGTTCTGCTAGGCGAGAGAGCAAGTGAAGGGGGTACAAGGAGGAGCTAGAGAGTACAGATCCATCTGCTTGGGCTTGGTTGGAACGGCTAGATAGGAGTAAGTGGTGTCTTGCATTCGATATGGGTGATCGACGTTGGGGAATTCTCACGACGAATTTGTCTGAGAGTTACAACAACTGTTTGCGCCGCGCACGCCATCTGCCGATCACAGCTTGTGTCAAAGCGACGTTGGAGCGAACAGTTGAAATGTTTGCCCAGAGGGTTATGGACGCCACGAATTGGAGGTAATTTGTCACTTACGTACCCTTTTTTGAGTGTCTGCAAAACAGTTAATGTATTCTAAAATGTTGCCCGTTTGTCCAGGTCCGTGTTTCCCAACAGGATCTGGAAAAAGTTTCAGAAGCAGGATACATTGGCGCAGGGACATATCGTGACCGTGTTCGGTCATGCATCGCAGACTTATAGGGTTGTGGTTAGGAACATCGATGGGGGCATCAGTGAACGGCAGTACACGGTCAAATACCGAAGAAGAGAGTGTACTTGTCGTGAGTGGCAGATTTTCCGTTTCCCTTGTTCCCATGCCTTAGCCGTCTGTCGGCATAGACGTGACGATCCGGCTAGTCTATGTGACAGGGTGTATCTCACGACCACATATGTGCAACAATATAGTCAGGGTTTCATGCCTGTAAGAGATCCATCGCTCTGGCAACGTGCCGAATGGAGGTTGGTTCCTGATGGGGAGAAGTTCCGCAGTAGGCGTCGTGGACAGTTTGCGGAGAGAAGGATAAGGAATCAGATGGACGAGCGGGTGCCGGTTGAATCCAGGGGCCGCCGTAGGCGTGGCCGTACTTAGTGTCATGTTGTCATATAGTGTCTGTAATGGTACCTCGGTCATATGTTACTTGCACATGTACTTTCGTCCATCGGAATATTATAGCTTGTTACTTGTGATGTTATAGCTTTTATTTGCCAAATATGTTTGCCACTCTAATCGCTTCAGTAACTAATTTTCATATGTCGTAATTGTGTACAGGGGCAACACGATGGACCATTGTCATCCAGGACCCATGGAGGATGATTTGTTGTACCTTCACGAGGAGCATCGTGCCCGGGCAGTGTACAACAGACAGTTACAGGATGAGGCAATGCAGGTCCGGCGCTGTGATGGGGCATGCTGGACCGCAGATATACCTGACACAGTTCTGAGCTACTTGCGTGACATAGGATTCCAGGGACTCCTTGATTCTGCATCGATACGGATAGACCATTCACTAATCACTGCCCTAGTGGAGCGGTGGCGGCCCGAGACGCACACATTTCACCTCCCGGTGGGGGAGGCTACAGTCACGCTGCAGGATGTGGGGATGCTATGGGGTCTTCCGATCGATGGGATCCCAGTCACAGGAATCGACACCCGTAGGCGTACTGAGGAATGGCTGGTAGTTTGCACGGACTACCTAAGTGCTACACCTGACACCGGAGTTATCCGAGGGGGTCACATTAGGGCGAGCTGGTTGGGAGATTTGTTGGGCAGTCCGTTCCCTACTCACCCTACTGAGGTCCAATGTCAACAGCGGGCGAGAGTTTTCATTCTACTGCTGGTTGGGGGAATGCTCATGTCAGACACATCAGGTAGTCTAATTCCACTGCTCTACCTGTCGATACTGATGGACCTAGGTGCAGCACGTCACTACAGTTGGGGGAGTGCCATTCTTGCACACTTGTACCGGTGCTTATGTGACGCTGCAATTCCACAAGTTAAATCCATTTCTGGCCCCCTTGTCCTGCTACAGGTAAAGTAATCTGTCACTCCACTCATTCGTACATAATGTCCACTCTGTTACTTTGTATTACATGTAATTTAATTTGTGGAACAGTTGTGGGCATGGGAGCGCATCCCATCCATCCGACCCGCAGGAGCTCTACCCATATCGGCGCCGATGAATGCTGTTGGGTCCCGGTAGGTGCCGAATAACACTAGTAGTCAGTTTTTGAAACTGTGGTCAATTCCATATATTTGCTAATATAGTTCACTCATCACCGCCCGTAGGTGGAGAGCCCCTCACGATTTATCACACTCACCGATGCATGTTTTGAAAGTGTATCGCGATCAGATCACATCTCTCAGTCAGAATCAGGTATGGGTTATCTTGGATTACGATCTCCTGATTTCGTGCGAAAAATGGTATTCAATACCTAACGGGACCACTATGATGTTCTTTCAGTTTATCTGGGAGCCATACACGTCGGACATCGTGGGGCAACTCCCGTGGTACTGTACTGCTAGTAGTAACAACTGGCTTGTGTGCGTCGACCTCATCTGCTGGCATGTAGTGGAGTTCCACCACGCACATCGGGTTCTCAGGCAGTTCGGCCTGATCCAGCCAATACCCACCCAGCTGGTCAGTAGGGAAGAGTATAAACTGCTTCATGATATAGACCGTCGCGGCAGGTCTGGCACTGATTGGCGTGCCGAACTAAGAAGATTTCTCGTTGAGTGGGAGCAACGATCTGATCGACAAGTACACCCACTTGGGTATGCAGATCCATATTGTCCCAGCCGTGAATACATGGAGTGGTACTTCCGCAAGACGGTGAGCATGATTGATCAGCCAGGACGGCCTACCACGGCTACAGAGGGTTTCCATGGAGACAGTGCAACTGCAGAGTACTTGGTATTTCCTACAATCATAATATTCTCAAGAAATAATGCTACGGCTTTCCCCTATATTGCATAACTAACATATTTATCTCGATTCTATAGTTGCAGATAGTCACTGAGGTGTACAACATGTCGAACATTCCGTTGGATGGATGTCCCCCACAATTCGCGGGCGCTCTCAGCGGAATCCATGAAGTTGTCACACGGGGTCTACAACACGCGCATCAGGCCTCCAGACTACAGTACTATCAGCCGCTTGTGCACTGTGAAGATCCTCCCCCTGGTGTCAGATATGCAGACCTCAGAAGCGACCGCCAGGCTCCACCAGCTCGACAGGGAGGTCGGAGGCGGCGTCCTAGGGGCCAGGAGGAACACGTTGGTCCATCACAAGCTGGCCCATCACATGCGAGTCCACCGATTGCCGGCCCATCACACGGTGAACCTTCACATTACGGCATGACTCCATCGGAACACACAGCATATGTCACTCCAACATCGAGTCATCAATTCATGTCACCTGATGCTCCATCACATACGGGTAGTGTTCCACATGCCTATCGTGAGGATACGGGAGACGAAATGGAGGACGAAATACCAGAGGGAGTTCCACTTGAGGAAGTGCATGTACCTACACAGATGGCTGTTCCTCGACGGACATCTAGGACCGTACGCCCTCCACCGTGTGGAACGGGCGGAAAGCTTTGCAGGGATCGTCATCGTCACTAGGACAGAGCATGCCACTAAACACTGATTTGCATTACATTTCGCACGTACTGTTCGGCTATTGTACATTTATGCTAATTCATACTCATTCTAACTATGCAATACTTCATTCCGGCACCCTTATTCAGGACTAGTTACCAAACAGCAACTCACGCTGTCCTAATTTATCGTTCAACTAGTTCACAACATATCATCAGACAAACACGAGAATACCCATTTCGCCCAATAATTAAAATTCTCCGGCCGATGCCGATACCCGGTCTACCGAACAATTAATTTTCCAAATGCGTCTTCCATTATTTAAAGCTACAAAAAATACTATTATATTACCGATTTTTTTTATACTTCCATTAAAATGCGTGGCTTATATATATATTAGAGTTTATATATATCTTTATTTATATTTATATTTATATTTATATTTATATTTATATTTATATGTATGTATATTTTTATATTTATATATATTTTTTATATTTATATATATATATATATATATATATATATGTATATCTTCATTTATATTTATATATATGTTTATATATATATATATATATCTTTATTTATATTTATATATGTGTATTTATTTATATTTATATATGTGTATATATTTATATTTATATTTATGTATATATTTATACACATTTACGTGTGTATACATCCACACATTGACGTGTGTGTACATCCACACATTGACGTGTGTGTACATCCACACATTTACGTGTGTGTACACCCACACATTTACGTGTGTGCATATTTATATATCTTTATTTATATTTTTATTTTTATATTTATATGTATGTATATTTTTATATTTATATATATTTTTTATATTTATATATATTTATATATATTTATATATATATATATATGTATATCTTCATTTATGTTTATATATATGTTTATATATATATATATATATCTTTATTTATATTTATATATGTGTATATATTTATATTTATATTTATGTATATATTTATACACATTTACGTGTGTGTACATCCACACATTGACGTGTGTGTACATCCACACATTGACCGGCTCTGTCTAAAATAAAACCTGTCCGAAAATGGGAAAAAAAAATAATATCCAAGAGGACGCATTTTGCGTCCTCTAATTATTCTGCCAATCAGTCTAAAATTTAACTTGTCAGAAAAACGAAAAAAAATTAGTTTCCAAGAGGACGCATTTTGTAAATGCGTCCTCTATTTATTCTACCAATCAGTCAAAAATAAAACTTGTCAGAAAAATGAAAAAAAATTATTTTCCAAGAGGACGCATTTTGTAAATGCGTCCTCTAATTATTCTGCAAAAAAAAAAATTCAACCAGCTCAAATCGAAAAAAAAAATCATTTCCGATGCGTCCTCTATATTGTTGGCCAATTTCACAAACCACGGTATTTGATGCCAACCTTCAAATTTTTGCTATACTAAAATCAAGAACTCCTTGAACGCCCGTACCGAGAAGCGTCTGGAAGAACTTCCGGAATCCTTGGGTCTTAACCAACCCATTAGTATAGGCCTCAAGAAGGGACATCTGGTGCCCGGCGGAGAAAAGCTCATTAAGTTTGGCATTCTCGGCAACCGGGACCTTGTTCAACTCCTCAGTTTTAGCTAGCTTCCCTTAGAGGTTGGTCACCGCCTGTTGATAATCAGTGTTGACCTTCCCTAGAGTAACCTCGAGCCTTCCCACTTGAGTCTTGAGCTTGTCGACACAGCTGGCCATAGCAATAATGGCTCCACCAACGAAGCCACCGCAGAATTCTCGAGCAATACGGGTGGATGCGACGGAACCAGGGAAATGAGCAGTTGCAAAGTAGCCTCGCCCTTAGCAGTAACTAAGGTCTCCTCCTCTCTAACTGGAGGAACCTGGCAAGAAATATTCCTCCTCTTGGGTGAGGGGCTTGAAAATAGTGGTTCTTCGCGATCCCTTGGAGTGGCCCTCGGCCTTGACCTGGGTAGGGAATAGGGATTGAGCTGCTCGATGCAGGTTAAAGTTGGTGGGGAGGGATGATAGTCATGTCATCATCCCCAAAGATGTCACTACCAAGACCCACTGCTAGGCAAACAGAAAAGATTTTAAAAAAAGAGTGAAGAAACATACGCATCAGCAAACACCTTCATGGGGGCTTAGGATACTCTTTTTCGAGCTTCGAGAATGGTCTCTCAGCCGTCCTTTCTTCGAGAAGGGCCTCGAGAAGTCTCCATGGTCGAAGGCTTCTTGGGAGTGGCCCCTTTCCCTTGGATTTCCAAATCAACCCCCGAGGGGTTGCTATCTTTCTTCTTCTTTTTCGGCTTCTTAGGTGCCTTCTCTGCACCATCAGAAGTAGACTTCCTTTTATCCTTCATGAGCTTACTGTCCTTGACCCTTTTCCCTGAATCTCGAGAAAAGCTCCCGAGGATTTGACGGGGGGGAGGAGGCTTAATCATCACCTTTTTTTTTTTTTGTTTAAACCATCCGTAGATGGGGGGAAATTAATTGGCTCCCCTAACCCTAGAAATGGCTAAATCGCCTGAGAGTATATACATGAGTACAGAGGAGTCATCCTTATGATGATCCGAGGGTTATGAGAAGCTCATGAAGCAAAAAATTGCTATGAAATGTCTACATTAGCCTAAAATGAAAATAATGTTGAGAGAGTAGCTTTCTATATATCATTCCATTGTTTTCCATGAACTGGTCGGCGAATCGAGAAATCGAAACCCCAGTATGTCCGTGGAAAACAAGGAAAAAGAAATATAGGAAGAAGATTAGAGTCGGCCTAAAGTTTCGCTGTGGGTGAGGAGGGAAGGAGCTCGAGCAAATGGCCGTTGCATATTCCTTGTTCGTCCAGGACCAGTTAATCATCCCAAGCACTAGCAAACCTGGAAGAAGAGAAAAAGCAGAGTAGATTCCATTCCAAGAAAAGAAAGCAATATCAAGGACCTACTCGTATAGAGGGCAAACCAATTTTGTCTAGAGATATGAGTCCTCTGAGCACAGGAGGAGCTAATTGAATGTCTAAAATACCATGTAAATCATTCTGTAGTGAGTATTTGGCCAAAAAATCTGTAACATTATTTGCCTCTCTGTGAATATGTGTAATTGGGAATTTCGTATGCAAAAGATTAAGTGAACTACAAACAGAAAAGTTTATCCAAGGTGCAGTCATGGGGTTATGAATTCCTCTGATAGCAATTAAGCAATCTGATTCCAAAGAACAGTATGCTATTTCCAGTTCTGCACATAATTCATATCCAAACTGAATAGCTATTAATTCGACGTGTAGTGGTGAGGGGGATTGGAAAATTTTTGTTCTCATTGTAATCACATTCCCTATAGAATTCCTTACTGCTACAGCTGCATAGGAGAATCCAAACATTTTCCATGAGGCATCTGTATTGATCTTATATCCCAAGAAAGGTTTCTTCCATGTTACAGCAGTTAAAGGTTTCCTTTTCTTGGAATAAATGTGTGGGATAATGTTAGACTCAATCCAATACATATGCTTTTCTATCTTGCCAAAAAGGTGATGAACTGTAAATATATCACGAATGATACATTTAAACTCATGTAAACAGGCTACAATGGAGAAAGGTTCATTATCATAAATGATTTTGTTCCTCTTTATCCATAGGATCCAGATTGTAACCAGAAGTGAAGCAGTGATAATCTGAGAGTGGATCTTATTTTCAGCATTAAAGGATAGGAAATATTCAACTCTATGCTCCAACTTATGGAAATTAGGTTGCTGAAGATGGATCATATCTCCAACTGCCTCCCAAACAGCAATAGAGGATGGGCAAGAGTTGAAATAATGGTCTAGATTATCATTATGGTTCATGCACATAGGACACCTCGATGCTAATCGAAAGCCTAACCTAACTAAAATGTTATCAAAAGGCAGAATGCCATTCATTGCACGCCACAAAATGACTGACATTTTCTTAGGTATGAAACTGCTCCATACCTTGGAAAGGTGTCTGATTTTAACTTTTCTTCTCCTAAAAGTGTGGTATGCGGACCTGATTGTGAACGTACCATTGGTGTTTGGTGTCCAGATCAGCCTATCCTCGTGTTGATACTCCAGTTTTGCTACCTGCAAAATGGTAAGTATATTGGTAGCCAGGTATGGCTCCAGCTGTGGTAGGAGGTTAGCTTTATTTTGTATGAAGTACCTAAGGGTAATATCCTCAAATGGGACATTATGCCCATCAGGCCATTCATAGAAAAGGGCTCCTTCACCCATCCAATTTGAATTCCAGAAGGAGCATTCTCCCTATCCATATATCACTTTAGTGTGTCTATTTGCCATGGCAGTGATATTACAAATTCTTTTCCAAGTGTGAGATTTTTTATAAGACTGTGGTAGTGACCATAGCAAAGAGGTCAACTGATTTTTATTAGCCTGTAATTTCCACCACAGTTTGCATGAGAATGCATCAACTATTGCTCCTATATCTCTTAATCCTATGCCATTTTCATCTAGTGGTAGACTTAGGTTCTTCCAAGATTTCCATTTTTTCCTGTCAGCATTATCTACTTTCCCCCAGAAAAAAGTGGAAGCAATTTTTTCAATTTTCCTTAAAACTATCTGGGGAGGGCTCAGTACAGAAAATATATGAGTAGGAATAGAAATTAGGCAATGGTTGATAAGAACTAACTTACCTGCACTAGTCAGCCACTTATTCTTCCAGTTGTTAATTGTCTTCTCCAACCTTTCAAGCAAAGGCTTGTAATAAACCTGCAGATTACGACCATAGAATACAGGGACACCCAAATACTTGAAGGGAAAATAGCCTTGTTTCATTCCCAGTAATCTCTTGATAGAGAGAATAGAATCGGGAGGGGTTCTGTGTGAAACATAGAATTCTGACTTCCCAAAATTAACTTTTTGTCCAGAAGTCAGTTCATAGGCTATTAAAAATTGTCTAAATCTCTTCAAGGTTTTAGGCCTAGCATTAAGAAAAATAGTTGTGTCATCAGCATACATTAGGTGAGAAACAGTTAAACAGGACTGAGGTAAACTAAACTGATTGAGAAAACCAGAATTAATCAATTTTTTTAAAGCTCTTGAGAAAGCCTCGGAAATCAGATTATAAAGAAAAGGGGATAGGGGGTCTCCCTGTTTTAAGCCTCTAGAAGATTTAAAGAAACCTGCTGTAACTCCATTAATTAAAACAGAGAAATGAGCAGAGGCTATGTTACTCAATATTAATTTAACCAGATTCCCATGGAAACCAAATTGGAGAAGTATAGAGTTAAGAAAAGACCATGAAACTCTATCAAAAGCCTTCTGCATGTCTAGTTTCACAATAATATTATGAGCCTTTGATTTTCTGTTTAAAAGTCTGGCCATTTCCTGCATTTGTAGCACATTATCAGTAATATCTCTACCATTGATAAAAGCACTTTGTTCAGGAGAGATTAATGAGTGCATTAAAGGTTTGATCCTTTCCATTATCATTTTGGAGAACACTTTATTGATAAAGTTAGATAGACTAATTGGTTTAAAATCAGAAAAAGAGGTTGGGATGGCTTTTTTGGGAATCAGAGCTAACCAGGTACTAGATATGGCTTTTGGGATATTTCCTGTAAGCAAGAAATCTTTTGCAGCATCTAGCAAATCAATTTTGATTGTTTCCCAGAAGGTTGTAAAGAAACATCCTGAGAAACCATCAGGGCCAGGGGCTCCACTTTTGTTTAAATCAAAAACAGCATATCTAAGTTCCTGCATAGTAAACTGTTGGAGGAGAAGTTGGTTTTGTTCTTCAGAAATTACCTTTGGTATTTCCTTTAGAAAATAGTTAAAGTAAGATCCTAATTTTGGGGGCGATTCCTCATTTAGTAGGTCTTTATAAAACCTTATGCCTTCCTCTTTAATCAGACTGGGATCAGAGATCCAGATACCTGCACCATTCTTAATTTTGCTAATTCGAGACCTAACTCTGTTTTCCTTAATGGCATGATGAAAGTAACTAGTATTAGCATCTCCAAATTTTAGCCAATTTAATCTAGCCTTTTGTTTTAAGAAGATGATTTTCTCTTTTTGGGCTCTAAGCAGAAAGGCTTTGGATTTGTTCAATTCATCTAAGTCCTGTCTGTTTTGTGATTGTTGGAATGTTATTTCCAAGTCACTAACTCTCTCCTCAGCTTGAATGAGATTCAGGTTAACATTCCCAAAGCTGGTCTTGTTCCAATCTTTAATTTTAGTTTTGAGCCTTTTAAGTTTATGAACAAAGCCAGGCATTCCATTTAAAGGGGAGATTAAGTTCCAATTCTTGATCACTAATTCCTGGAATTCTTGTCGGTTAGACCACATATCCTGATATCTAAATGGTCTAGGAATCATTTCAGAGGCAGATTGAATAGATAAAAGTAAAGGAGCGTGGTCCGATGTAATCCTATTTAAAACTTGTATAGAGCTATTAGGGTATAAGTCCATCCAGTCAAGATTACTTAATCCCCTATCTAGTTTTTGAAACATGAGATCTTTACATCTGTCCTTGACACGATTATTACTCCAAGTAAAAGAATTCCCAACAGTTGTAATTTCATGCAAGTCAGAGTTATTGATGAATTCATTGAATTGTCTCATACTTTTATTAGGAGTTGTTTTCCTTCCTTTATATTCATTAACTGAAGCCACTGTGTTAAAATCACCTATATATATAGAAGGTTCAGTTGTAATCATCACCTTGGGCTGACTTTACACCCACCACTCGTAAACTTATGGTGGCGGCAGTAGCAGAGACAGCTAGTGGTCTCTTATCAATTAAATATTTTTTTTATTCTCTCTCCCACCTCAACTTAAGAGACCACTTAAGAGACAATCCATTTTTTTCTCCACAGTGGTTAAGAGACCACTATATACTATTAATGAAACCCACTTGATTTTCTCTATACTACTCATTAATTTGACCATTAAATATTATTTTAAATAAATTTATCCACAAAATATAAGTTAAATGTAAAATTTAATGTAATTATTAAAATGAAATTAAAAAAATAAATAATAAGATAATTTCATGTTTTTAAAATTATATAAAAACCATTAAAATTGTAAAAATTAATTACTCCCTCTGGTCCTCTTTTTTTGGCCTCATTTTTTTTACACTCTTTTTTTTAAAATGTCCTTTTTTTTCTGAAAATGGAAAATGAAGTGATTGACAAGTGGTGAAATGGACACTTGATTAATCTCGAATTTCCCAAAAGCAAGCCTCCAATTCTTGCTTAAACTTTCCCTCAAAAACAGCTCCAATTTTTGGAGGGAAAACCTGCTGTTCTCACCATTGTAGAGGTGAAATCTACATTTCCAACACAATTTAGAGGGAAAAAATTTTGAAATTCAACAATATGGGATACAGCAGCCCTATCCCATATTGTTTCCCACTGAGCATTATCCCTATAAATACCATTGCATCTGCTGTACTCAAAACCTATTCATTTACAAACTAAAACATTCCACATAAAAACCCACTGAACCACAGGTTTGCATTGCAGGAATTCTGGAGGTAAGATAATGGATGGTGCTAGGGATCTAGGTGATGTGGAGGGCGTGGAGGAAGTGGAAGTCAGTCTGCCGGTAAGGTGAAGGCTATCGGAGCTTAAGCGCACCCACATCATTGTTTTCTTCGGGCAGAATGAGGAAAATGGTAAGCTCTCACGGAAGAAGCGCATTGAGGCAGCAGGTCGGTGGAACATTTCTACGAGGACAGTGATAAGGCTTGCTGGTCTACAAAGAAAACAACAAAGATTAGGGCTGAAAGTAGATTTGCAGCCAAAAGCGAAAGGCAAAAAAGGGCGGCCATCAATTGAAATAGACAGAGAACAGGTTCTTACCACTCCACTTCCCAAAAGAACAACAGAAAGATCATTTGCTGCAGCCATGGGTGTAAGCAAGTCAACAATGCATAGATGGATTCAAGAAAAGCAATTGAGAAGCCACTCGAATGCAATAAAACCACAAATCTCATAAATCAATCAATTGAAAAGGGTACAATTTTGTGTTAGTCATTTGAAGCACAACAGTTTGAGTAAGAAAACAAGTTTCAAGGATATGCATCACATTATTCACATTGACGAGAAGTGGTTTTTTATGACAAGGGTTGCTGAAAGATATTATCTACTGCCTGAAGAAATGGAGCCACATCGGACTATACAAAATAAGAGGTACATTACAAAAATAATGTTTTTATGTGCTGTTTCAAGGCCTATGTACAGCGAAGATGGTGACCTAATATTTTATGGCAAAATTGGCATTTGGCCGATGGTGACGAAGGAGGCTGCAAAAAACAGAAGCAAGAATCGCCCCGCTGGAACACTAATTACAGTCCCCGAAAAATCAGTAAATCATGAGGTAACTAAGAGGTACATGCTGGAAAAAGTAGTTCCCGCAATCAAGCAAAAATGACCCTTACTTGCTAGTACAAACATTCTTATTCAACAGGACAATGCACGACCACATATTTGTGATGAGGATGCTAATTTCATAAAAGTGGCCAGAGCGGATGGTTTTGACATCAGATTGGGTTTCCAGCCACCTACTTCACCTGATCTAAATGTGTTGGACCTAGGTTTTTTCAGGTTTTTTCAGGTCTATTCAATCTTTACAGCACCAAACAACGTCAAAAACCATTGACGACTTAATTTCAGCAACTGAGCATGCATTTTTTGAATTGAATGCAAGGACACTCGACAGTGTGTTCCTAACTCTACAAGGATGCATGGTGGAGATAATGAAATGTGGTGGTTCAAATGGATATAAGTTGCCGCACATGAGCAAAGAACGGTTAGCTAGAAGTGGTGCATTGCCTACGAACCTAGAGGTGGATGACGCATTGGTAAGAACTTGTGTTGCTTATTTGCAGCAAAGAAATGTAATGAGTGGGCTTCATAGGCTGATCCAAGACCTACAGGAAGGTGACATTCAACCAGCCTAGAAATGTTATTAATGTATTTTTCTATAATGTATTTTTCTACAGCTTTCATTAGGATAGTTGCAGTGATTTTCTAGAAATGGGTCAGATCATGTAAACATGCTCCTATATTTTGTGCAGTAGCTTGTTTAAATGCAACCACGTTGAATGAAAGCTAATGTTTTCGATACTTACTGTCCACTATCCCGATGCTTTGTAAGTAGGTCCATATCATCTTGGGAAGTCCATGAGTCCCAGGTTTTGTGCTTAGGATCTGATGCATCACAAGAAGAGTTACAAAGAATCATAGGAAATTGCAATTGCTTAACATATGACAAAAACTGTACCTTTTGAAGTCGAAGCAGCATGAGCTGGAGCAGAAGAGTGAGCTGGAGAGGCATTAGGCATAGGGTAAATTTCGAACTTCTTACTGTAAATACAATAACAGGTCATACAAATGAAATCATGTGTTGAAACCTTTAGAAAATCAAAGACCAATATATACTACAACAACAACAAAACTATGTACGTTGAAGGAAGACTGTCTTCCACGGAGATATATCGCGTCTAACTACCGAGACATCAGTTGCTGAAGGAAACGCACATAACAGAAACAAAAAAATGCGACCTGAGCTTCTTTTATTTCTGAAACTGTGAGTTGCAATATCTATTAAATTATGTGCAAGTAGGATAACTCACCTTCAGACGATCCATTGCTGCTAGGTTAAATCCAAGGGTATCTTTGCATTCCTGTACATTTCAGGAGACATACACATTAAGCTCATAACATTCAAAACCCTTCCTCACAATGTCTACATAGAAAAAGATAAAACAACCGTCATAGTTACCTTGACTCTTGCATGGAGAATGTCCCTGAGATGGGTTACAACTGGTCCGGCAGAAATAGTTGAAACCAACTGGAAATGATGGATTTGCAACAACACTGTTGCAACCCTGCATACAAGCTCAATCTGCCAAAAGAGTCGAAGCAATTTCAGAATTATATTAGGACTAAAAATTACTATCAGCTTAGTGTAATCAGTGAGGACAAAGTTAGCTCTGGTGTGCGTCAGCTTGCAGTATATGATCATCATGCATCAATAAAAATAGAGCTCTTTCTATATCATGCGGGAATAGAAGTATGTTTTGTAAGTAGGAACACAATGATTACAACAAACCAGGACAAAACTTAAGTATTGCAGAAGGTATAAATACATCAATTACCAGTAATGTCTGCTCCAGATCATTATTGTGTCTAAGGCAAGAATCAAAAGCACAGAACCTATAAAAACACAAAATCTTACCTTCATTGAGTTATCCATAAGCGCCACAGCAATGTGTTTTTGACTGGGGCATAAAGCGATCACATGAACATCACTATCCATCTTCATGTTCCTCACGGGAGAGACAGTTAGATGCTTACTGTCCTGTACATAATAAGATGCGGTCAGGCATACTAGAGGCAATTTAGAATGCTTATTGACTTGACTATGAAAATAACTAAATGAACATGACTTGTAAAGAAAATCAATAAGGCTTTATAAGAAAGGCAGCGTTATAGGCTTCAACAAAGAGATAGTCACATAGGCATGACCAGTGAAAGAGAATGCCGAAAAGTAAGGTAGAAAATGAGACATGAGGCATGTACTTGACCAGGATTTTGAAGAAGTTTGGTATACCCAAAACTTAACAACATGATCTAAACTTCCAGTGACAAAACCGCTCCCATCTGGGATTCGCAAACATAACTCAACAGAACAGTAAACCTGAAACATTCATATACTGCGCATACATTTATATACCTCAACGAAGTTGATGTTGAATTTCTTCGTATACAGAAGCAGCCTATCACTATGAAGAGTGGCAGTGGCACAAAGAATGTCCTGCAAAACACGCAACAACAGTAGATGGCTCAGAAGGGAGTTGCACATCGAAAAACATTATTGCAGATTTACCCTCCTTACCGAATCAATCTCTGAAACAATTTCACATTCCATTGCATCATCGTTCGATTGGCCAGAGTTTACCTCTACTAAGAATGCTTTGAAGCTGTGGTTTCAGCCTGTGCAACTCCGGCGAGATCTGTGCAATCCCTGCAAATTACAGAAAAACACCACCAGACGTTTCCCAAGAACAGTTCACCACAGAAGCAATATTCTACTGCAACATACAGTATCTGCACAATACACAAAAAGTAACAGCCTCCAAACCAACAATTCACGAGAATTACAAACCAACAATTCACGAGAATTACAAACCAACAAACAATTATTTGCAACAGCAGTTTCATAACAGTAAGTATTACAACACATACTTTTTCGAACTCATTCTTTCTCACGTCTTGGACATAAATAAATCCAGCTGTTGATACGGGCCTCTGTCGGTGCTTCATTCCCACATTTTCCAAGAAGCATTGGTACAAATTTCGGGTTTACCTTTTGAAGAAGCCGTTTCTTCTCCTCCGTCCACACCGATATTAACCTCTGTTGATTTCCAATCGACGGCTGCTCATGAGGTGAGGGGGCCGAATCACCTAGGCAAAGTGTACACCGGCAGAGTTCATAAAAATGCATAAACAAGCAGTGTAAAGAATCAGCACAAGGAAGCTGTAAAAACATGGAACGCACCTAAGCTCAACGGCGACCGTTCGCCCGTCTGAGAGTCTGAACTCACAAAAAGCACGGATAGCCACTGCGACTCCATGTAACCCAGATCCCGAATTCAAAACTTCAAAAACCAAATCAAACCATATATGAAAACACTCCCGGTGAGGAGCCCAACTTTAATGTCTGACTCCTCGCCGGAGATGAAGATCCGTGGAAAAGAACTCCGGCGAAAACTGGCTATGGTGAACAGTAGCAAAGTTGCGCCCTATTTTCGCCTCAGAGCATTTTTTTATCAGTTTTTCAGCTTAGTCACTAGTGTTTCTATATAGAGAGAGTCAAGTAAAGTTTGACCGTTGATTAGTTAAAGTCAACTTAGTCACTAGTATTTATATATAGAGAGTCAAGTATGGTTTGACCGTGTATTAGTGAAAGTCAATCTAGTTATTATTGTTTATATATTGAAAGTCAAGTAAGGTCTGACCGTTGATTATTTAAAGTCAATTTAGTTATTAGTGTTTATATATTTAAAGTCAAGTAAGGTTTGACCATTGATTAGTTAAAGTCAACCTAGTTATTAGTGTTTAAATAATGAAAGTCAAGTAAGGTTTGGCCGTTGATTAAACAAAGGCAAACATTTTTATTTATATTTATTATATACTAATTAAAGTAAGGTTTGACCATAAATTAGTTAAAGTCAACTTTGTTATTAGTATTTATATATTGAGAGTCAAGTAAAGTTTGACCATTGATTAGTTAAAGTCAACTTAGTCACTAGTATTTATATATAGAGAGTCAAGTAAGGTTTGACTGTTGATTAGTGAAAGTCAACCAAGCTATTATTGTTTATATATTGAAAGTCAAGTAAGGTCTGACCGTTGATTAGTCAAAGTCAACTTAGTTATCAGTGTTTATATATTTAAAGTCAAGTAAGTTTTGACCGTTGATTAAACAAAGTCAAACATTTATATTTATATATATTATATACTAATTAAAGTAAGGTTTGACCATCAATTAGTTAAAGTCAACTTTGTTATTAGTGTTTATATATTGAAAGTCAAGTAAAGTTTGACCGTTGATTAGTTAAAGTCAGCTTAGTCACTAGTGTTTATATATAGAAAGTCAAGTAAGGTTTGACCGTTGATTAGACAAAGTCAAACATTTTTATTAGTATTTATTATATACCAATTCAAATAAAGTTTGACCGTTAGTTAGTTAAAGTCAACTTTGTTATTAGTGTTTATATATCGAAAGTCAAGTATAGTTTGACCGTTAATTAGTCAAAGTTAGCCTAGTTATTAGTGTTTATATATTGAAAGTCAAGTATAGTTTGATCGTTGTTTAGTCAAAGTTAGCCTAGTTATTAGTGTTTATATATTGAAAGTCAAGTAAAGTTTTCACGATTCTTTATATATCTATTCAAATATTTAGTCAAAGTTTTCTTAGTTTGACTGAATCTTTGATCTTGTGTAATTTAATCCGGGACAGAGGGAGTATACTAAATCAATTAAGGGTTGAGCGTTAATTAGTTAATGTAAACAAATTTTATTCTTATTTGTATATATGAGGTCAGTAAAGGTTGATCGTTGATTAATTTAACTTAACTTAGTCATTAGTTAAAGTAAACAAAAGAAGTGGACGATTTTGAAAGTTTAAAAAAAATTTAGAGCGGTTGCGCAGCTGCTCCCAGCTCATGAAATTTCTGGGAAGAATATTTGAAATTTTTAGCGAATTATTTGAATTCTTTGGAGGATATAATGAAATTCAAAAAATTTCGACAAATATTTAGAAGTTTTATTTAAAAGTTTTTGGCGATTTCTTTGGGGGAAATTTTTTTTACAAAAAATATTTAAAATAGCACAGGTTTTTGAAAACCGGTGCTATTTTTTGCAAAACCGGTGCTATTCCATAATTTGTAGCACCGGTTTTTAATACCGGTGCTATGTTTTACTAAAACCGGTGCTATTTTGAATTTGTTGGCGGGAAGATAGAATTTTACAAATATTTAGCACCAGTTTTTAAAAACCTGTGCTATTTTAAATATTTTACTATTTCTTTGGCGGGAAAATGAGTCTCGAAAATGTTTAGCACCGGGTTTTAAAAAACCGGTGCTATTTTTTTACAAAAAACCGGTGCTAATTTTTTATTTTTAGCACCGGTTTTAAAAACCGGTGCTATTATTTTATTTTAGCACCGGTTTTAAAACCGTGCTATTTTTTATATAAACCGGTGCTCTTTTGAATTTTTTGGCGGGAAGATAGAATTTTACAAATATTTAGCACCGATTTTTAAAAACCGGTGCTAATATTTTCAAAACCGGTGCTATTTTAAAAGTTTTGGCTATTTCTTTGGTGGGAAAAATAATATTTTCAAATTTTTAGCACCGGTTTTTAAAAACCGATGTTAAAATTAAAAAACTGTCGTAAAATTAAAAAAACTGTTGTTAAATTAACACCCGTTTTTAAAACCGGTGTTAAAAATTTAAAAAACCGGTGGTATTAGATTTTTAGCACCGGTTTTAAAAACTGGTGCTAAAAACCCAGTGCTAGAGGGGGGTCTCTGTGGTAGTGTTACCTTGAATGGGTCCTAAGAATGTTCCTTATGTGAATGGATCTTATAATGAGTTATCTAATGAGATTACTCTATGTATGTTGGATTTGGACCAAGTTTATGGAGTTCTTAATGGCTTGAGGATATCTACTAAGGTTGAGGAATGTGTGAGGGCTTTGGGTAGTCGGGTAAAGATTCTATTTTCTAAAATTGTTGGCCCTATTTTCGGGTGGAAACTACAAATACGAAATAGTTTTTTTTATTTTTTACATGAGTATGATGACCATCCATCCGAGAATTGATTTCACATTCAAAGGCTGAAGAGAGAGAGCTAAAAGTAGTTATGTGACTGAAGATGAGTGGAAAAGTGGTTAACTAGGAAATGTATGGAAAGTGATTGTTTGGAAGATATGTTGTTGAAGCATGCTGATTATCTTGATGAGATTGCTCATCGTAAGGGAAAATTGGAGACTGAATTCTGTCGATTCACAACTGAAGTGCAGGTATGAAGGGTGTGTTATGATGAAGAATACGATTTATCGGCTCAACTCCTAACCACATATGAGAAACTAGAGGGCCAACATAATGTTGAGGAAGTTTGGTGTGCCCGGTTCTAAGGAAGGTGTCGAGAATTGGTGGTAATACTAAGGGGTCAGTATGAAGTTAATCATAAATTTCATGCTGATACTGGTGAGCTTTGTCATAAGAATCTCCTTGAGGGGTGTTCAAAACACTGTGTTCACTGTTTGGAACAAGAAGTAATTTATTTGAAGCGGGACCTAGAGACTTCTGCCTATTCCGTATATCAAATGAGTATATATGCAGCTAGGTACTTTAGAATGTGAACCTATTATTGATCATAAGTCTTATTATGCTAAGCACATGTGTCATATGGAAGTTGCTGGTTCCACACGAGATGAAGTTTACTTACACATGCGGTGGAAATTAGAGGAACTTTAGATGCAAAAAATGGAATTGTGAAGGGAATAGGTCATCAACTATCATAATTTGTATTGTTTTTTATGTAATCTTTTGTTGATGTAATTTTCATATGAGTTGTAATGATTTAAGAAATACCAATTCTTTGTGTGGGATGCATTGCGGGTGGGTATTTTGTTGGCTAGAGAATGGGTCAGGGTTCACTTATATCGCGAGGATGGAGATTTTCCATACGTATGCGAAGCAACAGTTCCCTCTCTATGGTAAAAATGTGTGTTGTGTCTAGTAATATAGGGTAAGATAAATTGAATGTTTGCTTGTGTCGCAGTGCTGGTGATTTTCAAGACGTATGCAAAGAAACAATATCATTTCTATCTTTGGTTTAAGCAAATGAGGTGGGATGTCCAATTGTGTCGCAAGGCTGGTGACTTTCCACGCATATAAGAAGTTGCAGTATCCTTTTCCTCTTTGTTATTGGGTAGTTTCCTTGGCCCTTTGCGTACCGAGGCTAATAAAAGGCTAATTTCATATAAAAGGCTAATTTCATGTGACCTCCGTTTTCTGGGGCTAGGGTAATGGGCAAGGTGGTTGTGGGTATGTTCATAGTCGCAACTTTTTAAATACATTATCTTAATGTTTTCTATTTATTTCCATGCTCCCTTCCTTTCTAATATAAAGTAGATATACCAAAGGATATCCTCAGATGCTTTTGTTTATAGCTATTTTGTTGTGTAGGTTTGGCTTTGTGCTTATATTAGTAGTGAGATGTGTATTATAGATGTGTGTACGTGATAACATGCTAATGACTAACACTATGTGAAACTCTAAGGCTGGTTGTCTTTTGTATAGGAGACTCTAATGGTTTGGTGGTGATTCATATTGGGTGAGTTATTCAAAGATGTCATATATGTTGCCGATGAAATTTATTGGGGTAACATCCCTTATGGAAATGTTTTCGAAAACTCATGCAGGCTGTAAGTGTATAGTGTATGTTTTTGTTATTTACTATGCATTATTTGTATGTCTATGGCACGCTTGGTTGTTGTATTGTATTGTATAGGATCAGTTATTGAGATCACCAAACGAGGGGATGGAGGATGGTGGTGAATCTCGATCAATATGGCCATCTTTTACAGGGGTCAAGAGGAATCGATGCGAAGAGAAGCCTAAACTCGCAGAGGCTTACCTCTAAGGGGATTTAGGGTGCATAGTCAGTGAACATACCTGCTACTCCTCATGTGTGGGTTTAGCTAGGCTAGAAAAGGGGTTGAGATTCGTTTGAAAATGATAATTTTCTTATAGAAATTCATCGTTCTTTGGCATACTTTCCTACTTTCAGATTGGTGCACCAACAACCGGGGTGCACTACAGAGTACGAGACATGATTGTGAATCAGATGATAATCCAACATCTCACTTGGAGTTCACAACCAGCCTTTATTGATGTTGCTTTCACCATCCAACCCTATAGGCTGGGTAGTTTGCAATTTAGAAGCTAGCTATTTTGTAATGAATTTTGCAATATTTATCGATGCAATCTGATTGATTAAAACTAGAATCTTATTGGAATAATTTCATTGTATTTAGTTTTTTTTGGATTATTAGATAAACCAAAAGTTATTATACTGGCCTTTTGTAGCTGGGATATTGTTTTATTCTTAATGTAATAAAGCATGTTACTGAGTATTTATTAATAATTCCTATGTGTGCAAGGCTGGGCATTTTGAAGCGTACCTGAATATCAACGTATCTTTGTTATGACAATGTAATGTTGCGTTGAATTGATGCGGTGTGAATGGTTTACTTTTACTCTTTTGTTCAATCCTACATGTTCAAGGATTTCCTGTTTGTTCTACAACTAGGTTCGTCATTTTTGTATTTTATGATGGTCAGTCATCATCTGTTTACCTTGCGGCTACTTAACATATTTCTTCTTATGTTGTGCTGCTTCAGAGCATCTATCCCTTTTCTTTATTTTAACCATGCAACCAGGCTTTCTCAAGATAGTATGAAGGTTTGAAAAAAAAAAGATTGGTTCCTACAAATGGCTCCACTACTAAGCTACGATAGGGTAGTTAGAGGTAAACCTTAGGTATGTTCACAGAGATGCTAGGGCCTAAGAATCAATTAAAAAAAATCTCGTCCGAGTCGTCAATCTGTACGAGTTTCTAGGAATAGATAGTATAGTAAAGCAGGGGGGGTTGGTTTTTTAAATTAAAACCTACAAAACATGAAAGTAAAAAGAAAATAATCTATATAGCTAAACACTTGGGGAATGATTGCGTAACATAGTTGATCTAATGCTCCAATCCCCGATTCATTCACATGTGAGATTTAGAAAAATATAATTTAATGCTCATAACACATGGTGTGGTCAATGACATACACGTCCCCGTACCTGTAATGTCGGGTGCGATCGCAACCCTCCATCGGCACTGCTTTTGTAATTAGGGAATTACAACAAGGTCTGACCATTGTTGTTGATCTGTTTCTCCCTCGTGCAATTACGTCTCAGAAATTCCACCATGAATGCTCTACTCCCTAGGAATATGCATGAGGCAAAGGGTCGTATGCACCCTATCTATGACACTAGGTCCTTTTACAACTATAGCATGCTACTTTTCACAATCTTTACCCGTAACCTATCAGATTACTTTACCTAAACAACAAAGACTTGTGTCATGGAAAATAATCCGAGTATTATTTGCATCCCCCGTGCACACACCAACGTGGACACGTACCCCATTACCCATAACACATATGAGGTTTCTCTTCCCAAGGGGGCATCAATATTTGAACCAACATGAATATAGACTTAGAGTGTGTGCTTATATAGAGTGAACTATTCATAGAATTCTAACATTCAAGAACAAGTCACAATAATACCACAAGCACAAATATTAGGATGAACTAAGATTCTCACAAAACATTAATCAACACATGAATCCAGTTTCTCCCCAAGATATAGAAACTAATCCCTAGACAAGGAATTCAAATAGAGATTTGAATTTCACATCCTGGGATTAAAGAAAAAAGTAAAGAAAGAAGATAGAATGTTTCTCTATGTAAAATGCTCTCCCAAAACACAAGAGTATAATGAAAATATGGTCTAAACTAAATTGGCTTCTTAAACCTAGTAGACTAAGGCTTATATTCATTGTAGTAGGGGTTGGGCCTAAACAATGCCGCAAAATTGGCCAACAAATGTGTAAACACTAGTTTAGCTGCCGTCTGGCGTGGACCATCGCGAAGGTGCAGTCCGCCATGTACTACATCAATACTGGTGTGGGCCGCCAGATCTGGCGTTGTCTGCTCTGGCGCAGTCCGTGCATCTCCCTTGGCATGGTCCGTGTCACCTCCTGTGGGTCGTGTCCGTGCGGTCTGCATCGTTTGGCACTTCTGATTGCGAGCTGCCACCAGAGTCATCATTTTTTGCACTTCTGATCTGCGAGATGTGACGTTTGGCACATATTATCATGAAAAACCTTGTATTGCTCAGTAACTTAGCACGGGCCACTTGATTCTTCTCATCTCGCTGGCTGGCCTTGACATTTTACACTAGGAATGGTGCGGGCCGTAAAAAATGGGATGGTTAACGTCCATCTTGAGAGTTCTTGTAGTCAATTTTATGGTTTTCAAGGATACAAATCCAATGGAACCAACCTAAAGGGCTGATTCTTCTTGGAACGTTCCCTAAAATTGGCACACTCTCTCGGACCATGATTCTCCATTTCTTAATTTGCCTCCTTGAACTCCAATTCCACCTATCTATGGCTCCAATCTCCTTCTACCATGATTTGATGTCCGTGGCTTTCATCTACGACCATTCTAGTGTGAATGGCCTTCGATCTCTACTATTTTCCTTGCGAATGGCCTTTAATATCTTCTACTGCCATTGCGAACAACTTCACATAGAATGTAACAAAAAAGTATCCACAAGCGACCTACTAAAGATGATAAAAAAAGAATATCTAGGAGCCCATGGATACAAGATGTCCATTAGTACTAATTAAGTCTACAAAATGTGGGATTTAGATAAGAAACCAAACACGACCATCTAAACCCCTTATTACGTAAACTCAACTATACTAGCAATCAACCATATAAAACAAACCAATTATTATTCCGAATGCATTGGTTAAAACATGCATAATGGTGCACATTAGACTCCCCACACTTAAACCTTTACTAGTCCTCGACTAAACAAAAACAACAAAAGGCTTAAGCGGCATGTAGCATGCATGTATAAGTTAGTCAATGCATTCAACTTATTACCAAGCTACCCTAGTTCCCCTAAAGAAGTGAAAGTCCTCACAACTCTCACACTCCCCAAAGATCCTAAAGAAACCTATCCACCCAAAAATAAAATGTTGAAAAAGGTGAGCCAAAAAGTGTAGTGTCAAGATAGCTTGCTTTTCCCAAAATAATCCACAAAAGAAATCAAAGAGTCGTCTCCCAAAAACAACCCACCAAGGAAATCCAAGAGTCATCAACTTGGTTGTAACATTGGGATAACTCGTGATTCTCTACCTAGTTACAACCAAGGAAGCAAATGTACCATTAGCCTATTTTTTTCTCTCTCAATTTCTCTCATTTTTCCTAGGAGCCCTTTTGGGTTTTCATCCTACCTTTAACACACAAAGGGTACTCACTTCTCAACTTTTTCCACACGGCTTTTAATTTTTTCCTAGGATCGTAAGCCCATCTGGGCCTAGACTCTCACTTTTACCTTGGTCTTTCGACCTATCTGGGCTTTTCCTAATTCTACCCAAGTCGCCCTTTCAGGTTTTCAACTTGTTTGGGTTTTTTTCCATTTGTTTTTCAAAATTTTAAAAATTTTTTGTAGCACGAAATTTCCCCAAAAGTATTCTTTCATACAATAAAAGATAATTTCAAAATAAATGTCACACCACCAATGTCCTTAAACAAATAACCCCATGCAAACTAGGAACCCTACCTAGTAAATCATTCCATCAAGTATACATCCAAAAACATCCCACAACAATCAAAATCTTAAATAACCAAACAATCAAGAAAAATTAACAAGGAAAAACTAACAAGGAAAAATATCTCACGCCTTGTACTTTCCGCGAAAACTTCATGTTTCTTCCCCAATTGACCAATGGTTTCTAAGATCTCTTCTCGATCCAATTTGTAGATTAAGGCATGATTGTTGGAAGGGCCTTCACCTTGAGGGTATGGTTAAGGTGGGGCATGTCCACCTCGATATCCTTGATGTTGATTATCCTTCCTCCATTGGAAATTTGGATGATCTCGATACCTTGGGTTGAATGAGTTTGCATAGGGGTCCGACCTTGTGTCACCTTGGTTACCCCAGAATCCTTGTAGTTGATCCCTAGCGAATTGTGGTCTCTCTAGGCCATTGTACTCAATGGCCTTCACCTCTTGCAAATTGTCTACAACTTCGGGACTCGCTTCGGTGTTGTGGTGTAAGTTGCACACCAAACACACTTTGACTTGATTCATTTTTCCTTGTAAGAGCTTCTTTATCATAGAAGCATGAGCTTGGACTTTCTCTTCCAGCTTAGGTGATTGTGCGAGTTAATCAAAGACCTTAACCATTGGCTTTGCCATTGGCCATTTCATCAAAGAGGGTCATTGTATCCTTGGGTTTATTTTTCTATCAAACCATTGTAGACAACATTTACCATTCGCATATCTTCGTCGCATAGCCCCTCAAAGAAATAATTTACTATATCTCCCTCCCTGAAGAGATGGTATGGGCAAATCGCTAGCAATCTCTTGAAGCGCTCAAAATAATCATACACTCTTGACACTAGAAAATACTTCTCTAAGAACCTATGGTTCATGTCCATCCAAGAACCTATCCATCCTGGGGGCAAGTAATAGAGCCAATCCATAGCTCCGTCTCAAAGGGAAAATGGTGAAGGCTATGAGATTGCAGTCGTCTTCAAAACTCCTGGAGGCTTCAAGTTCGTACACACCCAGTGAAACTTCGATAGATGCTTATTTGGGTCATCCCCTACCATGCTGACCAACCTCGACCTGGGGTTGTTAACACAATCACATCAGCTCAATCAATTAACCCGAGTCGAGGCACTGGTCTCGTGAATGGTCAAAGATAAGATTTATATTCTGCACCCATTTCTCGCTGCTAGGCTACCAAAGGGTAGTAAGTGGAAAGCCCTGGGTTTGTTCACGGAGATGCTATGGTTCAAGTAAAAGTCATATCACAGCCTCGTGCGGGTTGTCAATATACATGAGTGAAAGGAATAACGACTAATATAAGCATGCAAATAAGGGGGGTGGTTTTTTCAACTAAAAACTACAAGCATAAAATAAACAAACTAGTAAACTATTTATACTAGGCACTTGGGACTTATTTAGCAACATGGTAGTTCTAATACTTCAATCATCGATTCATTCACATATACACATACAAAAGACTTATCAGTGTGTTCACAACATGTGGTGTGGCGATAGCATACACTTCCCCATCCCTGTCACGGTGGGTGCACTCGCAACCTTCCATCGACACCGCTATCATAATTAGTGGAGCACAACAAAGTTTGAGTGTTGTTGTGGTTATGTTTCTCCCCATTCTATTACATCACGGGCTTCCATCACGAATGCACTAATTCCCAATGGTCCTCTATACGCGAGGCCTTAGATTCACATGCACCTTATATGTGATACTAGGGTTTCAACACGAAACCTAGCTTACTACTATCAACTATCTCTACCTATAACCTATCGGAAAATGGTCATGTAATTAGCTAAGACTGGTGCAATGGTATGCAGATTAGGGTTACCTCAAATCTCCCATGCACACACTCATGCAGACTCAAACATCAAGGTTTCCCTTCCCAAGGGGGCATCAATAAATGCACCATACATGAACATAGCCTAAAGTGTGTGCTCATATGTAGTGTAGTGTTAATGTATTTGTCACATTTAAGAACAATAACAATAATATCATAAACACAAAGATAGGTGGAATTTAAGGAAAATATGACCACAAAGATAGGTGGAATTTAACAATAATATCAAAAGCTACACATGTGCCAAATATGTCCCAAGCATAGCTAACTACACTAAAAAATATAGATCCATGGAAAATATGGAATTAGATACCATGGATCTACGAAAATAAGAAGAAAAGAAAAAGAAAGAGAAAGAGAACAAAAAAGAAGGAGAAGAAGAACTCTTCTCTTCCTTCTCTCTAAACTAGAAAGAGAAACTAATCGACATTATGACTAGATCAATTCCACTTAGGGTTTAGCAGAAGAACGAGGCTCCTATATATCGAAGTAGGAATTGGGCCCAAATATAGGCTCAAAATAGGCCAAACATAGCAAAACCCTAGTCACCCTTTCCCTCTAGCCGCTGAACCTTTCTCGAATAAACTGCTCAAATTCATGAATCATCTATATCTGAATTATGTTGCATTGGATAGATCTCAGAAATATGAAGATTTTGATATATGGTAGAGGGATATCAGATGAAAATTGAGAGATCTATGGCAAAAACGGTCAGCCGCCAAGGTTTCACTGATCGGCACGGATGCCACGATCCATGAACATTCAAGCACGGACTGCCAGATCTGGCATGGTCCATGAACATTCATAGCTGCATCATGCTATGTTCCATAATGATTGTCATGGACCGTGAACAGTTCACAAATTTTTCTCAAAGGTTTCCCGTGGCCCGTGAAGGTTTTCACGGACCTCGAGCAGCCTTTGGTCTTCGCTTTGAACTTTTGTCATGGCCCGTGAAGGTTTTCACAGTCTTGCTCCATACTTAGCAAAATCTTCAATTCTTCATCTCCAAGCTTCACGGCCTGGTGGTTTTGTCACAGCCCAGCGCCTTGCCTCGTGAAGGTCTCATGCTGGTATCATACAGGTCTTCACGGAACCCCTAGATTCTTGTGTACTATGGGACATGGAGATTTTTATGAGCCGCTGATGCTTAACCATGTGCTGTCCGTGAAGTATTACCGGTGCTTCATTGGCTGAACTTCATTTGCTTGTTACGGGTGAACCCTTAGTCCGAATTGAGAGTTCTAGGAGTCAATTTTGTAGTACTCAAGAAGAAGAATCAAATGGAATCAACCTTGAAGGATAATTTTTCATGGATCGTTCTTGGAGTAAGGAAACACTCCTCGGACCACAATTCACCATTTTCTCCTTTGGCTGTCTTGAACTCCGAAACCGCCTACCTCTGGCTTCAATCTCCTTCTACCATCTATTGATGTTCGTGGCCTTCATCTTCTGCCATTCTAATGTGAATGCCTTGCGAATGGCTTTCATATAGAAAGTAACTAAAAAGTACCCATGGGCGACCTACTAAAGATGATAAAAATGAAGACCAAGGAGCCCGTGGATACAATATGTCCATTAATACTAATTAAGTCTACAAAATGCGGGATTTGGACAAGAAAACCAAACTTGACCGTCTAAACCCCTTGTCACGTAAACTCAATTAGTACTAGCATTCCACCAACTAAAAGTAACTAAAAACTATGTCAAATGCTACAGTTAACGCACACTTAAACCTTTTATTCATCATCGTGTAAATCTATGACAAGAAAAAGAATCAAGCAAAGTGTAGCACGCAAGCATAAGTTAAACGAGGCATTCAACTCATCCCAAGCTACCCTAGTTCCCCCAAAGAAGTGAAAATCCTCACAGCTTTCACACTCCCCAGAGATCCTAAAGCAACCTATCCACCCAAAATAAAATGTGGAAAAAGGTAAGCCAAAAAGATAAGTGTCAAGCCAGCTTACTTTCCCAAAATGATTCCAAAGCAATCTAACAGTAATCTCCAAAAACAATCCACCAAGAAAATCCAAAAGCCGTCGACTTGGTTGCAACATAGGGACAACGCAAGATTCTTGACCTAGTTACAACCAAGGAGTCTAATGTATTGCCAACCTAGTTTCTTGTTTATTTTTTCTCTTAATTTCTCTCATTTTTCCTAGGAGCCCTTTCGGGTTTTAATCCTAGCTTTATCCAACAAAACGTGCTCACCTCTCACCTTTTTCCACATGGCCTCTCACTTTTCCCTAGTCCTTTCGACATAGAAACAACCAAAAATTATAAGTGCTATCTTATCCCCCTCCCCACACTTAATTCTTGGATTATCCTTAATGAATGTACAAAATCAAAGAACACATGTCAAGGGAAAGAAATAGGAAAACACTGATAATGAAAAAGAACACTAAAATCTACCCTTGATGGCACAATCATGGAATGTAAAGAACAAACTACCATCACCCTCAATATACTACCCCTAACCTCTAATTAAGAAATATCAATCTAACCACTATCATATATCAAAAATCGAATGAAGAATTGAATCACAATGGAGAGTTACCTCTTAGGTCTCGATGTGTGTGTCTAAAGGGTTTTGAGGGTATGTGGGTTTTGGGTGGTACTTTGGTTGTGGTAGGGTGGTGGTAAGGAAGAAATGGTGATTGGGTGGTGTAGGAAAGTATGTGAGCTTCATGGGTCGTGCACGTCTACATGCCCTATGAACTTGGGGTTTGCTTCTCCTTCTTGTCCACTGTTTTGGGCATCACAAACCATGTACGTCTACATGGTCCATGAGCTGGAATCCCCGCTTGCTCACCTTCCTCCAAGAACCATATGATTCCGACAAAACAAACATGCACACCAAGTGTAATAGTGCCCCAAAAACAAAAAGAAAGCTACAAATAGGAAAACACACCAAAAATAGCAAACTAATATAAGTTTTCAAAACTCGGGTTGACTCTCGAGAAGCTTCATACATTTAAGGTTGTCGGCACAACCCTAATGTTATCCATATGGTACGGGTTTGTACCCCATTACCTTGGAAATCCAAAACTCAAGAGGTGGGGGTAATAATCTTCCAAGAGGAAGATATAGTAGAGAAGGAGTCAACCTTAGAAGGAATAAGTGGTTTGGAAGCTTAGCATATTCAATTGGCTTCCCTATGGTTTCCTCTAAGGCTTCCAAAAATGTGGGAGTAGGTACTATAGGTGGAGGTAGGGGTGCAAGTATGTAATATGGAAAATAAAGTATAATCACCCCTTCCTCGACTTCTTCACTCTCAACAAACGTTTCCCCATCCCCTTTAGATTCATCTACCAAACTTTCACATTCAACTAGGGGTGGTTTATTTTCAGAATATTGGGATTCAAGTTGGCTCACCATGTTCATCAAATTAAGCACTTGCCCTTCAACTTTTTCAATGTTTGCGAATAGTTGAGTTCTTAAATTGCCAATCTTGCTAAGCACTTGTGATTGGAGTAAATCACTACTCTTGGTCACATTCACTATAGCTTGCAAAATTTCAACACAATCCATTTTGAAACCAATCCTAGGGATTGGTTTGGGGCATTGGGTAAGTTGGTGAAATCCAACCATCTAACCCAAAGTGTTGGTTTCCCGATGCATCTCCATACCACGAATTCAAATCACCACTAAACCTCAAATTTGGAGAGTTGTGGTATGGGTAACAATCTTGATCCCATCGGCCTTTGGAACCAAAAACTCCTACCCCTCTCTCATTATTTCTAATCTAAGAGCAAGACTCTGTAGGGTGGTCGTAGTGACATATCCTACAAAATCTCACTCTCTAAGCTATTCTTCTCCTATAGTCACTCAACCTTAGGCAAAACTCCATAGGATGATCAACATGACACCCCCTATAATGTGCCCTCCATTGAGTGCTTTCCCACATTTTTTTCTATTAAGAGCCAACAAAGAAAACACACAAAATTCAGAATCATAGTGCAAAATTCCTTGGTTTGCACCGAGAACTCAAGAAATACTTACTACGGAAAACAAAAACAAATAAAAGATAAAAGCATTACTAACTACACACTAACGTGCTATGCTTAACTAATACTTGAACTAGAAAGCATCCCCGGCAATGGCACCAAAATTTGACCCGCCTCGACCCGGGGTGGTTACCACAATTGCTACAATGCAATCAAATAACCTGAGCCAAGGCACTGGTAGCGCGGATGGTTAAAGATAAAATTTATATTCTCCACTCGTTTCTCGCTGCTAGGCTACCAAAAGGCACTAAGCAGCAAACCCTGGGTTTGTCCAAAGAGATTCTAGGGTTCAAGTAAAAGTTAATACACATCCTTGTATGGGTCATCAATCTGCACGAGTGAAAGAAATAGCTACTAATGGAAAAATGCAAACTGGGGGGGGGTAGGAAGGTTTGGTATTTTCAACTAAGAACTAAAAGCATAAAATAAAGAAACTAGTAAACTATTTATACGAGGCACTTGGGACTAATTTAGAAACATGGTAGTTGTAATGCTTCAATCCTCAATTCATTTACATATAGACATACAAAAGACCTATCAGTGTGCTCACACCACGTGGTGTGGTTGATGGCATACACTTCCCGATCCCTGTCACGGTGGGTGCGCTTGCAACCCTCTATAGACACTGCCATCATAATTAGGGGAGCACAACAAGGTCCGACCATTTTTTTGGTTCTGTTTCTTCCCCGTGCTATTATGTCCCCGCCCTTCACAACTAATGCACTAATTCCCAATGGTCCTCAATACGACAGGCCTTAGGTTCATGGGCACCTTATCTGTGATACTAGGGATTCAACACAACACCTAGATTTCTACTATCAACTATGTCTACCCATAACCTATTGGGAAAAAATTAAGTAATAAGCTAAGAGTGGTGCGATGGTATGCGTGTTAGGGTTACCTTGAATCTCCCGTGCACCACACAGACTCGTTCCCCTCCACCCATTCAAACATCTAGGTTTCCGTTCCCAATGGGGAATCAATAAGTGCACCATGCATGAACATATCCCTAAGTGTGTGCTCATATGTGATGTATTGTTCATGCATTTGTCATATTCAAGAAAAATCACAATAATATCATAAACACAAAGATAGGTGGAATTTAAGGAATCTCATAAAGCATCAAAAGCTATACATGTGCCAAATATGTCCTAAGCTTATCTAAATACTCTAAAAAGTATATAACTATGGAAAATATGAAATTAGATGTCATGGATCTAAGAAAATAAGAAGAAAAGAAAAAGATAAGAGAAAGAGAAGGAGAAGGAAGGAGAAGAAGAACTCTCTTCTTCCTTCTCTCTAAACTATAAAGAGAAAATAATCTACATTATGACTTGATCTATTATACTTAGGGAGGATATTGGGTCTAATGATAGGCTCAAAATAGGCCAAACATAGCAAAACCCTAGTCACCATTTCCCTCTAGCTGCTGAACCTTTCTCGAATAAACTTCTAAAATTTGTGAATCATATGGAGTGTAATTATAGTGCGTTAGATAGATCTCAGAAAGATGAAGTTTTTGATATATGGTAGAGGGAAATCGGATAAAAATTGAGAGAGTTATGGCCAAAATGGTCAGCAGCCAAGGTTTCACGGATGGACCAACACGTATGCCACGGTCCGTGAACATTCTAGAACAGACCACCAGATCTTGTGTGGCCTGTGAACATTCATAGCTATGGTGTGCCACAGTCCGTGATTCTGGTCTCGTGCCACAGTCTGTGAAGATTGTCACTGATTGCGAACAGTTTGCAGTTTTTGCTCAGAGTTTTCCCACTGTTCTTGAAGGTTTTCTCGGACCGCGAGCTGCCTTTGGTATTTTCTTAGAAAATTTTGTCACAGCCCGTGAAGGTTTTCATGGACATGCTTCATACTTAGACAAATCTTCAATTCTACATCTTCAAGCTTCACAGCCTGGTGCTTTTGTCACGGCCCAACGCCTTGCCTCCTGAAGGTCTCGTGCTGGTCTCGTGGAGGTCTTCACGAAACCCCTGGATTCATGTGTACTGCGGGTCATGAAGATTGTCATGGGCCACTAGTGATTAACCACCCGCAGTCTGTGAAGTGCCGTCGGTGCTTCATCAGCTGAACTCATTTGCTTGTTACAGGTGAACTGTTAGCGATTTTGTTGTACTCAAGAAGATGAATCCAATGGAACCAATGTTAAAAGCTAATTATTTCTGGATCATTCTCAGACTAAGGCAACACTCCTCAGACCACAATTCACCATTTTCTCCTTTGGCTTTCTTATACTCCGATGCCTCCTTTCTTTGGCTTCAATCTCCTTCTACCATGCATTGATGTCCGTGGTCTTCATTTTCTACCATTATAATGTGAATGGCCTTTTCCTCTTCTACCGTCCTTGCAAACGGCCTTCACATAGAATGTCACCAAAACGTACCCACATGCAACTTATTAAAGATGATAAAAATGAAGACCAAGGAGCCCGTGGATACAAGTTTCCCATTAGTACCAATTAAGTCTACAAAACACGGGATTTAGACAAGAAAACCAAACATGGCCGTCTAAATTCATTGTCACGTAAACTTAACTAACACTAGCAATCTACCAACTAAAAGTAACTAAAACTATGTCAAATGCAATGGTTAATGCACGCAAAATGAAGCAGATCACATACCATAAAAGGTGGGAAGACAGTGGATCATTCCCAAGCTTGCCAATAAAAATCGTGGTATAACACATATAAGGAATTTTTCTTTAAGGACATGAATGCACTTATCTCCTAGGTTTTCTTTACCTACTCCACAATTCCAACACTTTCCAAGATAGCAATGATGCCTAGCACGATATTATACTACCACACATGCATGGGTGCATCATCATAATGATATAGCATAAATTATGATTCTTATAAACCACAAGTTCAAGCACAAATATTCATAAGACAATAAGTTATGGAATATAAATCTCAAAAATTCAAGTTCAAGGCATGAATATAAAACAAGCCCAAGCTACTAAACTACTCCCTAGACATGGAATTCAAGTGTTTAATTGAATTCCACATCTTTGGGTAAAAGTAGAATAAAAAGGGACGAAAGAAAGAACCTAGAGAAAAAAAACAGTGTTTCTATCTCTAAGTTGCTCTCCAAATCTACAAGGTAAAAAATGATCAAAATCTCAAAACTATCAAACCATAGTAGACTAAGGCTATATTTATAGTAGTAGGGGATGGGGCCTAAAAGTAGGACCAAAATAGGCCAAAACCCTAATCAGCCGCCGTTGATCATTGACCACCGTGGATGGCATAGCCCGTGCCGCTGACGTGGCCTCGTACTGGTGCAGTCCATCGGATCTTGCATGGGCCGTATGCCTCGTGTTGATGTGGGGCACAAGATCTGGCACAGCCGTGCTGGGTACGGTTCGTGTCATCTGGCGCGGGCCGTCATCTAGAACTCCATTTTTGCACTTCTGATCTGCGGTCAATGTCATTTGACACGGGCCGTCAACTGAATCTTTGTTTTGCTCGATTTCTTGGCATGGGCTGCCTCATTCTTCACATTGTATTGGCTGGTCTTGATATTTTGGAATTGGAACGACGTAGGCCATGTGAAACAGAATAGTCTGCACCAATACTTAGCGATTTTTGGTGTGAAAATGGCA
This sequence comes from Rubia yunnanensis, assembly GCA_037428765.1. NCBI lineage: Eukaryota > Viridiplantae > Streptophyta > Magnoliopsida > Gentianales > Rubiaceae > Rubia > Rubia yunnanensis. The sequence goes on from CM075066.1 coordinate 19,061,879, forward strand.
ATTTGAGCACATGGCCTGTCGAAGTTGGCATGATTCGTGCCAGGATTTGGCACGGCTCGTGCCAAAGACCCATGGCATGGGCTATATGGAATGGTGTGGGCTGTGTATGCTTGGTCTCGTACCGGCCATGAGCGGTCTGTGCCACCCGTTGGTGCTTTTCCCGACTGACTTCTTTGCTCCATTACGGATGAACCGTTGGTCCAATTTTTTAGTTCTGATAGTTTATTTTATAGCTCTTGAAAAGATGAATCCAATGGAACCAACCTCAAAGGATGAATCTTCCTAGATCATTCCCTAAAATTGTCACATTTCTCGGATAACAATCCTCTATTTCTTCCTTGGCCTTTTTGAACTTCAATGCCTCCTATCTTTAGCTCAATCCTTCTACTACTATGATGTACTATTTGTAGCCTTCATCTACTATCATTCTAATGTGAATGACCTTTAACATCTTCTACCGCCCTTACGAATGGCCTTCCATATAAATGTAACGAAAAGTACCCATGAGCCATCTACTAAGGATGATAAAAAAATTAAGATCTAGGTGCCCGTGGATACAATGTGTCAATTAGTATCAATTAAATCTACAAAAAGAGGGATTTCGACAGGAAAACAAAACATGGCCGTCCAAATCTTTGGTCATGTAATCTCAACTAATACTAGCAATCTAACAAGTAGCCAATTATTATGCCTAATGCATAGGTTAATAGATGCGTAATGATGCACATCAAACGTCAACAAATCATTAGCTAGAGGAGCAAGATAAACATCTATATCATTACCCGATTGCTCTGGCCCTAAAATCGTCATAGATAACAACAAATACTTTATCTTCATTGTCAACCATGAGGGGAGATTGTAGATCAACTACATTATAGGCCAAGAATTATGTGTGCCACTCATATTACAAAATACATTAATTCCATCAGTAGATAGGCCTAACCTCAAAATGTTGGAGCTCTAATCTAAACGCAGGGTTTATGGCATCAAGTTTCTTCCACTGTTCACCATACTATGTATGTGTGATCACATCATCCCGTAGACAAACTTTATGTGCATGTTAGCACAGTAACTTAGCATCTTCTCTCCAGGAAAACAACTTCTGCAACCGTGGAATGATCGACATATACCATACAACTTGTGTGGGTGTCTTCTTCTTCGAAATGAACCTAACTTCCTCACTCACAACAATTTTACTCTGCTTCAGCTTGTACTGAGACTCACCACATACCCAGTATCTTTCTCGATTCTTGTCCTCCTTCCCCCCTATATAATCTACAATCATTTGAACATGCATGTATTATTTTTTTTAATTCCAGTCCCATAGGAACAATAATCCTTTTCATGCTATACGATCTATTGGGCATAATAGTTCCCTTGGAAATAACATATGAAATTAAAGATTCTTAACCATCCCATTATCTATCTATCCAAATTTGGCCACCAAATTCATCATTCCCAAGGCGGTGCTAAAAATAGAATGTTTGGACCCCTCATAAAATGTTGTCTTCTTATAATTATGTAGCGCTTTTAGGACTTCGGGTTTACCATGAAATTATCTAGAAACATCATCCACTATCTCATTAAATCCATTATATCTATCTAAAGCAACCCCTTCATTAATTTAACATTTTCACCGCTAGTCGTTTCAACCTCCCCATGCCATATCTAACAAGCGTGACTAGTTTGTAAACCTTGCACTATAATATGTTCATGCAACTTCTTCCTCTCTGAAAATACATCATTCATACAATCCTTACATGGGAGAAGTGCACGCACCACGTCATTCTTGGACGTATGTTCGAACGCCAACACAATAAATGATTCTACTAGGGGAATATGATTGGGTGAGTTCCTAAGATCACTACTGATGAGTTCAGTTCTATCCATTACAGCCTACCTACCTACATGGAAATAGCATTTCAACCTATGAGGTTGTAAAACACATTTGAATTCGAACACATTTCAAACCTAAATGCTAATTGAACACATTTGAAACATTGCTAACATTCAATGCATTCAATTGAGTAATAGAGTTGTAGGAGTAGCCATACATTCCCTATGAGTCCCACAAGAAACCCCAAAGTGTAGTTTCTTTCTCTTTACATGTTTTTTCAAAATTAAATGGCATTAAATGCCAAAATATTATTCTTGCTTCATTAGTTTCCTGTTAGAATGAGGTTATGTAGAACCTTGTTTTCAAAATTAAAATTGCAAATGACATAGTTTCCAGTTTAGACGAGGTTATGTATTCGGAACATGATTTGATTTTTTGGATGTGGTCCAACCAACTTATTATGAACTTGGAACAAGTATGGGATCTCGGTTATAAACTTGTAAATGACTTCAATCAAACTCATCCGGACATATCTGCCTTAAATTAATCAAAATTTAAGGCGTTTCTACGAAAAACGACCTTTAAATCTTATGAATCAAAGGTAGTGATTTAACCACCTTCTAAAATGGTTGAACAACCTTTTAATAATTTAGAGATCTGAATTATGGGGATTCCGAGTTCCGAACCTCTTTCAAAAGGTGGTTCTTCGAAAATTCTCTAGAACCTTCTTTTATTGATGCCTTTAATAAGCCATTCTCCACTAGTGAGGGAGGGAAATTTAGGACACTTAGGAATTTGAAAAAGTTTCTTTGTGTTTTTCCTTTATTGGATGTATTGGATGTAATTTGAAGCTCACTTTTGGAGAATTTGGCGTTGATGAAAAATCCCAAAAAATGACAAAAAGAACCCACTAAGTTGAAAACATGAAAGAGCAGCTTAGGAAAAATTTGGGGGCTTGGATAGGTTCAGTATTCGAAAGGGAAAGTTATGCAAAAATGAGAGGCCTTAAAGGTTTGGAAAGAGGTGAGTCTTGAAACTTGAAGGAAAAGAGAGGCTATGATGAAAACCCGAGAGGGCTCCTCAGCAAAATGTGAGAAAATGAGAGAAAAAATGCAAACAATTAAATGCTTCTCTTGTTTGTGCCTTTTGGAAGTTCTTTGGGTTAAAGTAAGCTATTTTCTTGTGTTTCTTTGGAGTATACCTTATTCTTATTACTGGCATGATTTGGTTGTTTTAGAACATCTTAGTTTGGGATATTAGGGTTCTTGATAACTTTTGTGTTTTGGGTTAGGGTAGACCTAGGAATACAGTGTTGGGTGCTCTTTGGGAAATATTTTCTTAGCTAAACCTTTAGATCTTTGCTTGTTCTTGTTTACTTGGGGATGATTAAAGTTTTATGTGTGGGGGATTTGATGAAACGTAAAATGCATGATTTTTAGAGCATGTATCACCTCTTTTGTTACGCTTTTGTTGATGGATAATTAGTTTTATAGATGTTTTGCCTGATAGGGAGTTGAAACCATTTTGTTTCATTTTTTATATTAGCTTCCCTATTTTGTGAACTATTTATAGTCTAATAGAAATTTACCTCAATGAGTGTCTACATGTACTTTTGTAAGCTTATTTGTAGATGGATCATGGGAGATGGTCATTAAAAATACTTCTAGTAGATTGAAGGCCAATCACAAGATTGGTAGAAGGGCGAAGGCCATTCAACATAATGGTAGAAGATTGAAGAAAGTGGATGAAGAAAGAAGGAAAAAGTAGCAAAAACTTCAAGGAGTTCAGAAATATTCTACGCTCATGGGCCTTGTCATATTACATAGTCCGTGCCACAAGAAACTACCCAGAAAGATGAAGGTCCGGTGAATGGACCGTGTAAACATGTACGGTCCGGGCCATATCAGGAATCTTTGAAGGACGTCCTAGAAGACGGACCGTGCAATTATGCATGGTTTGTGCTGCTCAGATACTGGAAAACAAGGCCAAGAAAATAGCTCGTGCAATCATGCACGGTTGTTCCCAAAATCACTAGCACAGTCTGTGCCTCCCTATTGACTAGATTTTTTACCAATGGAATTTTAGATTTCTCTTCTTTCCCACTATATTAAGTGGTCCTTAGAGAAATTACAACCAATTCTTTATCAAGAGATTTTCATAGTTTTTAGAGATCTTAGATAAGTTTTTTGCAAATACTGATTCCCCATATGGTTCTCCAAAATAAACATTTTGATGAAATTAAAATTTGGTTCTCTGTGTTGGTAGAGAGAGAAACGGAAATTTGGAGAATGTCATCATCAATGCAATCATTTATTTATCTATTAAATTAATACCAATACTTCCTACATGGTAAGAGATTCTAAATTTAAACTCTTTACTAGTAAAGGGTAGCCTATTAAAGGCGCCAATTTAAGGCGGTTATTGGAAAAAAAACCCGAAACCGCCTTGGTGGCTCAAAACTCGGAACCCCTGTTCGGGACCAGCATATTTGTTTTGAAGGCAGTTTCCAAATAACCGGCTTTAATTATCGTTAATCTAATGCAATTTTGGATTAAAATACCTCTAATTAGCCCTAATTAAAGGTGGTTGTGGCAAACTGCCATTGATTGACACTGGTTCTGAGTTTGAAACACGGCCTGATTTGCCTTGTGAACTTGTAAAAGGCTCTTTCTGGCATTTCATAAAAGACGAAAGACCTTCTGAGCTCTGAAGGTTGATCCTGACCCTGTTCCGGACTTGTAAGGGTTTTTACTTTGATATATGTTTTTATGTAAATGGGTTCCGAGCTCCGAACCCACTCCGTATATAGGGAAAAAAATAACGCGTCAATTTCTTCAAATTCTTAAAAACAATTAAATTTGAAGAGTTTTACTCCCTTTCATAATGCATTTGTGAAGAAGTATAGTTAATCCATTGAAGAGCATCATTTTCCATTGAAGAAGGTAAGTTGTATATATATTTATTGTTTGAAATTATCTTAAAATTAGGGTTTTACATATTAAATATAGAATTAGGGTTTGTAGTTTTGATGAGACGTCCAATGCATGTATTTTTCACCGTTTCCTCTCTTCACAAGTGAACAGTACCGTTTCCTCTCTTCTCTCACTTCACAATCTCTTAATCCAACGTCCTTTCCCTACGGTAACGGCTTTCTTTGCCGCTAACGGCTCTTCCCTATCAACAAGCAACGGTGCTAACCATGCCTCCGTCGTGGCCGGCCACCATGGCAGAGAATGGCAATCATATAACCATACAAAAAACTTTCCTCTCTGCACTCTAAGAAAAATCCCCCCTCTTCGACAATCTCTTCCGGACAATCCTTAATTGATCCCAAAATCGAAGCATTTGGGTGAGCCAGCATGTCTATACACGAGGAAGAGATCTCAACACTCTCCGCCCACTACACCAATGCCCTGGTAGGCAAATTTACTAAAGGCAGGCTCTCAATGGAGCAACTGGAATCATCTTTCAAAACGGCGGGGTTTGCTGGAAAATACCAATTGGGGTCACTGGATTTCAAGCACGTCCTCATCAGATTTGACCAGATTAATGATTATCAGAGATGCTGGATCAAAGGAAGCTGGGTTTTCAATGGAGACCAGATGAAAATCCTCAAATGGTCTTCGAATTTTTCAACACACAAGGAATCCCCAATTGTTCCGGTCTGGTGCACAATTAGGGAAGTTCCCCTGTACTATTATAATGCTTCTTCTATTGAATCTATTGGAAATAGCATAGGTAATTTCATCAAGAAAGACTTAGCCACTGAAATGTTAACCAGGCCGTCGGCCATTAAGTTGTGTGTTGAGATAGATCTTCAGACACCTCTTAACACCTCCATCAGATTAGGATCAACAAATAACAATCAGAAATATAATATTGAGTATGAAGATATCCCCCTGTATTGTGATCACTGTGCTAAACTGGGACATTCACTCGGTCAATGTAAAACTGTCTCCCATAATAATGTTGAACCAATGCCTAAATCGTATGCTACTGGGCATAAATTTGCAAAAGCCCCTGCTATGTTTACTAACAATCAGCCTTCCTCAAATAAGCCCAACTCAGAAATCATATCTTATCAGCTAGCTAATACTAACCCTGCCTCTGATCCTTTGCATATGGCCCCGAGACAACAGGAGCAATCACTCAGATTACCACACCTCAGTTACCTCAACCACCTCCCCCAGACCACCCATCAGTAACACAAGCCTTGGAAAAATACCATACAGTCCTTAGGGAACTAATAAACCTAACAGAGGTTACTATCCCTATAAGAAAACCTAAAATATATGCTAAGAATGACATAGGGGTTGGTTCTCACAACTTGACTCGTTTCCAGTGCTCCCCCGTTAACCCTCCACTTTCACACCAAGGAAAGATGGAAAACGGATTTGCTGTTTTACAGGATATGGAGGATCTGTCGAACTCTGATGAAGGTCTAATTCAGGACCCTCTGGAATCCTTTGATGATGGTAGTGAAGTTGCTTCAGATACTCACTCTCAGGCCACCCCTGTGGTAGTTTCAAGTAATCTATCAGGTAAGAATGATGGCCAAGGTAAGATCAAGAACAAAAAGAATTACCTTGTCCAATTGAATAAGATGATGCTAAGATCTGCCACTAAAAGCCATAAATTAGTTGACCAATGATGCACCCTGTCAAACTTAACTTTTTGGTTTGGAATCTGAGGGGAATTAAAACTTCTATGCTTAGACTAAAACATTTGATTTTGAAAAAGAAAATTCAACTATTATGTATTATAGAACCTATGCATGATAACTCTCAATGCCAATCCTACACAGAAACTGAATTTTTCTAATAACTTTCCTCTCCATAATGGTAAGATCTGGCTAATGTGGAATGAATCATTGATTGTTAATCTTATATGTCACCATGAGCAATTCCTGAATGTTAAAATCATCCACTCTGGCTCTAATTCTTAGATGGAAATAGTTTTTATTTATGTCCTTAGGAATATAGAAGGTAGAAAGTTACTATGGCATGCCCTAGTTCTTCTCACACTAAACCAAACTGTTTTCATAGGTGATTTCAACACAATTGTCACACCTGATGAATATAGAGGCCCTAGCTCTCCTAATCTAGGCAGTATGGATTTCCATAATTGGATTAACACCAAAGGAATACAGGAGATTAATACTGTAGGGAATATTTTCACATGGACTAATGGTAGACTGAGAAACCCTACTTCTAAAAGATTAGATAGAGGTCTGTGTACACTCCAATGGAGCAATAAATTCCCAGCTTCCTCCATACAGATCCTCAATAGGCAATCCTCGGATCATTCACCCTTCTTGTTCCAAATTGCTACTCAGACTCCCTCATACCCAAAACCTTTTAGATTTCTCAACTGTTGGTTCAATAGGCCCGATTTCTTGGATTTGATCAGAACAAACTGGAGTTCTGCTATTCACCAAACAGGTATGATGGGGCTATATCTTATGCTAATTAGAGTTAAGAAAGTAATTAAAATATGGAACAAAGAGAGCTTTGGTAATATTGACTCTAATGTAATAATGGCTGAGGATAATCTTAGAAGACAGGAAGTAATCTATGATTTATCCCATTCAGAAACTGAACTTATCATTCTTAATGAAAAAAGGGCACTTCTTCTCAGAGCTTTAAAAGAGAAAGAAAAATTCTGGAAACATAAGTCAAGATTGAATTGGTTTAAGTGTGGGGATAATAATACCCAATTTTTTCATAAATCTGTTCAGGAGAAGAACTGTAGATTGAATATATCAAAAATCAAAAACTCATTTGGTCAATGGCTGGACAATTTTACAGACATTCAGAATGAAGCTGTCAAATACTTCTCAGACCTGCTAACTGAATCTAGGAACTCTGTGGATTCCACATACTATCCACACTTCCTTAGCCAGATTCCTTCCATCATCACTGAGCAAGATAATGCTAGTTTATCTAGGCCTGTAACAGAATCTGAACTCAAATAAGTGGTCATGGGGCTGAATAGAAATAGTAGCCCAGGGCCTGATGGCTTCTCTAGTAAATTTTACATCAAATGCTGGGATTTCATAAAAGATAACCTCTTATCTGTAGTAAATTATTTTCTTTTAGGATCTAACATACCAAGAGGTATCTCTAGCACTTGGATAACTCTTATTCCTAAAAAACCTACCCCATCCTCCTTTGATGATTTCAGACCTATTAGCCTTTTTAATGTTGCTAACAAAATTTGCTCTAAGGTTCTCATGGAAAGATTGAAACCCTATATGGACAAACTAATTTCTCATAACCAAACTGCTTTCTTGAAGAATAGATATATCTCAGACAATATCCTTTATTTTCAAGAGATGGTTAGGTTCTTAGACAAAAAAATAGGGTTCCTAATTGTATGCTCAAACTAGACCTGAAAAAGGCTTTTGATTGAGTTAGCTGGGGTTTCTTGCACAGTATTCTTTATAAATTTGATTTCTCAGGTCAATTTCTTAAGGCGGTCATGAATAATCTATCCCAGGCTTACTTCTCTGTGCTCATCAATGGTAATCCTGTTGGTTTTTTCAAATCAACTAGAGGAATCAAACAAGGTGATCCCCTATCTCCTTTCCTATTTAATATCTTTACTGAATCCTTCCCCAGGAGCCTTTCTTTCATTTTTCAAAATAAAAGTTTGCAATATTTTTCCCTTCCCTCTAATATTCTACCAGTCACCCACTTAAGCTATGCAGATGATACCATAATTTTTATGCAAGCTTCAAAATCTGGTTTTATTAAGATTAAAGCATTTCTGCATATATTTGAGTTAACATTAGGCCAGAAAATCAGTTATGAAAAGTCTGAGTTTTACATTAGCAAGAGAGCTACAATCACTAAGAAAGTTCAGATTAGGTCTATCCTAGGGATGAAGACAAGTACTCTCCCATTTAAGTACCTAGGTTGTCCTATTTTCAAAGGAAAAACCCTATCTAGATATTTCTATCCTTTTCTTGAAACTATGGACAAGAGATTCAAAAACTGGAAGAATAGATGGTTAAGTGCAGGAGGGAAAATGACACTGATCCAATCATGCATATACTCACTCCCTCATCATATTTGGATTGTTTGTAAACCTCCATCATTTATTGTTAAATCCATGGAAAAAAGAATGGCTAGATTCTTTTGGGGGGAAACTGATGAAAGAAAGAATAAGGTCTGGAAAAAGTGAACTGATATTGCTATCTCTAAATCTCATTATGGTTTGGGTTTTAGATCTATTAAGTCAATTATTGATGCTTGTTCACTTAAATTATGGTGGAAAAGCCAATTAGGGAACACCTTGTGGGCCAAATTACTGTGGTCCTTTCCCCAGTCCCACAAAAAATCTAAAACATGGAAGAGAATTTGTGAGATAAACCATATTGCAGAATACACTGATTATCCATGGCCAAGGTAAATGTGATTTCTAGGCTGCTAACTGGTGCCCAAATGGTCCGTTGATCAACTGCATTCCATCCCACATCACTTCAATGTTTTGGCCGTTTTCAGTAGCTAATTTTGTAAATAACAAAGGATCAATTTTACCTAAGATTGCTCCATTCCTGGAAAATGATACTTGTCTTTTTTTGTAGGGTGCAGAAATTGTACATGATAGGGAGGACAAGATGATTTGGAAACCTGAAGAGACTGGCAGATTCTCTTTCAAGTCAATCTATAATACCCTAACATATATCCCAGGTAATTTCCCAATTACTAAGCTCATATGGAACCCTAGGCCACCTAAGAAGATCTCCATCTTTACATGGAAATTGTTGAATTCATTTTTACCATTTAATGATATCCTCATTAAATGTGGTTTCAGCTTGGCTTCAAAATGTCTTATGTGCCATCAAACTGACTCCCTGGAACATTTCTTCATTAACTGCCATCTCGCTAAATCTGTTCGGATTCAGAGTGCTCTTTTAGTCAATTTCAATTTGCAAAATGTCTATAATGTTGTGGATACTTTTTTCATCTTTTGGAAATTGTAGTGACCTTTCCGGGCCTCAGAAAATAATATGTCGACTATTGCCTCCATTGATCTGCTGGGCATTATGGAAGGCTAGAAATGCCTATTTTCTTGATGACAAACCCCTTTCTTTTACCCATATAACCAAGGAAGTTATAGATACTCTTAATCTATCCATTTCAGCCTATTCCTGCCTCCCCAATATACACCCTAACTCATGCAATCAATCCCATTCTCTGATATCCCTCCCCAGACCACCACCGAAGCCAACCATCTCCACTGTATATTGGGAATTTCCAGGTCCAAATGTCATTAAGGTTAATGTGGATGCCTCATGGTCTACAACATCTGTTTCTATTGGTTTAATTGCTCGTGATAATCAGGGTTTACCACTCCTTATTATGTCAGAGTCCATAGCGGCTATTTCTCCACTGGAACCTGAGATAAAGGCAGTCCTTTTGGCATGTCAAATCTGTATCCCTAGATATTCAAATCTCATTATTGAATCAGACTCTTTACAGGCAGTTCATATGATCAATGATCCATCTTGTTCCAAGTGGTCTCTGTATCCATTGGTGTTCCATGTTCATACATTTCTATCCCAGTGTTCTCTTAAGCACACATACAGAGAATGTAATTCAGTGGCTGATGCTTTAGTTAAACACCACTCAACATCCCGGATGGATTCTTCACTACATTTTAATAACATTCCGGTTCACATTAAAGGCCTAATTCATATGGATAGCATGCATACACCTTATATTAGAATCCATAGGCAAGTCTCAAAAGAAGGTTGATACTGCTGATATTTCTTTCTTTTATCTCAGGATATGGATCACATTATGCTCTGGCACTCTATGCTTCCCCTCGATGGCTATGGTGTTTCACTTCCAGAGTGGAGCTCACAGTCACAACTGCTGTCCACACTGCGGGTTCACTACTCCTGTATTCCCAGACCCCGTTTTCTTCAGTTCTGCACCAGTTGCTCAGTTTCTTTTCAGTCCTTGATGATATTCTACTATGGTCTTATCAAGCTTAGTCAATTCCGGCTGGACACATGACATTCAATTACATACTCCTCCGGCTTCATCACCATAGGCTGCAACCAGCAATAGCAGTCTTACTAGCTTATTCCGTTTATCAGTTTCACTTACTAATTGACTGACTGGTAGTTGCCTGGCCAAAGTAATGAATTAACACTGGGTGTGGAGATTCGTTACTTTGGAATCGCAACTGCCTCTTCCTTTAGATTATGCACGTATATAGACTCATAGATATTAGTATCTGATCATTCTTTTGGGAGGCAATCATGTTGCCTTTTATATTAACTACTATGATGACTCTGGCTCGTTAAAGTTTCTGGCTTGGGGTACCAATAAATCAACCCCCACATTTGGGTGTTTTCAGTTAAAAAAATGCATGTATTTTCCAAAAAATTTAACATCACGTTTTTCATATTTTTGTTGCAAGACTGCTAGATTTTTGTAGGTTTACATGATAAGGGGTTTAGATGACCATTTTTGGTTTTTATATCTGAATCCTTCATTTTGTAACCTATGTTTAGTCTAACGGATTTTTGGTCCTTATGAGCATCCAGATTCCATTTTGTGAGCTTCATTTGTAGATGTATTGTGAGCCCTTTAGAGTGGTTTAGTGAAGGCCACATGCCAAAACGTGGTAGAAGATAGAAGGTTCAAAGAAGGAAGGCAAAGAAGCAGATGAATTGTGACAAGGGTGGCGTCATTAGATTCATCTTCTCGAGCACTATAAAATCGACAACAAGAACTCCCAAAATGGATCAACGGATCACCCGTAGGAAGCAAACCAAGAAGCCGTGAATTGTAGCTAGCCCGAGTGAAAATGGCGCCGCCCGGGCAGATGGATCTAAATTTTGGGCTGAGACCTCCGCCGCCCGGGCGATGCCATTTCTGCCCGGGCGATGCCTACTGCATTTTGACCTTCTTTTTGACAACTTGGGCTATTAATAGCCCCTTTTCTTCCCCATTTACCCAAGCCCGACTTGGGGGCTCCAAAACCCCTGTTTTTCACCATTTTCTTCCATTTCTTTTCTTTCATTGTAGATCTTTGTTCTATGTTATGGGTTTTGATTATCTAGCTTAGTTTTGTACTGGGAACAATTGATTGAAGCTTCCACACCTATGTAGTAAGAACCTTTATTTCACTCTTTCTTAAGCATTTTTTATTTAGCATTCATGTGTTTAAATGTGATGTTTTACTTCATTTATGCTATGAGTTGTTTGAGTATATGAAGTGTTTGTATGATTGAAGTATTAGGGTGTTAGAAAAGTTGCAAATTTCTTAGCTCTTTTACATGAGAATCCAAGAACACGGAATTAGAATTTCTTGTGCATAATGTGTTGTGATTCTTGCTAGATAAATATGTCAATGTGGATTGTTCTCATGTTTATCCTATAGATGCAATGCAAGGTTGAATCTTGAATGTGCTTTGTTCTAGGTTTAGCCTAATGAATGCTATGTTTTGTTAAATGGCTGTGTCTTTGGTAGAAGACTTGTTGTTATCAAACCTATGGTCCTTCGTGTATAATGCCGTTGATGAAATACCTTTATGGTGTGGTTTCCCAAGAGTGATTATTGATGAGGTTTGCAAATGGTCGTTGTTTGTCTTTAAAAATTACTATTAAGAAGGAATGAATGTAGATCTTCGAATAGGGAGTTTCAGCATTCCCCATAGGTAATGAATGTGATAGAATGAGTGAATGGTTCAATGATCTACATTAGGTTTGGAAGTGAATATTACTTGCCCCCAAGGCTTTGTCTTTTGTATTTTTTACCCCTTTTTCTTAGTTTGTTTGATGATTAGCATAGTTACTTAACTTTGTTAGTTATCTTGTCTTTTAATTTCATAACTTAAGACCACAACCAACCAAAACCCCCCATTTACTTGCTTATATATATATATATATATATATATATATATATCTTCCTCTAGCCTAATATGAACCTTATATGTTTAAACGCTTAAGAAAATCTCTCTTCTTCCTGGACGACCCCAATTTTCCACTATCTACTTCATTGTATTTAGTAACCATTAAGGGATTATAAATTATAATTTTGACAAGTCCGTCGATGACCTCCCAAATTTTGGCGCCACTGCTGGCGAAGAGGAATTTATATTTAAGTATTTGGGCATATTTGGTTGCATATTAGCTAGTTGTTTTGATTTTCAACTTCTAGGTGGTTGTTTTTTATCGGAGTAGGTATTGCTTAAGTTCTTGGTGAAATTTTATTGAGAATCCAGGAAATATGATTTCGGGATTTTGAAAAAGAAAAAAAACAAATGGAGCATCTCACCTTGAGGGAACTCGTGATGATAAGAGAGGCTCAACAAGCAAGGATTTGTAAGATGTGTTATTCCGACCATCCTACCGAGTCTTGCTATATGTTGAGAGAGGAGCACTATGAGGAGGAAAGAACCCTTGGTTTCTAAAACCAAGAGTATTATGAAGAGTGCTACCAAGAGGTAGGAGATGTTGGTTTTCAATGGCAAGAAACCCAAGAATGGTATCCATACCATAATTCTTACAACCTGAAATGGAGTGGTAATCCGGATTGGTGGTATGAGAATGAGCTGGAAAACCAACAATACGAACAAAATAGTTGGCCATCACCGTCTTATACCATATATATTCTCATCACCAAAACTGTGTAAGTGCAAAGCGAGTAATCTCCAGCTTTCTATCCTCCTACATAACCCCTATATGGTATTTATCATCTGATTCGCACATTTCCCTCTAATTTTTGGTATTCTCCACAATCTATACACTATAAAATCAATTATACTATCAAAGATATTCAACTTCCCAGCCTTACTAAAAGCTTTATCATTCCTATCCACCCAAATACCATAAACAACCTCTGAAAAGGCTGTTTTAACATCCCGACTTTTCCAACCTTTTCCTCTAGTTTGCTGCAGAATCCAGCTCTTCTCCACATCCTATCCCCTCGGCTCTCTATCCATACCCATCCATAACAGCACTCTCCTCCATATCTGGTTTGCTAATGAGCATTCAAAAAATAGGTGCACCATAGTTTCTTCCTGGCCACAATACACACATCTGGCATTAATCTCTATACCAAATCGCCAAAGCCTGTCTTTGATTGCCAACCGCTGCTTCCATTGCATCCACATGATGAATTGAGCTCTCGACCTAGCATGGTTTCCATAGAACCGCCTCCACCAATTAATCATCTCCTGCTCCCCTCTCAGTTCTTTATAAAACATACAAACTTTAAACTTCCCCACCTTTTGAGATTCCATCTGAACCCAGGCTTGCATATGAAGAATAGCATCTCTACTCTTAAATAGCTTTTTCAGAATCCATGAACAGTCATTTGGTAATCTCACTGTTAACAGTTCCTTCCCCTTTATATAGTACTCATGCACCCACTTCACCCAAAGTTTATCAGACTTACAACTCAAATTCCAGAGCAACTTTGCCAAACATGCTTCACTCCATTCTTTTAATGTTATAAGGTTCAGGCCGCCTTCTTTTCTTGGCCTGCACACCTTTTTCCCATGCCACAGGTGCTTTCTTTGTGATATTTTCCTTCCCACTCCATGAGAATGACCTACAGACAGCTTCAATATGTTTGAGTACCTTTTTTTGGTAAAGGTAGACATTGCATCCAATAGTTTGTAATGGCAAAGAGGATATTCTTGATCAGCTGGACCCTACACGCATAGCTTAGCATTCTGGAGCTCCAGTGTTATATTCTTCCAATCATCTTTTCAATTAAAGGCTGGCACATATGTAGGGATAACCTCCAGGTAGTCATTGGCATCCCTAGATATCTGAAAGACAGCTCCCCTTCACTGAAACCTGTCAGTTCCTGGATTTCCCCTTTCTGCTTCTCATCCATTCCTCCATAATAGGTTTTGCATTTAGCCTGATTAACTTCCAATTCTGTGGATGCAGTGAATTTCTTAAATTTTGTCATTATTTCCCCTACAGATTCCCTATCTCCTTTTGAAAATAAAAGAAGATAATCTGCAAAGCTAAGATTAACAATACTCAGCTTGTCACATCTATCATGAAATCTGAAAGTTGGATTTGTTTTGAGCTTCTGTAAACACCTATAGAGATACTACATAATCAACACAAACAATAGAGGGGAGACAGGATCCCCTTGCCTAATCCCTATATTTGCAACCGTGATTCTAGATGGTTCCCCATTGACCATATACTTGAAAGAAACTGTGCTCACACATGCCATAATCCATTCCACAAACTACTTTGGAAATCCAAGTTCTTTCGAAATTCTATTTCAATGCTGCCAAGCCCACAGTATCATAGGCTTTCTGCAAGTCAAGCAGTAACATACACTTTGGTGGTCCTCATTTTCTGGTGTACCCTCTAATCAATTCATAGGCAAGAAGTATATGATCATGTATACCCCTTCCAGAAACAAAAGCAGCCTGACATAAATCCACTAATTCCTCTATCACAGTACTCAGTATCATAGCTAGAATTTTAGAGATAATCTTATAAAGAGTGGAGCAGCAAGAGATAGGCCTAAACTCATAAACCTTCTTAGCATCTGCTTTTTTAGGTATTAGAGTAACTATTATGCAATTAACAACCTTGTACATCGTACCATCATCAAAGAATAGTCTCACAACATTCACAACATCATGTTTCACAATATACCAATTACTTTTGAAAAACCCTGAGTTAAAGCCACCCATACCTGGAGTTTTCAGGTCACCTATGCTCTGGACTGCATTCCATATCTCTTGTTCAGTACCTTTTCTACCAGCCTTTTTCTTCCTTCAGCGGTAAGAGATCTGCACTGCCTTAGTACCCTTACATCAACTCCATTCAGTTTACTTGCCCTTGAACCCGCTAGCTTCTCATACAACATAACTATTTGCTTAGAAATCTGCTGCTGCCCATACATAGGATTTCCATTCTCACCCTCCACTTCTCTGATCCCAACCTGGTTATTTTTAGCCTTTACCGTGGCTTGAAAATAGGAGTTATTTCAATCACCAAGTCGAAGCCTGTCTATTTTTGCTTTCTGTCTAGAAATTTGCTCATCAATCCCATTCCATTTCAAAACATCTTCTGTACATTGAATCCCTCTTTCTATTTTCCCACATCCATCCTTGAAGCTGCCAAGTCTTGTTGAGCATGAAGTAAATATCTCCTTGCTTTGATCAGTTTCCCCTGAACACCAGTAACACTACTCATGTTCTTTCTCAAAACCTTCTATAACCTGATCAGTTTTCTCCACATAGCACACATTGCAGTTCCTCTGATAAGACTTTCCCAACTGGTTTTAATGATCTCCTGAACCCCCTCTTTTTCCATCATACAATCAAGAAACTTGAACATTCTAGTTTTCCTCCTTTGTTCTTCAAATACACCAATACTCAGTAAGCAGTGATCTGAAACCCCTGCTTCCTCCACTTTAGCCACGACATTGGGAAACTGCTGAAATCACTCAATATTTGCTAGGATTCTGTCAATTCTAGAATTTATTACTCCATCTTTATGCCTATTACTCCAAGTTTACTACTCTCCCACCACATCACATTCAAAAAGTTCCTTCTCACTCATCATTTCCTTCAAATCAATGTACTCACTTCTCACAACTTCATTACCTCCAATTCGATCATGTACTTTGAGTACATTATTAATGTCTCCCATCAGAATCCATGGTTCTTCCACCAGATTAGCAAGTCCTGCTATATCTCTCCATAACTTCTTTCCGTTACTGAGCATATGATCTGCATATATGGCTATTGACTTACCATCTTGTGCCCTTTTAAATTCAATATCTCACAATGTACAAACTGTTTAGAGCTACAAATCATGTTAACTTGTATTCTATTCCAGTCCTAAAGAACCCATATTCTACCATTAAAATGATTAGTATAGTTGTCCACAAATCTTCATTTTGAGCCAAATCGTTTCCTCACCTACTCTGCTTTCTCCCTTTTCACCCTGGTTTCTACTATCACGACAATAACAACTTTCAATGCTATGAGACGGGAGCTAATCTCACTATTCTTTGCTGGATTATTTAGCCCCTTACATTCCAAGAAACTATCTTAGGACAAAGCCATGTATATCAGCCAGATTATTCCAAATCTGCAGTTGTACAGGTTTGTTCCAGCCAAGTTTTGTACTCAGTTTCTCTTGCCCTCCATTGACAATCAGTTTCTAGATCCCCTTGCTTCTCTGCTTATCCAGCTTCTCAGGTTGAGTTTTCCCAGAATTTCCAGCAACCCCAGATATACCAGCATCTGCACTTATAGGTTTCTTGGCAATATCAGTGTTCAGCACATCTATCTTCTCCTCAATATACTTCTCAGCTAGTTTCTTAGGTTCACTATGGGTTTTGACCATCCATTTCTGGACTACTCTTTGCCGCCTCTCCTGTCCTCTACAAATGTGTCCTACCACCTGACAAGTGTCACTATAGGGAGGTCTCCATTCATACTCCACAGTCGGCAACAATATCTCCCCATTCAAGTCTTTGATACTGATTAAATCCTTCATCTTCTGTGTAAGATCAATATCTACAAAGATTCTAGCATAAGAGACTCTTGGCTTGCTTGCAGTACATTCATCAGTTACTAGTGGGTTTCCCAGAACACTCCCAATCTTACCCAAGCTTGAAGCACTCCGTAGATGTAAAGGTAGGTTAGGCAGTTTAATACAAATTGGTAGAGTCTTAATCATATCTTTCCACATTTCAAAATTAGACTTCCAGTGGTGCAAGAACATAGACATATTGTAAATCATATAGGGGCCATTCTTTATCACTGAGTCCCTATCCTCCCTGGACTTAAACCTCATCAGAAAATAACCATCGTCATTATGGAATAGGTCAGGTAGTGCTACAAAAGACCAATACTTAATCAAAATGTTTTTCACAGCTGACATAGTAAGGTCACTTCCTAGCACATACATTATCAGAGTATTTTCCCAAAATTTCAATTCAGGTTTGACATCCTCTTCATCAATTTCAACTTTGATTTCACCATTAACAATCATAGGAGCTTTGAATTGTATTTTCATTCCATTAACCTGTACCCTATTCCCCTTGATCACATTAATCCATAGCCTATGCTCAATTTTCTTATCATTACTTTCATCAGGAATACATACCTCAACCTGAGGATGAATCTTCTCCATCGATGCCCCATCCAACTCTGCATCTGGTTCCATCATCCCAAACACTCTGATCTCTGCTGGAGATAGATTACCGTTCAACTTCTTAGCTCCATCTTGTTCAAATCCCACTTCCATACTGCCAGTAATTTTTCTTCCCAAATTACCCTCCTGACTATCGGTGTTGGTACCTGGCTCCTGTACCTCACCTCTTCTCCTCACTACCGGCGTGAACACCTGAGTTGTTAGCCTGCTATGACCTTTCTTTAAGCTGAGCAATTTATTGCATTGTTGCTGTGTGTAAATCGCCCATAGTTAAGGTTTCGATCATAATTTCATATTGAATTTTAACATGGAATTTCAAGTTTTACAAGTGAGGAACTCATGAATGCAATAACAAACTTGAACAACTTTACTAGTGAGGAACTAAAAACTCGGCTCTCCTCTAGTGTTGAGCCTATTGAGGGGTATGCGAGGAGTATAATGGAAGCATTGGCCCGAATGGAAGCTCGTGATTCCAAAAATGCACCATCTCAAATCGAACTCAAGGATTCAGTGAGTGAGGTCCCATTAGGAAATGATTTTGAGTTCGACGAGGATGAGGAGTTGGTTGTTGAGGATGAAAAAAATAGAGGAAGAGGTGATTGTGCTACATTAATTAGCATCATCACCCCTACCGCCACCTAGTGAACCAACTCTACCATTTTTGGATGTTTTGAGGGAGATAAGAAAGGAGCCAAAAGACCATCCTAAGCCTTCTAACCACCTAACTCCTTTTAAACCATCTCCACCTCCTCAAAACTTTCTTCTTGATAGTTTTGTACCCCCACCTCTCTAGTTTTGGATACTCATGGTGAAGGGGTTCAAACCTTCACCATACGGATAACATTAGGGTTGTGCCGATGACCTTAAAAATACAGAGCTTCTCGGGTAATGTTTTTATTTTCTTGGAAAAAAAATCCTCAACCATGTCCTCAAACCCTTACCCAAAACCACAAGAATACCACCGCAACCCACCACCAAAAACCACTACCAAAACCACTATCTAGGAGTACTACTAGTTGTCTTTTGAGAGTGTTGACCAGGATTTGCATAGTTGTGGCTTCATAGTGGATGGATCAAAGTTGCATGTTGGACGGAGTTCGAGAACATGGAGAAGAGAACATTCATTGAGAAGTGAGCATTGCATCACTGGGAAGGACCTTCAATGTCCTAGTTGTGAGTATTTTTTCTCTCTCTCCCTTATTTCTTTATCTTTTCCTTTTACACATTGAGGACAATTTGTGTTTCAAGTGTGGGGAGGTAAAGAGAAATATATCTCACTGTATTGTATTGTAGTGTGCATATGCTCCACTTTGATTTGTTTTGTTTGAAACAAAAATGAAAAAAAATTCCCACTAAGTTCAAAACCCGTGAGGGCAACTTAGGCAAAAGTGGGAGGCCCGGATAGGTAGAAAACCTGAAAGGGTGACCTATGCAAAAATGAGAGGCCAAATTGTGTGGAAAAAGGTGAGGGTGAGCATTGAAAAACAAAAATGTTTGAACCTAGGATGAAAACCCAAGAGGGCTCCTATGAAAAATAAGAGAAAATGAGAGAAATTGAAATTTTTTATGCTTCTCTTGATTTGTCTATTGGTGGCTTTTTCGGTAGAGTAAGTTAGCTTGTAATTATATGTATACCTCACTTTTGTTATGGTTTGTTGGTTGTTTAGATTATCTTAGGCTTTGGGATGTGAGAGTGTGAGAGATTCTTATGTCTTGGGGGTTAGGGTAGTCTAGGAATATAATGTTGGATGTTTTGGGAAAAATTTTACATGCTAGTTTACGCTTTGATCTTTGCTTGTTCTTACTTACTCGAGGATGAGTATGGTTTACGTGTGGGGAGATTTGATGAGACGTCAAATGCATGTATTTTCTAAAGCATTTAACATAACTTTTGTCATATTTTTGTTGTAAGATTGCTAGATTTACGTAGGTTTACATGATAAGGAGTTTAGATGACCGTTTTTGGTTTTTATATCTAAATCCTTCATTTTGTAACCTATGCTTAGTCTAATGGATTTTTGGTCCTTATGAGCATCTACATTCCATTTTGTGAGCTTCATTTGTAGATATCTTACGAGCCCTTTGGAGTGGTTTAGTGAATACCATGTGCCAAAACATGGTATAAGATAGAAGGGTCAAAGAAGGAAGGCAAAGAAGCGGATGAATTTTCACCCGGAAGTTTAGACAAAGTTCTTAAAATTATCCAAGAAGAATCAGCCGACAAGGGCGTCATTAGATTCATCTTCTTGAGCACTATAAAATCACCTACAAGAACTCCCAAAAAGGATCAGCGGTTCACCCATAGGAAGCAAAACAAGAAGCTGTGAATTATAGCTCGCCTGGGCAAAACTGGCATCGCCCGGGCGGATGGATCTGAGTTTTGGGCTGAGACCTCCACCGCCCAAGCGAGGCCATTTCCGCCCGGGCGACGCCTGCTACGTTTTGACCTTCATTTTGACCAACTTGGGCTATAAATATCCCCTTTTCTTCCCCATTTGCCCAAGCCCGACTTGGGGGCTCCAAAACTCTTATTTTCACCATTTTCTTCCATTTCTTCTTCTTTATTTGTAGATTTTTGTTATATGTTATGGGTTTTTGTTATTTAGCTTAGTTTTGTACTTGGGAGAAATTGATTGAAGCTTCCACATATATGTAGTAAGAACCTTTGTTTCACTCTTTCTTCAAGCATTTGTTATTTAGCATTCATGTGTTTAAATGTAATGTTTTACTTCATTTATGCTATGGTTTGTTTGAGTATATGAAGTGTTTGTATGATTGAAGTGTTAGGGTGTTATGAAAGTTGCAAATTTCTTAGCTCTTTGGCAGGAGAATCCAAGAACATGGAAATAGAATTTCTTGTGCATAATGTGTTGTGATTCTAGCTAGATAAATATGTTAATGTGGATTTTTCTCATGTTTATCCTATAGATGCAATGCAAGGTTGAATCTTGAATGTGGCTTGTTCTAGGTTTAGCCTAATGAATGCTATGTTTTGTTAAATGGCTATGTCTCTGGTAGAAGGCTTGTTATCAAATCTATGGTCCTTCGTGTATAATGCCATTGATGAAACACCTTTATGGTGTGGTTTGCCTAGAGTGATTATGAATGAGGTTTGCAAATGGTCGTTGTTTGTCTTTGAAAATTACTATTAAGAAGGAATGAATGTTGATCTTCGAATGGGAAGTTTTAGCATTCCCTATAGGTAACGAATGTGATAGAATGAGTGAATGGTTCGATGATCTACATTAGGTTTTGAGGTGGATATTAATTGCCCCCAAGGTTTTGTCTTTTGTAGTTTTTACCCCTTTTTCTTAGTTTGTTTGATGGTTAGCTTAGTTACTTAACTTTGATGGTTATCTTGTCTTTAAATTTAATAACTTAGGACCACAAACAATCAAAATCCCCCCTTTACTTGCTTATATATATATATATATCTACTTCTAGCCTAATATAAACCTTATATGTTTAAATGCTTAAGAAAATCCTTCTTCTTCGTGAACGACCCCTATTTTCCACTATCAACTTAATTGTATTTAATAAGCATAAATGGCTTATAAATTATAACTTTGAGAGGTACGTCGATGACTTCCCAAGTTTGGTTAATTAGGGGTGGGTTAAGATTATTGTACTGATAATGCTAATGGGTTGCATTGTAATTCACTTGTAGGATAATGGATTCGAATGAACTCAATGGTAATGATCTTAGAAAATCACTCGATTACATGCACATTGATCAAAATATTTCTTATGTTAGCATTTGATGATGCTTCAAAAATGGTGTTGTGCGAGTCCAATGCCCGTGAAACGATTGTAGAAACATTGTGCATTTAGGGAAGAAGAAATTGTGGGGACATATCGTAATGAGGGGATTTTAAACTAGCTACACTCGTTAGGCATGACATGAGGAAGTTGGAGAAATGGCTGGGATGAATGATTTGAGTAACATGAATGTGGATGATGAATTAGATAGGAATGCAGAATTTGAAAAAACCTAAGGTCTTATAAGATTTACTTGATGACAAAGAGACGTCATTGTACAACGGTTCCAAATATTCGGTACTTAGTGTGACTTTGAGGATAATGAATTTTAAAGCCAAATTTGGGTGGACCGATAAGTTGATTACCGAATCTCAGGAATTGCTTAGATAATTTCTCGTAGAAGATAACATGATGCTAGATAGGTTGTATGCAGCAAAAAAGGTTCTGTACCCAATGGGCTTGGAATTGAAAAAATACATGCTTATATGTGGTGAGTCTCGCTAAAAATTGAAGAGGGGTGCAATTCTGTTGGGTGCGGAAGTGGTGACTAAAACAAAGAAAATAACACCGACAAAAGTGACCTGCCTACACTCGAGGTAGTTAAAACCATAGCTAAATTAACATGAGTGAAGAATGGACCAAAGATGAAATTTATCGTTTTGCACTAAACTCACTACTATGCTACTGATAGGGTAGTTAGCGGTAAGCCTTAGGTATGTCCAAAACAATGCTAGGGCCTACAAATTAATTAAATAGAACCTCGTCTGGGTTGTCAATCCGTACGAGTTACTAGGAATATCTAGTACGATAAAACAAGGGGGGTTGGTTTTTTAAATTATCAACCACTAAACATGAAAGATTAAACGAACATAAGCTATACTTAAACAGAAACTTGGGGGTATTTGCATAATGTGCTTGATAAATGACATATATCCTCAATTCATTCAAATATAGACTTATAAACCTCTTTTATGCCCATGTCACACAGTGTGGAGATAGCCGGGCATTTCCCTCCGTCTGTCACACGTGGAAATTACCACAATGCCCATATCTCACCGTTTTCGTAATTAGGGAACGCGATATAGTCCACCGATGCTGTAAACCACTACTCATCACTGCATTCCCAATGCCAATGTGCCCCTGCTTAGAGGAATACAAAACCCACCTAAAAGGGAAATGTCTCACGTAGATCGCAACCGTAGGATATGCACTGAAATGCATTACATCTCGGACACTCCATTGTGAATCTCAATCCCTAGGCCTACAGAGGCAAAGGAAAAGACACCTTGTGATGATGCTAGAGTCGGCACAACTCTAGTTACTGCAAAGAAACACGCTAATCTATCAGGTCAATCCATTAATTTTCCTCGTCAGGATTTGCTGAGTCGACAACCCAACATGTTGATTTCTCACACAAATAGCTAACTGGAATCATGGTATAACATATATAAATAATTTCTCTCAAAGGACATGAATGCACTCATCTTCCCGGTGTTCTTTACCTACTCCACAATTACAACACTTTCCAAGATAGCAATGAAGCCTAGAACAATTTTATACTACCACACATGCATGAGTGCATCAACATAATGATATAGCATAAATCATAAATCTTAGGAAAATATAGACCTCAAAAAGTCATAATCATAGAATGAATACAAAAAACCCCAAGATACTAGTCTACTCCATAGCCATGGAATTGAAATAAAAACTTGAATTCCCCATCATAGGATGAAAGTAAAATAAAAAGGAAAGAAAGAAAGAGGAAATAATATTTCTCTCTCTAGAATGCTCTCCTAGTTATAAGAGTAGAATGTAAAACAAGATCTAAGATCAAACCCCAGTAGACTAAGGCTATATTTATTGTAGTTGGGGATTGGACTGAAAAATAGGCCTGAAATAGGCCAAAAGGTGTACAACCCTATTTAAGCCGCCTGGTGCGGACTGTAGCCGATGGAGCGGTCCACGTCATGTACTAGGTTAGTGCTGGTGCAAGGAGCTATATCTGGCATTGCCTGTTTGATCCTCAGTGACGTGGGCAGTAGGATCTGGCGCAGTCCATCCAAATTCCATTAGAGCGGACCAACTGCTAAGATGCGATTCGTGCACTCCTTAGCACAGGCCGTGTTATCCTCTGCCGGCTGCCATTAGAATCCTCATTTTTTAACTTCTGATTCACGAGATGTGACGTTTGGCATGGACCATCATAAAAAACTTCTATTGTTTTCAGTGTTTTGGCACAAACCACTTGATTCTCCACATCCCACCGGCTAGTCTTGACATATTGGACTTGGAATGGAGAAGCCTGTCGAAAAATGGGACGGTCTGCGCCCATACTTAGTTGTTTTTGAGTGAAATTCAAAAGTTATATGTGTGGCCCATCGAGTTTGGCGCGGTCTACGTTGGGCCTTAGCATGGCCCATGCCAGAGGCATTTGGTGCAGACCACGTTATCTGGTGTGGGCTATTAGTGTTATCCATGAATAATGTGCTTCATTTTGCATGTGTTAACCGTTGCATCCGGCATACGTTTTGTATGTTTTGTATGGTGGATTGCTAGTATTAGTTTAGTTTACGTGACAAGGGGTTTATAAGGCCATGTTTGGTTTTATCATCTAAATCCTGCATTTTGTAGACATAAATAATACTAATGGACATCTTGTATCCAGAGGCTCCTAGATCTTCCATTTGATCATTTTTAGTGGGTTGCCCGTGGGTAGTTTTTGGTTACATTCTATGTGAAGGCCATTCGTAAGAGCGATAGAAGATATGAAAGGCCGTTCGCAAGGATGATATAAGAGATCTAAGGCCATTCACCTCTAGAATGGTAGTAGACAAATGCCACGAAAATCAATGTTTGGTATAAAGAGATTGGAGTCAAAGATTGGCGGCAACGGAGATCAAAATGGCTAATGAAAAATGGGGAATCATGGTCTGTTGAGTCGTGTCAAAATTCTGAGAATGATCCAAGAAGAATTAGACCTTGATGCTGAATCCATTGGATTTTTCTTCTTGAGCACTATAAAATCGATTACTAAAACTCAAAAATCAGATTAAAGGTTCACCAGTAGCAAAGGAAACAAGTTCAGCCATCCAAGGTGGCCATAGGTCAGCGCAAACCATTCCTAGCCAAGCACCAACGGCGTGCGCCAGAGGAGATGCCTCACACCAATGATTCGGGCACAGGGCAACGGTGCAACCTACACCATACGCCACAGCCTACGTAGCTCGGGTTCAATTATTTTCTCAAAAATGGCTAAGTATGGGTGCTAACCATCCCATTTACGACAGCCAGCGTGTCACGGGTTGCCCGCAAAGGGTGCAAACCGTGCGGCCTAGCTGTGCACAACCGTGCCAATACTACCGCCTTAATTCCACGTGTTTCACACACCGCTCGGTTGCTCACAGCAGACCGACCCCTTTGAGGGACGTGGTCGAGTGTACAACAGAATATACACACTCGAGGGAGCATGGCTCACACACACAAGCCAACGTTGCAATATAAAGCCCAACAACAGGGAAGCAAACACTTATAATCATTATATTACGCAACGGTAACTGGATGTGGAGAGCTCACTACTCTACATATATGCTCTGCAAACGTTATCACAAGTGCCAGCTACATAGGCAAAATAAGGTGAAAGGCTAAAATGGCACGTAGACATGGGCCTTGATCAAAATAGCTACGCTAAATTAATAACTAAGCTATTACAAGTATACAAGCAAAAGAGAAGACTTCTGGGACAAGGAGCTTGGAACGTGTCTTCTCGGGCCAGGATGCAGCATTAACGGTGCTGGCCGGCAGGCAACCAGACGCTGCGTGCATGGGCATTGGGTACAGACGGCCTAGGCATTGTGCACAGTGCATCGCAGGCATAGAGGGGGAACATCATGGGTTGTGAGCGGTTAGGCATTCGGCACTGGATGACCCAAAGACGTGTGCGACACGGTCGAGGGAGACCAGTTTGCAGTGATGCATTGAGCGGCACGGGACCGCAACATCATTTTGGCACCGATACGGGCATAGGGTTGCATTGAGGTTGGGTGATGAGCCCTACCTCGTAACATCGTCCCCCACTCAATTCAACGAACGTCCTCCAAGGTGATTTGCTACCCACACTTTTCTTGTACACTTCTGCCTTTAAAGGGGTTGAGTTAATTGCTAGCGCTAGTGTACTCTGATGTAGTCATGATCCTTGGCTTCTCTTCACTACCAATTTGAGCTGGCTTGATTTTACAGCACCCACTCCTAGATCAATAACCAAAGGAATGTCCAACTCTGGATGCTGTCCAGTACGCATCATCATCCATTCACGTTTCTTCTTCCAGCCTTGTGGAACAATAAGGGGTTGCTGATGTGACTGATGGCTCGTCTTTCCCCATTGAGGTTTAAAAGGTTTAGCTTGCTTGAACGACTCAAATGGGAAGCATGATGTGGTGCGCTAGCCGACAGATATATCTTTTGAGTCTAGATCTTCTTGGTAATCGACAAATGCTTCCTACACTCTTTGCTCAACCAATCTTCATTCCTTACAGCCGGGGAGCAACCCACAATCTGCTCAGTCTTCAGACTTGCTTCACAAAGCTCCTCGGATCCATCGGGCAAACCCATTGCTGGCGTAGACCCTCCTGATCCTTTGTTTCCATTCTTCTTACCCAAATCTTGTCTTAAGCACTTAACGAACTACAAAGCTGAGATTTGACCCCCGGATGAATTCTTCACAGTTGTTTTAACTATGTATGGATTAGTGCCTAAAACGTAAGGGCAATTTCCATATGGGTATACAACAATCCGTGCATTCATCAGAATTTCCATGCCGAGGACTAAACCGAAATTGTCCATTTTAACGACATGGAAATCCACTATGGTGCCTATGGAGTCAAACTTGGCTTAGTCTCGCCTCGCAATACACAGCACTGGTTGAGCTTCGCTATTAACGACCTTCATTCTGCCCACAGCTTTCTCGGTTCGTCAAGCTTCTGTGCGGCTTTCCATTGCTTTGCTTGACCAATTTGTGGCTCTCTCTGATTGGACTGCAACGACCACCACCGTGGATTCTTCCCATGGGTTTTAACCATCTCATATTCGTCAAGCTTCAGTGCGGCCTTCCCCACTTTGGTTGACCAAATTGTAGCTCTCTTGGATTGGACTACAGCAACCACCCGGTTGATCTCAAACTCAGTTAACAGATTCAACCGCCTTGACTCTCTTGATCCCATCATGGAATTATACTGCAGATTTAAATGCCCCTGCAGAGCATGCTTCTTTCCCCGTTGGGCCCAAACTCCTCAGTCAACTTCAACTGAGCTACCTCGCTCAATGTCTCCACGATTTGTCTCGAGTCCCCGAGCAACATAGCAGTGATCCTCTACTCTGTTGGAAAATCAACAAGGGCTTGGTTCCCTTTGCATGTTTTGCAAACCAGTCGCGCCATCTCGGTTCATCCATCCCACCTTGGTTTGGACCCACTTGAACTCGCCGCGCTTAAACTGGGGCACACCCCATTCCTTCCAACACCCGAATTGAACCTGAAGCTACCTCTGCTCTTCGGACTAGGTCTAAAGTTGCCCCCTACCTCAGGAATACTTGCACCTGTATCATTGCCTACCTCGACAACGGTAGAACCGCCCATTTCCCTATCAACTCTTTGCAATCCCTCACCATTGAGTACTCTCAACTCCGACGAATGCCACCGCTGAGTTATAGTCTATGCAGCAAGCTCTCCTTAGCTCGAGCCAAGCCCACAACTTCAATCCCTAGTTGAAGTTAAGGAGTTTTTTACTTATTCGGCTGGTCAGGTAACTTTAGCATACAAACTCGAGAAGCTGGCACGTATCCTATAATACAGTTGGTCTATGCATACTTGGGGCGAAGGCATGTACCCCATAATACGGCTAACTCTAGCTTACATCCTGGAATTCTGGCACGTACCTTATAATACATCCAGTCTTTACCAAGGTCTCCATCTTGACAAGCCTGATCTCCAACTAAATCTCTTGCTTTGACATAGGATGGCCAATCAATATGCGCCCAAGTGCCATTTGAGCTCTGATACCAACTGTCTCGGGTCGCCCGCTAAGGGTGTGAACCGTGCGGCCTAGCCACGCACAATCGTGCCACGACTACCGCCTTAATTCCACGTGCATCACACACCACTCGATTTCTCGTAGAAGACCGAGCCCTTTGAGGGACGTGGTCGAGCATGCAGTGGAATATACACACTCGAGGTAGCATGGCTCACACACACATGCCAACGTTGCAATATTAAGCCCAACAATAGGGAAGAAAATGCTTATAAACATCATATTACAAAATGGTAACCGGATGTGGAGAGCTCACTACTCCACATATATGATGTGAAAATGTTATCACAAGTGCCAGCTACATAGGCAAAATAATGTGAAAGGCTAAAACGGCACGTAGGCCTGGGCCTTGATCAAAATAGCTACGCCAAACTAATAACTAAGCTACTACAAATATTCATAAGCAAAAGAGAAAACTGTTATGACAAGGAGCTTGGGACGTGACTTCTCGGGCCAGGACGCAGCATTACCGGTGCTGGCCAGTAAGCATCCGAGCGCTTTGTGCAAGGGCGTTGCGCACAGACGGCTCAAGCGTTGGGCACAGACGGCTCGGGCGTTGGGCACAGCGTATCACGGGCGCAGAGGGGGAACATCACGGGATGTGAGCGGTTAGGCATTCGACACTGGATAACCCAGAGGCGTGTGCAACACGGTTGACGGACACCAGTTCGCAGTTGCGCGTTGGGCAGCACGGGACCGTAACATCGTTTTAGCACCGAAACGGGCATGGGGTTGCGTTGAGGTCAGGTGATGAGCCCCACCCCGTAACACCGCGCCATTCCAAGAACAAGATACCAAGGCCAGCCGACGGCCAGTGCCAAAGTTAGTGCCCTGTGCCAAACTTCGAGGAAATTATTTTTCCTAACCATGGCCTGCACCATAGCCCATGGTCCGCACCAGAGTCTCGTACCATGGCCCAATGCCAGATCAAGCACACCGTGCCTGTGAAGAACCATGGAACATGAGCAATAGTGCATCCGACGATAAGTACTTGGCGCGGATCGTATCATTTGCGACGGTCCATGCTAGGTGGCGGCTGAACTAGGATTTTAGCAGTTTTGGTCTATTTTGGGCCTATTTTTAGGCCCAATCCACTTCTCCTATATATATGTCCTTTGTCTACTACGTTAAACAGGTACAAAGTAGTTTAAATAATTAAGAGAGCACTTTTAGAGAGACAAAAACTCTCTCTTTTTCCTTTCTATTCTTTTAATTTTGTGTTCATACTAGATGTGGAATTCAAATATTTATTTGAATTCCATTTCAGAAGTTTCCATAGCTTGGGATAAATGTAGCACATACTTTAATCTATGTGTTTCTGTGGGATGCATTAGATTCATCCCATTACATGTGTTCATGATATTATTATGATTGTTCTTGAATGTTCTAAATGCATAAATATTACACCACATAGCGGCACACACTTTGGGTTGAATTATTGTATGGTGCACTTATTGATGCCCCCATGGAAAGAGAAACTTGGATGTTAGAATGGGTAAGGGAGTACGTTGCATCTGTGTGAGTGTGTGCACGGAAATCCCGAGTATTACTCTGACTTATTTTCCATCGCACCAGTCTTAGGTGATTGCGTAAAGTTTTTTGATAGGTTGTGGGTAGAGATAGTGAAAAAGTAGCAAACTAGGTTGTGTGAGGCTTTAGATATAGATAAGGTGCCAACAACCCTTGGGCCTAGTTGACAGGATCCGAAAGAAATTGTGCATTTGTGGTGCAAGCCCGGGACATAATCACACGGGGGAGAAACAGACCTACAACAATGGTCGGACCTTGTTGTACTCCCCTAATTCCAATGGCGGTGTCGATGGAGGGTTACGAACGCACCCAACATCACAGGTATGCGGAAGTGTATGCCATTGGCCACGCGTAAACAAAATATTAGGTTATTTATTAAATCTTGCATGTGAATGAACCGAGGATCAAAAATTTAGGTTAATCATGTTACACGATGACTCCCCAAGTGCTTAGCCTAATTAGATTACTCTTCCTTTTTTACTTTATGCTTTGTAGTTGTTCATCTTAAAATCCAACCCCCCTCTCTGTTTGCATTTACTATCTTTTCCTTTCGCTCGTACAGATTAACAACCCGTACGATGTTGTGTTTTTAGTTGATACCTGAGCTCTATCATCTCTATGGAAAAACCAAGAACTTTCTGCTAACTACCCTCTAGGTAGCACAGTAGTGAGAACGAGTGCATAAAATAAATTTTATCTTTGATCTTCTCAGTCTCCACTCAGGTTAATTAGCTACAATTAATGATCCCAGGGTGGAGCCAGCTCAAGTATTAATTAGCACAACATATTAGTAGAGTAGCTAGTAGTGCTTTTATCTGTTTTATTTGCATGATGTTAGCAAGAGAAAATTTGAAAAATCCAAAAAAAAAGATATTTCCCGATACTGAGACTTTGTGTGCATTATCTTGTGTGAATGATTTATCTTTTGATGCTATTCTTGTTGATCATGTTTCTTCTAATTTGAAAGAGGATACTTCACCTCGATATCTCATGTCTATACTGCAGCAGGGAAATAAGCGGGCTAAGGAATTCAAAACCCCTTCAAACCCCTAAAATCGACAAGAATATCTCCACGCTTGAGAAGAATGGGTTTACTTTGTTCATCACTTCAAAGGTAAAAGGTAAACCTAGAAGGATGTGTTGACCCACCCATTGTGACGTGGTTAGTGGTGGTGTCAAGGATGATGATTCCGGCAGCCCACCAAGCTACTCTCCTTAGTCTTTGAAATTAAGGGAAAAATAAGTCGTGAAGATGACAATAAAGAAACGCCACTTTTATTTCAAATAGGAGTTTTCTTTCAAATGCTTTTAATTTTGGGAATTAGTTTGATCTTTGGTGGAAACACTTTAAGAAATTTTAGTCATGGATTATTTGTGTGGAACAGTACTACTCTATTTTTTGGTTGTATTTGGGTGTAGGTACAGAGATAAGTTCAGAGGCTTGGTGCGAAGGTATTGTTCGTGCCAATTGGCACGAACCGATGTTTTGTGCTCAGAATTTTGGTGTGAGCCTAAGCCTCACGCTGGAGCTAGTCAGCGTGAAGCTAATGTGGCTGCCACATGCCCTTGAAGAGCAGACTATACGGATGTGGCACGGGCTAGCGCGAAACTAACATGTGTTCGGCACAAACCAGCACACTCCCGACACAGACGCCAAGTGGTGGCGAGAGGCTTGCCCTGGGATCCGTGCTTCCGACCAACCTGGCCAATCCTAGCCCAGCCTACCTCCTATATATACCCCTCATTCCGTTACCCTTTTCACCACACCAGCCTTCATCTTTCTCCTCTCCCTCACGCATAAAAATATTCTAGCCAACCCTCTCTCACAAAAATTGCCATAACTTCCTCATCTTTCATCCAATAATTCCCCATCATATATCAAAATTCTCCTTTTTCCAAGCTCTATCTAATTCACCAGACCTTAACCCCGGAAAGTTATTGAATTTGAGCAGATTAATGGAGAGAACTTCGGCTGCAGATTGGTAATTCCTCTGGGGAGCTGACTTTGTGATTTCTTTTGAAGTGTTGGAGTTGCCTTTTTTCATCTTAGGGAAGGTGCTGGAAAAAGAAGAGATCTCACAACACTCACAAATTGAGGTAATCTCAACCAAACATGTTCTTGATTGGAGATCTCGGATTTTTTTTTTAAGTTTAAACCATCCGTAGATGGGGGGAAATTAATTGGCTCCCCTAACCCTAGAAATGGCTAAATCGCCTGAGAGTACATACATGAGTACAGAGGAGTCATCCTTATGATGATCCGAGGGCTATGAGAAGCTCATGAAGCAAAAGAATTGCTATGAAATGTCTACATTAGCCTAAAATGAAAATAATGTTGAGAGAGTAGCTTTCTATATATCATACCATTGTTTTCCATGAACCGGTCGGCGAATCGAGAAATCGAAACCCCAGTATGTCCGTGGAAAACAAGGAAAAAGAAATATAGGAAGAAGATTAGAGTCGGCCTAAAGTTTCTCTGTGGGTGAGGAGGGAAGGAGCTCGAGCAAATGGCCGTTGCATATTCCTTGTTCGTCCAGGACCAGTTAATCATCCCAGGCACTAGCAAACCTGGAAGAAGAGAAAAAGCAGAGTAGATTCCATTCCAAGAAAAGAAAGCAATATCAAGGACCTACTCGTATAGAAGGCAAACCAATTTTGTCTAGAGATATGAGTCCTCTGAGCACAGGAGGAGCTAATTGAATGTCTAAAATATCATGTAAATCATTCTCTAGTGAGTATTTGGCCAAAAAATCTGCAACATTATTTGCCTCTCTGTGAATATGTGTAATTGGGAATTTCGTATGTAAAAGATTAAGTGAACTACAAACAGAAAAGTTTATCCAAGGTGCAGTCATGGGGTTATGAATTCCTATGATAGCAATTAAGCAATCTGATTCCAAAGAACAGTATGCTATTTCCAGTTCTGCACATAATTCATATCCAAACTGAATAGCTATTAATTCGGCGTGTAGTGGTGAGGGGGATTGGAAAATTTTTGTTCTCATTGTAATCACATTCCCTATAGAATTCCTTACTACTACAGCTGCAGAGGAGAATCCAAACATTTTCCATGAGGCATCTGTATTGATCTTATATCCCAAGAAAGGTTTCTTCCATGTTACAGCAGTTAAAGGTTTCCTTTTCTTGGAATAAATGTGTGGGATAATGTTAGACTCAATCCAATACATATGCTTTTCTATCTTACCAAAAAGGTGATGAACTGTAAATATATCACAAATGATACATTTAAACTCATGTAAACAGGCTACAGTGGAGAAAGGTTCATTATCATAAATGATTTTGTTCCTCTTTATCCATAGGATCCAGATTGTAACCAGAAGTGAAGCGGTGATAATCTGAGAGTGGATCTTATTTTCAGCATTAAAGGATAGGAAATATTCAACTCTATGCTCCAACTTATGGAAATTAGGTTGCTGAAGATGGATCATATCTCCAACTGCCTCCCAAACAGCAATAGAGGATGGGCAAGAGTTGAAATAATGGTCTAGATTATCATTATGGTTCATGCACATAGGACACCTCGATGCTAATCGAAAGCCTAACCTAACTAAAATGTTATCAAAAGGCAGAATGCCATTCATTGCACGCCACAAAATGACTGACATTTTCTTAGGTATGAAACTGCTCCATACCTTGGAAAGGTGTCTGATTTTAACTTTTCTTCTCCTAAAAGTGTGGTATGCGGACCTGATTGTGAACGTACCATTGATGTTTGGTGTCCAGATCAGCCTATCCTCGTGTTGATACTCCAGTTTTGCTACCTGCAAAATGGTAAGTATATTGGTAGCCAGGTATGACTCCAGCTGTGGTAGGAGGTTAGCTTTATTTTGTATGAAGTACCTAAGGGTAATATCCTCAAATGGGACATTATGCCCATCATGCCATTCATAGAAAAGGGCTCCTTCACCCGTCCAATTTGAATTCCAGAAGGAGCATTCTCCCTGTCCATATATCACTTTAGTGTGTCTATTTGCCTTGGCAGTGATATTACAAATTCTTTTCCAAGTGTGAGATTTTTTATAAGACTGTGGTAGTGACCATAGCAAAGAGGTCCACTGATTTTTATTAGCCTGTAATTTCCACCACAGTTTGCATGAGAATGCATCAACTATTGCTCCTATATCTCTTAATCCTATGCCATTTTCATCTAGTGGTAGACTTAGGTTCTTCCAAGATTTCCATTTTTTCCTGTCAGCATTATCTACTTTCCCCCAGAAAAAAGTGGAAGCAATTTTTTCAATTTTCCTTAAAACTATCTTGGGAGGGCTCAGTACAGAAAATATATGAGTAGGAATAGAAATTAGGCAATGGTTGATAAGAACTAACTTACCTGCACTAGTCAGCCACTTATTCTTCCAGTTGTTAATTGTCTTCTCCAACCTTTCAAGCAAAGGCTTGTAATAAACCTGCAGATTACGACCATAGAATACAGGGACACCCAAATACTTGAAGGGAAAAGAGCCTTGTTTCATTCCCAGTAATCTCTT
Source organism: Rubia yunnanensis (assembly GCA_037428765.1). NCBI lineage: Eukaryota > Viridiplantae > Streptophyta > Magnoliopsida > Gentianales > Rubiaceae > Rubia > Rubia yunnanensis. The sequence goes on from CM075066.1 coordinate 19,095,768, forward strand.
GATAGAGAGAATAGAATCGGGAGGGGTTCTGTGTGAAACATAGAATTCTGACTTCCCAAAATTAACTTTTTGTCCAGAAGTCAGTTCATAGGCTATTAAAAATTGTCTAAATCTCTTCAAGGTTTTAGGCCTAGCATTAAGAAAAATAGTTGTGTCATCAGCATACATTAGGTGAGAAACAATTAAACAGGACTGAGGTAAACTGAACTGATTGAGAAAACCAGAATTAATCAATTTGTTTAAAGCTCTTGAGAAAGCCTCGGAAATCAGATTATAAAGAAAAGGGGATAGGGGGTCTCCCTGTTTTAAGCCTCTAGAAGATTTAAAGAAACCTGTTGTAACTCCATTAATTAAAACAGAGAAATGAGCAGAGGCTATGTTACTCAATATTAATTTAACCAGATTCCCATGGAAACCAAATTGGAGAAGTATAGAGTTAAGAAAAGACCATGAAACTCTATCAAAAGCCTTCTGCATGTCTAGTTTCACAATAATATTATGAGCCTTTGATTTTCTGTTTAAAAGTCTGGCCATTTCCTGCATTTGTAGCACATTATCAGTAATATCTCTACCATTGATAAAAGCACTTTGTTCAGGAGAGATTAATGAGTGCATTAAAGGTTTGATCCTTTCCATTATCATTTTGGAGAACACTTTATTAATAAAGTTAGATAGACTAATTGGTCTAAAATCAGAAAAAGAGGTTGGGATGGCTTTTTTGGGAATTAGAGCTAACCAGGTACTAGATATGGCTTTTGGGATATTTCCTGTAAGCAAGAAATCATTTGCAGCATCTAGCAAATCAATTTTGATTGTTTCCCAGAAGGTTGTAAAGAAACAACCTGAGAAACCATCAGGGCCAGGGGCTCCACTTTTGTTTAAATAAAAAATAGCATGTCTAAGTTCCTGCATAGTAAACTGTTGGAGGAGAAGTTGGTTTTGTTCTTCAGAAATTACCTTTGGTATTTCCTTTAAAAAATAGTTAAAGTAAGATCCTAATTTTGGGGGCGATTCCTCATTTAGTAGGTCTTTATAAAACCTGATGCTTTCCTCTTTAATCAGACTGGGATCAGAGATCCAGATACCTGCACCATTCTTAATTTTGCTAATTCGAGACCTAACTCTGTTTTCCTTTATGGCATGATGAAAGTAAGTAGTATTAGCATCTCCAAATTTTAGCCAATTTAATCTAGCCTTTTGTTTTAAGAAGATGATTTTCTCTTTTTGGGCTCTAAGCAGAAAGGCTTTGGATTTGTTCAATTCATCTAAGTCTTGTCTGTTTTGTGATTGTTGGAATGTTATTTCCAAGTCACTAACTCTCTCCTCAGCTTGAATGAGGTTCATGTTAACATTCCCAAAGCTGGTCCTGTTCCAATCTTTAATTTCAGTTTTGAGCCTTTTAAGTTTATGAACAAAGCCAGGCATTCCTTTTAAAGGGGAGATTAAGTTCCAATTCTTGATCACTAATTCCTGGAATTCTTGTCGGTTAGACCACATATCCTGATATCTAAATGGTCTAGGAATCATTTCAGAGGCAGATTGAATAGATAAAAGTAAAGGAGCGTGATCCGATGTAATCCTATTTAAAAATTGTATAGAGCTATTAGGGTATAAGTCCATCCAGTCAAGATTACTTAATCCCCTGTCTAGTTTTTGAAACATGAGATCTTTACATCTGTCCTTGACACGATTATTACTCCAAGTAAAAGAATTCCCAACAGTTGTAATTTCATGCAAGTCAGAGTTATTGATGAATTCATTGAATTGTCTCATGCATTTATTAGGAGTTGTTTTCCTTGCTTTATATTCATTAACTGAAGCCACTGTGTTAAAATCACCTATATATATAGAAGGTTCAGTGGGTGGATTTGATAAGTCATTCCAGAGAGTTTCCCTCAAGTTTCTATGTACACTAGCATAGATAAAGAAGCAATTCCAACTAACTAAGGTATCTACTTCTGAGATTCTAGCATGAAGATATTGATCTGATTCATTAATACAGGTTAATTGAAAAGAATTATTCCAGAGGATCCATATTTTAGCAGTTTGAGCTGTAAGAGCATGATGTGAAACCTAGGGCATGCATCAGAGTGTTAATTTGTTGGTTATCATGCCAGGGTTCAATCAGACAGAGTATATCTATCTTATGGTTCATCTTTAGAGTTTTTAGTCTATCCATGGATGATCCATAACCTCTAACATTCCACACTAATAAATTTCCTATGATTGTGTATCTAATCATTTAAAATCCATAGGAATGGCTTTGTGTGAAGATCTTAGTTTTCTAGATTTGATAGTAGAGGCTTTACTGAGCTTATCAATAGTAGCCTCTCCTTTATCACTACTGACAGTAGATATTTCCAGATTTGGGGAACCTACCTTAGAGTGTACCTTAGTTTGTTCCTTCTTTGTGTGTTGATCTGCTCTACTTGGAATATCAATCTGTGTATCATTCTTTGCTTGAACCTTATCATTAGTTACTGGCGATTTTGTTGCTGATGTGGGGATTTGCTGCGGTCGATCATCTTGTTTCTTACCTGGAGTTTGTTGCTCCTTTGTTGTGTTTGCAGGTGAACCTGTTGGTGGGACTACTTGCTCATGGGATTCCAGAGACTAATGGAAGATCTCCACCACATCTTGTTCCTGTTCTTCCTCAGTGAATACATCTAAGGCATGAAAAGCATTAGAAATTGAGACAGTATGTGCTAATTCTGAGTCTTCCACTAGGGGTTTTCCTGACTGGTTACTCTTCTTTCTCCAAAAGGTAGTTGTAATAGGTTTTGAAATGTCGTCCAGAGAGTAGAAACCAGGTCTTTTCTTATGAGTATTGGTGAATAAATTGAAACTATTATCCTGGTGTTGGACTGATTGATTATTTTGTTTTTGGAATTCAGCTTCTTTTTGAGAAACAGTTAGAGTAGAAGAATCTGCTTCATTATCCTTAGCTATAACTTTAGGCTGTAATTGTTTCCTGGATTCTAATTGTTCCTTATTAATATTATCAGTTTTCCCAGGTTTTGATTTTGTCTCTGCAACCTTCCTTTTTAACTCAAGGTGGAGGAAATTGCATTTATCCTGATTATGTCCCACTATCTTACAATGAGTACAATAGTGTGGTAGTTCCTCATATTATATGGGATAATCAGCAACTTTATTTCCTATTCCTACCACTATAGATGCTGGCAATTGTGACAAGAGATCTATTTCAACACAGACTTTTATAGCCGACGGTCTAGTAAGAGCTGAAGTTGCAGCATCCATTTTTAGAAACCTACCTATCTGGCTACTCATTCCAATGATAGCAGAGGTATTATAAAAGTGAAGAGGAAGTTTGTGAATCGTTACCCATGCCGGGACTATCGAGGATTCAGCAGATGGTGAGAATTCTGGTGACCATTTCTGCACTTTCATCACAGCGCCATGAATCATCCATTGCCCCTTCATCCAGCATCGTTGATAATCTTCATGATCCTGAAACCTAATAAGCACATGACGATAGTCAATTGAACCAAGCTGAAATTTAAATTTAAAACCAATTAACTTAAACGCAGAATGAAGAAGCTCCATCGAGGGCTTTCCCCAGTTGAATTTCCAACTAATACGTTCTGATAGTGGGATGCCAGACGTTCTCCTTCCTCTTGAGGAAGGATAAACGCGATCTTTCCTTTGTATTCTGTAACTGGGTGGAGGTTTGGTGTGTCAGGAAGAGATGTAAATAACGGTGTTGGCTTAGCGGTAAGGGCTTGGATGAAGCTCTTATTGGTGGCAGAGCCCATATCCACGGTGGGATTGGGCGTCGGCAGCGCCATTAACGGCAAAGAAGACCGTTATAGGCAGAGCACAGTGACTGAGGAAGAGATGAAGATAGGAGTGTGTGTTTCGTACGTTTTTCGTCAAATAATCGCACCTAGGAATAGTTAATGTGGAGATCTCAGATTAGCGTAATTGTTGTACACTGTGTTTGCATGCTTAAGAACTTTGGTGATTAGTGTTGTTGGTAGATTGACTTGGGAATTATTATTTTTTGTTGGGAATAGTTGGAAGGAAATTGTTTTCCATACTCTGTATATTTGTTTTGCTCTATTTTTTGGACATTATGCCTCGTGTGGGGGGAGAGAGGGGTGAGTCTAGCATGCACACCTACATGAGCCTGGCTACTCTGACTTGGGCCTATAAGGAGAGGTGGGGTGGCTCATGGGAGGCCAAATTTTGGAGACAAATTTTGTAGACGAAGAGACCCTCAAGGGTGTCAAACTCTACAAGCCAGTCCGGTTATTGCTAGGTGGGGTGGGTATGATGAAGTTTACCACCCTATCCGCCCCCACCTACAATAGATTTACATTTCATTTTTTGGCCACTGTCAAGAAGTTTCGGAAGGCAATGTATCAGATTCCATTTAGGTGATGAACCCTATACCTTGAATTACAAGGAGTTGGGGAAAATCTTCAAATGGAAGGAGCAGAGGAAGGTGTCAGGATTTAGGAAGCCAAACACATGTGATGTGTTCACATTCTGGAGTGTCATTACCAGGCAGTTGATGGATAAGAATAGCATTAACAGTGACATAGTGCACCTGGCACTCAGGTATGTAGCCAGGCTGTTGACCGTAATTGCAGTTTCTATGGAGAGGCCACCACCTCCATTGACGAGAATTGCGTGATACGTTTATGGTACGTATGTACAGGGAAGGCTTGCCCCAACTTGGTAGAGGAGTTTCTCATCGGGAGCATAGATCTCACCTTCTCGGGAGCATGCACTGGAAAGATCTCAATGGGAGAAATGATTTCTTTTCTGGTGCAACACTTCAACCTTCCACAGAGTCAAGACTTGAGGGCCAACTTCAGTTTACCCCCACTCACCAGGTCATGACAGATGTGAGGCTGATAAAGATAGAGAATGATATCATATTATGGTTGTACATGGGGGAGAGATTCATTAGGCTACCCCAAAACGAGAAGACCAAGTTTAGCAAGTCCTTCAAGTTAGCAGATCTCATCATTAAAACCGATGTAGGGTTAGAGGAAGTCTTAGGGGAGCACGATCTAGAAAGCACGGATTATAAGAAGTTCAAGGAGGAGTAGGAGCAACTTAGGCAGCAGGTACCCATTGGTGTGATCATAGAGCATTCCTCTCCACTTCACACTATGCCACCACCTATGGGGTACCCTTTAGAGCCATCGCCACCTTTTCAGCAGGTATTGGGAGGACCACCCCTTTTATAGAGTCCATTAGCATGCATGAGAGTTCTTACCATTCTAGATGGCATGGCGCCGGGAGTGCACATAGACATAGAGTTTCATCTCATTATTGGGACTTCTCGGAGTTTACCAGTCACAGATATCCTCAACCCTCTGAGCCTCACATACATAGTGTTTCTGGCCATTCTCATCAGGGAGCTCACTCATGGCAGCATCAGCAGTACAACCCATTTAGAGAGCACGAGTCACCGGGATTTCAGTCTCTTTCTTCTTACCCTATGTGGACCCAGCGACCCCCAGAGCTTAGCAGGAAGACCATCACAAGGACACGATTGATAGATTTGACAAAGTTGATAGTCAGTTACATTATCTGACGGAAGGTATAGGAGCTCTCCATGAGGGGCTCATGAATATTACTGACTGGTTGAGGAGTGCAGGTATATGGAAGCGCTATATGGATCTTCTGCACAGGCAAGGACCTGGAGCTTGACATCACAAGAGGGATTGACTTTTCTCATGATTCCAACCTCTTTTTCACCTTAGTTCCTTGTTTTGTAATCAATGCGAAAAACTAAGTGTGGGGAGGGTTGGAACATCCACTATTATGGTATCCCATTTGGCTAGTATTTCCTTTAACCTATGTGTTACTACTTTGGATTTGAGGATGACGATCTTTTCCATGTTTTTATTTTCTTTCCCTCATTGAACTCTTTGTTGTTTCTGGTGTGAGGGCACCTTTTTAGTGTTTCGAGATGTTTTGGGAAACTATTGGTGGTGTATTTTTATGTTTTAATCTTATCTTTTGTAGCATGAAGCCCACTTTTAGGGAAATTTTGTGCTACACAACAAAAAAATTAGAAAAATTGAAAAAAATAAAAAATAATTAAAAACCTGGAAAAGTCAAAAAACTGAAATGGAACCTTGGGTAACATTAGGAAAAGTCTGGATAGATCAAAAGACCAATGTAAAACTTAGAGGCTAGGTCTGGCTAGGCTTACAAGCCTACGCAAAAATGAGAGCCCATGTGGAAAAAGTGAGAAGTGAGTACTCTTGTGTGTTAAAACTAGGATAAAAACCCAAAAGGGTTCCTAGGCAAAATGAGAGAAACTGAGAAAAAACAAAAAACAAGGTTGACGATACATTTGACTTCTTGGTTTTAAATAGTTCAAGAATTACGAATTATCCCTATGTTGCAACGAAGTGGACGGCTCTTGGATTTCCTTAGTGGATTATTTTTGGAGAAGACTCTTGGATTACTCTGGGATCATTTTGGGAAAAGTAAGCTAGCTTGACACTTATTTTTTTGGCTTACCCTTTTTCCACATTTTATTTTGGGTGGTTAGATTGCTTATGTTCTTCGGGGAATGTAAGAGTTGTGAGATTCATAATATATTTGGGGGAAACATGGTAATCTAGGAATAAGTGGGATGCCTCAGTTAACTTATGTTTGCATTCTACCTTTCAGTTAATTCTTTGTCTTGTCTTTGTTTACTCAAGGATGAGCAAACAGTTAAGTGTGTGAAGTCTGATGTGCTTTATTTTGCGCGTGTTAACCGTTGCATCCGACTTAGTTTTTGATATGTTTTGTATGGCGGATTGCTAGTATTAGTTGATTTTACGTGATAAGGGGTTTAAACTACCATGTTCGGTTTTATCGTCCAAATCCTTCATTTTGTAGACTTATTTAGTACTAATGGACATCATGTATCCATAGGCTCATAGATCTTCAATTTGATTATCTTTAGAGGGTAGCCCATGGGTACTTTTTGGTAACGTTATATGTAACGGCCGTTTGTAAGGGCAGTGGAAGATATTAAAGGCCTTTCGCAAGGATGGTAGAAGGGATCGAAGGCCATTCACCTATAGAATGGTAGTAGAAAAATGGTTCACCAGTAGCCCTCGGCTCGTGTTTTAACAACAACCGGGTCGGGGAAGGTCAGTGTACTATTCATGTATTTCAAATAATCAAGCATAATCATAATAATATCATGAACACAAAATTAGGAAGAACTAAAGAATCTCAATAAGCATATAGATTTAGACCATGTCACTATAATTTATCCCCAATATATAGAAACTACTCCATGGACATGAATTTAAATAAAGATTTGAATTCCACATATTAGGATCAAAGAAAAATAAAGAAAACAAAAAGGGAGAGTTCTCTCCTAACTACAAAGATAAAACTCCAAGCTACTATTAGATTTATGATCTAATGTATCAAAACCTAGTAGACATATGTTCTATTAATAGTAGTAGGATACTGGGCCTAAAAATAGGCCCAAAATAGGCAAAAATTAAGGTACAATATAGTGCACGACGTCATGGAAGGTGCGTCCCGTGGAATGAACTTGGCGTGGGGTGCAAGGCCTGGTGCCTGATCTGGTGCTTGGCGTGGATCTTCAAGAGGTGCAGGGCTCGAGGCTTTGTGAGGGCAGCATCTACCCATTGGCGTGGGCTGATTCGTCTGGTACAGAGCGCCATTAGGGTGCTAAAAATGAAGGTTCTGATCCGTGCATGTGGCCGTTGGCGCCGGCCATGGTCAGGAAGGGTGCTCACTCAGAAACTTTGGCGAGGGCCCGTATTATTTCCCACACCCCATGGGCTGGTCTTCGTATATAGATCTAGGAACGGTGCAGGATGCCAAAAATGGGACGTCCCGCGGCTATACTTAGCTGCCTCCCGGCCTGTGGCATCTGTGCGGGTCGCACTGTCTCCGACCCGTTAATGCCTCGTCTGGTTGAAATAGTTTCCTTTGCTACAGGTGAACCGTTAGTCCAATTTGATAATTTTAGTAGTCAATTTTGTAGTTTCCGAGAAAACAAATCCAATGGAACCAACTTTAAAGGCTAATTTTCTTGGATTGTTATCAGACTTAAGCACAACTCATTAGACCACGATTCCCCATTTCTTCGTTGGCGGCTTTGAACTCCATTACCTCCTATCTTTGGATTCAATCTCCTTCTACCACGCATTGATACTCGTGGACTTCGTCTACTACCATTCTAGTGTGAATGCCATTCGTCTCTACTACTATCCTTGTGATCGACCTTAAATATCTTCTACCGCCCTTACGAATGGTCTTCAAATAGAATGTAAACAAAAAGTACCCACGGGCGACATATTAAATCAGATCACCAGGAAAATCAAGGAGCCCATGGATACAAGATGTCCATTAGTACTAATTAATTCTAAAAAACATGGGATTTAGACAAGTAACTAAACATGGCTGTCTAAACCCCTTGTCACGTAAATTAAACTAATACTAGCAATCCATCAAATAGAACTAGCTAAAAAGTATGCCAAGTGCAATGGTTAACACGTGCATAATGAAGAAGATCAGACTCCTCACACTTAACCCTATACTCATCCTCAAGTAAATAAAAGACAAGACAAAGAATCACGGGAAATGTCACATGCAAGCATAAGTCAACCGAGGCATTAAACTTATTCTGAGATTACCCTGTTTCCCCCAAAAAAGTTAGAATCTCACAACTCTCACACTCCCTGAAATCTCACAACTCTCACACTCCCCGAAAAAACATAAGCAATCAAACCACCCAAAAGTGAAGTGTGGAAAAAGGTAGCCAAAAAGATAAGTGTATAAGCTAGCTTACTTTTCCCAAAATGATCCCAAAAGCAATCAAAGAGTCGTCTTAAAAAAAAAATCCACCGTGGAAACATGCATTCAACCTAGTTTTTTGTCTTCTCTAAATTTCACTCGTTTTTCCTAGGAGCCCTTTTGGATTTTCATCCTAGCTTTAACACACAAAGGGTACTCACTTCTCACCTTTTTTCCACACGGCCTCTCATTTTTGCCTTGGCTCATAATCCTAGACAAGCCTAGCCTCTCATCTTTTACCTAGGTCTTTCGATGGGCTTTTCATAATGTTACCCAAGTCACCCTTTGGTTTTTTGACTTGTCCAAATTTTTGTATTTTTTTTCATTTTTTTCACGTTTTCCAAATTTTTTTGTGTAGCACAAAATTACCCCAAAAGTGGGCTTCATACTTGAAAAGATAATATTAAATACAAATAGACAACCAATTTATTTAAACATCCTACCCCGTGTGAAATAGAAATCCTAGCATAGCATGACATGCCACCAAATATCCATCCAAAATCATCCCACAACAAGCAAAAATAGCCATCATCAATCAAACAAGAAAAAAAACCCATTGTAAATCATGAAATGCACCGAGGAAATCTAAGAATGAAAACTCCCTAAGTGCTCACTACTCCCTCCCCACACTTAACCAATGCATAATATCCAATGCACAAAAAATCATGTAAAACATAAGTGAGGTAGGGAGAATGGTTATACTCACTCTCGCAGCCCCAAAGGGCCTTCATCCTTGTGACTCGTGAAGTTCCTATCCATGTATCCTGTTGCTTGAAGTGTGGCCTCGATGATATCCATCCCCGAACTACGATCATCCACTTGCGAGCGCATTCCTTTGATCACTTGGACTACCTCTTGCAACACTTGAGTAGAGCTCAAAAGTTTGTCCCCAAGTGAATGCAAGTGGTCAATGGTGTCCGGAGATATGCGAGAGTGACTAGGAGGTGCTCTCGGAGTGCTCTCACCTTCTGCCTCCTTAGCATCTATTTCCGGGTTGGCTAAAAATCTATAGAAACCTCTCTCAAATCTCCGGTCCAGAAAAATGAATAAGTCATCCAAGCACGTGTCATGGTCGATACCGGTGGCTGTGGAAGTACCATGAAACTACAAGTGCACGCTCTGTGATAAAGCCATACATATCTACCCTCCGATGTCGTAGGTCCAACCATTGGTGCTTTGGCTAACTTCTCTATGTTGTACCTTGTAGGGGTGGGCAAAAAAACCAAAAACAGAACCAAAAATCGAATAATCCGAATTCGAATAACCCGAACCAATTTTAAAATATGGTTTTTGGATAATCGAATTAACTAAACCGATTCTTGAATATGGTGTTTAGTTTGGTTTTGGATATCAAAACTCAACCCCAAAATTATCATGAATACCGAATTGCAAATAAAAAATAAAATAATTATATATATATATATATATATATATTTATACTATAGCTTTAAAAAATGAAATTGTTATGGTTGAATTTGTATTGTAGTTGTTCGATTTTTATTTTAAACACTTGAGTTTGATGATGTAGAAATTAAATTACATATTTTTATAGAATTTTGATTTAGCTTATATATTTTTAGTTATTCTTTAATAAAATTTCCCATGAATTTGGTTTATTCGGTTTCATACCAAATTCAAACCGAAAACTGATTTTTGAATTCGGTTTGGATAATTTGGTTTTTCTAGTAATTGGATCGGTTTTCGTTTTGAGTTTTTTAGGGGCAAAAATGAATAACCCAAACCAAATAAATTGAAAAACGATTAAAATGACCCGACTCCCACCCCTAGTACCTTTTGTCGGATCTTTCTAAGTTAGCTAAAGCCCTTTGTCTAACAGGATGCCCTAAGTGTACAGCTAGAGACTAACCATACCCCCCATATATATTTTTCCACTCTTCCTGTCCCCCATTGCTAAACATTCCTGCAAAAAAGACCACATCAAGTTCAGGTAAAAGTTACCCTTGGGTGTCATTGCCCATAGGCAATGAACATTTGAACCCGGGCATTGTGTCAGTTCACCGTGGTAGAAAACACCCATAGCCAGTCGGTGAACATAACGAAACACTGGGTGAACTAAGGCAGTACTCTTGCACATGTTCTTCTGAACATTGCCTGTAAATTCCACCCAAAAGTTCCCAAGAGACAAACGTAACCCTTGTTGGTGTGTCTTCTAGATCTTCTTGCCATACCTCCACCCAAAGGCACGCGCAAGCTCCCAGTGGGTCATCTTGTACTGCTTATCGTCCAGGTTGAATTTGATTACCTTGTGTCCATCATCGTCTATGATCGGCCATAGAGTAGCTAGAAACTCTAGAATCCACCTAATGATTGTCTTGGAGTGATTCTTGAGAAAACCCTCTAGACCTACTTGGCCCAATAGGTAAGTGACTAGCTCGAGTAAGCCTAGAGTCATCACGGTGTCCTTTCAAGGGAACCCCATCTCCAAAATAATCCTCTTTGGCTCTCTCAAGTTCCTCCATCTCCGGATAGCAGTTTTGGAAATGTTGGATAAACCCATAAATTCCTTGGTCACAAACGCGGGGTTGCGAAGGATGGAAGTTGACGACTCGAGGTTTGCACCCTTCGCCTACTTCTTCCTCATTTCACCCCGACTGGACTTTCCCTTCTCCGAAACATTTTTCTTAGGTGCCATTCTAACAAAATGAGGACAAAGTGGTTATATGATCATAAACAAGGTATTGCTTACAATTCAATAAGACAACATTCTCCCAAATAACCTAACCATTCCAAAACATGATAATCTATGCTTGTGGGCTATTTGAACAAGAACATTACTTATCAAACACAAACTCATGTAAGTTATCACCAATCCATCAATAAGATCATGCAATCAAAATTCATCCTCTCCTAAATCACCTAACAAAGAAGAACATATCTTTCAAGCATAATAGCACATCAATTCTCCCAACTCTTTTTTCAACACAAGATCATGCATTCAAAACTCAAACACATATCTAAAAACACACACTCATTCAAGAATTCTACTTTTAATAACACCACCAAAATGTCAAATGAAGCATATATAAACAAAGAGTTCAATGGGTTACCTGAAATTTGAAGCTAGGATTTGAAAGACCCACAAAAGAAGAAGCAAAAATTGCTAATTCTTGAATGGAAGAATGTTCTAAATGATATAATTAGGTGGATAAATGTACTATGGGATTGGAATTTCAGCCTACATGACTAGGGAGAGAGATACAATTAGGATAAGAATGGAAATTAAACATTCTCAGTTTAGGGGACAATAGTACAAATCAATTAATTCCATGGTATATTGGAAGTATTGTCAAAATCTAAGGAATTAGGGAATCTGAAATTCTTGAACCAAAAAGCTTGCATTGTTGGAACAAAGAAAAATTGAAATTTTAGTTTTATGCACAAAGTATTCCTGGCGCGAACCATAGGCGTTCCCCAAACATTAAGGCACAAAGTAGAGCTTTGCGCCAAACTTTTGGCATGAGATAGAGCCTCGCGCCAAACATCTCAGCACAAAGCATAGCCTCGTGCCAACCTCCTTGGCATGAAGCAGAGCCTCGCACCGAGCATCTCAGCATAAGGTATCCAACAAAATTTTCCCTAATCCTTGATTTTTCCATCTTTTTCAAAAAAAAATACGTCACCCTTCAAATCTATCTCCATTCAAACAAAAACACGAGTCTTGAGTTCAAAGTTTCAAACCAAACAAGATTTTCATCTCAAAAATTCTTATAGCAAAACAAGATTCATGCAGCAACCATTTAATACCTAATGAAACCTGATCTGCTTCATGGTACATGCGTTAACCATTATATTTGGCATACATTTTAGCTAATTATATTTGGTGGATTGCTAGTAGTAGTTAGGTTTACGTGACAAGCGGTTTAGATGGCCATGTATGGTTTTCTTGTCTAAATCCCACATTTTGTAGACTTAATTGGTACTAATAGATACCTTGTGTCCACGGGCTCCAGAATCTTCCTGGTGATCATCTTTAGTAGGTCGTCCGTGGATACGTTTTGGTTACATTCTAAGTGATGGCTGTTTGTAGGGGTAATAGAAGATATTGAAGGACGTTTGCAAGGACGGTAAAAGAGATTGAAATCCGTTCACCTCTATAATGGTAGTAGATGAAGGCTCCAGACATCAAATCGTGGTATTAGAAGGATGAAGCCAAAGATTGGTGGCATTGGAGTTTGAAATGACTAAGGGAGAAATGGTGAATCATGGTCTGATGAGTTGCGCCAAAGTCTGAGAACGATCCAAGAAAAATTAGACTTCAAAGCTTATTTGATTGGATTTATCTTCTCCAGCACTTTAAAATCAACTACTAAAACTGACAAACTTTACTAATGGTTCATCCGTGGGGAAGGAAACAAGTTTAACCGGCTGAGGCACCAACGGGTCAGCGCTAGACTTTCATGGATAGCACCCATGACCCATGCCAAAGGAGATATCCTGTGCCAAAATGATTAGCATGAGGTCATGGCACGAGGCTAATATTCGTGCCAAAATGTTCCGTGTGAAGCTATGGCACAGCCCGTGCCAGAAGCCATAGGCTACTGGTATGATGTTCAAATCCTACTCTAAACAGTTAAGTATGGGTGTGGGACGAACCATTTTTGACATCCAGTGCTGTTCCAAATACAAGATGCCTAGACTAGTTGGCGGGGTGTGGGAAATCAGACGGCCCATGCGAAACTTCTGAGTGGAGCACCCCGTGCCACGAGTATGACAAGTCTCGCGCCAGGCCTCGCACCCGCTCAACATGAAAATCTAAACTCCGTATCATGCCCCGCTTGACATGAAGATCTGTGCCATGCACCAGACCTTGTGCCCCGCACAACCAAGGACACACCATGGGCCTCATCATCCGTGATGGCCCGCGCTAAGCTACGATTTTTCATCATTTTTGTCATAACTCTCGCAATTTTTATCCAATTTCCATCTAACATATATCTAAATATTTTTCTTTCCGAGCTCTATCCAATTCAAAATTCAAGCTCCACAAAATTCATGGATATGAGCAGTTTATTCGCGAAAGGTTCAACGGCTAAACAGAAAGAAGATTAGGGTTTTGGCCTAACTTTGGCCTATTTTGGGCCTATCTTTAGGCCCAATCCTCTACTACTATATAGGAGCCTTAGTCATTATGTATATTTTTCCTCTCTCTACTTTAGAGAAAAGGAAGAGGAGAGTACTTCTTCTTCTTCCTTGTATTTTTTTTTCTTTTCTTTTTCCTTACATCGTTTTTCTTAGATCAATGGAATTTAACCTGATATTTTCCATGGATCTAACTTTTGTAGAGTAGTTTCTACAGCTTGGGGATAAATAGTAGTAGCTTGGTATAATCTATATGCTTTTTGAGATTCTTTAGTTCTTTTTAATTTTGATTTCATGATATCAATGTAATTTTTTCTTGAGTTTAAATGCATAAATAGTACACCACATATAAGCACACATTTTGGGCTATATTCATGTATGGTGCAAATATCAATGACCCCCTGGGAAGAGAAACCTGGTTGTTAAAATGGGTAGAGGAGAACACGTCTACGTGGGTGTGTGCACGAGGGATTCGAGAATGATCTGATATTCATACCATCGCACCAGTCTTAGCTAACTTCCTAAAGTTGTTTAAGAGGTTTCAGGTAGAGATAGCTAAATAGTAGCAAGCTAATGTCACGAGAAACCCTTTATATTATCATAGATAAGGTGCCTACAACCCTTGGGCCTAACTGGTTGGACTTGAGGGAAGTAGTGCATTCATTGTGGAAGCCCGTGACGTAATCACACACGGGAGAAAAGGACCTACAATAACGTTCGGACCTTTTGTACTTCCCTAATTGTGATGGCACCGTCGATGGAGGATTGCGAGAGCACTTGCTATGACAGGGATGGGGGAGTGTATGCCATCAGCCACACCACATATTATGGACACTCTATTAGGTTTGCCTAGATTTCTATGTGAATGAATCAAGGATAGAAACATTAGATTCACCAAGTTACTCAATGATTCTCCAAATGCTTAGTTTAATATTTTATTTGTGTTTTTACTTTCATCCTTTGTAGTCGTTAGATTGAAAAACCAACCCCCCCATATATGCATGTTTGCTTTACAAGTTGTTCCAGATTGACCACTTGTACGAGGTCGTGTTTGAGTTGGTACATTAGACCTAGAATCTATGTGGACAAACCCAGGGCTTACCGCTAACTATCCTATAGGTAGCGTAGCAATAGGAATGTCGTGCAGAACTATAAATTTCTATCTTCTTCTGACCATACAGCCTCTACTTGGGCTAGTTCTTTTAACGACCCCAGGGGGGTGCTAGTCATAATTTTAGCACCATTTTCAGGGATGCTATCAGTCTAGGTATCAATAGGCATAACATGTTAGTAGAGTAACTAGCATTGTTTTTTTTGTTTTCTGGAGTAGGTATTGTTTGAGTTCTAGGTGCAAATCGAGGACTCTTGCACTATGATTCCCAAATTTGTGTGTTTACATTGTTTGTGTTTAATTGAAAAAAACAAAATTATGTGGGAAAGCACTCAATGGATGATACTTTGCAGTTTGTGTCATTATGACCATCCTATGGAGTGTTACCCATGGTTGGGTGACTTCAGGAGAAGAGAGGCTCAACGAGTGAGATTTTTAAGGATATATCATTGCAACTACCCTACGGAGTCTTGCTCTATGATAAGCAAAAATGAGAGAGAGGTAGAAGTTGTTGGTTCCTAAGGCTGATGGGATCAAGATTGCTACCCATACCACGACTCTTGAAATTTGAAGTTTAGTGGTAGCTTGAAGTCGTGGTAAGGAGGATGCATCAGGAAACAGACACTTCGGGTTATATAGTTGGATTTCACCAACTTACCCAATTCCATAAAACAATCTTCAGGATTGAATCCCAAATCAAATTGTGTAGAAATTTTGCAAGCTATAGCTAATGTGACCAAATATAGTGATTTACTCCAATCACAAATGCTTAGCGAGATTAGTGATTTGGGAACTCAACTATTCTCATGCATTGATAAATTTGAATAGGAAGTTATTGATTTGATGAATAGGGTGAGCCAACTAGAAACCCAATATGTGAAGTTTTGATAGATGGATCTAAAGGGGACGGGGAATGGTTTGTTGAGAGTGAAGAAGTCGAGGAAGGGATACTTAATTTTCCATATTACCTATTTTCACCCCTATATACACCAATAGAACCTACTCCCACAATTTTGGAAACCTTAGAGGAAACCATAGGGAAGTCAATTGAATATGTTAAGCTTCCAAACCACCTATTCCCTCTAAGGTTGACTCCTTCTCTACATATCTTCCTCTTGGAAGATTATTACCCCCACATCTGAATATTATGTTGTCCAATGTGATGGGGTACAAACCCAAACCTTATGGATAACATTAGGGTCGTGCTGACGACCTTAAATATACGAAGTTTCTAGAGAGGCAACCCGAGCTTTGAAAAAAATTAGATTAGTTTAGCAATTTTGGTGTGTTTTTCTATTTGTAGCTTCTTTTTTTGGGGACACTATTACACTTGGTGTGCAAGTTTTTTTTTTTAGGAATTATATGGTTTTTAGAGGAAGGTGAGCAAACAGGGAGTCCAACTCATTGACCATGTAGACGTACATGGTTCGTAATGTTCAAAATGGTAGACAAGGAGGAGAC
Source organism: Rubia yunnanensis (assembly GCA_037428765.1). Classification (NCBI taxonomy): domain Eukaryota; kingdom Viridiplantae; phylum Streptophyta; class Magnoliopsida; order Gentianales; family Rubiaceae; genus Rubia; species Rubia yunnanensis. The sequence continues at coordinate 19,112,260 of CM075066.1, forward strand.
CCAAACCCCAACTTCTTGGTCAGCACGACCAATGAAACTCACATAATTTCCTACACCTCAATCACTATTTCTTCCCTACCACCACCCAACCACCGCCAATGTACCACCCAAAACCCACCTACCCCAAAACCCTTGGGACACACACATTAATACCTAGGAGAAAACTCTCTATTGTGATTCAATTCTGTATCGATTTGTGATGCATGATAGTGGTTAGATTGAACTTTCTTGATTAGAGGTTAGGGTAGTATATTAGGGTGATGGTAGTTTGTTCTCTACATACCATGATTGTGCTATCAAGGGTAAACTTTAGTGTTTATTTTTCATTATAAGTGCTTTCCTATTTCTTTCCCTTAACATATGATCTTTGATTTTGTATATGCATTGAGGATAATGCCAGCCTTAAGTGTGGGGAAGGGGATTAGATAGCACTTGTGTTTTTTTTAGCTGTTTCCATGTAGCTTATAGTTCTTCTAAGAGCACTTTGAAAATTTTGAAAAATGAAAAAAGATATTAAAAACCCGTACAAGTTGAAAACCCAAGAGGGTGACTTGGGTAACATTAGGAAGAGCCCGGATAGGTCAAAAGGCCTAGGTAAAAGTGAGAGGCTAGGCCTGGATAGGCTTATGAGGATAGGCAAAAATGAGAGGTTGTGTGAAAAAAGGTGAGAAGTGAGTACCCTTTGTGTGTTAAAGCTACAATGAAAACCCTAAATGGATCCTAGGAAAAATGATAGAAATTGAGATAAAACAAAATACTAGGTTGAATGCTTGCTTCTGTGGTGGGTTGTTTTTGGAGAACGACTCTTTGACTGTTTTGGGAAAAGTGAGATAGCTTAACACTTATCTTTTTTGCTTACTTTTTTCCACATTTTAATTTTGGGTGGTCAGATTGTTTATATTTTTCGCAGAGTGTGAGAGTTGTGAGATTCTTACTCTTTTGGGTGAAACAGGGTAATCAATGAATAAGTTGAATGCCTCGATTAACTGATGCTTGCACGCTACATTTCACTTGATTCTTTGTCTTGTCTTTGTTTATTCGAGGACGAGTAAAGGGTTAAGTGTGAAGAGTCTGATCTGCTTCATTATATATGTGTTAACCATTGGATTTGGCATACTTTTTAGGTAGTTTTATTTGGTGGATTGCTAGTATTAGTTAAGTTTATGGGAAAAGGGGTTTAGAAGGTCATGTTTGATTTTCTTATCTAAATCCCGTATTTTGTATACTTAATTGGTACTAATGAACATCTTGTATCCATGGGCTCCTTGATCTTCCTTGTGATCATCTTTAGTAGGTCACCCATGGATACTTTTTGGTTACATTCTAGGTGAAGGTCGTTCGTAAAAGCAATAGAAGACATTAAATGTTGTTTGCAGGGATGGTAGAAGGGACCAGAGGCCATTCACCTCTATAATGGTAGACGATGAGGGCTACAGACATCAAATCTTGGTATTAGAAGGAGGCGACATTGGAGTTCGAAATGGCCAAGGGAGAAACGGTGAATCATGGCCGATGAGTTGCGCCATGGTCTAATGGAGATCTGAGAAGAATCGGCCTTCAATACTGGTTTCATTGGATTTTTCTTCTCAAAAAATACAAAATCGACTACTAAAACTCTCAAATAGGACTAACGGTTCACCCGTGGGAAAAGAAACAAGTTCAGCCGGCCTAGGCACCAACAGGTCGGTGCAGGATGTTTATAGATGGCACCAATGGCCATTGCCAAAGGATCCACCCCATTCCAAAATGATCAAAATGAGGCCATGGCGTGAGGCTAATATTTTTTCCAAAATTTTCCGCACGAGGCTATGGCGCGGTCGGTGCCAGACGCTATGGGCTGCTAGTACAAAGTTCAAATCCTACTCTAAACGGAAAAGTATGGACATGGGATGCCCCATTTTCAATTTCCCACACCGTTCAAAGGCCAAGATGCCAATACCAACTGGCACGATGTGGGAAATCCAACGGCCCATGCCAAAGTTCTGAGTGGAGCACCTTTCCAGACCACAGCCTGCGTCATACGACGCACCCCACGCTAGGAGTATGACACGTGATATGCTAGGCCTCGCACCCCACTCGGCATGAAGATCTATGCCCACTCAAGATGAAGATCCATATCCCGCTTGACATGAAGATCTACGCCATGCACAAGACCCCAAGCCCTATGTAACCAAGGACATTCCACGGGCCTCATCATCCGTGACAGCCCGAGCCAAGCTGCGGTTTCTCACCCTTTTGGTTATAACTCTCTCAATTTCATCTTATTTCCCTCTACCATAGATCAAAATCTTTGTATTTCCAAACTCTATCCAACATACTAAATTTTAGCTTCAGAAAGTTCCCGGATATGAGCACTTTATTCGAGAAAGGTTCAGCAACTAGAAGGAAAGGTGATTAGGGTTTTGACCATAATTTGGCCTATTTTGGGCCTATATTTAGGCCTTATCCTCTTCTACTATATGTAGGAGCTTAGTCTTCTACTAAACCGTAACTAGTCATTATGTAAATTTTGTCAATCTCTAGTTTAGAGAGATGGAAGAATAGAGTACTTCTTCTTCTTCCTTCTCTATTTTATTTTTCCTTACATTTTATTTTCTTAGATCCATGGTATCTAACCAAATATTTTCCATGGATCTAGATTTAGTAGAGTAGGTTCTATAGCTTGGGGATAAATTGTAGTAGCTTGGTCTAATATATATGCCTTTTGGGATTCCTTAGTCCTTTCTAATTTTATGTTTATGATATTATTTTTATTTGTTCTTAAGTTTATATGCATGAATAATACATCACATATAAGCACACACTTTGGTCTATATTCATGTATGGTGCAAATATCGATGCCCCTTGGGAAGAGAAACCAGGTTGTTAAAATGGGTGGAGGAGAACGTGTCTACGTGGGTGTGTGCTTGGGGGATTCAAGAATGCTTTGATCTACTTACCATCGCACCAATCTTAGCTTACTTCATAAATGTATCTGAGAGGTTTCATGTAGAGATAGCTAAATAGTAGCAAGCTAGGGTTACAAGAATCATACATAACATGCCTATGACCCTTGTGCTTAATTTGTAGGACCCAAGGGAAGTAGTGCATTCGTCATTGAAGCCCGGGACGTAATCTCAAGGGGGAGAAATAGACCTACAACAACAATCAGACCTTATTGTTCAACCCTAATTACGATGGCAGCGGCGATAGAGGGTTGCGAGAGCACCCGCCGTGAAAGGGATGGAGAAGTGTATGCCATCGGCCACATCACGTATTATAAACACTCTATTAGTTTTGCCTAGATTTATATGTGAATGAATCAAGGATAGAAGCATTATATATACCAAGTTCCTCAATTATTCCCCAAGTGCTTATTTTAATATTGTAATTTTGTTTTTACTTTCATGCTTTGTAGTTAGAGTGAAAAACCTGACCCCCCCTCTTATTTGCATAATTTCTTGACTAGCTATTATTTTCACGAGTACAGATTGACGACCCATACGAGGTTTTTTGAGTTAGTACATTAGACCTAGATTCTATGTGGACAAACCCAGGGCTTACTGCTAACTACCCTGTAGGTAGCATGGAAGTAAGAACAGGGTGCAGAACTATAAATTTCCATCTTCCGACCACACGTTCCACCTGGGTTAATTCTAAGCTATGGTTTTAATAATCCTAGGGATGCAGTTCAAAAACACAAAAGCAAAAGAAACACCGCATATTTATTGTCGTCCTCACGGCTCATTTTCTTCTTCATGCAATATAGTTAGAAATACCTCTCCACAATGACATGTGGAGAGGTCTCTGCAATTAGAAATAGTTACCTTCGAACCTCTTGTCCATCATAAGAAATGAATCCTTATATCTCGCTATCATTGAGTTCGTGAATGTCACGTTGGGGTAAGGGAGAGGTCGAGGAGGTTTTAAACTCTCAACCATCTCCCTTTCCCGCTGCAAAGTGGTTAGCATAGAAAAACAATCTAGCACAGACAAATTATTCATTGCAACATGCAATTCATTGGAATCATCATCATTATCATCACATGGGATTCATTTAAATATTCATGCTCATTAGTCACACAAGAAGCTTCATCATGCTCATCACATAAGGTTACACATTTACACATCAAAGAAGGCTTTGTTGAATCATGCCTAGATTGATAGATATCAAATTCCACTTTATCCATGTCATCTTTTAGAGTTAAGGTTCTCAAGTAGATATTGATTTTAGTACTAGACATTTTAAGATAAGTTCTCCCCAAAAGTATTGGGGGTGCATTTCCGTCGTGCGCAACATATAGGACGTAAAAGTCCGCTGGAAAAACCAATTTTCCTACTCTCATCATCACATCCTTTACTAGCCTACAAGGATTGATCTCCAATTGGGAAGGTAGTTTGCTGGACACCTTGGCTTCAACTCGGCTTACCGAGTGGCCAGTTGTATGACTTGAACTTTAAGAGTTGTGGTTAAGGTTGCAAACTCCACACACTTGGACTTGATGTACTTTTCCTTGCAAAAGATCCTTTATCTTGGAAGCAAGAGCTTAGACTTGGTCCTCCAACTTAGGTGAGTGCATGGGTTCATCCAAGACCTTCACCCTTGACTTAGTGCCAAATTACCGCATACCATTTCCCATTTCTTTAAAGAGGTCCATTGCATCCTTAAGGCTCTTGTCCGATATCAAACCATTGCAAGCGGCATTCTCCATTCGAATATCTTCATCACATAGCCCTTCAAATAAGTAATACACCAAATCCTTCTCCTTGAAGGGGTGGTAGGGGCAACTAGCTGGTAGTGTCTTGGAGCATTCCCAGAAATCATACATACTCTTTGTAGCACCTTGGGTGATGTTCGACAATTTCTTCTTAAACTCGGCTGACATAAATGCCAAAACATATTTCTCTAAGAACCTCATGTTTATGTCCATCCAATAACCAATGCATCCCATTGGTAAGTAGTAGAACCAATCCTTGGAACTACTTTGAAGGGAAAATGGGAAGGCTCTTCGGTTGTAGATATCTTCAAACACTCCCGGGGGCTTCATGTTAGTGCACACCAAATGGAACTTTGAAAGATGTTTATTTGGGTCCTCCCCCACCAATCAATGAAATGTAGGAAAGTAATGGATCATGCCACTTTTTAGCTCACAACTCACATTGGCGTGGTAATGGCAGGAAGGTGATGCATAGTGGCTGATTCTCAAAGTTGGGTGCCATGAGCTCCTTAAGGGTGCGATTGTCTTCCGCCATTCCTAGTAGATCTTCTACTACTACTTCCAACCTCGGTTGAACTTATTCCCTAGTTATTTGCCTCATTATCCTCCAACCACTTGTGTTCTCAGTCGGGTAGTATAAGACACCTAGATTAGTGGTACGGGTGTGTACCATAAACTAGGGCTAACAATACCCATCTGAATACAACACTAGCAAATAGTTGAAAAGGTAACAAAAGAACTATAACAACAGCTCCAACTAAGAATAAACAACATGAACAAAAATATATAAGCTAAACTAACTACTTCTACTAACACGTTATGCTTTAACTGATAGCTACACTTATAGCATCCCCAGAAACGACACCATAATTCTGACTTGCCTGACCCTGGGGTTGTTAATCGTAGCTAATTACTATTACAGGAACCCCCCTGTAGCACCGGTTTTTTTTTGTAGCACTCACCGGTTTTTTTGGGAAAAAAATGGTGCCTAAGTAACCGATGAAACAGTTTCACCGGTTGGAAAAAAACTGGTGCTAAATTCCTACGTCCATCACCGATTTTCTTTAGCACCGGTTTAGAAAAACTGGTGCTAAAATGTAACAAAATAGGACCAATTTTTTGTAACCAGCGCTATAAAAACCGGCGTTAAATTTGTGTCCTACTAGCACCAGTTTTAAAATCGGTGCTAAATGTGTATTTTTAGCACCGGTTTTTTGTTAGCACCAGTTTTAAAACTGGTGCTAAATGTGTATATTTAGCACTAGTTATTTTCTAGCACTGGTTTTAAAACCGGTGCTAAATTTGTATTCTTGGCACCAGTTGTTTTTAGCACCGGTTTTAAAATAGGTGTTAAATTTGTATTGTTACCACCGGTTGTTTTTCAGCACCGGTTTTAAAACCGGTGCTGATTTGTAATTATTAGAACTAGTTATTTATTAGCACCAGTTTTAAAACCGATGCTATACATGTATTGTTATCACTGGTTATTTTATAGCACCGATTATTTTTTTAGCATCGGTTTTTTTTAGCAAAAGTCGGTGTTAAATGTGCGACCTATTTGCACGGGTTATTTTTGGTATAGCACTGGTTTATAAGAACCTCTGTAAACATTGTGTCTAATCTGGTCACTGAAAGCTGCACCGCGTTGTCGCTCTTTCAGTCCATCTTCACGTAGCCAGTTCATATTTACGCTTGTTTTCCAAACCGGCGCTTTCTTTTTCATAGATGGCACCAATTTTCATTTGTGCGGAGATTACTTAAATTGTTGCACCAATAAAATGAGCACAAATTCCCAACTAAAATTCCCAATAAATACAACAATCATCACGCATAGACAACAAGTAGGTAGAAAAAAACATTAAATTTGATCAAATATAATATTTGACTAGCGAAAGAAGTGTATGAAACATGGTTCTTAGTGGCCAAAAAATTGGTTACAACCCTACATAATATATGGGAACCCCTCTCATCATGGAGATGACGAGTATCAAAAGTTAAGGACAACTACCTTTCATAAGAGATAATGCTAACTACTATCCATTGATGAAGGCAAGGCAATGTATGACATTCAATTGAGCTATGCATTTTGGCAGGGTACATTTTGCGAAAATACAAACCCATTTCAGAGCAACGCTCTGCAGTTGATCGCTCCCTAGAGGAGTGTAATCTTCTGGAAATTGCTGAAACAATGTATTAAATTGCATGTTAGAAAAGGATATATATGTGAGAGACTAACAAATACAAAAAAAACAATATAGGAAAATGTACCGGAATAATGTCAATGTGATGCACGTCCCTAACAATATTTTCCATATAATACATGCAATGGTATCCACATTCCCAAGTACTACTTTGTATCTTGTGCTGGTATAAAAGAGAATTTACTGAAATGATTACGAACATAAAAATTACAGAGGAAATATGACGTTGTGGGATGTTTATGACATTCCATGTATAGTTCGAAGGGTAGGTTCTATTTTGGTACATTGATGTTTATGACATTCCATGTATAGTTCGAAGGGTAGGATCTATTTTGGTCGGAATTAAACCGTTGATATTTTGTTGCAATCCTACAATCAATGAAAATATATTTGTATCAATATATAAAAATATATTTTCAGAAATTGGGGATCACACATAATAGTTTAGTTAGGTCTAACTTTTTCCAACATGTAATGATGAACGAAAGTAATGAATAGAACGATTAATGTCATTGTACCGATTATTAAAAGTAATTCTAAATAATCGAGAAATGAAAGTGAGAAACCTACAAGAACACATTTACGGGAACAAACAATTTTGTAGAACATTAAAGTAGAAGGAATGATAAAAATGTGTTCCACTTACAAATGAATCAGTTTAAGGCATAGCTTATTACGTTTGCAAATTCCCCCACTCATCGAGTCGATGCAATATGCTCGATCGATTTCTGTTATGAAGACGAGAAAAAAACCACTGACTCCTAGAAAAAAAAAGGAAACAACAAAATACGTTTAATATTTTTTTAAAATAAAATCACAGCATATGGTTGCTATTGCTTCCATATGGCCGGGTCAAACAACAAAAATAAAAATGAAACTTACTCTCAATTGTACGGGAAGACGTACATCCTTGCTTGAGTGCGGCACATGACAGTTGAAACCTCCTATGCAGTCAATTCGACTCTCTGATTTGCCTTTTGAGCTATTGAATTTGAACTGGTCAGAATAAACTGGACGTGGCCTTGATCAACCACCCCATCACATAGGTATCTGAAAAAATAATATTGTAATTATAACATATATAATGATACATCTATAAATAATTTAAGCATGCAATTCTTACGATGCCCATATATCAAGTTGGCACCCACAGATCCACTCCATTTTGTTGTCTACGTCCAAAGTGCTCATGAACAGTTTTAGCTTATCAGTAAATATGACTGTGTAGACTTTTTCTGATCCAAACAACTCCTCGTTGAAATTGATGCAGAAGACTTTGTTAGGTCCACATATTTGTGTAGATATCCTTAAAACACCATTAATCTATTGAAAAACAACGATGCATTCTTTGTCTTCCGTGACCCCCTAAAAGATACACGATATTGTAATTAGATTGAGAATCTAATAATTTTAGTTGAGATGTATATGTATATTATTCAGTAGTGGATTATATTGTAAATGCTAAAATGAGTTCCACAAAAATGTAATGGTTAGAAATCGACATGGGAGGATTTAATTGCCCATTCTTCATCTATGTAGTATTTTCTTTTGTTACTTGCTAATGGGTAAATTGTTAGTCAGGCATTGAAAAAAATAAGTCGCAATGGAAAAGTCTGGGGGTATATTAGACCTCTCCTTTTACTGATCGAGCGACCACCTCTCAATTCAGAGTATCTTCTTGAGTCATCACCTCCTGTAAGGGAGAGTGTGTTAATATGTATCTAGATGTCATAGTTAGTTATTATAAATATTTGTTTAACCTCTTCAGTCTCCATGGTAGTTTTTGGTGTAAGGTTTATTTCAAAACTTCCATCTTCATCCACTACCAATGTTTTCCAAGGCGATTGCTTCTCGTTCTCCTACATAAGCAGATGAACAACAAATTATGTTTCAGTAATATCTAGAAAGATATATGATTGGATCAGAACAAGAATACAATTATGACACCTCATCATCCTATTGGCTAATAACACTTATTATCTTTCTCGGCCATAAAATGTTATATCCAATGGCCTGAGTGACAAACTCAAATTCTTCATGTTCAATCGGCAAAAGTCTCTTGGGAATGATCATAGGTCCACAAAGCTTTACTCGCTCCCACTTGATGGGTAAGTCCGTTTCCTTATCCATTGGAAATAAGATACCAAATGCAGCTACATCCCTTTCTCCATTATGGTTCAAAACATATAGGCATCACTTTTTTCCTTTCTGAGAACAAAATTCAAAAAAAAGGGAAAACACATCTGTTGGACAATAAGTAAGTGTTATTAAGTAATCAAAATTGAATAATGTCATATAGGATCTGAAGGCTGCAGCGCCATGCCGCTATTTTGGTCCAGCTGGGATAAAATAAACACCTCAACTTAGTTTTTTGAGACTAAACGCTGCAACTCGTAGCAGCTTTCAGGGTTCAGCTGGGATACACTGTCTCTCAATTCACTTTATTGGCATAGAGACATTTTCTCAGTTCAAATGAAAAAAGAACAAGAAGAAGATATTACTAGGCCCGAAATGAACGTGACCGCAGTAAATATATGCCCACAACTAATAGCATCCAAAAACTAACAATCACGGAACAAGAAAGAAGCTAACAACGAGGTTCATGGTATAAAATACCTTGTCATCCCAATGGTTCCTTGTGGGACACTACATCCAGATGCTGAAGGAATGAATACTTGATTTTCTTTATGCGCGGGGTTGGATGCATTCCATCTGAGAATATTAATAGAGAAAGAATCAATTATGAATTTGGCTCACAATAGTGAGGGCTGCTCTTTTAATGGAGTTGTTGGTGTAGATCGATAATTTCTTGTCCCAATTAGCTTCTAGGAACACCTCCGAGCGGTTCGGTTTGAAATTAATTATTTGAACTAAAGCCACTGCTTCTTCTACACTTTGACCTTGATCCATAAGCTCGTCAATTTTAGCCCCTTCTTTTCCTCTTCTTGAGTTCTATAGGAAGCCTACGATTCCCTCCAATACCCGTGTGATGGATGTAGTCCTTACGTGAGGAAATTACTTTTGCTACGTCACTTAATGCCTATATGTTCATCAATTAGTAAAATTCTCACAAAGTAATGACTAGAAATTAAGAATTTTTTAAGGAATAACCTTGAATTCTGGGGTTGATCTGTGTTTCACAAATAGCTCCCATTCTTTTTTGTCCATCCATCGATAATCAGTCCATGCACAAGAACCTAGTTTTTTTGCATGATGTACTTGTGAGCCACCTTAGCCTTCCAATTCCTCCACTTTTCACCTGCATAAATTGTCCATTTATTTCAGAACTTATTCATCTCATTGAATGTCATTTTGGTTTGTATATCCCAGCTAATCTAGTGGAAAAAGAGATGTGTTATTAGTGCAAAATGTAATGAACTTGAAATGAACAAATGATAATGGAGGATTAGAACATACTTACGATAATGTCTTCCCATGCATCTTTCTTTACATGCCTGGAACTGCTTTCCAAATTATGCCATGTCCCGAAGCAAATTCTTCGTCAGAAAGCATAGCCAACATATATCGACCACCTGCTGCGCATAACCAAGGGTTCGAAGTCATCGTCAAAGAATATGTTAAGGGGCTTCTTTTGCTTTGCTAGCAACACGGACTTGCACGTGGCTGTGCCTCTACACTTGGAATACTCTTTAATCTCAAACTTGTCAAAGTTCCCACTCATGTAATCTTTTCATATAGTTCCTTCTTCCTCCCCGAGTTTTCAGATCTTGAGCATGATTTGGATGCATCATCCACCATCTCGTTATTAACATCACAATTGTCATCTTTTGTAGGGGTAACACAAATGTCTTCTACGGCTTTAGTACCAGAGTTAAAAAATTCTTCTTCGCCATCGCCATTCACTCACTTGTATGAGTAAAACACAAAAATGAAATTTTAACATAACACATCCAAAGACGGATATCCACAAACAACCAACCGAGAACATATTGACCTATCAAGATAATATGTGAAAAATTTGTATGGGGGAAAAATGAAGTAGGTAAAAAGTCTAAAATTCTAAACAAACAAATCATCTATCAACATAAACAACTACCCACACTAATAACCCAACAAATTAAATTACCAACTTACAAACTAAGAGACCCACCAATATATATCTATTCATTAAACCTGGGAAAAAAAGCAAACTACAACCCATTTAACGAATTCTTGAAGACTTACCCAAAAACCTCAACAATGTTTTTTGCCACCGGCCGTCTATGCTTCGGCTTTACTCGACCGAAATTGCAAGCAATGGTGAAGTAGAATCGCGACCAAAATTGCAAACAATGAGAAGGGAAGTAGAATCGTGATAATGGCTCCGTTGGGGGTTGACGAAATGGTGATAATGAGCAAATAATTGGGAAAATCGGTAGAAGGGCATGTGTGTTAGAGAGGGAGTTGCAAAAATTTGGAGATAAGGTTATGGAGGGAAGAGGGAAAATTTGGGAGGGAAGCTAAATGATGCTTTGTTGGACCAATTGGGAGTTAAATTAGACCATTCCTGCTGCTATGTTGGGCCACTTGGGAATTAAATTTGTCAAGCTCCTTTGTTGGCCAACTTGCTCATTTTCATGAGATTTTTATACTACTTCATATTGAGTTAGGTACAGGATTTTCCATGATGCACAACATAGGAAAAGCATAAATAGTAGATATTTTTAAAAAAAATTTTCTAGAAAAAATAATTAAGGTCTGAATACTGTTTAATTACAGTAGACGATCCTATCTAGAATTGTGTATTTAGTGTTTCATAATATTACTTGTATAGATAGAACGACCTGAGAAATAGAGTTTAACCAGGAATTAGAAACATATATGTGAAAATATAATGAAATTAATGTAGACTGGCTTAGTTGCACTTGAGGAAGACTGTATTTGCGTCGCTTCAGTAAGTAATGAATGATCTTTGTTAACTTAATGGGTTACCAAGTAATGGATACGTTAAAATAGGAGCATGTTTATGTTTACTAGGGTTTGACCAACCCTTGTATTGTACGATTGCAGATAACTAGTGTATATGGATCACCTATTAAGTTACAGTCGATTAACCAGTGTATATGGAATGCTCACGGAGCAATGGGGGACTTGTAGACAACTGTATGTGTTACCAAGTAATGGATACGTTAAAATAGGAGCATGTTAATGTTGACTAGGGTTTGCCCAACCCTTGTATTGTATGGTTGCAGATAACTAGTGTATATGGATTTCTAATTAAGTTACAGTCGATTAACCAGTGTATATAGAATGCTCACGGAGCAATGGGCGACTTGTAAACAACTGTATATGTTACCAAGTAATGGATACGTTAAAATAGGAGCATGTCAATGTTGACTAGGGTTTGACCAACCCTTGTAATGTACGATTGCAGATAACTAGTGTAAATGGATCGCCAATTAAGTTATAGTTGATTAACCAGTGTACATGGAATGCTCACTGACTACGGATGACTTGTAGAAAACCATATGGGATACAAAGTAATGGATACGGTGAAGTTGGTGCACGTGTATGTTGACTAGGATTTGACCAACCCTTAGTTGTATTGAACACATTCATATATAGTTAACTAGTGTATATAGAATACTAATATGTAAATTGACTTCTTAACTTACGAATATATTATACATAATATAATTTTTTTAAAATCAAATTTTTACATAATAAAATAATATTTATTATAGTAGTTTGTATGTGAGAAGGTACATAGTTTAATATTCTTTATGTTTGTAGCATTATTGTTTCCAATTCAGCTCATTGGCCCATATGCTTTCAACCCATTTGTTTGTATTATTGTTTGTAGAATTTAGCCCATGTGTGTGTAAAATCAGTCACTCAACCCAATACCCTAACACCTTTCCTCTGCCAAGCTCCCTCCACCTTTCCCGCTCCCTCCACTGCCTCCCGCTCTTTCAACCGGCAAGCTCCATTCCCACTCCCTCCACCATCCCTTCTCCTTCCACTGTCCCCGCTCCTTCTGCCATCCCTGCATCCTCCTCCATCCCCGCTCCCTCTGCCATCCCCACTCCATTCCACCTCCACCAAGCTCCGTCCATTCTACCTCAGCCAAGCTCCACCGTCCCACGCTCCCCCTGCCTTCCGTCCTCTGTCAATCTACCGCCCACCATCCATACACCAACCACCAAGCTATTGTCTGCCAAGCTCCGTCCGCCATACTCTATCCACCATACTCCGTCTGCCAAGTTCTGTCTTCCAAGCTCCAATAGCCCTCCAAACACCTTTCGTCAACAAACCCTTTTCCGAACTAGGTAAGCGCATACCATTTCATTTTGGGTTTCCTAGGGATTGACAACATTATTGGTATTCTGATTGTTTGATTTCATGAAAATATCCAATTGTGAAATAAACTAATTGTGATTTTGTTTTGGAGATGCAGGAGATTTTTTAAGAGTGTGTGTTGAATTGGTTATTACCACTGTATACTTTTACCACAGTTATTCGGCCACTATCATTTCTATTTCAGCTCTTTTGGTTATTACCACTGACATTTGCATACAGTTCTATACCTATGTTCTATGTGAATACAATTCTATGCCTATGTTTGTTGAATTGGTTCTATGCTTATGTTCTAGGAACCATTCTATGCCTCTGTTCTTCATACAATTCTATGCCTATGTTTATTGCGAATACATGTTTGCTTATGAGAATACAATTTTATGCCTATGTTATGTTATAAGAACTCAACAGACATCTGGATGAAAAAATTTTCATGTGCTGACATTTGGATGCAAATTGTTTTCATCTTTTCAACAGCTGACATTTAATTTTTAATGTGCTGACATCTGGCTTGCCCTTTTTGTCACATTAAACATTATTTTACCAGGTATGGCCCCCAAAAAAATTGCACCAAAAGGGAAGACCAACACCCAAAAATCCAGGAAAAAGACCAGAGTTAGCGATATTGAGGAGCGAGACATCAGTTCTCAAATGGTGGCAGGGAACTCTGACATAGCAATGATAGTGGCAGAATGTCTGAAGGCAATGAATGTATACAAAGAATTCATTAGCCGGGGCCTTATACTCGAAAGAGGGTTGAGACTTGAGAAGCCATACAAGGACTACGTCAAGTAGCACTGGTGGGAAAACTTCATTGCACAACTGGATCGTGCGAACAAGATGCTGGCATGTGAGTTCTTATCCCTAATGAAGTACAAGAACTCAGCAGAGGTTTACTTCCGTGGTCAGTTCGTCGTGCTCGCATCAGATCAAGATGTTCTACAAGATCACACCGAAGCCCGCAAGTTTTTACCAAGCCACGGAAAAAGCTGTTGAAAACGCGTCTTGGGAACAGATCATAAGATTTGTGATGATGGTTATGAAGTTATCCAGAAATTGCTACTAGAATGGTCCAGCATTGAGAACAAGTACTTGAGTGATGAGATGAATGTGTGGTATAGTTTTATAGTTGCACGCCTGCTGCCGGTGAAAATGAATAGTGAGGTGCATCGATCCCGTATATTACTGACGTACAAGATCAAGAAGAACTTGAGCATCGATGTTGGGGGTACGATAATGGCGTACATATGGGATTGTATCAACGCCCACAACTGTATAGCCTTTTCCTCTCTCATTACTGCCCTGCGCGTGGAAGCTAGATACAAATTTAAAGTTGATGATTATACACTGATGCCAAATCTTCCTATCAACCCTCAAATATTATCGAAGAATAAGAAAATTCCTATTTCATCAAGGTCGGCAATAAGTAAATCGTCTAAGGAGAATTCAGATAGGGACATTGCAGCATTGAAAGTGAAGATGGATTATTTGGTGCGATAGACTGAGCAGGTTGGGAAGATCCTGACAGCCATATGTGCCGAGAGAATCAAGAAATTAGGTCAAATCCCTACTATAGATTTGCCATCTTCCAACACTGGAGAGGACAGCTCACGGGGGGGTTGACTACCTTCATTCATCTCACATCTTTAATTTGCTTGGTTAATATGTATCTCTATTTTTTTGGGATGTTGATTTCCAAAACATATGTTGCTTTTCTGTGGATTTGACTTGGTAGTTTATGACTATTTAATTTTGATGTTATTAGTTGTGGATATCTATTTTTGCTCTGATTTTAGAAGTTGACAGTTCTAGGCTTGTACTATATTCATGTTTTTATCTCAGTTAAACTGAACGAGCAACTGCACACAGCTGCTCTCAGTGGAAGTTTAGGGAATTTTAGGATTACTTTTTCCCAGCTAAACCAAAAGAGCTGCAGCACGCTGCAGCTGGTAGCCAAATAAAAGAAAATTGAAGCTTATTTTATCCAAGCTTTACCAAAAGAGAGGCAGCGCGCTACTGCTTTCAGAGCTGCTCCGTATAAGTACCAATTACAACATAGTTTTAGAATAGTTAACAATCATACAAAACACAACATACTACAAAACTACATAAATTTCTTAGAGAACTCACTACTTGTAAGCCGCTAGTCTTCAACCATGTTCCTCTTTTTGGATTAAACATCTCCAATTTCTTGGCCATCTTTATCTATCCAAATGCCAATCTCTGTGTTTCCTCCATATTACTCCCTCCTCAATCCCATAGTTAATCGGGGGGGATAGAGGGGAACTCTAACCTTTCACTTGTAACTTCAAAATCAATTTCATCACGGAAAGAGAATTTCAATGCAATATAATAAAGTCTTTTATATTAGGCTTGCAATTAGGCTTCCTCAAGACCTTGCAATTAGGCTTCCTTGAAAATGCTCTAAGTTTTGGGTCGTAATCACTTACAATACATCGATCATAAAACCAATTCACAAACTTGTTAATGTTCTCCAACTGAACTTTATTAGGGGGCTACGTGGGATAAAACTATGTGATTAAATTAAGGTGCTCGGTCACATAAGCAGCAGTCTCCCTACAATTCCTCAAGACATACAAATGAACTGACATCGGATCACTATTCAATGGAGTAAGTAACATTCCCCTTGACCTTGGTTTTCCCATCTTCCTTCCAACATGTTGATTCCGGGGCACCCCAAAATGTCTATGTTCCTCCAAATAGCTAGACCAAAATTCAATTACTTCTTCAGTAACATACCTCTCAACAATATTAGCATCTGGTCGACTCATACACTTCACGTATCCCTTTAATACTTTCATGTGACGCTCAAAAGGATACATCCAATGCATACCAACTGGACCACAAATCTTTATCTCCCGCACTAAATGAACAACCAAGTGAACTATTATATCAAAAAAAGCTAGAGGGAAATACATTTCCAACTTGCATAGCACAATAACAACCTCTTTTTATAGAACATCCAAATTGTCCCGGTCAATAGACTTTTGGCATATGGAACCAAAAAGTAAACAAAGTCTAGTGATTGAGTACCTTACGTCAGCCTCCATTACCCCGCGAATAGGAATAGGTAAAAGTTGTTGCATCAAAACATGACAATCATGAGATTTCAGCCCAGTCATCCTACAATCCTTTGTAACTGCCTGACTAATGTTCAAATAATAACCAATTGGGACCTTCACCGATTTCAAACTATCACAAACTAAGATTCTCTCCTCCTTTGACAATGTAGGTGCAGGGGGAAAGTAAGTCCTCTTACCCTTCACTTCTAGAGTGAGGTCATTTCTGATTCCCAATTCTGCCAACTCCAACCAGGAATTCAAACTATCTTTCATCTTCTAGGGAATATTCAAGAGGGTGGTTATCAAACTTTTAGAAACATTTTTCTCAATATTCATCACGTCTAGGAAATGCCTAACCTGAAGATGCTCCAAGTACGGTAGATAAAAAAATATTGACCTTTTCTTCCATGGACCATCACAATGTATTCTGTCCTTGCCTTTATACTTTCCCAACACCACTCTCAATTTCTTAACCTTCTTGTGAATCTGCACACCAGTTAGTGGTGTAGGGGATTTCCTTCATTCTATCACCCCACCAAAATTGACCACATCATCCCGGTATTTATGATTTCCTTGCAGCCATTTTGTATGGCCAAGATACATAGTCTTTCTTCCATGGCTTATCTATTTGAATTTTTTCTTCTCCTCACAAATAGGACATGCTTTGTGCACCTTCACAACATACCCTGAAAAATATTTATAGGCTGGAAAATCATTGATCGTGCAAAAAGCATGGCACGCAATTGAAACTCAACATTCATATGGACATCAAATACCATCACCCCTTTTTCTTCCCACAATATCTTCAAATCATCAATCAATGGTCTCAAATACACATCAATGTCATTCCCATGATGTCTAGGACCTCAGATTAAAAGAGGCATCATAACATATTTCCGTTTCATGCACAAATAAGGGGAAATTATATATAACCAACATCACGGCCAAGAACTATGTTTCGATGACATTTTACCAAATGGATTCATCCCATCAGTACACAATGCAAGGCATAAATTTCTAAATTCTGAACTAAATCTAGGATATCGATTGTCAAAATTTCTCCATTGTTCACCGTCTGCAGGATGTCTTATCTTGTTGTCACTTGGTCTTTCCCGCTCTCCATGCCATCGCAAGTTCTTTGCATCTTTTGAATTACCTCTTCAACCTTGGAATTAAAGGAAGATACCACATACACTTAGATGGGACCTTCTTCTTCTTCTTAGCCAAACACCCATCACAATCATTCCTCACACCTCTATATCTTGAATGTTTGCACACAGGAAATTCGACCGCGTCTTTCAAATCACTGTTATACAACACACAATCATTTGGACATGCGTGTATTTTATTTTATTCCAAACCGAGTGGACACAATATTTTCTTAGCCTCGTAAAAGTTTTTCGGCATTCTATTCCCTTTCAGAAACTTATCCTTTAGAAGCTTTAGGAGTGAATTCACATTTGTATCACTCCAAGAACTAGCAACCATGTTTACATCCACAATCATTTAAAATCTCACAAGATGATACTAAACCAAGTTAAAGCATAGAAACCATTAGTAAATACAAATAAACTCTCTCCATGCATGCATTAATGGTTATTATAACTACAATTTAATTGAAATTCAAAAAATATAAGGAAAACATACATCCAAGGGTCTTCATTGCTTTGGGTTATTGCTCACCATACAAACATCTTCCATCAATGAAGAGAGAAGGGGACTAAAAGTTCATATCTAATTACCGAGTGATAGTTCAGAGCATTAAATGCACTATTTAGCCCCAGTTTTTGTGAATAGCATGTAAAACCGGTGCCATTTTTCCCATTAGCACCGGTTTTTAACCGATGATACATCAACCCGTGCCATTTTTCCCACTTTTTTCCAGAAAATATTTCAACACTGGTTTTTGTAATTTTTTAGTACAAATTTTCAAAACCGGTGCCACAATTTTCATTTCAACGGTTTTTGTGATTTTAAGACCAGTTTTTAAACCGGTGCTAATTTAACACAGGTTTTTGTAATTTTTTGCAGTGATTTTTGTAGTTTTCATCATTTTTAGCACCGTTATTTTTACCAATGTTAAATTAACACCAATGATTAGAAAATAAACCGGCGTTACAATTAAAAAATTGGTGTAAAACTGGTGTAAACCTGTTTGAAAACTGGTGCTAACAAAAAAAATCGATGCTATTACAATTTTTGCACTGGTTTTAATAACTGGTGCTAGAGGGGGGTCTCCATGGTTGTGAATTAAGAATTTATAGTTCTGCACCCTGTTCTCACTACTACACTTCCTAAAGGGTAGGTTAGCAGTAAGCCCTGGGTTTGTCCACAGAGATGCTAGGTCTAAAGTACAAATCAAACCACACCCTCGTACGGGCCATCCGTATGAGTGAAAGGAATAGCTAGTAAAGAAAAAATGAAAAGGGGGGGTTGGTTTTTCAATCCATAAACTACTAAGTAAAAAAGTAAGAAGCAAAGTAAACTAATTAAGCTAAGCACCTGGGGAATCTTTGAGCAACATGGTCAATCTAATACGTTTATTCCTGATTCATTCACATAGATAATTAAGCAAACCTAATAGAGTGTCCATAATACATGGTGTGGCTGATGGCATACACTTCCCCCTCCTTGTCATTGCAGGTGCTCTCGCAGCCCTCCATTGACACTGCTATCATAATTAGGGGAGTACAACAAGGTCTAACTGTTATTGTAGGTCTGTTTCTCCTTTGTGCAATTACATCTTGGGCTTCCACCACTAATGCACTACTTCCCTCATGTCATATCATTTAGGCTCAATGTTCATTTACACCTTATCTATGATCTAAGGTATCTCACAACCCTAGTTTGCTACTATGTGCTATCTCTACCTAGAACCTCTCAGACAACTTTACGATGTTAGCTAATACCGGTGCGATAGAAAGTAAGTTAGAGTATTCTCGAATCCCCCGTGCACACACCCACGTGAACACATTTTCCCTTACCCATCCTAACAACTAGGTTTCTCTTCCAAAGGGGGTATCGATATTTGCACCATACATGAATATAGCCCAAATTGTGAGTTTATATGTGGTGTACTATTCATTCATTTCAAATAATTAAGCATAATCATAATAATATCATGAACCCAAAATTAGGAAGAACTAAAGAATCTCAAAAAGCATATAGATTTAGACCATGTCACTACAATTTATCCCCAAGCTATAGAAACTACTCCCTAAACATAGAATTCAAATAAATATTTGAATTCCACATCTTAGGATCAAAGCAAAATAAAGAAAAGAAAAAGAGAGAGTTCTCTCCTAACTACAAAGATAAAACTCCAAGCTACTCTTGGATATATGATCTAATGTATGAAAACTTAGTTGACAAAGGTTCTATTTATATTAGTAGGAAACTGGGCCTAAGCCTAAGCCCTAAATACGGTAAATCCTAGCTCAGCTGCCGCCCGGAGCAAAGCTTCACGGATGGTGCGGCCCATAGAGTGTTCTTGGTGTGGGGCGTGAGGCCTGGCATGAGCCGTGTCCATTCATTTGACACGGGGAACCGGATCTGGTGCTTGGCACGGATCTTCAAGAGGTGTGGGGCTTGAGGCTTTGTGCGGGTTGCGTCTACCCCCTTGTGCGAGTTACGTCATTTGGTGCGGGGCGCCATCAGGGTGTTAAAATGAAGGTTGTAATTTATGCCCGTGGCTGTTGGAGAGGGCTGTGGTCAGGAAGGGTGCTCGCTCACAAACTTTGGTGCAAGCTGTGTGATTTCCCACACCCCGTCGGCTGGTCTTGGAAAATTAAGCTTGGAACGATGCGAGACACCAAAAATTGGACGTCCCGCACTCATACTTAGCCACGTTGAGGGCTCTTCACTTTATGTTGGTGGCCCGTGGCATCCAACACGCATTGTATTGTAGGATTGTGCTGCACTTCTTGGCATGGGGCAGCTCCTTTAGCACGGGCCATTGGCGCCAAACCATGAACGGCTGAACTAGTTTCCTTCGCTACGAGTGAACAGTTAGTCTTTTTTGGGAGTTTTAATAGTCAATTTTGTAGTACTCGAGAAGATGAATCCAATGTAACCAGCCTTGAAAGCTAATTTGTTTTGGATCGTTCTCAGACTTAAGCACAACTCATTGGCCATGATTCCCCATTTCTTCATTGGCCACTTGGAACTCTGTTGTCGCCTGTCTTTGGCTTCAATCTTCTTCTACCCCCACATTCATGCTCGTGGCCTTTGTGTACTACCATTCTAGTGTGAATGGATTTTGTCTCTACAAGTGACCTTGCGAACGACTTTCAATATCTTCTATTGCCCTTACGAACGGCCTTCACATAGAATGTAAACAAAAAGTAACCACGAGCGACCTACTAAAGATTATCACAAGAAAGATCAAGAAAACAGTAGATACAAGATGTCCATTAGTACTAATTAAGTCTTCAAACATGGGATTTAGACAAGAAAACCAAACATGGCCGTCTAAACCCCCTGTCACGTAAACTCAAATAATACTAGAAATCCAAAAAATGAAACTAGCTAAAAAGTATGGCAAATGCAATGGTTAACGTACGCATAATGAAGCAGATCAATAATGAAGGGAGGAATAATCGGCCTTCTTGCACAGTACCTAGGACATGAGATGCCAACCCATCTTGCTTTAGCAAACTTGGGTTGTTCAGGGAAGAGGCATTTCATGGATAAGTTGGAAAGAGCTTCTATGATCGCCACCACTACTACGGAGGATCGTTTTGTTTGGCTATATTGTGGTGTGACAGTGTGTAGCTTTGTAGTACTTCTCCAACCTGAACACACAATAATCACTCATGATACCATGTCAATCACCCAGATGTGAACATCGACGGAGAATATGGTGATAATCCTCTAGCGAACTTCTTTGATCATTTTCACACATCTGGGGAACAACTCTTGAGTTCAACCAAAATGGTGAAAGAAGTTATTCACACGGTAGGTGGGATGAGCTTACAAATTGGGGAGTTTAGGATGAGATTTGACTATATGGATGGAACCATAAGGGTTTCGGGAGCTAGGCTAAATTCTATTGAGATAGAAGTGATGGAAGAGTTTGCCATACTAGACGAGAGAACCTATGTGCAAGAGGAGGCCACGGAGCAAATTGATTGAGAGGATGCATGCCACGAATCTAGAGGGCTTCCGTGATCTCATTCCCTATGAAAGGCAAGAAGGGATAAGAAGAAGGAGCATGAGAGTGGGGAAATTGGGGCCCTAAAAATAAGTTCTTACCATTATCCCCACTTTACTTTTGATTTTTACACTTTTTATAATGCATTGGGGGTAGTGCAAAGTTTAAGTTGGGGGGTGAATAGTTAGGCGCTTAGGAATTCTAGTAAAATTTCTTTTTGTTTGTTTATTTATTCTCCATGTAGTATGAAACCTACTTTTGGGCATTTTTTGCTACAAAAATATTGAAAATTAAAAAATGAAAAAATATATACCCGGCTAAGTTGAAAACCCAAAAGGGAGACTTAGGAAACAATGGGAAAGGCCCGGATAGCTTAAAAACCCCATACAAAAAAGAGAGGTCAAATGGAATAGAAAAAGGTGAGATGTGAGCTTTAAAAAGAAAAAACATGTGGGAAGCTAGGATGAAAACTTGAAAGGGCTCCTAGGAAAAATGAGAGAAAATGAGAGAAATTTAAACTTGTTATATGCTTCTCTTGGCTTGTCTTTTGGTAGCTTCTTTTGATAGAGTGAGCTAGATTCACACATTCACATGATTGAGCCTTGCTTTTGAATGGTATGTTCGTTATTTAGATTACTTTAGTTCTTCTTGAGATATAAGAATAAGAGAGATTCTTATGCCTTTGGGGGCTAGGGTAGTATAGGAATAAAATTTTGGGTGCTCTGTGGAAACTATTTCCATTCTATTATACGCTTAGATATTTTCTTGTTCTTGTTTACTCGAGGATGAGTAAAGGTTTATGTTTGGGGGAATTGATGAAACTCTAGACGCATGTGTTTCCATAGCCATTAAACACATATTGTGTTAGCTTTTGTATGGTATTTTGCTAGATTTAAGTGAGTTTACACTACAAGGGGTTTAGATGACCATTATTGGTTTTCTTATCAAAATATCTCATTTTGTAGCTTATTTAGATCTAATGGATTCTATGTCCCTATGGGCATTTGGATATGTATTTTTGAGCTTTTAGTTGTAGATTGCTCTTAAGCACTTTGGACTGTGTAGAAGGCCATTTGCAAGAATGTTAGTAGAAGGATGATAGTAGACTGTAGCCCACAAGCTAAAAACATATTAGTAGATGGATTTTCCGAAGAAGATGAGTCAAAGTTTGGAAGAAAATAAGACCGGCAAGGCCCCTGTACATTTACACGACTTATGGAGGATAAATCCCATCATGGGCCGTGTTCTTTTGCATGGCTCATGCACCCAGAAGTTAAAGACTAAGGGCTCTATAAGGTGGCATGCGAGCTATTGCGCAATTGTGCAATCAAAAGAAGAAGACTATGACTTCAGACGGTGGTCTGCATGCTTTTGAATACGTCTTGTGCTCAGACCGACCAGATAGGCACTCCAGATAGTGGCCTACGTGCCTTTGTACGGGTGCGCACTCAGATTGGCTAAGGAAAACCTCCAACCTACGGCCTGTGTAATTTTGATTTGGCCATGTGGTGTGGACTTTGCACTATTGCACGACTCATGCCAACGTGGCTGCTATGGTTTCTACTCATTTTAGGCATTTCTAAGACCCATTTCTACTTCCTCTATAGTGGCCACTAGTCTACTAGGGTGCAAGGTTTTGTCACAGTTTAATTTCAAGAGTAAGTAGAGAGAGAAGAAGGTTATCTCCTCTCTTCATTTACTTCTCTTAGTTTTTGGCTATGCCATTGAATCCAATGATTATCTTTGTAACAATGTCTCTAGAGTAGTTTATTACTTGGAGAATTATTTGTATTCATGACTAGATGTTGACTTAGTAAGATACTTAGATTTTCCTATGTTTATGTTCTATGAATAGTCATGCTTGATTTATGCTTTATATTCGTGTAAGATGTATGCTATATATGTTCTATGATGCACCTGTAGATTCATGTGTCGTAAACCATTGGGCTAGGCTTGTCATGTCATCTTGGGAGTGTTAGATTAGAGCTATTGTAGGTTTGTGAGTACCGGGGAGGAGAGTGCATGCATGCTATCCCGAGAGTATCATCCTGATTGTTAGACTCTTACCTAATTGGCTCGTCGTATAATAATCCTTCATGTTAAGAACGATAGTTTCCCTAATGAAAGGAAATTCCTTGGCAACTCTCAGCTATCTGGAGACGAACCGTTGTGTGACAGACATTGGGAACTCTCAACTATCTCCACACTATGTGACATAGGCATATGATAGGTTTATATATCTTGCATTTGATATAATCTAGGATAAAAGTCATTCATCGGTCATGTAACACAAATATTCTCCAAGGCTAGTTTACAATAGTTTAATCTATCTTATTTGCATGTTCTTTGGTTATTAGATGACCCCCCCCCCCCCCACAGTATTATTTTTGTAGCACTAGCTATTCCTAACACACAATCTGAGTGACGCCCAATTGTGGGTTGTGTCTAGTTAACTTTCGAATTTTAGTATCTCTGTGGACGACCTCGTACTTGCCACTAGCTACTCTATAGTAGTTGGTAGTGAGCATGGGAGAAACCTACAAAGCTTATCTTTGTGAAGCATTCCGCAGGTTACCTCTCGAAAGGTTGATTTTACAACGACCCCACGGGGTGCAAATCATTAACACTGGTCTTCACGACTTCTCCCAGAATGTGTTAAGGAGGTGAGCATGAGACAATGTGAACCGAACTCATTCTTCAATGGTGCGATTCATTCTCTCGTCAACTCTGAGGTGTTGTTCACAACATTTTCTCAAGTCTGATGCCATATGACTTACAGTATTATTTAAATGGGTGGCAATATTTCCACCATTATCAACTATGACAGACTTTAGCTTCTTAACTATGTTATGCTCCACCCTTGCGTGGAACTCCTTGAATGCCTCAAGGACTTCGTCTTTAGTTTTCAACGAAGACACTCAAACCTTTCTAGAATGGTCATCAATAAAAGTTAAAAAATTTAATGCACCTATAATTATTCTTTCATTCATTGAGCATACATTTGTGTGCACTAAGTCAAGAACATTCTCTCTTCTACAAGGATATGATTTTTTAACAAAAGAAACTCTATGTTGCTTTCTAGCTAAACACTCAGTGCAAGGGTATAGTGTTGTACCTTTTATTTCATGGAGGATATTTTTCTGGGTAAGGATTTACAATCCCATCTTCCTGATATGAACGAGCCTCTTGTGCCATAGATACAGACTTAAGTTCTTGTAAACAACATTAGGATGCCACTCCATGACAAACAACCATGTTTCTTCTAGTGATCTTCCATTACTTATCTCCAAAGTGGCTCTTCATTCCATGGTCATCAAGTTTACGTTCCTAGATAAGGTTGATCTTCATATTTAATGATGTCTTACACCCTTCAACACGAGCATGCATCTTGTGTAGCCAAAATATTAAAAGTGACTTGATTTCCCTTCTTTAGATTACTGTAGTCTCTACGTTTATAAGACGAGAAGAGCCCTTCATGTGAGGTAACATGGAAAAAGGCACCATATCACCAATCCAAAGGTTATCATCACAGCATAGTTGTTATTGACAAAGACATCACAACATTCCACAGTAGTAACAAAAGTAGTGGTCTCATCTTCCTTCTTTTCTGGGTTGATTAGGTATTATTTAACCATTCTGGTTTTGTGGTCTCTCTTGAGATTGTAACTTTCAACTTTCTTAAGCCATTCCTTACCACAATAATAGAAAGTAACTCAAAAATGATACTTTCATCGCCCTTATGATTTGTCACGTCCGCCATTTCTATGTCATCCACATAACTAATGTCTACCTTGATTCTCGGTCATGTTAGACTTTAAATAGGTTGTTTTTCCACATTCCTTTCTTCGTTCTTCTTGATTGATTAAGTTATTGGTAACACCATCCATAGTAATCTTTCCTTCTAGAGCCGAGTTGCTAAGCGTGACCACCAATGTGTCCCAACGTTTTGGTAGTGAGCTTAGGATAGCAATAAGGGTTGTAGCTTATCGTCAGTTTTCATTTCAATCTTGTTTATTAGTTCATAAGGTCCTTGAAGTTATTCAAGTGCTCAATCATATTTTGACCATCCTTTTACCCCTATTTGAAAACTTTTCTCACTAAGTAAGCTTTTGTATGTGGTGTCTTCCTTTGAATCATGTACTCAAGTTTCCATAGCTCAAAGGCATTCGTATAAGTAGAAATATGGTTAAGATAAGCTACGGTCAATGTTCTTAAGAACCATGGAAAGCGCCTTCATATTCAGAGTCTCCCAGTCTTTATTGCCTTCTCCTCCGGCTTGGTTTCTTCCATGATTAGTTTGTACAAATCTTTTCAGAATCAATGATCCTCCATCATCAGCTTCTAATAGGCATAGTTCTCTGTACTGAGCTTGAACATTTTCTACCACGAGTAATATTTGTCTCCATCTTGACTCCCACAAGATACTAACGTTGACTCTGTTGGAAAAAATTTATATTTCCCCCTTTGTGTGATCAAGATGATAAATAAAAAATAAATAAAACAGTACCCCAAATTTTGTTTACATGGAAGGACCCAAATTAGGATAAATCGCGGAACTTTGTAGTCCAACTCTTCCACTAAATGCAACTATAGTAGGGTCCAAATATGTCACCTAAGTTGGATGGATTACAATGATACTCGCACTATAGTGGATCATTCACTAACTAGAGAGGATGGAGACTTCTCACTAACTCCTCACTCTAAGAGTGTATATCTCACACTAGAAGGAATGGAAGTGGCCATGGATTGCTTTGGATGGGATGAATTATGAACTCTTCTCTAAAACCAAGTCTAACATATTATGAAAAATGGAGATTTTAGCTATATTCGGAGATTTGGATCATTTTTCAGCTCTAACAGATGCTGCATAAGGTTCACTAAAATGGAGAATTGGAGGGAAGACAAAGTTTTATTCTTATATTTGTTGAGAGAGAATGAAATATTTGAACAACTATAAGTTTAATGCTATTAATTTCAATCACCTTTAATTTAAAGGTAATTACCTTATTTATGTAAATAATTTCTATATCTAGCTTTCATGACTACCGCAACTTTCATGTGTAGGAATAAATGTTGACTGACGAAATTCATTAAAAATTAGTTGTTACTTACAAAAAAATTTTAAAATTGATATATTAATTAATTTTAAAAATAATATTTATTTAAATTTCTTGAAAATTAATATACTTATTCATTTATGCTATATTTTATAGCACAAAGTGTTATTTTAGACCGACTAACCGTTAGACATGGTCATTTTATAATTGACATAACTAATGAGGTGATTCAGTATTTGTTTTTAATTATTGCAATGAGATTCCTATAACTTTTAAAAACTTTTAAATTGTATCTTAATGCATAAATAACAATTATAATTTTACTATAAAAGTTATTGAAACAAGGTTTTTCATGATTGGTCTAACCATTAGTCGGTTTAACAGAAGACCTTCTCATGTTGAAGTGGTTAAAGTATTTATTATTGTGTTACTAAAAATGATCAGTATTGTTGTATTAAACACAAAGTTATGCAAAATAGAGAATCTTTTGGAGTTCAACAAAAATAATATAGAAAATAAGAGTTTTCATTCTCCATTTTAGAGAAACTTTTAGATAACCTGTTGGACTTGCTTTGACACCTCTATTTAAGGTAAACAAGAAAGCTCTAGAGCTCTCTTCCAGCTCTCTAACAACCATAGTAAATGTTTAGAGCCTTCTAGGAGGTAATTTATATTTTTCCCCAACACCCTAAAAATATCTCTCAACATCACCAATGGAGAGTTCTAGAATTTCGAAGAAAACTCAACACTAGAATCCTCAGTTCTACAATTATATGTGTTGAGAACCCCAAAAAAATATGATTACATTCAAATATCTCCCAATTTCCAAAACTTTCTATAAATTTTACAGGAAACCCCCTTCCCCATTATAACATTTATAATTATTTATTTTATACATATTCTCACCATTAAACGATAAATAAAATTAAAACTTTGTGTTAAATCTTTACCCCCAAACCGCATGAAAAAATGTTATCCTTGCCCCAATGCTATATTGATCTACTAAAATATAACCACTTGGATTAGTTCACGTGATTGTTGGGTATTTTTTTTCCTAACCAAGCTAGTGTGCTATAGTGAGTCAAAATAGAGCTCCTCTCGCCAACTTTTCTCATGCTACAGTAACGAACTCTTCTCTTCTACCTTTGTCTTCGCCGGTAACGGCTACTTGCCGCCGTTAACAGCTAACCCAACCGTTAACACCGGAGCAACTGACACAGCCATTGACAGGTCAAAAATCAATCTCAATCAAATCCCACCAAGATCGTTCATGGAAGCTCTCCAGACCAAAGCCCATCCGCTATCGAAATCCTTGCCGACTAATCCAGAGCTAACCCCCAAATCCGAGCATCTAGGCAACCCGGCTTGTCTTTACTCAGATGACCAAATTTCCAAACTATCTGCACATTACTCAAATGCTCTGGTCGGAAAATTCACTAAGGGGAGAATCACGATGGACCAACTGGAGCTAGCCTTCAGGACGGTAGGTTTTACGGGTAGCTATCAATTAGGCTCTCTTGACTATAAGCATGTTTTGATTAGGTTCGAGCAAATCAATGATTACCAAAGATGCTGGATCAAAGGAGTCTGGAACTTCAATGGAGTTTTGCTAAAGATGCTAAAATGGTCTCCAGACTTCTCGACTCAAAGAGAATCGCCAATTGTACCCATTTGGTGCACGATTAAAGAGGTACCTTTATACTATTACAACTCTGCATCAATTGAGGCAATTGGAAACACTATAGGAAGCTTTATTAAGAATGACTTAGCCACTGAAATGCTTACAAGGCCATCAGCAATAAAACTATGTGTGGAAGTTGATTTGCAGAAACCTCTGTGTAACTTTATCAGATTAGGATCAGTCTCTAATAACAGGAAATACACAATTGAATTTGAAGATGTCCCATGTTACTGTGATCACTGTGCTAAGTTAGGACATTCTCTAAATCAATGTAGAGCTATTCTTCAGAACACCAATGGAAAATTAGAAGAAAGCCTTTTGCAACAAAGCCAAAATAGTTCACACTAGCTGCCCACAGGGAATAAGTTCAGTAAGGCACCTCTTATCTCTCTAGGGAATCAGGCTGTTAATGCCCACACCAATAAAGAAAAGACAGTTCATCAGCAAGCCATAACTAACCCCACTCTTCACCCTTCCTCATACTGGCCTCCTGAGGTTAACAATGGGTCTGAAAATGAAACCCTCCAAGCACCATTAATGACTCCTATACAATCTCCCAAAATCCCAGGCCAAGATAATCTTCAATCCTCACTCTCTAAACTATTAAATGCAGCGGCTCTACCCCGACCCTCTCAGATTGCCTATGCAAAAGATGATCTACATATTGGCACTCTAGGACCATCCTGGTATCAGTCCTCCTGGTATCAGTCCTCCCCAACTAACCCCTCACTTTCTCTACATAAAAAGATGGAAAATAGGTTCTCTATTTTGCAGGATTTGGAGGACACACCAAAATCAGATGACCTCATGGAATTGGAAGAGCAGGAATTAGATGGAAATGCTAATAATGGCCACAAAGATCACAGTGCACCACAGTCTATGAGGTTTCAGGATAACTCTATTCAGCAAGGTAATTCTAAAGGTAAGAAAAACAACTATTTTAGTCAGCTGAATAAAATGATGCTCAGATCAGCTAATAAAAGTCATAAATTATGTGAACAATGACACACACATCAACTGTTAATTTCTTCACATGGAATCTTAGAGGAATGGAATCTTCCATGCTAAGACTAATTCATTTAGTTAAAGCAAAGAAAATTCAACTATTATGCATTATTGAACCAATGCATGATAACTCTCAATGTGGTTCCTATATGGAAAAACTCAACTTTTCGCACAATCTGCCACTTCAAAATGGAAATTTTTGGCTTTTGTGGAATAACCCTGTTACAGTTTCATTAATCTCTCAACATGAACAGTTTTTGCATGTTCAGATAGCTCACCTTCGTCTGGATATTGACATGGAAGCTATTTTTATCTATGCCCTTAGGAACGGAGAAGGTAGGAAATCTTTATTGTCAGCTCTGACTGCCTTACCTAATAGTGAAACTATTTACATAGGGAATTTTAACACAATCACTTCACTTACAAAATATAGGGGTCCTTGCTCTCCCTCTCTAGGTAGCATTAGAGATTTTAATAATTGGATTAGCTCATCTGGTTTTCAAGAGATTAATAGAGTTGGTAATCTATTCACCTGGTCAAACTCTAGACTTAGGAAGCCTACTTCAAAAATATTGGATAGAGGCATCTGCACCATTAAGTGGAATCAAAAATTTCCATCTTCATCTATATAGATTTTGAATAGGCAATCCTCAGATCATTCCCCTCTCCTCCTTCAAGTTTCAACTCTGGCTGTTTCTCACCCTAAACCTTTTAGATTCATAAATGCTTGGTTTAATAAACCAGAATTTATGGATCTAATTAAGGAAAACTAGAAACTTCCACTTCCTCAACCTGGAATGTTAGGTTTCTACCTAAAATTAATTATATTGAAAAAAGTGATAAAGACCTGGAATAGAGTCTGCTTTGGAAATATTGATGCCAATGTAACAATTCCAGAAGAGGCACTAAGAAGCCAGGAACTTGCTTTTGACTCTACCCACTAAGATGCTGATTTAATCAAGTTAAATGAGAAAAAGGCTTTGTTGCTCAGAGCTTTAAAGGAAAAAGAAAAATTTTGGAAACAAAAAGCAAGGTTAACATGGCATAGGCTAGGAGATAACAATACCCAATTTTTCCATAGGACAGTGCAAGAAAAAAATTGTAGATTGCAGATTACAAAAATTAAAAATGGGTAGGGACAGTGGCTAATTTCTTACCTAGATATCCAAAGAGAAGATGTTACCTATTTTTCAGAACTGCTAACTGATCCTAATCAAATGGCTAATAACTTCTATTACACCCACTTCCTTAGCCAAATTCCAGCTGTCATCACTGAACAGGATAACCAACTGCTATCTAGGCTAGTCTCTAAAGATGAGCTTAAACCAGTCATTAATGGCTTGAATAAGAATAGTAGTCCAGGTTCAGATGGCTTCTCAAGCAAATTCTACATTAAAAGCTGGTCTGTCATTAAGGATGACCTAACAGATGCTGTAAATGATTTCATTTTAGGGTCAGAAATGCCAAAAGGAATTTCCAGTACATGGATAACCCTAATCCCAAAAAAAACAACACCTTCCTCTTTTGATGATTTCAGGCCAATTAGCCTCTCCAATGTCATCAACAAAATTTGCTCTAAAGTTTTAATGGAGAGACTAAAACCGTACATGGAGAACATAATCTCTCCCAACCAGACTGCATTTATGAAAAATAGATATATTTATGATAACATTCTCTATCTACAAGAAATGATAAGATTCCTGGATAAAAAGAGTAGAGTCCCAAACTGCATCCTTAAGTTAGACCTTAGAAAAGCTTTTGATAGGGTGAACTGGGATTTTCTTAGGAACATATTGGTTAAATTTGGTTTTTGTGGGAACTTTCTAGGTGCAGTGCTGAATAATCTATCACAAGCTTATTTCTCTGTTCTTCTTAATGGTAATCCAGTTGGTTTTTTCAAAACCACAAGAGGAATCAAACAAGGTGACCCTCTCTCTCCTTTCTTTTCAATATTTTCTCAGAAGTTTTTTCCGGAAGTCTTGCTTTCATATTTTTGAATAATAGTCTGTCATATTATCAGTTGCCTTCCGCAATCACCCCGGCCTCTCATTTAATGTATGCTGATGATACTATTATCTTTATGCAAGCCTATAAATCTAACCTGATTAAGATTAAAGCTTTCTTAGAGGTTTTTGAATATACTTCAGGTCAGAAATTCAATTTTGAGAAATCCGACTATTGTATCAGTAAAAGAGCTACTGTAGCTAAATCCAATCAGGTTAGGATGATCTTAAAAATGAAGAAAGGTTCCTTCCCATTTAATACCTAGGTTGTCCAATCTTTAAAGGAAGAACCTTAAATAGATATTTCTAACCTTTGATGGTAAACATGGATAAAAAACTTCTGAATTGGAAGAATAAATGGCTTAGCTCAGGAGGAAAATTGATCTTAATTCAGTGTTGTTTATACTCTTTACCACAACATTTATGGACTGTCACCAAACCCCCCAAATATATTGTTCAGAATCTTCAGAGAAAAATGACTACCTTTTTCTGGGGAGTATCAGATGGTAAAAAGAACAAAGTATGGAGGCGTTGGGCTGATTTAGCTATACCAAAATCACTAGATAGTCTAGGTTTTAGATCAATTCAAGCTATAATTGACTCCTACTCTCTTAAACTCTGGTGGAAAAGTCAGTTAGGAATAACAATGTGGTCTAAATTGTTATGGTCCCTACCTCAAACACACAGAAAATCAGTAACCTGGAAGAGGATCTGCTCTATTAACACTTTTACAGAATATAATACTTTGATAATTCATGGCAAAGGTAGCTGTAATCTCTGGTCTTCTAACTGGTGCCCAAATGGACCTCTGATGTCCCACATTCGTAGTCCCATCCTCTCACCATTACTAGCTTATATTGTTGCAGACTTTATTAGGCATAAAGATGCTATTTTACCAATGATTTCCCCCTTTCTGGAACATGATACTCTCTCTTTTCTTCAGGATGCAGAAATTAATGCTGATAGAGAAGATAGATTGATATGGAAACCTGAATTGACAGGATCTTTCTCCTTCAAATCTGCCTACAAGGAACTCACATTCACCCCAGGTAATTTCCCGGCCAGCAAATTTATTTGGAATCCAATACTACAAAAAAAAGGTTTCCATTTTCACATGGAAACTGTTGCATTCTTTCTTACCTTTTGATGATGTGCTTATCAAATATGGTTTTAGTCTTGCTTCTAAATGTCCAGTATGCTCTCACTCTGATTCCATTCAACATTTCTTTATATCCTGCTCCCTTGCCCATAACATATGGATTAAGATGACAGCCTTTTTGGGCTTTCACTTACATGAGCAAGATTCAATTACTGGTAGATTTTTTTTGTTCTGGAATAGTCAAGACCTACCAAAGTGGCACCAGCTGATAAATAAAATACTCCCACCGTTGATATGTTGGTGTCTATGGAAGGCCAGGAATAGTTTCTTCTTCGATAACATAAGTTTCTCTCCTGAACGGATATGTAAGGATATATGTGATCAAGTATATTTATCTCTCCATGCTAAACCTTATCATCATTATCCTTCTTCACATATTCCATCCAACTTGTTGCATCTGATCCCGAAGCTTAGACCTCCTCCTAAGCCAATAATATCAAGTGTTTTCTGGGAGAGTCCAAAGAAAAACTATTTTAAGATCAATGTGGATGCATCTTGGAACCCTAATAATGTAACAGTATGTCTTATTGCTAGAAACAGTTCTGGTACTCCATTTATGATTCAATCAACAGATATTATGCTACTTCCCCACTACAAGCTGAGATTATAGCAATACAATTTGCTTGTCAATCTTTTCCTAATCTAGATAACACTGTTACAATTGAATCAGATACATTGTCAGCAGTAAAAATGATTACAGATCCATATACTGCTCACTGGACACTGTTTGATCTAACTTTCAGAATACATTCTATGTTAAGAAATGCTAAACTTAAACATGTTTTTAGAGAATGTAATTCTGTGGTAGATGCTATTGTAAAACACCATTCATGCCACAAGCTGAGTCTAAACCTCTCTAATGCTCCCAGGCATATCAAGGGCCTTATTTCTCTGGATAAAGAGCATACTCCTTACATTAGACTAAATAAGTAGGCTTTTCTTTGAATTGATACTGCTAAGGGTAGTTTTTCTCTTTTTTAAAGGTGCTCTGGAGGAGCAAAGACTTGAAGCTCTGCTCAGCAATATATTCATGGAATTCCAACTCAAGTTCCTTGCAAAGTGAACAAATCTGGTGATGATGACAGGAACACTTCAGCCTCTACTCCTGACTAATTATTAATCTAGCTTTGGTTATGGAGCTTCCAGTTTAAGCTTTTGGAGCTCTCAGTTTAAGCTTTGGAATTTTAGGATTGAAGTCGCCTGCCCAAAGGAAAGAATTAACACAAGGGGTGGAGATTCTTTCTTTTGGAATCGCAACTTCAATTACCATCTTTTACTAGTTTTGGATAGTTGTTACATATCCTAGTTGTAGATAGCTAGTGCTTTTGGAGGAAACTATGTTGCTTCAACACTCCTTATAAACAACCTACACATCATGTACATCTTTTTTATCCTTTGCCTAAGGCTTGGGGAACCTTTAATATATAATCCCCCACCCTCGGGTGTTCTCATTTAAAAAAAAAGGTATATTTTTTCCATCTCTAAGGCTATTCTGTGATTATAGGATCTAGATTTAATAACTGATTCCTCACTCTGACCCCGTTCGGCACATCCATAATGGGGGAACTGCCTAATGGAGAGCCCTTCTCCTACTACACAGC
This sequence comes from Rubia yunnanensis, assembly GCA_037428765.1. Taxonomy (NCBI): domain Eukaryota; kingdom Viridiplantae; phylum Streptophyta; class Magnoliopsida; order Gentianales; family Rubiaceae; genus Rubia; species Rubia yunnanensis. The sequence goes on from CM075066.1 coordinate 19,146,196, forward strand.
ATACTGAAAACTTTGATCTTTAGAGCTTCCTTAACTCTAAAACAGCCAATTAAACATATGGGCGTGCCCAGTCTCTATTTTACAGATGACGAATGTGACAAATTAGAGAAGCCTTTGAGATGGACGTTAGTGGGAAAGTTTTCGAGAAGCCAACCTCAACTGGAAAAGCTTCGTCAAGACTTCCAAACGGTGGGATTCAAATGCCACAATGAAATCCATCTGCTGAACAATAGGCAGGTATTGATTCACTTCTCACTACCTCAAGATTACTATAGATGCTGGATTCACAAGGTCTGGAATATTGGTACATATTTTCTAAGAATCACAAAATGGGTACCCACGTTTAATCTGAATGCAGACTCGCCAATAGTTACTATCTGGGTAGCTTTATATGGACTCTTGCAACAAGTTTTTAATCCTAAAGTATAGTAAGTCACCTAGTTAAACCAGACAAAGGGACACTTAATAGATCTAGACCACACGTATCCAAGGTGTGTGTTAGAATTGACATTACAAAACCTTTGAGGGAAAGAATTTTTCTTAGTTTTAGGAGAACGGGGTTTTGGCAATATATAGACTATGAGGGGATTTAGGACTATTGTCTTAACTGCCAAAAACTTGGCCATTTGTCTGAGGTTCATAAAGCTAAATCCTTAGCTAGAAATATTACTCACCCTTGGAAGCCAAAAACAATGAAGAACAGGGAAGAACAACAGGTAAAGAAGCAATGCCATCATCATTTGGGATAAATGCTAAGGAAAATGACTTAATTCCTACCCACATAAGTGTTGGAACTAACAAAAAACCACAGGAAGTATGGAGCCCAATGAATTATTTTACAGGTGAGAAGGAATCGCAGGAAAAAGGAACAAGTTTGAAAGTTTTAGTCTCTTCTACAAAGACTCGGGTAACAATTGATATGGCACATAACAACTCTAAGGTTATGCATACTGCTCATACGCATGTTGATCACATTGAAAGTGAACACATGCCTGTTGTGACTGACAAAGATCAAGTGATATCTGTGAGCTCTGATCATATGAGTAAATCTACACGCTAATGATACTAGGATGCCTGATCATATGAGTAAATCTGCTAATGATACTAAGATGCCTGAACATATGAGTAAATCGGCTAATGAAACTATGATGCATGAACATGTTATATCTAATGGTCATATACTAGTGATTCAGTATGCTAAAGACTCAAACTCTCCCCTTTACATTCATAATCTGGTTGAACCAGTTGATATTCACTCTGGCATACCTGTGATGTCTATGAATCATTTTGTTTCTATGAATCAATCTGTTAAAGATATGTTGTTGTCTAAAAATACTTTGGTTGTAGAACTATCATCTGGGATTGTTGATAATGATAAAGAAAAGCATGTAAATGTGATACCTAACTAGGATTACTCAGCTAGAGCACGAAATAATACTAAACATGCTTATATCATAAACTCCCAGAACTCTGAAATTCTTCCTAGTTTGGAAGCAAAGATGCTAAACTACACTCTCCTAATTTGGTTACTTATCCTAATTTAGAAATTCTAGATGGTAATAAATAAGATGAAACTAATAGATTTGTACTTAAAGACAATCTGGAAGAGATTTATATAGAGATTCATGCTTTATTTTAACCACTGCTTTCCTATGGTTCCAAATCTAAAACTCCTAAAAATCTTACCAGAGATAGAAAGGCATAAGATAAGCTTGATAATGGATATAACTCAGAACCTGAAAAATCTCTAACCAATCCATCAAGCCACTCAAAAGAAATTTTTAAAAATGAGATGGTAACTGCTCAAAATATATTTAAAGCACTTCTTCCAAACAACTTAGAATCTAGTATCCTGGATAGGGTTAATAATCCTAAAAAATAGAGAAAGTACTACACTGCAATGCCTAAAATGGTGATAACCCATTCCACAATGTCTTTTAAACCTTAATTTTTTATGAATCTTAACATTTATTGTTGGAATATTAGAGGAGTAGGAAATCATCCATAAGAAGATTAAAAGATATTAAGCACAGATTCAAGATTTCCATGTTTGCTTTAATTGAGTCAATTGTTGACAATAACCAGATCAATAAAATTGTCTTTGAAATTGGGTTCAATAACAACTTATTTCATTATGGGGTTAACATCTGGCTGTTTTGGGATTTTGGGATTAAGGTTCGCGTAGTTGAAGCTAACTCCCAATTTCTACTAACAAAAATTGAACATAATTTTCTATCAACCCTCAGCCATATTGCATATATATATGGTCAGCATTCCAAAACTGGAAAACTGAAGTTGTGGAATGCTCTTTCAAAATGTAAATATCTCTCTTTGGCTCTAATAGGTGACTTTAATGTCATTCAAAGTCAATCAGAATATCTAAGTCCATCTATTCCAGAACAAATAGTAATTGAGGACTTCAATAACTTCCTTATTGTTTACACAGTTTCTCTTCTTCTCACATTAGAGTGATAGCAAGAGAACAATCTTACCATACTCCTCTAATCATGAGTGTTAAAACACAAATGTTTTTAAAAAATCCAAGACCCTTTAAGTTCTAGGACTACAGGTTAAGTAACCCAACATTTCAAAACTTGGTTAAAGAAGCATGGGAAATCAACTCAAATTTACAAAGAATGACTAGATTTTCCTTCAAGCTTAAAAATATTAAACTGGCATTAAAAATCTAGAATAAGAACATATTTTTGCAATATCTTTGATAATGTCAAAACCAAAGAGGAAATCTTTCTGAAAGCAGAAGAAGATCTGCAGAGTCAGGAAACTGATGCTAAGCTAATAGCTTAGAATAAAGCCAAAGCTAAATTAACTTTGGCTTTATCTAAGCAAGAAACTTATTAGAGGCAGAAGTCTAGAGTTAAATTGTTGAATGAAGGTGATTCAAACACCAAATTCTTCAATAACACTGTTAAGGCAAGACATAATAGACAGTACATTGATTTCATAAAAGACTCAACTGGAAATTGGCTTCATAATCAAGATAAAATAGAGATGGGAGCTGTAAAAATTCTTTACTGAACTTCTGACTACAGAAGAAAATGATGGGACTGGTATAAACCAAGCTGTGATTTTAGAAAACATTCCTCCCAAAATGCTGAAGATATGAATATGAACTCAATCAAAGAAATCACTATGGAAGAACTTTTTTCTACAGTCTCATCTATGGATAGTAATTCCTCCCTTGGACTAGATGGATTTTGTGGAATCTTGATGGCCAATTATAAAACATGACTTACTTTTGGCAGTACAAGACTTCATGAATCGAAATCACATACCAAAAGCAATTGCTTCAACACTAATGTTACTGATTCCAAAAAAAAGTAGTATCATCTTTCAAGGATTTTAGACCAATCAGTCTATGCAACTTCATAAGCATGATATTTTTCCAAAGTACTAGTTTGTGGTTGAAACTTATCATGCACTCTCTCATTCGGAAAAATTGGCTGGCAATGTATTATTAATGCAAGAGGTAACCAATTTTCTAAATAAAAAGGAAAGAGGAACTAATTTCATATTTAAGCTTGATATGATGAAGGCATTTGATAGAGTGTCATGGCAATTTCTATCCTCCTTGCTTTTGAAAACTGGTTTTGGTACTTCTTTTGTCTCATTAATCATGGAAAATATAAAGGCAGCATATTTTTCAGTACTGGTTAATGGAGTTTCAAAGAGCTTCTTTGAGCCATCAAGAGGGTTGAAGCAGGGCAACCCTTTGTCTCTCTATTTATTCCTATTAGTAGCTGATGCATTCAGTATGAAACTGAATTTCTTCTTCAAATATGGTAATATAGAGTACTTCAAGTTGTCTCCCTCAATGGAAAAAGTCACTCATCTTTCCTTTGCAGATGACACTGCTCTCTTCTTGAAATATACAAAGAATGGACTGAAAACTTCAATTGACTTCCTTAAAACTTTTGAACTAGCTACATGCCAAAAAATATTTTGAGTAATCCTTCTTTTATACTTCCAAATATCCTTCTTTTAACTGTCACTAGAATGAAGGAAGGGCCCATGCTCTTCAAATACTTAGGAAGCCCCATATTTGTTGGAAGGAACAGGAATGTTTATTATCAAAGTCTTCTAAACTCTACATCTTCCAAACTACACTAATGGAAGAATACATTCCTAAGTCAAGCTGGTAGGATGACACTCATAAAGCATGTCTTAGCTGCTATGCCAATACATTTGCTCACAGTACTTAATCCTACCGAAGGAATCATTAACAAGCTTCACACTATTTTTTCTAAGTTCTTTTGGAAATTCAATGGCACTGAAAACTCAAATAAGAAAGTTTGGAGAGTATATCATAAACCCTGTTTTCCTAAAATAGAAAATGGCTTAGATTTCAAAAATCTCCACACCCTGACCTTAAGTTTCTAACTAAAAATGTGGTGGAAACTTCAACAAGGTAGCTCCATGTGGGCTAAAACTGTGTGGTCAGTGCCTAACCATCTAAAAAAATCAAGAACCTAGAAAAGAATCAAACAATTTTCAGAAGTTGCATTGGAAAATTCTTTTGTTTAGGTTGGAAAGGGAGATATCTCTTTTTGGGATGCAAAGTAGAATAGTTTTGGAACTTTGAAAGCTTTATAGGACTCGTCATCTTACAGACATTTTAGGAATCACTCAGTATATGATTTTAAACTTCAGCAGAACACACTAATAGATCAAGTATAATTAGGCCTGCCAACATAGGTGATTAGTTTCTTAAAGAAGGATTTGATTCTATACCCTGATTATGATGATTGGCTGATCTGGAAACAATCTGAGTCTGGTATAATCTCTGCTAAGTTATCCTATGAACTACTGAGATATAAAAAATGAGGTGGCTTCTTTTAAACACCCATGGGCTCCAATTTTACCCTGAAAATTGAGTGTACTCTGCTGGAGAGTTATGAATGGTGTGGTACCCATACTAGATGTTCTGGAAGACTTTGGATATCAAATTCCATCTAGGTGTATGTTCTGCATGAATGCTTATGAAAATCTGCATCATATCTTCAATTAATGTGTAACTATCTCATCCTTATGGTCAAATTTACATAGTCTTTAGAATCTCTGCACATAACTTCAGAACCATGTGGGATAGATTTATCTTTTATTGGACTTATAAGCATTATGTTGCTAATTATCTGATGCTGATTAGAGCTCCCCACATAATACTGATTTGGTTTTTTTGGTGTGCTAGGAATAAGTATTACTTTGAAGCCATCAAACCAAACACAAACAGTATCATGATGAAAATACTGAATCAGTAATCGGATATTTTTGGAGATAAAATGTTGAAGTTTAAATGGACTGTCTCTCCTGGAAAGATACAAGTTCTTTACTATTATAGAAGTTGTACTAGATCCAGGAAACCGGAAAACATAGTTGTCTGGAGATCTCCTATTTCTTTTTAACCTAAACACAAATGGTTCCTCTTTAAGAAATGGTTAGTGTGGGGTGGCATTATTATTAGAAATTTAAAAGGAGAAACTCGGGTTACTCAAGCCAAATATCAAGGTAAATGCCATAGCCTGGAATCAAAGGCCCTTGCACTGAAAGCTGGAATGGAATTAGCAGACCAATATGGATTCTATAATATTCAAATTGAATGTGACTCTTTCCAAACAAGCAAGCTCTACTAAGGTATCATCTATATTCTTCTTAGACTCTGATCTCCCAATTCGGACTAGGGTTTTGATAAAACATAATGCTACTTAGGTTCCTTATATCATAACTTGAGTTGTATAATCAAGTTATATTGGACAAGATCTTTGCTATTTTTTCTCTTATGGCAGGTACACGAGAATTCAGAGAGGCTGATTGAAAAGAAAAATTGAACATGATGGCCCTGGTGATGCAGCAAGAAAACATGGAGAACAAGGACAATACACAGAAGTTGATTCAAGTATATTGGAGCTTCTACTGCAAGATCAAAACTTTCATCTTGGAAACTTCAAAATCCAGCAATAAGGCTCACTGCTCAAAAGGATTAAAAGCTTAATGGAGTGCCAAACTTGGCTTAGTATATGGCTCAGGGGGAGCAATATACAAGGGAAAAATATAGGAGGACACATCTATTATTAACACTTAAGAAGTGCTCCCTAACTCTACTACCATTGTGGATACTCTTAGCTTGTTTGGTTAAAGAGGGATTAATATATGTCTCACTGTTCCGTTGGATTAACAAAGTCATGTGAGTATCACATGTCATGACTTAAGAACTTATAAAATGCTTAATTCAACCACACAATTTTAATTCATAGAACCAATTGTCAATATGGTACTTGCCCATTCGCATATATTTTTCTGGGTTTCAACCACTTATAAACTGAATATGAGAACATGATTAACTTAAATTCCAATTAACTAAACAATCAGTATTAAAATAAATAACAGAACTAAGTAAATAAAAAGGGAGCAAACAATTTATACCAAATGATATAAATGATTGAATCGATACAGAGGCAATATTAATATCTTTGTCTTTAATTTTGAAAATTTCTCGAAGTGTGTGGCGGTTTGATGGCATTCAAAATCTCAGGATACAACTGCTATACTTTTGTACACTGCACAACTCAGCAGCAGAAATCGGCAAACCAATTCGGTGCCTTACTCTCGGACTCGTGAATGAAAATGAAGAACATGAAGAATAGAGGAAGTAAAGGAGAGAAGGATTTTTTTTTTTTGTCTTTGAATGAGGCAAGAGGCAGCCTTTTATAGGAAAATTGGCACCAATGGCTAGGATCTATTCATGGAGTAATCCACGCCTCTTCAATTCTGAAATGAGGATTCCATGCCTCGCAATGAAAATGGAGGAAGACTGGGAGCAATTTACACATCTGCAAATAGGGGTGGGCAAAAAAACCGAAAACCAAACTGAATCGAATTACTCAAATTCAAATAACCCGAACCAAATTTAAAATATGGTTTTTGGATAACCAAATTGAATAAAACGAGTTTTGAATATGGTTTTTGGTTTGGTTTTGGATATTGAAACTCAAACCAAAAATTGACCCGAATACCGAATTGTAAATAAATAAATATTACATATGTTTATAAATTAATATAATGTTACTCCTAAAACTTGGGCCAAGAGTAATTTCTTAACTAACCTTACTAAGCCCAACAAACAAGCCAAAAATGTCAAAACCCTAATAAGCTATATGCATAAAAGGCTAATGATGTTTCACAATCTTGCAAAGGTAGAAAAGTTGTGCATCCCTCTAATTCAACAAAACCCTACAACTTCACATCCTTTTCCCCCACACCCATTCACCTCTGCCCATTTTAATTACTCCATCCTTTTCAGATTTTCTTCACCTACTAGTAGGGAATTGTATCCACAACTTCTTGGATCTACATGGCTTTTCAGTTGGATGAAACCGATCGGCCAGAGAGCTGGCTGGTTTACTCGGTTAGACCGCCAAACAGGGTTCTAGGCTTGATCTCTAGAATGCTAGAGAGGGACTCATTTGTCATCCTTTTTACTAGGTTGTGTCCCTAGATATTTTTTTATTAACTCAAAGCTATGTGTTATTTAGGAATGCTAAATATTTGGTCTTTTGTATAAATGTCTTGTAGGTAGCTGAGGTTGAAGTGAAAACATCAGGGGGCTTGTTACTCACAGAGGCAACCAAAGAGAAGCAATCCATTGGCAGGTAGGCATTACTATTTAGCCAAGTATTTACATGTTAGTATATGTTTTCCATTGAAGGTTACTTGATATATGGGGACCCGGAATCGTCAGATATATGCCTTCATATTTCTAGTGCAATTTATACACAAATTTTGTGTTGCATCCTTTGTATATGCTTAACTCTTTTCTCATGATCATTTGTTGAATTTCAGGTGATAGCCGCCTGGCTCTTGTCCTCTCAATGAAAAAGGGGTCAGGACACCGCTATCTGTATCTACTAGAAATACAGTACTGTACTCCAAATATGCATGCAATGACTTCAAAGGTGCCGATGGATTGGTTGCATTGAGAGCCTCTAATATAATGGTAGTTCTAGCTTAGTATGCCTAATTGCCATATTTTGTTCCTATTGGGGATTTGATACGGAAATTTAAAGCAGATTTAGGTGTGAGGACATCAATGAGAAATATGTGATGGATTATTAGAAGTTTAAATCATGATTTTACTTTATTTGAAATGTGTTGATATCATTGATGCTGAATTTATATTTTTACCTTTTTAGGAGATTTCAAGTTTGAGTGTGGAGCAATGTAGAAGTGAAAGTCTTGTAGTTACTATATTCGAAATCCAAAGATCAAAGGTACAATTTAGTTTTTTTTACCCTTTTGAGATTTTGATTTTTGATGTAGTATCCAATGCTTAGATTTCTTATTTAAGTTTGTAATCTTGATTTACAAAGCCAGATTCTGTCCTTCATTGAAAGGCAAGAAGCAAAGCTTAAGGATGCCACGTAGGAGGCTTAGTTGGATGCTCTTCGGTAAACTAACTCTTAATTACTGCATCAATGTGTGATTTTAGTTTGGCCTTGTTGTTGTAGGGGATGTTTTAGCTTTGTTTATTTATAGTAATTTTCAGTACCTTCGATGAGCAGTATGTTTTTGTGTTTATTTAGCAATCTGGTTATTGAATATTATCTCTATTTAGTCTTTTGCTTTTAATGGTCTATAGACCTGATCTAAACCATGGGTTGCAAGAGTGCCTCTTTCTATAAAATGTATGGATGATTTTTTTATTGTTGATTGTGAAATATTCATTATTTTGATCAGTGTATGATTGGAGATTGTTGTGTTCTTTATATCCCGAGTTTACTTTCAGGTTTTGGTAACTCAAATTGGAAATATGGGAACAATATTGCAGGCAGGTATTACTCTTTTATGAGTTAATGCTATGAATGTTCCCAGGCTCTGTTACATTTGACTTTGATTATTACTTTTTTTATGCTATTTTAGATGTCTATAAAATTGACGTTACAGTGGGGATGATTTCAAAGATAAGAGCCCAGAAGTTTAGTACAGTACATGATGTGCACTGGATTACATTTAAATATAGTGTGCTCTTGTTTGTTTTCTTCTGATGCCCTGTGAATTGGTTATATTTGTGTGGTTTTAATTTATACTTGGTTTAAAGATATTAGAATAAATAGATTCTTTGGTTCAAGAAAAATGTTACAAATATGTTTGGAAGCTTTTGACAATGAAGGACACGTGTTAATGTGTTATAACAAAGTGTTGGCATCTGGAATACTGTTTAAACTAATGTATTTCCGGTCTAAACTCTACTTTGCCATAAATTAGTTTCACTTTGCATGTGTTTCTTCTTCCTTTTGTATCTGTAGTCAACTGTATATTTGAATGTGCCTAATCTGATGAATTGTGTGACCATATGTTTACTACTAATTGTAACTTTGAGTAGACTACTCAAATTTTGGTGTGCATATTCTGATGAGTACTGTCATAGGTAGATGGTTCTTTTCATTCACCAGAGTGACATGCTGCTCGATTAGCAACCTCGATTGTTGCAAGTTTAGTTATTCCATATGAGGACTAATTTAATGAGTAATCGATTGAGTACCAGATTTAATGAGTTCGATATTTGTATTTAGTAATTCATTGACGTATTAACAACATGCTGACCTTGAAACGTATACTTCTGATGCATTTAGACGTGAATTAATGTTTTAATCTTCTCAATTCTTTGTATTTTCAGGGTAAATGAAAAGTGCTTCAAGTCTTGAAGAAATGTGAAGGTTTTAAAGATAAATATTAAAAAAAGCTATTGATCCTTGGTATTTAGTGCAATCCTAAAATTTTTATAATTAAATTTATATCATATTTATGGGATTGTAATTTTGAAGAATTGAATTTGGTGATGTAGAATTTAAATTACATATTCAATATTTTTCAGGAACTTTGAATTAAGTTATGTATTTTTAACATTTAAAAAAAATGATCAGCTCCAATTCGGTTTATTTGGATTAAATTTGAATTCAAATCGAAACCGAATTCCGAATTCGGTTCGGTTTATTCGGGTTAGTCAGGTTATTTGGGTCATATTTGGTTTTGAATTTTTTAGAGGCAAAACCGAATAACCCGAATCGAATAACCCAAAAACCGAATAACCCTACCGGATGCCCACACCTATCTGCAAATATGAGGGTTGAGTGGTTCAAAATACAAAGTCCAAAATGAACTACCCAAATAACCGGAGCCCGATCTGATCCGAACCGAATTAAAACGCATGTGCGTGTGGTCTTGAGCCGAGGTCTCCTAAACTACCAGTTGATATTCGTAGTGTTTTCTTACTAGCTTTTATACTAGACATATTTCCTTGTTATTTCAAATGTGGTATTTTTGATATACCACAAACCCAAGTTATTACTCTATAAGTAATCAATTTTGTGTCCTCATTTCTCATTCAAACGGAACCCAAATTTATTGTACGAGTATACTACGATATCGTACCCGCGGAGACGAAACAAACGCTCCCTTATTCCAGCGCAAACGTTGGCCTGAGCCCACCGGAATCTTGCCCGGAAAATTCAATTCAACCAATCCCCCACTTTGATAGAAATAACTCCTATTACACATGTGTGTTCTAGACTAATAGACTTTTGAGAGTCAGAGTGAAGAATCGTTGTATTTGGAATGATAGCATTTCTCAACCTTGAACCACCCATAGTGAAGAGTTATTGGATTTTATTGACCATGTAGTGAACATGATGTCTTGAACCACCCAAGCTTTTGTGTAAATCTAAAAAATAACTATCACATAGTTTCATCTTCTCATATAACTTGGTTATCTGACAGTGTTCATTTTGTCCTTAAAAATCCCTGGTTATTCATAAGTGAACTTGGAAAATTAAGCATTCCTTAATTCTCCTAGAAACGGCCCCATTTCACACTCATAAGGTGATTTACCATAAAGGGTATCTTGCCATGCCCCACTTTACTTCAAAACTATGGAATAATTAAAAACCAAGCCTAACCTTAACTTCCACAAGTAGCACTTTTTTCTATCATCATAGGAACTAGGAAGAGATTGAAATCTCAAAGTGCTTTCATTGATTTAACTTGATTTTTTTTGCGCCTTGAACCTATTTCTTAGGATCTCCAATCACTTAGATACAGTTACCATCAAGTATCCTCTGTATTAATAGGCTTTAAACTCATTCCTCCAGATGACTTAGCAACTTGATCTCGTGACAGACCTTTAGTAAATAGACCTGCTAAGGTGTCAGCCAATTTTATGAAAATTATTGAGATTACATATGTTGAGATCATTTGTCTTTTTTGTGTCATCTTCTTATGTGACAAGATTTTCTAGTGTATATAGAACTCAGCACCTAAAATATAGCCGATTGACTATAACTTTGTACACTTAATACTGGAACTATTTTTCCATAGTGGAATTTCCTCCATAAAGTTATGAAGCCATTCTACTTCTTCATCTGCTTTATCCAAATCAATGAACTTAAATTCGATTGTGGTTCTACCAAAAAAACATTTGTTTCAATGATTTCCATTGTACAGCTGCACCACCAAGCGTAAATACATACCCACTTGTGGATTTTGACTTTTCTTTCAATTTGATATCCAATTAGAATTACTATAACCTTCCAGGACGACTGGACATCATCCTAAGTGCTGCCCATAACTTCGAGTAGGTCTCAGATAGTTTAACTACAGTTACCACTTTCCAATGACTATGTTCAGGATTGCTTGTATAATGACTCAATACACTAACATCGTGTGCTAAATCAATTTTTTTAATTATCAAATACATAAGACTCCCGATAACTCGGGCCTATTCCATTTGTAATATCTCATTACTTGAGTTGTTCACCATCTTGAGATGATAATTCTCAGGACTTATAGCTATCTCACTTGCATAGTTCTTGAATATATCAAGTACTTTCTGAGTGTAATGTTCTTGTGACAAGACTATTCCTTCAGAATGTCTAAAGATTTTTATCCCTAAGATAACCCCCTTGCTAGTCCCAAGTCCTTCATGTCAAACTTTTCTTTAAGAATGTTCTTAGTTTGTTTGATCAGGTCTTTATTGCTACCAATGATGAGCATGGCATCCACATATAGGAACAACAAAATGTATCCATTTAGAGTAACTTTGACATGGGTGCACATATCACATTCATTTATTTTGAAACCATTTGACATCTTTCAATTGTCAAATTTTTTGTGCCACTATTTATGTGCTTGTTTTAACCCATATAGGGATTTCACAAGTCTACACACTTAGTGTTGCTATCCAGAGACGACATTACCCTCAGGTTGTTTCACATTACCGGCTCATCGGGAAACTTATATGTATGTTCTCGTTGAAACCTATAGGGCTATTATCACTGAATCACATATGCATGTTCTTGTTGATAAAACCCAAATGAAAAATCTGAACATGTTAAAACACATACCAGTAATGGTATACACCTGCCATAGTCATAATAAATACAAAGTAGGGGTAGCACATCGAACCTAGCGAATCAGATAAGAGAACACCTCACAAAGTGAAGAAAGAACCTCACCAGGTCTCCCTTAACCAGGTGATACCCGGGGCTAGAATAGCATCTTGCATCTATCAAACCAAACCTAATTAGAAGGAGGATTGGCACCTATTATCATACAAATGAGGCAATGACTAAAAAACACATGGACCACGATCAACAAAGATCACAGTGATCACTAGCTATAAATAGATGTCATGAATGACTAGACATGAAGTGGAATTTTTCCAAATACTATTCATACATTGATCATACACTAACTTAGACATTGGAAATGGATCCTAGAGATTTCACTTGGACCCTATTTTTCAGGTTTCATGATGCTAGCATGGAGCATTGCGGTGATTATCGATATTATGTATGTCCGGAAGGAAATCACTGCATCAGTGGCGGTGACTGTGTGGATCAAAATTTTTTTTGTCCTTCATAGTATCTAGAGGATGCCAGGTTTCATGCTAGAAAAATGAAATATGCTCAGAAGCTGCACAACATAAGAAGGAATATGATGATCAACCGTAATTAATAGGTGACAACCATCCACCATGAGACACAAATATGATAGAGCTAGCTACAGTACAAACTTGAAGACCTCGACAAGGTAGTAATGAATGAGAGCAGCAAGATAATACAAGCTAGAATACACCGAAATAATACATTATGATGACTTGCTATAAAAAAACACGATGTTAACGAAGCTAGCTGTAGAATAAACTTGAAAGTCTCAAATAGGCGAAATTGGACAAACGTGGCAAATCAAACCAGACTCATCACATCACGTAAATACATTGCAAACATTACATTGTCATAAGTATGGTACATTTACATCCTGGTACACAAAAAACTAGCAACCACCTCGCGCAATTTAAAGTTTGATTCATAAGTTTTAAAATGAAATATGTCCATCCAAAAAGGACGTAGAAGTAAAACATCCAACTTCAAATAGAATTAATATTTCCACAAGCATGAATAAAAACAGTGTCTTAAAATAATAAAAACACTAATGCTCTTACAAAAAATTACATATACAATACAATATACATAAATAATGCCTTTCTGGCCATTAGGCTGAAGAAGAGGGTCCCATTTGATATAATTTTTATATTTTTTTGTTTTCTCATTAAAAAAATGACGTCATTTTAGTATTAGTGAAACAATATCGTTTTGTTTTCTTCGAAGGCAAAAAAAAGAATGACCAATTGGACTGATACCCAATTGGCCCAATTACAAAACCCAAATCAGATTGTTTATGAAACTCTACCATAGCAATTGCCATTGCCATCTGAAAATTGCCACTCCTCTTCCCAGTTCCCGTCATCTGTCTGCTGCCAGCGTGCAGCAGTCTGCCGCCATTTGAAAAAGAAATTTGTCTCTCTTTTTCAACTCTCCCTTACATAACGTCCTAGTTCTACCACTGCATGTTATCATATGATCGAACAAACACCTGCAGCTAGTCTAGTGTCTTCATAAGCCATGCATCATACTTGGCCCCAAAAGCATATCTAATTTGAGCCTATGCCTCTCCTCGCCTCTGTATTCCCCGACTCTCGTTGAAATAGAGGAGCAATAGATGTAGAACACCATTGACCTTTATATCCCATTTTTCTACTCCCGATCATCAATCCTAAAAAAATTGATGAAAATGTTAGTTTCATAACCTAGATTTATAAAAAATAATAAAGTTAGAGATACACTTACAAGCTCATATATATGAGCTTCCTTAAAAAATCCTGTGAAGAATGTTACCCCAGTCCACGTCACCGACAACATAAATAAAACCTCTAAATAACCCATCAATGATAGATTACCGACAAACCAATAAGATCCTTGAGGAAAGATACAACAACCATCAAACTCACATATCAATTTTACTAGAGGAAGCTTACAACTTACACACATTAAGAACACCCTTTGTAACAACACAACACACAAAACACAACAACTAGAACATATAAAAGGAGTAATTCATTAAAACCAAAGCACACACAAACTATAGTTGAGTAAAAGACTTGACAAAACAATCCTTCTATAAAGATAAATTGTATATAACAAAAAGGAATAACATTATGATAGCCCCTAGACAGTCGTGAATTTAACACTTACCCACATCTATCCAGCCCCTTATATAAGCCTTGAAAAATAGAAAAGTTAGCACGGGCTATATTATAGGGCATAATAAATCTACAAATATTTTTAACTGGCACATGCACGCACTTAAACAATAGTCATAGACATTCACAAAGCACCTCACTGAGCGAACCTCAGAAACACGTACTTCACAAGTTTGTTCGAGAATACAAAACCAACACACAAGGATGACAGAAAGAAAATATAGATTCCCGTACCCTTGGTAAATTACCATCTTAGCGACACAAAAAATTATTTAATTTTGTATCTGTTAAAATGCACACTCAAACACATCATAGGGGAGAGACTGTAGCTTTGCATACGACTAGAAAATCACCAGCCTCGCGAGCACACAGAAAACCTCAACCCGCTATTTGTACAACACACACACACAAATAACACAACAAACACATAACACATTGGCATAAAGGAGACAATTTCTTTGGAAATGCCTAGAAAATCAAATGTCTTGCGATACAAGTAGCACCAAATCCGATTTCCACTCACCATACACACGACACAAACCAAACACATCCAATCAAATCATAACCCACAAATAAAAATAATTGGCAGTCCATAAAATAAGCACCTAGAGGACCTAAGCTTACTATAGAAACGTAAAACTACTTATTCCCTGATAACTATGGACTCCAAGTTAGAAACAAATGCATACATCCTTCATAGTTGTCTGGAGATCTCCTATTGCTTTTAAACTAAACACATATGATTCCTCTTTAAAAAATGGTTAGTCCGGGGCTAGCATTATTATTAGAAATTCAAAAGGAGAAACTCAAGTTTCTCAAGCCAAATATCTGGGTAAAAGCCATAGCCTGGAAGTAGAGGCCCTTGCATTGAAAGCTGGAATGCAATTAGCAGACCAATATGGAATCTACAACATTCGAATTGAATGTGACTCTCTTGTCCTAGTTAACATGGTTAGAAGAGAGTATAGAATCCCATGGAACCTAAACAACATTTTCAGAGATATTTGGATAATCATGTCAAAAACTGGAGAAAATATCATTCATGTTTTCAGAGACAGTGTGGCAGATTCTCTTTCCAAACAAGAAAGCTCTACCAAGGTATCATTTATATTCTTCTTAGACTCTGATCACCTAATTAAGACTAGGGGTTTGATAAAACATGATGCTGCTTCGATTCCTTATATCAGAATTTGAGCTGTATAATCAAGCTATTTTGGACAAGATATATGTTGTTTTTCTCTTGTGGCAGGTACAAAAGAATTCAGAGAGGCTGATCCGAAAGCAAAACGGAATATGATAGCTCTGGTGATGCAACAAGAAAACATGGAGAACAAGGACAATACACTGAAGCTGATTCAAGTATACTGGAGCTTCTACTGCAGTATCCAAACATTCATCTTGGCAACTTCAAAATCCCGCAATAAGGTTCACTGCTCAGAAGGATTAAAAGCTGAATGGAGTGGAAAATCTAGCTTAGTATATAGCTCAGGGGGAGCAATATGCAAGGGACAAATATGGGAGGCCACCTATACTATTAACACGGGGCGTGGAGACAAATAAATGGTAGTTTGGGTTTGATCTCGATTCTGGGACCTTGGCCATTCCTAATGTCAACACTGGGGTGTAGAGGCGGAAGGAATGGAAATCTCTTTAGGAGATAGAACCATCTATTTTCGGTCTTTCATCTCTTTAAGTAACTCATGGTTCTGATTGTACTCATTGCCCTCATTTATACGGTTTGGGAAGCCTAATATATTTCCCCTCACTTCTGTGGGTTATATAAATAAATAAAAAAGTTCAAGTTATCGGTGGCCGGGTGCAACCAACGTTCAAATCCCATCTCTCCTGAAGTTCCATTATTGTGGATTTTTTTTTATATAAAGAACTACTGAAATTATATATGAGATACAAATAAAATAAGACCGGATTCGACACTAATTGAATGACAAGATTACTTAATTTGCGCTCACTTAAATATTTGCTCACATTGATTGACTTTGCAACTATTGCGACAGAGTCAGTGATTTATAATATGTAATATGGCCTTGACGTAATTAAGATGCTAAAAGCATCTACAATAGTAGATAGGAATGGCAATGGGATGGGGCGAGTACGGATTATGGTACATTCGTATCCATGTCTATCTAAAATTATTATACATATACCCGCTCCATCACCTATGGTGGGTACAACATTAAAAATTGCCCCTGCCTCATCGGGTATTATCTAAAATTCACCCTTGCCCCATCACCCACTTGGATATTCATACCCAATTCAAATCTATATTAGTCCCCCCATTTATATCTCAAAGAAACACATAAATTTTTCTTTGAAATTAATAAATTTCATATTAAAAGTTAAGTAATATTTACATGAAAATATTATTAGTAAAACAGGTGCATTATGCATAAATAATATTTTACTATATAATATATTAGTGTGTACGTAGCGAGTATAATGGCGCGGGGAGGGGTTGGGGCGGGGTTGGGGCGGGTATTTACAAATATTCATGTCTGAACCACTACCCATAGAAGGTATCAATTTTCATACTCATACCTGTCCCACCCCCACGAAAATTACATCCATACCCGTCCCATTGGAGCGGATGCAAGGCGGACCTCCACCAAAACCCAACCCACCACCATCCTTAATAGTAGATCCTAACCCCTTTTTTTTAATAAGGAGCACTCCTTATTTAACAAGGGTCATTGTTAAGTTTTAAGAACCACTCCTTAATAAGGAGTTGCTTCTTATTTAAGGAGATGGTACCTATTTATTTTTGCAATGTCAACCAATCAATGATTAGCACTTTATTTTGTATTTTTAATTAATTATAATTTGAAATGAAAAAGAATGGATTAAAAAGTGTTTTCCATTGCTGGTGGTTGGTTCTTACCTATTTTTTTATCAAAATCCATAAATGACACATAAGAAGTGCTCATTAAGTCTACTACAATTGTGCATGCTCTTAGCTTGTTTTGTTAAAGAGGGATTAATATATGTCTCACTGTTCCGTTGGATTAACAAAGTCATGTACGTATCATATGTCATGAATTAAGAACTTATAAAATGCTTCCAACCTCACAATTTTAATTCATAGTACCAACGGTCAATATGGTACTTGCCCATTCGCATATATTTTTCTGGGTTTCAACCACTTATAAACAGCATATGAGAACATGATTACATAAGAACTTAAATTTCAATTACCTAAACAATCAGTACAAAAATAAATAACAGAATTAAGTAAAAAACAAGGAGCAAAAAAATTATACTGAATGATGTAAATAATTGAATCAATAAAGAGGCAATATTAATACTTTTGTCTTTAATTTTTAAAATGCCTCGTAGAGTGTGGCAGTTTGATGTCATTCTGAATCTCAGGATACAACTACTACACTTTTCTACACTGCACAACTTAGTAGCAGAAACTGGCAAACCAGTTCGGTGCCTTACTCTCTAACTCGATGAACGAACACGAAGAACATGAAGAACAGAGGAAGTAGAAGAGAGGAGGATCTGTTGTTTTTGTCTTAGAATGAGGCTAGAGGCAGCCTTTTATAGTAAAATTGGCACTAATGGCTAGGAGCTATTCATTGAGTAATCCACGCCACTTGAATTCTGAAATGAGGATTCCACGCCCTGTAATGAAAATGGACGAAGATTGGGAGCAATTTAAGCCTCTGCAAATAGGAGGGTTGACTGGTTTAAAATTCAATGTCCAAAATGACTTACCCAAACAACCCGAGCTCGATCTGATCCAAACCGAATCGAACCGCATGAGCGTGTGGTCTTGAGCCGAGGTCTCCTAAATTACTAGTTGATATTCCTAGAATTTTCTTACTAGCCTTTATACTAGACATATTTCCTTCTCATTTCCAATGTGGTATTTCTGATATACCACAAACCCAAAATATTACTCTTTAAGTAATCAATTTTGAGCCCTCATTTCTCATTCAAACATAAGCCAAATTTAACGTATGAATATACTACGATATCGTACTCGGTGAGACGAAACCAACGCTCCATTATTCTGGCGCAAACACTGGCCATAGCCCACCGGAATCTTGCCTGGAAAATTCGATTCCAACAATCCCCACGTGAATAAAAATAACTTCTATTACACATGTGTGTTCTAGACTGACATACTTTTGAGAGTAAGAGCGAAGAATCAATGTATTTTGAATGATAGCATTTCTCAACCTTGAACCACCCATAGTGAATAGTTATCGGATTTAATTGACCGTGTAGTGAACATGATGAACCACCCAGGCTTTTGTGTAAATCTAAACAATAACTATCGCATAGGTTCATCTTCTCACATAACTTGGTTCTCTGACCGTGTTCATTTTGGCCTTGAACATCCCTGGTTATTCATGAGTTAACTTGGAAAATTTAGCCTCTCTTAATTCTCCTAGAAACGTCCCCATTTCACCCTCATAAGGTGATTGACCATAAAGGGTATCTTGTCATGCCCCACTTTACTTCAAAGCTATAGAATCATTAAAAACCAAGTCTGACCTTAACTTGCACATGTAGCACTTTTTTTTGTCATCATAGGAACTAGGAAGAGATTTAAATATCAAAGTGCTTTCATTGATTTAACTTGATTTTGTTTGCTCCTTGAACATATTTCTTGGGATCTCCAATCACTTAGATATAGTTACCATCAAGTATCCTCTGTATTCATAGGCTTTAAACCCATTCCTCCAGATGACTTAACAACTTGATCTTGTGAGAGACCTTTAGTAAATGGACCCACTAGGGTGTCAGCCAATTTTATGTAAATTATTGAAATTACACCTGTTGAGATCATTTGTCTTATGGTTTTGTGTCGTCTTCTTATGTGACAAGATTTACTACTGTATATAGAACTCAGCACCTAAAATATAGCTGATTGACTATCACTTTGTACACTAATGCTTGCACTATTTTTCCATAGTGGAATATCCTCCATAAAGTTCTGAAGCCATTCTGCTTCTTCATCTGCTTTATCCAAATCAATGAACTCAGATTCAATTGTGGTTCTACCAAACAACATTTGTTTCAATGATATCCATGGTGCAACTGCACGACCAAGTGTAAATACATACCCACTTGTGGATTTTGATTTTTTTTAATTTGATATCCAATTCGAATCACTATAACCTTCCAGGACGGCTAAACATCGTCCTAAGGGCTGCCTATAACTTTGAGTATGTCTCAGATAGTTCAACTCCAGTTATCACTTTCCAATGACTATGTCCTAGATTACTTGTATAACAAATCAATACATTAACATCGTGTGCTAAATCTATGTTTTTTACAATTTATCAAATACATAAGACTCATGATAACTTGGGCCTATTCAAATTGTAATATCCCATTACCGTAGTTGATCATCATCTTTAGATGAGAATTCTCGGGACTTTTAGCTATCCCACTTGCATAAATCTTAAATATATCAAGTACTTTCTCAGCGTAATGTTCTTGTTACTAGAATATGTCTTCAGGGTGTCTAGATATTTTTATCCTTAAGATCACCCACTTGCTAGTCCCAAGTCTTTCATGTCAAACTTTCCTTTAAGAATGTTCTTGGTTTGTTTGATCATGTCTTTATTGCTACCTATGATGAGCATGTCATCCACATGTAGGCACAACGAAATGTATCTATTTGGAGTATCGTTGACATGGATGCACTTGTCACATTCCTTTATTTTGAAACCATTTGACATCTTTCAACTGTCCAATTTTTTGTGCCACTGTTTATATGCTTGTTTTAACTCAAATAGCAATTTTACAAGTCTACACACTCTGTGTTCCTATCTAGGGATGACATAACCCTCAGTTTGTTTCACATTACCTGCACATTCAGAAACTTATATGTATGTTCTCGCTGAAACTGATAGGGCTATTATCACTAAACCACATATGCATGTTCTTGTTGATAAAACCCAATTGAAAAATATGAACATGTTAAAACACAGACCAGTAATGGTATACACCTGCCAAAGTCATGCAAATCCCAAAGTAAGTGTAGAACATCAAACCTAGCGAATCAAATAAGCGGACATCTCACTAAGTGAAGAAAGAACCTTGCCAGATCTCCCTTAACTAGGTGAAGCCCAGGGCTAGAATAATATCTCACATCTATCAAACCAAATCTAATTAGAAGGAGGATTGGCACCTATGATCATACTAACGAGGCAATGACTAAAAAACACATGGATCACGATTAATAAAGATCATAGTGATCACCGGCTATAAATAGATGACATGAATAACTAGACATGTAATGGAATTTTCCCATGTACTATTCATACATTAATCATACACTAACTTAGGCATTGGAAATGGATCCTAGATATTTCTCTTGGATCCTGGTTTTCAGGTTTCAAGAGGCTAGCATGGAGCATTGAGATGATTATAGATATCATGTTGGTCAAAAAAGAATTCACCACATCAGTGGCGCCAGCTGTGCGGATCAAACTTTTTTTTGTCCTTCATAGTATCCAGAGGAGACCAGGTTTTGTGCTAGAAAAAAGAAATATGCTCAGAAGCTGCACAACATGAGAAGGAATATGATGAGTAGTCGCAATTAATAGGTGACAACCTTCCACCATGAGACACAAACATGATAGAGCTAGCTACAGTGCAAACTTGAAAAACTCGACAAGGTAGTAATGAATGAGAGTAGCAAGATAATACAAGCTATAATACACTGCAATAATACATTATGATGACTTTCCATAAAAAAAAATATGTTAACGAAGCTAGCTGTAGAATAAACTTGAAAGCCTCAAATAGGCAGGATTGGACAAAAGTGGCAAATTAAACCTGTCTCATCACATCACGTCAATACATTGCAAATATTACATCGTCCTAAGTAAGGTACGTTTACAATACACAAAGAATAACAACCGACTCACACAATTTAAAGTTTGATTCATAAGTTTTAAAATGAAATATGTCCATCCAAATAGAACGTAGAAGTAAAACATCCAACTTCAAATAAAATTAAGATTTCCATAAGCATGAAGAAAAAACAGTGTCTTAAAATAATAAAATACCAATGGTTTTACAAATAATTACATCTGCAACATGATATACATTAATAATGCCTTTCGACCACTAGGCTGAAGAAGAGGATCCCATCTGATCTGATTTTTAATTTATTTTTTAGTTTTCTCATAAAACAAAATGATTTCATTTTAGTATTAGTGAAACGATATCGTTTTGTTTTCTTCGAAGGCAAAAAAAAAAGACGAATTGGGCTGAAATCCAATTGGCCCAATTACAAAACCCAAATTAGATTGTTAATGAAACTATACCTTAGCAATTAACATTGCCATCTGAAAATTGCCACTCCTCTTCCCAGTTCCCGTCGTCTGTCCGCTGCCAGCGCGCTGCTGTCTGCTGTCATTTGAAAAAACATTTCCACTCTTTTTCAGCCCTTTCTTACATAATGTCCTAGTTCTGCCACTGCTTGTTATCACATGATCGAACAAACACCTAAAGCTAGTCTAGTGTCTTCTTGGCCATGCATCATAGTTGTCCCCAAAAGCATATCTAATTTGAGCCTATGCCTCTCCTCGCATCAGTATTCCCCGACTCCCGTTGAAAGAGGGAGGAGCAATAGATGTAGAATACCATTGACCTCTATATCCCATTTTTCTAATCCCGATCATCAATCCTTAAAACAATAGATGAAAATGTTGGTTTGATATCTTAGATTTATGAAAAATAATAAAATTAGAGATACACTTAAAACCTCATATATATGAGCTTCCTTAGAAAATTCTGTGAAGAATGTTACCCCAGTCCACGTCATGCACCAACACCATAAATAAAAGCTCTGAATAACCCATCAATGATAGATTACCAACAAACCAATAAGATCCTTGAGGAAAGATACAACAACCATCAAAATCCCATATCATTTTTACTAGAGGAATCTTACAACTTACACACATTCACAATACCCTTAGTAACAACACAACACATAAAGCACAACAACTAGAACATATGAAAGGTGTAATTCATCACAACATAAGCACACACAAACTATAGTTGAGTAAAACATCTGATACAACTATCATTCTATAGAGATAAATTTTATATAACAAAAAGGAATAACATTATAATAGCTCCTAGATTGCCGTAAATTTACAACTTACCCACATATCCAACCCCTTATATAAGCCTTGAAAAACAGAAAAGTTAGCACTGCCTATATTATAGGGATTAGTCAATCTACAAATAATTTTAGCTGGCACATACACGCTCTTAAATAACAGTCATAGAGATTCACAAAGCACCTCACTGAGCGAACCTCGAAGACACATACTCCACAAGTTTGTTCAAGAACATCAAACCAACACACACAAGGATGACAGAAAGAAAAATGCAGATTCGAATACCCTTGGTACATTACCAGGTTAGCAACACAAGAACATATTCAATTTTGTATCCGTTAAAATGCACACTAAAACACATCATAGGGGAGAGATTGTAGCTTTGCATACGCCTAGAAAATCACCAGCCTCGCGAACACACAAAAATTCTCAACCCACTCTCTGTACAACACACATAAATAACGTAACACACATCACACATAAGCAGAAAGGAGACAATTTCTTTGCAAATTCCTAGAAAATCACCTGTGTTACGACACAAGCAGCACTCAAATCCAATTTCAACACACAAATCACATGACACAAACCAAACACATCCAATCAAATCACAACCCACAAATAATAATAATTGGCGGTCCATAAAATAAGCACCTAGAGGACCTATGCTTACTATAGAAATGTAATACTACTTATTCCCTGATTACTATGGACACCAAGTTAGAAACAAATACACACATTCTTCCTTTAGAAAACTATAGCCCCACAGCAAACCTTTAAGTAATCCAACCTAGCTAGTATAACATTGATGAATAATTTTGTTCAGATTTTTAGCATATTTAACTTATGAGCCAATCCAAGTTTACTCTTTTAAATCGCTTAGCACAAGCTCTATAATACCCAATACTAGTGTAAGACACACAACTAGGATTTAAAGAGTGTGGATTAGGCCTCGAGGTATCAATAGTTATTAGACACCCATTTAAGTTTTAGCAGGTGAGAAAACCCCAGTTAACACACCACATCAGACATCATAAGTCACAATCACATTTGGAGGACAATGTTCACACTATTCCCCACATCAGTCAGCCCACCGATCATACTTATCCAACCCAATAACTGATAAGCTTAATCTATAGGACTTAGTTTACACTATTTTCTTGCTAATATACAACACAAAAACAACCCTAACATTATTAAATTTAACCTCTATGACACAAGGATACTACCCATACCTTGATAGCCGTGGTTATATCCCTTGCGCTTACAATAGACACACATGTCAGAAAAAACCACTTCTATAATATAACCAAAACCTCGTCTGACGATTTAGCATATCACTAGCAAAGGATTCACAGTAACCTGTTGACTTTCCTTAAACAACCAGGATAAACAAATACCTAGCTTACAGATTTTATTTCATATTGTTTTAAGCATTTCCACCACAATAGCATCCATCTTAAGCAACTAGATCAATTAGTTAG
The DNA here is from genome assembly GCA_037428765.1 of Rubia yunnanensis. NCBI lineage: Eukaryota > Viridiplantae > Streptophyta > Magnoliopsida > Gentianales > Rubiaceae > Rubia > Rubia yunnanensis. The sequence continues at coordinate 19,170,399 of CM075066.1, forward strand.
AACAAGATCATGCCTCCTATGACTACGAAATGTCATTTGTCATACTCACCTCTAAGAAAAAACCCATAAAACATTAAAGTTTTAGCATACTTAGCCTGGACCACAAATATGCAAAGGAACCAATAAATTCTTTAACATTAAAGAAAAATAGAACAAAACATTAAATTCCTTTAAAACATAAAATTACAAAGGTCATAAGTTTTATTTTTGGTTGTAGCTACCATTCATAATGAAGTTACGAAAACCCTGATGGTAGGCCAGCTCAAACCCAAGCCTTATAACTAGCTAACTATCAACTACTTGCTCCATTAGAACCACTCTCTCCCAAAACCTTCAACTTTTGTTGAAGAACCTAAATCAGAGCATTCTTTTCCTTGCAGAGAGTACATTGTCTCTTCAATCCCAATTCCCTACTAGCACCTTAGGAGAAGCATCACGAAGTTCTTCATCACCATTAGATTTGTGCTTAAAACCATTGCCCATAGATGATTGCTCAAAGAACACATGCCTTGATTAGGAAGAAAATTCTCTCCCAACCTCAAAACACAACATGTGCAAGAAAAATAATATTAAATAAGTCATTATATTTTCCCATAAAAATTTGAAATATCATACCATCCCCGGCCGATAAGCTTTCTAATCACCACTCCATGATCACACATTTTGACAAAATGGCCCAGCAGGGTTCCCCATATTAGCTCTCAACCTAAGGATACATCGCCATTCCAAGGTGGCATTATTTTAAAACTTTGACAGCTAATAAACAAATAGCTATCATTCCACCCTCCAAAGTTATCAAGAACACCCGCACATTATGGGTAATTGATCTCGTAGGTTTAAATTTCACCTAGTGCTAGGCTGAATTTGCCAGATGTAGGTGATAGTAAGCATAAAATAGCCACAGACTAAATTCAATATCCATATTACGACATCTATGTTTGAAACCAACCAACATTTCCACTCCTTGCAGGTGAAATTGAGCGAGGGAAATCCTATATAACCCCAATACACACGAGAAATAGACTGAAATAGGAAAGTCAAATCAAACTATAGTTGAAGCTCATAAAGACTAACCATGTCGGCTGGTGGCCTCATCACAACATCACCAAGAGTAGGGACCATAACCACACAATCAAATAAACAGGGATGACACTCCTTCAAACTAGATATGTCAGTCAAGGTCAAGATACTACTGCTTGCCATTTCTACACCATGCAAAGGTAAACAATTATTACCTAAGAAGAAGCCTAAAATCTTAAGATAGAAAAATCTTAAATGGCGTTATAGAAAATATTTACAAAAACCTTTTACAAAGATAATCTAACTAACGTGTTATTGGGAGAGTCATTGTTACACTTTCCTAGTTCTCTTTACCCAAGGAGCAAAAGCTCCCTCCGCCGTCAATTCTGATTATTTAGCTCAAAATGAACATTTAATATCCCCTACATAACAATTAGTATCCCTTATTCTAACACAAAATATGATTATTGAGTTTGCAACGACTCCTTGTCTAGAGAGGCTTACGGTATACACCTCCCTAATCATGCAATGACCAAAGTAAAGGTAGTTTATCGAGCCCAGCGAACGAGATAAGTAGAGAGCTTGCTGAGTGGAGAAAGAACCTCTTCGGTCTCTCTTACTTAGGTAAAGCCTGAGCCAGAATGACACCTCACATCTATGTAACAAACCCAAGTAGAAGGAGGATTGAGACCGTATTTAAGGCCTATAACTTCTATCTTTAAGAGGCACGACAACGACCTCCCACTCACTGAGAATCCTTGCCCTATGATTCCAAATTTTATTGAAAAAATGGAATATCTATCCTTATGGAAGCTTGTGCGTTGAAGAGAGGCTCAAAGAGCGGGATTATTTAGGATATGTCATTGCGATCACCCTGCGGAGTTTTGTTATTGGTTGAACGAGGAGTGTTATAAGGTAGCGGTAATTTTTGGTCCCCGAGGTAGAAGAGCTATAGAGTGGTATCCTTATTACTATTCTAACAATCTGGAATGGAGTGGTGGTCAGAACTCAGGATATGGATATGCATCCGGAGACCAAAAACATGAGCAAAATGGATTGCCTTCACCCCCTTGTGCTATGTTCAAAAATGAAGAACGAAGTGTGAGTTGTAGCACAATCAATGAGAATTTTTTGCAGCCATGGCTACCTTTGTAAAGAGAAACAAGTCACTCTAAACCCAGATTCATGAAGATATAGAGAACATAAGGACAACCATTTTCTCAAGTATTAAAAACTTGGAGGCTCGAGTAGAGAAATTGGCAATAAGGATGCACTACTTGGAGATCGAGGAAGAGAGTAAACTTCCCTGCCATCCACAAATGAGATCAGAGCTAAGTGCAAATGCTTCCACTGATGAGACGGCAAAAGCATGTGGTTTCTAATGAATTTAGTATATCTTTTAGTAACCTTCTTATCGTAGATTGCTAGGTTTAGATGAGTTTACACTACAAGGGGTTTAAATGGCCATTGTTGGTTTTCTTATCTGAATCCCTCATTTTGTAGCTTATTTAGATATATGGATTCTATGTCCTTACAAGTATCTAGATTCTATTTTTGTGAGCTTATGTGTAGACTGCTCGTAAGCACTTTGGAGTAGTTTAGTGAATGCCATTCGCGAGAATGTTAGAAGATAGTGAAGGTCATTCACAAGGATGGTAGTAGACCAAAGGCCACACATTTAAATGTTGTAGTAGATGGGATGTGCCAAAGAAAAATAGTCAAAGTCCGGAAATAAGTAAGGATAGGCACGACCCATGTACATTTACATGACATGTGCCATACCAATGTCTGATGCAACTATGTCCCATTGCGGGCCATGTGCATTTTTATGGACCGTGTGCCCAGAAGTGAAGACACGGATCTCCAGTCCACGCCCTACACCAATTTCATGATCGCACCGCCAGAAGTTAAGGATGATGACTCCATACGATAGCCCGCATGCTTTTGCATGGGCCGTGCCGCTTAGACCACTAGATGCACTCTCCAGTCGGCAACCTACACACCTTTGCATGGGTCGAGTGCTCAGTTTGGCCGATGGACGTCTCCAGACTATGACCCGTGTACTTTTGCACGGGCTGTGTGGCACGGGTCGTGTGCTATTGCACTACCTGTGCCAACATGGATTCTAGGGTTTTCCTTTTTTTTGGGCTTTTTAAGGCCTATTTCAACCTGCTATATAAAAATCCCTAGTCGACTAGGGTTTATGAGTAGGTAGAGAAAGAAAGAGACAAACTCTTCTTTTCTCATTTTTTAATTCCAAGTTTATGCCTATAGCATTAAATATAATTATTGTATTGGGTTAAATGCCTATGGATTAGTTTAACTACTTGGTTATTTATTTGTATTCATGACTAGATGATGATTTTGTGAGATTTGTAGATTTCCCTATCTTTTTTGTCTATGAATATTTGTTGTTTAATTTGTGCCTTATAATCTTGTAAGATTCATGTTTTGTATGTTCTATGATGCATTGTAGTTTCATGTTTGATATACCATCATAATAAGCTTGTTTTCTGCCTTATATTCTTGTAAAATGCATGTTATGTATGTTAAATGATACACCGTAGTTTCATGTGTGATATACCATCGTGATAGGCTTGTTTTTTGCCTTATATTCTTGTTTTTTGCCTTATATTCTTGTTTTTTTGCCTTACCACCGTAGTCTCATGTGTGATATACCATCGTGATAGGCTTTGGTTAAGCCTATTGTAGGTTTGTGAGTACTGGCAATGTGAGTGCATGCATGTATGATCGAGAGTACCATTTTGATTGTTAGAGCCTAGCTTGATTGGATCATCGTGTAATAATAAATCATATTAGAGATGATAGATACCCCTAACGGGGGTTCAAACCCTTGGTGTACTCTGATAGAATGAGTATGATAGTTTGTAGAAACTAGAGTTATTGCGTAGCGACCATTGTCATTCCAACCCTGGAGTTATCACGTGACGCTGATTCTTTTTCCTACCTAGGCCTAGGGATTGGTGTCCATAGTGGAGTGCCTAAGATGTATTTTCCTTACTCTCACCTCTAAGGGTTTTCATCTAAACAAGGCAATTGTTCAGGCAGTTGTTCCTTTAAGCAGGGGCGTGTTAGCATTGGGAGTATGTTTTACAAGGAAAGAGGAATGGATACTTAGTCTATCGATGCAATTTTCCCAATAACGGAGGCAATGATGTAGCCTATAAGATGTTGATAAACCTTTTTATGATAGACACTGGGAATGGCTAACTATAATCCATACAATGTGACATAGATATGAGATAGGTTTATATATCTTACATGTGATAAAATCTAGGATCAAAGTCAATCATCACTCATGTTATAAAAATAGCCCCAAGGCTAGTTAATATAGTTTAATCTCTCGCATTGCATGATTAGTATTTATTAGACAACACTCCCCCCCCAAATTTATGTTTTTAGCACTAGTTATTCCCGACAACAACATATAGCAGTAGTTGGTTTTTAGCACTAGTTATTCCTGATAACAACATATAGAGTGACGACCAATTGTGAGTTATGTTTTACTAACTCTCACCCTCTAGCATCTCTGTGGATGACCCCAGACTTACCACTAGCCACTTTCCAGTAGTTAGTAGTGAGCATACGACAATAACATATAAATCATATCCTTGATCTCCCAGTGTTCCGCAGGTAATTGATCTCCCAAAAAGCAGGTTTGTCAAAGACCTCGCGGAGTGCGGATATCCCAGAAGGTTGATTTTTTTCTTTGGAGTATTATACTTCATTCTTATTATGGCGTGTTTTGTTGTTTTGGTGGATTAAAACTCCTTAGGTTGGGATGTAAGGGTTGGTAAGTCTTTATGGTTTGGGTTAGGGCAGTTCTTGGGGTAAGGGTTGTCAATTGTGTTTTGGGAACATAGCTTAGGAAAGAAGTTTAGGACTTGTTCTTACTCGAGGATGAGTAAAGCTCTTGGTGCGGGGTATTTAATGAAACGCTATTTGTGTGTTTTCTTAGCACAACCTACGCCCATTTTTACTTTTTTTTGTTGGTGGATAGTTGATTTATTAGTATTTTTACATGATAGGGGGGGTAAGAATCACCTTTTGTGGTTATTTTCCCTAATTTCCCTATTTTTAAGCATTTAGTGTCTAACGTATTTACCTCAATGATTTGGTTGATTTATACTTGTTTTGTGAGCTTATTTAGAGACTATCATGGAGATGGCCATTCACAACAATGGTAGAAGAAGGAAGACCACTCACAAAATAGTTAAATATAGAGTCAATAAAGAAAGCAAAGAAGCGGGTGGAGAGTTGATTTGAACTTTGAAATAGAGTTCTGGAAATGATCCGATACGAATTGGTATCCGTGGAAATCATCATTGGTTTTGTCTTTGTGATTTCTATAAAATCGACTACAAGAGCTTTCAAAATGCATCACTGGTACATCTGTAGCGATGAAAACAAGTTGGGACAGATATCTTAAGAACACGGACCATGTAAATACACACCGTTCATCCCCTGGGCATATAACCGTGCAGTTCAAGCCCAATTAAGCATGAAAGAGTGTAAACTCACTTGGCCCATTCCCTGAGAACCATAAAATCATTCATTTTAATGGTACACACCATGCCATATTTCACAGTCAGTGCCCTTCACCATTGAAATACGCATTGGCTCCCCACCCCAACCCCCACCCTTTTCTCTCACCCCCACTTATAAAAAGATTGTTTCTTCCTCCTTTCATTTTGAGCCCCACTTGGACCTCCAAAACCCTAGGTTTTATTCATCTTCTCTTAGTTTTTACATCATTGCCATTGATTCTTGAATATTTCTTATAGATTTTCAATAATTAGTTTAGATTTTTGTTTTGTAGCTTAGATTAGTGAAGAAGGAGGCATATCTGAAATATTTCCAAAACACTTTTCCTATCTTTCTTCATTCATTTTATGTCATTCGTGGCTTCCAAACTCATTTATGCTATGGGTTTGATTATATTAGCTTAGGTTAGTACTTGGGAGCATTTGTAAACATATTTTCACTAATGACTTCGGAGATTCCAGGATTCATCTACTTTATGCTCTTATAATCATTATTTCTTAGGCTTAAATTCTTATGATTATGCATGTTTGATGTTAGGAAATACAACTAATTGATTTCATTGCATAATTTAACACTGGGAAAGAGAATGAACCCGAGAGTATTTTATCTTTTTTTTCGGGTCTGTTCAAAGGTTAATGTGAAGGTTGTGCATGATTGTTATTTCTTTGGTTGCATTAGACTAGAACACTTAATTCAATTAGGCTATGAATGATATAGGAGTCACTACAAGATACGTGACTTTTTTCCTTGGTTCTTGGGGGACTTTTTACCTCGGATAATTTTGCTTCGATTTTGTAACTTTTTAATTCGGTTAAGAAATAACATCAGGTAGAAAAACTACCTTTTACCTTTTTTTAAACCGGGGTAAAAAAACATTTTTACTTTATTTTTAAAAAACATAGTAAAAGAACCTCTTACCTCAGTTATTTAGAAAAAATAAAAAACCAAAGTAAAAGTCCCGAGGTAAAAAAAAATATTTCTTGTAGTTAGTGACCCAACCATATACTATTAGTTCTAAAACTCCTATCTTGTGTTTGTAGTAAACTAGTCCCAATGAAATTCTTGGGGGGGGGGGGGTGGATTTAATAAAATACTAATACTCCAAGTACCAAAAGATAGGCTTAGAGTGGGTGTTAATGGTGGAGCTCCCAGCGAGTCATGCTACTACCTGTGTTTAGTTTACTGCACTCTGGGAGTGGGCTTAGTAACCACAGTAAGAAAGCTACAAGGGTACAAGGAGAGTGCTCATCTAGCAAGAACGGGCAAAGGTGAAAGTATGACGGAGGCGCTGAATTAGGATATTGATCATCGTGGGAGTTCCCAATGAATAAATCTCTCCACATCGTGTGATAAGGCATAGAATAGTCAAATTCTTATATTATGTAAATAGAAGTTGAAGATCAATTCTAAACATGAATTACATGATACAGATTCTCCTAAGGCCTTTATTACCATCTTTATCTCGTAATCTATGTTTTCATGCTTGTAGTTTGTAGCTTAACTATTCCAAACAAGACCCTCATTTTTCTCTGCTCTCGACACACAAACTTGGTGGCACTTATGTCAAAATTACGTGACTCTATCTGTTCAACCTCTAAATCTCTGTGGGCGACACCCTAACTTACAACTATCTACTTTCTAATAGTTCGGAGTGAGAAAGGGAGGAATGATACAAATCTCTATATTTGACTAGTTTGCACTTTGGGCTACTAGAGAGTAGTTAGTGGAAAGTACGGGTCACCCACGAAGAAAAAGGGGATTCTATCAAGTGTTGAACATAGTTAAAAACACACAAAGATGTCATTTTAAGTGTTTGGTAACAAAGTGAGGGTTTTTAGTTTGGAAGAACGAAACACTACGATTACTTTGATCGACTAAAATTAACAAACAACTAGCACAAATGATGTAAATAAAACTATAACGAGCCTTGGGTGCAATTGGTTTGCATTTCAAGTTATCCAATAATCATTGAGTAATTATCCTATTATAATGTATTGACCACATAATGTGGAGAGCTTGTCAACACCTTTCGACCGTGGAGGCATCTCTCACCTCTCCTGGGATATTACTAGAATGGCAATCGACACTAGTCAATAGCCCTTACCCTTGGGTCACTCTAAACGATCATCATCATGGAATATCCTGAGGATAGCAATAAACATGGAGACCTAACACAACTAATATAATGTCCTACTAGCGAGAAACAAAGATATGGCACAACTATATTATCTAATAATGACTACAAGAAATTGGCCTTCATGATAGACGTCATTAGTGAGACACATCGATAATTACGCAAACTCATTCATATCCATCCTAAACCTAAGAAATTTCATCGATCGACCATTTCAATTAGTTTTCACCACTAATTACAATCTAACATCCATAAATAATAATCGCATTGACAAAGAGACAAAGTCTTCTGGATTTGGTTAAATAACACAGAAGATATTGAAAACGAGGCTGTTAGATTCTTCTCAAATCTTCTTACTGATGAACCTTTGGACCCATCAGGTATTAACACAGCTTGGATTCTGGATAATATCACACATGTAGTAAACAATGAAATGAATTCAAATTTACTCAAACAAATCAGTATGGAGGAACTAACTAACATTGTTCTTTCCATGGATAAACATTCAGCACCGGGACCTGATGGTTTTTACCATACATGTTGGGATATTATTATATTTGATGTCCTGTTAGCAGTGGAAGAATTCTTTGATGGTAAGGATATTCCCAAAGCCATTTCAGCAACTCAAATAATTCTAATACCCAAAAACGATGTCTGTTCCTCTTTCAAAGATTATAGACCTATAAGTTTATGTAATTTCTCAAACAAAATTTTCTCAAAAATACTCTCCACAAGACTTAAAAACTTTCTGGATATTATAATAAGCCCAGAACAGTCAGCATTTGTCTCTGGTAGAGAAATTACTGATAATGTTCTTCTCATGCAAGAATACACTAACCATATACACTCAAAATCAAAAGGTTATAATATGATCATAAAATTGGACATGATGAAGGCATTTGATAGGGTTTCTTGGGTTTTTATTTGGAAAAACTACTTCTTAAGCAAGGTTTTTCCAACACCCTAGTTGGGCTTATTATGAAGAACATCAAAGCAGCCTACTTTTCATTACTGATAAATGGAAGAACCGTTGGATTTTTTCCTGCTTCAAGGGGTTTAAAACAGGGTGATCATTTATCCCCCCTATTGTTTATACTAATGGCTGAAGCTTTTTCACAGAACCTTAACTTCCTATATCAATTCGGAAATGTTCAGCCCTATAAACTACCAGGGGGAATGAAAGTTACATCACATCTTTCCTATGCTGATGACACGGCAATTTTTTTAAAATACACTAAATAGGGCTTACAAACGATCACGTGTTTTCTGAAATCTTATGAATTGGATTCTGGTCAGAAAGTGAACTTTGAGAAATCCACTTTCCATATTTCAAAATACACACCAAACAGAATCATCACACTGATTAAAAGAGAAACAAACATGCTGTTAGGAACCATTCCATTTAAATATCAGGGATGTCCTATTTTCACTGGAAGGGTTAAAAATTCACTCTTTCAGAGCATGTTGCTTTCAATTCAAAATAAAATCAATCATTGGCATAATAAACTTCTTTCTCCAGCTGGTAGGGCAACACTAATTAGACATGTTTTGTCCTCAATGCCAATTCATCTTATAACTGTATTGAGGCCTACTCAACACATTATAAGTCAAATCCATAAAACTCTTGCTCGGTTCTTCTGGAAGAATACTTCAGGAAATCAACAGAAAAACAGAGTTTGGAGATCTTATCCCAAACTGTGTTTCCCAACAGAGGAAAATGGTCTTAATTTTAAAAATTTAAACACACTAACCAAGTCTTTCTCACTAAAAATGTGGTGGAAACTTCAAACTGGTAAATCTCTTTGGGCTAAAGTCATGTGGTCTATGAATGATACTCATAAAACTTCCAGAAGTTGGAAAAGAATTAAGGAGGTTCAAGACATATCCTTAAACAACACCACAGTCCTTCTTGGATCGGGTTCAATCTCTTTCTGGAATTCAAACTGGACCTCTATGGGACCTTTAACTGAATACCTAACTCATCCGACTATAATTCCTTATCAACACCTAACTGTGGCTGAATTCATTCAAAATAAAACATGTTTTTCTGACCTGATCAGGAATTCCCTACCTGATCACATATATCATCTGCTGGAATAGGAATATAAACTTTTTCCTGATTATGATGATATCCTCATATGGAAACCTTCTCAGACCGGAATATTTACTGTTAAATTAGCTTATGAATTAATAAGAGAGAAGAAAATGAAGATACCATCTTACACTCATCTGTGATCTAAATTCTTACCTAAAAAAATTAGTTTATTTAATTGCAAACTTTTAAATAGACTTATTGCCTTCCCAGATGTGCTAGAGGATTTTCAATTCCATCTACCTTCCAGATGTTGTTTCTATTTTCAGGAGTCTGAATCTATTCATCATAGTTTTAACTCCTGTGTGACAGTAGTAAAACTCTGGAAATTTGTGAACTCCACATTCGGATTGAACAATAATCATTTCCAACTTTTGTGGGATAGAATCTACTTTTACTGGAATGTGTCTTCCTCTGCTGGATCCTGTTTAAAGATCTTTCGAATTGTTCCTTGTGTTGTACTCTGGTACCTGTGGTGTGCCAGATGCACCTACATCTTTGAAGGAACAATCCCTGATATCATGCTCATTTTTAAACGGATTCTATATCACTTCAATGATACCTTTTTAGCATTCAAACTGGATTTCAAATGGGCTCTCTCCCATATTCCTATATTACTGAGGGAGAACTCTACAACACATAGACCAATCAGACTCATAAAGTGGTTACTACCTTCCAGATTCAAATTGAATACTGACGGCTCTTATCTTAGCACTGGTGGTGCTGGTATCAGATGTATAATTCGAGATCATTTTGGTCAGGTAACTAGAGCTCTTTCAAAATCCATCTTGGCTGACTCTGTTTTGCAGGCCGAAGCCTATGCTCTTTTGCATGGCATTCATCTAGTCAATGAACAAGGCATCAGGGGTATCGATATCGAACTGGATTCCAAAGTCCTATATGGAATGATTCATAAACAACTCAAGATTCCATGGAAATTGCTTCCACTGATGAGGGAGATATGGCATCTGTTACAAGGAATGGATTATTCTTTGCACCATATTTTCAGAGAGGCCAACGGAGTTGCCGACGTACTTGCAAAGATGGCGAGCCACGAGCAGGTAAATAATATTTATGATTCTGCAGGTCTGCCTAACTTAGTGGCTGGATACGTAAAGCTTGATGCGATTGGAACTCCTCATGTTAGATTAGCATAATTAGTTACTTATGTACTTATTTTCCATGTTTGACGCTGTTTGATCTTTAGGCTACAATAGGATTTTTGTATAGTTTTCACAGATCATCAGCTGAATTCTCAGAGGTAAGGTATTACGTCCCCCTCTTTTTCTGTATCTTTTATTTTAATTAATAAACGGGTAGGGGTCTGCCAAACCCCCCACCATCACAGGTGGATTTATTTTAAAAAAAGTTTTCTGGAAAAAAAACCTAACAAGTAATCAACTCACAATCAAAAACTAGTTGTACATCCTAGTCTAAATCATGCATTAATCACAAAATAAATTAAAAAATATAATTGATAATCAATACCACAAAATAGGATAAATCAAATCTCACAAATTCATACTAGAAATACTGCATGACTTTCTTACAGAGTAAACAGTCGATGGTATTACCAAAATCATCACAGGTTGATAGAGTCGCTGATAAAGGTTTTTCAAAAGGGAACCACAAAGGTCTTGTCCCCTAATGAAATGTTTATAGAAAATTTATATGCTTTACGAAACTTTGATTTCCCGTCCATACGTGGAAATGCACAAGACCCAAATTAAGAAGCAGCACCCCAATTAATCCAAGAAACAAGTCTTACGAGAAACAATCAAACATTCATGAATTAGTTGTTGAAAACAATTGTCGAAGACGATCACTTAAAGACTTTAAATTGGTTGGCGTTTATGCCTGTTGCAACTGTAACTTCATTCACTGGATAGTCTATTGGTAGTTTTTTTTAAAAAAAAGTTAAACCATCCGAGGATGGGGGGAAGATGTATTAGGCTCCCCTAACCCATAGAAATGGCAAATATGTCTAAAAATTCATACATGTATACAAAAGATCATCCTTATGATGGTCCAAGAGCAACCAGAAGCTCCTGAAGCAAAAATACTTGCTTTCAAAAGAGATGATACAACCAAAAAATAGCCTAAACTAAGCTAATGGTCATGAGCGAGAGAAGAGTTACTTTTTATATATACCATAGCGCTGTTTTCCATAAACAGGTCAGCGAATCGAAAAGTCGAAACACCAGTATGTCAGTGGAAAACCAGCAGAAATGAATATATAAAGAGACCCATAACACAGCGAAGCTCAAAGAAAGTTTTTAAGTGAGTAGGTGATTGGAATAGGTAACATGCGTGAGAGCCATTGGTCCGAATGATGGCTTGAGGGTAATCTCTTGTATGTCCGGGGCATTATAATCTATTGTTTGTCCGGGGCATTAAAGTCACGTCTGAGTCCAAGAGTATTGATCTGCAGGTCATCCAGTGACATCCAGAGGCATGCCCAGCCAACCTGATGCAAAAAAAATAGAGCAGAGTAGATTCCATTCCATAGTATTGAATAAAATGGGGATGTTACTCCTGATAAAGATCACGAAATCAAGAACCTACTCGAATAACAGGCAAACCAAGTCTTTCAAGAGATATAAGTCCTCTGAGAACTGGAGGAGCAGACTGGATATCTATATTACCTTGGAGATTATTCTCTAGTGAATATTTAGCAAGAAAATCCATAGCACAATTAGCCTCCCTATGAATGTGTCTAATTGGATATTTAAGATGCATGGGGTTAAGTAAACTGCAAATAGAAAAATTCCTCCAGGGGGCGATCATAGGATTATGGATAACTCGGACAGCAACTAAGCAATCTGATTCCAATTCACAATTTTCAATATCCAATTCTGCACATATTTCATATCCAAATTGAATAGAGATCAATTCAGCATGTAGTGGTGTTGTGGATTGGAAAATTTTAGTCCTCATTGTGACCACATTCCCAACCATATTCCTAACTACTACAGCCGAAGAGGACAAACCAGCCATTTTCCATGAAGCATCTGTATTGATCTTATATCCCAATGGAGGTTTCTTCAATATTACAGCAATTAAAGGTTTCCTCCTCTTGGGATAAATGTGAGGGATAATGTTAGACTCAATCCAATACTTATGCTTATCCAACTTACCAAAAAGGTGGTGCACAGTGAATATTTCATAGATGATGCATTTAATCTCTTGTATACAGGCTGTTGTGGAGAAAGGTTCATTTTCATATATGATTTTGTTCCTCTTTACCCACAGGATCCATATTGTAACAAGAAGGGAAGCAGTGATAATATTAGAGTGAATCTTAGTTTCAGCCTTAAAAGACAGGAAGAAATCAACTATGTTCTTCAGATTTTCCAAAAAAGGATGCTGAAGATTTATCAGATCACAAACTCTCTCCCAAACAGCAATAGAAGATGGACATGAATTGAAAAAATGATCTAGATTGTCTGTATGGTTCATGCACAACGGACACCTCGATGCAAATCGAAATCCAAACCTAGCTAATATATTATCGAAGGGGAGAATGCCATTCATTGCTCTCCATAAAATGACTGACATTTTCCTAGGGATGAAACTACTCCATACCTTGGAGAAATGTCTGATTCTAATTTTCCTCTGCCTGAAGGTGTGATATGCCGAACGTATTGTAAACATACCGTTAGTGTTTGGGGTCCAAATCAGCCTATCCTCATGGTGATACTCCAGTTCTGCTACCTACAATGTGGCAATTATATTGGTAGCCAGATATGGCTCCAGCTGTGGGAGGAGATTAGCTTTATTTTGTATGAAAACCCTAAGAGAAATATCCTCGAAGGGGATATTTCTCCCATCTGGCCATTCATAGAAAAGTGCCCCATCTCCAGTCCAATTAGAGTTCCAAAAGGAGCATTCCCCCAATCCATATAGTACTTTAGTGTATCTGTTTGCCATAGCAGTGATATGGCAAATTCTATTCCAAGTGTGAGAGTTTTTATATGAATTGGGAAGTGACCATATTAAAGAGGTCCACTGATTTTTATTAGACTGCAATTTCCACCACAATTTACATGAGAATGCATCCACTATAGCTTTTATATCTCTGAAACCGATGCCATTTTCATCTATTGGTAAACTCATGTTTTTCCAAGATCTCCATTTTTTCCTATCAGTATTATCTACTCCCCAGAAGAAATTGGAAGCTATTTTTTCCATTTTTCTTAACACTATTTTAGGAGGGCTCAGAACAGAAAAAATATGCGTAGGAATCGAAATTAGGCAATGGTTAATGAGTACTATCTTACCAGCACTAGTAAGCCATTTATTCTTCCAGTTGTTGATTGTCTTCTCCATCCTTTCGAGCAGAGGCTTGTAATATACCTGTAGATTACGACCATAGAAAACAGGAACTCCCAAATACTTGAAGGGAAAAGAACCTTGTTCCATTCCCAATGATCTCTTAATAGAGAGAATGGTCTGAGAGGGGGTTCTGTGTGAGACAAAGAATTCTGACTTCCCAAAATTAACCTTTTGTCCAGTAGTCAGCTCATATGCAAGTAGAAAGCTTTTAAACCTCTTCAATGATGTGGGTTTAGCATTGAGAAATATTGATGTGTCATCAGCATACATTAGGTGTGAGACAGGTGTACAAGACTGAGGTAAACTGAAATGTTGGAGATATCCAGTGTTAAAATTTTTTTTTAAACCTCTTGAGAAAGCCTCGGATAGCAGGTTATAAAGAAAAGGTGATAGGGGATCTCCCTGTTTTATGCCTCTAGAAGATGTAAAGAATCCTGAGGTGAGTCTATTAATTAAGACAGAGAAGTGGGCTGAAGCTATATTACTCATTATAATTTTAACAAAACTTCCATGGAAGCCGAAATGTAGAAGTACAGAGTTGAGGAAAGACCAGGAGACTCTATCAAATGCCTTTTGCATGTCAAGTTTTACAATTAAATTGTGGGCCTTTGATTTTCTGTTTAAAATTTTTTTCATTTCCTGCATTTGGAGAACATTATCAGTGATGTCTCTACCACTGATAAAAGCACTTTGTTCAGGAGAGATTAAGGAGTGCATTAAAGGTTTGATCCTTTCCATTAGCATTTTTGAAAGCACTTTATTAATAAATTTAGATAGACTAATTGGTCTAAAATCAGAGAAGGAGATTGGGATGGGTTTTTTGGGGATCAGGGTCAACCAAGTGCTAGATATGGCTTTTGGGATATTTCCAGTAAACAGAAAATCATTTGTAGCATCTAGCAAATCATTTTTAATGGTTTCCCAGAAGTTGGTATAAAAACCACCTGAAAAACCATCTGAACCAGGGGCACTACATTTGTTTAAATCAAAGACAACATGCCTAAGTTCCTGAACTGTAAACTGTTGGAGAAGGAGTGAGTTTTGCTTTTCAGAAATTACCTTTGGTATTTCCTTTAGAAAATAGTTAAAATAAGATCCTAATTTTGGAGTGGATTCCCCATTTAATAATTCTTTATAAAAACGAATCCCTTCTTCTTTAATCAAATTAGGATCTGAAATCCAGTTCCCTAACCCATCTTTAATTTTGCTAATTCGTGACCTAGCTCTTTTTTCCCTAATGGTATGGTGAAAATAACTAGTGTTAGCATCTCCAAACTTAAGCCAATTTAATCTAGCCTTTTGTTTTAAGAAAATGATGTTTTCTTTCTGAGCTCTAAGTAATAAAGCTTTGGATTTGTTCAGTTCAGCTAAGTCCTGCTCATTTTGAGACTGTTGAAAAATTATTTCCAATTCACTAACTCTTTCCTCAGCTTGGATTAGGTTTAGCTTTACATTCCCAAAACTGGTCCTGTTCCATTCTTTAATTACACACTTAAGCCTCTTTAGTTTAAAAATTAAACCAGACATTCCATTCAAAGGGGATAGTAAGTTCCAGTTTCTGATCACTAGTTCCTGAAACTCTTGTCTATTAGACCACATATCCTGATATCTAAAAGGCCTAGGAACCATTTCAGAAGCAGATTGTATAGACAATAGTAAAGGAGAGTGATCCGATGTAATCCGATTTAACACTTGGATTGAACTATTAGGGTATAATTCCAACCAGTCAAGATTACTGAGTCCCCTATCTAGTCTTTGAAAAGTGAGATCTTTACATTTTTCCTTAACACGGTTATTGCACCAAGTAAAGGAATTACCCACCGTTGTAATTTCATGCAAATCAGAATTATTAATGAAGTCATTAAATTGTTTCATGCTTTTATGAGGGGTTGTTTTCCTTCCTTTATATTCAGAAACTGAAGCCACTGTGTTAAAATCACCAATATATATGGAGGGTTCAGTAGGTGCAGTGCATAAGTCTTTCCAGAGAATTTCCCTCATATTCCTATGAACACTAGCATAGATAAAGAAGCAGTTCCAACTAACTGAGGTAGCTACTTCTGTTATTCTAGCTTGTAGATATTGATCTGATTCATTGATACAGGTTAAATGAAAGGATTGATTCCAAAGGATCCAGATTTTAGCAGTTTGAGCTGTGAGTGCATAATTAAAACCTAGGTCATGCATTAAAGTATTAACATGTTGTTTATCATGCCAAGGTTCGATCAGACAAAATATATCTATCTTATGATGCAACTTCAGAGTTTTTAATCTATCCATGGAAGATCCATATCCTCTAACATTCCACACTAATATGTTTCCTATGATTGTGTATCTAATCATTTAAAAACCATTGGGATTGCTTTGTGTGAGGATCTTAGCTTCCTAGGTTTGGCAGTAGAGGCTTTACTTATAATACCTATTGTCTCCTCACCTTTTTCACTACTGTCAGCTGATAATTTCAGATTTGGAATAGTTACCTTAGTGTGTACCTTAGTGTGTTCCTCCTTTGTGGATTGATCTGTTTCGCTTGCAGCTTCTGTTTGTACTTCATTCTGTGCAAGGACCAGATCAGGAATTGTTGATGTTTTTGTTGCTGATGTGAAGATTTGCTCCGGGTATTGATCATCCTGCTTTGTTCCTGGAGATTGTGACCCCTCTGTTGTGATTGCAAATATACCTGTTGTTGTTGGGGGGGCTAATTGCTCATGAGTTTCCAGAGATTCATGGACGACCTCGAAAATATCTCCATCCTGTTCGTCTTCATTCAAGACATCTAAGGCATGAAATGCATTAGAAATTGACACAGTATTTGGTATTGCTAGTTCTTCCACTAAGTGCATTTCTGAAAGTTTATTCTTTTTTCTCCAGAAAATAGTTGGAATAGGTTTTGAAATATCATCCAGAGAGTAGAAATCAGGTTTTTTCTTATGAGTATTGGTGAAAAGATTGAAATTGTTATCCTGGTGAGTGCCTGCTTGATTTCTTTGGTTTTGGAATTCAAATTCTTTTTGAGATACCATTAAGGCCGATGAACCTGCTGCCTTATCCTTAGCTGTATCTTCAGAATGTAATTGTTTCTTGGGATCTAAATGTTCCTGATTGTGACTATCCAATTTCCCAGTTTTTGTTTTTGTTTCTATAGACTTCCTCTTTAACTCAAGGTGTAAGAAATTGCCTTTATCCTGATTGTGACCAATAATCTTACAGTGAGTACAATAATATGGGAGTTCCTCATATTCTATTGGATAATCTGCAACCTTATTCCCTATTCCTACCACTATAGATGCTGGTAGTTGTGAAAGAAGATCTATTTCAACACAGACTTTAATTGCTGAAGGCCTAGTCAGAGCTGCAGTTGCAGCATCCATTTTTAAAAACCTACCTATCTGACTACTCATACCAATGATATCAGAGGTATTATAGAAGTGAAGAGGAAGTTTGTGAATCGTTACCCACGCCGGGACAATCGACGAATCAGCAGTAGGGGAGAAGTCTGGTGACCATTTCTGCACTTTCATCACAGCCCCTTGAATCATCCATTACCCCTTCATCCAGCATCGCTGGTAGTCTTCATGATCCTGAAACCTAATGAGCACATGACGATAGTCAATTGAACCAAGTTGAAATTTAAATTTAAAGCCAATGGATTTGAAAGCAGAGTGAAGATGCTCCATCGATGGTTTTCCCCTATTGAATTTTCCTACTAGTGCGTTCTGGTAGTGGGAAGCCAAACGTTCTCCTTCCTCTTGAGGAAGGATAAACGCAATCTTACCCTTATACTCAGTGACTGGGTGTAGATTAGGTGTGTCGGGAAGGGAAGTGAAAAGCGGTGGTGGCTTGGCTGTTAGGGCATGGATAAAGCTCATATTGGTGGCGATACCCAAATCCACAGGGGGATTGGGCGTCGGCAGCGTCATTAACGGCAGATGACCGTTAATGGCAGAACACAGTGAGAGGGAGGGAAAGAATGGGAGAAAGAGAAATAGTAGTGTGTTTTTCGCACCGTTGTCGCTAAATATTCGCACCTAGAAACAGTAATCGAAGCAGACTTTGTTCAACTCCATTCAGTGAATAAAAATAATAAAGAGTCCCACTTTAGGTTTCAAAAGTCCCACTATTGGTAGTTATTGACATAAAGAGATTTCCCATTAAAAAAGCAAATGTAAGCAGGGGCGGAGGCAGAAAACATCTATGGCGGGGGCTGACATGTGAAGAAAAAATTGTTTTCCCAATTTTTCCTTATATTAGAGGGGGCTGAAAATAATTTTTCAAAAAAATGTACTCCTGTATTTTCCTTAAATTTCATCCCGGCAGAGGGTGAAGCACCCTTCATCCCCTGCCTACATCTGTCCATGAATGTGAGAAAGATATGGAGAATATTAAACATTATTTTGAAAATTGAAAATGATAATGGAAAGAGATGGAGAATTTAGAGGAGGGGTATATGAAAAGTACGCAAAGAAATGTGATGGACGGCCGAGCAACAGAGAGCGGTGTATGAGCGATGAACGGCCAAGCGATGCAGAGTGGCACACGAGCGATGGACGGCCGAGCGACGGAGGGGAGGACCGAGTGACGGAGGGGAGGGCCAAGCGGCAGCGACGGTGGAATGGAGCTCTGGTGGGGGGAGAGGACTAAAGCGAGAGAAGATCTGAGTAATTATATTTCTGCCTTGGCATGAGTTAATGGGAAGAGAAAAATGCCTAACTAATTGGGTTTCTGCCTTTGGCCAAAGAATAAGAGCCCATTAAAAGCAATTCTATTTAGAATTGCCTTTAAAATGAAAAAGTGACTTGGGATAGCACATCCAAACTCATAAGTTCTTTTGGCCCTTTAAAAAATAAATTTTGAAGGTGGAACCATCTTTAATTAATTTGACCCGCCTTTAAAATGACCTAGGAGAGATTTGCGAACTCGGAACCCCTTCCGGACCTCAATTAAAGCCAGTTTTGATTTTTTTTAAACCGCTTTTTACCACCGCCTTTAATGGGTTGGTCTCTTCTTGTGAGAACTAGAAGATCGGGAAAACATATATCTTTTCTCATATCCAATTAATGGAGAAGTAAATTGGGGCCCCAAAATTAAATATCTACTCCCTCTGTCCCACCACTAGTGTAGGAATGACCTATTAAAGGCAGTTCTATCGGCAATTTAAAAGCACTTTTTTGGTGCCGTTAATGGTTGTGCCTTTAAAATAAGGCGGTTCTTGGAACCGGCGGTTCTTGGAACCGTCTTGAAATATTGAAATTAAAGGAAGTTAATAACCGCCTTAAATTAGCTCCAGGAACCGCCTTTAATTGGTTTCTAAACATGGAAACTAAGGTCTACCCGTCGTCCCTGTCCTCCTTTTTCTATTTCGGAAACTCTTCCTTTTCCAAACTCGGAAACTTATTATAACTATGTTTCGTCTCTTTATGAAAGAAAAAAATGTTTCCAAGCTCGTGTGAATTACCGGTCTCTCTCTAAAAATTTGTGGCTGAGCATTTAAGTGCCTAAAATAATTTTTGAGTTCAGAAACTATGTCGTTTCTATTGTTTTCGAGTTCGGAAAACTGTTTCTGACCTATGAAAAGTTACATAAAAGGGACGAAATAGTTTCCAGACTCAGAAACCTAGTCTATACTTTTGGTAAAAATTTTGTTTCATTAATATTACCAGCACAAAAACAGCCTCGATACACAGCCACAATTTAAATACAATACACGATAATATCTTGCCCCTAAAAAAATCTATAGATAACGCTAACCAAGCAATAATATATATATAGGAATATAAATAGCTACAAATATTTTCCGACATTTCTAGGTTCATTTTTTTATCTAACTTGAGTATCCCTATCAATATTGGGATTTACCAGTGTGTGTGACCGATAGAGAATTAGATGTCGAGCCAATGAATTCTGCACATTGTTGATATTTTCTTGCGAGTAGGGTTTCCAATACTTTTTAAAAATTTGAAAATAACATTATAGTATTAAATATTTAGCAAAAGTTAGGAAAATTACCACATTCAAATGTAAAAAATACCTGGTCAAGTTCAAGTTCATCTTCCTTGACTTTCCCAAGTTTGAACCTGTTTCTTGTACTATATGCAAGAAACATAAATTATTATTACTAATGCATCAAATAATTGAGTATAGTATTTAGGAAATTAACATATTAGTAGACCACCTTGATTTTGACCACGTGAAATGAATAATTTGTTTGCTCACTATTTTCCAAAATCCTAACGAATGCATCGGGCAGTTAGAAGTGGAGGGGATCCATCCAATACACTTGCTTCTTTGCAGGTACTATCAATATTAATCTCCAATGGTCCCTGAAGAAGAAAAATTATTTATTCTTTAAAATTTATGGAAACAATGTTGGTAAATAAATTGAACGTAGTAAATAATCTCTCGATGTATAGCACAATGAAAAGCATCTTATCCTTCCAGCCTAGGAATTTTTTACTGTAGTCGATCCTCTCTTGTTTTGCACAACAAATTTCCAGTATCATCACCGGGCACATGTATGCAATCCATCCCTTCTTTTGAGTACTCGTAAAAAAATGTAAGTGGACAATTTCGCAGTGGGTAACATGTGTAATAATGTTTAGTGTAATTAAAATCAAATTTAGTAATAAAATTAATAAAATCACTCACAAGGTGTTGATCGACATCATCGCTAGATTAACCTGCTCACATCTCCAAAAGGTCTTCAAAATAACTCCATAACGCCATGAATTCACGTTTGCATCCGAATACATATTCATTTCCCAAGAATGTGTATGTTGAGTTTCGATCATGGGGTTGTAGAAAATTATAAAGGACGCATACAAAGCCAGGCATGTCTCGAGGTACGTTGGCTCTTGCCAATGGAGGTCTAACCCTAGTCCGCGCTGTTGGCACCGGTTTGGGTGTGTTTTTGACTTGTTTTGGTGTTATCTTCACCGGTTTTGGTGAAGGGGCCTTGTTTCCTTCAAATGTCAATCCTCGATAGGATTGACATATATAAGTCTATGGGGCCAAGTAAGGAACATTCCCCAGGAAGGACCAGCCTTTTTGTATTCCCTATCCGGGATTGGCAAAGGTGCACCCATCACCAAAGGATTCTCCAACAAAACCCTTGAAAGACCTTCCACAATTGGTTTGGAGTGATGATGTTTCATTGATTCATGCAAAACTCCATCGGCTACAAGTAGTGGCCAACCAGGTATGCCTTGCTCAATGTCTACGTCACACGAACATGATTTCTAAAACACACACAAACATAGCCAATAAATACCAAACTTAATTGAAAGGGTCATAATTGAGAAAATGATTCTTTGTACCTTTTTTCAATTGCAAGTGTGGCATTGTCTAGGTCACCGGGTTTGAACAATTGCCTATCAATTCTTGGATTTTGAACAATTTCCCACGACTTACCTTAACATCCCTGGGAGAGTTTTGTGAACCCCTAGATGGCGGTGTCCAATCAGGCATTAACTCCTCTAAATTGTCCAGAAGAACTAGCCCAATGTGTTGGACCAACTTCTGAATTACAAGATCTTGTTGCTCAGTTCGTGTGTCTTGGAGTTGGGCTATTTTTGCAACGAATGCACTTCCTTCTGAGGGTTCCACTCCATCGTAGGACCAAAAAATCCCTAATGCTTGCCATTGGGTCAAGAAACTACCCACACCCCTAACACTGCCAGGATGGTTATGTTTTTTCGCAGCTTCACAAAGGATGTCGTGTTTATCACATGGAATAAATTCCAGTCGCAATTGATCATTCTTCAATTTTTTCTATGTGAAAAAATAAATAGATATATAAATTTTTTATTTCGATATAAACTAAATATAGTTCAAATTAATAATGTTTCACCTAAAAATTACGTACCACTCTTTCGGCAATTTGTTTCTCTTTGTCAGCCTTTGAGAAATAGATCGCCATCTAAATTTCATCCCCACTAATTGGTTGCACCAAATCCCTTGCCTCATGTTCCATAATACCTCCCCGCTATCACCATTTGTACATCTTGTTCTAGACGTTCCTTCACGAGCGATATTGCTGCTAAGTGAAAACCCCCACGACTCAATCGGTGAGGAATTGTTTTATCCCCGACAACACAATGTTTTTCATCCCTTGTACCCTAAGTAGGATGTTAGAATCATGTTAACTCTACATACATTTTAATGTACATAATTAATCACAAAAATAATTTGTACTTGTTTTTACTAATGTTTTTACTATTTTCCAATGCCCTTTTCTTGTGAATCTCCCAGCTCTCAGGTAGAATGTGCGTGTAAGTTGCCCATGGGCGATCACCTTTATTATCGCTATATATGTAATCTCTGGACAAAGTGTATTTATGTTCATGCCAACTCTTTGACATCATGAACATTGCCTTCTTTCGCAAAGCACCCACATCTTGTGCTTCAATTTGAAAAGGCCTCTACGAGAATTACAAAACACAAGGATATGAGGAGGAAGAGTACATGTGAAGATAAATTATAGAAGATAGAGTAGGGAAAATGATTCACTAGCTAAATTGCATTCCATCCACAACATGTCTTTGTAATCATTTGGGACATCATGGCAAGTATCGTAGCAGATATCTACCTTTGTTCTGCCGACCTTTTCTACCCAACTAGACCATTTTGTGCGTTGCTCCGACACACAATTTCCTAACTTGTTGAAAATTAATGACGTTAATCTTTCCTAGACATTTTACGTTCTAATGCTCTACAATGAGTTCAGTGTTTTCCTACATCCCCCAAATTGTTGTCCACATCCCACGTCGTCTCCATTGTTGGGGGATTGACATTACCGGACTGTGACACATTGTCACGAGTCTATTTCCTAGTTTCCATTTTTATTGCTACATTTACAAATGGGCGAACAATTTCAAGGGACCTCCAACTCTTTCCATTTTACCCTTTTGGCCCCCCAATTTTGTTTCAATCACTTTCATCCCTGAAGTAACCAAACTGTTGAATTGTAACTGTCTCGTCAAAATGTCAGGTGATAGTCAAACGTCAATTTTAAGGGTAAAGAGTAATTTCTCATTTCCCTTTTTTATTTTCACTTTTCTTTTTTATTTATATTTTCTTCTTTTATCCTTTTCCCTTTCCTTCTTTTCTTCTTCTTTCCGATGTTGATCCCTCATTAGTCCCCATTTCCTTCTTTTTTTTGCTCGTCGGTGCCCATCTCTCATCAATATGTAACCTTAGTTGTTTCTAAAAACCCCACCAATCTGAAGCCCTCATCAATCTCAAGCAACCGTTTCTGAAACCCTCATCAATCTCAAGTTGTCGTTCGAACTGTGAAACCCTCGTTGAAGGTGGTGGTACCGAGGAGAATCGATGGTGCTTCCTAAGTGTGTGTTTACTGATTGCAGTACTGATTGACGAGGTTAGAGTGGTGGAGTTGGCCAAGGAAGTTGACCTCAGTGATCCATTCGCAGGGGCCCTGGAGGTCGTCCTTGTTGAGAACCTTGATGGCAACAGGGAACTGATTTCTTTTTGTTGGTGTTCTTGCTGTAGGGTTTGGTGCTTATTGAGTGTGTGTTTGTGTGTGTGAAATAGAGAGAAAGTGAAGAAATGATAGAAACTTTTGGAAAGGTTGGAGAAGAAGGATATGCGGGGATGAGCATTGAAATTTTGGAACTTGATAGTGCTAGTGGTTGGGAGAATCAGTGGTGGTGGTGGTGATGTGGCTGAAAATTGGTGGTGGTGACTGGAAGCGGAGGACAGCAGAAGGGAGGACGGCGGTGGTGGTGATTAAAGAAATGAAAAAGAGGAAAACAATTGAATAAAATGAAAAAGAGAAAAGAGAAAAAATGATTAAAGAAAATGGAAAATGAAGAAAGGAAAAAAATTGAAAATACTAATTTGCCCTTAAAATTAACATTTTTTACCAAAGTTAGCGCTTTGACCGGACGGAAGGGTTACGATTCAACACTTTTGTTAGTTCAAGGACAAAAGTGATAGAAAAATAAATTAGGAGGCCAAAAGGATCAAATGGAAAGAGTTGGAGGGCCCCTGAAGTCGTTCACCCTTTACAAGTATACCAAAAAATAGCTTAACCTCAAACAAAAATAAGTTACTAATATTTATAGAATGCCCAAAATATATAAGATGAAATTTTGTACTAAACCCTAGAAAAGATCATATACAATAGACGATGAATTTACCATTTAAGATCATGAAGCAAAAAAAATTTGTAATCAACACAACCTTGCAATTTACCTATCATTTAAGCACACTGATACATAGATCAATCAATTATACTAGCGCTATACCATTTATTATCAATTACCTTGCTTTATTTTATCATCCACTGCCATGAAGGCAACCCCTAATATTATACATAACTTATTTTTAATAACAAACCACACTTAAAATAGAAGCCATAGGAATCACAAAATCCAAACCCTAGCTAACATTAACAAGTTAATATTTGAAATTGCTCATTTATTTTTGAAAACCCTAGCATTTTATTGGAGACTAGATTTAACTTGTTGATCAATCAAAGGGTATGAAACACTTCTCCATAGCTTCTACCTATATTAAAAAAACCACGTTGAAAGTAAAAATTTGAAGAGGGAATTTGGAGTAGAAGTGATGTAGACATACCTCAAATCATCCACGCTTGAAATGAGAGGTTTGATGTTGAAATGGATTGATGAGTAGGGGTTTGAAGGTTTTTTGGAGGGGGGAAAAGTGGGAAGCGTGGGTGTTTTAAATAGGAGTAAATGCCCATTTGAAACCCTTTCCCAGTTTTTAATTCCCAACTTAAAGGGTTTCAGAACTCGGAAACATATTTCCCGACTCGGGAATATTTTGTCTCTACTATGTGTGGTAGACTAAATGGGTTTTCGAGTTTGGAAACCCTTTTTGGATTTAAAAAAATGAAAAATGGGCAAATGTTTAAATCCCCCAAATCAAAATTGATTTGTTCATTCTCCTAAACCCCACAGTCCCAAAATCCCCAAACTCTTTCAGAAATTTCACAATCCAAATCTCCCAAACCAATTCACCATGAGTCACAAGAGCACCGCCTCTAAGTCAAAGGCAAGCAATCGTAGTTATTGTCTGATCATGAAGATTGGTCAATCGAAAAAGTTCTTCAATGACACAGTCGAGCAAAGGTATGTTGGTTTTTCGAAGAGAAGGGTTATTAATTTGAAGGTTATATTATCATCGGACATTGAGGAGTTAGGACTAGGGTATTTGCTAGCACATTTTAAAACCCAACATTTGGAGAAAATACTTTGTATGGATGAGCCTGTTCACACGGATGAAGTGATTCAATTTTATGTGAATTTGGGTCAGAGTAGCAACAATAGAGATATGAATAAGGTTAATGGGAAAGAATTATCTGTGACTACGTATACAATTTACGCTGCCCTAGATTGCCCCTACACCACCGCCAAGAAATTTAGGCCCGATGACCCCAATGTCCCCCTTCATATATATCACACACATGTTTGGTCGGGTGTGAGCGACGCTACTCCCCTTTGTCCCATAGCTATGGCTAGGAAATATTTTAAGATATTAGGAGCTAATGCGGGGAAAGCGGAGAGTTTTGATTTTGGTCAATTAACCGTAGAGGAGCGTCTGGTTTATGAGTGGATATTCCCATATGTTTTCACCGCGGGTGGCCATGTATGCGAGCCGACTATTTATAAATTCATGATGGTTTACTACGTCAAGGAAGGTAGAAAGACAAACCTGGGCTTCGCCATCATCTCTTTCATGCTGAAGGCCGCACAAACAAAGAAAAAAATCTTTCTTACGATGGTTCGATAAACGCTATGATAAAGAAGGCGGGCATAATTCTACAGGATAAGCTTATGAGGATGGACTACTATGACAAGAATTGGTTCCAACACAAGAACCTCTATCTAGGCTTTGACAACAAGTGGGCCTACCGTGAAATACCAGGTCAAAAAGTTAGGATTTCCAAGAGGGATTGTGAAGCGGAAGAAGAAGGAGAAGAGGCATCAAGCTCCCGTAAGAGATTGAAAATTTTACTTAAGTACAATTTAAAATATTTAATTTTAATATCTATTTAACATTTATGTATATTGATTCAGGTACTGGCAGCAGTTGGAAGGCTGGGTTGACCAAGTACTTTGATTGTATGTGTGCGGACTTGACCGAGACCCACGAAATGTTGACCCACCCTCATACCCAACATGTCGCATTCCTTGTTTTCGAGTTCGTAAGCAATCATTTTAAAAGGCGGTTGGTCATAATCGCCTTTAATTAGGGTTAATTAAAGGACGTTTATGCCTTGAACCACATTTAATTAGGGCTAATTAAAGGCGGTTCATGGAAAACCGTCTTAAATCAACCAAAAAACCGCCTTAAACATGGGTTCGGTGACACGAAGGGAGGTTTCCAACTTTGAAAATGTACATTAAAGGCATTTTTCAGCTAACCACCTTCTATTCCTGCCTTTAATAGGAGGCTCTTCAATAGTGCACTATAAATTGTTTACTTACTCTTTAAGAATTAAACTTTGAAAACTTTTGATCTCAAAAATGAAGTAATATATAAATAATAAAAATATAATTTGTTTGTCTTGTTTTAACCTCTATTTTCTAAATATCAGTTTTTTTATGTGGCATTATTGTAGGTAACTAGAGATATTTATAGTTCAACATACTTTTTGAATACCGTAAAAAATAATAAGCAATTTATAGTGAGATGAAGGGAGTATTTAATAGAATCAATGGGGCTATCTTTACAAATATCCGAGTATAAGTTGAATTCACATCCTAACCGTTTGCATTTGCAGACGTAATCTAATTTTAAATTTCAAGAGCTTTTACTAATTGGAATATTGAATTTTCATTCAAGTTTGTTTTATGAAATTTAAATTGATTATTTTTTTAAGGGTAATACTCAAATATAACCCTATATGTTGAATAAAATGCATATATAACCCTCAGTTATTTTTTAGTGCAAAAACGACCATGACTATTGAATAAAAGTGCAAATATAACCCTCTGACCACGATTCCTGCTTTGACTAATGAATTCCAGCCATTGACCCACTTAAAAATACTAAAATACCCTTATACCCTAAGCCTAAATGAGAAGGGAAATTATGCCCTCTCCGCCAACCACCACCACGTACCACCACCCCCCACCCGCCTAAC
The DNA here is from genome assembly GCA_037428765.1 of Rubia yunnanensis. Lineage (NCBI taxonomy): Eukaryota > Viridiplantae > Streptophyta > Magnoliopsida > Gentianales > Rubiaceae > Rubia > Rubia yunnanensis. The sequence goes on from CM075066.1 coordinate 19,197,678, forward strand.
TCCACCTCTACCGCCAGGCCACCACCACCACCCGCCAAGCTCTACCACCACCCGCCAGGCTCTACCACCACCCGTCTGGCTCTACCACCACCCGTTCTTCCATTCCCCCAATATCACTAGCGCCTGCTCCACCACCACCCGCTTGTCTATTCCCCAATCTCACCAACGAAGACGGTGTCGCACAAGCCACCACTGTTATTAGCCCTGCCTCACCAAAAAATTGAGATGCCGGGCCAAGCAATGAAACCCCCCTGAGCCCACCACCACCACCAAACCCACCACCACCACCAAAGCCCCGCCACCACCTGACCTATGTTCAGCCCCGCCAACATCAAACCCACCACCACCTGAGCCCTGCCACCACCATTCTTCCCTCCTCCGCCACCAAACCCACCACCATTCTTCCCTCCTGCGCCACCAAACCTACCATCATTCTTCCCTCCTCCGCCGCAAAAACAACCACCATTCTTCCCTCCTCCGCCACCAACCACCATTCTTCCCTCCTTTGCCACATAAACCCACCTCTGCCACCATTCTTCCCTCCTCCGTCACATAACCCACCATCATTCTTCCCTCCTCTGCCACCTAAACCCACCTCTGCCACCATTGATCACCATTTCCAATGCCGTTTAGCCAAATGCCAGACAATTGAGACCCACCACCCCCACAGATCACCGGCGAGAAGGCCATAAAACGGAGAAGATGAGGAAAATTCCAATTGGGAGAATGAAAATGGAGAATGAAAAAGGAGAATAAAAACAAAGATGAGAAGAAGATGAGATCAGAGAATAAATGGACGCTAATTGTTGCTAGTATTTGGAAACTTCGTTACGATCTTCACTTTGGGTCCAATATTTTGGCAAAGATTTTGATAAAAGGAAATGAAAATGTCTGTGGCCGAAGATGAGGAGAAGAGAAATGGCAGAGACAAAGGCTTTGGGAAAAGAGAGAAATGAAGAACATGGCTTTAGAGGTAGGAATGTAATTCCAATGTTTTCTTATTTTTTTTTATTTTTTTACAAATAGGTAAAATAGTCTTTTCATTGAATTCCGACCTTAAACTGCCGGAAAAGCTATAACACACAACCTAAATATCTAAGATTATATTTACACTTTTAATTATTACAGGATTATATCTGCACTTTCGCCAATTATATAGGGTTATGCACATTGCTCTTTTTTTAATCGATCATTCTAGTAGTGTCAATTTTTCGTATTGCTTTGTTTTGTGGTTGCAAGTGCTCTTATTTCATCTACGCATGCTCATATATGTTACGAGAAAGCGTTACATTTCCATTAATTCCTCTATCACATCCAATTCTGCACAAGTTGACTTTCGTCAATTGACTTAAAAAAAATTTGATCATTGATAATTATAATTGTGTATAAATACAGGTTATGAAAAATTGATATTTTAAAAATTCAAGCTATTACGAATCTAACAAAATCACATATGACAATATCCTAACTTATTTATCGATTCAAATTTGAGGTCAAAGTTAAACAATTTTGACCAAATAAATAGTTAAATTACAGAAATAACTGGACGGAAGTATGAAATGTCAACGAAGAAATAATATTTTATGATGACTACTAACAAGTAACAAAAAAGTTAACCCAACACGTAGTAGTTGCGTCTTAAAAAATTCATATTTGTGTCTAAGCATTAATTACATACTGCCTTATAAGTAGGCACAAACCTAGCTGCCATAAGTTTTGTGTGCATATTATGCCATCTTTCGTTCGTTGATTCATTTTTGTACGCATCACACACATATCACCTCGATCTCTAATACCTTGGAAGTATTGATCTTCTTTGATCTGTTGCCAAAGAAACAATGAAGCAAACACCGCATGTAGCCATGCTTTCATCCCCAGGAATGGGTCATATCATTCCAATGCTCGAGTTTGCCAAAAGGCTCATCCAAAAACACGATCTCTCTGTCACCCTAATCATCCCCGATTCCGGGCTCAATCCAAACGAGCAGAATTCATTCGTTGAATCGCTTCCGAAAGGGATCGATTTCATCCTTCTCCCAAGGCCTAACTTGGACGATTTGCAAACTGACAAGATCCTCCTTATCTTCCACACAATATCTAGATCTCTGTCATCGCTGCGCGACGCGATTAGGTCCCTTGTTGCAGGGAGAAATTTAGTGGCCTTGGTGGTTGACTTTCTGAGCACAGCCGCATTTGATGTTGCTCGTGAATTTGATGTTTCCCCTCATTTGTTCGTCCCGGCTAACGCAATGACTCTGTCGTTGCTGCTACACTTACCCGAGCTCGACGCGTCGGTTTCAGGCCCCTTCAAACACCTTCGCACTCCCATTCAACTCCCTGGGTGCATACCATTACGGGGCCAGGATCTCTTCAAGTCCTTTGAAAATCGTGAAAGTTTTGTATACAAATGGTGGGTTGACCAACCGAGGAGGTATAAAATGGCGGAAGGAATCATAGTCAACACATTCGATGACATGGAGGGTGAGACCATCAAAGCCTTAATGCAAGAACAAAACTGCGCACCGGTCTTTCCGATCGGGCCATTAGTCCGGCAAAGTGAGGAAACATGGAGTTGCACCGACGCCACAAAGATATGGTTGGATGGTCAACCGCAAGGTTCGATTTTATTTGTCTGCTTCGGAAGTATGGGGCTACTATCAAAGGTTCAAATTCATGAACTCGCATTCGGGCTAGAATTGAGTGGTGTAAGGTTTCTATGGGTGCTTGGGAGTTCAGATGCCAATCCTTTAGCATCAGTCCCACATGATTTTGCAGAAAGAATAAAGGGCAGGGGTTTACTGGTCTCGAGTTGGGCTCCACAAGCTCAGATACTCGCCCATAGCTCAACAGGCGGGTTTCTGACGCACTGTGGATGGAACTCGGTGCTCGAGAGCGTCACTAATGGCGTCCCGATGATCGCTTGGCCGCTTTATGCCGAACAGAAGATGAACGCTGCTCTATTGACCGAGGGTCTGAAGATAGCCATAAGGCCTCGAGTTAACGAGGAAGATGAGTTGGTGGAACGGGAGGAAATCGCGAATTCTGTGAAGGATCTGATGGAAGGTGAGCAGGGGAAAAATTTTCGCGAGCGTACTAGAAGTTTAAAGTCATCGGGGGAAGCCGCACTAGATGCTGACGGTCAATCCACGAAATCTCTGTTAGACTTCGTTCACTTCTTGAAGCCTAAGTAATTCGGTTCTATTATCCTAGTGTCCTATCAGTTCGTTACATTAAATCCCAGTTGTTTTGTGGTTGTTTTTGTATTGAATGATTTGGCCAGAGGTGTGAGATGTATAATAATAGTGCAGTAGTTTGGTTTTATCTCGTTTGGCGGTATAATGAAGGCAACGTACATGCTTATTTCTTTGATCTTATTATAAGAGTGTATTATTTTGGTTTTTGATAATTTCTTAAAGATGACATTTTAGAGCAAACTATAATAAACACTGTTTCATTGCGTGTAGCTCTGATTTTTAATCGTAGCAATTGTAGTAGAATAGAATAAAGATAGGTAAACTAATTTCTTACATGCTAGGATTCAGATATTTTATTTCTTGTACGAGTATACTCTTTGTATTCACTTATAAATATGAGTACATTGATGTGCACCATATAGCATGCATTAATTAATGTATTCGGTATAATAATTTGCATGTTTTACTTGTTGAATTGCTAGTTTTAGTTAGATTTATACGATAAAGAATTAAAATACTATTAGAAAACAAGTACATAGACACCGGTACAAATGTACCAGTATCGAAATACCGGTGCTGAAAATGTCATAGGCACTAGTATGTTAGTGATACCGGTGCTAAAAAAACTAAAATTCAGCACTGGTACACAAAAAACCAATGCCTATGCACTGAATACTGGTGCAACAAAACAAACATTCAGCACTGGTTCACAAAAAATCAGTGCCTATGCACTGAATACTGGTGCTACAAAATCAAAATTTAGCACCGGTACATAAAAAATCGATGCCTTTTAGCACCGGTAACACAATTTTGGGTCGCAGTGTAATTTTCCAAGAATTTATAGAAGTAATAATATTTACTTTCGAGACTCTTCCGTTCACATAATACATTCCCAAATTGCAGAGTTACGATCGTATATTATTGAATTGCATTTTAGTTCCGCCAATTTCGTGATTCGACGACTCTAATTTTCTTGGAGAGACCTAAGTGCAAAAGGTAAAAAATTTACTCATAACTCCAAACTGAAATCCGCTCGAATGTGATCCTACCATATACACCCTCATTGTATTTTCAATGCCTGTAAGAGAATATTTATCAAAAATATAGCACAAGAACATATCTATAATCCTTTCTAATTTCATTTTGTACCTTCCAAGTAATCAACCATAAGTTCCTTTAGAACATATACTAGCGATTTTCAATAATTCACCAAAACAATTATTTATTTTATATATTTATATTTAGGCAATAATAACAAAAATCATGTATTTTGGAGCAATGGATAATGGGGTAACACAATTTTGGGTCACAATGTAATTTTCCTAGAGTTTATAGAAGTAATTAATGTTGACTTTCGAGACCCTTCCGTTCACCCATACATACCCAAATTGTATAGTTGCGATCATATATTATTGAATTGCATTTTGGTTCCACCAATTTTGTGATTGACGGCTCCAACTTTCTTGGAGGGACCTAAGTGTAAAAAGTAAAAACTTTACTTGTAACTCCAAATTAAAATCGGCTCGAACGTGATGCTACCTTGTATACCCTCATTGTATTTTCCAAGTCCGTAACAAAATATTTATCAACAATCGAGCACAAGAACATATCCATACTATCTTCTAAGTAATCAACTCTAGATTACTATAGAACATGTAGTAACGCTTTTCAAAATTTCATCAAAAAATTAATTTATTTTCTATTTCTATACTTATGCAATAATAACAAAATTCATATATTTTGGTCATAAGGATAATGTTGTAACAAATATTTGAGTCATAGCATAATTTTTCAAAAATATATTAGATGCGCTTCATCCACCCATTGTACCTCAAATTTTAAAGATGAAATCATCTCTAATTTAATTACGTTTTGGTGTCTTCAATTTTGTGATTCGCCGCCTCTAAATTTCTTCTATGGACATAATATTAGCACCGGCATTGCTTTTCATTCATACTGGTGCTATGTTATGGCAAGTTAATGAATTTTTTGAATTTTCATTCCAAATTTTGTAGAGATTTTTTTAAATTATGGAATTTGGAATGAGCACTAGCATTAGTTACTTAGGCATCAGTATGTGTACCAGTGCTCAAAACGTGGAAAAAAATTCTCCAGTTTGCTCTCTGGAAAAAACGTGGAAAAAAACGTCAAACCAACCCTAAGCAGCTATGTTTCATATATTTAGGCACTAGTACGAGCATTTTGGGAACCGGTATTTGAACTGGCGCTCAACACTTAGAAAAATATTCCAATGTTTGCTCTCGGGTTCAATTTTTTTTCAAAAAACAACAGCCCTAAGCAGTTGCGTTTCAATTTCTTAGGCACCGGTATGAGCATTTTGGGCACCTGGATTTATATTGGTGCTCAACACTTAGAAAATATTTCCAAGGTTCGCTCTCGGGTTTAATTTTTTTAAAAAAAACATTCAAAGCAACCCTAAACAGCTACGTTTCGATTTCTTAAGCACCAGTATGAGCATTTTGGGCACCGAGATTTGTACCGGTGCTTAAAACTTAGAAACAATTTCCAAGGTGTGCTCTCGGGTTTAAATATTCTTTTTAAAAAAATATTCAAAGCAGCCCTGAGCAGTAGCGTTTCAATTCTTAAGCACCGGTATGAGCATTTTGGGCACGATACTAGTGCTCAACACTTAGAAAAAATAACCAAGGTTTGCTCTTGGATTCAATTTTTTTTTCAAAAAAACCCATTCAAAGTAGCCCTAAGTAGTTGCGTTTCGATTTCTTAAGTACCGGTATCGGTGCTCAACACTTATACAAAATTTCAAAGGTTTGCTCCCAGGTTCAATTTTTTTCCAAAAAAATCCATTCAAACCTAAGCAGTTGCGTTTCAATTTCTTAGGCACGGGTATGAGCATTTTGGGCACCGGTACTGGTGCTCAACACTTAGAAAATATTTCCAAAGTTTTCTCTCGGGTTCAATTTTTTTTCAAAAAAAAACATTTAAAACAGCCCTAAGCAGGTGTGTTTCGATTTCTTAGGCACCGGCATGAGCATTTTCACCGATACCGATGCTCAATACTTTAAAAAAATATCCAAGGTTTGCTTTTATGTTCATTTTTTTTCAAAAAAAACCATTCAAAAAATGTCTAAGCAGTTGCGTTTCGATTTCTTAGGCACATGTATTAGCATTTTGGGCACTAGTATCGGTGCTCAACACTTAGAAAGCCTTTCCAAGGTTTGTTGTTGGGTTTAATTTATTTTCAAAAAAAAACCTTTGAAAGCAACCCTAAGGAGCTGCGTTTCGATTTCTTAGGCACATGTATGATAATTTGGGGCATCAGTACTGGTTCTCAACACTTAGAAAAACTTTCCAAGGTTTGCTCCTAGGTTCAACTTTTTTCGAAAAAAACTATTCAAAGCAACCCTTAGCAGCTGCGTTTCGATTTCTTAGGCACATGTATGAGCATTTTGGGCACCAGTACCAGTGCTCATCCATCAGAAAAGGTTTCCAAGGTTTGCTCTTGGGTTCAATTTTTTCATAAAAACAATTCAATGAAGCTCTAAGCAGCTGAATTTTGATTTCTTAGGCACCGGTATGAGCATTTTAGGCACCAGTACCGGTGCTCAACACTTTAGAAAACATTTCTAAGGTATGCTCTCGAATTCAATTTTTTTCAAAAAACCAATTCAAAGAAGCTCTAAGTAGCTACGTTTCGATTTATTAAGCACCGGTATGAGCATTTTGGGCATCGGTACCGGTGGTTAACCGTAAAATATGAACGTATGTCTTCATTGATTGTACAAAGGTACAATATATAGACAGCATTTACAGAGTCAAGTAAGGTAAATGATTCTGTCTAAGGTAGAATTCTATCTAAGGTATAATAATATTGCAGAAGATATTCACAAAATATCTCCTACACTCGTTCTTAAGTTGGATCATGTGGATCTCGAATGCCCAACTTACCAAGCAAAGTCTGAAATGTCTGTCGTCCAAGTGCCTTCGTAAACAAATCTCCTGGCTGGCTAGCAGTCCGAATATGATAAGTAACCATAGTACCAGACTGTATCAAATCACGAACAAAGTGACAATCAATATCAATATGCTTCGTCCTTTCATGAAAAATTGGATTGGCGGCAATATGAAGTGCAACCTAACTATCGCAGTACAAACACATGGGAGTAGGATGTGTCACTCCCAACAAACGAAGAAAGGACTTGAGCCATAACAATTCACAACATGCGACTGTCATAGCCCGGTATTCTGCTTCAGCTGAAGACCAAGAAATAGTGGGTTGTTTCTTCGTCTTCCAAGAAACTGGAGATTCTCCAATCATCACAAAATATCCATTCAAAGACCTCCTAGTGATTGGGCAAGCAGCCCAATCGGAATCACAAAATGTTATAAGCTGAAGAGAAATCTTAGCAGATAGAAACGAACCTTGACCAGGATGACTCTTCAAGTAATGCAGAACACGCAAAGCCGCATGCCAATGCGCCAAATGTGGTTTCTCCATGAACTGGGCCAAGGTATAGAATGAATAGATAAGCTCAGGATGAGTGATGGTAAGGTAAATGAGCTTCCAAACGAGTCTGTGATACTGCGCAGAATCAACAAACAAAGGACCACCATCTTGCGCCAAATTGTGTTGTTCCATGGGAAAATTTGTGGACTTAGTTGCCAATAAGCCAGTGTCAGACAGAATATCCATGGCATATTTCTACTGATAAAGAAACATCCCATCAGGTCGACGAGCTATCTCAATGCCTAAGAAATTCTTCAGAGCACCAAGATCCTTCATATGAAAACAAGAACACAAATACACTTGGAACCTGGTCATCATCTCAGGAGAGGAACCTGCAATGATAAGATCATCAACATAAACCAATACATGAAGAGAAACTCCATCCTTCAAGTAAGAAAACAAAGAGTAATTTGCCTTACTCTGAACAAACCCAAAGAGACGGAGAGCTGCTGCCAATTTAGCAAACCAATTCCGCGGAGCCTGGAGTAAACGGTAAAGAGATTTCGTAGCTTGCAAACTAACTCAGGTGCTGTAAGTGTATAACTAGGAGGCGGAAGCATGTACACCTCCATCTCAAGATCACCATGTAAAAATGCATTGTGAACGTCCATCTGATGAATATCCCAACCACGAATAACAGCAACAGCCAAGAGAAAATGAACATAACTCATCTTGGCAACAGGAGCAAATGTTTCAGTAAAGTATGTCCCCTCAATTTGACGATTACCCAGAACAACCAAACAGGCCTTGTAACGGCTAATAAAACCATCAGACTTAAACTTAGTCCGATAAACCCACTTACAACCAATAGCTTTCTTTTCAGGGGGAAGATGATCAAGAACCCATGCATTATTACGCTCTAGGGCATTGATCACATCGTACATAGCCGCACGCCAATAAGCATGGCGATAAGCATTAGAAAAAGTAACCGGATCAGAAACATCTATCACTGCAGCTAAAAGTCTAGAATGCAAAAAAAAAATTTACTACAAGAAACATAATCAGCGATAGGGTAACGCGTACCTAAGGACAGTGAATCTGAGGATACGGGATTAGTAGAGGGGATAGTAAATGTAGTCTTTCAATTTAGCTGGAACTGGAAGAGGCCGAACAATCAACGCAGAGCAGGAGATGGCGAAGGGCTCGGCGGAGCAGGTCGGCGTCATCTGGCAACGACATAACATCCGACTGGAGCAGCTGGTCAGGGATATGAATGATGAAAATGACAGAAGCCTCGGTCATGGAATCAAGATTTTAAATCCCAACATGATTAATCGGATCATTTCGGACACAGGCAACGACAATGTGTGGAGCAGCGGCGTGCGGTGGAATAGAGCGGCAGTGCGAGTGGCCCGGAGTGGTCTAGAGCGGGAGAGCAGTGGTCTGGAGCGACGGAGAGCAAAATGTGGCGGTCCAGAGCGGTGAGCGGTGGGATGGAGATAGAACGAGGTGGAGGCGCAGGCTTCTCGGCGACGATGGCTGTGAGTAACACGGCAGCGGCCGACGGATTTCAAAGGAATGAGCACCGGCAGCAGTACCGATTCTAAACACTTAGAAAAATTTTCAACGGTTTGCTCTCGGGTTCAATATTTTTCAAAAAAACTATTCAAAGCAGCCCTAAGCTGCAGCGTTTCAATTTCTTAGGAACCAGAATGAGCATTTTGGTCACTGGTACCAGTGCTCATCCTTTAGAAAAAGTTTCCGAGGGTTGCTCTCGGGTTCAATTTTTTTTCAAAAAAAACCATTCAAAGAATTTCTAAGCAACTGCGTTTAGATTTCTTAGGCACCGATATGAGCATTTTGAGCACCGGTACCGATGCTTAACACTTATAAAAAATTTTCCAGGGTTTGCTCTCGGGTTCAATTGTTTTCAAAAAACCTATCAAAGCAGCCCTAAGTGGCTGCTTTTCAATTTTTTAAGTACCAGTATGAGCATTTTGGGCATCAGTACTGGTTCTGAACACTTAGAAAAATTTTCCAATGTTTACTCTTGGGTTTAATTTTTTTTTTTTAAAAAAACCATTTAAAGCAGCTCTAAGCAGTTGCGTTTCAACCCTGTATGAGCATTTTGGGCACCGGTACCGGTGCTCAACCCTCAGAAAAAATTTCCATGGTTTCCCCTCGGGTTCTTTTTTTTTAAAACATTCAAAGCAGCCCTAAGCAGCTGCATTTCGATTTCGTAGGTATGAGCATTTTGGGCACCGGTACTGGTGCTCAACATTTTGAAAAAATGTACAAGGTTTGCTCTTGGGTTCAATTTTTTTTTTATAAAAACCATTCAAAGTTCCCCTGAGCAACGCGTTTCGATTCTTAGGCACCGGTATGAGCATTTTGGGCACCAGGATTTGTACCGTTGCTCAACATTTAAAAAATATTTCCAAGGTTTACTCTCGAGTTAAAAAAAACCATTCAAAGTAGCCCTAAGTAGTTGTGTTTTGATTTCTTATGCACCGGTATGAGCATTTATAGCACCGCTACCGATGCTCAACACTTTGGAAAATTTTCCAAGATTTGCTCTCTGATTCAATTTTTTTTCAAAAAAACACCAGTCCAAGCAGCCCTAAGTAACTACGTTTTGATTTCTTAGGCTCTGGTATGAGCATTTTGGGCACCAATACTGCTACTCATCATTTAGAAACAAACTTCAAGGTTTGTTTTTGGGTTTAATTTTTTTTTTTACAAAAAACAATTCAAAGCAGCCCTAAGCTGCTGCCTTTCGATTTTCTTAAGCATTTGTTTCATAATTTTGGGCATTGGTACCAGTTCTCAACACATAGAAAATATTTCCAGGATTTGGTCTCAGAGTTATTTTTTTCAAAAAAAATCATTTAAATCAACCCTAATTAGTTGTGTTTCGATTTCTTAGGCACCAGTATGAGCATTTTGGGCACTGGTACCGGTGCTCAACACGTAAACTAAATTTCCAAAGTTTGCTCTCAGGTTTAATGTTTTTCAAAAAAAAACCATTCAAACCAGCCTTTAGTGGCTGCTTTACGATTTCGTAGGCACCGGTATGAGCATTTTGGGCACCGGTACTGTTGCTCAACACTTAAACAAAATTTCCAAGGTTTGCTCTTGGGTTCAATTTTTTTCATAAAAAACCATTCAACTTTCTTAGGCACCGGTATGAGCATTTTGGGCACCGGTACCAGTGCTCAACACTTACAAAAAAATTTCAAGGTTTAGTCTCGGGTACAATTTTTTTCAAAGAAAACTATTCAAAGTAGCCCTGAGTAGCTGCATTTCGATTTCTTAGGCACCGACACGAGCATTTTGGGTACCGGTACCGGTGCTTATCCCTTAGAGAAAATTTCCAAGTTTTGCTCTCGGGTTCAATTTTTTCAAAAACAAACTATTCAAAGAAGCTCTAAGCAGCTGCATTTCGATTTCTTAGGTACCGGTATGAGAATTTTGGGCACTGGTACCGGTGCTCTACACTTAGAAAAAATTTCCATGGTTTTCTCTCGGATTCACTTTTTTTTAAAAAAAAAACATTCCTAACAACACTAAGTAGTTGTGTTTCGATTTCTCAGGCACCGGTATGAGCATTTTGGGTACCGGTACCGGTGCTCATCTCTTAGAGAAAGTTTCCAAGGTTGGCTCTCGGGTTCAATTTTTTTCAAAGAAGCTCTAAGCAGCTGCGTTTCGATTTCCTTGACACCGGCATGAGCATTTTGGGCACTGGAACCGGTGCTGAACACTTCAAAAAAATTTCCAAGTTTGCTCTTGAGTTCAATATTTTTTCAAAAATAAAACCATTCAAAGCAGCCCTAAGCAGTTGCGTTTCGATTACTTAGCATCGGTATGAGAATAATTAGCACCCGTACAGGGGATCATCAATTAGAAAAGATTTCCAAGGTTTGCTCTCGAATCAATATTTGTTTTCAAAAAAACCATTCAAAGAAACCCTAAGTAGTTGGGTTTCGGTTTCATAGGCACCGGTATGAGCATTTTGGGCACCGGTACCGGTGCTCAACACTTAAACAAAATTTCCAAGGTTTGCTTTCTGGTTCAATTTTTTTTCAAAAGAAACCTTTTAACCCTATGCAGCTGCGTTTCGATTTATTTGGCACCAGTATGATCATTTTGGGCACCGGCACCGTAGCTCAACACTTAGAAAATATTTCCAAGGTTTGCTCTTAGGATTAATTTTTTTTTCCAAAAAAATCACTCAATGCAGCCCTAAGCTGCTGCGTTTCGATTTCTTTGGCACGTGTATGATAATATTAGGCATTCGTACCAGTTCTCAACAATTAGAAAAAATGTCCAAGGTTTGCTCTCGGATTCAATTTTTAAAAAAAACAAAATCCATTCAAAGCAACCCTAAGTAGCTACGTTTCAATTTCTTAGCCACCGGTATGAGCATTTTTAGGCACAGGTACGGGTGCTCAGCACTTCGAAAAAATTTCCAAGGTTTGATCTCGGGTTCAATTTTATTTTTAAAAAAACCATTCAAAGCAGCCCTAAGCAGCTGCGTTTAAATTTCTTAGGCATCGGTGTGAGAATTTTTAGCATCGGTACCGGTTCTCAAAACTTAGAAAAAATTTCCAAGGTTTGCTCTAGGGTTCTTTTTCATTCAAAAAACATAACCATTCAAAGCAGTCCTAAGCAGTTGCATTTCAATATCTTAGGCGTTAGTATGAGCATTTTGGGAACTGGTACTTGTGTTCAACACTTAGAAAAAAAATTCAAGGTTTGCTCTGGGGTTCAATTTATATATTTTTTAAAAACCATTCAATGCAGCCCTAAGCAGCTATGTTTCAATCTTAGGCACCGATATGAGCATTTTGGGCACTGGTACCGGTTCTTAAAAATTAGAAAAGTTTCCAAGGTTTGCTCTCAGGTTAATTTTTGTATAAAAAAAACCATACAAAGCAGCCCTTAGCAGTTGCATTTCGATTTCTTAGGCACCAGTATGAGCATTTTGGCCACCAGTGCCGGTGCTCTACACTTAGAAAATTTTCCAAGGTTTTCTCTCGGGTTCAATTTTTTTAAAAAAAAACCATTCAAAGCAGCACTAAGCTGACCGGTATGAGCAATATGGGCACCTGCACTGGTGCTCAACACTTAGAAATAATTTCCAAGGTTTGCTCTCAGGTTTAATTTTTTTTTCTCAATAAAAACCATTTAAAGCAGCCCTAAGCAGTTGCGTTTCGATTTCTTAGGCACCAATATGAGCATTTTGGGCACCAATACCGGTGCTCTACACTTAGAAAAAATTTCCAAGCTTTTCTCTTGGGTTTAAATTTTTCAAAAAAAAATTCAAAGTAGCCCTAAGCAGCTGCGTTTCAATTTCTTAGGCACTGATATCAGTATTTTGGGTATCGGTGGTGGGACTCAACACTTAGAAAAATTTCCAAGGTTTGTTCTTAGGTTAAATTTTTTTAAAAAATGATTTAAAGCAAGCTCAAACAGCTACGTTTCGATTTTCTAAGGCACCCTCATTGGAATTTTTGGCACCAGTACCGGTGCTCTACACGTAGAAAAAAATCCAAGGTTTGCTCTCGGGTTCAATCTTTTTTTTTAATAAAAAACATTCAAAACAGCACTAAGAAGCTGTGTTTCAATTTCTTAGGCACCGGTATGAGCGATTTGGGCACCGGTACCGGTGCTCAACACTTAGAAAAAAAATTTGAGGTTTGCTCTGGGGTTCAATTTTTATTCAAAAAAAACCACTCAGAGCAGCCCTAAGTAGTTGCGTTTCGATTTCTTAGGCACCGATAGGAGCATTTTGGGCACCATTAGCGGTGCCCAACACTTAGCAAAAGTTTCCAAGGTTTGCTCACGGGTTAATTTTTTTTAAAAAAAACCATTCAAAGCAACCCTAAGTAGCTGGATTTTGATTTCTTAGCCACTGGTATGAGCATTTTGGGCATCAGTATCACTTAGAAAATATTTCCAGGGTTTGCTCTTGGGTTCAATCTTTTTTCAATAAAAACCATTATAAGCAGCATTAAGCAGTTGCGTTTCGATTTCTTAGGCAATGATATGACCAATTTGGGCACCGGTGCAGGTGCTCAACACTTAGAAAAACTTTCCAAGGTTCGCTCTCGGGTTCAATTTTAGTTTTCAATAAAACCCATTCAAAGTAGCCCTAAGCAGCAGCATTTTGATTTCTTAGGCACCGATATGAGCATTTTGGGCACCGGTAATGGTCTTCAACACTTAGAAAAAAATTCCAAGGTTTGTTCTTGGGTTAAAATTTGTTTTTGAAAAACCATTCAAAGCAGGTATAAGCAGATGTGTTTCGATTTCTTAGGCACCAGTATGAGCATTTTGGGCACCAGTACTGGTGCTCTACACTTAGAAAAATTTCCAAGGTTTGCTCTCGGGTTCAATTTTTTTCCAAAAAAAACATTCAGAGCAGCCCTAAGCAGCTGCGTTTCGATATCTTAGGCACCGATATGAGAATTTTGGGCAACGTTACCGGTGCTTAACATTTAGAAAAAGTTTCCAAGGTTTGCTCTCGGGTTCAATTGTTTTTTAAAAAAACTATTCAAAGAAGCCCTAAGAAGCTGCGTTTAGATTTCTTAGGCACCGGTATGAGCATTTTGGGCACCGGACCGGTGCTCAACACTTAATAAAAAAACCCAACTATGTTTCATTTTAACCGTTGATTTCTTTTGTTGATTGAATCTCAACCGTTAAAGAATCGCCTATATATACTACCCTGAAACCCTAAATCATCTCACCCTCATTTCCCTCTCATTATCTTCTCCTCTACCTCCACTCCATCTTTTCCCTCCTCCACCACCTCTCTCTCTCTATCGCTGCCGCTGCTTTAATGCCTAGCGACGATGCCTCCTAAACTCTATCTTCCGGACCAGCTCCGACTCCATGTCCCCAACTCCTCCACTTCACACCACTTCGACGCCTCCCTGACTTTATCTCCAGAACCAGGTCAGACTCAATCTCCCTGCGGTGCTCTCGTTGTCGGTTGGAGTTGCGAGCTCCACCAAATTTTCAGGTTTAGCTCAGATCCGACCTCACTTTTGGTTCTTTGATGTTATTTAGGGTTTCTAAAAAATTAGGTTCTCATTTTTTTAGTTATTGATTATATGTAATGAAGTGTTATGTATTAGAGAGGTGTTATGTATTTTCAATTATATGTAATGAAGTTTTGGGTTGTGGTTTGAAATTTCCAGTTTCTTACATGACCTTCGAGTTTTTTGTGTTTTGTTCATTCTGGGTTTCATATTCCGACCAGTGAGTTTATTCTCACTGGCCAAATATTTTTTAAACGACCGCTTATTTACTAGCAATGGTATTTTATACATAGCTGGTGCCTATGGCAGTTCACCTTTTGCACCGGGTCACTTAGGCACCGGTATGGAAAATCTCACAATATTGGTGCCTATGGGGGTTCTCTCAGTAGTGAGACAACAATGTTTGGTTTTCTTGTCTAAATCTCGAGTTTTGTAGACTTAATTGAAACTAATGGACATGTTGTTTTCACGAGCGCCTAGATGATCTTCATTCATGGTCTCATTATTGGGTTGCTCGTGGATACTTCGACATCATTGTATAGAAGGTCGTTCGCAAGAACGAAAGAAGATAGTCGAAGGCCATTCGTAAGAATGGTAGTAGATATGAAGGCCACAGACTTAAAATGGGGTAGTAGATGGAATTGAGCCAAAAATGGTAGGGTTGAAATTCAAAAAGGTAAAAATGGATGTAAGCATCAACCGGGTGAACCAGCCGACCGGCTGACATGTGACCGAACGCGCTACCATGAGACCAGACGCACCGGCATAGATCTCAACCATGCAAGCACGAGCTCTAGCTAGCAAAACTCATTCTTGGGGAGCTACCACAGACCGTGCCATAGCCTTCGCCATGGGTGGGGGGGGGTCCTTGCCACAGCCCACAACACGGATTGTGCCTATCTCAGTGGCTATTGTCCTCACTGCTAATCGACCATGTGTAGGAATGGGCTATGCCATTTCACACAATATGCAGCGTTTTAAGTCACAAATGTGAAGACCAGCCCCCAGGGTGTGATGGGTAACATGGTCCATGCCAGATTACTGATCAGAACGAGCCCCCAGTTGACGGCCCGTGCCAAACGACACGGGATGTGCAAATCAGAAGATCAAAATTGAGGTCCAGCTTGTGGCCTGTGCCAGACCGATCGGCCCGTGCCAGTATGAAGGCCTCGGTTCGTGCCAGACACTGCAACCCACGCCAGCATGGATTAGCGGCTCGTGCCAAGCTGTGTATGCCACACTAGCACGAGGCTTCCCTAGTTGGCATGGACCGTGCCGATTTCCACTGGCCCTGTTTGTTACTAGGGTTTTGACCCCATTTTGGGCCGATTTCAAGGCCTAATTCCCTACTACTATATATATATGGATATATTTCTACTAGGTTTAAATTTAAACTCATTTTAGACTTCAAGAGTGGGGCTGAGAGAGAAAGGAGCTATTCCTTCTCTATAGAATCTTTTCTTTTCATCTCTTTATTTTTCCTTTTCTTAAAGGCCTTGAATCCAATGAAATACTTGGGTTTAACGTATTGAGAGTATTTTATTATCTTGGGGATAATATCTGTATTCATGATTTGATTTATGTTTTGTGAGATTCCTTAGATCTACCTATTTCTATGTGTTTGTGATATTATGTTTGCTTATTCTTGAATTGTTATGAATTGCATGAATGATACACTCTATTAGCACACACACTCTAGTCTACATTCATGTTGGAGCACATATTGATACCCTCGGGAAAGAGAAACCTGGATGTGATATGGATAGCGAGATTCGGGTCCACGTGGGTGTGTGCATGTAGGTCTTTTCTGAGTTTTACCATTACCATGATAGCACACCCATCTTAGCTGGCAAGTTGGTCCAAAGGGTTACAGGTAGAGATAGCATTTAGTAGCAAAACTAGGGTTTAACAACCCTAGTGCCATCGATAAGGTGCCTATTTTCCTTTGTCTCTGTAGGCCTAGGAATAGAGCATTTGTAGAGTAATGCCCAAGACGTAATCGTATGGGGGAGAAATAGATCTGCACAAAGGCAGGCCATTGTTGCACTCCCCTAATTACGGAGGCGGTGTCGATGGAAAATTGCAAGAGCACCCTACGTAACAGGTATGAGGAAGTGCGGACCATCGACCACACCACGTGTTATTAACACTAGAATAGGTTTTGATATCTTGTATGTGATGGAATCAAGGATCGAAATATTTAATTAATCATGTTACGCAAATATTCCCCAAGTGTTTGTCTATATAGTTTTCTCTTGTGTCATTTCTTATGTTTGTGGTTGTTAATTGAAAAACCCCCCAAAACCCCAATTTTGCAATATTAGCTATTCCTAGCACCCAAACGGATTGACAACCCATACGTGGTGGTGTGTAGTTAGCTATTAGACTCTAGTCACTCTACCATCTCTGTGGACAAACCCGGCCTTACAACTAACTACCCCATAGGTAACTTAGTAGTAAGTTTAGGAGCTAAATATAAATTCAAATTTGATCATCTCCCATTCAACCTTTTTGGTTTATTTAACTTACAAATGCCTTCTCTCGGGTTAGCTACACAACAACTTGATGACCCCTAGTGGAGGTGGATCACAAACTCTTGATAATTACAGGTTTTACATTTTGTTACGGCATTATAGGTGCTTCTATCCTTTTTCTTTCTCTCTTCTAAAAAATACCAAAAACCATACACCCTATCCCTTTTAATTCGCCAGCCAATCGTGTTTTTGCTTTCCTATCGCCTCTTTGGAGCTCCCATTGCCCACCGCTTAGCTAATCGTATGATACGATCTCTCTCTGATGCTTGGATCACGTCACTAATGTATGTCCTTGTCTGATCGGTCAACATGCTTACTCGCGTTGCGAATCATCCTTATTTCTGTCATAATGACTTTTAAGTTCCATTCCTTTCTTCAAATGATCTCTATCAAGATAAATGGATCAAATAACATGATCATTGTGAGAAACTCGCTTTCTCTCCAAACTTCGTCTAATATTCGCTTGGATGTATTGAATCCATATTATAAGATTTGTCATTAACCCCGTCCTTCTCCTTTTTGACGTCTTCCAGGGTGATAAGGTATGGGTCTTTTGGCACAATACATTTAATTCAACCCAACAAAGGGAAGCTGGATTAGAGATGCCCGGAAGCCAAGGATTCGGGGGGGGGGGGCGTGACATGAGAGGTCTTTGTAATATATACTAGCTATTATTTTTTTCCTTATTTCTTACGTAAGTCGTTACTTTAGCCTGCTTGTAGCTTATAGGTTTATCTGAAGTGGTTACTCCAAATCGTCTATGTCTCTATGTTTTAGTGTAGTGTTATGAGGGAAGTTGCTGAAGGTGAATTAGAAAAGGACATCTTCAACTCAGGAGGAATGGACTTTAACAACAAGTAAAGTAGTGCTTGCTCTTGATTGGATCTAGTCTTCGACTTATGAGTGGATTCCCTATACTCTAAGAAGTTAATAAGTAAATTCTACCTTATTAAAGATGAGTACATTAGCATTATTTGTTTTTGTACGAGCATCAAATTTGTGAAATGTTTTGATGGATAGTTATGACTTTCTTAAAATGCATGCGCAGTAAGTTTCCAGTCAGATTAGTTGTAAGGCAACAAATTGAATTCAAAATTGATTATTGATTTGTTCAATATCCATGATCTATTCATCTGCAAAATTACTTGGCCTTGCAGCATCAAACGGGACAGATTATATCAGGAACTTCAGGAGGTTGCTTCTCTTAGACTACAGCCGATGAGTCTGGAACTTGCCTTTGGGATAACATTGTGAGTTCTTGGTAGTATCTTGCAACAAAGAGTCCACCGGAGCGTTCTGAGGGGAAAAATCTCCAATGATAAAATTAGAGCCTTCTTTGTGTATAGTGAATAGTGAATGGTGAATGAATCATGAATAGAATTGTTTACCTCTGTCTTGTTTATACATGGTGACCCTATCTAGATAGGGTTGTAGTTTTGTTTTCTTTTGGAGCAAGTACTAGAGTTTTCATTATAATGGACAGGTCGAATGTGTATTAACCGAAGGGCTAAACACACTGGGTTAGCCCATTAACTGCCGGTTGCATTCTGTTCTGGTCTGTCGCTATAATGTGCACCATCAATAAGCCCCCAGAAAGTCAAAGGGCCCTTTCTAAAGCCTTTGAGTTTCGACCCCTAACTTTCGTAAGCCTTTAAGTTTTGATCATCAGGTGGCCTTTGGCTTTCTCTTAGTTGAAATAGTGTGTGTTGGTTATGGAAGTTGAGAAGATGCCTGGCGTGTGTCACGCTTTGGCCACATGGTAGGTTGCATCAAATGGGGGAGTCACATGCGTGTACAGACGCGTTAAATGGGGGAAATGATTTCTTAATACGGGCGCACTTTCCCACGTCTGGAAAGCTCTTCAACTTTCCTCCCTACACCTTAGGTAATCATTGCTTCTTTACCTTCCTTTATGAGCTGCCTTCTCCTTCATTTAATTTCTTTTTCTCACATTCTCTTAAGAAGCTCCCTAGAACTCTTTCAATTTTTTGACAGTTCACGACACTTCTCTCTCTCTCTCTCTCTATATATATATATATATATATTAGCCATATCTGGCTAGAAAGAGGAAAGAGTGAGTTCCTCTTTCTCCTTTTTTTTCTTTTTATCTACTTTCATTCATGTCGCAAACCCCTTCTGGGGCCAAAGGGAGAATTCCGGCCTAATATTTGGTCATCTCTGAATCTGCACCATTTGAGGTGTTAGTCTCCAAGATCCCCATTTCCAAAACTCCGGCGCGGTTCCAAATTCTTTCACGAGATCAGATCCCTCAGGCCCAACTGCAAGTTCAAGAAGTGAACCCACTGGAGGATCCTTAATATGCCGAGATCCAACACGGCCTGGTTATCACCGAAAGTGGGTATCATCAAGGCAACATGTTCCAAAAAGGGCATCTATCAAGAAGGATAAGAAGGGGAAACCTTTCTATTGGGGGATTCTCGAGCAATCTATAGAGAGCCCTTATCGAATGTCCAAGGAGGACTCTAAATTGCTCAAAACCCATCTCACTCACATCATGGTTCCCTCGAATCTTAATTTCAAACTCCTTTAAGAAAATGAGACCGTGAGTAACCCTCGACCAGGGAGTTGTTTCATTGATCAACGACATTTTTTTCCTTTCCCTCCCCTATTTTCCCAGCTTCTTGAGGAGCACAAGGTTAACCCAGCCTGGCTTCACCCTAATGTCATCACTTATGTTTTGGCATTCATGACCTAATGTTGGAATCTTGATTTCGTGTCTTCCTACTACAAATCTTTCTGTCGCTAAATTACATATCTTAGATCAAGGCCGTTAAAAACAGCAAAGGGGAACTCGAGGACATCTATACTCTTTAGCAACATGTCCTCGAAGAAGGCTATCGAGATATCCACTAACTACAAGGGGTGGATGTCGACCCCCATATATATCTTCGGGCGTGAGGTGGATTGCTACTGGGTCCCTTAGTGGAACTTTAAGCCAGAGCTCAAGAAGTTCATTGAATACTGTGTTCTCGAGGCCTGGGTTGCAGACAGGGACAAGCTACTGATGGTGCAATTAGATGTCAAGGGGTCTTAGGGCATGGGCAGTGGTGGTCTCTTAAAATTAAAAGACCGCTCAAGAGACCGAAAACCACCACAGTAGTGGTCTCTTGAGTGGTCTCTTAACAAGAGACCACTCAAGTGTCTCTTGCTAAGGGACCGTGCAAGAGACCGAATGCACTGACACACGTACATGGACATTTTGTGCGTTTGTTTTTTTTACCAAGTGGGAAACATGTCGCCCCCTGAGTGGGCCACGTGTCCCACTCAGCTGCACCTTTTTTTGAATTTTTGTTGTGGACACATGTCACTCAGGGATTGGGCCACCTGACCGCAACGGTTTTTTCTTGTGTGGATGCTGGAAATTTTTTTAATGGGACACGTGTCCCATTCTGGTGGTGCCACGTGTCCCAATCGTATTTTTTCTGAAATGTTTTCCAATTTTTTTATTTTTTAAGAATTCCAATTTTAATATAATTTTGATTTTTAAATTGTAATAATTGGTCGGACTAGATTAATATTTTATTTAGTATTTTCTGTAATTTTTATAGTTATACTCCCTCTGGTCCTCTTATTTTGGCCTACTTTCCTAAAATGGCTGGTTTGTTTTTATTGGCTCTCTTACACACTTTACATTTTTAGGGGGGACCAAAGTTCAGATTTCCATCTTTGCCCCTCCACTTCCCATAATTTTACAACCTTTAATCCATCATTACAAGGGTTAATTTTGTTGACCCAAATGCTATTATGGAATTGGGTATAAAACCCAAAACCCAAATCCTTAATCCCTCCCAGAGTTTTTCGAATTGGGTCTCCAGCCCAATTTTATCTCTCTGCCAAATCATTTCCCAGAAACCCAATCCATTCTTCAACCCAATGCGCCAAACCTTTATTAGGTTTGGAAACCCTAGAGACTCTTCATTTTCTCTCGGCCACTCCTCTGAAATCTATTTTCTCTCGGCCAAGTCGCACCCTCGTATTAGAGTTCCGCCATGCCGTCAGCGCCACCTTCCACCTCAGATCCATACTTTACTCCCTTTTCTCTACCGCCTGACACCAATCCGGACCAGTTCCGACCGCCTCTCCCATCGACCACAATTCCTACGTGGAGGAGACTCAAGCATCATGGGCTGTGCCAAAATCAAGCACGGGTTGTGCCCACACTAGCAGGTCGCATCCACATGTTGCCTTGTTCATCACAAATTTGGCTATGTATGGGTGCAGACCGCTCTGTTTCACACAGCCCACACTGTTCCAAGTCCAAAATGTTAAGACCAGCCAATGGGGTATGAAGAATGAAGTAGTCCATGCTAAGAAACTAAGAAAAATGAAGAGCTAGTTAACGGCATGCGCCAAACGGCATGGACCGCAGATCAGAGGTGTAAAAATGAAGCTCTAGATGATGGGCCACGCCAGATGACATAGACCGTGCCCGGCACGGCTGTGCCAGATCCCGCGGCATGCGCCTGCACGAGATCTAGTTAGCTGTGCGGGTCGTGCCATCTGCGACGGTCCTTTCCAGGCAGCGACTGCTAGGGTTTTGGCCTATTTTGGGCATATTTTTAGGCTCAATCCCCTACTACTATAAATATAGCCTTAGTCTATTGGGGTTAGAAGCTTTGGATCATTTTTTCTAAGTTCATTTGTACATTGAAGAGCAACTTAGAGAGAGAAACACTCTCTCTTCTCTCTAGGTTATTTCTCTTTCTCCTTTTTATTTTGCTTTAGCCCTAAGATGTAGAATTCAATGAAATACTCGAATTCTATGTCTAGGGAGTAGTTTTCATAGCTTGAGGATAAATTTGTATTCATGTGTAGATTAGGTTTTTGATGTCTTATATGTGATTGAATCAAGGATCAGAACATTTAATCAACTATGTTATGCAAATATTCCCCAAGTGTCTGTCTAAATAGTTTACTTGTGTTTTATCTTTCATTTTCGTAGTTAATTGAAAAATGGAAAACCCCCCTTTTTACTATAATTTGTATTCCGAGCACACGACAGATTGACTACTCGTTTGAGGTTGCGTTTGATTGCCTATTAGACTCTATCATCTCTGTTGACATACTCGGACTTACCACTAACTACGCCATAGGTAGCTTAGTAGTGAGTTAGGTGCAGAATATAAATTTTATCTTTGACCATCCCAATAATTGCATCCCTTCTCTTTTTGAGGGACTTGTTTGTTTGGAATTCCTTCGCTCAGGTTAGCTACTACACCATTTTAATGACCCAGAGTGGAGGCAAGTTAAATTTTAGCGCTGCTGCCAGGGATGCTAGTTAAGTTTAATTGTCAATTAGCATAACGCATTGGTTGATTAGTTAGTATTGATTTTGTTTTCCTTGTTTTGTTTTGTTTGTTTTTGTTGATTGAACCTTTTATGATTGTAATTTTGTCGCCTTTAATCTGTTAGCTAGTATTTCCTCTTGTAGGGTGCAGTTAACCCCTAGTTTATGGTACATACTTGTGCTAGAAACTTAGGAGTTTTTCATTACCGACTGAAAACACAGGTATTCAGAAAAAAAAGAAGTGGAGAGCTAAAGTAGTGGTTCAACCTAGACCGGTTTTAGTGGTAGAAGAGTCGTTCGAGATTGCAGAGGATAACACTGGGGGAGCTCATGGACCTTAATTTGGAGAGTCAGCTGTTATGTATCACATTTCCCCCATTTCCACCAAATGTGAGCTACGAGTTAAAAAGTGGAATGATCCATCGCCTTCCCACCTTCAACATAGGGTATGGCAGGGGAAGACCCAAATAAGCACTTGTCAGAGTTCCACTTGGTCTGTACAAGCATGAAGCCATCGTGTTTTGGAGGATAACTATGACCTTAGAGAATTTTCGTTCTCTCTTCAAGATAGGGCTAAGGATTGGTTTTACTATTTACCCCCCGGTTGTATAGGCTCCTGGATGGATATGAAGAGAATATTTCTGGAGAAGTACTTTCCTGCATGCAGCTATCTAATATCACCCAGGGAGCTACTGAGTCACTTTATGACTACTAGAAGTGTTTCAAGAGGTTATTGGAAAGTTGTTCATACCATCCTTTCAAGGAGAGAGGCCTAGTTTACTACCTTTTTGAAGGGTTATGTGATGAAGACATGCAGATAGTGAATGTCGCATGTAATGGATCAATCACCAACAAAAGCCCAAAGAACGCAATGGCTCTCTTTGAAGAAATGCCCAATTGAATGCAACCGTTTGGCACAAGGTCAAGGGTTAAGGTCTTGGATGAACCCTTCCAATACCTTAAGGTTGGAGGATTAAGTCCAAGCTCTTTTTTCTGTGATGAAGGAGCTCTTAAGAGGGAAGGTTCATCAAGTCAAATGTGCATTTTATGCAATCTCGACCATAACACCTAGCCGTGTCCCAAAGTAGCGGAAGACTTACAAGAGGTGAAGGTTTTGGAATACAGCAATGGGAATAGGCAGCAGTTTGCTAAGGGTCAACAACCACAGGGGTGCCAAGGGAACCAAGGTGAAGGAAGGCAAGATCCCTATGAAAACTTGTTCAAGCCAAGGTACCGGGAAGAGATTTTGGAAGCCATCGATCAATTGGAGAAGAAGCATGAGTTTTTCATTGAAAGG
This sequence comes from Rubia yunnanensis, assembly GCA_037428765.1. Taxonomy (NCBI): domain Eukaryota; kingdom Viridiplantae; phylum Streptophyta; class Magnoliopsida; order Gentianales; family Rubiaceae; genus Rubia; species Rubia yunnanensis. The sequence continues at coordinate 19,221,483 of CM075066.1, forward strand.
ATAAGGCATGAAATTGAAGATGTTAGCAATAGGGCCTTTTTGAGTATCGAAAATTTCAAAGTCCAAGTTAGGAAAATTGCCACCTTGGTGAACCGACTTGAGGCTAAAGAATCCATTAAACTCCCTTCCCAAAAAAGGTGTTTGTATACATTAATGTGGAAATAAATTATTAATTTTGTGAAGTTGATTTTATTATTAAATTAATGTAAGATAAAATCGTTAATTTTGGGTCTTTTTCCCTTTCTCTGAAAGCGACAGCGCGCTGTAGCTTTCAGAGGAAGGGATTTTTTTTCGTCGTCGTAAATAAATTAGCACCGGTTGAAAAACCAGTGCTAACAAAAAAAATGGTGCTAAATTAGCACCGGTAGAAAAATCGGTGCTAACAAAAAAAACCGGTGCTAAATTAGCACCGGTTGAAAAACTGGTGCTAACAAAAAAAATGGTGCTAATTTAGCACCGGTTGAAAAACCGGTGCTAACAAAAAAACCGGTGCTAACAAAAAAAACTGGTGCTAAAAGTAGGAATTTAGCACCGGTTTTTTCCAACCTGCGACACCGTTTCATCGGTTACTTAGGCACTGGATTTTGTTTTTACGAAAAAACCGGTGCTAGGGGTGGGTCTCTGTGGTAGTGTAACCCAGTAGAAAAAAACCAATGCTTTGGGTTAAACAAGGGCCACAAAGCCATGAGCAAATGGTTCCCCAATTTATATATGATAAATACAAACATAAGGACATATTCAAATAAAAGTAATAATATAGATTCAATGAAACTACATAGATATCTAACCAAAAATAAGGAAAAAATCTACCCAACCTTAGAATAAGAAAGTTTACCCTCTTCAATAAACTTATGACAAAACTTACACTCCACATTTCATCCTCAATAGTTTTGGCTGCATTCTCATCCCATAGTACACCGTCAACCCTGCAAGGAGTAGAAAGAGCCCTATTTCGATCAATATCACACCCCTCCAACTCCAAATAACTAGGAAGTGTTCCCATTTCCTCTAATTCCCTAATTAGTCAAAAAATTTCACCCGCGCCCGCAGAATTGGACAAGCCCTTCATAAAAAATCCCTATATCTTTCTAATACTTTTCCAAAACATGCGCCTCAGTCAAACCAGTGACCTTTAACCTAGAGTTTTGCTCATGAAGCTGGAGAAAAACCTCGCACTGCCCAACTTCAGCCATTTTAACATACATATCTTTGAATAAACAGTGAAAATCCAGAGTACCCATAAGTTTATTAACCAATACAAAGGTATAGACTGGACATGCATAACCACTCTCTTTTAGAGCCCTGAACTCCTAACGTAGTGGTACAATAATTCCATCATCCTCCTTACAAACGTTATGCAACCTATCTATCTCATCTCCATATTGATTCTTGAATCATTCCCTCATCGAATCTATCAATCCCAGTTGTTTTTTCAATGTTTTCACTTTTCATGCACACTCAACATTAAGTGGAGTGGTCCTGGTCAATGCTCACCAACCTATACCATTACACTTAAGTTAATAACATAGGATTCAAACCCCAAAATATTTTTTTAAGATACCAACATACCTCCTTTGCAAAACCATCAGCCATAGTTAAACCACTGGAAGTCTTAACTATTGAAACATTTACATTATCATGTGTTTTCATCAACATAGGGAGACCATCGTTAGATTTATTTTTTACATTGACCTTATGCTTAGTACCTCTATGATTTCCCCCTCAAACGGTCAGTTTCATGACAAATAATAGATTTGCTCGCATCTTGATAATGCAATAACGATTTTGTTAAGACCCAAAACCTTGCAATTTCAAAACAAATAAACCTTCAATTAAATGAAATAGTTGTGAATTGAAACACTTTTAAAAAGTAAATATCTCGCGAACTAATAGAGCTGTCTATTTGTACAACGTGAGCTCGCATTTCCCTTGGGAAATATAGCTTCTTCCTCCACTTTGGAGCGAGGATGATATCTTTAATTCTAAATTTCCATAACCTTGGGAGGTGTATACAATAAGCCCTCCTACCCAAATGGTTAATGCGTCTGAAGCTGTTGTAATTATTTCGAGATGTAGGAAAAAGATAAAAAAATAACGGTATCATCTTATTGGGTGTATTTTTGATGGAGTAATAAGGCGCAACAAAGTGTGCATTGGCTGCTTTGGTTAGAAAGTATAATTGCACTTCTATATTTACCTTTTTTTTGCTGGAGTTCTCTGTTAGTCAATAAAAAACATCTGGCTGATTTATCAATATATATTGGTGGTTAAGAACTGAAGTTATTAGTAGTGTATTAGTCACTAAGCAATTTAAAAAATGTCTTCTGGTAACAGTATTCTTATACTCGGTGATTTCGATTTACTAAAAAAGTATTACTCTTGTTTATCTTCATGTGAGATTATTATTCCTCCAACTGGCCACCGCCTGATATGTTTAGTATATATCCATGTCAGTTGCAATATTGTTTCTCACTCCCTACACCATATTTTGCTATGAGCATTTTGGAGGCTTATAGTGTTTCCATACTAACTAGTTTTGAACTTCTTTGCCATGAAATAAATATTGATTTCAGTGTTTCATTGTTTAGCGCTTACTATAAATTATGTGACATGGATTTTGGTGAGTCTACGGTATCTTTCAAGTCAATTATTGAAAGTGTTGAAATTGTAGAGATTACTCATTGGGGATCGGGAAAATAAGTTCACATGGGTGAAATGTTCTGACCAAAAAGCAAAGCCAGTATGGAATGTAAATGTTAACCTAGGTCGAGGAATGAAGTGGAAGGGAAGGCCAGATTTCCTAAGGGAAATGCGATCTAATATTGTAGAAGTTGGGAGCCCTACATTTCCTCAAGGTATATCTTTTTGTTTCATTTTAAATAGACACATATGTAATTTTATTGAAGTCTTATTCCTCTTGCAGCCGTAAGATTTTTTGTCTTAACAAAATACTTACTTTATGATCAAGATGCAAGCACATCTATCATTTGTCATTAAACCAACCGCTTGAGGGAGGATCATGGAAATACAAAGAGTATGATTGATGTAGAAGGGGAGTCTAGGAGGAGTTCTTCTAAGTGGATGAAAACACAGACAACATAATTAAGGTTTATATTGGTATGACTGTGACTAATGGTTCTGCACGAGAGGTATGTTGTTTTTCTACACAATTGTTAGTGAATTCGAGTCCTAAACCAAGGCTGCTCAACTTGTTGATTGCATCAGCAAAGTAAAGAAATTGAACAGGAGATTGAGCTCAATATATTTTCTAAGAGAGATTATTGACAATAAGTCAATAGATGAGATAAATTTTGCATGCTTAATTTTCAAATCCTGCTACCTGAAGAACTCAATTAATGCAGCTATCAATCCATTAAAATTGTACACATGAATCATAAAGGCACCATACATGCGGCAATTCCAATAGTGGAAATGGATCGGAAAAAAAACCAAATAATGATTACAATGCTAGGGTAAAAAGCTCTCCAACTACCCCAACAAACACAATTACCCATGAAGTTCTCAAAATATCACAACACATGCACAATGGTCAAGCGAACATCCACAATAATTGCCTCGCCCCAGCCTCGTTGCTCGTAATGCTTTACCCCTTCAAACCTTTGTGGCTAGGAGGCTTTTGGTTTATAAGTGTGGCTATAACAGTAGGTCCAACCCCTGCAGGGTTCAACAAAGTACCTATAGTAAGCAAACTGCTAGCAGAACCCTTCAGTGTCGCTTCGCGCAAGATGCATACTATCTGCATCAGAAAGAATTTGGCCACGACCATGAAAATGGCCTATACTTAGCCCATGTTAAAAAGAGTGTGGCCCCTAATATACACGTGTAGCAACCACGATGGCCACAAAAACACATCCACCAAGGAAAGTAACATCCCGCCAATATAGGACATAGAAAACCTATAAGTAGACGAAGGAATATGGAAACAAGGTTAGTACGATTTGGAAAAATAAGATTACATACAATTAATCCTTACTCACTTAAGCATTGGAGTTTCCACCCTGAATCCAATCTGAGAGACTCTTGCAGGAAATATACATCTGAAACTGACCCACACCTCACGTGGTCATTATCCTGCGGGATGCTGAGGAAGTCAAACAAAAATGACATTTATAATGTTGGTCCTATACTCACTCCTAACTAAAATGACATAGCTAGTGGTAAGTCTGGGTTTCGTCAACAAACATACTAGTATCTAAGAGTTTTCCTAACAAAACTCACAATCAGGCGTCACCCTAATTGTGTGTGAGGAATAACTAGTACTAACAGACAAGGAGGGTTCTGTGTAGTTATCAACTACGAGCAGGTGAATAATGCAAAGAAAACTATCGATTAACTAATCTTGGGGGATCTATATAACATGACTGGCATATAGATTTGATCCTAAATTTCTATTCACATAAGGACCTATAAACCAAACTTTTCACGCTATGTCACATAGTGTGGAGATGACTGGGAATTCCCACTACTAGTCATATAGATGTTCATCTCCCTTCAAAAAAATCTCACCTCATCTGTAATTATGAATGCTTCAATATTTTATACCGTAATTCACCCTTGTACTTACTCACAGTGCTAACGAGCTCCCGCTTGAAGGTCTCAAGTCTTCCGTAGGTAGCCATTTTTAGATGCGAGAGTAAGCCTTTTACATCATCAGGCCCTCCATTATGGACACTGATCCTAGGCCTAGAAATGAAAAGGAATCAGTATCTTGTGATGACTCTAGGGTTACTGCAACCCTAGTTAATACAAACTATGAACACTCAATTATTGGGGTAAGCCAGAGTTTCCCCCGTTAATAATTTCTATACATCAACCCCCAGGGTAAGCCAGAGTTTCCTCAGTATTTACCATATTACAAAAACATATAAAGGCATTTAACCAAACTATAGAAGCTTAAACTACATAATGGGTTGTTTAAGAACAGGGTATTGTAGACCAGATAATACAACCCTTGAGCCCAGATCTTGGCCTCAAAAATCCTGCCCCAACACTAAGCATAAATGAAAAACACATATACTGGAGATAAAAGACACAAAAACTAGAGTTGAATAATTAGATGCTCGAGATAAAAAGACACAAAGATTGATCAGGATCATGATCAAGACCAATTCAAGGAGATGCATCAGGATCAAACATTAGGTTCTAAACAACTGCATTATGCCAAGGATGACATATCAGGTATCATTCCTAACTCCCCTATTTCAGAAAATAAAAATAACACCCAATTCTCTCCATCTTGTAGGTTCAGCCCACAAAACAGGAATAGATTTATGTGACTAAGGACTGAAGATGAATCTGATGCAGGAGATAATTATGATACAAGTTCTAGCGTGCTACAGATGGAAAAGGTAAGTGATGCTAAACTTAAAACTATAAATCTGAAACCTGCCACCACTAGGATAAGAACCTTTGTTCAATAAGTTTTTGAAAAAATGAATTTAAGATCCACCTCAAAAGGTATATCTAGCCAGCTATCATGATAGATAAGACCATTTCTAATAAGATGCTATTTTGGATCATAAGGGGATAAAATAGTTCCATGAATAGACTTAAAAATTTGATCAAGATAATAATATTCAGATTTTATGCATGTTGGAGCCTAAACATAAACATGATCAGTGCATAATTACAAAATTAAACTTGGTTTTGATAACCACCACAGCTCTGAAAATTACAAAATATGGATTATGTGGAAATCTCACTTTAATATCCAGATCCTATCTAAAAAAGAGCAGTACACAAAGACATGCATATCTAACTCCCATTTTCTATCTAATGTGTTCACTTACTTCCTTCATGAGTCCACTAATATAAAGAACATGAAAATGCTATGGAAATGATTGTTAACACACCAGGATAGCAATAGAATGCTGATAGGAAATTTTAATGCCATGATTCTCTACAGGAGTACAAGGACTTAAATGCCCTAATAGGAATAGCATTACAGATTTCAATGAATTTGTAAGTAGAGTTCAACTCACACATATTTTCACAATGGGTAATACTTTTACATGGACAAATGAAAGGAAACCACCAATAGTTGAGAGGTTAGATAGGGCTCTAACTGCCAATCAATGGCTAGAAAACTTCCCTAATAGCTCATTACAAATACTTAACAAACTTTATAACATTGCCCCTTACAAATGACCTAATAGCTCAATTTCAAGACAGTTGGTTTCGCCGGCAATTATCAACTGGGCTCCTTGGATTACAAGCACGTGCTGATTAGGTTTGATCAGGTCAATAACTACCAGAGATGTTGGATCAAGGGCATTTGGAGCTTCAATGGAATCTAGCTGAAAATGCTCAAATGGTCACCAGATTTCTCCACCCATAGGGAATCTCCAATCGTGCCAATTTGGTGCATTTTCAGGGAAGTTCCTCTATACTATTACAATACTGTGTTTATTGAGGCCATTGGAAATAGTATAGGAAGTTTCATTAAGAATGATCTAGCCACTGAAATGCTTACTAGGCCTTCTGCTATTAACCTGTGTGTTGAAATTGACTTACAGAAACCTTTGAGTAATTTCATCAGACTTGGGTCAGTCACTAATAACAGAAAATACCAAATTGAATATGAAGATGTTCCTTTATACTGTGATCACTATGCTAAGTTAGGCCATTCCCTTAATCAGTGTAGAGCCATCCCACAAAACACCAATGGTAAGCTACTGGATAATTGGGTTTCCATCCCACAAAACCAAACTCAACCACAGTGGCAGGCTACTGGAAATAAATTTAACAAGGTTCCTGTTATGTCTTTGGATAATCAGTCTGTCACCCCCCTCCTAGTAAAGGTCATCTAGCACATTAGAGAGCTACAACAAACCTCTCTATGAACCCTTTCTCCTACTTTCCTCAGGTTTTGAACGGAGAGCTTGAAACAATTACTCATCAAACACCAAAAATTACTCTAGCTCAGTCCCCTAACAACTCACCCCCAGATAACTCTCAGTCTTCCCTCACAAAACTTTTAAATGCCACTGCTCTTTCTAATCCTCCTCATTTAGCCTATGCAAAGGATGATATTCACATTGGCTCCCACAGGCTAACCCTGTACCAGTCCTCTGCCACTAACCCCCCACTTTCTCTACAGGGAAAGATGGAAAATAGATACTCTGTATTGTAGGATATGCACACCCTCCCTCAACCACAAGAACTCATGGATCTAGAAGTGCAGGACATGGTGGAGAAGGCTCTCTCCAACAGCCACCACTCCCTCTCAGCACTACTGCCTGACAACCAAAAAGATAATATTGAACAACAAGGTAAGTCAAAGCATAAAAAGAACAATTACCTTAGCCAGCTGAATAAGATGATGTTAAGATCAGCTACTAAAAGTCATAAATCATGTGAACAATGGCACACACCTTAACTTCTAATTTTTTGGTCTGGAACCTTAGAGGTATGGAATCTTCAATGCTAAGATTAAACCATCTAGTTAGGCAGAAGAAAATACAACTGCTTTGTATCATTGAACCTATGCATGATAATAGCCAGTGTCAATCATATATGGAAAAGCTCAAATTTAAACATAATCTTCCTCTCCATAATGGCAAAATCTGGCTAATGTGGAATGACCCTATATCAGTCTCCCTAATTTCACATCATAATCAATTCTTGTATGTCAAAATAGTCACCTAATTTCGGCCATTAATATGGAAGCGGTTTTTGTTTATGCCCTAAGAACTAGGGATGTTAGGAAGTCTTTATGGAATGATCTGAGTGTCATACCTAAGAATGAAACTATTTTCATAGGAGACTTTAATACAATCTCTTCACTTTCAGAATATAAGGGCCCTAGCTCCCCTTCCCTAGGTAGTATTAGAGATTTGAACAATTGGATTAATTCTTATGGAATTCAGGAAATTAACACAGTAGGGAATTTATTCACTTGGACAAACTCTAGGCTTAGGAATCTCACCTCTAAGAGATTAGGTAGAGGACTATGTACTATTCAGTGGAACACAAAATTTCCAGCATCTTCTATCCAAATTCTGAATAGACAATCCACATATCACTCTCCTCTCCTCCTACAGGTGTCATCTCTAGTTAGTTCTCACCCTAAACCTTTTAGGTTTATAAATACCTGGTTTAATAGACCATAATTTATAGACCTAATCAAGGAATATTGGTCAATCCCTAGCCCTCAGTCAGGAATGTTAGGTTTTTATCTAAAACTGATTAGACTGGAAAAAAATGATAAAGATCTGGAATAGGGACTGCTTTGGTAACATAGATGTTAATGTTGCTACTGCAGAGGAAGCCCTTAGATTACAGGAACTTAATTATGACTCCACTCCCTCAGATTTAGAATTAATCAAACTAAATGAGAAGAGGGCATTATTACTTAGAGCTCTAAAGGAAAAAAGAAAAATTCTGGAAACAGAAAGCTAGATCAAAATGGTTCAAACTTGGTGATAATAACACTCAGTTTTTTCATAAGACAGTATAGGAAAGGAACTGTAGACTACACATTTCAAAAATTAAAAATAGAATGGGACAATGGCTTAACTCCTAATTAGAAATCCAAAATGAAGCCTCAGCCTATTTCTCTGAACTCTTATCTGAACCTAACCATATGGCTAACAATACTTATTACCCTCATTTTCTTAGCTAAATACCTACTGTCCTTACTGAACAAGATAATCTAACTCTATCCAGACTAGTTTCAGAGGAGGAACTCAAATTAGTGATAATGAGTTTGAACAAAAATAGTAGACCAGGTCCTGATGGTTTCCCTGGTAAATTTTATACTAAATGCTGGGATTTCATTAAGGAAGATCTAATATCTACTGTCAATGATTTTATCTTAGGATCAGATATGCCAAGGGGTATTTCTAGTACCTGGATAACCTTGATTCCAAAGAAAGCCACACCCTCCTCCTTTGATGATTTCAGACCTTTTAGCCTTTCAAATGTGGTAAATCAAATATGTTCTATGGTTCTGATGGAAAGATTGAAACCTTATATGGAGAATCGAATTTCACCTAATCAAACTGTCTTTATGAAAAACAGAGACATTTCAGATAACATACTTTACCTTCAGGAAATGTTAAGATTTTTAGACAGAAAGAATAGAGTGCCTAACTGTATTCTCAAGCTAGACCTCACGAAAGCTTTTGATAGGGTTAACTGGGATTTTTTTTAAAACATACTTGGTAGATTTGGTTTTACTGGGAATTTTTTGAATGCAGTCATGAATAATCTCTCCCAGGCACACTTCTCTGTTCTTATAAATGGTAATCCAGTGGGCTTTTTTAAAGCTACCAGAGGCATCAAACAAGGTGATCCCCTTTCCCCCTTTCTTTTTAATATTTTTTCGGAAGCTTTCTCTAGGAGTCTCTCCTTTATTTTTTTTGAATAACAGCCTCACATATTACCAGTTACCCTCTGCAATCACACCAGCCTCCCACTTAATGTATGCTGATGATACCATTATTTTCATGCAGGCCTCAAAACCTAACCTTATTAAGATCAAAGCTTACCTAGAAATCTTCGAATCTATCTCTGGCCAGAAATTTAACTTTAAAAATTTTGATTTTTACATTAGTAAAAGAGCTACAGCTGCTAGGATAAATCAGGTTAAGATGATCTTAAAAATGAAAAGGTTCTTTTCGTTTAAAATACCTTGGATGCCCAATCTTTAAAGGCAGAACACTTAACATATACTTCCAACCTTTACTGGAAATCTTAGATAAAAAGCTGATGAACTGGAAAAATAAATGGTTGAGTTCAGGAGGTAAACTGACCCTAATTCAATCCTGCCTATACTCCTTACCTCAACACTTATGGACTGTCCTTAAGCCTCCTATTCATATAGTCAAGACACTAGAGAGAAGGATGTCCACATTTTTTTGGGGTGAGACTGAAGGGAAAAATAATAAAGTTTGGAAAAAATGGTCTGATCTAGCCACTCCTAGGTCTCAGAATGGTTTAGGTTTTAGATCAGTTCAGGCTATAATTGATTCTTGTTCACTTAAACTATGGTGGAAAAGTCAATTGGGTACTACTATGTGGGCTAAAATGATTTGGTCCTTACCCCAAACACACAGAAAATCCATGACTTGGAAGAGAATATGCTTAGTTAATTCTTTTGCTGTAAATAACACTCTAATTATTCATGGGAAAGGAAGCTGCAATCTTTGGACTGCTAACGGGTGTCCTAATGGGCCGCTTTTGAATCTTATCCCTATCTCTATCATTTCTCCACTCTTATCTTGCTCAGTTGCTCAATTTATAAGCAACAAAGTCTCTATCCTACCACAGATTTCTCCTTTTCTAGAACATGATACTCTCTCTTTTTTGCAGTTAGCAGAAATCACTGAAGACAGAGAGGATAGACTAATCTGGAAACCAGAGGTGACAGGAGCTTTTACTTTTAGATCTGCGTATAAGACTTTTACTTTCTCCTCAAGTACCTTTCCCGCTACTCACCTTATATAGAATCCCAGAATGCAGAAAAAGATTTCTATTTTTACATGGAAACTGATGCACTCTTTCCTGCCTTTTGATGATGTTCTAATAAAATGTGGTTTTAGTCTTGCTTCAAAATGCCCTGTTTGTAATCACTCTGATTCTCTCCAACACTTTTTCATCTCTTGCCCCCTTGCTCAATCAATATGGAATGAGATGGCTGCTTTATTAGATTTTAACCTCCATAGGTTGGACTCAATAACTGAAAGGTTCTTTTTATTCTGGAATTGCCATGATCTTCCTAGAATGCACCAGCTGATTTGTAAAATCCTTCCCTCTCTGATTTGCTGGTGCCTTTGGAAAGCCAGAAATGGGCTATATTTTGATAACAAACATCTCTCTCCAATTCATATACGCAAGGAAATCCGTGATCTCATCTTCCTTTCCCTCTCTTCCAAACCTTGCCCCTCTAGTTCCTACATTCCCATGAGCCCTAGTTTCTCTCAACTGATCCCCTCTCCTAGACCACCACCTAAACCTACAATCTCTATTGTCTTCTGGGAAAGGCCGAAACCAAACAGCATAAAGATCAATGTTGATGCATCATGGTCCTCTAATAACTCCACCGTTGGCCTAATTGCTAGAAACTGCGATGGAATTCCATGCCTTATAAAATCTACTACAATATCAGCAGTTTCATCACTTCAAGCAGAAATTAAAGCTATTCTATTTGCCTGTCAAGCCTATCCAGCTTTGGACAGTTCTTTCACCACTGAATCAGACTCTTTGCTGGTTATGAACATGATAAAGAATCCTTATACTGCAAACTAGCCTTTTTTCACTTTAGCTTCTAAGGTACATTCCCTGCTACAGAATGCCAACTTTAAACATGTTTTCAGGGAATGTAACTCTGTGGTGGATGCAATTGCTAAGGACCACCCAGCCCACATTAGTGAACTCTCTCTGAACCTTTCCAATATACCTACACACATTAGAGGACTCATCACACTGGATAGGGAGCACACACCTTACAAAAGAACACAAAGGCATGGCTCTAAGTAGGATTGATACTACTGATGTTTTGTCATTTGGTTTTCTACAGGTACTCGTGCTGATCTCTATTTCAAAACCTCTACTGGTGCTGATCTCTCCACCTCCAGAAATCCATCTCTACTTCATAGCCTCTCAGGCTGCTGCCGACCTCAGAATGGAATTCTCCAACTCATGCAGCAAAGCTTTTGTTTTGTTTTAGGCTCGTAATCTTGATGTGCTAGAATGAAGTTACCTGGCCAAAGGAAAGAATTAACACATGGGGTGGAGATTCTTTATTTTGGAATCGCAACTACCATTCCTAACCTTTTTTCTATTCACTAGATCCGAAAAATCTCACTTTCATTACTAGATGCTAGGTATTCTTTTGGAGGCAACTATGTTGCCTCAATGAACTTCGTGTACAAACCATTACTCTATATGTATTTGTCTTTACCAAGGCTTGGGGAACCTTATATATTATCCCTCACCCAAGGGTGTTTTCATTTTAAAAAAAAGATTTTAAACAGGTAATTCAGGAAAACTAGGCATAAGAAATAATGGAAAAGGGGATGACAGGCTTCTTCTGAAACATAAATACTGAAAATATAACTCAAAAGATGGAATAAAAAGATTTTGGAGATATTCACTACCACAGAGACCCCCCCCCCCTCTAGCACCGTTGTTTTAGCACCGGTGTTTTAGCACCGATTTTTAAAACCGGTGCTAAAAATCTAATAGCGCTGATTTTTTAATTTTTAACCCCAATTTTAAAAACCGGTTTTTTAATTTTAACACCGGTTTTTTAAAAACTGGTGCTAAATTTTACAATAGCACCGGTTTTTTAAAAACTAGTGCTAAAAATGTGAAACTTTTATTTTTCCGCGAAAGAAATAGACAAAAAAATTTAAATAGCACCGGTTTTGATAATATTAGCGCTGGTTTTTAAAAACCGGTGCAAAATATTTGTAAAATTCTATCTTCCCGCCAAAAAATTAAAATAACACCGGTTTTTAAAAACCAGTGCTAAATATTTGTAAAATTCTATCTTCCCGCCAACAAATTGAAAATAGCACCGGTTTAAGGAATAGCACCGGTTTAAAAGTCGGTGCTAAAAATTAAAACTTAGCACCGGTTTTTGTAAAATTTAGCACAGGTTTTAAAACCCGGTGCTAAAATTTTCAAAATAGCACTGGTTTTTTAAAAAATAGCACCAGTTTTTAAAAACTGGTGCTAAAAATTTTCGAGACTCATTTTCCCGCCAAAAAATAGCAAAAAAAAATTAAAATAGCACCGGTTTTGAAAATATTAGCACCGGTTTTTAAAAACCATTGCTAAATATTTGTAATATTCTATCTTCCCGCCAAATAATTCAAAATAGCATCGATTTTAGTAAAACATAGCACCGGTTTAAGGAATAGCACCGGTTTTTGCAAAATAGCACCAGTTTAAAAACCGATGCTAAAAAATAAACTTAGCACCAGTTTTTGTAAAATTTAGCACCGGTTTTAAAAACTGGTGCTAAAATTTTCAAAATAGCGCCATTTTTTTAAAAGTAGCACCAGTTATTAAAAACCGGTGCTAAAAATTTTCTTTACCCATTTTCCCGCCAAAGAAATAGCCCAAAATTTTAAAATAGCACTGGTTTCGGAAAGATTAGCACCGGATTTGGAAGAAAATAGCACCAGTTTAAACTTTTCCGGCCAAAGAAATCGTCAAAAAAATTTCCTGCCAAAGAAATTGCCAAAATTTTTTAAAATAGCATCGGTTTTGGAAGAAAATAGCACCAGTTTAAACCGGTGCTAAAAAAATTTAAATTTTTCCTTCCAAAAATATTTTCCCCCAAAGAAATCGCCAAAACCTTCTAAATATTTTTCAAAATTTTTTAAATTTCATTATTTCCGCAAAAGAATTCAAAAAATTCGCTAAAAATTTTAAATAATATTCCCAGAAATTTCATGAGCTGGGAGCAGCTGTGCAGCCGCTCTAAGCTTTTTTAAAAAACTTTTAAAACCGTTCACTTCATTTGTTAACTTTAACTAATGACTAAGTTAAGTTAAATTAATCAACGATCAACCATCACTGACCTCATATATACAAATAAGAATAAAATTTGGATGCATTAACTAATTAACGTTCAACCCTTAATTGATTTAGTATACTCCCTACGTCCCGGATTAAATTGCATATGATCAAAGATTCAGTCAAACTAAGAAAACTTTGACTACATATTTGAATAGATATATAAACAATCGTGAAAACTTTACTTGACTTTCAATATATAAACACTAATGAGTGGGTCTCCTGACAGGCGGCCTGTCCATAAGCTTATGGACAAGCCACTTATTTCTTTCCTTATACACCGCATTTCTTAAATTACATACAAAATTTAAAATTTTTTAAAATATTTTTTTGTATCATATATTTTTATATTTTCACCTTCAAATACATATTATTACTTCTTTTAACTTATAAAATGCAATATTTAAATTTTATAAAACATTACAACATTTAAGACAAATACCCCTGAGCACTGTCCACAAGCTCATGGAAATGCCGCCTTTCCTGAGACTTTCCCAACACTAATAACTAGGCTAACTTTGACTAATCAACGGTCAAACTATACTTGACTTTCAATATGTAAACACTAATAACTAGGCTAACTTTGACTAATCAATGGTCAAACTATACTTGACTTTCAATATATAAATACTAATAACAAAGTTGAGTTTAACTAATTAACGGTCAAACTTTATTTGAATTAGTATATAATAAATTCTAATAAAAATGTTTGACTTTGACTAATCAACGGTCAAACCTTACTTGACTTTCTATATATAAACACTAGTGACTAAGCTGACTTTAGCTAATCAACGGTCAAACTTTACTTGACTTTCAATATATAAACACTAATAACAAAGTTGACTTTAACTAATTAACGGTCAAACTTTATTTGAATTAGTATATCATGAATACTAATAAAAATGTTTGACTTTGTCTAATCAACGGTCAAACCTTACTTGACTTTCTATATATAAACACTAGTGACTAAGCTCACTTTAATTAATCAACTGTCAAACTTTACTTGACTTTCAATATATAAACACTAATAACAAAGTTGACTTTAACTAATTAACGGTCAAACTTTACTCTAATTAGTGTATAATAAATACTAATAAAAATATTTAACTTTGCTAATCAACGGTCAAACCTTACTTGACTTTCTATATATAAACACTAGTGACTAAGCTGACTTTAACTAATCAACGGTCAAACTTTACTTGACTTTCAATATATAAACACTAATAACAAAGTTGACTTTAACTAATTAACAGTCAAACTTTATTTGAATTAGTATATAATAAATACTAATAAAAATGTTTGACTTTGTCTAATCAACGGTCAAACCTTACTTGACTTTCTATATATAAACACTAGTGACTAAGCTGACTTTAACTAATTAACGGTCAAACTTTACTTGAATTTCAATATATAAACACTAATAACAAAGTTGACTTTAACTAATTAACGGTCACACTTTATTTGAATTAGTATATAATAAATACTGATAAAAATGTTTGACTTTATCTAATTAACAGTCAAACCTTACTTAACTTTCTATATATAAACACTAGTGACTAAGCTGACTTTAACTAATCAACGGTCAAACTTTACTTGATTTTGTCTCTGTATAGAAACACTAGTGACTAAGCTGACTTTAACTAAGCAACGGTCAAATCTTACTTGACTTTCAATATATAAACACTAATAACTAGGTTGACTTTTATTAATTAATGGTCAAACCTTACTTTAATTAGTATATAATAAATACAAGTAATATGTTTGACTTTGTGTGGTCAAACCTTAATTCTCAATAAATAAACACTAATAACAAAGTTGACTTTAACTAATTAATGGTCAAACTTTATTTGGATGTGTATTTGATCTTCTTGAAGGTGCAAATGGGCTCTTCACAGGTCAATTTTTGTCCTAAATATTCAGTTAAAAACTAAACTCTTCACAGGTTCACTTTTGTACCCATATTCTGTCCAAATCTGCCACCGGAGCTCCTATCACTAGTGATACGCGCCCCCTCCGCCGGAGCACCCATCGTCACCGCGCTAACCACCGCACGCTACCTCTTCATTTCCCGACTCCGATGGCGATGCTCTCCACCGCCTCCGCACCGGTTTCTTCCCATCACCAGTGATATGTGCCCTCTCCGCCGGAGCTCCCATAGCCGCTGCGCTAACCATCGATCGCCACCTCTTCATTTCCCACCGCCGATGACGATGCTCTCCACCACCTCCGCACCGCTCCCCTCTGTCAAAGCTCCCATCGCCGGCCGTGCTTACCAATGTACAGGTGAATCTTTGATGAAGTTCCGTTCTAGTTCGTTTGAGCCGATGTCAATATGCATATTGCTATGATGATTTTTTGAATCACATGTTGTTAGGTTAGTTATCGATTATGCTTGGTTTTGAATCTGTAATCTGTTGTTATTCCTTCTGGTTGTTAAAAGTTTGTATCCTTCTGTTGTTATTCCTTAGGTTAGTTATTGATTATACTTTGTGCTTTGTTATCACTGCTTCAAAGAATGGACTTTGGCAACTAAAGATGGAAATTATTATGTTACAAGTTTGCCATCTTTAGTTTGGTTTTAAACATCTGGTATTTTTTTGTTCATATAGTTATAGATAGCCTTCATTTTGGGATAGGATGGTGGAGATTTGATTGCATTAACCATAATCAAGGTGGGGACGTTGGTGCACATAATCAAAAGTTCTCTTCTCTCTATTTTTTTGGCTGTGTTTGTTGTTTTTGCTGTGTTTGCATTTTAAATCAATCGTGAAAATTTAAATTGTGTAACTTAAGTTCGGATAGGTGGAGTATGATGATTAAAAAAATTGGAATAATCAGTGGTTGAACTGATAAGTGTTTGAATGTGACTTTCGACTGATTTTACTATGTATATGCTCTTCTGTTGTTCTATTATAAAAAAGAAAAGCGAGTATTTGGTGCCATTACACAAATATTTTCATCTCATTTGTTCCATTTGTTAATTTGTTGAAGATCTATTAAGCTTAATTTGATATAATATTTACTCAAGAAATCCCAGCCATTGTTTATCTTTGATAATGTTTCAATAGTAGAATTAGTCACACATTATTCCTAAATCACTATAAAACTTCTTTTTAGGCAAGACTCCCTGTAGTGTTGAGAATGTGTCATGATACACTTATTGCTGATATGAAAGATGCTTTCAAGGCAGCAGTTTCTGAGTGGCTTCCTGTTCTCGTTGCCTCAGATGTTCAAGGTGAAATGATGGTTGATGCTGATGGTAAGTCTCATGAGTTACTTGCC
Organism: Rubia yunnanensis; assembly: GCA_037428765.1. Lineage (NCBI taxonomy): Eukaryota > Viridiplantae > Streptophyta > Magnoliopsida > Gentianales > Rubiaceae > Rubia > Rubia yunnanensis. Next base: position 19,238,316 of record CM075066.1, read on the forward strand.
AGCATAATCCTTCTTCCCTTCATGTCAGGTGGAAAGAAAATATCGTTGTATTATAATCTGCGACAAAATATGTCATAAATATTTAATCTTTAGTTCCTTAATTATAACCAGTTTGAGTATCTGGATGGGCATGGTTTATTTATATCAGTTATTGATACATTTTCTGACAGGGGGAGGTTCCTCGCTTGGAGATATGCTTAGAAGCCTGTCTCCCGACTGCTTTCTTAAACTTTTGAGCGCTATTTTTATTATAGTGCAGGTAATGCTTATACAACTATAACTCTGTTTGGCTCATGATGTGTATTTTCTTGACAATTGTTATCCTTCATAGAATGATCATGGTCAGCAATGATTGATCTTTTAGCAATATTCATTCTTCTCTCAAGCTTTCTTATTCTTCAGAGTGTAGATAGAATCTTCCTATCTACAATAACTTTTCCGGATTTGCATGTACCCTTGGGATATATGCTTGGTATATGCTTGGTATCTTCAATGATGTCTTCCATGAGATAGAATATTCAATGAGATCAACTCTGCCTACGATATATGCTTGGTATCTTAGATGATGTCTTCCAGAGGAGAGTTCTGTTTTGTATGCCAATTGTATAATTGACTCAAGCTGTGGTAATGGTGGTTGACTGTCATGTTCTCTCTCTGAACAAAATGTCCAGAATCCAGTACTATATGCTTCCACCAAACTTTTTGCCTTCAGGATATTAGTGAAAGTTAGCCTATTCTCTCTTTACCGAATTCTCGCCCGTCTAGCTACATCCAGTTTCAAGGTTATGTGTTTTTGTCAGAATAAATTTACTATCCATCACAAGTTCTTGCTTCTGTGTTGGATATAGTAAAAAGGAAATATATCCTTGCTTCATCATTTTGTTTTCATAGTAACATGGTTTCACATTTGAAGGTGATTGTTTCTTAATGTAGTTTTCAATATCCAGTGACAAAATGGTGTCTGGTAAAATATAGAGTGTGCGAGCATGTAACATACAATTATACAAATGATTTTCATCTATTTCAGTGGTATATGGATCTAGAATCGTTTATGTATTTTAAGAAATATAGTGTCTGCATAGAAGAAGATAGGAGAATTGATACTGATGTTAGGATGCAACAAATAGGAAAATGAGAAATGTTTAATTTCTAGGCTAGGAATGTTGGGTTCCAACACGTTCTTGGAGGTACTAGTAGCATCACCTTAGCCTAAAACAAAATGAATCATATTTCTCGTACTATTGCAGAAACAATACACCCTTTTTATCAGCATGGATGAAATAATATTTTATATAGTTAAGGGTGAATTAAACCATGAATATGCTAGGTTATCCATGGTGGAGACGTTGAATACACTGATATTTTTGCAACGTGCAGGTACATGCAACCCCGATGGATTGTTCAAGATTCTTTCATTCTCATTCCAAGGATTTTAGCCACTTCCTGGCAACAGTTCTGCTTCAAACGAATATCTCTTTAACCACAATGAGTAATCATTCTTATTGTCCATCTTGTTCTTGTCGATCATTTTTCCAGAATCATTAGATTGTTTCACTAACCACTTGCACCTTTCTTTACCTCCAATTCGGAATCTGGGAATTATAAGTACTACTGATAGGTCCGGTTCTCCCAACTATGTACTCATTTCATCTTTGTTTTTGCAAGAGTAGAGAAGAAACTGAGATTCTAGAGCTGTAAGTGAAGGCAGTGCACCATAAATTATGCTGCTGTGGTTTTATTATTGCATAATTAGGACTATTAATCTTGTCATAGTCGTTCAAGACAAGGTATTTGTATACATTAATGTGGAAATAAATTATTAATTTTGTGAAGTTGATTTTATTATTAAATTAATGTGGAATAAAATTGTTAATTTTGAGTCTTTTCCCTTTCTCTGAAAGCGGCAGCACGCTGCCACTTTCAGAGGAGGGGATTTTTTTTCGTCGTCGTAAATAAATTAGCACCAGTTGAAAAACTGGTGCTAACAAAAGAAACCAATGCTAATTTAGCACTGGTTGAAAAATCGGTGCTATAAAAAAACCGGTGCTAATTTAGCACCGGTTTCTAACAAAAAACAACCGGTGCTAATTTAGGACCGGTTGAAAACCAGTGCTAACAAAAAAAACCGATGCTAATTTAGCACCGGTTGAAAAAAACCCGGTTACTTAGGCACCAGCTTTTTTTCTCGAAAAAACCGGTGGTAGAACAAAAAAAAATCGGTGCTAGAGGTGGGTCTCCGTGGTAGTGATTTATGCTAATATCAAGAATGCATAGGAATATCTTATATTACAAGAGATTTCATATGAAACCACAAACTCTCAGGCTGACCTAATTAACCTCAACCACAAAATGCTCAACTCCTAAAAGCATTAACTTGGGAAAAACTTTTCTGGAAATGGAAAGCTAACCTAAAATGGCTAAAGGAGAGGGAAGAAAATACAAATTATTTTCATACTTCTGTGAAGCAAAAGGCTAAGGCAAAATATAACTAAATTAAAAGAGCAACCACAATCTGATCTTTTCCTGTCTCATTTCATGAGCCAGATTCCAAAGATCTTAACCTCTCAGGATAACCAGAATCTTACCAAAAGCCCCACATTAACAGAGCTCCAAACCATTGTGTTCTCTCTGAATCACAATGGTTCTCTAGGCCCTAATGGATATACATCAACTTTCTTTAGGACTAACAGGGACATCATTGACCTTTACCTACTTGAAGCTACTCTGGACTTCATGAAGGGAATACACATTCTAGGTATCTCCTTCTAAGATTATAGGCTTGTTTCTCTCTCTAACTTCACTAACAAAGTTGTCTCTAAACAGCTTGTTTACAGATTAAATACTTTCATGCCTTCTCTTATCTCTCATAATCAGTCAGCCTTCCTAAAATGTAAAGAAATGGCCAATAATGTCATTTATCTCAAAGAGATGAATAGATTCTTAAATAATAAAACAGGCTCTCCAAATTTCATATTAAAACTAGACCTGGAAAATGCCTTTGACACAATCAAATGGTCCTTCCTAGGTACAATTCTGAGAAAATTTGGAATCTCAGAGCATTTTATTCATTTAATTATCTCCAATTTATCATCAGCTTTGTTTTATGTCATCATAAATTCCAAACCTGCAGGTTTCTCAAAGCAACCAGGGGAATCGAACCAGGAGATCCTATCTCTAGTCTCCTTTTCAATCTTTTTTCTAAAGCTTTCTCTAGAAGTCTCCATTTTTGCTTCATGAATAAAAAGCTTACTTACTTCAAATTGCCTGCAAATGCTACAACTATCTCACATCTTAGTTACGCATATGATACCATTTTATCTATTAAGGCCACTAAAGCAACAACACAAAGACTCAAAGCTTTCCTTTAAATTTATTTAGCTAACAAGTGGACAAAAAAATAAACTATGACAAGAGTGATTTTTACACCAGTAGGTATGCCACTTTATTCCAGGAAAATATGATCAAAAAATCTTTTCAAATGAAAAAAAAAAAGAACCTTTCCATTTGTATACATTGGTTGCCCTATTTATACGAGAAGAACAAAACTATTACACTTTCAGCCCTTGTTGGAAATCTATGATAGAAAACTAGACTCTTGGGAAAATAAATGGTGAAGTAGTGCGGGGAGACTAATGTTGATAAAATCATTGATGTTCTCCCATCCTCAAAAACTTTGGGCAGTGATGAACCCACCTAAAATAGTACTCTCTAGGCTAAAGAAGAAAATAACATCATTATTTCGGTTAAAATTTGAAATGGGGGACAAAAAGGTGTGGAGGAGCCTAAATAATATGTGCTTTCCAACAAACAAAAATGGAATAGGCTTGAGAAATTTGAAGGATATAATTACAACCTATTCTCTGAAACTATGGTGGAAGTTACAGATTGGTCAAGCTCCATGGACACAATTCCTTTGGTCAATCTCACAAAACCAAAGAAATTCACAAAATTGGAAAATAATAATTGCAGTAAACACAAGGATTATACATTGAAATGAGGCTGCCAACTTTTACACTTCCAACTGGACTGGTTTTGGTCCCATACATGACCATGTTGCTTCAATCCCTGAAGCCATCCCACTGAACACATCTATTGCTCATTTCATACTTCACAAATTATCTGCTCTTCCTCTGTATCATAACCTCCCTAATAACATATTAAATTTCTTGCGGGATGCATAACTACATCCTCACAGAGAAGATAGACTAATTTGGAAGATGGCTTTTAATTGACAATTCACCTTCAGGTCAATATATGAAGTGGATAACCAACCAAGAACAAATATCAGGATTTTAAAAAAGGTATGTGACCTACCTCCACTCGGGGTCGTTAATGCGATGATGTAGCTAACCCAAGCGGAGGCTGCGAGATCAAACAAACAAAATGAATGAGAGATGATCAAATTTAAATTTATATTATGCTCCCAAAATCACTACTAAGCTACCTATAGAATAGTTAGTGGTAAGATTGGGCTTTTCCACAAAGATGCTTGGTGTCTAATAGTCAACTACACACAACCATGTACGGGTCATCAATCTGTCTGTGTGTTAGGAATAGCTAAGTATTACAAAACAAGTTTTTGGGGGTTTTTCAATTAAAAAATACAGGCATATAATATTACACGTGATTAAACTATATAGACAAGCACTTGGGAAATATTTGTGTAACATGATAGGTGAAATATTTCGATCCTTGATTCCATCAAATACAGGACATCAAAGCCTATTCTAGTGTTTATAACACGTGGTGTGGTCGATGGTCAACACTCACCCATACTTGTCATGTAGGGTGCTCTTGTAATCTTCCATCAGCACCACCTCTGTATTATGGGAGTGCAACAATGGCCTGGCCACTATGGATATCTGTTTCTCCCCGCACAATTACATCTCTGGCACTACACCGCGAATGCTATTTTCCTAGTCCTACATAAGCAAAGGAAAATAGGCACCTTATCCATGGCACTAGGGTCACTAAACCCTATTTTGCTACCAAAATAAATTACATTTAACTCTTCGGGCCAACTTTCCAGCTAAGATTATGGTGTTTTCATCTTAACGGTAAAACTTGGAAAAGACCTACATGCACACACCCACGTGAAGCCGAACCCACTACCCATATCACATCTAGGTTTATCTTCCATTAGAGGTATCAATATGTGCACCAACATGGACTAATAATAGAGCTGTTAATCCAACCTCAAAGAGATTGGATAGGATAATGGGAAACACCTGTTTTCTTCAGTTATTTAACCATTCCACAGTTCAAATATTAAATAGAACGACTTCAGATCATTCTCCAATGCTGCTAGAGATATCAGAATCAGATGATACTTCCCCTAGACCATTCAGATTTCAGGAAATGTGGTTAAACAGAACTGAATTTAAGGATTTGGTATCAGATAGCTGGAGTCAGCCTATTCAGGAACAAGGTATCCTAGGTTTTTCACTTAAACTGAAAAGACTTAAGGCTGAAATAAAATCATGGAATAAGTTGGTTTTTGGAAATGTATTTGAAAATTTAAAAGAATCAGAAAAAGAAGTGGACGAGTTGGAAATAAAAAATGACACTTCTAGCACCATTCAGGATAGAATTGCCTTAAACAAGGCAAAGGCAAAACTAACAAGACATTTGATTGAACATAATCTATTCTTAGCACAAAAGACTAGGATGAAATGGCTTAAAGATGGTGACCTAAATTCAAAATATTTTCATAAATCCATTACTGAAAATCAGGCTAGATTAAAAATAATGAAGATTCAAGATCAGGAGGGTAACTGGTTAAATTCCCCAGCTCAAATTTGTGATGCAGCAGTTAGTTTTTTTAAAAATCTGCTATCTGATGAAAATGAGGATCCATCAGGTCAATGCTTATCATTTCTAACACAACAAATACAACCTTCAGTTTCTGAAAATGATAATATTAATTTGTTAAGGCCTATAACCTTAGATGAGGCAAAAGCAGGAGTTTTTGATCTGTCCACAGAAGCTGCCCCAGGGCCAGATGGATTTCCTGGTAGTTTTTACAGGACTTTTTGGGAAACTATTAGCCAGGATGTCTTAACTGCTTTGTTAGAATACCAAGTTGGGATTCCTATTCCTAAATCAGTAGCAAACACTTTAATAGTCTTAATACCAAAAACTAAGACCCCTAAGTCTTTTAGTGAATTCAGACCAATAAGCCTCTCCAACTTCATTAATAAATTGATGTCAAAGATAATGGTGGAAAGGATTAAACCATTAATGAGCTCACTGATTTCAGAGGAACAATCACCTTTCTTAAGAGGTAGGGATATAACAGAAAATATATTAATGATGAAGGAAGCTGTCAGAATGTTGGATAAAAAAAATGAATCACTTAATCTAATTCTTAAGTTGGATATGATGAAGGCTTTTGACCGGGTTTCCTGGTCAACCATTAACACTCTTTTATTAAAACTGGGTTTTCATGGACATATAGTTAAAATTATCATGAACAACATTAATTCAACTTGGTTCTCGGTTTTAATCAATGGATCCCCCTGTGGGTTCTTTAAGCCATCTAGAGGGTTGAAACAAGGAGATCCTCTATCACCCTTTCTCTTTAACTTACTAACTGAAATTTTAACAAGAAATCTTAGGATTCAGTTCCAAAATGGGAATATTAGACAGTTTAAAACACCAGGGGTAGCAAATAATTCAAACCAACTGTCTTTTGCTGATGACACAGTGGTGGTGTTCATGAAGGGAACCACTAAATCCATTAAAAACATGATGAAATTTCTGGACATCTTTCAAAAGGCAACTAGCCAAAAAATCAATTTTCAAAAAAGTGCTTACTATGCAGGAGACTTAAGCAGAAAAAAGGAAAAAGAAATCAAGGAAATAACAGGTATGAAAAGAGGGGAATTACCTTTTTCCTATTTAGGGGTTACAGTGTATAGAGGCAGAAAACTTAATAAACATTTCAAATCTTTAATTGATATGGTAAATACAAGAATAAGTAACTGGAAAAATCAGTGGCTTTCAGATGGGGGAAAGATAATATTGATAAATCATGTGTTGACATCTATTCCTCAACACACTTGGGCAGTTACTGCTCCCACAAGATACACTGTTCAAAAACTTAGATCAATCTTCAGCAACTTCTTGTGGGGGACTTCTGAACATAGATTAAACAAACATTGGGTTTCATGGGATAGATTATCTTACCCATTGGCTGAGAAAGGCCTAGGAATAAGACACATACAAGCCATAATTGACTCTTACTCTATTAAGATTTGGTGGAAGCTTCAGCTTGGCAAATCTCCTTGGGCAAAACTTATGTGGTCTCTACCTGATAATGCTAGGAAATCAGAAACTTGGACTAGGTATAGGAAAATTAATGGCACAGCAGAAGCTAACTCACAGGTGATCATAGAAAATGGGAATTCTAATTTCTGGATAGCTAATTGGCTTGGCTCGGGTCCCTTGATTAACCAGGTTGATGAAGATCAGGTACAAGATAATTTTCCATTTCTTACTGTTGCTGATTTCATGAAGAACAAAGGTCAGTATCTTCCAAAACTTGCTTGTCTTTTCAGCTCTGATATAAATGCTGATCTTTTAAAGGACATACCACTAACTGGTAATGAGGATTACATGATATGGAAACCTGATATCCATGGTACATTTACAATTAAGTCTGCATACCAAGTGTTACGACCAAAAAAGCCTGAAGTGCAATTTTTTAAAAGAATTTGGATCAAAACCATACCCAAGAAAATCAGTTTCTTCATGTGGAAAATGATTTTAAGTGCACTTCCATTTGCTGATATCTTGATGACAACAGGTTTACATCTACCATCTAAGTGCTCAGAATGTGATAGCATTGACTCTCATGATCATTTCTTTAATTCTTGTGCTACTGCAAATTTTTTATGGACTAAAATGCATGAAGCTTTACACATCACAGATAGATCTTTCAGTAATATTAGGAAGAGATTGGCTTTTTACTGGTCTTTCAAACATTCAGTATCATCAAACTGCTCCCTAATGACAGTATTGCCATGTCTAATTTGCTGGGAACTATGGAAAATCAGAAATAAATGGATACATGAAAACAAAAAGAGTCATGCTCCTGTAATCTGGAAATGCATTTCAAATTCATGTTCTTTGCTATACTCGGTTCATCCACAAGATATTTGCCATCTGAATTGTCAACTAACTAGTAATGGTCTATTGCCTTGCATTACACGGAGAAGAATCACTAGACTTTACTTAATTAAGTGGGAACCTCCAGATATAGGGTTAAAAGTAAACTGTGATGCAGCAATACAGGGTGACAAAGTAGGGATTGGTTGTGTTATCAGAGATGCAAAAAAAAGAATCACACATGCTGTATCATCTTTCATGACCACAGATAATGCCTGCTTCTCCTCTTATATTGTAGTGATCAGAGCTGAGATGCTAGCTATCCGGATGGGACTTCAAGTGGTGGAGGGAATGACAGAACATCTGCACATTCAATCGGACTCCCTTGCAGCAATAAAAATCATTCAGGGGCAACCTTGTCCCTGGCCACTTAGGCCGATACTGAAGAAGATTATGGTGGCCACTACAAGGTTCAGACAGGTTTTTTTCAGCCACATACATAGAGATGGGAATCAAACTCCGGACTATCTGGCTCAATTGGCAATCAGAAAAGGAAACACCTCGCAGCTTCAAGAACTCCTCACATCACAGCGCTTTCTTTTCCTTAACCGCAGAGAGACCTTATTCCCTCAATTCCGATGGAAACACAAGTTTAGTCTGTAACTTCTCATATGTATAGGCTTGAAATGTATAGGTCTTGCTGTTTTTGCTTCCTTTCGATGGTCTGGCCTTCGCAAGCTCCACACAGGGGGTGGAGGGCTTGTCGAAGGAATCACTGTCAAGAGGATGGCATTAACTATGTTTCTAGTCTAGCTTAAAAGATAGATCTCTAAGTCTTGAAAGTTTATTTTCTTCTTCCGGGTGTGGGAGCCCTAATCAATTTCCCCGCTCACTAGTGAGTGTTTTGCGGAAAAAAAAATGTGCACCAACATGAATGTAAACTGCAGTGTGTGCCAATCTTAGTGTATCATGCACTTCGTAAGGAATTCGAAAACAAGCAAACATAATATCATAAACTGATTGAAATAGGTAGATCTAAGGAATATCACCATACATTAAAAAAATCATGAATACAAATATTACCCCCTAGCAAATAAAATACTCCCTAAGCATTGAACCTAAAAATTCTATTAGCTTCAATGCCTTTGGGTAAATGAAAAATAAAGAGAATAAAAGAAAATATTCTAGAGAGAAGGAAGAACTTCTTTCTCTCTCTACCCTACTCTTCAAATCTAAAATAAGCATAAACTTAAACCCTAGTAGACATTGGTCCATATATATATAGTAGTAGGGAATTAGGCCTTGAAATAGGCCCAAACTAGGCTTGAAAACCTGGCAACCGCAATGGACAAGACCAGTAGAAACTAGAATGGTTCGTGCTAGATGGGTGCCATTCGTGCTGGTGCAGACCGCTCAGTTTGGCACATGTCATACCACTCGTACTGGCGCAGACAGTGTCACTCATCACATACTACCACCTGGACCTCCGTGTTGATGCCTTTTATTGTACATTACGTGTCTCGTCTTGCTAAGTAAAATGGTGTGGGTTGTATCATATATCGCACCCCGTGGGCTGGTCTTCACATTTGGAACTTGAAACGGAGCGGACGTTTTGAAACTGCACGGTCTGTGCCCATACTTAGCCAATTTTGGAGTGAACTTGAATCAAAGGGACACAGGCAGTATGAATGGGCACAGTCCGTGCTAGGGGCTGTGGCACAGTCCATGCTAAGCACCCCTGGCACGGGCTGCGCTAGGTTTGATCCGTGCTGGCATAGCTTGCCTCTTGTCGGTGTTTGTTGGTTTGTACCGGTCAGTTGGCTGACCGATTGGTTTGACCGGTTGGTGCCATCCTCTATTGTTTTACCTCTTTAAACTTGAATTTTTCCTTTCCTGACTCAATTGCATCTACTACCACACTTTAAGTCTATGGCCTTCATATCTACTACCATTCTTGTGAATAGCCTTCAAGTATCTTCTACCACTCTTATGAATGGCCTTTTATAAAGTATCCATGAGCAACCTACTAATGAGATCGTAATGAAGATCTAGGTGCTTGTGAATAAAACATGTCCATTAGCTTTCAATTATGTCTACAAAACTTGGGATTTGGACAAGAAAACCAACAATGGTCGTCTAAACCCTTTTCCGTGTAAACCTAACTAATACTAGCAATCAAACAAGTAGAACATGATAATTATTGTGACAAATGCATTGGTTAACGCATGCACTATGGTCCACATCAATCCCCCCACACTTAAACCTTTACTCGTCCTCGAGTAAACAAAAATAAGAAAATATTTAAGCAGAACGTAGCATGCAAAGATAAGTTAGCCAATCCATTCAACTTATTCCCAAGCTACCCTAGTTCCCCCAAAGAAGTAAGAATATCAAAACTCTCACACTCCTCGAAGATGCTAAAGTAACCCAACCACCCTAAATCTTGTGAAGAAAAAGATAAGCAAAAATGATGAGTGTTGAACTAGCTTACTCCACCGAATATTTTTTCCAATAGCAATCCAAGAGTCATTGCCAAAACAAACACCAAGGAAATCAAAAAGATCCTCCAATTGGTTCTAACTAAGGATAACTCAAGATTCTCGACCAAGTTACAACCAAGGATAATGCAAAAGATTCCTCAACTTAGTTTCCATTTTCTCTCAATTTCTCTTATTTTGCCTAAGAGCCCTTTTGGGTTTTCATTCTAGCTTTCACACATATTGAGCTCACTTCTCACCTTTTTCCACACGGCCTCTCATTCTTGCCTAGGTTTTCCAACCTAGCCAGGCCTAGCCTCTAATTTTTACCTGGGCCTTTCGACCTATCCGAGTTTTTCCCATTGTTGCCTAAATTTCCCTTTTAGGTTACCAACTTAGCCAGGTATTTTATTTTTAATTTTTTTTAAAATTTTCAAATTTTTTCTTGTGTAGCAGAAAATGCCCCAAAGATGGGCTTTATACTACATAAAGATAAGAAGAAAAAAAATTACACCACCAAAAGTTTCTAAACCACATCCCCAAAACAAACTACCAAGACTAACAAACAAATCACACCACCAAAATGTATCCAAAATATCCCCAAAACAAATCGACACCAAAAAAAAACACAAAGGTTTCTCGAGATGAAAAACTCCTAAACTACGCCCTCCCCCACACTTGAACTTTGCATTGTCCACAATGCAATGAAACAATATGAATCATGGTGAGAAAGAGAGAAGTAGTGAAACTCACTCATATGACTCCGAAGAGTTCTTCCTTAAGTGTCTTGTCTCACGTATCCTCCTCCTTTCTTCATGTTGCATTTGTTGTCTCTCGATTGGAATAACGTCCTGAAAAACATCAAGCCTTGAGATGTGGAATCTCTTAATCAATTTCTCGATGGGCTCTTCTTGGACATCCGCCCTCTCATCCACAAAAGCAAACTCCTCTGTCACTTCATGCTCTACGGAGTCTAATCTAGACCCCAAACTTGCATAGTGCCCTCTATAGAATCCAACCCAGTACCAGACTCATCCAATTCCAACTTCATCCCTCCTAATGCGTGACTGGCCTCTTGCACAATTTGGGTAGAACTCGCAAGTTTTTACCCAAAAAGTCACAATTGGTCAATGAAGTCCGCAGGTAGGTGAGTGCAACTAGGTGGTGCTCTAAATAGAGTCTTACCATCCTCCTTATCAATGTCTATCTCTGGGCATGATAAGATCTTGTAGAAATATTTCTCAAACCGTAGATCGTGTGTTAGAAACAAGTCCTCATATAGAGTTTCATGGCTGATAGCGGTGCCCTCCAAGTGTGGAAGGACCATGAAGTTGCAAATTGTAGCGCTGTCGTATGACCATATGAACTGGTTGTCTGAAGTGGTGGTAGCAATCATCAAAGAACATGCTATAATTTCTATGGTGTATCGTGTCCCCGAACGACCTAAGTTTACCAATGCAGAAGGAGTAGAAACCAGATAGCCCAAGTGTCAGGCCAAGTGTCAGGCCAAGAGTCCAACCATGCCTCCCATTGAGATCTTTCCACTTTTCTTATCTCTGTGGCTAAACATTATTGCAAAAACGTGCCCACCATGTTTGGCTAGAAGTTCACCTCCAGAGTCATTGCTCAAAGGAGACATGGACGTCCAAACCGGGGCACTGTGAAAGATCCACGGGGCAAAATAACCCATGGACAATAGTCGCTGAACATAACGCAATGCCAGGTGAACAATGGCGATGATATTGCATAGATGCTTCCTCTCCGTGATCGAAAGGATTCTCCAAAAATTTCCAAGTGAAAATGGAAGCTCTTGTCAGTGTGTTCTAAGAACATATTTCCCATACTTCCACCCGAATGCTTGGATAATATCCTGGTGCGGCATAGTGTACCCCTTATCATCCAAATAGAAGTGGATGCCTCCTCTTCTCTCTCTGTCCATTTCTTGCTCCAATGTTGCTAAGAACTCCAATTTCCACCTAATCTAAGCCTTGGAATGCTAGTCCAAGAAACCCTCTAGGCCAATTCGGCTGAGTAGATAAGTGATCGGTTTGAGTAGACCTAGAACTCCCAATGTTTCTTTGCAAACAAACTTTGTCTCTAGAATGTTTCTCCTCGGACTATTAAGGTACCTCCATGAATAGTCCACACTCCCGGAGATCTTGGTTAACCCCGTGAATTCCTCAAAAATGAACTCGGGATTTGGAAGGGTGAAAGTCTTCGGTTCTTTTCTCCAAACCTTAGCCAACTTCCTCCCTTTATCACCATGGGAAGCTGTTCCTTCTCCAACCTATTCATTTTCGAAGACATCCTATCATAACAAGAAGAATGTGGTAATGCAATAATACACAAAGGCATGCATCAAATATCATTAAAAAAGAACACTCTTCCTAAATAGCATGTACATTCCAAAACATGCTTTCATAATATAAAGGCCATTCAATTAAGAATCATTATCCTTAAAAGATGAACTCATAGCAACCTATCAACAATATCATGCAATCAATAATCATTCCTTCTAAAACCCCACCACCAATGAATATTATATCATCAAAGCACACGATCACATATTTCCCCCACACTTAGTTCAACACGAGATCATTCACACAACCCAAACCATTCCCCCAAAAACATATTCACTCTCAAGATTAAAGTTTACATAACATCACCACAATGCTAAATAAAGAAAGTAAACATGAAGTTCAATGGATTACCCAGAATTAGAAGCTAATATTTGAGAGATCCACACAAAAAGAAGCAAAAAAATGCTAATTTTTTAGAGAAAAAGCTCCAATTTTTCGAGTTGCACCAAGAAGGAGGGAGACTACGTGTTTTTGAAGAACTTAAATAAACTAAATGATTCATATAGGTGAGGGATGTACTATGAATCTCTATTTTCAGCAAAGGAGGTGATTTAGAGGGGAGGTACAAAATGAGACAAGGATGGCATTTTTTAAATTGCAAAATCTAGGGGACAAAAGTACTAATCAATTTATGCACAAGGGAGGTTTGAAGTATTATTTACATCAAGTAACCTACAGAATAAAGGATTTACTGAATTTATGAACCAAAAATGCTTTTTTTTTCCTTGAAATTTTAATTTTTTTGAAAATCTGCATTTTTAGCCCAATTTATAGCTCAAATGAGGTGTTGACATGTGTAGCCTCATATTGAAGGTGCCTGACATGAACTACCTTCGTGCTGAGGGTACTTGGCATAAACTACCCTCGTGGGAGGGTTCTGGCACGGTCCATGTTGCTTGAATAGTTCGTGCTAGTGACCCCTGGCACGAGGCTGAAAGTGTAAGGGTCCCTTTTTCCTTAGCTCCTCCCCTTTTTTGAAAAATATTGTCACCCAACAAGGCCTATTTCCTTCCAATAAAAAATCATGAGACTCGAACTAAAATTTATCAATCAACAAGAGTTTCTATTCAAAATCCTTATCACACACAAAAACATGCAAAATCTATCCACTAAACATCTTGAAAAAAACAAGAGAAGACAACTTATTTTCATTGTCGTCCTCATGAATTATTATTTTTTCATGAATTTTAATTGAAAGAACCTACCGTTGGTTCTCCGGAGTCACCATCGGCAACTCCACCCACAATGACATCATTGTGGAGAGGTCTCCACAAAGTGTCACCATTATCTTTGAGTGCTTTGCTTGCCATAGAGAGTGAATTACCGTACCTAGTCAATGTTGGGTCCTTAGCCATTTTATTGGGTTTAGGCGGTGGTTGGGGGATTTTTACATCCTTACCACTCTTCCCTAACCACTGCATGTTAGTGAGGATAGAAAAACATTCTAAGACGGACATATCATCACTAGAATCATGCATTACATAGAACTTATCATCAATGTCATCACTATTCATGTGCTTCATTTTGCGTACGTTAACCATTGCATTCACTATAGTTTTTAGCTTGTTTTATTTGGTGGATTGCTAGTATTTGTTGAGTTTACGTGACATGAGATTTGGATGGCCATATTTGGTTTTCTTATCTAAATCTTGCATTTTGTAGACTTAATTAGTACTAAAGGACATTTTGTATCCATGGACTTCTAGATCTTCGTTGTGATCATCTTTAGTAGGTTACCCATGGGTACTTTTTGTTTACATTCAATGTGAAGGTCATTCGTAAGGGCGGTAGAAGATATTGAAGGTCGTTCGCAAGAAAGGTAGAAGAGATTAAAGGACATTCACCTCTAGAATGGTATTAGATGAAGGCCACAAACATCAATGCATGGTAGAAGGAGATTGGATCCAAAGATAGGCGGCATTAGAGTTCAAGGTGGATAACGAAGAAACGGTGAATTGTAGTCCGATGAGTTGTTCTAAAGTATGAGAATGATCCGAGAATAATTAGCCTTCAAGGCTGATTTCATTGGATTTTTCTTCTCGAGCACTACAAAATTGACTACTAGAACTCTCAAATCGAACTAACAGCTCATCCGTAGCAAAAGAAAGAAGTTCAGTTGGCCAAGGCACAAACGGGTCAGCATGGGCTACTCAAGCATGGAACCAATGGCCCACGCCAAAGGAGTCATCCCATGCCAAGGGTTTTTAGAACAAGGCTATGGCGTGGTCTATTCCAAATGCCACGGACCGCGGGCACAAGTCTCAATTTGCACTTAATATCGGCTAAGTATGGGTGCGGACCACCCCATTTACGACTGCACACGCTATTTCAAGTTTAAGATGCCAAGACCAGCTGATGGCCCATATCAAAGGCCATGTCCCGTACCATGTTTCTTAGTAGACCAATGCCCAAGAAGATGGCCCGCGCCCAAGGCCGTACCCCGTGGATCAGAAGTTCCAAATTCCGCACATTGACTGGAGCCCACGTCAAAGGTTACGGACCACACCATATGATGAAATGTGGGACATGCCTGATCCCGCATCCCATGGAAGATGAAGAGGCACATCCCATGCCAGATCCTGCAGCCCATGCAAAAGTATATGCCACGGGCCGCACCATCTGCGACAGCCTACGCTACTCATTGTTTTGCCCATTTTGGGCCAATTTTTAGGCCCAATCCCCTACTACTATAAATATAGCCTTAGTCTACTAACTTTAAAAGGGGAGATCATTTTTTAGACTTCATCTTGTATTAGGAGAGCAACTTTAGAGAGAGAAACACTCTCTCATTTTCTTTTATTTCCTTTTATTTTTGTTTTGATCCTATGATGTGGAGTTCAAATTCATATTTGAATTTCATATCTATGGAGTGTTTCCATAGCCAGGGGATAAATTTTAGGCATGTTTGATTAATGCTTATTTTGGATTCATTAGATTCATCCTACTATTTGTGTTCATGATATTATTGTAACTGTTCTTGAATGTTTGAATTGTACAACACATTAAGACAACACTTTGGGTTGTATTCATGTATGGTGCAAATATTGATTCCCCATTTGAAAGGGAAACCTGGATGTTAGAATGGGTAAGGGAGTACCTTGCGTCTGCGTATGTGTGTGCACGTAAGACCCAAGTATTGCTCTGATTTAGTGTCTATCGCACATGTCTTAGCTGATTACCTAAAGTAGTCCGAGAGGTTATGGGTAGAGATAGTGCATAGTAGCAAGCTAGGGTTGTAAGAGGCCCTAGTGTCATAGATAGGGTGCCTACAACCCCTGGCCTAATTGATAGGACCGTTTGGGAAGTAGTGCATTCATTGTTGAAGCACAGGAAGTAATTGTACGGGGTAGAAATAGACCTACAACAATGGTCGAGCCTTGTAGTACTCCCCAAATTACGATGGCGGTGTCGATAAAGGGCTGCGAGCGCACCCAATGTGATATGTACATGGAAGTGTATGGCATCGGCCACATCATGTGTTGTGAAACTCGATTATGTTTTTTAGAAATCTTATATGTGAATGAATCGAGGATTGAAGCATTAAATTATTCATGTCTCACACTGGCTCCCCAAGTGCTTAGCTAATTAGCTTACTTGTCTTTTAATTTCATGTTTTATAGTTGTTAGTTTGAAAAGCCAAATCCCCCCTTTTTTGTTTGCATTTACTAGCTATTCCTTTCACCCGTACAGATTGATGACTCATACGAGGTTTTGTTTTCATTGAATTTTAGGCCCTAGCATCTTTGTGGACAAACCTAGGGCTTACCGCTAACTTCCCTACCAGTAGCGTAGCAGTGAGAATGGGTGAAGAACTATAAATATTAATTTTGAACCCCTTTGACTCGGTGCTTCTGCTCGGGTTAATTTGCTACGATTAACAACCCTGCATGGAGGTAGGTCAAATTTTGGTGCCGCTGCCAAGGATGCTATTCAGTCTAAGTGTTAATTAGCACAACTTCTTAGCAGAGTAGTTAGCAATTGCATTTATTTTTGGTTTGTTTTGATATTTTGGTCGTTGAGCTATTGTGATAGTTGTTTGTTACCTTTTAATCCATTTTCTAGTGTTGTATTCAGAAGGGTATTGTTAGCCCTAGTTTATAGTACACAACTGTACCACTAATCTAGGCGTCTTAAACTATCTGACTGAGAACACAGGTGTTCGGAGATGGAGAAGATGGAGAACTAGGCCAGAAGTTCAACTGAAGCTAACAGTGTTGGTAGAAGAACTGTTAGCAATGGCGGAAGATAATTGCACCTTACGGGAGCTCATGGCACCCAACCTAGAGAATC
The DNA here is from genome assembly GCA_037428765.1 of Rubia yunnanensis. Lineage (NCBI taxonomy): Eukaryota > Viridiplantae > Streptophyta > Magnoliopsida > Gentianales > Rubiaceae > Rubia > Rubia yunnanensis. Next base: position 19,255,552 of record CM075066.1, read on the forward strand.
AGCCACCATGTTTTATCTTCCCGCCATTACCCGCCAAAGTTAGTTGTGAGCTAAAAAGTGACATGATCCATTGCCTACCAACATTTCATGGATTGGTGGGAGAGGACCCAAATAAGCATCTATCAGAGTTTCACTTGGTGTGTATGAACACGAAGCAACGGGGAGTTTCTGAAGATGACTATAATATGAGAGTCTTCCCATTTTCCCTTCAAGATGGAGCTAAAGAGTGGCTCTACTACTGCCACCGAGATGCATATGTTCTTGGATGGATATGAACCAGAGGTTCTTAGAGAAGTATTTTCATCTTCTAAATTGGCGGGGCCAAAGAAAAAACTACCAAATATCACCCAAGGGGCTACCGAGAGCTTGTATGATTATTGGGAATGCTTCAAGAGATCGTTGGCAAGTTTCCCCTACCATCCCTTCAAGGAGGGAGATCTATTGTATTATTTCTTTGAGGGATTATGCAATGAAGTTATCTGAATGGTGAACGCTGTTTGCAATGGTTCAATAGCAAACAAGAGCCCTAAGTATGCAATGGAACTCTTTGAAGAGATGGCTAATGGTATATGGCAATCTATCACAAGGTTAAGGGTTAAGGTTTTGGATGAACCTGTACAATTTCCTAAGTTGGAGGAGCAAATCCAAGCTCTTGCTTCTATGATGAATAAGTTCTTGGGAGGAAAATTACATCAAGTCAAAGTGTATGGAGTTTGCAACCTTAACCACAACTCCGAGGAGTGTCCCGAGGTTGTAGATGAATTGCAAAAAGTAAAGGCCATTGAGTACAACAACTCAGAGAGGCCACAATTTGCTAGGGGTCAACCACAAGAGTTCTGGGGGAACCACGGAGATGCACAGCCGGATCCCTCTGAAAACTCGTTTAACCCAAGGTATCAAGATCATCCAAATTTCTAATGGAGAGAGGATAACCAACCTCAAGGATACCAGGGTGTACAAGCTCCTCCTCAACCATACCCTTGAGGTATATGTCCTTCCAACAATCATGCCTCATAATACAAATCAGATCGAGAAGAGGTATTAGAAGCCATCGGTCAATTGGATAAGAAGCATGAGATCTTTGTGGAAAGGACAAGGAATGAGATCAAAGACCTTGGTATTAGAGCTTCCTCGAGTATCAAAAATCTTGAAGTTCAAGTTGGGAAACTTGCCACCTCGGTGAGCTGACTTGAAGGCAAAGATTCCCGCAAACTTTCTTCCCAACTGGAGATCAATCTGAGAAACGTGAGTGCTCTCAACTTGAGAAGTGGAAAGGAAGTTTGTGAGTTTGAGAAGAAGGTGATGCAAGAGGATAATAGTGTGTTTGAGGCTAACAAGGCACACTTCGAAGAGGATGATATTGTGGTCAATGAGGCACCTTCCAAGGAGCTTCCACCACCTAAAGCACAAGATACCATTCAACCTCCATTTCCAAATGCTTTGAGGGGAAAGCCATAGGTGGTGACCAATGACGCAAGCATTTGAAAAGTCTTCAAAAAGGTTAAGGTAATAATCCCTCTCTTTGAATTAATTGAAAATGTGCAATCATATGCTAGTTTTCTTAAAGTGGCATGCACAAAGAAAAGAAGTAGCCAACTAAGAGGTTAGGGAATTTGAAAATGGGAGGATTCACCATTTTAAACCATAAAAAATTGCCTAAGAAATACGATGACCCCAGAATGTTTTTTATCCCTATCTCATTAGGTTGTAAGATTGATGAGAATGCCATAATAGATTTAGGCACATCCATCAATGTGATCCCATTTAGCCTATATGAATGCCTAGAAATAGGTGAGTTTAGGGATACTAGAGTGAGTGTCCAACTCATCGAGCACTCCCAAGCTAGCCCTTTGGGGTTAGTAAAATATGTGATGGTGTGAGTTGGCAAGTTGGTTTTTCTGGCAAACTTTTATGTTCTATATGTAGTGCACAATAGAAGTGCACCCGCAATGCTTTTGGGGAGACCTTTTCTCAAAACGTCTAGGACTAAAATCGATGTTCACTTGGGAACCTTGAATCTAGAAGATGACATGGATAAAGTGGAGTTTGATGTTTATAAATCTAGACATGATTCGACAAATTCTTAATTTATGTGCAAAGTTGGAACCCTATATGATGAGCATGAAAACCATTGAACCTCTTGTGTTACCAATGAGCCTGAATAATTAGATGAGTCCCATGTTGAAAATATTATTGATGAGTCTGATGAATTGCATGATGCTAATGATAGTATGCCTGTGCTAGATTGTTTTTCCATGCTAACTAACTTGCAGCATTAAAGGATTAATGTTGAGGGTTTAAAACCCCCCACAACCTTCTCCTAGCCCCAAAGTGACATTCACGGACTCCATTTTAGCAAGACACGGAGATTCATTTCATGTGACGGGCAAGAGGTCCAAAGGTAAGGATGGCTTGTTGTAGAAACCTCTCCACAACGATTTCATCATGGGTGGAGTCATTGATGGAAATTCCAGAGACCCACAGCTAGGTTTTTCTAATTAGACTTGCATGAAAAAGAAATAAGTCATGAGGACAACAATAAATATACGGTGTTTCTTTTTTGCTTTCTTGTTTTGAGTAGTGATTAGATAGATTTTGCATTTCTTTGCCTGCAATGAGGATTTTTCATTTAAAACTTTTGGTGGTTTGGAAATTTGAGCTCGAGACTCGTATTTGTGTTTGAATGGAATTAGATTTGATGGGTGACATAGTTTTTTGAAAAAGAGGAAAAACTAAGGATTAGGTCAAAATTTTAGCAATCCCGTGCCAAAACCTGACTTGGTCCGTGCCAAGAGGTTAGGTCCATTCCAGGAGAGTTTGCACGAGGAGAAGCTTCGTGCCAAGGAGTTTGGCACGAGGGGTTGGTTTTGATCCAGAATGTTTGGCGCAAGGTCTTGTTTTGTGCCTGGAATTTGGCACGAGTCCATGTGTCCTGCCAAGCACATTCTGTGCCAATCTTCAATTTTCCATTGCCACATTGTTCGAAGAATGCATATTTTCGAAAATTCTGAATTTCTAACTCAAAAATGCATTTTTGGTTCAAGAATTTTGAAATTCCCAAATTCTTTAGGATTTTTATGCAAATAGTGCCTCCTACATTCCTAAGAATTAATTGATTTGTACTATTGTGTCCTAATATGCAATTTTAAAATTCCATTCTTATCCTAATTGTACCTCTCTCTCTCTCTCTTATCTCCTATGTTGAATTTCTAAATCCATGGTACACTTTTCCACCTAATTTCATCATTTGACACATTCTTTCTTCTCAGGAAATACTCACTCACACACACTCTTGGTGAAACCCAAAAACAATTGAAGCTTTTCTTCCAAAACTTAGCAATTTTTTCTTCTTCTTGTGTGGATCTTGCAATTCTTGCTTCAAATTCTGGGTAGAACTCCTTGTTTATATGCTTTATTGACATTGGGGTGGTGTTGTGAAAAGCATGAGTTTGAATGAGTATGTGTGTTGTTAGGATATATGTTTAGACTAGTATATATGATCATATGTTGAAGAAATTTGGGTGGTTTAATGTGCTATTGTTGTTGAATGATATGTTCTTCATGTCTTGGGTGATTTGGGAGGAGATGAATCTTGGTTGCATAGTCTTATTGATGGGTTGTTGATGACTTATATGAGATTTTTGTTCAAAGAGGATATTCTTGGTTAAATATCCTTCATACTTAGATTATCCTGTTTTGAATGTCTAGGCTATTTGGGTAGGATCTACTTATTGAATGACAATGTGAGCCATGCTATGTTATAAAGATCACATTACCACTTTTTGCCTCATTTTGTTAGAATTCCACCAAAAAGGAATACTTTGAAGAAGAGAAAGTCCACTCGGGGTGAGAAGAGGAAGAAATCAGTAAATGGTGTAAACCATGAACTGGTAACTCCTACTCTTCAAAACCCCACAATTGTGATCATGTAATTTAAGGTGCAGTCCAATATTTCCATGTCTGCAACATGGAGATGGAGGAATTTGAGAGATCTGACCCACCTCCACCCATGGTTACTAATTGTAGTAAATTAACCTGAGCGGAGGCACCGAGGTCATAGGGGTTCAAATTTAATATTTATAGTTCAGCACACATCTCACTGATATGCTACTGATAGGGTAATTAGTGGTAAGCCCTAGTTTTGTCCACAGAGATGCTAGGGCCTAAGAGTAAATGAAAAAAAAACCTTATACGGGCCGTTAATCCGTATGAGTGAAAGGAATAACTAGTAAATGCAAACAAAAGTGGGGTGGTTTTTCTATTAGCAACTACAAAGTATAAAAGTAAAAAGACATAAGTAATCTAATTAGCTAAGTACTTGGGGAACTGTTGTGAGACATGAATGATTTAATGCTTCGATCCTCGATTCATTCACATGTAAGATTTACTCACATGTAAGATTTACTAAAGAACCTAATAAAGTGTTCACAATAAGTTGTGTGGCCAATGGCATAAACTTCCCCGTACCTGTCACGTCAGGTGTGCTCACAACCCTCCATCGCCAATGGTACAACAAGTTCTTATCATTGTTGTAGGTATGTTTCTCCACCATGTGATTACGTCCCAGGCTTTCACCATGAATGCGCTACTTCCCAAATGGTCCTATCAATCAGGCCGAGAGTCGTAGGCACCTTATCTATGACACTAGGTCCTCCTACAACCCTAGCTTGCTACTATTAATTATCTTTACATGTAACCACTCAAACTACTTTACATAATTAGCTAAGACTGGTGTGATGGAAATTAAGTTAGAGCAATACTAGGGGTCTCCCGTTCACACACCACAAAGACGCAATGCACTCCCCTACCCATTCTAACATCCAGGTTTCCATTCCCATCAATAATTTCATCATACATGAATATATCCCAAAGTGTGTGTTTAATATGGATTACTATTCATGCAATTCAAACATTCAAGAATAGTCACAATAATATCATGAACACAAATACTAGGATGAATCTAATGAATATCACATAAGCTTTAATGAAACATGCCTACAATTTATCCCCAGCCTATGGAAACTACTCCATAGATGTGTAATTAAAATATGAATTTAAATTCCACATCGTAGGATGAAAACAAAAATAAAAGGAAAGAAAATAAAAGGAGGAGTGTTTCTCTCTGTAAAGTTGCTCTCCTAATACAAGATGAAGTCTAAAAATGATCTAACCTTTTTAACCTAGTAGACCAAGGATATTTTATAGTAGTAGGAGATTGGTCCTAAACATAGGTCGAAAATTGGCCAAAAATGAGTAAACCCTAGTTTAGCCGCAGCATGGCGCAGGCCATCGCGGGTGGCCAGGCCTGTGGCACGCCCTTCTGCTCAGGCTGCAGGATCTGGCACATGATGTGCCTCTTCATTCAGCCTGGGCCACTTTGCATCATTTGGTGTGGACCATGGCCTTTGACGTGGGCCACCGTCAGTGTGCTAGATTTGGGACTTCTGATCCACGGGGCGCGACCTTTGGCGTCGTCGAAAGGCTCAGTCTGCTCAAGCACTTAGAGCGGGCCATCATCAGGAGCATTAATTTTCTCAAAAACTTGGCACGAGACATGGCCTTTGGCATTGGCCATTGGCTAGTCATGGCATCTTGGACTTGGAATACCGCAGGCCATCGTAAATGGGACGGTCTGCGCCCATACTTAGCCGATTTTGAGTACGGATTGAGACTTGTGTTTTTGGCTCATGAAATTTGGCACTGGACATGCCATAGCCTTGTGCTGAACACTATTAGCACATGATAACTCCTTTGGAAATAGCCATTGGTGCCATGCATAAGCAGCCCATGCTGACCCGTTTGTGCCTTGGCCAGCTGAACTTCTTTCCTTTGCTAAGGATGAACTGTTAGTCTGATTTGAGAGTTCTAGTAGTCAATTTTGTAGTGCTTCAGAATAAAAATCCAATGGAATCGGCCTTGAAGGCTAATTCTTCTCAGATCTTTCTCTGAATTTAGCACAACTCATCAGACCACGATCCACTGTTTCTTCGTTGGCCGCCTTGAACTTCAATGCCATCTATCTTTGGCTCCAACCTCCTACTACCATGCTTTTATGATCATGTCCTTATTCTAATACCATTATAGAGGTTAAATTATTTTGATCTCTTCTACCTTCCTTGCGAATGGCCTTCAATATCTTCTACCGCCCTTACAAACTGCCTTCACATAGAATGTAACCAAAAATTACCCATTGGCGACCTACTAAAGATGATCACAAAGAATATCTAGGATCCCTTGGATACAAAATGTCCATTAGTACTAATTAATTCTACAATACACAGGATTTAGACAAGAAAACCAATTATGGTTGTCTAAACCCCTTGTCATGTAAACTCAACTAATACTAGTAATTCACCAAATAAAACATGCTAAAACATATGTCAAATGCAATGGTTAACGGAAAAATGAAGCACATCAAAATCCAAAGAGAGGTATATTAGAGACCTGCTTCGCATGGAAAGACACACTGGCGGCTCTAGGCTTACTCAAGCACGTGCCTATCTGTTGGGCCGGTTAGGTCTAGAGGGGTTTTTAGATAAACATTCTAAGACTTACATCAGGTGGACCTTAGAGTTCCTAGCTACTCTTTGTTCAGTCATGGATGAGAATGGACACATGGCGATCAAATTCAATCTTTACGACAAAGAGTATCAGATGACACATCGGGAGATAACTTGTGTCTTTAGATGGAGGTACGGGAAGGAGATCCCTAGGACACACCGTAAAGGGATGCCTTTTTCTCTCGAGATCTTTTGGAGGCAGTTTACAGGGACTGATGGGAAAATTATGTGCTAGAACACCGCCTTGGTTCATCCGACATTTTGTTACATTCACTGACTATTAATGGGGGTTTTCTACCATGGTGAGCTAATGCAATGTTCAGGTTCTGATGTTCATTTCCTTTGGGAAATAACTCTTGAGGGTAACTACTACCTGAACTTAGTGGGGAACTTTGTACACAAGTGCACGATTATGGGGAAAAGAAAGAGTGGTAAGATATCTATCGGCAGCATGGCAGGTCTACTGGCACAATACTTGGGGCATGCGATTACACAAAGAGCATTGGATAACTTGGGACAATCGAGTACAAGGTATAACATTAAGAGGTCAGCCAAGGAATGCATGGTGGGACCTACGACATTGAAGGGTTTATATGTATGGCTTTATGGCGGGGCAAGAACTTATAGTTTCATGGTACTTCCACAGCCATAGTGCACTGCCATCAACCATGACACATGTTTGGAGGACCTGTTTATTGAGACAGACCAACGCTTTGAGAGAGAGAGTTAGAATCTTAGCCACCCCGGATATAGACATTGAGAAGGCCAAAGGTAAGACATCTTCGTGAGCACATCATAGCCGCTCTTTCCTATCAACTTATCATTGACCGATTGCATGTACTTGGGGATCAGCTTTCGAGCTCTACCCTAGAGTTTCCAGAGGTATTCCAAGCGATAGGGGGAGTTAGGATGCAAATGGAGGATCTTATCTCGAGGATGGATTGCATCGGGGCTGCCCTGCAAGCAACAGGGTACATTGAGAGGAGCAACACTAGTCACGAGGAGAAGGAAGGCCCTTTGGGGCCACAAGGGTCACTATTTATCCCAACCTCACTTATGTTTTGATATGATTTTCATTGCATTAGGGAGTATGCATCGGCTAAGTGTGGGGAAGGGAGTAGTGAGCACTTAAGAAGTTTCCTTCTTGGATTTCCTTAGTGCATTTTTTTATGTTTTTGTTGGTAGTTTTTATAGTTTGATTGGTGATTTTGTTGAGGGATGATTTTGGATGGATATTTGGTGGCATGACATGCTATGCTAGGGTTTCTAGTTTGCATGGGATAGGTTGTTTTAGGCTATTGGTGGTGTATTTTTATGCTTAATCTTATCTTTTGTAGTATGAAGCCCACTTTTGGGGCAATTTTGTGCTACGGCAAAAAAATCAAAAATTTTGAAAAAGGAAAAAAATACAAAAACCCGGACAAGTTGAAAACCTAAAAGGGAAACTTGGGTAACATTGGGAAAATCCAAGAGGTCAAAAGACCAAGGTAAAAATTAGAGGCTAGGCCCGACTAGGCTTACAAGCCTAGGAAAAAATGAGAGGTCGTGTGGAAAAGGTGATAAGTGATTACTCTGTGTGTGTTCAAGCTAGGATGAAAACCCAAAAGGGTTCCTAGGAAAAATGAGAGAAATTGAGAGAAAACAAAAAACTAGGTTGAGAACCACGGATTATCCCTATGTTACAACCAAGTCGATGGCTCTTGGATTTCCTTGGTGGATTTTTTTTTAGAGATGAATATTTGATTTCTTTGGGGATAATTTTGATGAAAGTAAGCTAGCTTTAAACTTATCTTCTTGGCTTACCTTTTTCCACATTTTACTTTTGCGTGGTTAGATTGCTTATGTTCTTCGGGGAGTTTGAGAGTTGTGAGATTATTACTCTTTTTGGGGGAAACAGGGTAATCTAGGAATGATGCCTTGGTTAACTTATTCTTGCACACTATATTTTAGCTCAATTCTTTTTCTTGTCTTTATTTACTCGAGGGCAAGTAAAGGATTAAGTATGGGTAGTCTGATGTGCTTCATTTTGTGTGCGTTAACCGTTGCATTCGACATAGTTTTTAGCTTGTTATATCTGGTGGATTTTTAGTATTAATTGAGTTTACGTGACAAGGGGTTTAGATGGCCATGTTTAGTTTTTGTGTCTAAATCCTTCATTTTGTAGACTTAATTAGTACTAATGGACATTTTTTATCCACATGCACCTATTTCTTCCTTGTGATCATCTTTAATAGGTCACATGTAGGTACTTTTTGGTTACATTCTATGTGAAGGCCGTTCGTAAGGGCAGTAGAATATATTGAAGGCCAGTTCACAGGGATGGTAGAAGAGATTTATGGTGATTCACCTCTAGAATAGTAGTAGACAAAGGCCACGAACATCAAAGTGTGGTAGAAGGAGATTGGAGCCAAAGATAGGCGGCATTGAAGTTCAAGGCAGCTAACAAAGAGATGGTGAATCATGGTCCGATGAGTTGTGCTAAAGTCAGAGAATGATCCGAGAAGAATTAGCCTTCAAGTCTGATTCCATCGGATTCTTCTTCTCGAGCAATACAAAATTGACTACTAGAACTCTCAAATCGGACTAATGGTTCATCCATAGCAAAGGAAAAATGTTCAGTCGGCCAAGGCACAAACGGGTCAGCATGGGCCGCTCATGCATGATACCAATAGCCCGTGCCAAAGGAGTCATCCCATGCCAATAGTGTTCAACATCAGGCTATGGCGCGGCCCGTACCAAATTCCACGGCCGCAAGCACAAGTCTCAATTCGCACTCAAAATTGGTTAAGCATGGGCGCGGAACATCCAATTTAAGATGGCATGCACCATGCCAAGTCCAAGATGGCAAGACCAATTGATAGCCAACACCAAAGGCCGCGTCGCGTGCCAATGTTTTGAGCAGACTAATACCCCTAACGATGGCCCATATATTAAAAGTTGCAAATCCAACACATTGACGGTGGCCCGTGTCAAAGGCCACAGTCCACACCAGATGATAAACCACAGGCCACACCAGATCCCGCATCCCACGCTGGATAAAGAGGCACAACTCACAATAGATACTGCAGCCCACGCCAAAGTACATGACATGGGCCACGCCATCTGCGACAGCCAGCGCCAGGCGGCGGCTGAACTAGAGTTTACTCATTTTTTGCCTATTTTGGGCCTATTTTTAGGCCCAATCCCCCACTACTATAAATATAGCCTTAGTCTACTAGGTTAAAAAGGTGAGATCATTTTTTTATACTTCATCTTGTATTAGGAGAGCAACTTTAGAGAGAGAAACACTCTCTCATTTTATTTTCTTTCCTTTTATTTTTGTTTTTATCCTATAATTTTAAATTCAAATCCATATTTAAATTCCATATCTATGGAGTGTTTCTATATCTTGGGAATAAATTGTAGGCATGTTTGAATAATGCTTATGTTAGATTCATTAGATTCATCCTAGTATTCGTGTTCATGACATTTTTGTAATTATTCTTGAATGTTTGAATTGTATGAATAGTACGCCACATTAAGCACACACTTTGGGCTGTGTTCATGTATGGTTAAAATATTGATACACCTTTGGAAGGGAAACCTGGATATTAGAATGGGTAAGGGAGTACGTTGCGTCTGCATGAGTGTGTGCACGTAAGACCCGAGTATTGCTTTGATTTACTGTCCATCGCACCAGTCTTAGCTGATTACCTAAAGTAGTCCAAGAGGTTACTGGTTGAGATAATGCATAGTAGCAAGCTAGGCTTGTAAGAGATCCTAGTGTCATAGATAAGTTGCAGTTGATAGGACCGTTTGGAAAGTAGTGTATTCATTGTGGGAGCCAGGGATGTAATTTCACAGGGGAGAAATAGACCTAAAACAATGGTTGGACCTTGTTATACTCTCTTAATTACGATGGCGGTGTTGATGGAGGGTTGCAAGCGCACCCGACGTGACAGGTACGGGGAAGTGTATGCCATCAGCCACACCACGTGTTATGAACACTCTTTTAGGTTGTTTAGTAGATCTTAAATGTGAATGAATCGAGGATCAAAGCATGAAATCACTCATGTCTCACAATGGTTCCGCAAGTGCTTAGCTAAGTAGATTACTTGTCTTTTAATTTCATGTTTTGTAGTTAGTTTGAAAACCAAACCCCCCCCCCCCCCCCATTTTTTTCGCATTTACTAGCTATTCATTTCACTCGTACAGATTGATGACCCGTACGAGATTGTTTTTTCATTGACTCTTAGGCCTTAGCATCTCTGTGGACAAACCTAGGGCTTGCCGCTAACTACCCTAACGGTAGCGTAGCAGTGAGAATGGGTGAATAAGTATAAATATTAAATTTAAACCCATTTGACCTCGGTGTCTCTACTTGGGTTAATCAATTAACGACGCCGGGTGGAGGCGGGTCAACTATCAAGGAAGTCATCTAGGCATTCTTTTTCATTGATCATGCAAGATTTGTCAAATTGATCGTGTTCATCATACAAGGTAATGCCTTTGCACAAAAAAAGATGAGTTAGGTGAATCATGCTTAGACTTGTAATTATTAAACCCCACCTTATCAATGTCATCCTCTAAGGTTAGCATTCCCAACTGAACATCGATCTTCATTCTTGACATCTTAAGAAACGGTCTTTCCAATAGTATTAGGGGTGCACTTCCATCGTGCGCTACATCAAGGATGTAAAATTTGACCGAAAACACTAACTTTCCAACTCGAACCATCATGTCTTTCACTAACCCTCAAGGGCTAGCTTGAGAGTGATCGGCGAGTTAGACGATCACCCTAGTGTCTCTAAGTTCACCTATATGTATGCTTTCATAAAGCCTATATGGAATCACATTAATAGAAGCTCCTAAGTCGATCATGGCATTTTACACTAACTTTCCACCTAAGGAGATAGGTATCAAAAACATCCCATGTCGCATTTTTTGGGCAAATTCTTATGATTTAAAGTAGTGACTCCCCTATCTTCAAGTGTCCTACCTTCCTAGTTGGTTATTCCTCTTTTAAGTGCATGCAAATTTAAAGAATTTAGCATATGATGGCACATGCTCAATCAACTCTAGGATAGGAATGGTTACCTCAACCTTTCGAAGATGTTTTCATCATTTGTCACCACCTTCGACTTCCCCTTAATTTCACTTGGGAATGGTGGTTGAAGGGTCACTCTCACCTCAGTGGATGGAAGCTCTTTCGAGGGCTCTTTCTCGACAATGATCTCATGCTCTTGAAAATTGGTCTTGTTGGCTTCCAAAATCTGATCATCTTCTTGCTAAATTTCCTTCTTGGGCTCACACACTTCCTTCCCACTCCACAACTTTATTGCGCTCACATTTCTTGGATTGACCTCCAGTTGGGAAGGAAGTTTGCCGGACTCCTTAGCCTAAAATTAGCTCACCAAGGTGGCAAGTTTCCCAACTTGGATTTCAAGATTTTGTTTATGCTCAATAAGGCCCTGGTCCCAAGATCTTCAGTCTTATGCCTTGTTCGCTCTAAAAACACGCCATACTTCTTTTCCAAATTTCCAATAGCTTCCAAAATCTCCTCACGATCTGACTTGTAGAGTGAAGTGTGGTTGTTGGAAGGTCTTTCACCACTTGGATGGAATTGAGGTAGAGCTTATCCACCTCAGTTGTACCCTTAAGCTTGATTCTCTTTGCACCAACAGAAGTTTGGGTGATCGTGGTACCTAGGGTAAAAGGTGTTTGCGTAGGGGTCTTGTCTTGCATCTCCTTGGTTCCCCCGGAACCCTTTTTTTTGTGGCCCCCTACCAAAGTTTTGCCTATTTCCATTGTTAAAATCCAATGCTTTTACCTTTTCCAAGTCTTCCTCCATTTGTGTAAAAGCATCGGTGCGATGGTCAAGATTACAAATGCCGCAAACTTTGACTTGGTGAGCTCTCCCTTTCAAAAGTTCCTTTATCATCAAAGCAAGAGCTTGGACTTGTTCTTATAATTTGGGAGATTTAAATAGTTCATCCAATGTCTTCGCCCTTGACCTACTACCAAATTATCTCTTCCCATTGGCCATCTCTTCAAACAATGCCAAAGCATCCTTCAGGCTCTTCTTAGAAATCGAGCTATTGCACGTGGCGTTCACCATTCTAATGTATTTAATGCATAACCCTTCGAATAAATATTAGATCGAATTCCTTCCTTGAATGGGTGATAAGGGAAGTTAGTCAACAATCTTTTGAATCTCTCCTAGTACTCGTACAATGACTCATTGGCCTTCTGAGTGATGTTAGAAAACTACTTCTTCAATCACGCTGACTTGGAGGCTGGGAAGTACTTCTCTAGGAAATGCCTTTTCATGTCCATCATTGAGGTGATACATCCCAGTGGGAGGTAATAGTCAATCTTTTGCGGTATTTCAGATTAAGAAAGGAAAATATCTCAAGTTGTAGTCATCCTCCGAGACTTCATTAGGTTTCATATTTTTGCATACAAGATGAAATTATAAAAGGTGCTTGTTCAGATCCTTCCCTGCCATCCCATGAAAAGTTGGGAGGCAGTGAATCATCCCACTCTTCAGCTCACAATTGGCATTGGGTGGAAATAGGGGAAACGTGATGCAAAGGGGTTGATTCTCCAAATTTGGAGCCATTAACTCCCTCAAAGTGCGGTTGTCCTCCGCCATCTCAACTGGTTCTTCTACTAACATGGCCGGATCTTTTGGAACCCCCATTCTAGTTCTCCTCCTCCTTCTTCTCCGACTAACTGTGTACTTTGTTAGATAGCATAAACTAGTAGAAAAATAATACCCAACTAAAAGTAACACTAGCAAAAAGGATTAGAAGTACAAAGATCAATATAATAAAGGATTAACATCAAAAACCAATAAAAAGTAAATAAAATATAAAATACTCAACTAACGTGTCATGCAAATTAACAATTGAACTTTTATACTTGCATCTCTGGTAATAGAAAAACAATTTTAACACATCTCCACTCAGGGTCATTAATGTGATGATTTAGCGAACCGGAGCGGAGCCTGCGAGATCATACAAACAAATCGAATGAATGAGAGATGATCAAATTTAAATTTATATTCTACTTCCAAACTCACTACTAAGCTACCTATAGGGTATTTAGTGGCAAGACCGAGTTCGTCCAAAGAGATGCAAGGTGTCTAATAGTCAACTACACGCAACCACATGCGGGTCTTTAATCCATCTATGTGTTAGGAATAGCTAAGTATTGGAAAATAGGTTTTTGGGGGTTTTCAATTAATAACTACAAGCATATAAGATCACACGAGATTGAACTATATAGACAAGCACTTGGGGAATATTTGTATAACATGATTGGTGAACTGCTTTGATCCTCGATTCCATCATATAAAAGACATCAAAACTTATTCTAGTTGTCATAACATGTGGTGTGGTTAATGGTCAACACTTCCCCATACATGTCACGTAGGGTGCCCTTATAATCTTCCATCTCCACCATCTCTGTAACTAGGGGATTGCAACAATAGCCCTAGCACTGTGCAGATATGTTTCTCCCCTATACGATTACGTCTAGGGCACTACACCACGAATGCTCTATTCCTAGGCCTACAGATGCAAAGGAAAATAGGCACCTTATCAATGGCGCTAGGATCATTAAACCCTAGTTTGCTACCAAAAGCTATCTCTACCCATAACCCTTTGGGCCAACTCGGAAGCTAAGACTAGTGTGTTGTCATTGTAATGGTAAAACTCGGAAAAGGCCTACGTGCACACACCCACATGGACTCAGAGCCTGTCACACATATCATATCTAGGTTTCTCTTCCTTGGGAGTATTAATATGTTCACCAACATGAATGTAGACTACCATGTGTGTCGATATTAGTGTATCATTCATGCAATTCATACGCAATTCAAGAACAAGCCAACATAATATCATAAACATATAGAAATAGGTAGATACTATGAATCTCACAAAACATAAATCAAATCATGAATACAAATATCATCTCCAAGCAAATAAACTACTCCTTAAGCATTGAACCCAAGTATTCCATTGAATTCAATGCCTTTGGACAAATGAAAAGTAAAGAGAAGAAAAGAAAAGATTCTAGAGAGAATAAATAGCTCCTTTGTCTCTCTACCCTACTCTTGAAGTCTAAAAAGAGCATAAACTTAAACCCTAGTAGACATAGGTCCATATATATAATAGTAGGGAATTGGGCATTAAAATAGTCCTAAAATCCCTAGAAGCCGCAACATGCACGGTCCGTGCTAGCCGGGTGCCCTTCATGCTGACTTGGGCTGCTCAGTCTTGCACAGGTCCTACCCCTCATGCTAGTGTGGGTCGTGTCGACCGGCACAGACTGCCTGCTAGACCTCTATGTTGATGCCTCTGATTGCACGTCTCGTGTCTTTTGGAGCGGACTGTCGGCTAGAGCCTTATTTTTCTCAGTAAAATGGTGCGTCCAAGTCATCTTTATCACCCCATGAGCTAGTCTTCACATTTGGAACTTGAAACGTTATGGATCGTGTGAAATGGCATGGTCTGTGCCTATACTTAATCTATTTTGGAGTGAACTAGAATCAAAGGGATATAGACAGCATGAATGGGAATGGTCCATGCTGGGGGCTATGGCACGTTCTATGTTTTTGGCACGGTCTATGCTAAGCACCCCTGGCATAGGTCGTGCTATGTTTGGTCCATGCTGGCGTGCTTGGCCTCGTGTCGGTGCATGTTAGTTCTTGCCGATCGGTCGGCCGGCTAGCTGGTTCAGCCGGTTGGTGCCATCTTCAATTGTTTACCTCTTTGAACTTACCTTTTCTGGCTCGATTCCATCTACTACCACAATTTAAATGTGTGGCCTTCATATATACTACAATTCTTGCGACTGGCCTTCAAGTATCTTCTACCATTTTGCGAATGGCCTTCTACAAAATGATGTTGAAGTATTCATGAGCAACCTACTAATGAGATCATAAATGAAGATCTAGGTGCCCATGAATACAACGTGTCCACTAGCTTCAATTAAGTCTACAAAACATGAGATTTGGACAAGAAAACCAACAATGGTCATCTAAATCCTTTCTTGTGTAAACCTAACTAAAACTAGCCATCAAACAAGTAGAACATGATCATTATTGTGTCGAATACATTGGTTAGCGCGTGCACTACGGTCCACATCTATATGGCATTCTAAACTTTCAAAATATAAATCACTTTTCATGTGGAGATTACCAAATACCCTTTTACCATTTGATGACATAATTGTGTACTCAAATGTTAGTCTGTGTTCATTTTATATGGTTATTTTGGGACTTTTTGGTCATAATTTTGTACAATTTTGTGCTCCGGCCCTATATTTTCGTTGAAATTCTCTTAGGAGAGTTAATTGATTGAAACCCTTCTTTTGAGCTTTGAAGAATTAAAGAGAAGTGAAGTGAAGAGGAATACTTGAGACAAGAAAAAGAAAGAAATGAAGATGCTGAATTTGGACTCTATCGCGAGTCACGATAGATGGGTGGCCAAAATTACTTGTTACTTTTCTTGTACTAAAAAAGGAAAACTTTATCCTCTCTCTTCATATCTTCTTCTTCCCAACTTTTCCCCTTTTGGAACCCTAGTTTTACCTTGATTGTCATCTATTTTCATCTTTGATTATGTTGGATTTGATTATGAACATTACAGTACAAGAAAATGAACCTATTACTTCACCCTTTTACCTCAGTTATTTGGCTTAGCTCAAAAAATAGAGGTAAAAAGTTCTTTTACCTCATTTTTTTAAGTAAAAGATATTAATTACCTTGGTTATAAAAAAAACCGAGGTCAAAAATAAGCCTTTTATCTCGGTCATTATTTTAACTGAAGTAGAACGTTTAAAAATGAGGTAAATAATATTACCCATGTTTGTACGAAGTCGCATTCATGTAATAAAATTGTTGCCGAAATCGCGTGTTGTGTCAATGTTACTAACAGATCGTGAGATGGATGACCGACATCGCATAAAATTAAATATAGAACTTTTAGAAGTTATTGTTGAGTAGGATTGACGAGAAGTTTTGTAAGTTTTGCTATTCAAAAAACTTAATAAGGTCCATTTTGTTATGTTACAATTGAAAATGGTTGTATAATTAATAGGGAAAACCACAACCAACATGAAAACATTTTGAATGGTACCGTTTGAAATGTATTTTCATAATCAGGCACATATAGACAATTACGTATTGTTCAAAAAGGTAGTAAAATTATTGGAAAAACCTTATTCACGAAAATCTCCTTAAAAAATAATTCGTACAAAATAATTCGAATATTAATAATACATGTCTGAGTACCATTATTAGAATAGAGATTACAGGAAAATCAAGCCTCTCAAATTATGATAACCTTGAAGACAATTGGCCCCCCAGGTTCCTATGATCTCAAAGAACAAGGTGCCCATAATGCACAGGTTGTTGCCGGAAAGAAACTCGGAAAAACCCTTTGGGGACAGAGCCTTGATCTTCCCTTGGCCCAAGTAGGTCATGCGCCACTCTTTCCCATAGCACCTTATCATAACGAGGGTCTTTGCCTTTGGGAGAAGTGGTACAATTTCAATCGGGATGTACTAACTAGAAAAAAAATTCATTTTGAACAAATATATGCAATTATAAACAAATAGTAGTAACAGAGATTTATTTAGTTTAATGATTTTAATTATTTGCAAGTTTTAGTCCTTACCAAAGTTGGGTTTTTCCCAAAGTTTTGCTGCTTCAAGGTGCAGTGGAAACGGGGGTATTCCAAAGCCAGTGTATGGTCTTCAATGTTGAACACAACTGGTTCAGGTTTTCTCCTTTGTGCGGAGAACTATATAATTAATACAAATAAAATTTATTTTATGTACCATACTGTGCATATGTATTGGTAAATATATTGTGTAAAATGGTACAATACCGAGAAAAATGGGCGCCTAGAGGATCCTTCACTAGCCTTTAGTCCTATATATGAAGTGAACAATATGTTGAAGTTAAAGTATCCTCATAAATAAACGTACAAAATTGGTACTGTGTCGCAGGAACACATCGGTTTGAACTAGTGAAACCCTCTACATGTGCCATTGAGGTCACATCTTACTCGGCTAGATCGATTTCTTGACCGACGATATAATGAGGTCACAAAAATAAACATTAAGTTAAGTAAAATGCCTACATGCGAAGCGCTAAGACATCGGTAATATCGATGTATAAATCAGCAAAACTTTGATGGCTTATGCAATGACTTGAAATAAGAATGTGCAATGTCGCTTTCATAAATCGAATGACGTGTGACTGGAGACTGAGTTCACATGCATTGAAGACAGTAATGGGAAAAAAATAGAATCCCAGCAACAAACATCCATTAAGGAGACAAAATTACACAAAAACGTCCTAACACAAACAAGAACATAGTACCTGAGTTCACATGTACAAAAAATTATCACTCTAACAAATCTTAGTAAGAACTAGATAACCAAAACTACAACTCATACAAAAATCGTAGATTAATTATCCAAGGTGAGGTGCCAATTACAAAAACTTAGGCACGACATGAGTAGAATTCCATACCTTTGTTGAAGGAGAAGAGGAAAGGGGTGGAGAGACCCTTGGTAATTGTGGGAACCCTAGAAATGAGGAGATAGAACTGATTCTGGGGAACCATTTATTTATAGCCATTTTGAAATGATGTCGTTTTGGGACCTTGTGTTATCTGCCGCGTTAAGTGTGACTTTATATAGTTATCGCTTAAGTCAATAGACCACCGACATCATCGCGACATCGCATTATAATATATGGGCTCTAGATATAATGTATAATAGATGGGCTCCATAGATGGGCTTTATGTATTATAGATGGGCTGTGTATATATAAGGTTTAACTCGGCCAGTGCGACATCGCAGTATAGTCGCCATATCCGACATTGTCACCGGCATATGATCGACATCGGCAAGTGCAACTATGGCCCTCACCATTTCATCCCATTAGCATTTCAGATGAGCCCGCATTTGACCAAAAAATATATAATTTACCTTGACAAACACTCTATAGTATATTATAAATACCTATTGAATTTTTTTCATGCCCATGAACTTGATTAATGTCTATTTCGATTGTAAACGATTTTCCATTTGCCAATGTAAGAGATGTGGAAATGAAAATTTAGAGATACCCTAATCTAATTCACAATGTCATGACCAAGATGTTCCGATTTAGGCATGCCCGTTGAAGGAACGGGGTATTCGTCTGTCATTTATATTAGTATATCCATTTATACCCCCAGAATAAATGCTATCGGAACGATGATTTCACAACATAGAATCAAATGAAATTCCTTATTCTATGGTTTTATGAAAATATAATATCATAAAATCGTGTCCATCAAATTTTAGAAAGCGCTATGGTCTAGAGTAAATTACAGATGGTTACTTATAAGTAGGCAAAGGTTATTTGGTAGATGTTGACTAGGATAAGTTTCCATGGGATAATACCTCTTATATAATCATTTGTCGAGGATTATAAGTTTGACTGAGGATGGAAAATTAGGTCCCTTCCGGGACGTTTCGAATCAATTTTAGCTCCACGGTTCACTATTTTTCAACGTAAGTTTTTCATTTTTGAACTTAGGTCCCTCCGCGAATATGAGAGATGTGGAAATGCAAATTTAGAGATACCCTAATTTAATTCACAATTTCATGACCAAGATGTTCTAATTTAGGCATAACCGTATGAATGGAACTGGGTATTCATCCGTCATTTGTATTAGTATTTCCATTTATATACCCTTAGGATAAGCGCTATTGGAACGATGATTTCCACCACATAAAATCAAATGAAATTATTTATTCTACGATTTTTAAGAAAATAAAATATAATAAAATTGCGTCCATCAAGTTTTAGAAAGCGCTAGTATGTGGTCAAGAGTAAATTAAAGATGGTTACTTATAAGTAGGCAAAGGTTATTTAGTAGATGTTTACTGGGAGAAATATCCATGGGATCATGCCTGTTACATAATCATCTGTCTAGGATTATAAGTTTTACTAAGGATGGCAAATTATGTCCCTTCTGGGATGTTTCAAATCGATTTTACCTCCACAGTTCTTGATTTTTCCACGTGCGGGCCAAGTTTGTCATTTTGAACTTAGGTCCCTCCGCGAATGTGTGAGATGTGTAAATGAAAATTTAGAGATACCCTAATCTAATTCACAATGTCATGACTAAGATGTTCCAATTTAGGCATGACCTGATGAATGGAACGGGGTATTCGTCCGTCATTTGTATTAGTATTTCCATGTATACCCTAGGGATAAATGCTATCGGAACGATGATTTCTACCACATAGAATCAAGTGAAATTCCTTATTCTAGTGTTTTTTATGGAAATAAAATATAATTAAATTGTGTCCATCAAATTTTAGAAAGCGCTAGTACGTGGTCTAGAGTAAATTACAGATGGTTAATTATATTTACACCGGGGAACTTATAAATATTGACACTGTAGATCCCTCCAAGAAAGTAGTAGAAGTCTAAATATAAATTTGTAGATAACATTTTTGTATTCATATTTACACTAAAGGAGCCCCTTTCTTAACACGGAGTATTTTATGACACTTTTCAAAAAATACCAATGTGCCCCCATGTGCATAGTCACGGGTAAGTCGCCAAATACGGATCCACGACTGAACAGCTACCAATGTCAGTCACAATGAAATTTCCAGTGGAAAACAAAATTTCAAGCAAAAATTTTAAGCGAATCCCCCCCCCCCCCCTTTCAATTCATTAAAACCAGCATCACTACCCATTTTTCATCCATACACACTTTCTCCAAACCCTAGCTACAACACACCATCTTAACCATCAAAACCTTTAATACAACAATTCTAGGCTCAATCAATATGTTTTTCCCACACATGAACAAATGGCCGATGATGGAGCACCTCCTGGTTCAAATTAGTTGAGGTGGTTTTCCATACATTCAATGTTAGTTTAGCAATTTATTTACCATACCTTCTACATGTTATTTTTCTCATAGAGCAAAGCTTTTAAATTTCATAATGTATGATGATTGTGCTACATTCTATATAGTGTATTTTGTTTTTGTTTCCACGGATGATGCCATGTTTGTAGGGCATGACAAAAAATGCTTAGATTAGGGCTGATTGTATACGATAGTTACGTCCTTAACAATATCAATTAGTTTAATATGCGATGTCGCTTATACCCATATCCGTTCCTTTCCAAGTTGTCATTCACGTCATCTAAGTATAACTATATTGTGTGTATTTAGTTTAGTGCCTGCACAATTCTAAATTATTATTTTTTGTGATATATTCGGTGCAACAGGACTACGAGAGTTATCGATGGACTGTAGATAAATAACTTGCCATTTCACTAGTTGCCCTGGCGGTGTTTTTACTTTACAAAGTAGTCAATTTGGAGGTTCAATACATTTTAATGTTTGTGAGAAACCTTATGTATTATTATATATTGTAACATGTATTTGTAATATATGTTATAGGTAGGGTTTAGGGTATTTATATGTAATTATTAATTTTCCCATATATTGTAATGAAAGTTGATTGTTGTATGATGTTTAACCATTACTGGAGTAATATGATACTGAAGAACATGTAATGATATCGACTAACACAATTTTTTTCATCAATATTAAATATTATATTTTACCAAAACGTCCTCTCCATAACTGATCTGCGACGGCACTTACCGGTACCCATGCGACACAAATGCGAAGTCGCGTATTGAACCGATGTGTAATTTTTTTTTGTGACATTGCCGATGCAAAAAAGTGTCGTAATGTTCACCGTTTCACGTCAGCATGGCCACATCAATATTGCCTCCCATTTCACAATGTCGCAGAAATTCAGAACGCCATCGACTAGAACGACGTTACAAACATTCCTCTCTGATCGGGTATCATGTTGGTATCACCAACGTCGTTCATCGCACATCCCAACTTTGATCGAAACGATGTCTCAAATATAGTATCCTATTGTCGGTCTTAGTACTAAAACCAGCGTCGTACATACAATATGTCGACGTCGGTCCAAAACCGAGGTAAAAATGTACCTTTTAACTCGGTTTCAAACCGAGGAAGAAAGCTACGTTTTTACATAACCCACATTTACTTCAGATTTTCAGGGGAAAAAACAAAGGTAAAAAAGTCTAAAAAACCTAGGCAACAGGTGATGTCTGTAGTAGTGTTAGTATGAACTCTAGTAGCTAATTCTAGTCTTGGGAGCAATAGATTGAGCCTTCCTTGCCCATGTCTTGAGAACCATTTATACCTATTTAATGCTTTGTCTATTATGCATTTATAAAGTTTTCATATGGGTTGTTGATATCATTTATGTGATTTGAAGTTTGATGATATGAAATGCTTGTACGATACTTGTTAGAAGTTGATGAAAGTAGCTAATTTCCCCTCCTTTGACTTGGAATCCAAGAGCATGATTTAGGGCTTTTAATTGGGTTTATGGTATTGTAATTTCTTGATAAATATGATGATGTTGAAATTGTTGTCATGTTTATTTTAAGGTAGCAAGTAGGAGAAGTCATTGAATGTTTAAAGTTCTTGCCTAATCTTAGTAAATGCATAAATTGGTTCAATGCTTAGACATTTGGTTTAGTGTTTATAAGTGTTACCAAGCTTGTTGATTCAAGGGTAGATAAGAGGCTCGAAAGTGGAAATCAATTGCGTCTAAGGTTAAGTATTTTGTGTTAAATTCACTCTTTGTAGTTTGTTGCATGGTTAGTTTGATTTCTAGTTTGTGACAGTTTCTTTGTCTTTTAATTTCATAACATAGAAAAACCAATCCCCCCCCCCTTACTTCCTTTTAAATATCTATATGTGTGTATCTATGTCTGTATCCACCTTATATGCATGAACCATTAGGAAAATCTCTCTTCTTTATGGACATCTCTGATATGTCACTATCTACTTAATTGTATTTTGGAAGCATTTTAGGGCTATAAATTATAACTTTAAGAGGTACAACGACGACCTTCTAACATCCAAATGCCCTTGCTGCTACAATCTAGACACCACTGGTTCAATTCATGTAACCTAGCTTTAAAGATATGAAGATATTTTATGCTATACTGGGTATTATAGTCCCTCAATTTGATTTTGTCTATGAGAGACTAACATACTAGTGGTCTTTAATTGGTAATACGAAAATGCATTCAGCTATAATTATATTACTTCCATCTTTTTTCTTTTTAAAAAAAATGAAAACACCCCGAGGGTGGGGGATTATATATAAAGGTTCCCCAGACCTTAATTGTAGAAATTGAAATGTACAAGGGCTTGGATTGTTCATGGGGAGAATTGAGGCAACATAGTTGCCTCCAAAAGAAATACCTATCTACTAATAGATTGTGTAAAAACTATCCATAGTAAAAGAGGATAGTTATTGAAGTTGCGATTCCAAAAGAAAGAATCGCCACCCCTTGTGTTAATTCTTTCCTTTGGCCAGGCAACTTCAATCTAGAAACTACAGAGATTAATCTTAAAAACTCCGAACCTAAAGTAGGATTTCTGAGTAATCAAAATCTGGTAACTGAGACTTCTTTCACATAAGCCACGGGAAGATAAATTGATTTGAAAGTCCATAGTGTTATAGCTGAGCTGTGCTTCAGATGTTGGCATCCCTCCATAGTACCTTCAAAATCAAAAACAGCAAATTCTTAGCAGTATCAATTCTATCAAGAGTCATTCTTATACAGTCTGATATAGGGTGTATGCTCCTTATCCAAAGAAATGAGGCCTTTGATATATTTGGGAGCATTAGAAAGGCTTAGACTCAGATTATGGGTTGAATGGTGTTTAGCAATAGCATCTGCCACAGAATTACATTCTCTAAAGACAATGAGCAGTGTAGGGATCTTTGATCATTTTTACTACCAACAATGAATCTGATTCAATTGTGATAGTGTTATCTAGTTCTGGAAAAGTATGGCAGGCAAATTGTACAGCTAGAATCTCTGCTTGAAGTGAAGAAGCAGCAGTAATAGCTGTTGATTTAATCAAGAATGGGGTACCAGAACTGTTCTTTGCAATGAGGCCTACTGATGCATTATTAGGATTCCAAGATGCATCTACGTTGATCTTTATGCATTCTGGCTTTGGCCTTTCCCAAAAAACAATATATATAATAAGTTTCGGAGGTGGTCTAAGATGAGGGATCAGATGCAAGAAGCTGGATGGAATAGATAAGAAGGAATTATGGTGATAAGGTTTAGCATGGAGAGACAGATAGATTTGATCACAAACTTCCTTGCATATTAGCTCTGAAGAAAAACGTATGTTGTCAAATAAGAAACGGTTTATTGCCTTCCAGAGGCACCAACATATCAAAGGTGGGAGAATTTTGCATAACAGATGGTGCCACTTAGGCAGGTCATGACTATTCCAAATCTGAAAGAATCTTTCATTAATTGAGATCGTTAAGATGAAAATCCAATAAAGATGCCATCTTATTCCATATGTTATGAGCAAGGGGGCATTTTGAAGCAAGACTAAAGCCACATTTGATTAGCACATCATCAAAAGGTAGGAAAGAGTGCAACAGTTTCCATGTAAAGATAGAAACCTTTTTTTGCAGTTTAGGATTCCATATAAGTTTGGTGGCAGGGAAATTACCTGAGGAGAGAGTGAGTTCCTTTTATGCAGATTTGAATGAGAAAGACCCTGTCACTTCTGGTTTCCAGACCAATCTATCTTCTCTGTCTAGATTAATTCCTGCACCCTGAAGAAAAGAGAGAGTATCATGCTCCAGGAAGGGGGAAATCTGTGATAGAATTGAAACTTTATTACTGATAAAATCAGCAACAGAGTAAAATAATAGTGGTGAAAGGATGGAGCTGGGGATATAGTTCATCAATGGTCCATTAGGGCACCAGTTAGCAGACCAGAAATTACAGCTACCTTTACCATGAATGATCAGTGTGTTTTTTTCTGCAAAGGAGTTAACTGAACAGATTCTTTTCCAGGTCATGGACTTTCTATGTGTTTGTGGTAAGGACCATATCAATTTAGACCACATAGTAGTTCCTAACTGACTCTTCCACGGCAGTTTAAGAGAGCATGAGTCTATTATGGCCTGCATTGATCTAAAGCCTAGACCATTTTGAGACTTTGGTAAAGCTAAATCAGTCCATCTCTTCCATACTTTGTTCTTTTTTCCATCAGACTCACCCCAGAAAAATCTAGACATTTTTTTTTCAAATGTCTTAACTATATGGTTAGGGGGTTTGGTAACAGTCCATAGATGCTGAGGTAAAGAGTATAAGCAAGATTGGATTAAGGTCAATTTACCCCCTAAGCTGAGCCATTTGTTTTTCCAGTTCATCAGTTTTTTATCCAGGTTTTCCATCAAAGGTTGGAAGTATCTGTTCAGGGTTCTTCCTTGGGCAACCTAGGTATTTAAAGGGAAAAGAACCTTTTTCATTTTTAAGATCATCCTAACCTGATTTGATTTAGCTACTGTAGCCCTTTTACTTAAATAGAAATCAGATTTCTCAAAATTGAATTTTTGTCCTGAGGTAGATTCAAAGACCTCTAGGAATGCTTTAATCTTAATCAGGTTGGTTTTAGAGGCTTGCATGAAGAAAATGGTATCATCAGCATACATTAAGTGAGAAGCTGGTGTGATTAAGGCAGGTAACTGATAGTATGAAAGACTCCTATTCAAAAATATAAAAGAAAGGCTTCTAGAAAAAGCTTCTGAGAAAATATTGAAAAGAAAAGGAGAAAGTGGGTCACCTTGTTTGATTCCTCTTGTAGCTTTAAAAAAGCCCACTGGATTGCCATTGATAAGAACTGAGAAATGAGCTTGTGATAAATTATTCAATACAGCACTTAAAAAATTCCAACTAAAACCAAATCTAGCTAATATGTTCCTAAGAAAATCCCAATTTACCCTATCAAAAGCTTTCCTAAGGTCCAATTTGAGAATGCAGTTAGGCACTCTACTCTTCTTATCTAAGAATCTTAACATTTCCTGTAGATAGAGAATGTTATCAGAAATGTCTCTATTCTTCATGAATGCAGTTTGATTGGGAGAGATTAGGTTCTCCATGTGAGGTTTCAATCTTTCCATTAAAATCTTAGAGCAAATTTTTTTGATAACATTAGAGAAGCTAATTGGTCTGAAGTCATCAAAAGAGAATGGTGTTGTTTTTTTAGGAATTAGGGTTATCCATGTGCTGGAAATTCCTTTTGGCATATCTGAACCTAAAATGAATTCATTTACAGCATCAGTTAGATCTTCCTTAATGATAGTCCAGCATTTAATATAGAATTTACTAGAGAAGCCATCTGGGCCTGGACTACTATTCTTATTTAGACCATTAATCACAGATTTAAGTTCATCCTCAGAGACTGGTCTAGATAAAACTTGGTTGTCCTGTTCTGTGATGATAGATGGGATTTGGCTAAGGAAATGAGGGTAATGGGTATTATTGGCTATATGATTAGGTTCAGTTAACAGATCAGTAAAATAGGCAACAGCTTCTTTTTGAATATCCAAGTATGAGTTAAGCCACTGGCCCTGCCTATTTTTAATTTTAGTGATCTGTAATTTACAGTTATTTTCCTGTACTGTCTTATGAAAAAATTGTGTGTTATTATCTCCTAACTTATGCCATGTTAATCTATCTTTCTGCTTCCAAAATTTTTCTTTCTCCTTTAGGGCTCTAAGCATTAATGTCTTTTTCTCATTTAATTTGATTAATTCATCATCTGAGGGGGTAGAGTCAAAAACAAGTTCTTGCAGTCTTAGTGCCTCTTCTGCAATGGTTACATTAGCATCAATGTTTCCAAAGCAGTCTCTACTCCAAGTTTTTATCACTTTCTTCAGTCTAATCAATTTTAGATAGAAACCTAACATTCCAGATTGAGGAAGTGGATGTGACCAATTTTCCCTAATTAGTTCTATAAATTCTGGTCTATTAAACCAAGTATTTATAAATCTAAATGGTTTAGGGTGAGAATTAGCCAGAGTTGAAACCTGAAGGAGGAGAGGAGAGTGGTCCGAGGATTGCCTATTCAAAATTTGGATAGAAGATGAGGGAAATTTTAAATCCCATTTAATGGTACAGAGTCCTCTATCTAATCTTTTTGAGGTAGGCTTTCTAAGTCTTGAATTAGTCCAAGAGAATAAGTTACCTACTGTATTAATTTCCTGAATTCCAGATTAACTGATCCAGTTATTGAAATCCCTAATACTACCTAGAGAGGGAGAGCTAGGACCTCTATATTCTGAAAGTGAAGTGATGGTGTTAAAGTCTCCTATGAAAATAGTTTCACTTTTAGGTATGGCACTTAGGGCTTTCCATAAAGTTTTCCTACCCTCTCTATTCCTAAGAGCATAAACAAAAACTGCTTCCATATCAATGTCTAAAGTAAGGTGGGCTATTTTAACATACAGAAATTGTTCATGATGAGAGATTAATGAGACTGTTACAGGGTTGTTCCACATAAGCCATATTTTACCATTTTGGAGTGGCAGATTATGTGAGAATTTGAGCTTATCCATATAGGATAGACACTGAGTGTTATCATGCATTGGTTCAATTATACAAAGAAGTTGAATCTTCTTCAGCTTAACTAAATGGATTAGTCGTAGTATAGAAGATTCCATTCCTCTAAGATTCCATATTAAAAAATTAACAGTTGAAGTGTGTGTCATTGTTCACATGATTTATGACTTTTTGTAGCTGATCTAAGCATCATTTTATTCAGCTGATTAAAATAGTTATTTTATTTTATTCTTAGACTTACCTTGCTAATTAATGTTACCTTTAAGCTTCATAGACTATGGTGCAGTGAGGTCCATGTGACTGTTTGTAGCATCTTCTTCTAATTCCTGCACTTCCAGTTCCATGTCCTCTGCTTGGGGTAGATTATCTAAATCCTGCAACACAGAAAACCTATTTTCCATCTTTCCTTGTAGAGAAAGTGAGGGGTTAGCTGGAGAGGATTGGTTCAGGGTTAACCTGAGTGAGCCAATTTGTATATCATCTTTTGCATAGGCAATCGGAGTGGGTTTGGATAATGCAGTAGCATTCAACAGTTTTGAGAGTGAAGGTTGATGATTTTCTTGGGGTGGGATTCTGGGTGATTGAACAGGTGTTATTGTTGGTGATTGCAAGGTATCGTTTTCAAGCTCTCTATTAACACCTGGAAGCAAGTATGAAGAAGGGTTTATGGAGGGGCTTGTTATAGCTCTCTGATGAACTATTTTGTCATTATTGGGAGGGGGAGTGACAGTCTGGTTCCCTAAAGAGATCAGAGGTGCCTTACTAAACTTATTCCCAGTAGGCTACCACTGTGAATGATTTTGGCTTTGTGATACAGGGATTTCCACTGATTTACCATTGGTGTTTTGTGGGATAGCTCTACATTGATTTAGATAATGTCCTAATTTAGCACAATGATCACAATAAAGTGGGACATCTTCAAATTCATTTGGTTATTTTCTGTTATTAGTAACTAATCTCAATCTAATGAAATTACACAACGGTTTCTATAAATCAACTTCCACACACAATTTAATTGTTGAAGGCCTTGTAAGCATTTCAATAGCTAAGTTATTATTAATAAAGCATCCTATGCTATTTCCAATTGCCTCAATAGATGCAGAATTATAATAGTACAGAGGTACTTCCCTGATCATGCACCAGATGGGCACAATTGGGGATTCTCTGTGAGTCTAGAAATCCGGAGACCATTTGAGCATCTTCAGCAGAATTCCATTGAAATTCCAAACTCCTTTGATCTAGCATCTTTGGTAATCGTTGACTTGCTCGAACCTAATCAAAACATGTTTATAATCTAGTGAGCCTAATTGATAGTTACCAGTAAAACCTATCGTCCTGAAGGCTAGCTCCAGTTGCTCCATCGACAGTCTCCCTTTTGTGAACTTTCTGATCAAAGCATTAGCATAGTGTGCAGAGAGTTTGGCAATTTGGTCATCGGAGTAGAGACAAGTCGGGTCGCCTAAATGTTCATATTTTGGGGTTAGCTCTGGGTTGTTAGGCAAGGATTTCATTAGTGGTGGGGATTTGGTCTGGAGAGCAGCCATGAAGGATTTTGGTGTGGCTTGGTTGGCGTTGCCTTCCGCCATAGTGGCCGGCGGAGCAGTGGCCGTGTCTCTCGTTGAAACGTTAACAGTAGGATTAGCCGTTAATGGCGGGAAAGAGCCGTTACCGACGAGAAAAGAAGTGAAAGAGATGAAATGTTCGTTACTGTAGCAGGAGGATACGTGAAGGGGGAGTCACGAGTGGATCGAGAATATATATATATATATATTACTTCCATCGTTTATTTGTTGGAATATCTGGAAAGATAGAAATAAATGAATTTTTTGGAGTGAAACCACATATCCATCTGATAAATGAAAGCATCAAAAAGGACATTTTCTGGACTTTAAATGCATAACCATGTTTTTCGAAAAACCAGATGGATCAGATCTGGGTGCAACATGGTTTCATTAACACAGTAAAGCGACTAAACCCAGACCTGAGGTTAAGTGTGTTACATGGATTAAACCCGCTTTTGAACTTAAGGTAAATGTTGATGCATTATGGCATAACTCGGTAAATAAATGTGGGATTGGAATCATTGTTATAAATAAGAATGGTTATTTTGTTGTTGCTGAAAAATTTTGATTTCTCCCCCCTCCAGGTTCCATGCGGAACTATGGGTCAAAACCGACGTGCGAAACAATTGACTGTGTGCGAAACTGACGTGCGAAACACACACTTAATCCACTACTCACATTTCAGTTACTATTTTCTCTTCTTCTTCTTTCTTTTCTGCCTAACGGCTCTTTCGACGGTAACTGGTCGACGGTAATGGCGTCTCCGACGCCAAACCTAACACCTGATCACAACACAGCCACAGGAAAAAGCTTCCTTCAAGCTTTGAATACCAAACCTTCATCACTCACAACCACCCTCCCAGACACGCCTAATCTACATCCAATTACAGAATATAAGGGCAAACTGGCTTTCATCCTTCCCCCGGAGGAAGGTGAGATATTGGCTTCCCATTATCAGAACGCCTTGGTTGGAAAGTTCAATCGGGGGAAATCGACTATGGATAAACTCGTCTCTGCTTTTAAATCAATAGGTTTTAAGGCTAAATGCCAATTGGGTTCAGTTGATTATAGACATGTTCTCATTCGATTTCAGGATTGCGAGGATTATCAGCGGTGCTGGATGAAGGGCCAATGGATGGTTCATGGAGCCTCAATGAAGGTCCAGAAATGGACCCCAGATTTCTCACCTACGGCAAAATCTTCAATAGTTCCAGCATGGGTAACTTTTCACCAATTGCCTTTACATTTTTATAACATCTCAGCCATTAAAGGCATCAGTAGTCAGATAGGTAATTTTCTGAAAATGGATGCTGCAACCCAAGCTCTAACTAGACCCTCTGCTATAAAAGTTTGTGTTGAAGTGGATCTTATGGCCCAACTCCCAAACTCAATTGTAGTAGGAATAGGTAATAAAGTTGCAGACTATAATATTGAGTATGATCAGTTACCTCTGTATTGCAACCACTGTAAGATTATAGGCCACAGTCAGACAAACTGCAATTTCTTGCATCCAAAACTAAGGAAGAATAACAGGAATTTAGCTAAGCCAAATGTGACTAAGGCTATTTTAGATATAGGTAAAGATGGAAAACATTCTGCAGTGGCTCTGAATACACTAGGTAAAGACTGTAAAGATCCATTGGAACAGGAAGGACCATCTAACTTATCAGTCTCCCAAAAGGAAATGGAATTTCAGTTACAAATTCAGGAATCAGATTATAATTTGGGTAGAAATAATAACAGGAGAGAAAACCAGGAGTCACAAGTGAAAATAAATAAACCTTTTTACTCACTGGATGATATTTCCAAACCTATCACTAATTTCTTCTGGAGGAAAAAAACCCAACAGTCAGAAGCCCTTCCTGCTCAACTGGAACCTCTTCCTGCTCAGGATGAGGTTTTAGTTAAGAGGAACATGGTGTCCATATCAAATGCTTTCCATATTTTAACTGACATACAGTACGAAGAGAATGAAGGTTAAGAGGAGGATGCAGTCGATATTTTCCACGAATCTTTGGAGACACATGAAGTTCAGTTACCACGGGTGAATGTAGAAAAGGATAACAATGTGGCACTATCCACTCCGCAACTGATTCATAGTTTTCAACAAAATCAAACTCCAGCTGAAGAACAGAGTAATTCAGATGACAATGCTCCAGTTGTAGTGCAGAGCATCCCTGTAGTGCAAGATCAAAGTGATAGAATCCATTAACAAAGCACTTTAGGGGAACACAACTCTGATGCAAAGCAAAGTGCACAACTACAGGTAAGCACATCTCCTCTAGAAATTCTGAAGAAAGGTGTGGACAAAAGAGGAAAAAATACAAATGTTTCACTTAATAATTTAAGGAAACTAAGATCCTCTCAAAAAGCTCCCCCCCCCCCTAATTTTAAATGATTCAGTACACCAAAATAGGAAAAATTCTTGTATGGAATGTTAGGGGTTATGGCACTTCTCGAGATAGAATAAAATCTTTAAACAGGAGACACAAGATTGACATTTTATGTCTAATTGAACCATGGCATGATAATCACTTTTTAAATCATTTGAAACATGAACTTGGTTATAACAATGCATTCCATGCTCACACTGCTAAGATTTGGCTTCTATGGAATCAGAATTTCAGTTTGACAATTATAAAAGAATCTGATCAGTTTATACAAGCTAGAGTAACAGATAATGCCACTTCAACCTTTTGGAATGTGAATTTCATTTATGCAAGTGTTCATCGAA
Source organism: Rubia yunnanensis (assembly GCA_037428765.1). Lineage (NCBI taxonomy): Eukaryota > Viridiplantae > Streptophyta > Magnoliopsida > Gentianales > Rubiaceae > Rubia > Rubia yunnanensis. Next base: position 19,286,926 of record CM075066.1, read on the forward strand.
ATTTGAGAGAGAAACTGTGGCTAGATCTACAAACTACAACACTTGATCCTTCAATTTATGTTGGTGATTTTAATACTGTAGTATCTGTTAATGAATATAAAGGTAGGAAATCCACCCCAAGGAAAAGCATGAAACAATTTAATGATTTCCTAGCTATGATGGACTTACATGAAATACCTACTGTTGGTAATTCTTTCACCTGGAGTAACAATAGACATAGAGACAAGGGGAAGGATCTTCTTTTTCAAAGGCTAGATAGGGGGATAGGAAACTTAGATTGGTTAGAGCTTTTTCCGAATAGTTCCATACAGGTTCTAAACAGAACGATATCTGATCATTCTCCTCTTCTCTTATCTATTCAATCAGCAGTAGAAATAGCTCCAAGACCTTTCAGATATCAAGAGATGTGGTCTAATAGAGAAGAATTTCATGATGTTGTTGCTTCTAATTGGAATTTACCCTCCTCCATGTTAGGAATGAAAAATTTTGTTCACAAGTTAAAGAGGCTTAAGATAGTAATTAAAGAATGGAACAAAACTGTGTTCGGAGATGTAAATTACAATCTGGAACAATCGGAGCTAAGAGTTAATGAACTGGAAATCCAATATCAGCAGTTTCAGGATGAATTGGTATTAAAGGATCTATTGAAAGCTAAAACTTTGCTCCTCAGATCTCAGAAGGAATACAACATTTTTCTGCAGCAAAAAGCTAGGGTAAACTGGTTTAAGCAAGGTGATGCTAACACAGGATATTTTCACCACACAATTAAGGAAAAGAAAATAAGATCTAAAATAACTAAAATTAAAGATGGGGATGGAAACTGGATATCTGACCCGACTTTGATAAAAGATGAGGGTGTTAAATTTTTTCAGAATCTTTTAAATGAGGATACAACTCAGAATGATGGGAGATATCTTAAACACTTTCTGCAGGAGATCCCTAGGATTATAACTGACCAACAGAATTCAATTTTGCTTAACCCCATTGACTCACAAGAACTGAAAGCAGCAGTTTTTTATCTTAATAGAACCAGCTCACCTGGATCTGGATTCTCTGGAGATTTTTACTTAACTTTCTGAGATATAATTAAGCATGATCTTTTGGATGCTGCTAATGATTTTGTAAGTACTGGTGACATTCCAAAGGCAATTTCTAGTACTTGGCTCACCTTAATACCCAAAAAAGCCATCCCAAACACATTTGCAGATTTTAGGCCTATAAGTCTATCTAACTTTTTTAACAAAGTCTTCTCTAAAGTTCTAATGATGAGGATTAAACCTTTAATGCATCTACTTATTTCCCCTGAGCAAAGTGCATTTTTTAAGGGACGGGAAGTTTCGGATAATGTGATTCTTATGCATGAAATGACAAGATTACTCTCTAGAAAGTCTAAGATATCAAATTTGATTATCAAACTAGATATGCAAAAGGCTTTCGATAGGGTCTCTTGGTCTTTTCTTAACTCCATTTTACTCCAGTTTAGATTCCATGGCAAATTTGTTAGACTTATCATGCAAAACATTGCCTCTGCAAATTTCTCAGTATTAATAAATGGTGTTATATCTGGTTATTTCTCCTTTTCTAGGGGAATTAAACAAGGTGATCCCCTTTCACCTTTCTTATACAATATTTTATCGGAGGCTTTCTCTAGGGGTTTGAAGAAATTGTTCAATATTGGATATTTACAGCACTTTGATCTCCCCAAATCATGTTCTCCTCTAACTCATCTTATGTATGCAGATGACACGGCTGTTTTTCTCAATACTAAGCTAGAAAACTTAAGACACTTTAAACATTTTCTGAAGGCTTATGAGACCACTTCTGGTCAAAAAGTTAATTTTGCAAAATCAAAATTCTTTGTTTCACATAAAACTTCTCAACAGAATGTCCAAGTAGTTAAAAAGATATTAGAAATGGAGAAAGGCTCGTTTCCTTTTAAATACCTGGGAGTCCCTATATTTTCTGGTAGGAATTTAAAGGTGCACTATTTGCCAGTAATTGAGAGAATGGAAAAGATGATTCATAATTGGAAGAATAAATGGTTAAGCTTAGCTAGTAAAATCATTCTAATCAATCATTGCTTCCTCTCAATTCCAACACATATATTTGCAGTCCTTAAACCCCCTAGGATAGTTCTTAAAATAATGGAAAAGATGGCATCTAGTCTAATTTGGGGAAAATCAGATCAAGAGAGTAGGAAAAACTGGAGATCATGGAAAAGAATGAGTTATCCAGTAAATCAAAATGGTTTAGGTCTAAGAGATTTGAAAGCCATAGTGGAAGCTTTCTCATGTAAATTATGGTGGAAGTTACAGAGAAATGAGACTCAATGGTCCTCACTTTTATGGACACTACCTGTCACTTACAAACAATCCCAAATTTGTAGTAGAATAAGTGCTGTAACTCCAATGGCAAACAGTTTAAGTAGGATCATCTTTGGTAAAGGGGATTGTTCATTTTGGAATTCAAACTGGATGGGAAATGGGGCCCTTTACTATATCTGGCCTGAGGATAGGGACATCCCTTTTGAAGATCTTACTCTGAGTTCTTTCATCAATAACAAATCTGCTTACCTACCAAGGCTGGAGCCTTTTTTGGCTACCAATATTATACAAATATTGCAGGAAGCAAAGCTGGAGCATCTACATGAGGACCAGCTAGTATGGACTCAAACAACAGATGGGAATTTCACTATCAGATCTGCATACAACTTTCTCAGACAAAGGAATCCTGAAATCACACATTTTCATAAGGTCTGGTCTTCATACATTCCTGGAAAAATGTCTATATTTACTTGGAGAGCCTTAAACTCCATCCTCCCCTTTGACAGTGTTCTAAATAGGATGGGTTTTTCTTTAGCTTCGAGGTGCCCTTTCTGTTTGAGCAATAAGGATAATCTTGATTATTACTTTAACTCATGTACTGGATCCCTCTCAGTTTGGAATAGTATCCACTCCCTACTAAAGCTGCCACAAATTAGTTTTTCTAATCTAAAGAGTAGGGTTGAGTACTATTTATCTTACAATGCTGACTCAAAAATACACTCAAAACTGATAAATGCTGCTTTTGTATCTACAATCTGGGCTCTTTGGAAAGACAGAAACAAAAACTTTTTTGAGAACAGACCTCTTACCTGTGAGAATTGTATCCATGAAATTAAACAGACTATCTTCACAATCTTTACAGCTCATAAATTGAAAGGGAACAGGGAGAGGAATAAACATTGGGTTCAGGCAAACATCATTCCTAAAATTTTTCAAAAACATTGACCTGCAATTACAGTAGTAATTTGGAAAAAACCACTCATTGGCTTTAAAATAAACACAGATGCTTCTTGGATCTTTAGTGGTTCTACTTTTACTGCAGTAGTTATAAGGGACTAGAGGGGGGAGGTAGTCAAACTAAGAGTTAAAAAACTGGAATGTTCATCTCTTTTGCTTGCGGAACTATTGGCTATCAAAATGGGATATGAGACCTGTTCAGAATTAGCTTTAGGATTATGTGGAGTAGAATCGGATTGCTTAACAGCAGTCAACAGCATTCTAAACCCTAGCAGATGCCCCTAGAGATTTTTCTCAATAAGTAAAGCACTTCATGAACTTTCTTCCTCTCATTCAATTCAGCACATTCCTAGACAAGCTAATATGGCAGCTGATTTTTTGGCAAAATTTGCTAGGCAAAACAATCTACAAGGTGATATTGATATTAGGTCAATGCCTAATTTCTTTAGGGGATTGTTATTTTTAGACTCCATTGGTTTTCCTGCAATACGAGTTGGCTAATACAAGGACATCAAAAGGATATAGAACTGGAGGAAGTGACTGTAACTGCTTATTTTCTTTCTGTTCGTTTGCAAATTTGCTGCTGTTTGCCTCCATAAATTTCAGGTACCATGCTAATAAGGAGGGATAGAGAAGGAACTGATCAGAAGTTACACTTGGTGTCAATTTGATGAAAGGAAGCACACATCACAGATTACAACATTTGAGAATACTTCTCTGCTGTTTTAGTTTACTGATGCTTCTGGCTAACCTGTTGCAATTTGAGTTAGCTCTGGTTTGATTTACCTCTTGGTTGGCATACTGTTGACTACTAGGCATCTCGAATTTCGGATTCGCCGACCGGTTCGCGGTATGTCAGTTATTTGGTTATCTCAGGCAGACAATGATGGTACATAGATGAACTACATTTTTCTTTTAGCTTAGCTATGGTGGAAACACCACTTTTGGGAAGCAAGGCTTTGCCTCATGACCACTTAGACTCCACGATCATCTTAGTATGATCCTTTTGTAACCTGTAAAGTTCTAAGACTCTAAGCGCCTATTTGGGCTTATTAATCTGGTTAGGGGAGCCAAATAAATTCCCCCCATCCTAGGATGGTTTAAATTTAAAAAAAAGGTTCCATGCGGAACTGATAGCCCTTCATGAAGGCCTTATATTTGCAAGCAATCTCAACCTGGGACCTTTTGCTTTGGAAACAGATTGCGTAGCATCTTTAGATTGTACCACAGACCCATCAAAAACTTTCTGGCAATCCTTTAAACTGGCTTCTGAACTAAGTGTCTTGCTGAAATATACAAAATCACACACACACCTAAGCCCGTCAAACGGATCAGGTCACCTGTTGGATAACCGTTATCCATATACTATTTTCATTTATTGGATAAGACTTATTGGAAAATGACCCATTGGATTAATGGATATAATTGAGTTGTAGTTATTGGGTTTAGTTGGGTTAGATAATGAGTTACCCATTGGATAATTTTGGGTGGGTTGAGTTGGGTTGGGAATAGGTGACCCGTGGATAATTTCATATCACAATATAACTAAATTTTCACAAATTTGATTACGAATGATTTAATTTTTCCCTAATATATAATCATTTATTATATTATGTACATTATATTATATTATATTTAATAAAAAATATATATATATATAATATGTTGGCTTTGTAAAGTCGACGAAATTAGCGAATAATATTAGTTGGGATCGAGCTCGAGCTCAAATACTGTACGAGCTCGAATACTATACGAACTCGAATACTGTACGAGATTGAGCTCAAATACTTTACGAACTCGAATACTGTACGAACTCGAATGTTGTACAAGATTGAGCTCGAATAATAGATGAACTCAAATATTGTACGAGACTGAACTCGAATACTGTACGAGATTGAACTCGAATATTGTAAGAACTCGAACACTGTACGAGATTGAGTGCGAAATTTTGTACGAACTCGAATACTGTATGAGATTGAATTTGAATACTGGACAAGCTCGAATACTATACGAACTCGAATATTGTTCGAGATTGAATTCAAATAATTTGTGAATTATAATTTGTATAATTTGTGAATTATAGTGAATATTTATGTTAAATATTACACATGCATTTAATTGAGTAATTTTGGATATTTATTGGGTATTTGTTAGGTTCCCATTGAGTTAACATAATATGAGACTCATTGAGATCAAAATTTCCCATTAATATAATTATTCTCATCCCGCCAAATCTCAAAAACTAATGAGAATTTAATACCTGATCTCATTGGATAATGACAACTTGTTACCCAAATCAGAAGAAAATATTGAATGATAACTTATTGGGTTAGTTACATAATGACTTATTGGATAATGACTTATTGGATGACATATTTTAACTCATTGGGTTATATGAGTTATCTCATGAGTTACCCAATGGATTATCCATTTAATGACCCAACTCATTTATGATCCAACCCATTATGACTCATTAATAAATGGGTTGATTGGATAAAGACTCGTTGAATAGTGAGTTAATTGGATTTGGATAATGAATTTATCTAATTAACCCATTTGACAGGCCTACACACCACACACACTTAGAGAGGGGAATCTAGTTGCTGAAAGACTAGGCAAAGTGGTTATTAACTCTGAATTTAGGACTGTCACACTCCAGGACTGTGATCAAAGAATAAAGGGGTTGATATACCATGATAGGTAGAGCTGTCAATCTTTAACCCGAACCGAGAACCCGACCTGGATCGATACGAACGAATCAACTCGAAATCCGATTTGATCCGAGAAATATTGACCCGAACCCGACCTAACACGATCACACTCAACCCGAAATCCAATTTTGACCCGAGAAATATTGACATGTACCCGAACCCGACACGACCGAATTCAACCCAAAACCCGAATATGACCCGATAATCTGGACCCGAACTCGACCTGAATACGAACCCGAGATCAACCCGAACCCGATTTATCACGAACCTAATTCAACCCGATAAATCAACTATATAACCCTGCATGTAATCAACCCAAAACAGATGCAGTTATAAAGTCAATTAACATTTTATATGGAACCAAGTCAAGTTGGTTGTGCGTCAAACTAATAACAAATGAGGTTTTTAGCCATATGATTACTAGTACGTAAAGTCAATTCATAACAAATGTGAATACACAATGTTAAGTTAAAAATGCACACGGCTAAATATATAAATCTAATGAATAATAGTCAAATAAAGAGAGATGTCTCATTAATACCGTCTTTTCATTATTCCATAGGCTTATGGAAAGATAGGGTTTAATTATAATAATACAAAGTAAAAGGTCTTAGTTGCAATATTAAAATTTTATTATGAAACGTGTAGTAGTTATAAAGTTTATAACCCGATTCATTCAACCCAAAAAAATTATCTTCATTTCTTCTAATTTGCATTTTAAACCATAATATTTCCATGACTTATGGAAAGACCGTATTTTAAGAGACAAACTCATAATAAATTCAACAAGGTAATAATAATTGAAGGAGTTGGAAAATGAAAAATGAATCTGCAGGTGAAGTCATGCAAGGGCAGCAAGACTTTAAAATGATGAAAGAAGACTTAGCATTACTACATTAGTCCCACATCGAAAGATGGTGGAGACTTAGCCTTAGATATCAATTATAAATACTAGGGTATCACTCCTCCATTTCTTCAAAGCAAAGCATTAGGTGCAAGTGGGCCGTAAGTAACAAATCATTTGGCCTTGAACTATTGGGTCGTAATTGTTAATTTAAAGTTAAAATTTTGACATGCTTATGGGTTTTTTGGTTTGGCCCACAATTGTTGTGGGCAAAAAATCGATTGAATTGAATTCGATTTGATAAAGATTGGAATCAATACGGTTTATTCGGTTGAATTTGGCTTCAAACCGAATTTTGAATTTGGTTCGGATAATTTGGGTTATTTGAATTATTTGGGTTGGATTCGATTTTTTATTTTTCAGGGGAAAAATTGAATAACCCAAATCAAATAGGCCGAAAATCAAATAAACTGAACCGACGACAACCCCTAACGTACTTGAAAAATACAATGGGGGTGTATAGGGTAGCATCACTTTCGAGCGGATTTTAATTTGGAGTTACGAGTCAAGTTTCTATATTTTGCAAGTTACAACGAAACAATACCTGATAATAGTGCAGTTGTAACAATAGTATTATTGAAATATAACCTAAATCAACCCAAATTTAATTGGGTGACATAAAACCCGGTCTAAAATGAACCAACCCAAAATATATCTAAATTCAATGTGAAATATTATAAAAAATAATTGACATAATCAGACCCGAACAAAACTTCAGTACAAAAAATGACACGACAATAACCCGATCCAATCTAACTCGACAATATTCTGACCCGACCTGACTAATCCGAGTATAAAAATTACACGACACTAACCCGAGCCGATATTAACTCAACCCGACACGACCCAATCCGGAAAAAAAATTTACATGTTTTCAACCCGACACGATAAATACCCAATCCAACCCGACCCGACACGATAAATGAAATCAACACGATTCAACCCGACATGTTTCAACACGACACGTTTCCAACCCGATACGATAAATGAAATCAACACGATTCAATCCGACACGTTTCAACACGACACATTTCAAACTCGATACGAATATGATACGATAACCCGAATTGACACCACTAATGATAGGGTACAACTCCCTGCTATTCGTTATTTTCGTTAGAATGGTGGTTGTCGTTTTCATGTTTCTGTTTGCAGATTAAATGATGGAAAATGAATGACAAGTCGGACTTTTCACAATGGAAACATCTCACTAAGGGAGAAACAAAGAAGGCGTTCACTACTGGGATTGTAGCTTACGGCATCAACTATGTTTTTCAAATCACTAGGGGGAAGACTAGCTACCATGGAAAATACATACTTTAAATTAGGACATTTCTTATTACTATATGTTCTCAATTTTTAATTGGGTCGTTTTTGGAAATCTGGCCATTTACATGCATGAATGTAAATGTTTTACATATGTCCCGCCAAATTCAACAAGTCTAAAGACAATGCTGCATGGTTGCATATAATTTATACTAAAGGCTCTCAGATTTTTTCACCAACTCTCCATTTATAATATAGTCCAAAATTTTAAAAAATGGAGATAGATCACACAATATTCAACATAAAGTTCAGCACAATATATGTATATATATATATATATATAACCCACAGTCCAACAATGAATATATATATATATATATATATATATATATATATATATATATATATATATAACCCACAGTCCAACAATGAATATATATATATATAACCCACAGTCCAACAATGAATATTCAACACAATATTCAGCACATTAAATATAACTTTCACAATCCAACAATGAATATGCAACGCAATATTCAGCATATTAAATATAACCCACATCCCAACAATGAATATTCAGAGCATTAAATATAACCCGCAGTCCAACAATGAACATTTGAGCACAATATTCAATGCACAATTTAGGCCAGCAATAAATATTCAGCACACAAAATTCAGCCCGATGAATTTTTAAAAAAACAAAAAGTTTAAAATAGTCCAGAACTAAGACAGTCCATAGTTTAACACATTCTAGTGTTTAAAACAGTCTAGAGTTTAAAACAGTCCATAATTAAAATAGTCCTAAATTAATAATCAGAAGTTACTAATCAGAAAACATAAATGGTACCATATTGTAGAGAACCTAATACATATTCCTCCCATTATTAATGGATTTTTACATTTTTTAAAAAAAGGAATATAAGAATCTCACAAATCTAAGTCAAATCATGAATACAAATAACTACCTTAGGAAATAAAGTAATCTACTGCTAGTAAATCTGTGTCATTCATTGGATTAAATGTCATGGATCTAAGAACTAAATGAAGTAAGAAAAAGAAGAACTCTGGAGGAGAGAATTCTCCTTACATCCCTTCTTACCTACCACTCTCTGAAATCTACATTATGGCTACTTTCTAAACCCTAGCAGACTAAACGCTCTTTTTATATGAGAAGATAAATGGGCCTCAAAAAGTCCAAGTTGCAAACCCTAGTTCCATGCTGACACAGGCCTTGCCAGCTTACACGGCCTGGCCAGCTTACACGGCCTGGCCAGCACAATCCATGCATTCTTGCACTAGGTGTCGTTTGGGCACGTTGCGGATCAAGTCTTAGCACACGGGGCGTGCCAAGTTGCACGACCCATCGTCTAGGTCCTCATTTCTGCCTTCTGACCCCACCTATTCTTCATGCACGAGTCGTGCAGGTTTACACAGCCTGTCTTAGGCCCCAACTTGTCTGGTACACAGCTTTGGCACGGGTCGTGCCATTTTACACGGCTTGTACCGATCTTCGACACTTCCATCCTTGCTTTTTTCTTCTACTCTTCCACTTTCTACCACATTTTGACTCGTGGCCTTCAATCTTCTACAAATTTTACAATTGGCCTTTATTAATCCTACATCGAAGTGCTTACGTGTAAATTACAAACAAGCTCACAAAAGAAGATCTCGGTGCTCGTAAGGACAAAAATCTATTAGACACAAAATAGGTTACAAAATTTGTCATCCAAACCCCTTATAATGTGGACCTATCTAAGCCTAACAATCTACCCACAAAATGATAACAAAAAAAATGTTAAATGGCTAACAAAATACATGCATTTGACGTCTTATCTGAAATCATACGTCGACTAGAGTTGTCACCGTTATTTAGAGTGAGCACACCACAACAATAGTAGTCTTTACTCTTTAGGACTCTTTCTTTTTTTATTTATTCTTTCAAACATGCATGCATATTATCATTATCACGTTGTTAAAAAATTCATTCTTTTAATGTTTTAAAATAAAAAACTTTAATATATAACGGAAGAGTTGAATTCCTTTAAACTAGCGCAACCCAAAACTCCCCCTCTTCCGGTGATTCTTTCAATCGGAAGAGGGGGAGCCCCTCCTCATTCTACCCATTTTCTTTTAATTGTTTTAGTTTTTTCCTTTTTTGTAGAATTTTGGTACAGATTTGAGCCTTCTTTTGTGCAAGTTCCAGCGACATCAATGATTTCCGGCAACGTTAATGGTGCTTCTCCTGTGTTGTTCAAGGCTAAATCAATGACAGTTAATTCAGAAATTGTGCAACAAACTTCAATAGCAGCTCTCCGACAAGCTCCTTTGACTTGGGTTCTTTCACAGTTTTGAAGACATCCATTTTCAGTGATTTCTCCGACGAAATCATTTTTTCACGATGCGGTACGGCCGGTTTGTATTTGAAAAATGACCAGAGCGTCGGATTTGGGTATTCTGAACAAGCTAATGAAGTATTGGGTTATAATGTAATTTTTGGTTTGAGCTTTGAATTTGTAGCCTCTGTCAAAGTTGGTGTCTGAAATAAGCATTTGGAAGAAACGTGTGCTCGCCGGTCATGTGTGCAACTCGTTGGGGAGTTGAATCGTGTTTTGGGTTGTTGCGGTTTGTTTGTATTTCTACCTATTTTTTGGTAAATTCAATTCGAATTCGGGTCAGGCGGTCGACTAGAAACTGATTGGTTTGACTAGGTTAGGGTTGGCTCGGATCAGGTGGTCTGATTCGACTCAATAAATATGAGTCTTGTTATCAGCAATCATAATTTTATTTATGTAAATTTTCTTTTCACATGTATTTTAATTGTGTTTGCAGTTCAATTAGCCATACACTACTGGAAAATAGGTACATACGCACCGGTATAAATTCATGAGTACAGGTATGCCGGTGCGTATGTAAGCAATTGCACCGGTATTTATCATGTTAACATTGGTACCGGTGCAAATTAGTACATACGCACTGGTGTGATTTCAACCGGTGTAAAGCTCACCTATTTTCACATCGGTGTTGGTCCTACCGGTGTACAAATTTGAAATATATTGCATCGGTATTATTCGAATAGTTAATTTTACCGGTGCAATTGCTAACATGTGCACCAGTACCAGATTACCAGTGTGTAATTATTTACCCTTTTTATTTATTTGGCATGAATGGGTAAAAATTTTAAACCGGTAATGGGAAATTACTGGTGCAAAAATGAAAAATAGCGGGAAAATTTAGCATTTGTACACCGGTTACAATTAGCATCGGTGTAGGAATTGATCACGCACCGGTATTTTCTTATTTCTGGTGAAAAAATTAATTCTTATTCTAAAATTTGGTGCCAAAACTATTAGTTTTTGCACTGGTATTATGATTGTACCGGTGCAGGACAGGAAAATATGCTCAATTTTACTGTAAATGTACACCGGTAACGGATTTTAACAGTGTAAAATTCTTCAATTGCACTGTTAAAGTCTAAATACCGGTGTAGAAAATAGCATTAAATGCTCACCTACCCCCTTTTATAGCGGGTTAAAAGTGAGATTTTTGGAAGAAGAGCTTCATTAATGGTGTTTTTTGGTTGATGAAGGCATTGAATTCTTCACAATGGAGCCCCTTGAAGGTACCTTTTTTTTAATTCCATTTATGGATATTAAGTATTTCATGTATGGTTTTGGTCAGTAGAGATATTTACATTTTGTGTTTGATAATTTGATGGTGACTGAGGTAGAATTGTATATATTAGTTTGTGATTTGTTCTCAAGGTTGTTGTAGTTATAAGGCTATGGCTTTTGATTCCTAAGTGTTGGACATGTTAAGAATGTTGTAATTGTAATGTGGATTATTAGTGTATATTGTGCATATATGATGTTGTATGATTAGGAATTCATCTTGAAAAATTCTATTGTACTAAATGTGTTGAAGTTTGATTGTTGGACATTTATTGATATGTAGAGTTGTATTGCGTCATCAAGAGGCGTAAGCATGTGTATGGAAACGTTAGTAGGGTGAGCGATGAATATATTATGTTCGTGGATGAGTTCTTGGAGCATGTTTTTAGTCGAGAGAAGCGAATATTATGTCTCTGTCGTGATTGTGGAATCAAATTCATACTAATAAGAAGGACATCCTGAAACTCCATTTGTATAGCAGGGAATTTGTGAAAGATTATGTTGTGTGGACCTTTCATGGGGGAAAATCACCACCGGAAGTGAGAGTTAGTAGTGAGGGAGAGTATTTTAGGGATGCTAAGTTGGATGGCATGTGTGAGGAGGTTGTTAATGAGTTTAGAGGGAGGCCCGAGGTTTTGGCTAACTTCCTTGGTGGGAAGGATACACCATTGTATCCCAGTTGCAAGAAGAAAGACACGGTCATGTCGTGTTTGATGGAGTTGTTTAATTTGAAAGGGGTAGAGTCATAGATTGATACTAATATGAAAAAATTGCTTATGTTTTTGAATGAAAAGCTTCCACCCGGTAACGGGGTTCCTGATAACCTTTATGAAGCTAAGAGAATTTTGTGTCCGATGGGATTGGAGTATGAAAAGATACATGGTTTTCCGAACGATTGTGTCCTATATAGAGGTGACCTTAAGGATAAGATTTTTTGTCCAGTATGTAATGTGTCACATTATAAGAAGAAGAGAAATGTGGCTGTCGGAGGAGAGCATGTTGTGCCTGTGAGGAGACGGGTGCCCGCCAAATGTATGTGGTATCTTCCCATTATTTAGAGGCTGAGAAGGTTTTTTAAGAATGAAAATGATGCAAATAACTTGACGTGGTACGTTTATAGGGAAGGTTGTAAAGATGATGATATAATTTGACACCCGGCAGACGCGGACCAGTGGAAGAAATTTGACAGGATGTATCCACACTTTGCATCTGAACCTAGGAATTTGAGATTTTCTTTGTGTATTGATGGTATGAACCCATTAGGGAATATGTCCTCGAAACATAGTTCGTGGCCGGTTATGCTTACCATTTACAATCTTCCCCCGTACTTGTGCATGAAGAGATAATATGTGTTGATGCCCATCATGATTTCAAGCCCGAAACAACCTGGAAATGACATAGACACGTATCTTTCCCCTTTGATAGAAGATTTGAAGGTGCTTTGGTTGGAAGGCGCCTTAATGTTTGTTGGTTGTAGTGGTGAAGAGTTTACATTAAGGGTGATGCTTTATTGTACCATAAATAATTTCCCGGCATATGGTAACCTTTTTGGGTATGTGGTCAAGGGTCACAAGGCTTGCCCAATTTGCGAGAATGAGACATATTACCATCAATTGAGGAATGGGCGAAAGACTGTTTATTTGGGTCACCGTAAATTCCTGCCTGTAGGTCACAAGTTGCGGGAGAACACGGTTGCATTCGTTAGTGGGAAGGAGAGGAGAAAGGCACCCAAACCTTTGACCGGTGTAGCTATTCACAACAAGGTGAAGAAATTGAATGTTGTTCTAGGTAAGAAGTTTTCAAAGGGTGGTGGGGCTATAGACGGACCGTGGAAGTAATGGTCAATTTTCTTTGATTTTCTGTACTTGGAAGACTTGGATGTTTTCCATTGTTTGGATGTCATGCATATCGAAAAGAACGTTTGTGAGAGTCTAATTGGGAAGCTTCTGAACATTCCCAGGAAGACTAAAGATAGCTTGAATGCGAGGAAAGATTTAGTGAAACTTTGTGTACGGTTGGATCTGGCACCAGAGGTAAGAGGGAAGCGAACGTACCTGCCCTCCGCTCCTTATAATCTATCAGTTGCTGAGAGGAGATCGGTGAGTGAGAGCATCCAAGGAATGAAGGTACCTTCTAGTTACTCCTCTAATGTTAGTCGATTTGTGAATGATGAATTGCGTCTTAATTCTTTGAAATAACATGATTGTCATGTCCTTATGCAACAACTTTGGAAGAGGAAGTTAGATTTTTTGTTATGCGCTTGTGTTTCTTCTTCAACTCGATATGCAAGAAAAATATTAGCAGGCAACAACTTGTTGAACTGGATCGAGAGGCTGCTCTTGTTCTATGCCATTTTGAGAAGTATTTTCCCCCGTCATCCTTTGACTTCATGGTGCACCTGGTCGTACACTTGGTTAGGGAGATACGTATGTGCGGGCCTGTCGGAATGCATTAGATGTACCCCTTTAAGCGTCACATGGCTATTTTCAAGGGTTATGTTCGGAATCGTAGTCGGCCTAATGCCTCCATTGTTCAGAGGTACGTCACTTAGGAGATCATCGAGTATTGTAAAACGAACTTGGTTGGAAGAAGAGCAGTTGGTGTTCCTGGTGGGATCCACTGTGGAAGGCGGAATGGGATTCCACGTTCCAAGGGTACGCTTCATACACCTTATCATGCTGAGTAGATGACTGTTCACCTGTATGTATTGTGCAATAGTAGAGAGACTAAAACGTATGTTGAAGAGTATGTTTCCTTATTGGAAGAGATTCATCTAGACTGGCCCCCAAATAAAATTCAGGTCGAGCATTCTTCAAGGTTTGTTAACTTGTTTGGCAATCATTGTAATGTTGACGGGATGCCCAATAATCTACGGGCATTTGCAAGGAAGCCAAACTGCACCGTTAGACGATACCTTGGTTATGACATTATGGCTTCAGTTTCTCAAAATTGGCGACGGACAAGAATAGCACCACTCAAAATAATGGTGTATATATTGAATCTGAATCCATGTGGCAGGCAAGCGATGGAGATAGACATTCGGTTGTTGCTATGATGCCTTTCTATGGTGGCGATTGAGGAAATTTGGGAGTTTGATTATGTAGATTTCAAGGTTGTTGTCTTCAAGTGTCGTTAGGTGGAACACGGTTCCACTGTTGTTGTTGAGAAGCCCATGGGGTTCATGTTGGTCGACTTGAATCGTGTAGGGTATGAAGATGACAAGTTCATCTTAGCTACCCAGGCACGACAGGTTTTTTACATCAAGGGAAGTATCATGTGGTGTTGCATGGGAAGAAGTTTTACTTTGATGACGAGATTGATCAGCCCACCATAACTGGTAGTCCTAAGTTTCCATCGGTATTTCTTAGTTTGGAAGATGTTGGGGGACCCATTGTTGGAAGGCGTTCTCACGGCGATGGGTGGTAAATAGTAGGTGGGGACAATGTCTTGAAGCGGAAGAGATAGATCGGTCGTTCCCAGCCATTGTTTTTGTGACCTTCTTTTGTTAAAAATCGTATGATTATTCACTGATTTATTGTGTGATGTATTTAATTGACACTCTTTTATGAACTGGTTGGTATGATGTGAGATTTCAATGGAGTTTTTATGAATTGTATTGGTAAAAATGTGTTTAAATTGGGATTAAATTTTCCACTAGGTGTTCAATTTTTTACACCGGTAAAAATAAAATTACCAGTGTAGGAAAATAAGGGAGGGACTATTTTTTTTACATACGCACAAGTGCACCTACGGTGCACAGTTTCAGAAATGTTTTTGGTCTTTTTGCTCTCGGGTCTGACAGTGTTAATTTTTTGCCATTAAGCAGCATAATGCAACTGTTTTTTGTAACATTTGCACCGGTAAATGTACCGGTGCTGGGTACTTAGAATTGTTTTTTGAAATTTTCTATTGGGTCGGATTAATCAAAAAAATAATTTTAAACAGCCTAAAGCAGCTGCTTTATGCCTATTTTTACATCGGTATATATATAAAACCTGTGTAAAAAAAGGTTACCATTTTAAAAACCCAATCAGCACCCCATTTCCATAGTACTTTGAATTTACATATTTCACACCATACCATCTCTATCACTACCCATCTTTGGTGAAATCCTACGTAGGTTGGCATATAATCAGGTAAATCATTGCAATGCCTCTATTGTATGATTAATTATCAATTGCATTTGAAATAGAACCATTGAAAATGTGACATAATAAATAGCTTGACTTGCATGTAAGGTGTTTGATGAAATGCCACAATGTGTTTCTTAGGAAATGCCTCCAAAATCCAATTCGAAAAGGATACGCCATTCACCGTCCCCATCATTGCTGAAAGTATCACCGCACACTTACCCGGATAGTACCTTCGTGTCCGAGGTGGCTAGGTTCATCCATGTATCTTAGAAAGGACGACATCATCACATAGAGAGAGAGAGAGAGGAATTGAAGCATCTCCCCCATTCGAACAAACTATCTGGAAGCTTAGTTGGGAAAAATTCTGCGAGCCTCCTTAACCATTTAACCTGGCTATTGTAATTGAGTTCTATGCAAACTTGAAGTGCAGGCCGAGCTACGATAACGTGTATTGTAGAGGTAAAATTGTCCATGTGACACCATAATCTATCAATGGCTTGTTTGGGTTGCCCAATGTTCCAAACGATGAAGACGAGTTTCTCGCACTACATTTTCTATGTGATGATGGCTATATTCTATAACAACCAATTGAGAAGGAGATCGTTGGGACAGTAACTAGGGCAGGTATGGACATAGACAAGTTGGTCAAACTCGGTTGGAGCAAAATACTTAAGAAAACTCTAACTCCGGAAATGAATGGGTGGTACCACTTCGTGGCATCTAGAATCCATCTAGTAACTGTTAACACAAAAGTTCACAAACTTCGCCTCGCCTTCTTGTATGCAATAAAGAGGGAGCTTCAATGGAATGTTGGTCATCAAATTTGTCCTATGTTGCAGAGGGAACGGGATCAGATGGGATCTTTTTCCTATTGCAGTATCATCTCTGCGCTTTGTTCAAGAGCGAGAGTCAGTGCCCGTGCACATGACGTTTATGGCCAACCAATAAGTAAGATTTGCGTGGACTCTTTCTATAGACAGATAACTGATAACTGACACATCTGTCGCTACTACTTAATCCAGAGTAGCTGCATTGGAGGTCGGTGTAGCAAACTTACTTGAAGAATCCAAATACCAAAGATCCTGGCAGGAACATATGGCCAAGGTTTGACGTATCAATTTCCTAATGACGTGGAAGCCGTTGGAAATTTTCCAACCTTCCGCACAGGCGATATCGAGGATATGGACATTGGCACAAGTACCCGTAATGGTGATGCAATAGGACCAGCTGACGGGGTAGAACCATTTTCTCAATATTATTCGTAGAAAACTTGTATTAGAGGTTAGGAAGAGTAGATTATGTACTCAACTGTGACTGTGTTGCACTTAGGCAGTTTAACATTCTTACTTTTGACAAACATGCATGATGATGAATCGAATAAAAATTTTGGTGTGTGTCTATTGAAATTATGTCCATTATATACACTCATGAAGACCAAAAAGATAGGCCAAACATAGTTGGCCTATTTTTTTACTTCATGACCACCGAATATGAGGCATTATATTCTAGAATAGTGAAAATTGCAAAACAAATTGTAGGAAAACAAGCTATTGAGGTTCCCAAGTAAATTTGTGGGCAATAATGTAATTATGTAAAATATAGTGCAAGCATTCATTATTGGTTTTACAGGGCCTCCCGTCTACCAGTAGGGTCTTAAAATGCATTAACATGGTCATTGTGTATTGAATTACATATATGTGGAGCCAATTTTATATTTCAACCATTCCAAGATTCTTGGAGGGACTAAATTGTAAAAAATAAAAAAGTTTACTCGTAAATCAAATTGCAATCTGATCGAACCGGATGGTCCACAAAACAACCCTTTGGTATTTCCAACTAAAACATGCGGGTAAATGAATGGGTTCGGTCTCTGTATTTAGTTTCGAATATGTTTGGATTACATATAGAAACATTAGAGTAAACCCTCACCGTTTACTCTACAACACCTACTAGCGCTTCAGGACTAACCACCACCTAGGCATAAATATGTTTCAATTATGATTTAATACCGGAATATTCAATTTCATAATTTCTGTGGTTTCCTAACACGCCGTAACCGCATGGCCCAATTATGGGGACCTAATTGCAATAAACACATTCAAAAATTTGAAAATTCCATTTGGGTCGGCGAAAAAGTGCTTGAAGGGGTTAGGTGGAATGTTGGGGTCAATCTGCAAATTTTATGAAATTAAACAATGCTTAGAAATGTCATTGTACGGGGCCCATGTGTGGTCGATATTTGCATGAAACAACTAGTACAATGTCTATTCACAATAATTGAACGTCGATTTGATTGATTGGGGTCGTTCGAAAAATACACGGGAGGCAAATGCAATAAGTGATAAATTTAACAACTAATAAACTTTTTTTCACTGGCAACAAAGTAGAAGTACCGGTGTATTTGTACAATTTTTGGCGCGCATTTAAAAAAAATCAATTTTTTGGATTATTAATAAGGCATGAAAGATACTACACCGGTAATTTAAGATTTTGCGCTGGCATAAATACCAGTGCTGGACAGTTAGAAAAAATTTCATAAATTACTCTCGGGTTGAACATTTTTTTACAAAAAAAAATCATTTAAAGCAGTCGTAGGCAGCTATTTTTTCCACATTTGTACACCGGTATTTTTCTTCTATACACTGGTACTATATACCGATGTCAAACACTTAATAAAAAATTTTGTGTGTTCCTCTTGAGTCAAAGCAGCTCAACGCAGCTGCGTTTCTTCATTTTTACACCGGTATTAGTACCGATGCTGAACAGTAAGCAGAAAATTTTAAGTGTTTTCAATCTTCTTACACTGGTACTGTATGTATTACCGGTGTAAAAAACATAAATTCGTATTTCAAAACCATTTGAAACGGCCAAAACTGCCGCAATTCATCATATTCTCATCATCAAATCCTTCGATTTCTCTTCCAAAATCGCCATAAACCATTCCAACCATTCAATCCACACATAATTAAACCACCACAACTCCTCATCAACCATTGTAACTCCTCATCTCCCATTCCATCCCTATAAAGTGTGGAGCTCAACACAAGAGAACCAAAAAAAAATGAGAGAGGAAGTTGGGGAGAGAAGAAAGTACTTGGCGATCCGTTCTTGGCGAGTTCGGCAAAAGGGAGTAGCAAAAAAAAGGCTCCAGTAGTGAAGGTAAGTGTTGGGGTTTACATTACCATGGGTTACCAAGTCAAATTCTCTTCAAAAAACCAGTCCATCCCTCACGAACAATACATGTTCGATCAATTGCCTCTATGACCAAAAATATGTAAATTGACAAAAAGTTGAATGACACTCTTGAATGGTATGTTTATACAATTGTGGGGAGTACATGTTTGCTTTTTTGGTTGATGGGTGATGTAGTTCTATAGTATTTTTGTTGGTGATAATGTGTATAGTCACGTTAGGGGGAAGTGAGAATTGCTCGGTTGTATGCCTAATTTTTGAACCCAAAGACATTGGTATGGTATTATATTAACATCTATAAGGTTCCATTTCATTCTATTTGAAGTTCCATGCCTTAATTTCTCAAGTTCTATGACATGTTATGTAAACTTTTATGCCTCACATGATGTAGTTTCATCTATGAATTGTTAAATTTCCGTGCCATGTTTTGCTCAAAAGTTTTACGAAGTTGTTGATCAAGTTCTACGCCACATTCTATCATTGTTGATCTTTAAGTACTGTTATTAAAATTGTCATAGATTGAGAATTTACAATTCTACTGTTGTAGATGCCGCCAAAGAAGAGGAAATTCAACATGAAGAGGAAGCGGCCGGTTACAAAGAAGAAGTAGGAGGTGAAAGATGTGGTCGATGAGGAGGTGGATGTGGTGGACCAAGAACCACCGCCAAAAAGGATCCTGTTGAAGATAAAATTTGAGGAAGAAGCAACTCAAACGAATGTCCCGTCTAGTGAAGAGAAGGAAGAAACTGCGGAATCGGTCGACCATTTTGTAGGGGATGTTGAAGGATTAGAAGCCGCTAAACAGATGGCCAAAACACCAAATTGCAAGGGAAAGGGAAAGAGCACCATCAAAGGAATGCCAACTATTAATGAGCGAACGACGACTTGACAAAAGCTGGAGGGAAAATGAAGAAGGATGGGACAAGTTTGAGGTAGAAAGTTATTTGAGGAGGCGAGGAACTAGTACGTGCCAGTCTGT
The DNA here is from genome assembly GCA_037428765.1 of Rubia yunnanensis. NCBI lineage: Eukaryota > Viridiplantae > Streptophyta > Magnoliopsida > Gentianales > Rubiaceae > Rubia > Rubia yunnanensis. The sequence continues at coordinate 19,307,060 of CM075066.1, forward strand.
GATGTTGGCAAAGCATAACACTCCAACTCCTGTTGCGTTTGAGTTCCATGGGAATCAAGCGGTATGCATTAAGAATTGGTCAGCGTGGCACGCTTATGGAAATTACGCTTTCCGGTGCCGGATCAGATTTGGCGCATGTGAACACTGGAGTGATGTCCCTGAGGATGTTAAGGAAGAGGCATGGAAGGATGTTCTGGTAAGACTCTCGAAAATTGTAATTTAAAAATTTTATGAAATGGTAAAGTCTTAGTGAAGAAGTGATTCCTGACATGTTTTTCCATATAATTCATTCCAGGAGAGCTTTGCAATTGAAACACCTGTGACAGAAGGGCAACTAGTAATACTGAAGAATAAGGTTATAGAGAGGGCAAAAAACCAACATAGGAATTGGAATACAAAGGTGGATAATAGGTTCATTCACGATGTGGACAAAGGTATCAATAAAATAGGAATACCGGCATGGGAGAAATACAAGTGGATGGATGAAGACGAATGACACTTGTTTGAAAAGAGGCGTCGGCATCCAAATTTTCAAGTGAGATGAGAAAATTAATACTTGTTAAGAGACGTGTTTCCCACAAATTCTATTCAACTAAATTTTCATTGATAACAACGGAGGCTCGGGGGTGACAAATATTGAACAGAACAAGGGCAGGGATTACACGCACCACACGGGCAGAAGGGGTAATCGATACATCCGTGACAAATTGAGTAAGGATCTAAAGGAGAAGAAGAGAATGAGGTTAACCGCTGAGGGATCCACTGACGAGGAGATTGAGAAACAACTCAGTCTAAGGGACTTCACACCTGACAGATCTCTTGTCTACCTTGAGGCAAAAAAAGATAAGAAATGGTTATACACATCGAAAGAGTTTGAGAAGATCGCACCGGGTGTTGTAAGTTACGCCAAAATTGACCATTTAAATTATTTTTTGAGTACTTCATAGTATTCATATACACAATTCCATTCCAATGTGATCTCAGTTGAAATTGATTGAGCTGCACCCGGGTGAGGACATCCCCATAAAAGTAACAAAGAAGAAGAATCACCCGGGCAGGTACAGAGGAACTCAGATGGGTCTACCCACAGCGATCACTATTTCTTATCTCTCCCGAAGCAAGTGTGGTAGCAGTTCCTCAGCCAAGGAGACATTCTGGAAGAGACCATCCAACGTTCAATTGGTCGTGAAAGCCATGGTATTGTACCTGGAGCAATTGGTGAAGGGCTTAGCATCTGCAAGCGGTGTTTAGATTCCACCAGGCCTTGACTACCCCAAGAAGTTTATAGAGAAGGCGATGGATGACATTGTTGCAACTGCTACAAATTCTAGTGAAGATCCCAGCGATGGAGAATGAGATGAAGAAGTACACTGTCAATAATCGATGCATGTCTTATACAATGATTTACACATTTGAAATATCTCTATAACCATTTGATCGATTCACTTAAATATTATACAAATAGGATGGAGAACACGTGATTATTTTTATCAAAGACATAGTCGGGAAGAAGAAAATGGTCGCCCATGGCCAGCGACAGGTATCTCGTCGTTGGGATGGCCAACAAAGAAGTGTTGCTCGTGTGAGAGTATGTGAGCCAGTCCTCCGTCCTAGGGAAGGATTTCCCTCGGTGGACCACCACTTTGATAATGTTGGAGAGGTGATCAATAGCATCGTGGATTGGCCGGTGTCCTTAATTGGCAAGGCAAGTGAGCAACCGAGTGACATCAATGAAATCAATGTCGGAGGTGATATGGACGGCGATGATGAGGAGGTTATGATTCTCACCAGCGACGATGGGGTACATTCTTGTAACACATTACTTTTCAATTCCTCAAAATACTTTTGTGTATCCCTATTCAATAATCCTTGTAACAGGGTACTAGTGAGCAAAAATCTTAGTCGACGGCTAATTTTCGCCCATCTGCAAGACCAAGATCAAATAGGCTGCCAAAACATGTAATGCACTAAAAAAAGCCCCATTAATATTCATTAACAACGACAGTTCAATACTACATGCTCAATTGATCATTTCGTATCATTTCGCGTTCGTAGATTGTCAACAAACGAGACCTGATAGATTGGCCGATCATGGGGCAATTCATAAAAGAAGCAAATGCCGCTATCCTATAAATGATAAAGTATAAGGACTGCATGTTCTTCCCTATATTCCGACCATCAACATTTGCACACCATTACACCTGCGGTGTTGGAATAGAAGTTCTGGTTGAGTTCGGGAAGAAACTGGGAAACATGCGTTCAATGACCTGGATCGATAATGTGCAGGTCAATGTGTAGATGGGGTGAGTTTCAAAACTTACAGCCTTTATGTTTTTTAATTTATCAAGAATTCATTTTCATGTACGATTAACATTACAGGCACCTGTGGGAGAAAATATATGAAACTAATTCAAGCCGCGTCCAATTCTGCCCATCCAGCTGTGGCAACCTAACCAACTTCGAGCAAGAGGTCGAACTCCGTTTCAAACAAATTTGGGAAACAACGAAGGCAACGGATACTGAGTTCTACATCGTACCCTACATAATAATGTAAGTATTTCTTCCTGATAATTGAATTCACATTTCAAACCACTTTCGTTTCATTAATTTGTTAACATAATTTTTTTCGATAGCTATCATTGGTACCTCATCATTATCTGTCCCTGAACGGAGGAGGTTTTCACTCTGGGCACATTGTCATGGGGTATCAAACCAACAAACTTGGTCGAACTCAAGGTCATTTCAAGGTATTTCGATCAATCAAATAAAAATTATGGTTTAATAATCGACGGGAAAAAGTAACCATTTAAATTTACTTTCTTCATAGGCTTGCTTGTGCATACCAAAGGGAGAAGAGAAAGATGGAGTCAGAACCCGACTTAACTAGGAAAATCAACAACATTATGGTAAGTCATTATGTCATTTCATCCATCAAATTTTATGTTTAGGGTTAGTAATTACATTTACCTTTCCCGTGCAGTACCGAACCCAGAATGGTTCGTGGCAATGCAGGTACTCCATCATGCTCTTCATGGAAGAATTTGTTAATCACCTTGAGACAAACAATATCTTGGAGGCAAACCTCGCATCTAAAAATTTGATATTATTAATCTCTAGTAAACGCAACATTATTAACTAACAGTGCAAGTTTGAAATTAACAGATTTTCCCTGAGGGCAAATGGTCGTACCATGTGTACGAAATTCAAGGTGTAGAAGAGAGATGGTGTGGAGCTTAGCTCGGAAAGTACCAGCAGCAGGTGAACACTATGTTGCAACTTCTGAATGATAAGAACGACATAATAGGTTGATGGTTAATATTGAATGGTTTATGATATTTGAATTCTATGGATGGTGTTTGGTTACACTAAACTTCTGTTTTACTTTGTTTGATTTCATGTTTAAGATACTTCTTCTATTTCATGTGTTGGAATAATGTTCGCGTGTTTTGCGAGCCATATTTTCGCAGTAGAATGTTTCAAACTTCTTACCTATTCAAAAATTTCAATTTATAGTAGTTCACAAGTATCTCTGGCTGTCGTTGCCCCGAAAATGATCCGGGATGGACCACCGGAAAATAAATTAGGCATTGCAAATATTAGCCACATAATACATCGGTATAAATAAATTTCACAAGTACCGGTGTAAATAAATTCCACATTTTAAATAATTTATTTTTAATTATTTCAATAATAACGGTGCATAAAGTATAGTAATACCGGTGTAAAAAACTATATTTTGGCTACAAAACAAAGACCAGTGTCAGATTTGATACCAGTGTACAAATCACTGTTTTACATCGGTTCTTGGGTTAAATACCGGTGCAACATCCTGGTGCAAACTATCTTTTGGTATTACACCGATTTCCCAAATAATACCGGTGCACACATTTTGGTATCCCGCTATATTGCATCGGCATAAGATACCGGTGCATATTCTTCTCTATACCGGTTCATTTTACTAGTGCAAATTTGTTGCATTTCTACACCCCTATACATGCGCACCGGTATTTTTGAAGGTTAAATTACCGGTGCTATTACCCTAAATTATCGGTGGAAATACCCCCATCCTGCAATAGTAATAGAGGTTTTCAGATCTTAAGGTTTTATTTTTCACACCTCTATGTAAGGGTATATCTCATCTTCTCGACAAAAGTGTAAGACTTTTGCCAATTTATTATTAATTAAGAGTGAGTCTCCTGACAGACGGCATGTCCATAAGCTTATGGACATGCCACTTATTTCTTACCCTATACACTGTATTTCTTCAATTACATACAAAATTAAAAATGTTTGAAAATATTTTTTATATCATATATTTTTATATTTTCACTTCAAATACATATTATTACTTGTTTTAACTTATTAAATGCAATATTTAAATTTTATAAAAAAATTATAACATTTAAGTCAAATGCCCCTGAGAACTGTCCATAAGCTTATGGAAATGTTATCTTTCCTGAGACTTTTCCGTTAATTAATATATGAATGGATGGGTTCCGGGAAAAAATAAAGAAAAAGGAAGAGTTGAATTCCTTCATCATATATAGCGACGGTTTTTTCTTTTAAATGGAATATTATAGCGACAGTTTGAGTTAACAATTCTACAAGAATTGGCGTTGGTCCAATCGTTGCACTAGCTAACTTAAAAAACAATGATCATGGCAGTATTGAATACTGATCGTTATTTTCTGATATGGAGTTGACCTTGGCTGTTAATGTGCGTACATTGCAAGTTGCCTTGACGCTACGTTTTTAGAAAGAAAATCTTTACAGTATAAATGACACTGGTACACGCTGTACTCCGTAAAAACTAAGTTTGGATTAATCTCAGAAAAGTAAGTTTGCAGGACCCTAGTATTGTTTTTTGTTAATATAATTACGCCAGTACTTCAAATTTAACATTGGCAAATTTGTGGAAAAGATCGTCTTTCCATAATCCTATGGGAAATAATAAAAGGTAAATAATCTTAGTTGTAATATTAAAAATTTATTATGTAATGCGTAGTAGTTATAAAGTTTATAATCGGATTCATGCAACCTGAAAATTTTATCTTCATTTCTTTTAATTTACACTTTAAACATTTGTGTTTCAATCACTTATGCAAATACCGTATTTCAAGAGACAGACTCTAACACATTATGAAATAAATATATTCAATTATAACTTAAATAACGTATTGAAATTTTTAAATGCTATATACTCTAACCTAAGTGTAAAGTCATGTGATTTTCATTGATTAATTAATTGGCAATTTGTGAACTGATTTGGAAAAGAAAAACATTTCTTGTAACAGACAAAAAACTGAAGTCTAAAAGGTTTTAACCAAAGAATAGGTCTTCTAACAGGCGACTGTCCAAAAGAATATGGACAGTCGAGAGACCAAATTGCAAATTAGGGAAAGTTTAAGATTTTTTTGGGTCGGGTTAAAAGATAAAAAATGGATCAGTAAAATGGGTTCGAAAGAATCAGTTAATTCACCGAAGAGACCTATCCATTCTTCCCCAAAACTGGAGAGGCTACTGAGGAAGCCTGTGATGCCGAGGACTTTGACAAAACCGATCGCCTGAGTGGTCACCTTGTTTCCTCCAACAACCACAAGGAAACCCCCCGCCTTGCCCTCACATGTGCGGAGGCGCGTTGCGATGATCTCGACTACCAGATGCGCCAGGAATCAAGCTGGGGAGGAATCTGCTACATGTTAATTTTGTGAATTGTATTGTTATATTTGCAAGATACAGTGTTAATTATAAATCATGATGTTTACGAGTTTGTTAGTGCATTGTTGTGGAAACTGTGCTCAATTTGATCAATTGATTTAGGGCTAGTGATCCCTTTTCCGTGGTTGGGTTTGTGAGTAAAGGTGGAGGCTTTAGGTTGATTTATTATTTTTTTGAACTAGTTTTAGGTTTGCTGATAGAATGGGGAAGATAATCTGTATGCTAGAGTAGAGTTTATGTATTTGCGGTCATTCCTCTCTCCTTCTTCGTTTTTACTCCCAAGAAAAAAAACCTTTCTTCTTCTCCTGCACTTCCCGGCGGGGTGGCCACCGGCGATCTCCGCCGCGTCGGTCACCCCCGCCACCCCTACCAGTAGTATAGCCTAGACCTCCTTCCTCCTTCCCCTCGCCAGAAGCCGCTACAATCCGCACATCTACGGCGAAACCCAGCAACCCGCATCAATGTCCGGAGTTTGTCGCCGGTGGGTACAGATCGGTGCCGATCTGTGACGTCACCCCACCGGTCGACGCTGCTCGACCGGAACGATGGTATGCCGGAGCTGGACAACTCGTCGGACCAGCTAGGAGGAGATACGCTGGATTTTGGCCGCAAGGTGGAGAGGAGCTTAAGCCGCTCTGGTCACGCGCCGCCCCTCCGCCTCTGGCCGGTCAGATGCCCAACGCGCCGACCACGCGCGGCTCTGCCCGGCCATGTCTGCCTCTCTCACGCGCCACCGCGTCCGTGCGTGTGGCCCACGCGCCACCGCGCCTGGCTGGGCTGCCAATGCGCCGCCGCGCCGGTTTGGGTAGATGCAGCCACACCTCCGGGGTGCCACCACTGTAATGGTTTCTATTCTTTTTCAATTATTTTTGTGCCTTTTTAGAATATTAGTGCTATGTTTTTCTATTTTAGTTTAAGGTATTCTGTTTTTAGAGTATGGGGTACGTGCTATAACGTTAGGTTTTTGATATAGTACTGGATTCGTCTGTTGTCCGCCACCATACTTTTTCCGATCCGAGATTGGAAAAACTATGCTGGCTTTCGATCTGATTCAATAGATAGACAGGAGAAATCCAAGTCAATGGAAGTATTGACTCTCCCATTGGCGACTCTGTCTGAATTAGATTTGTAGTCCGTACAGGTTGAGGTGTTTTTTGACACCACTGCTTGATGCGGGTGGGCAGCTCACCGGCGTTCTGATAGTGTGTTTACGATCTGGGAAAGTCTCTTACTGTCATAGGGAGCCACACAGTGTCTAATCTGGCAGAGCGAGGACGATTAGCTTTTAGCGAGGAATGAGACTTTTCTAGGTAGTGATCATACTGTTGGGGACGTCAGTTTCAGTATTGTAGCTAGTATGCGGTCGAATTCTGCTGGCTACGACCAGGATATTTATCCCTGTTTTTCAGGTTTTAGGTTTGCTTTTTGCCTCCCTGCGTGGAGATTTCTCATATTGCCTCCCTGCGTGGAGTTTTAGTCACAGAGATAGTATAGTCAGTCATATCCTTAGATCTCTGTCACAAATTGCCTCCTTTATGGAGTTTATCTTAGGTTCGGGGAGCCTTATATACCCCCCACTACGGTGGTTTTCTAGTAAAAAAAAAATGTATTTGCAGAATATGAACCAGTGGACTGGAAATGAGCTTTGGTTTATTTACTCACATATTGGATTTGTAGATTTCGACTATATTTTTCGTGATTAGAATCATGCTAGGTGTTGTAAAAGGAAAGAGCACCCAGTGGACAATTAGGAAGCCAAAAAGTTGCAGAAATTTACTCTCTTCAATACACACTTTCTAAATGGGTTGAACTCTGTTGATAGATAACAGTGCAGAGGTTGGTTTGGTACTGTGCTTGAGAAAAGTTGAGAAAGAGGCTTACAAAATTACTTTTGATTTTGGTCAGTAAAAGTGTTGTATTGGCTGATTTAATACGGTTGTTGATGCTAACTTTTTAATACGATGTTGTGTTTGTTTCAGTGAGACGTATAGATTCTTCGATCTCCCATTTTGTGCTCATGGTTTGGATTCACTATGCTCTTCCTCTTCGTCGAATTTACTTCTGAGATGATCTTGACTACCAGGTTCAAGCTGAGGAATTTGCTTCTCTGCTCCACAACTTTTCCCTGGTTCCTGCTACTACTGTCACTCTCCTTCCGCACAAAAGCTGATCTTGGAACGACCGGGTTGTACTGGAATGGTGCTATCAATTGGATTGACTACGGGCGCAATGACTTATATTTCAGTGTTGACGAAGACCGTCCTGGGACTCTCCCAATGCCCCCTCTGCCTCATGGAAATGAACATTGGGAAGATAATGAAAGGTGGATAAGGAACTATGGTGAGTCCAATGATCACTTGCACTATGCTACAACACAGTTTCATGTCTACGAGATGGACAAAGATGTCTAGTAAAGTCCAAGAACTTTGTAGCGTCAAATTGGCTTTTAATCCTAGGAAATCTCCCCATTTCAAGCTTATTGTGCATTCCTATTTAAATTAACTTACGGTCTCTAATACAATGAAGAGTCCGTCTCTTGAAAGACGGTCTTTCCATAAGTTATGGAAAGACCAAGGTTTAAAGTGTAAATTAGAAGAAATGAAGATAAAATTTTTGGGTTGCATAAACTGGGTTATAAATTTTATAATTACTACATGTTGCATACTAAAAGTTAAATATTGCAACTAAGACATTTCACCTTTTATTATTTTAATTATACCCCGTCTTTCCATAAGCTTATGGAAAGACCGTCTTTCCCAAGACTTTGCCTACAATGAATCATCAATTATTAGTTTTCAAAAGGGAATTATCTTCGAATCGTCAAGTTCAGTGCCATCTTCGTCTGAATCTTCCTCGTATCGGAACATTTTGTGTAGTTCATTGTTCAATGTTTTCTGATTCCTTAAAAGTTAAAACTAGAAAACGTATAGATCAAACTCCTGAAAAAAGTCATACATACTGGATATTAACAATTGCAGCATATAAGTAAACACGTACACTTTCTAATTCAAAACGAACAATAATCAACAATGAAAATAAAAGTCAAATACAATCAAACTAACAAGTACATACTGGATTCTAACGGATGTTATATATAAGTAAACAGATGCAGTTTTTAATCAAAATGAAAAAAAATCAAAAGCAACGTTTTTTTAAAAAAAAATAGTCATACACAATACAAGTAACAAGTACACACGAGATATTAACAAATGCAACTCGTTATTCAAAACTTACAACTAACAATAAATGAAAACAAAAGGTCATAGACAGTACAACTAACAAGTACAAATTGAATACTAACCGGTGCAAAATATAAGCAAACAGATGCAACTTGTTACTCAAAACGAACAATTAGCAACACAAAGATTAAAAAAAATGTTATTCACAGTACAACTAACAAGTACACGTTGGATAATAACAACTGCAACACATAAGCAAGCTAATGCATCTCGTAATTCCAGACGAATAATCAACAAGTTTGTTGTAATAACAAGAGGACACTTCAAAACCAGATCTTAGAAAATGCAGATTGCAACTCAAAACATGCATATGTTAGCATACAACTAGTATTTCTTATGGTATACTACAAAAAAAAGAGGTTACAAATTTTTGTAATTTATTTTTTAAAATTTTCATATGAAATGCATTTAATACATTAAAATGTGTACTATTTACAACAAAACTTCTATTTTTTCCAGACACGTGAGCGAATTTTCTAGATTTTTACTATAGAGATGTCACTAAAAGTGTTGTCGGGTGAAAGCAACACATGTAAAAGCATTGCATATTTTGTACAAAAATCATGCAAATGTTGTCTGTTTCATACACGAGAAGGGCTCTCAACCCATGAACAAAGAGCAAGATACCAGATAAATCCTACAACTGCTCATAACAAAAATCTTCTATTATGGAACTTCTAATTACAACAGTGTTCTTATCTAGATTAACTAACAGTCTCTAGTACAATGATTCAACTATTATTCTTCAACAGGGGATCATCTTTCAATCTTTCAATCTTCAAGTTCAATGTCATCTTCATCTAAATCTTCCTCGTGTCGAAACATCTTATGGAGTCCAATGTTCAATGTTGCCCAATTCCTTAAAAGTTATAACCACTTCAAGTTTAGATCCAAATCCTGCAAATAGTGATACACATTGGATATCAATAGTTGCAGTATATAAGCAAACAGGTACAATTTATAATTCAAAACGAACAATAATCAACAGTGAAAATAAAGTCAAACACAATAAAACTAACAAGTACAAACTGGATACTAACAGATACCATACATAAGTAAACAGATGCAGTTCCTAGTTCAAAAAAACAACCAACAACATTTTTTTTCAAAAAGAAATTATAAACAACACAACTAACTAGTACACATTGGATATTAACATATGTAACATATAGGTAAATAGGTGCAATTCCTAATTCAAAACAGACAATCAATAACAAATGAAAATAAAAAAAGGCATATACTGTACAACTAACAAGTACACACTGAATGCTAACAAATGCAACATATAAGTAAATAGATGCACCTCGTAATTCAAAACAAACAATCAACAACAAATGTAAAAAAAATGGTCATTCATTGTACAACTAACATGTACACTGGATAATAACAACTGCAATATATAGGTAAACGAATGTACCTCGTAATTCAAGACGAACAATCAACAAGTTTGTTGTAATAACAAGGGGACAATTCAAAACCGGATCTCACAAAACACACATTGCAACTCAAAACATTAGAATACGATGCTTATCTAATGCTCAACAAAAATGAAGAACATATGACTATTGCTCATGTACCCATTTTTTCGAACTGGTACATAATGAAAAAGTTAGCATATACTATATTACTTGTATACATATTTTGCAAGGTTTAGATTCATAATAATCTTACCAGAAGCTGCTCAAGGAAGCAAAAGTAGGTAAGCATGCTGGCGATGTGAGAATGGGAACTTCCTGCCAAACCCTGCACTCATCATTTGGTATCAATAAGTGACTTGTACGAAATACAATATCGATCAGCGATCAGTGATGATTGGGGATTTAACTTATTTCGATCATCTTGAAAGAAAATAAAAAAAAATCAAAATGAAAGAAGCTTGCCTGAATTTATAAGCCCTAAATGCTTACTAATTACAACTAAGTAGATAATGGCAAACGAGGGTCGTCCACGAAGAAGAAGAATTTTCTTAAGCGTTTAAACATAAAAGGTTGATATTATGCTAGAAATAAATAAATATATATATATATAAGCAATTAAATAGGGGGGTTTGGTTGGTTAGTTTTGGTCCTAAGTTATGAAAGTAAAAGATAAAATAACTAGCAAAGTTAAGTAACTATGCTAATCATCAAGAAAACTAAGAAAAATGGTAAAATCTATAAAAGACAAAGCCTTGGGGGCAATTGACATCAAGGTTAGTATTCTTCGACCAATCACCCAATGCCAGTATATCAACCCATATGAAGTAATAAAGAATCAAGAGTTTCATAAACATACTTCGTTTTCAACCCGCTCAGTTACTCAATCCCAATAGATCTCAAGATGTTAAGCTACCCAATCTATCCTGATGACAACCACAACTTTATGACTCTAACGTCGACAAATGAGTGAAATCATAGCATTTTCCTTTTTTCTCTCTTTCTCTCATTTTGCCTAGGATCCCTTTCAGGTTTTCATCCTAGTCACACATCATGTTTCTTTGGCTCACATCTCACCTTTTTCTATTCATTTAGCATCTCATTTTTTTCCTAGGTCGCCCTTTTGGATTTTTGACCTATTCAGGCCCCCAATGTTGCCTAAGCCGCCCTCTCGGGTTTTCAACTTAGCGGGTTTTCTTTTAAAAATATTTTTTTCCTTTTTTTCAAATTTTTTTCTTCCTTTTTCTCATTTTTTCCATTAAAAAGTAGCAAAAAGCATTCCAAATCAAGCTAGCAGAGTGAGGTGAGCCAAACATGTAAGGCCTCTAACCCCTCCCCGTACTTAAAGCATTACATTGCACTCAATGTAAACATGTAAGGCAAGAACAATAAAACTCAAGGGTAAGAGGTGGAGTGACTCCCGTTTCTCCGCATAGTCACCGGTGATACGGCGCAATCCCATGTATTTGTATAGAATCAGTCCCAAAATTGGTTTTGGAGCCATAGGGGGGGAGCAAAAGTGCCGTAGAAGAACTCACTCCTCGAGCAAAAAATTGTCTCCTTGGCTCCATTTGATCAAGACTAACACCACAGAGAACAACATCAAACTTACAAGTACATAAGGATTTGTAATACTAGGTTTGGCATAAAAAGTCAATAACCATAGTATTCTCAAAGAACAACCAATCCATCATGCAATCACCACTATAATATTGTCCAATAAAAATATCCAACATATCTCGACACATATCCAAGCATCATTATAGAATATAACAATTATAGTCACAATGATGTAGTCGGCATAATACAATCAACAAAGATACTATAAACATGCAAGAATCTTCATATGTCAATATATGTAAGATGGTGGAGGAATAAGTTGAGGTATGGTGGTTCTTGGGAGTATTTGGTGGAGAAGAAGAACCGATTATGCAATTTTTAAGCATAGTTGAAAAGCTGGTTTCTTCATCGCGAATCGCAATGCCTTATAGTGACTCGCGACCAAGCCATCGCGACTCGCGATATCTCGGGTCAGTGAGATCAATTCTTCTAGAAATTTTCTGATTCGGTCGCAACTCGCGATGCCCATGTCACGACTCGCAAAAAACTGGTGCTAGGAGTTCATTTTTGCTCCCTTGTTCGTCATGACTCGCGACGTATCCTTCGCAACTTGCTAAAGACAGGTTTCCCAGCACTTACAATGAAAAAAAAATTCTTACCAACTTTCCCATCTTTCTTCCCTTTCTAATGGATCTCATTCCTTCATCTCCTCCAAGCAATGCGCTTCACTTTGCTACAAAATCACAGAAAAACACACTGTTAAAAGAACATGACAAAATAACAAAAACCAAACAACAAAAACCAAAATAAAGGATGAATTTATTTACATTATCAGCACGACATAGGTCCATATATTTAAGGTCATCGGCATGATCCTAATGTTATCCATATGGTGAAGGCTTGAACCCCTTCACCATGAGTATCCAAAAGTAGAGAGGTGGGGGTACAAAACTTTCAAGAGGAAAGTCTTGTGGAGGTGGAGATGGTTTGAAGGGAGTTGGGTAGTTAGGAGGCTTGGGATAGTCTTTTGGTTCCTCTCTTATCTCCCTCAAAACTTCTGAATGGTAGAGTTAGTTCACTAGGTGAGGGAATGGGTGACGATGCTAATGAATGTAGCACAATCACCTCTTCCTCCATTTTTTCATCCTCAACAACCAACTCCTCATCCCCTTCGAATTTAAACTCATTTCCCATGGTGACCTCACTCACCGAATCCTCGAGTTTGACTTGGGATGGTGTATTTTTGGAATCACAAGCTTCCATTCAGGCCAACGCTTCTAATATACTCCTCGCATGCCCCTCAATAGCCTCAACACTAGAGGGGATCCGAGTGTCCGGTTCCTCACTAGTAAAGTTTTTCAAGTTTGCTATTGCATTCATAACTTTCTCACATGTCACACTTAAACTTCCTTGTTGGGCTTGGTTTTGGGGTATGGCATAAGATAGTGATGGCCAACTATTTTGCTCATATTGTTAGTTTTCTGGCTCATTCTCATACCACCAATCCGGATTACCATTCCACTCCAGATTTTAAGAATTGTGGTATGACTACCATTCTTGAACTTCTTGCCCTTGCAAACCAATACCTCCTACCTCTTGGCAGCACTCTTCATAATACCCTTTGTTTTGGAAACCAAGGAATCTTCCCTCCTTATAGTGCTCCTCCCTCAACAAATAGCAAGACTCAGTAGGATGATCAGAATGACAAATCCTACAAAACCTTACTTGTTGAGACTCTCTTCTCATCATGACTTCCCTTAAGGTGAGACACTCCATTTTTTCCCCAAAAGACTAAAATCATATTGCAAGGATTCTGGATAAAATATTCACCAAGAACTCAAGCAATACCTACTCCAAACAAAAAAAACCACCGAGGAGTGGAAAATAAAAACAACTAGTGAATATGCAAACAAATATACCCAAACACTTAAAAATATATGCCTCTTCCCTGGCAGCAGCGCAAAAATTTGGAAGGTTGTCGCTGTACCTCTCAAAGTTAAATTTATAAGCCCTGAATGCTTACTTACTACAACTAAGTAGATAGTGACAAATTGGGGTCGTTCACGAAGAAGAGGGATTTTCTTAAGTGTTTGAACATAAAATGTTGATATTATGCTAGAAGTAAATATATATATATATATATATATAAGAAAGTAAATGGGGGAGCTTGGTTGGTTGGTTGTGGTCCTAAGTTATGAAAGTAAAAGACAAAACAACTAGCAAAGTTAAGTAACTATGCTAATCATCAAGAAAACTAAGAAAAAGGGTAAAAACTATAAAAGACAAAGCCTTGGGGGCAATTGGCATCCACTTCCAAACCAAATGTAGATCATTGAACCATTCACTCATTCTATCACATTTGTTACCTATGGGGAATTTTATCACTTCCTATTTGAAGATCAACAGTCATTCCTTCGTAATAATAATTTGCAAAGACAGACAACGACCATTTGCAAACCTCGTTGACAATCACTCTAGGAAAACCACATCATAGAGGTATTCCATCAATGACATTTCACACAAAGGACCATAGATTTGATAACGACAAGCCTTTTACCAAAGACATAACCATTTAACTAAACATAGCATTCATTAGGATAAACCTAGAACAAACCACATTCAAGGTTCAACCTTTCATTGCATCTATATGATAAACATGAGAATAATTCACATTAACATATTTATCTGGCAAGAATTACAACACATTCGCACAAGTAGTTCTAATTCCATGTTCTTGGATTCTCATGTCAAAGAGCTAAGAAATTTACAAATTTCCTAACACGCTAACAATTAAATCATACAAACACTTCATATACTCAAACATCCCATAGCATAAATGAAGTAAAACATCACATTAAAACACATAATGCTAAATAACAATTGCTTCAAGAAAGTGTGAAATAGAGGTTCTTACTACATAAATATAGAAGCTTCAAACAATTGCTCCCAAGTGCAAACTAACCTAGATAAGTAAAAGACATGATTAACCTACAAAAACTAAGAAAAGAAAGAAAGGAAAACTAAGGTTTTGAAATTGATATGTCCATTTTATGTGCATAATTTAGTACTGTTTTGGGCCACTTTTGTGCTCTTTTATTATCAAGAGCTTGTGTTTTACCTTGAAATTCTCTTAGGAGGGGGTAAGAGAAACTTTACGCTCTTTTACCTCTTCCAAGTGGATTTTGCGTGACAAGGGAAGACCACGGAGGCATGAAGATCGGAGGCCATTAAAGATCACATTTTTTAAAACTTTTAAAGACATGCTTCGAAGACATGAAGACTAGAGGCCATCGAAGACCATTTTTGAAGACATTGAAGACTTGAAAAATAATAGGAATTGCTATGAAGATAAATGTTTACCACGAGAAGAAGAAAATAAAACAGGATTAAATTCTGCCACTCGTTGCAAGTCCCGATGGCCTCGTCACGAGACCGCCGTGAGTCGCGATGAGCCCGTCGCGAGACGCAACCAACGGGTGGCTAGAATTTAACCTTATCCTTATTGTACTATAAATAGCACTCGCTTTCCTCTCATTCAGAACCTCTTCATCTGCATTTTTGGTACTGTTTAAAACCCTATTTTCTTCCATTTTCATCTTTGAATTCTCTTATATTATGTTTAGTTGTTTAGCATTAATTATTCTGAATCTTGTAGATAAATCTAGTCTTGGGAGCAATTGGCTAAGGCTCCCAAGCCCATGTCTTAAGAACAATTTGTAGCCTATTTAATACTCTTACTATTATGCATTTATGGAGCATTGAATGTGTTTGTTAATGTCATTAATTTTATTGAAAGCTTGAGTATATGAAGTACTTGTATGATATGCTTGTTAGGGTTTGGGGAAATGAGTTGATTCCCCTTTTCTTGATAGGAATCCAAGAGTATAATTTAGAGCTTTTGATTGTGTTGATGGATTGATAATTACTAGATGAATATGATAATGTTGAACTCTTTGTCATGTTTATTTCTTGTAGCAAATGAGAGAATTCTATGAATGTTGATCATTCTTGACTAATCTCGTATAAATGTATGAATTAGTTAAATGCTTAGACACGGTGTAGTGTTTATAAGTGTTGTCAAGCTTGTTGATTCTTCGTGCTAAACGCTATCAATGGGATACTTTTAGTCGTGTTTCAACTACGAGAGTCATTGGTGAGGTTTGACAAGAGATATCGAATTCACTCTTGCAAACTTCTATCTAAGAAGGATAGAAGTTTAGTCTTCACAACAAGCAGTAAAAGTAGTAAATAGGTTGCAGGTTCAATGATGGATAAGAGGCTTGGAAGTGGAAGTCAATTGCGCTTAAGGTTCTGTGAATTCTTGTTTTCATCGTATCTTTAGTTGTATTGCATGATTAGCATAGTTCTCTTACTGTGCTAGTTATTGTATTTTGATTTGATAACTTAGGATCAAACCAACCAAAACCCCCCCTTGTTTACATACTTTTATATGCATCCATGTATGTATATTCCTAGTATGTTTTCTCCTATATATGTTTTATCACTTGAAAAGATTCCCCTTCTCGTGGACGACCCTGACTTGCCATTATCTACTTAATTGTAGATAGGAAGCATTAGGTCTTAAAAGTATTAACTTTGAGAGGTACAATGACGACCTCCCAAATTTTGGCCCGCTACCGGGGAAGAGGCATTTATTTTTAAATGTTTGGGCATATTATGTGTGACTATATACTATTTGTAAATATTTGTTAGTTTTATTTTATTTTGATTGCTTTGTTGATTTTCCACTTTCACTTGGCTTGGAGACGTATTGTTCGAGTTCTTGGTGTATGGTTCATACGCGATCCTCTTCACAAGAACCCCTACACTACGCCCCGAGTTAGAGTTGAATTTGAAATGGGCTAGGAGGATTTCTTTGGAAAGTGTGAATAACACCCCTCCTAATGACCATTTTATGGATACATCTTCCTCTATGGAGCATCAAATTGAGAACGAAGATGAGCATCCGGGAGGGGGACCTTAACATCCTCCTTTCCCAGGGCGAACTCCTCCTCTCCACCAAAGGGAGATTCCTTTAGGGCAAGCTTTGTTAAGAGACATCATGGCCCCCAACCTCGATCAACAACCAATGTGCATCGAATATCCCGTGGTTGGACCAAACGGGCACTTTGAGCTAAAAATCGGGTTCATCAACATGCTACCCATTTTCCTTGGTAGGCAATGGGAGAATGCCAACAAACACCAAACCAAATTTCACTTCTTGTGTGGTGGTACGGTTCCCCATGGAGTGGATGGAGATTTCTATAAGTTGAAGGCATTCCCGTTCACACTAAGGGATGGTGCAAGAGATTGGCTCCACTACCTACCGCCCAAGAGCATTAAAAGTTGGCTTAATCTAAAAATGAAGTTTCTAGCCAAATACTTCCCAGCCTCGAGGTCCGCCACCTTGAAAAAGGACATAAGCAACATCCTTCAATGGTATGAAGAATCTCTCTTTGATTATTAGGAGAGGTTCAATAAGCTTCTTGCAAGTTGCCCTTATCATGGTTATTCGGAGGGGGATTTGGTCTATTACTTCTACAATGGTCTTCTTGATGAGGATCAAAGGTTGGTAAGAAGTTCTTGTGATGGCACCCTTGGGAACAAAACATCCTCTAAGGCTATGCAATTGTATGAGGAGTTAGCGGAAGAATCGAGAAACTTTAGCTCACGAGCCGATTTAAGAAGGAGAAATCCAATGCCTGAAAGTGACTCTTCAAATAGTGGAAAGCTCAAGGATCAATTCTCGGCCCTTTCATCTATGGTAAAATCATTGATGACGAAGCCTAGGAATGCGCCACATGTTAAATCATGTGAAATTTGTTACTTGGTGCATCCTACGGACACTTGCCCTACTTTGCAAGAGGACTATGTTGAGGAGGTGAGTGCCATGGGATATCAAGGCTACCATGGGATATCAAGGCTGCCATGGGATATCAAGGATACCAAGGAAACCAAGGATATCAAGGTGGGCAAGGCTACCAAGGTCACCAAGGCTACCAAGGTTATCAAGGGTACCAAAACCGGCCGTACAATTCGGGAAATTGTGATAACCCAAATCTCTGGTATGGAAACCCTCATGGAAGCCAAATCCTCAACCATATCAGTCTCCTCAACAACATTATAGGTTACCTCAACAGCAATTTCAAAGGCTCCAAGACAAACCCCGAGACCAAGGGAAGAGCTCGGGGCTAACGAAGGATGAGGTGATGCAAGCCATTCACCGGTTATATGTGCGGAGAAAAGTGAGAAATTCCAAGATGAAGCTAAGGCTAGCATAAAAAAATTGGAAACTCAAGTGAGCCAAATAGCTCAAGTGGTGAATCAGATGGAGGCCCAAGAAAAAGGCAAACTCCCCTCCCAACCGGAGATAAATCCTCGTCAAAATGTGAGTGCAATCTCATTGAGAAGTGGAAGGGGGATGATGGATCCCTAAGCAAGGGATTTCATTGAGTGAGAGGTTGAGAAAGAAGAAGATCATGAGAAGAAGGCCGAGGAGTTGGCCAAGGGGAGCAAAGGAGAAGAAGGTCGAGGAGTTGGCCAAGGGGAGCAAAGGAGAAGAAGCAGAGGTGGAGACATTTGTGCCAAGACCGGGATCAAATCCCAAGACCTCATCCCCACCTCACAAGAAATCAAGAGGAGCGGAGACCCCTATCTATGTGTTGGAACCACTGTTCCCGGAGGCATTAAAGGATAGGAGGACCAATGAGGACAACAAGGACATCTACGAAGTCTTTCGTAGATGTGAGGTAAATATTCCACTATTAACTGCTCTAAATCAAGTTCCTAGGTATGCTAAATTACTTAAAGAATTGTGTACCGTCAATAGGAAACAACAATTGAAAACTAAGAAAAAGAATGTGAAGAGTGAATATGTCTCTGCCGTGTTCAATGATGAAATGCCCCCCCAAATGTGATGGTCCGAGAATGTTTACAATCCCTTGTGAGATAGGAGGCAAATGTGTTAAGAAGGCTATGTTATACTTAGGGGCTTCAATCAATGTAATCCCATACTCCTTGTATAAAAGTTTAAATCTACGCAATTTACACAAAACTGGGGTTGTTATCCAACTAGCCGATCACTCTAGCACATACCCGAAAGGTATTGTGAATGATGTGTTGGTGAAAGTGGAATCTTTGACATTCCCTGCAGACTTTTATGTTCTTGAAATGGGAAGTGACAATAATGCTAAACCTATTCTTTTAGGAAGGCCATTTCTAAAGACTTCAAGAACCATAATTGATGTGCATAAAGGAACATTGGCCATGGAATTTAAGGGGCGGAGGGTAGAATTTGACACTAATAATTTTATTGATCAACCTAGTGGATACCATTCTTTCCAAACCATTCATGTTATTGATGATGAAGGGCAAGATGAAATTGAGCCCAGAAATGGTAGTTCCTTAAATGTTGCCATAGATAATGTTTTGAGTGATAATTTTATTTCAAATGTTGTTAGTACTAACTTGAAGGAAAGCAACAACGAATGCACTCTTGGGGACGCAGCATCTAACCCTTTTCGTGTGTCCGTGGGTAAGCCAGTAAGGGTGTTTTTCCCTCCTTCTCTTGAGAAGACTTCGGTGGAAGAGTGCAAACTATCACCAAAAGCTCTTAAATGTTCATCCCTTGGAAAAGGAGAGCTACCCCTAAATGCTTACGTGCTTGAGATTACCATGGAACGAAAAGGTGAGTTGTTGGGGATGTTAAGGGAACATGAAGAAACCCTAAGCTACTTGAAGGAGGTTTTGTTGGGGGACGATGTGAATCCCGATTGTTTTGACCCTGACTGAGGAAAAGGGACCGATCATCTCGGCTCATTTTATGAGTAAACTCCAAGAAGGGGAGTAAGTCATGCCAATGACATTAAATAAACTTGGTTTTGATCATCAGGATCGGCATTCGTGATTTTCCGTTGATGTTTCTTGATTTTTGGATTTTATCATTAGTTTCATTATTTTGCTTTGTGCTTTTCACGGGTTGTTTTTCCATGATTTTGTAGCAATTTTGAAGCCAAGGAATTGGACTTTTGAAGGGAGAAATGCTTGGAGTCAAGAAGGAAAGACTTGGAAAAGAGAAGGAATCACAAATTTTTTCTAAGTACCAGGTTAGTATTCCGTCACAGTCGCGACCACATCATCGCGAAAGGCTCAGTAATTTTTGGTGAGATTTCAGCTTTCAGCCTCCACTTTCCACGATTCGTGATGGCCTCGTCGTGAGTCATGATGAACCATTGCGAGTCGTGACAAAGTGGTCGTGAGTCGCGACCAAATCAGGGATTTTGGCTGAAAAATAGAGGTCTCGACCTCCACTTTTTGCGAGTCGCGATGGCCTCATCGCGAGTCACAATGGAACATCGCAATTTGTGACAGAGTTGTCACGATTTGCAACGTAATCAGAAATTTTGTGTTCAAATTCAGCTCCCGGCCTCCACTTTTCACTAGTCGCGATGAGCCCGTCGCGAGTCGCAACCAACGGGTCCTCGAGACATCATCCCCTCGAGACCTCGACTCGAGCCAAACCCGAAAAGCCATCAGCCCCTTGAGACATCATCCCCTCAAGACCTCGAATTGAGCTTAATCCGAAAACCATCAGCTCCTCAAAACCAGCCTTTGATACATCATCCCCTTGAGACCTCGGGTCCTCGAGGCCGAAAGCCCTCGACTCGAGCCGAAGCCCTCAAGACATCAGTCCCTCGAGACCAGTCAAACACGTAATCCCATCATCCCTTAAGACATCATATCCTCGAGACCTCGGGTCCTCAAGGTTGAAAGCCCCTGACTCGATCTGAAGCCCTCTAGTCACCAGCCCCTCGAGACCAGTCAAACCTGTAATCCCATCATCCCTCAAGACATCATCCCTTCAAGACCTTGGGTCTTCAAGGCCGCAAGTCCTTGACTCAAGGCAAACCCAAAAGTCCATCTCGAGACGTCACCCTTTCAAGACCTCGGATCCTCTAGGCCAAAAACCCTCGAGACCAATGAAGCTTTTTAACCCTTCGAGAACCACTTGCCTCTCTAGACCCTCGAGACCAACCCCTCGAGACCAACACCCCACGAGACCAATCTTTCATCCTCGAGCCTAGCCATACCCAAGCCCCTCGAGAACCACTTGCCTCTCTAGACCCTCGAGACCAACCCCTCGAGACCAACACCCCACGAGACCAATCTTTCATCCTCGAGCCTAGCCATACCCAAGCCCCTCGAGATGTTATCTTTCATCCTCGAGCCTAGCCAGACCCGAGCCCCTCGAGACATCATCTTTCATGCTTGAGCCTAGCCATACCCGAGTCCTCCCTACCCATCGCAAGTCGCGACGAACACGTCGCGAGTTGCGATGGGCGTACAACTCTACTTTAAAAAATGGGCAAAACCCTTTTTGCCACAAACATATCCACACTTCCGCCGCCGCTCTTCACCTTCCTCCACCTTTCATCCACCAAGCGACCGCCGCCCTCTGCCGCTCACAACCACCCCCATACCTTCTTCCCAATCCCCACCCACAAATCACCATAAAACTTTGAAGAACAAAAACCCTAGAATTTGGGGGTGTTATGACTTTGGGCAATTCAATTTTGAATTGATTGTGGGATTCCTCATTTCTTCTTCCTAAGCATCTAAGTGGTACATTTCTTCACTTTATTGAGCTTTAGTTTTGATTATAAATGTATACTCTATTTATTGGATATTGTGTAGATTATGTGTAATGCCTTAGGAAATGAAAATGTTGGACCTTGGTTGATTTTGGTGAATATATTGTGCTTGAATTTAATTTGATGGGTATTGTGTTCATATTTTGTGGTTGTGGTTTGGATTGTATATTTTGTGGTTGAGGTTTGGATTGTATTGTGCTTGTTTGATTTTGGATTGTGTGCATTTGTGTTGCTTTGGCTGAGAATGGATTGTGACTTATGCTAGATATGAGACATGTTGGCCCTTGATTAAACATAGTTGTTATTTGGATAAAATGTTATTGTGCTTTGCAATGTTATTTTGCTTAGGGTAGTTTAGCCATAGGACGTGGATGTTGGCATTGTGAATGTACTAATGGTGGCTAAACTAGTTGAGCACAACTTTGGTTTTGAGATATAGCATATTAATTTCAACTATGTGAGAACTTCATGGACTTGATAATATGGGCTTGTTGGAAATAATATGGATTGTTTATGCAATTGTGATTAGGACTTGAACTAGTTGACTTGATTTTTGATTTGGCTTGTGATGATGAACTAGTTTAAGGTTGAGTATAAATTTGCAATACTGCATATACATATATTCTTGTGCGTTTGACTTGTTTGCTGTGGTTGTTAGATATGGCCCCCACGAAGAGACCCAGGGATCCTCCCTGAGATGGGCACACCGCTGCTCCACCTCCACCTCCACCTCCACCACCGGCTCTGGAATTGAGCCTTGTAACTCCCTCATCGGATAGGTACATGGGTTTGACCCAGATCACCGGGTCCAATGCTGAAAGGTGGGAAGCCCTGGCGAGTGGTCAACTCAAGGAGATGAGCTTTGTAGACGTACCCACACTAGATGCTATTGGGCTCACATAGCCTGTCAGATGCCTCCTCGCCAAGGGGGGAATGGAAGGGTTCATGAGTAGGAGCACACCCTCTTACCGGAGAAACACGCTAAAGTTCTTGTCCGCGGTCCGGATAAGCAGCATGAGAGCTGATCAACCATGCGAGAGGTACATTTCTTTCCAATTGGATGATATATCTAGGCAAATGACCATCTTGCGGATTGAGGAGGCATTTGGATTTGACACTGCGGAGATATGGGCCAGGCTGGACCCACAGGCCCAGGAGCGATTGATCGAGGGTGACATGCAATTTTGGAATGTCATCAAAATGAGGCCAAAGAACTCCCATGATAAGAGTAGCGCCATTATCCACCCTGCACTTTGTTATATGCACCGATTGTTGGCTGGTACAGTATTTTGCTTGGCGGAGCCGACGAATGTGCTAGACAACGACATTCACTTTCTGTGGCACTTAACGAGTGAGGGACCAGGATACAGGTTGTGGGCTGAAGTTGAGATGAAGAGAATCGTGAATGTGGTAGGAAAGCCAAAGGGGAAGATCATGGTCGGATGCATGATAGGCTTTTTCGCAGAGTATTTAGGATTAGTTTATACGGCTGACTTTCCACACTTAGGGAGGCGCACTTCCTACCACTTCCACCTGGACCACAGGGCTATTCCATTGGTTGTATGGTGTGAGGAAGGTCACATTCATGGCACTTCCTCAGCCCAACAAGATGAAGCTGGAATTTGATACACCTCTAGGAGACTTGGCAATTTCACCTGACTCCTCATGTAGAGATGACTTCTAGCACAAGCTCCGCGACCTTGGCCCAGCTCCCGTCCAGTGCGATGACAGCACCCTACCTTTTTCTGAGCGACAGCAGCAGCACTCCCCGCAGCCTTCACCAGAGACCGAGCCGATGCAGGAGGCCGATGTGCCACCTCACTATTCCCAGCCTCCATCGGATTTCTACAAGCAGATGATGCAGACTATGAAGGATGGATTCCGCCGCTAGGACAACATGATATTAGAGCATAATGTATTTATCTTCCAGTCCTTGATTGACATGGATGAGGAGCTTGATCACCTGTCAGCTCGCATCCATGAGATGCAGTCCCAGGAAGGCGGTGTATCGGGCCCCGATCCGGGAGTGGAGAGGCAAAGAGCTAGGAGGCAGAGGAGTACAGAGTGGCTAACTCATTATCAGCAGCGCTATTTTGGCGGTGGCCCTTCTTCCTCACATAAGTGATTTGTGAGCACCATATCTTTACCATTTCCATACTTCACTTTGTACGTTTTTGCCCTATTGTCTACATTTAGGGCAATGTAGTGTTCTAAGTATGGGGAGGGGTATCTACTTTGAGGTGATTGGGGTTGAAGATACTTTTGGATAACTCTTTTGTTTTGGATATTTTTTACTTTTATTTTGGGATGTTTTTCTTTTGATGTACTCGGATAATGTTGGCTTTTCTTAGCCTTAACATTTGGAAAGCACTTGGCTACTTTTTTGGATTGGACAAACATGAAAATTTTGAAAAATTTGAAAAATATATATATAATGAAAAAAATAAAATTAAAAGAATCCCGCTAAGTTGAAAACCCAAGAGGGCATCATAGGAAACATTGGATAGGTCGAAAACCCAAGAGGGCAACCTAGGCAAAAATGAGAGGCTAAATGTGTGGAAAAAGGTGAGATGTAAGCCAAAAACAAAAACATGACGTGTGGCTAGGATGAAAACTCGAAAGGGCTCCTAGGCAAAATGAGAGAAAATGAGAGAAATTGAAAAGTGTTAAGTGTTCACTCATTTTCCGGCATTGGAGTCGTAAGATTGCGGTGACCATGCGGATGGATCGGGTAGCTTGACATCTTGAGGATCTTTGGGAGTGGAAAATTTAGCGGTAGAAGAAGTAAGTTATGAAACTCTTGATCGTTAATATGCTTTGTTTTTAGGTTGATATATTGATATAAAGTGTAGCATGTGTTTTGACCTTATACATGTCTTTAGCTTCACTTTGTATCATTGGATTTGGGATTGTCAATTAGGTATTTGGAGATATTTTAGGGATATCAATGAATTGATGGGTTGATATGGTTTGGGTAGATTTAGGAATGGGGGTTTGGGAAACTTCTCATTTGACCTTAACATTGGGATGTGTAATATTGAGAGTTTCGTGAGATATTGATTTGGGGAAATAGTAGTTAGGATGTGGATACGTCATTTCCTTCGTATGCTTGGATCTTTTCTTACTTGAGGGTGAGTAAGGTTTAAGTGTAGGGAGGTTTGATATGTCCATTTTATGTGCATAATTTAGTACTATTTTGGGTCACTTTTGTGCTCTTTTATTATCAAAAACTTGTGTTTTACCTCAAATTTCTCTTAGGAGGGGTAAGAGCAACTTTACGCTCGTTTACCTCTTTTAAGTGGATTTGGCATGATAAGGGTAGAACACGGAGGCATGAAGACCGAAGGTCATTAAATATCACATTTTCAAAGACTTTTGAAGACTTTCTTCGAAGACACGAAGACCGAAGGCCACCGAAGACCATTTTTTGAAGATATTGAAGACTTGAAAAATGAGAGAAATTGCTATGAAGATAAATTTTTGCCACAAGAAGAAGAAAAGAAAATAGGATTAAATTCTGGCACTCGTCGCAAGTCACGATGGCCTCATCGCGAGACCGTCGCGAGTCGCGACCAATGGGTGGCCAGAATTTAACCTTATCCTTTTTGTACTATAAATAGCACTCTCTTTCCTCTCATTCAGAACTTCTTCATCTGTGTTTTTGGTACTGTTTAAAACCCTATTTTCTCCCATTTTCATCTTTGAATTTTCTTGTATTATGTTTAGTTGTTTAGCATTAATTAGTATGAACTTTTTTAGCTAAATCTAGTTCTTGGGAGCAATTGACTAAGGCTTCCAAGCTCATGTCTTAAGAAAAATTTGTAACCTATTTAATACTCTTATTATTATGCATTTATGGAGCATTGAATGTGTTTGTTAATGTAATTAATGTTCTTGAAAGCTTGAGTATATGAAGTACTTGTATGATATGCTTGTTAGGGTTTGGGGAAATGGGTTGATTTCCCCTTTTCTTGATAGGAATCCAAGAGTATGATTTAGATCTTTGATTGTGTTGAAGGATTGATAATTTCTAGATGAATATGATAATGTTGAACTCTTTGTCATGTTTGTTGCTTGTAGCAAATGATAGAATTCTATGAATGTCGATCGTTCTTGACTAATCTCGTGTAAATGCATGAATTGGTTAAATGCTTAGACATGGTGTAGTGTTTATAAGTGTTGTCAAACTTGTTGATTCTTCGTGCTAAACGCCATCAATGGGATACTTTTAGTCATGTTTCGACTATGAGAGTCATTGGTAAGGTTTGACAAGAGATGTCAAATTCACTTTTGCAAACTACTATCTAAGAAGGATAGAAGTTTAGTCTTCACAACAAGCAGTGAAAGTAGTAAATAGGTTGCAGGTTCAATGGTGGATAAGAGGCTTGGAAGTGGAAGTCAATTGCGCCTAAGGTTCCGTGAATTGTTGTTTTCATCGTATCTTTAGTTGTATTGCATGATTAGCATAGTTCTCTTGCTTTTCTTGTTATTGTATTTCAATTTGATAACTTAGGATCAAACCAACCAAACCCCCTCCCCTTGTTTACATGATTTTATATGTATCTATGTATGTATATGCTTATTATGTTTTCTCCTATATATGTTTAAACACTTGAAAGACCACTCTTCTCGTGGATGACCCCGACTTTCCATTATCTACTTAATTGTAAATAGGAAGCATTAGGGCTTAAAAGTATTAACTTTGAGAGGTACGTTGACGACCTCCCAGAAACCCAGAAAAATGTAGGAAGAAGAAGGCTTTTTTAAGATGAGAGGATAAGGTGAGTATTTATAATACAAAAAATTGAGAAAGTTTTTGGCCTCCCGTCCGTCGTTACTCGCGACCAATCCATTGTGAGTAGCAACCGAGCCTAGTTTTAGCAACTTGATTTCTTTCTTCTTTTTGTTTCAAGTTCTCCTCTTCACTTCACTTACTCCCTCTGTCCCAGCTCAATTTACAGAGAGAGAAATAGAGGGGGTATTTATCTACAGTAAAAAAGTCAGAGAAAGCTGACAGAAAGCAATTTTTGAAAGGACCAAAGGCTAATAGAAATAGTGACGTTAATTACAAACTTTACACACTAATCTAACTCTTTAAATTCACAAATTTGTCACTAAATTCCTTTAATAAAGGCATTAAATACAATTTCATAGCAAATCAAATTTAAAAAAGCATAACTTTTAGGCTTCTGGGCCCTGAACTTCGTCTTCTTCATCAAGATCTTCAAGCTGTGAAGAAGAGAAAAAAGCATTAACATCCAACAAGAACAAGAAGAACCAAGCAAACACATAAACACCCAAACAAAGAACATCAAGAACCGTTCGGGCTCAGATCTGGAAAAGTTTTAAAAAAACATTAATCTATCAGATTTAAACCCCTCAATCCATTCAATACTTAAGAAAAAAACAAGAAAACATGCCATTAAAACTAAAATCCACAACATAAAACATCAATTTGTGGAGACCAACTATGAACTCATGATAATCTATCGGAGACCAAACAGATCTATCATCAAAAACACGATTCTCGAATTATGAAGCATAATAAATAGAAATATACAAATACTTTCGGATTAACACAAATTAAACAAGTGAGTTTGTGAAAACATGAAGAACACTTACAGATCGAAGAGAAAACCCTAGATTGGGTTTAAAACAAGCAAAAAATGAGTGAATATGAGATGTGGAAGGCATATGAACACGTCGAAATAAGAGGAAAAGGGAGAAGAATGGTTGAATTTAAGAGAAGAAAGAGAGAAGAAGGAGAGAGCTTTGGGAGATTGCTTCTGTTTGAGAGAAGAAAGAGAGAACGCTCGGAGATGACAGAGAGAGAGAGAGGGAGAATAAATTGGAGAAAGGAAAAGTTCTTTCATTAAGTGTCTTGGACGATGGAAAATATAACACACACAGATCTGACACCACATAAATCAAGCCTAATCCACTTATAATTTAGCCCATAAGCCCAGTAAATAAAATCAACTTCAGGGGTACTTTCATATTTTCCACTCAAGTCAAAGGGGCCATTTTTGGCAAAGTTCAAAAATTGCAATTTGAGCTGGGACACCCCTAAATAGAAAGTGTGATGATTGAGTTGGGACAGGGAGAGTATCTTCAATTCTTCAAGTCTTCAAAAGCTCAAATACAAGTCTTCAAATCTTCAAAGGTAATCTTCAAAGTATTCAAACAAATTGACTTGTCACACAAAATCCTCTAGAAAAGTATTAAAAGTGTAAAAGTCATTTTTAACTCTACTTAGAGAATTTCAAGGTAAAATGCCACATCTACAGCACAAAAGTTAACAAAGTAAATCCTAAAAGTCCTAATATAACCATATAAAATGGGCACATCATATCCATTTATTTCAATATCCCTAACTCCAATTCCGCGGATAGCCCGGCTTTGGATCCTCAAAAGTGTGACGGGAAATGGAGAAAGATTTGGTAATTTGAAAGTTTGGGGTGTTTGAAACTAGACTCACTTGCAAAGATGTTAACTGATCTTGCCATGTCCTCTCCATGGATTTCATCCTTGTCTCAAATTGTTGCTTCTATCTCTCCGAATGCTTCATTTGTAGCCTTAAAGTAGCATTTTCTTATTTCTTCTCATCCAGTAAGGCCTCGCCTTTCAATACTTTCCATTGAAGATCCACCAGAACTGAATATGAAACACGTACTTGTTAATACTGGTCATTTCGCAAGAATAACAAGATCTAAGATTCATCACAGAATGCCTGGTCAGTTATATGGATCATATATTGTCTTTATGGCGATCATATATTGTCTTTATAACGATCATATATTGTCTTTATGATGAGTTTTGCTTTTTATATGGATCTAATATTGTCTTTATGGTGGTCATTTTCTTTGCGAGTACTTTCTAGCAAGCCTGCTTCTTAAGAGGTGGTGACAAAGAAGTGGAGGAGAGGTGGCAAAACAAAGCGCATAATGGGTGGAGAATAGAAGAAGAACGAGAGGAAAAAATAGAGAGGCAGAGAAGAACGATGAGCAGAAAGAAAATTATGAGCTGAATAGGGAAAATGAGATGAATTTGGAGCTTAACAGGGGCAAAGAAAGGAAAAACCTCGAGATAATGAATAATATTTCACATGGAATATTAGAGGGTTCAATAAAAAGGAAAAGCATAATGAGGTGAGGAAGTATAGCTGAGAAACCACATTGGCTTGCTGGGAATTCTAGAAACAAAAATTCATAGAGAAAAGGAAGGGGATGTATTGAGGAGAGGGGGAAACAACACAGATGAAAAAAAGGAAGAGTCTGGGCAGTGTGGAGGTCTGAGATATTTGATGATAAAGTGCTTTTGATAGATGATCAGTTCATTGATTTGGAGTTTAATCTGAAAGCTGAAAATGGTGCATTTTACTGCACTATGGTACATGGCTTTAACACAGCCTTGAAAAGGAATAAAACTTATGGAATTTTGTAACTCACCGGGACAGAATGGGTAAGCTCTTCAATGCCCCTTTAATGCCAGAAGACAGAATTGGAGGAAACCGGGTAGAGGAAAAAGAGATGGAGGATTTCCAAATGATGGTGGATGATTAGGAGCTGAATGAAATCGCAATTGTAAAGTCTACATATACCTTGAGTAATATGAGATGTGATGTAAAGGTGTTGAGTAGAATTGACAGATGTTTAGTAATAATGCCTGACTACTAAAACATCACGAAGCTTTCTGTGAAGTCCAAAATGAGCTTTCTCTGATCACCTGCCTCTGGTGATAAAATTTAGCAAGAAAAGTGAATTTGTGAAAAGGCCCGTTATGTTTTTTAATATGTGGACAGGTTCTGATGATTACAAGGAGATGGTGATTAAAGCATGAAGAATGGAGAATTTTAGTAATATGAAATATGTAGCAATGACATAGAGAAGAATAGAGAAGCCTCTGAAAGTACTTAATGGGTTTGAATTTGATAATATCAGTAAACAAACCGAAGATGCACAATTGAAATGGGAGAAAAGACAAGTGGAGTTGAACGAAACCCGAGCTCAAGAGATTTGCAAGATAGAGAACAAACAGCTAGGCATACAAATGAGAAGTTAAAGGAAGCTGAATTTAGTTTTCTTCAAAAAAAAAACTAAATCACTGTGGATATTGAATGAGGACAGACCAACAAAGTCTTTTTTAACTCTCTAAAGAAAAGGCAATATCAGAACAAAATTTTCTCTTTGAAAGTTGAAGGGAAAGTGGTTTCTGATCAGGGGAAAATGGAATAGGAGCTGATTAAACATTTCAATTCTCAGATGGGGTTGAAGAAGAAGTATTGGAATAGGGGATGGAATTGTTTAGCAAGCAAATGTATTGAATCCGAGCCAGCAGATGAGATTGATAAAGCCAGTTGATAAATCTGTATCAGGAAAGCATTGTGGGGAATCAGTACATCGAAGAGACCAGGGATGAATGGGTTTTCAAGCCTTTTTTTTTTCAAATATTCATGGGAGGATATTTGAGATGATACATCACTAGAGTGCATGGTTTCTTCAAGGGTGAGGATATCCAATTATTTTCATGAATGTTGTAATCTCTCTGATCCCAAAAGTTTATCATCCCCAGGTACCATCTGAATTTATACCAATTGCATGCTGTTCTGTGCTTTACAAGATTATTACAAAATCTTAAGTGACAAATTAGGAGAAGTTTTACCTGTTTTGATAAGCAACAATCAAAGTGCTTTCATTAAAGGTAGATACATCTCACATAATATGCTCTTAGCCTAGGAATTGCTTAAGAAATATGGTGTTGAGACAATGAGACCGAGTTGTGTAGCTCAAATAGATATTAGTAAAGCATTTGACAGTATAAGTTGGAAATTTTTTATAGATTGGTTGATACTGTTAAAATTTTCCGATACTTTACTGTGCTGGATTCAGAGGAGTACCATTGAGCTAGAATTGTGCTTATCTGTTAATGGTAGATTTACAAAATCGTTTGTGAGGGGAGTGAAACAGGGTGATCCAGTTTCTCCTCTTTTGTTTTAATTTGTATGGAGTTCTTTACCTGATTGATGAAAAGGGAGATTCAGGAGGGAAAGATAGATTACCACCAGAAAGAAAAAAAAGTTGAAATCCACACATGTTATTTTGTGGTGCCAATAGGAAAACAATGTTGAGGGGTTAAGAAAGTAATGAGAAAATTAAGCGAAACATGTTTGGCTATGAATGATAAAAATTCCAAAGTCTATTTCTCAAAGAGAAAGTCTCAGGAATGTGGATTTTCCATAAGCCAGTCTACATCGGATTTTACCTTTAATGTTTTAAGTTTTTATAAAATTTAAATATTGTATTTTATAAGTTAAAACAAGTCGTAATATGTATTTGAAGGTGAAAATATAAAAATATATGATATAAAAAATAATTTTTAAAATTTTGTATTTAATTTAACAAATACAGTGTGTAAAGTAAAAAATAAGTAGTCTATCCATAAGCTTATGGACGGGCAGCTTATAAGTAGACCCACTCTTTCTCGATGATGGATGAGGCTTAAAAAGTGGGTTTACCATCAATTATGAATGTCACTAGAGGAGATTTCCCTATAAAGTATGTAGGGTTCCCTTTGTCATCATTAAAATGGGGGCAAGGATGAATGTGAAACACTCAGAGAGAAAATGAGAAACAAAGTTCAAAGTTGGAGATCAAGATGTATGTCCCAGGCAGGTAAAATGCAGCTTATAAATGGAGCTCTGGTGAGTTTAACGGGGTGGTGGAGTAGTGTATTGAGCATGCCTGAGAGTGTGCACAAAAGGAATACACAGATTTGTTCTTGTTATCTTTAGGGAAGAGATGAAGGAACATGGGGATTCTCGGCAGCAGCATGGAGCTCCTTACGGAACAGTATGAAATCTAGTGGTATAGGAATAAAAGATTCTAGCCTATGGAACAAAGCTTTGCTGAGTAAACATATGTGGGATATCTATCTGAAGAGATATGCTCTATGGATAAAATGGGTTCAAGAGTATTACATAGAGATGAGAGTCTTGAAAGATTGTACTTCTTCATACACGCAGCTGGTGTTGGAGAATTTTGATGAAGTTGAAGGAGGCAGTATATTCTATGCTTGAGAGTCGTGCCAACAAGAATGGTAAGCTCGGAATTGCTATGATCTATGATAGAAGGAAGGGAAGAACGCCAAGTAGAATGGTAAGCAAGGAACTGGTTGTATGACACAAAAATATTCAGCCTGAACATATGATTTTTATTTCGATGCTTTTCTACGGAAAATTGGCAACGGAAGATAGGCTTTACAATTTAAAATCCTGAATGATGAACAAAAAATATGTTGTTTCTATGATCAAGACGAAAGTGCACATCAATTATTCATTGATTGTAGGTTTGGGAAGGATCTATGGAGCAAGTTTGATAGCCTAAGTTCACAAGTACAAGGGAGTTGAAGAAGGCATTATTTGTTGTGCGCGAGGAGGAAGAAAATGATGAAACTAACACTTTTGGTTGCAGGACTGTACATGATTTGGCTTGAAAGAAATAGTATAGTTGGAGGCAAAAATCAGAAAGCCTAGACAATAGTTTTTCAAAGGCGATCACTGCTCGCACTCAACAGCCCACAGCAGTCGACACCACAGTCATCCTGTGAGAGGTAAGTCACGATAGTCCAGCACCATGACCATTGGGCTGGCCCCACTCGGTGCCCACCAGGAAGCCCAAGCAGCCCTTGGCCCGACGGCCAAGTTGACTCAGGACATTTCCACACGATGGCGGCCGAGCTTCGAACCAGGGATTCCTCCAAAGAAGACCCAACTCCCAACTAATGGGGTACACCCGCGGGTGTCAGACAATAGCTTTTCAAACTAAAACTGAAGAAGAATGGAGACTTAGAGCATATGCAAAGGTAGAAACAGCTACCGGTTTCTTACCAATTAAATATATTATTTCTCTCATTCTCTCTCTTTCACCTAATCTTAAGAAACCACCATTTTTTATCCCCACAATGGTAAAA
Organism: Rubia yunnanensis; assembly: GCA_037428765.1. Lineage (NCBI taxonomy): Eukaryota > Viridiplantae > Streptophyta > Magnoliopsida > Gentianales > Rubiaceae > Rubia > Rubia yunnanensis. Next base: position 19,339,610 of record CM075066.1, read on the forward strand.
GCCACTTTTGACTATTCATTGACCTCACTTGATTTTCTCTATCATACTCATAATTTTATCATTAACATTTAATTTAATTTAATTTGTTCACCCAAAATAAGTTTAATGTAAAATTTAATAATACATTATAATTTTTATTAATAGAAAAAAATTATTTAAAAAGTATAAAATAATTCATTTTTTTATAATTTTTGTGTTTTATTATTCAAAAATGGTAGCCGTTGAATAATAGAAGAATTTGGAATTACCTTATCTTTCCCATTCGACGGTCTTCGCGAATCCATTTAAAAAAATTGATAACAAAGTGAATATTGGAGATAAATTTAGGAGATGAAAGATTGAGGTAGAAGTGTTGGAATTGAAAGTGGTGTGGCTAAATTAGATGAATTGACTCTATTTATAAGTTTTAAAAAAAAGGAGCCGTTGGAAAAATTTTGAACACATTTAAAGATCTGAAATTTAATTTTTTTAAATAAAGTTTGCAATTTTTTTAAAAAATAGACGTTGGGACACGTGTCCCATTTAAAAATGGAAAGCAGAAGTTTCCATTGAGATGGGACATGTGTCGCCATATAAGTGGGACACGTGTCCCATTTAAAAATGGAAAGCAGAAGTTTCCGTTGAGATGAGACACGTGTCTCCATGTAAGTGGGACACGTGTCCCACTCATTTTTGTTGACTCGACATTAGAAATTTTAAATCCGTTGGACACGTGGCCCAACCAGAAGGTGCCACATGTCAACGGATTTAAAACAAAAATAATAATAATTCTGTATGTGGGACATGTGGCCCAATGCATGGGTGACACGTGTCCCACTTAGACAAAGAAAAGTGGCCCGCAGCAGGCGGCCTCTTTGCCATGTGCGCGGCCTGACACGGACCGGTTTCTTAACTGGTTCCCTACTTGGCAACTATGGGCCGATTTCTTAACAAGAAATCGGCCTAGAAACCACCACTGTGGGTGTTTTTGGTTTTTAGAGCAATTGTTTAAATTTAAGAAACCCCCACTGCACTTGCTCTTGCTTCTAAAGTTCGGAAACATTAATACTCGTAAATGTTGCTTTAAATTTTGGTCTACATTTTGTGATGTAAAGCCTAGAGTGAGGGTCTATACCGTTTTGTTTTTTGGTCTTCATTTATAAATTGAAAATTCGTTACCAAAAAAGAAATTAAAATATTTTAATATTTGTATGTTAAAATAAATTTAAAAATATAGTGATTATTATAATTTAAGCCCGCACTACTATAAACTAAGGTTAATGTAACACTTTGAAAGTGTTACTTTAGGTGCTAATTAATGTTACTAAGTTGAACCTATCGCATCACTTTTACAGGTGATATTGCATTAGATTTAACGCAACACTTTTCAAATATTAGGTAACACTTTTTAGCATTTAGAAAACACTTTTCAAGGTTTAAATAACACTTTACAATTTATTGTAACATTTTATTAGTAATACAAAAAATGTTACTTACAAAAAATAAATTAAAACCCTGTATGGGGGGGTTATGTATTAGGGACCCCAATCCTTTAAACGTAAAGGTTTGTAGTACAAGTTTGGTTCAAGTATCAACTTGAGTCTCAAAAGTGAGCTATGGTTAGCTATTACATTTGATTTTCTTGCACAAAGCTGAACGTTGGAAGTGTTTCCATCCCCTATACCACCACCCCATGTGTTAATATAGGAGAATTGCTGGACTTCCAAAGTATCCCTAAGTGCATGTGAGAAAGGTTTGGATTTGTGCAAAAATCTTACAAAGGCTTTGCAGAGTTGTACCAAAAAAGTTGGACTTTTATGCTAAATGAGCGACACACCATGTTCACATAACTTTGTCAATAGCCTCGGCGCCATAGGTTTGGAGACAGCACATCCGAGTGTTGAGGTTTGACAGAAGTGGATGCAATGCTTCCTTTTTCGTTCTGAGCTGCGTAGTCCTTCCTTGTGTTCCTCCAAAATTTGAAAATATCAGCAACATCTGATTCTTAATTAATCCCAAGAGTTGGAACTGACATTTTATCTAAGTGCAATAGGCCTCTCATTTTCTGATCAAGCTGAGATGTGGCTGTAAGAATCCTGTCCGGTTGATATGTAGTCTGCCCCTAATTCCCTTGCCTAAAGGTATGAGTGATAGGGATGAGTCTAAGCATAAGATGCAACTCCCATACCAGGTTAAACAACAGGCAAGTTGCTTTATCTAGATGAGTTATGACTTCTAAAGCCTGTTGACAATCAGTTTCAATGCAGTAGGAAAAGAGTTCAAGTTTTTGTGCTAAAAGATATCCTTCTCTGATGGTTATCAGTTCAGCTTGTAAAGCTGATGTGGCTCGATCGACTTTTGTTACAGCAGACACAAAAAAATCATTTTTATCACTCTGAACTATACCAATACAACGAAAATCATATATGAGGTGCCAAGACGCATCTACATTGATCTTAAAGTCATATAGAGGGAGATTCCAGTGGATAGCATAAATTTTTGACTTTTTTGGCTGAGTGAGGAAGGGTATGAGGCCTAAATTTATCTGATTTTATCTTCCTTTATTTTTTAGAGATTGGATGTGTATAGAAGACATCAAAAATGTGTATTTTGATTTCTTCAATGCACAAGTTCAGGTTTGGCGTTTGGTTATCATGTATGGACACATTTCTAACCTTTCATAGATATTACAAAAATATGTAACCTTAACACTAATTTGTAGTAGTGTACATGTATCACCGGAACATAAGATAATATCTTATTATGGCCCACCTAGAAATGTTTGAATTATAAAATGTGAATAATGAAGACATAAACTTAGATCCTTCGAAAGTTGTTACTTTAGTCGTAAGTATTTATTTTAATATATTGGGATAAAGACATAACAAATCGTTAGCAGTCCTAATATTCAAGTGAATGAGGTCACAAATTAGGAAAACTTAGCCAAGTGTTTCTCAAAGTCAGAGGGCGTGTTTTACTAAGGACAAAACAGTCAGAGTCAGAGGGTGTGGGCTTCAAGTTTCAACCACCAAATACAAAAGAAAAAACAATTCCAGTTGCAAAGCACGAGGAAAGTTACTCGTGAAAACCGGAGTAAATCATCAAATAGTTTGAACGTATCAAGCAGACAGGGCACGATATTCCATGTTAAAAGAGCCTCAATTACCTGCCGAAATCCTGGGATTATCGTGATGGTAAACAGCGGGTTGTTATTGATAGAAGGTAAAATATATAAAAAATTATAAACATCATTAGTTGTAGAAGAAGATTGGAGTCAAATATAGACATCATTGAAGTTTAACGAGGCCAATAAAGAAATGGTGAATCGTGGTCCAATGAGTTGTGCTTAAATTTGAGAACGATCCAAGAAGAATTAGCCATCAAGACTGATTGCATTGGATTCGTCTTCTCAAGTACTATAAAATTGACTACTGGAATTCTCAAATTGGACTAACGATTCATCAGTAGTGAAGGAAAGAAGTTTGGTCAGCACGGGCCGCTCATGCATGGCACCAACGGCCCGCGCCAAAGGAGTCGTCCTGCACCAATAGTGCTCAGCACGAGGCTATGGTACGGCTCGCGCCAAATGCTATGGGCTGCAAGCATAAGTCTCAATCCGCACTAAAAATCGGCTAGGTATGGGCGTAGACCGTCCTATTTACGACGGCCCGCGGCGTTCCAAGTTAAAGATGCCAAGACCAACCGACGACCCGCACTAAAGGTCGCATCTCGTGCCATGATTATGAGAAGATCGATGCCCGTGACAACGGCCCGCACCAAAGGCTACGTCCCGTACCAAGTTTCTGAGCAGACCGAGCCTTCTGATGATGGGCCGCGCCCCACAGATCAAAAGTGCCAAATCCAGCACACTAATGGTGGCAGCGTCAAAGGCCACGACCCGCATTAGATGATGCAACGTGGCCCGCGCTAGATCCAACTTCCCATGTCGGATGATGAGGCACCACACGCGCCCAATCCTGCAGCCCGTGCAGAAGTACGTGCCACGGCCCTCGCCATCCGCGATAGCCTGTGCAAGTCGGAGGATGAACTAGGGTTTACTTATTTTAGGCCTAATTTGGGCTTATTTTTAGGCCCAATCCCCTACTAATATAAATATAACCTTAGTCTACTAGGTTAAGGAGGTTAGATCATTTTTAGACTTCATCTTGTATTTGAAGAGCTACTATAGAGTGAGAAATATTCTCTCATTTCTTTTCTTTCCTTTTATTTTTGTTTTGATCCTATGATGTGGAATTCAAATTCATATTTGAATTCAATATCTATGGAGTAGTTTCCATAGCTTGTGGATAAATTTTAGGCATGTTTGATTAATGCTTATGTGAGATTCATTGGATTCATCCTAGTATTTGTGTTCATGATAATATTTTGAATCTTCTTGAATGTTTGAGTTGCATGAATAGTACACCACATTAAGTACGCACTTTGGGCTATATTCATGTATGGTGCAAATATTGATGCTCCCTTGGGAAGGGAAACCTAGATGTTTGAATGGGTAAGGGAGTATGTTGCGTCCGCGTCAGTGTGTGCAAAGGAGACCCGAGTATTGCTATGAAGTACTTACCATCGCACCGATATTAGCTGATTACGTAAAGTAGTCCGAGAGGTTATGGGTAGAGATAATGCATAGTAGCAAGCTAGGGTTGTAAGTGACCCTAGTGTCATAGATAATGTGCCTACGACCCTTGGCCTAATTGATAGGACCATTTGGGAAGTAGTGCATTTGTGGTGGAAGCCTGGGACGTAATCGCACGGGGGATAAACTGACCTACAACAAGGGTATGGCCTTGTTGTACTCCCCTAATTACGATGGCGGTGTCGATGGAGAGTTGCGAGCGCACTTGACGTGACATGTAAGGGGAAGTGTATGCCATCGGCCACACCACGTGTTGTGAACACTCTATTAGGTTGTTTAGTAAATATTACATGTGAATGAATCGAGAAATAAATCATTCATATCCCACAATGGTTCCCCAAGTGCTTAGCTAAATAGATTACTTGTGTCTTTTTTACTTTTATGCTTTGTAGTTGTTAATTGAAAAACCAAAATCCACCCCCTTTTGTTTGCACTTACTTGCTGTTCCTTTCACTCATACAGATTGATGATCCGTACGAGGTTGTGTTTTCATTGACTCTTAGGCTCTAGCATCTCCATCCCCAATACTTCACACAAACAAGACACATTAAACCTAACTCATTTCCTCAACATTCACACAAAAGGTTGCACTTTTGACCATGCACTTTAAAGAAACCGTTTTTATCATAAAGAGAGATGTCAACGCAATTCCATCTTTTACGAACAGTAAAAAGATGGGTTTACTGTGTTCTCACCGGAATCTCGCCGTCGATGCAAAAACCCTGGTGTTTTCATTGGATTCTTGAAACGAAATACCCCTCACCGCTTCACCCCATATCCTGTTCCACATATTTCTCCTCATCCATTCCACATCGATGATTGAGTGCGGAGATTGAGAGCTCAGCCACGACACGGGGGCGGCATTCTTAGTGGCAGAGGATGTGGAGGCGTAGATCAAAGGGATGGAGAAGGAGGGAGGCGCATAGAGGCAGAGGGGAGTGAGTAGGAAAAAAATATAAATGAAAATTAGATATTTCAAAGGTTTTTCTAATTTTTTAATTTTTTTTTTCACAGGGGTAAAATAGTTTTTCACTGGATTCCAACCTTAATCTGCCGGAATGGGTATATTCGCAATTACACTTATTATTTAGGATTATATTTTCACTTTAAATTATCAAAAGGTTATTTTTGCACTTATGTAAATTATGTAGGGTTATATGTGCATTTTTCTCTAATTTTTCTCTTAGAAATTTTAGTTTTAGAAATAATTTAAATACTCACCCTATGCTAAGGAAATCTGCTGAGGGATAAAAAATTGCTTTAAATTTTAGAAGGATAATATGTATTAAATGCCCATGTCTTCTTCCTTTGCTCATCTTCTTCATTCAGCCCACGCTTGTTCTCTTGCAGGAATCAAGAACATGGCCACATAGACCTGACAGACTAATCTGGAAGCCAGGATCCAATGGTAATTTTTCATTCAAAGCCACTTATTTGTTACTATGTAACAACTCAGGTCAGTATGCATCCCCAAGTCATTTCTGGAATTCTAGAATTGAGAAAAAAATATCTGTGTTCATGTGGAAAATGACAAATTCTCTTCTTCCTTTTGATAATATTCTTCAACATCTAAGAATTAATCTGGCCTCTAAATGCTGTATGTGCAACTTACATGTGGATGATCTGGATCATTTTTTCAACTCCTGTGAGTTTGCTTTGAAAGTCTGGAAATATATACATCAGTTTATGGGAATCAGAGACAGGCTTTTCCATTCTGTGTAGGATAGATTATCTGCTTACTTATCCCTCCCCACTCTTTCTAAATTACACACCACCATTGTTAGAACAGCAGCAATCTACACATTCTGGAATTTATGGAAGATGAGAAATAGTTTTATTTTTGATTCAGTTAAGCCCTCTGCTTCCATAGTTCTTGACCGGATTAGAGATCAAATCTTCTACTCATTCTCTGCTAAACCAGTATACATATCTTCTCCATCTGATCTCAGTATTGCAAACCACTCTTATCTTCCTCTCATTAAGAGTTCCCCAAAGCCAAAAATCTGGAAAATTGCATGGATCAGGCCAACAACTGGTTTTAAAGTCAATGTAGATGCAGCTTGGTGTTGTAAGACAAATAAATGTGGCCTCAGCATGATCATAAGAGATTGTAAAGGGTGTTTTCATGAAGCATATACCTCTTTTACTGATGCAAAGTCTGCCCTAGAATCTGAACTAAAAGCTATTCTATTTGCTATTCAATTTTGTAACTCTTTGTCCAATGTCTGTATGGAATCAGACTGCCTTAATGCTGTGCTATATGCAAATGATCCATCAAAATCCCCTTGGCATCTGTTTAACTTAGTAGATGAGATCCGTCTCTCTTTAAGGGATATACACATCATGCATATTTTCAGGGAAGCAAACCAGGTAGCACATTCTCTAGCAAAAACATGCTTCTCACAAAAATGTAACCTGGTTTTTTCACAATTTTCATCGCTGCCTAACCAAGTCCAGGGATTAATTAGACTAGACCAAATGAACACTCCCTCTTTGAGAATTGTCCACTAGTTTGGAAGCTACTGTTCTTTCCTGTTTTTCCATTGCAGTTCAAAGGAATCTGATCAGGCTTCATGGAAACTGGTCAAGCTTCATGGAATCAGGTCTACTTCTCCGCTCTTTGAGAATTGTCCGCTAGTTTGGGAAGCTACTGCTTTTCCTGTTTTTCCATTGCAGTTCAACGGAATCTGGTCAAGCTTCTTGGAAACTGGTCAAGCTTCATGGAAACAGGTCTACTTGCTGTTATGTTGCTGGATTCAGATACTGAAGATTTCGTCATAAATGTACAAATGGATGGAATATTGCTACTTCCCTTCTTTTGCAAATACTTAGATTAGTTTCTACAGGCTAGTTTATAAGGAAGGTCTCTTCATTTATATGGGGAGGGTTTCGACTGCTCTGTGTTTCCTTTCGGACTCACTAATAAGTTCTGACCCTTTCCATCATCTATGAAGAGGTCCCCGACTTGATGTTTACATATATCTTTCCTCTCATTCTTTTGGGGGCAACAAGTGTTGCTCCAAATTAGCCAGTGAGCACTTTTGTATAGGCTACTATTGCTTCGGCTACTTTTTATTCTGTCTATTTTTTGGCTCGGGAAGGCCTAATAGAATTTCCCCCATCTAAGGATGGTTTTAATTAAAAAAAAAAAGCCCACGCTTGTTTCTTTCTAAATCTGAACCCCCCCTTCCTCTCTCACACATACACACACTCTGCCACCAAACTCCTTCACTCTCACTCTAACTCACTGACTTCCATGACCATTGCCGACAGCCAAAGCCTTTTCGCCTCGCTCCTCCACTACCACCACAACTCCACCATCAATGGGCCCCACTACATCGTCACCGTCTACAACCCACAGGAGACCCGATCCAGGTCAAGTAGAACAAAGTGGAGGAGACGATGAAGGAAGAAAATGGGTTGTGGTGGGTGGGTTTCTTTTGTAAAATTATAATTTTTAAGGGTAAGTATGTCTTTTAATTGGCTAGATTTTTCTAAAAATGGAAAGTGTGCAAATTTGCATATGAAAGATGAAAAAGGAAAGTATACATATTCAGCTCGGATGGGGGGAGTATTATATTTTATAAATTAAAATACTCCCTTTATCCCATAGAAATTGATACAAATCTCGTCTTACCTAAAATGAAAAAAATGACCGTATACATTTACTATAGTATCCCTCAAACTATTGATTAAATCTACTAGTAAAATCTTTCATTACCAAAATACCCTTCGATTATTTTCCATTAAGACTTCCACCTCATCTTGCATAAAATACCGATCCAAAAGTAATTGTGTCAATTTCTATGAGACGGAGGGAGTATGTAATAAAGTGTATTTAAATATAAAAATAGTATAATAGAACAAGTATAATATTTAAAACGGTTAAATTTTAGTATGTAATTTGACAAATGCGGTGTAGAAGTAAATGAATGCAGTGGATACTGGATTGTCAATAATTTAAGCATAGGCCACTTGTTACGAGACCTCCTCTTAACACGAAATTTTATATTAGATCGCATATTTGTTAGAATGGGTCAATATGTAATTAATAGAAGTTGTAAATATTATGGAGTTTTCTTTAAAAATAGGAAATAAATTAGGGAACCTTACATGCAAATATTTTAGAATGTATAACTAATTTAGCTGAATTTTCCATCATTTCCCTCTCATATTTCTTCTCTCGGCAATCTCTCTCCCTTCTTTCGGCAATCGCTCTCCCTTCTTTTTTTTTTAATTTAAAACACTCATCAAATGAGAGTGAGGATTTTTTATTAAGGGATCCCACACCCTAAAAATGTTAATGTTCGTAACAAGCAGGTCAAAATCAGTTAGGAGAAGAAAAAGTTCTTGTTAGTGTTTCCCTCTATAAGTCCTCCACCCCTGTGTGAAGCTTATGAAGGCCAGACTATCAAGAACTTTCGAAAATGAAAACCTAACTAGTGTATTGATGTTTCCATCTAAATTGAGGGAATAGTGTTTCCATGCGGTTAAGAAACATAAATCGCTGAGATGTGAGAATTTCTTCAAACTGTGTGCTATATCCTCTTCTGATTGCTAACTTTGCTTAGAAAATCAGGTGTTTGATTTCCTTCTCTGTGAATGTGGCTGAATCTGACATGTTGAAATATGGATGTTGCCGATTTTATTCGATCCAGGAGCTGCTTCAGAGACCACGGGCACGACTCTCCCTGGATAATCTGTATCGCCGAATAGCAATCCGATTGGATGTGGACTTGGTCAGTCCTTCCTTCCGCCGCTTCCAATCCGTTGTATATAGCCGTCAATTCAGCCATTAAAACTGCATGATGAGACAATATGGAAGTATTATCCGTGGGCATACAACATGATACGGCATATACAGTCCGTTTATTGGAGTCCCTAATGACACATCCTATCCCTAACCTGTTCCCTTTTATTGATGCATCACAGTTAACCTTGAGACCAATGTCAGGTGGTTCCCATTTTATTAAGAACAGCTTTTTTATCCTTTTCTTTTTAAAAGATGGCATTAATCCAGCAGTAACCAGGTGACATTGTGTGTGGCAAATAGCTGTAGGATGAACTGAGTATATCATATAGCAAAGATTGGAGATGTTTTTCCAAAGAGAAGGAACATAGCTTTTTTTATTTTCCTGAATGTGTTTATTCCTGGCTTTCCATAATTCCCAACAAATTAAACAAGGCAGAACAATTAAAGTTGAAGAATGAGAAGATGATGTCTTATGTATGGACCAGTAAAACTCCATTCTCTCCCTGATGTTATTGTGGGATCTAAATGGTATATGTATAACCTCCTGCATTTTATTCCATTGAACCGAAGCTGTGGCACATGAGTTAAAATAATGTGATAAAGATTCTATATTTTCACATTTTGTGCATTTAGAGGGTAAGTTAAGCCCATATTTCATAAGAATATCCGCAAAGGGTAGAGCATAGAGCAGCATTTTCCACATAAAAAGCTGATTTTTTTTGCAGCAACTGATCCCAAACTTTTCTAAAAATATCCAAGCTAGGTTTTTGAGGTCTGAGAATTTGATATGCAGACTTAATTGTAAAGGAGCCATAGGTGTCAGGTTTCCAAACAATATTGTCTTGTTGATCTGATAAGGCAACATCCTTCAGTAGTTCAATAATTAAGGCAGAATCTAATACGTGTGAGAGTTGAGGGATGTAGATACCTTTGTTGAGCTAGAATTCAAAGACTGTAAGTAATGGAAAGGGAACTTGTACCTGTGATTCTTCCACCTGATTAATAAGCGGGCCTAACCCTAGCCAATTAGCTATCCAAAAGTTTGATGATCCCTTTTCCACGATCACCTTAGAGTTCACTTCTGCCCTGTAATTTATTTTCCTGACCCTAGCCCAAGTTTCAGATTTTCTAGCATGTGAGGGTAACGACCACATAAATTTAGACCAGATAGACTGTCCTAGTTGTAGTTTTCACCAGATTTTAATTGAAAATGAGTCAATTGTGGACTGAATATGCCTGATGCCTAAACCTTTTTCTTCCTATGTATAAGTTATTCTTTCCCAAGAGATCCAATGTTTATTCATTCCATTTTCTGATTTCCCCCATAAGAAATTACTAAAAATGGATTTAATTTTATGAACGGTGTGCTTAGTGGGTGCTGTAACAGTCCATGTGTGCTGAGGTATAGATGTCAACACATGATTTATTAATATTATTTTGCCCCCACCCGAAAGCCATTGGTTTTTCCAGTTAGAGATTTTGTTGTTAATCGTATCAATTAAGATTTTGAAGTGGAGGTTTAATTTCCTTCCTCTAAAAACCGTGACTCCTAGGTATGAGAAAGGGAGTGTTCCCTGTGTCATGCTGGTCAGATCCTTTATCTCTTTTTTTAATCGGCTTAACTTTCCTGAGTAAAATGCACTTTTTTGAAAATTTATTTTCTGTCCAGTTTCTTTTTGATAGATCTCCAGAAATTTCATCATGTTTTTTAAGGATTTTTTAGTCCCTTTTAAGAAGATCACTGTGTCATCAGCGAAAGACAGCTGATTTAAGGAATTTACTGATCCTGGGGTTTGAAATTTATGGATGTTTCCATTTAAGAATTGGATCCTGAGGTTTCTAGTAAGGAGTTCTGTCAAGATGTTAAAGAGGAAAGGTGATAATGGATCTCCTTGTTTTAAACCTCTAGAAGGTTTAAAAAAGCCATAGGGGGATCCATTGACCAATACAGAGAACCAGGTTGAGTTTATGTTACTCATTATGATTTTAACTATATAACCATGGTAACCCAATTTTAATAGAAGAGTGTTGATGGTTTACCAAGCAACTCGGTCAAAAGCCTTCATCATGTCTAACTTAAGAATTAGATTGAGGGATTCATTTTTCTTATCAAGCAGTCTAACTGCCTCCTTCATCATGAGAATATTATCCGTAATATCCCTACCTTTTAAAAAAAGCAGATTGTTCCTCTGAGATTATTGAGCTCATGAACGGCTTTAGTCTTTCCACCATAATCATAGACATCAGTTTATTAATAAAGTTAGAAAGACTTATAGGTGTGAATTCACTAAAGGATTTTGGAGTTTTTGTTTTTGGTATTAATGCAATCAGTGTGCTTGCCACTGATTTTGGTATGGGAATTCCAGCTTGGTATTCTAACACTGCAGTTAGAACATCATTTTTTATTATCTCCCAAGAGTTCCTATAGAACAGTCCTGGAAAACCATCTGGCCTAGGTGCAGCAGATGGAGACAATTCAAAAACTGATGATTTGACCTCTTCCATGGTTATAGGCTTTAATAGTTGGATGTTATCCTGTTCAGAGATAGAAGGGTGGATTTCCTTCATTAAAAATGAGAGACATTGTCCGGAGGGGTCATCATTTTCATCAGACATCAAGGTTTTAAAAAATTGAACTGCTGCCTCACCTATTTGAGTCTGAGAATTCAACCAGTTTCCATCCTGGTCCTGTATCTTCATGATTGATAGTCTAGCATGATTCTTAGTGATGGATTTATGAAAATATTTAGAGTTTAGATCTCCATCTTTAAGCCCCTTCATCCTAGTCTTTTGTGTTAAGAAAATGTTTTGTTCAACTAGATGTCTAGTTAATCTGGCCTTTGCTTTGTTCAAGTTAATTCTGTCCCTAACTGAGTGTGTTATGTCATATTTTGCTTCCAGAGTAGCAACTTCCATTTATGATGTTTTTATGTTTTCATACACATCTCCAAAACCCAGTTTATTCCATGTTTTAAATTCATTTTTTAGTCTTTTCAGTTTAGAGGAGAAGCCTACTAGACCTTGTTCCTGGATGGGCTGGGACCAATTATTTGAGATTAGGACCATGAAATCTTTTCTATTAAACCACATTTCCTGAAATCTAAATGGTCTAGGGATTGAGATGTCGGAGTTTGCAATGTCTAAAAGCATAGGTGAATGATCTGATGTTGTTCTACTTAGGATTTGGACAGTGGAGTGGTTAAATAAGTTAAAGAAACAGGTGTTTCCCATTACCCTATCTAACCTCTTGGAAGTGGGATTGACAGATCTGTGGTTACTCCATGTAAGGTGATTACCAGCTGTATTTAAGTCTGCTATCGGGACTTCATTTATAAAATAGACAAAATCAGAGATGGAGTCTAAGTTTGGAGAGCTAGGACTAGAGTATTCATCCATTGACCTTATTACATTAAAATCTCCTCCAATTAGGGTTGGTGAATTATCAAACTTAGCAGTTAAATCCTTATAGACACTACTTCTTCCATCTCTACTATGTGGAGCATAGATGAAGAAAGACTTAAGTCTCTTATCCATATTTTTAATGTTTATTTCCACATGTATGTAATGGCTATGGGTTTCTATAAGATGGAGGTCAATTCTATCAGAGTACATGACCCATATTTTGTTATGAATCATTCCCAGGTGATGTCGAAAATAGAACATCTTTTTGTACATATCTATCTGATGTAGTTGTCCTTTAGGCTCAATTATAACTAATAAATCCAGCTTATGTTTCTTAGACAAGTATTTTAACCTAACCATAGAAGTTGATAGACCCCTGACATTCCAAATTATGCATTTAACTATCATTGGAAACTTTGTTTTTTAAAGCTAACGTGGAACTCCTTTTAGGATGATTAACCTGTGTTGATGTTTGTTCATCCGAAGACTCCGTTAATTGGGTCTTGATTACCTCCTGCTGGATATCCTGGATGTTTACTTGCTCTATGCCTCTGAGATTGTCTATGTTTCCTTGCTCCTTATCCTGTGAAAGATCAATATCTGAATTGATTTGTTTATTAGGTATCCAGGAAAACTGATCATGGAGAAAAATATCTGAATTTATAGGAATTTTAACTTTATCACATAATGTATCATCAGTAAAGGATGTGAAAAGGATATTCTTTGTCAGTGGTGATGATGGGGCAGTGTTATAGCCTCTGGACTCTTGTCCTTCTTCTAAATAATCTTCAATTGAGTCATGTTTTGAGGTAGTTTCTGCAATCTCTATTTGTGCTGGTTCTGGGATATTTTTTGTGTTAACTCTGTATCTTCTTCTGATTGATCCACTTGAAGACTAACTGTGTTTGCTACCATGAGGGAAGTAGGACTGGGATCTTTTGGCTGCGGTGAAGCATCCTTTGCCTTACCATCTCCATGTGAATGACCCTGCTGTTTATTCTGGGTCCGATCGGGTAAAGTAGCCTGATCTTCTAAAGTTGTTACCTCAAGGATAGCAAATCTGTTTGCAGAGGTGGAGGTTTTGTTTTCATCACCTTGGGCTACAGGAAGAGAGGTGGTAGTTTTCTGTTGATTTTGGTTTGGCTTAGGTTGATAGACCTTAATGGTGGGTTGGGGTTTTTCCTTACTGATATTTGGTAGGTTTCTGATTTCCTTTGACTTATCTATCGCAGGATGTTTAGGATCAGCAACCTTCCTAGTGGTTTGTACTCTTGAAAATAAAGGTTCTATGTGATATCCAGCCACAATCCCTTGGTCCCTTTTACAGTATGATTCACTATGACCAAGTTTATGACATTGTTTGCAATACTGTGGGAAATCTTCATAGGAGATAGCATAAGATTTGTTATGGGCTATCGAACCTAGCCTAATCTTATTTGGTCTTGGCTTAGCAACATCCATTTCTACACATAATCTAATTGTGGATGGCCTAGTCAAGTTCCTAGTTGGGGAATCAGCAAACAGAAGCTCTCCTAAGGAATTTCCCAAATCAGTAATAGCTTTAGGGTGGAAGAAATATACCGGGGGAAATTCCACAGTTAGCCAAACCGGAGCTAGAGATGATTCTGCTTCATAGTCGAAGTTATTTGTCCATTTGATGATGTGCATGATGGTTCCTCCCATAGACCAGGTTCTTTTGAGCCAACAACGATGGTAATCCTCATCTAGGTCGAAGGTGATTCTGATGTGCCTAGAATCCATTGCCGATAGCTGCACTTCACCTTTGAAACCTATCGTCTTCATCTGATTTCTGAGGAAATTCATTGTTGGGCGGCCTCTACTGAATTTTCCGATGAGGGCTTGAGAATGGAGCAGCTAAGAGGTCAATTTCCTCCTCTGGGTATAGGACGGCGAGTTCCCCTTTGTAATTGAAATGGGGGTGGAGATCTGGTGTGGATGGGATGGTAGGATGAAGGGATTGTTTCAGTGTTTGAGCAAAGGAAGGTTGTGCCATGTTCCATGGCATTGCCGCCATGGCAGGAGGCGGAGGACGGTGGTGTTAGAGCCGTTAGACTGTGAAATCGCGTTTCCGAGGGGAAGAGTCAGGGACTGCCCAATTACTTTTTCCTTCTCTAAATATCTCTCCCTTCATCTTTTCTCTTCTCTTCATCTTCTCTTCTTGTTCTCCCTCATCATCTCTTCATTATTCTAACGATTTTCTACTAATTATACTGCCTGCACGATTCTTTCTTGTAGTCAATTTAATGTATTTTGTTTTATTGATTTTTAAATTTTGTGATTCTAATTTTTTTTCAATCTTCTTTTTTTTCCATTAAAACCATCCGAGGATGGGGGAAATTATATTAGGCCTTCCCAAGCCGTGTAAAAGCGCAAAAAACTGAAAATAGAAAAAGCCTTGGCTTAGTTTGATTTACAAAGGGGAGCCGAAGCTGATGAAGCAGCCACTATTGCTTCCAAAATGGACAGTAGCTAAGAGTTAGAGAGAAGCTAAGCAGCGGATTTTTAGCAAATTTAGGAAATATCGAACTTGTTAGTGAATCGAGATATCGAAACACAGATCAGTTAGATAATCCTCAATTTGCATAAAATCCATCCTCTAAGTAAGAGAATCAAAAGAATAGAGACTATAAACAGCATGTAACCTCGAGACCTCAACTTCGTCTCGGTCGTCCACTTATCCCTTCATCCATTCATCCAGGCAGCATCTACCAAAACATGTAAGACCATATGGGCACCCATGTGCCTCCCTGAATCTTCATATGTGCATCCGTATGCCTCCATGAATCTCCAAATGTGCCTCCGTGTGCCTGCAAAATTCATTTCATTTGATCAGTAGCATCCATTCAATGTGTAAATCTTAAAGAGGGAGTCCCTAATTGATCAAGCCTAATCAGCCCCTGAATATGGTTAGGCAACATATGGAAAGAAAGAATGGATTCACTCGTCTCATCTTTGAGACTTTTCTTTGCTAGAGCATCTGCTACAAGATTAGCTTGCCTCTGAATATGAGTAAGTTCAAAATTTCCCAAGGATTGCTTAATGTCATCCGCAAGTTGGAACAACTCCCAGGGAGCATGTAATGGATCTAAGGCTGACAAGACAGCATTCAAGCAATCAGATTCTATGCAAACATTATCCAGGGGACCAGCATATTTAAGTGTGGCATACATTATTGCCTTCATTTCAGCTTCTTGAGGAGAAGTAGCAACAGTAAAATTAGTGTGAGCAGCAATAAAACTGCCTCTACTATCTCTTAATATCATGCTAATTCCAGTCAAGTTCAGATGAGCATTCCATGCTGCATCAACATTTAGCTTATATCCCCTAATTGGCTTAGACCATGCAATTTTCAGTATTTTCGGTTTAGGTGGAAGCTTGATCAGAGGCAGAAAAGAGTGATCAGCAATATCTTTGTCAATTTTTGCTCTTATGAAAACAGGTTTAGCAGTGAACATGTAAAAAATTTGTTCCTTGATGTTAGCTATCACTGAACCTATTATAGGGGAGGCTGAATCATACATAATTTTATTCCTCATTTTCCACAAGTGCCAACAAGTTATAACAGCTGCAGATTTTATGATTTCCGAGTGAAGGGCACTCAGGCCAGGGGAAGTCAGATAACAAGAAAGTCTCTCCCAAATAGAGGAGTAATCAGCTACAACAATTCCCATGAATGAATGAACAACTTTCCAAATGTGAACAGCAAATGAGCAGGAGTTGAAAAAATGATCTAATGAATCCTCATGATTATTGCACATACAGCATCTTGAAGTCAATGAGAAGCTCAATTTGCGCAACACATTATCAAAGGGAAGAAAGGAATTCATCATTTTCCACATGAAAATAGAAACCCTTTTTTTCAATTCTTGCACTCCACAAGTATTGAGCAGATTGGACATTACCTCTCTGGTTTCTGAGCAGAAGGTAGGTAGCTTTAAAAGAAAAGTCACCCTTTATACCTGGTTTCCAAATGAGTCTATCCTTCCTATGTGGAGATAACTTAGCATCCTGCAAGATAGTGACCGCATGAGGAGGGAGAAATGGAGCAATTTTCTGAGGCAAAGAAGCTTTGTTTGTGATAAAGTCAGAGACAGTGCATGTATGAGGGATATTTACAATGTTAGAATCACACCAATCCTCAACCGGGCCTATATCTAACCAATTAGAAGTCCAGAAATTACAGTCCCCAATTCCCACTATAACCCTAGAATTTGTTTCTGCCCAATTGTTAATGTCACAAATTCTCCTCCAGTTTGGTGAGGTTCTGGAGGATAAAGGCAGAGATGCCACTAGGGAAGACCATAGCCTTTTGGAATTTCCACCACAACTTAACTGAACATGTCTTTATAATTGTGGATATAGATCTAAAACCTAAACCATTTTGATTAATGGGATAACAGAGTGAATCCCACTTTCTCCATGTTCTTTTTGATCCCTGCTCAGTTGAGCCCCAAAAAAGCCTACTTAGTTTTTTTTCAATGGTAAGAATAACTTCATTAGTAGGTTTTAGGACTAACCAAATATGTTGGGGAATGGAGTATATACATGACTGGATTAAAGTAATTTCCCCCCCTCCCCCCCGTAGAGAGCCACCTGTTCTTCCAACCCCCTATTCTATTTTCAATCTGCTCAATTATAGGTTGGAAATAATTTTTTTTGGCTATCCCTGTGAAAATTGGAACTCCTAAATATGTAAAGGGGAATCTGCCTATTTTCATACCAAGCACCCTTCTAATGTTGCTGACCCTATTAACTGAGGCATGCTTTCTTATATAGATATCACTCTTAGTGTAATTTATCCTTTGGCCACTAACCTCCTCAAATTTAGTTAAAAAAGCTTTAAATCTAATAAAAGTTTGATTATCAGCTGTTAGGAAAACCACTGTATCATCAGCATAAGATAAATGAGAAACTGGAAGGGCATTACCTGGAAGATGAAAGTATCATAGCTTACCATTCTAAAAGATGAAAGCTAAACTTCTTGTGAAAGACTCAGAAAATATATTAAAGAGAAATGGGGAGAGGGGGTCTCCCTGCTTAATTCCCCTAGAGGACTGAAAAAAACCGGCAGGCTTACCATTTATGAGGATTGAGAACCATGCCTTGGATAAATTCTTCATGATGATATAGATGAATCTAGCCGAAAAACTAAATCTAGCAAGAACTGAATACAGAAAAGACCACTTCACCTTATCAAATGCTTTCTGAAGATCGAGTTTGACAATGCAATTAGGATCCCTTTTCTTTTTGTTCAAAAACCTTACCATTTCCTGCAGATAGATAACATTATCCGAAATGTCTCTACCTTTAAGAAAAGCAGTTTGATGTGGTGAAATAATTCTTGGCATTATAGACTTAAGCCTTTCCACAATTAGCTTTGAAAAGATTTTGTTTATAACGTTGGAAAGGCTTATTGGTCTATAGTCATCAAAGGATATAGGGGTTAATTTTTTGGGGATAATGGTGATCCAGGTGCTGCCAATGCCCCTCGGAATATGATTAGCAGATAGAAAATAATTAACAGCAGACAGTAAATCCCCAACAATTATATCCCAAGAATTAATATAGAACTTAGCAGTAAATCCATCAGGTCCCGGACTGCTATTCTTATTTAAACTGAGCACAATATCCCTAAGTTCATTCAGAGAGGCTGGATGCACTAGTCTCTCATTGTCTTCCTGAGTAATCAGTTTAGGAATTTGGCTGAGGAAGTGTGTTGTGTACAGATTACAATCAGAAGAATTATGTTCGGCTAAAAGATTTTGGTAATAGTGGATGGCCTCATTTTCAATATCCTGAGTACTATCTACCCACAGGCCATTGCTATTTCTGATTTTTGTAATCTTTAATCTACACTTTCTCTCCCAAACAGAGTTATGGAAGAAACTTGTGTTATTATCCCCTTCCTTAAGCCATTTGACCCTTGCCTTATGCTTCCAAAAACTTTTCTGCTCTACAAGTGACCTAACTAGCCTAGCTTCTTTTAGTTTCACCAAGTTCAACATAGAGTCATCCAGGTCATAATTCTGTTCATGAAATAAGAGATCAGCTTCTGCATTTGTAACATTATCAGTAATGTTACCAAAAATTTCTCTATTCCAAATTTTGAGCTCCTTTTTTAATCTTATCAGCTTTAGGAAAAACCCCATCATACCAGATTTATGCTGAGGCAGTTCCCAATTATTTTTAATCACCTGAGTGAAATCTCTCCTTTTATACCATGTATTAATAAACCTAAATGGTCTAGGAGAAGAAAGAAAATCGCTGCCAATAGTTAGAAGCATAGGATTATGGTCAGATGAATTTCGATTCAGAATGTGTACTGATGAAGAAGGAAAATTAGAGGACCAGGAGGAAGTACACAGGCCCCTATCTAGTCTTTGAATAGTTAGGGACCTAAGTCTATTATTGCTCCATGTGAACAGGTTCCCAACAGTATTAATGTCTTCTAATGCCATATCATTAATAAAATCCTTAAAATCCTTCATGCTACCTAATTTAGGAGTAGCAGGACCTTTATATTCATTTATTGATGTTATAGCATTAAAATCACCTATGAAAATAGAATCAGAGTGATGCAGTGATCTTAAATCTGACCAAAGGGACTTCCTCCCAGTTCTGGTCCTTAGACCATACACAAAGAATGCATCCATGCTTTTACTGAGAGTTAGACTAATCACATTGACTGCAAGGAACTGCAGATTATCATATTTTAGTGTCAAAGAAATGTTGGAGTTCCAGAAGAGCCAAATCTGACCACTACTAGCCTGCATACAGTTTTCAAAGGCTAAAGTCTGCCTGTAACCATCACATTGAGAGTTATCATGTTTTGGCTCTATCAAGCATACTAGATCAAATCTGTGCCTATTAATCAAATTATGAAGTCTCAACATGGATGTGTCCATTCCCCTAATATTCCAAACCAGGAACTTTATCTGAAGTGTTGTATTATTCATAGAGAAACCGGTAATTTAAAAGATGTTTGTGGTGATTTTATTGTAAAATCAAGTTTCTAATGACTCGTCTACCTAAAGGTATTTTTTTAATGCAATCTACTATTCTTTCCAGTATCTATGCATTTTTTAAAAAAATTCCATCGTTGTGAATGATGTTAATTACATTTGAGGATATAAAATAATTATATTTGTTTATTTTACAAGATGTACAAATATTTTTGAAAATATGTTTCTATTATTGATATTTATGTATTTTTTGAACTCATGTTTTGGTGCTATTTTTAATTGATTTTTATGCCTTTTTCATTTTATGTTTATGTGAACATATCAGTTTGTTGATGATTATGCACATCCAGATAAGTTGACTTTTTTTGTTAAGTTTTATCGTTGAATTATCGGTAGGTTTGATGTTTCCAGTTTGAGTATAATGTTTACATGACCCTCAGTTCATTGGAAAATGTAAATATAACATTCAGTTTTTCAAAAGTGCAGATATATCCATGGCCAACCAAAATATTTAAACTTATACTCGAGTGCCCGCTTAGATTAGCAAGAATATTAGTGGGTACAACCGCCCACTCAGATGATTTTGGGTGGAATTGCACTTTCGAAAAACTCGGGGTTATATTTGCACATACCAAAGAACTGATGATTATATAAACACTTAGCTCATTCAGTTTTTATATTAATACAAAGATTTGGGTGATGTGGTCTCACCCAATCTTATAGTGAGATAGGTGGTCTTAATAAAACTATTTAAAGATGAGAGATGACATGGGGTACTTTTAGTAATTTTTAAAATTTTACTTTGTCTCTTGTCTCACCATAATTTGTGGTGAGACTGTCTCATATGAGTTTTTCTCTTATATTAATATTTGTTTTCGTTAATGTTTCATTATTTTTTTTTAAAATTCAGTTTTATTTTATTATGATTATAATTTTTTTTGGGTTTTTGCATGCTTAATGGTTGAGGTTTACCATATTGTTTTAGCCTTTATAAGAGACAAACTTGAAATTTAAAAGAGACACTAGTGTTTGGCGAATATCGGTTTGTTGTTGAAGATTCTTTTTCATAAGTGACGAAAGTTGAGTTTTCGAAGGATGGAGTTTATCAAACAAAGAAAGACCCACTTATTGGATATTAGTGGTTTTACATTTTTTTATGGTGAAGGAAGATTGAAATTTTTGATGTTTATGGTTTTACATTATACAATATTTATTATAATAATTGATATTTAACTATCAGATTGAATACAAGATTAATGGTTTCAAATTTTTTGTTTCGGTTGAGAAGACTTATGCTTTTACATATGTCTATTTTTGTATTGATATTTATTTTTCAAATTGTTGCTACCACCAAAATCAATAACTCGCATTTCACTATGTGAATAGGAGGAATCAAGAATCAAATTCTAATGCCAAACATGTGATACAAATGCCCCCAAGGTTCCTTATTAGCTTACTTACACTAGTAGTTGGATTTGAATGGTAATTTACATGTTAGTTTTATACGTATAGTGTATTATTTACATGTTAGTTTGTTAGTTTTATTTTGTGTCTGTTGTTTTGCGTGGGCTGTATTGCTTTTGTTATTGGTTTATGGTACATTCTTTGTGTTTTTAATTTTTACCAAGAATCCTTTCGCTATGATTCCAATTTTTTTAAAAGAAGAAAAAGGTGGAAAATTTTATCTTAGGGAAATTCATGATGAGCAGAGAGACTTAAAAAGTGATATTATGTAGGATATGTTATTCCGATCATCCTACCAAGTCTTATTATTGGTTAACCGAGGAGTTATATGAGAAAGCGAGAATTGTTGGTTCCCAAAGTCAAATGGCTTAAGGATGAAATCCATATTACAATCCCTAAAATCCAGAATAGAGTGGTGACCCTGATTTTGGATATGAAGATGCACCAGGAGACCAATAATTTGAGTGAAATGATAGTCCTTAACCCTTTTATGCTATGCTTCAAAGTGAAGAACTTGAGTTTTAGAACATTCAAGGAGGAGTTTTTGCAAGGCGTGGAAACCTTGATCGAGAGTAATGAGTTGCTCCACGCCTCGATTCACAAAGATATCAAGAATTTGGGGGTTTGGATTTTCTCAAGCATGTAGAACTGCCCGAGTTGGGCAAATAGAATCATTGGTGCACAACTTTGAGGTCGAGGAGGAGGGTAAACTTTCATGTCAACCGTAAGTGAGCCCGAAGCCAAATGCAAATACTTCTACCTTGATGGTTGAGGTGGTGAAGGAAGCTAGAGAAGAGTCTTGCAAAGGAGTTGTGTTGAGCATGAAGTATAGAAAGAGGTGATCATCCAAAAGCTGGGAGCTACATTCGAATCACTTCCAATTTTAGACATCTTGAAGGAGACATGAGGGAAGCCAAATGAAAAGGCCAATTTGTATACACCTCCCCAAACTATTCGAAGTCTAGTCAAGGGGTGACTTCTCGCACCTACGAACTGACACACCAAACACAAAGAGCACTTCATAAAATGCAAGAAGCACCTCGCCTCGAGAAGGAAGACAATCAGCGCTCATGATCTCCTTACCAAAACCGCGATCAAGTAATAGTAGGAATGATATGGGATATGATCAACCATTAGCCTACAACTCATTGGCTATAAATGGAATCAAGAACAGTATGAGAGACAATAGCATTTTCTTCTACTAAACCCATATATCAAAATGAAAGTTGAGTTGAGTGTCAGAGCTTAGTCCCAGGAAACCCTAGGACCATGTTTGCATGAACACCGGATGATCGAGCTAACCCATGCTGATCCATGAGATTATAGAGGTCCGGAAGGAATTTCTCGCATCACTGGCACCATCTATAGAGACAATGTTTTTTTTTCAGACCCTTATAATCTGTGGGAAAGTTCGGGATCTCCATGTCAAGATAATTGTTACTTGATGCAATCATGAAAGTTTACAGTAGGAACAAAACAAACTACAACAGAGCAGTGTACACATATACTAGCAAGGAAAGGACAATCGCAAAAACAAAAGCTATCCGTCTAATACCAATAAATGTAATCCCAATTCAACCACCAGTCACAAGGTACACCCTAACAAACTAAACTTTATGCATGCGGTAACATTGATAAATAAGCGATGGTGTGTTCACTGCCTTACATTTCAAGGACGTGGCTACAACAACATAGTTTTGGAAATTGGGGTTGTCATAAAAAACCAACGGTACAACACGTACAAAACATAGTACAACAATCAAAAGTTATTAGAGTAACAATTAGTCTCGAGCCTAAAAAAACTTAATGTATATATTAAACAATAGATCACAACAATAGAACGCTGTTCTTAAACTATTAGATTACATTGAAGAATATTACATCGTTTCAAATAGTAAGCCTGTTATAATAAATAGTATTAGAAACTAAGCTCAATGTGGCAAACTGGTTCACTTCATTGATAGTGCAACGACTGCCACTGCCTCATTAAGCATCTAACAAGCCAATTACTCAAGCATCACCTAGAGTGTATCTTCATTAATAAGGCACCCGACCTGAAAGTAGGAAAGCACGCAGATTAAGAACTCCTCACCCCATTGGCATACTTGACCCCATCCAAGCACAACCGAATGAAGCCCTGGAGCTAATCCAATCAGGTGTGTTCGTCAAATGTATAACCTAGCTTCCCATAGAGCCAAGATGTCAAGAGTCAAGGAAACTCCTCGCGCCGGTTCCCCTAATTCCCAGCAAAAGATTATCGGATAGATGGAGATTCACCATCATCCTTCATCCCTGCATTCATTGATCCTACCAAAACAGGACACAAGGCATCAATAACCAATAGACGACTCTTAGTAATATTAAATAAAAAAGAAGTTAAGCAACAAACTTACAGCTCGCATGAGCTTTCCTAGAAAATGCCAAAAGGGACATAATTCAAACCCGCGTTACAAGAATTAGAGGCAACTCCCCGCAATGAACCCATTTAGGATAGATTACCACCAAACCAATAAGGTCTTAGGCACAATACACAACCTCCCTCACTATCCCACACTACCCTTCTTATAGGAAATTTACAACTTATAGACATTCACAACAACTTCAATACATCACAAAACACATAGCGCATAGCCTCTAGAGCAACTACATTAGAACCTAAGTACACTTTAACCTCAAACAAGCTACAACTGAGGATATCCCCAATAGCGGCACCTTTATATAGGCAGAATACCTATATAGGAAAAACATACACCATTAATATAGTATCAGAAAAGTCAAGACTTTCAGTTTCTGAAATGGTTTAACTAAATAAGTAAGGAATATGTGTTCTTTAGTTTCATAAACTGTGTGGGAAGTGATAAAAGGAATTGAATCGCAAATTATTCTATTCCTTGTCTTCCAAAGAAACCAATTAATATGCAGGGGGAGGGGGGGGGGGAGACCATTGAAATTCCAGTATGAAAATAACCTATCCCACAATGTATCAAAGTGCATCATTGGTATATGAATTAGAGTATGAATCTGATCTCATGCACTTTGAGCATATGGACAAGAGTTAAAAGTATGCTCAATTGTATCTTCATGGTTACAGATGATGCATTTGGAGGGTAAGTGGAAACCAAAGTATACCAAAACATCATTAAAAGCCAAACATGCATTCAGTAACTTCCACATGAATATGAATTTTTAAAAAAATTTCTTTGATTCTAGATTTTAAAGTTGATGGATTACCTGGGATTCCATTGACCACTTGATATGCTTATGAAAAGCTTAAATTACATTTAAAGGTCCAGTTTCCATATGAGCCTATCTGTCCTGGCTTCATTTGTATGTTCATCCTGTAAAACTGTGATAATGTGAAGATCAAGTACAAGAGGTATTTGTGGCAAGTAAATATCTTTTTGCCAAATGAAATCAGAAACTGTAGTATCCAAAGGAATCTTTGAGAAATTTTGATCAATAATATCAATTTGCGGCCCATGATTTGTTCAATTAGAGTACTAAAAGGGACATTTACCCTGGCCCATGATCTGTCCAATCATTTTAATAATTTAGTTTACACTTTTATTTTCTACAAGTTAATAATAAACTTAAATTTATGGAATCAATATTAGTTCATATTTTTAGAGTGTTTATTAACTATTTTAATGATTTTGTTTAGACTCCATTTATAGTAAGATAATAGTTAGAACTTATAATTAGAAAATGTATAAAGTAGTTAAACTTATTATTAAAAAATGTACAAATTAGTTAGAATATTTAGAATGTTTATTAATTATTTTGAGAGAAAAGTGTGTTTTTAGCCCCGTGTTTTTTTCGAAAGTGCAGATATGACCTTGTAAAGTCTGAAAATGCAAATATAACTCCGGACCTCGTTGGCCAAAATGTCAAAAGCCAAATTGGCCAAAAATTCATGAAATAACTATAACACCCCTGAGTTATTAAAATCAAAAAATAAAATAAAAGGAAAAGACAAGAATAACCCTCCTCTCTTTTCTCTTTTCACCCAGTTTCCTCCACCCTTGATTCACCTTCCCCCTCCACTGATTCTCATCCCCTCCTCCGCCCTCTTTTAATTCTTCTCATCCGCCACTTCCGTTGGACCTCCGCCTCCATCGGTTTTCATTCCCTCATCCGCAATCTTTTCATTCTTATCCCCTGCCACTTTTTCCGAACATTTTCCCCCATCAATTTCTATTCCCTCCCATGCCCTCTTTTCATTCTTCTCCTCTGCCACTTCCACCAGACCTTTGCCTTGTCGATTATCCATCTCCATCTCGATTCTCCAGGTTTAACGGTGATGCTTGGTGATTTGCACCTAGAAGCATGTGTTAACAAATGCATTTGGCACACTTTATAGTATCTTTTGTATGGTTGATTTTCAGGTTTAGTTGGGTTTATATCACAAGGGGTTTAGATAGCCTTTGTTGATTTTCTTGTCTAAATCCTTTATTTTGTAGATTATTTAGATATAAAGAAGTCCATGTCCTTACGAGCATTTAGATCCTATTTGGTGTGTTTATTTGTAGATTGCTCGTAAGAAATTCAGAGTAGTTTATTAGAAGGCTATTCACAAGAATGGTAGTAGATTGTAGAAGGCCATTTGCAAGTATGGTAGAAGACTAAAGGCCACGAGCTAAAATGTTGTAGAAGATAGATGGGTAAAAGAAGCATGACAAACAAGTAGAGTAATTTAGATCTGAGAGCTGTATAGATTTCTAGGAACTAACCGAGAAGAACCAACATCTAAGAGTGGTTCCATTGGATTTGTCTTCTCGAGCTCTATAAAATTAAATACAAGAACTCCCAAATCAAATCAGTGATTCATCCGTAGCGGTGCAAACAAGTTGAAGGAAAAAACAAATTTTAGAAGAGTCGAACACTGGCACGACCTATGTAGCTTGCACGTCCTGTGCCAAGCTTTCATGACCCATGTAGCTTTCACAACTCGTGTCATTCTTGCATAACCCGTGTAGCTTGCACGACCCTTGCCATGCTTATGCTTGATTTGCACCTAAAACCATGCGTTAACACATGCATTTGGCACATTTTTTTATTATGTTTGGGTTGGTTGATTGCTAGTTTTAGTTAGGTTTACATTTCAAGGGGTTTGGATGACCATTTTTGGTTTTCTTATCTAAATCCCCAGTTGTTTAGACTTAATTGGATCTAATGGACACTCAGTCCTCACGAGCGCCTATATATTCTTTTGTGAGCTAATTAGTAGGTTGCTCGTGAGCACTTTGATGTAGTTTTGTAGAAGGCCACCCTGAAGGGTGGTATTAGATAGTAGAAGGCCATTCGCAAGGATTGTAGTAGACTATGAGTTAAAATGTGGTAGTAGATGAAATTAAGCTGAAAAAAGAAGGGAGTCGAAGTCCAATACTTGAAGACCTGAAACGACCGTGGGAATCAACATGGTCCATGCTAGCTAACACAATGGTGCCAGGTTTCTTTGTCATGTGCTTCATTATGCGTGCATTAACCGTTGCATTCGGTGTAGTAATTGGCTTGTATTAGATGTTGGATTGCTAATATTAATTTAGTTTATGTGACAAGGGGTTTAGACGGCCGTGTTTGGTTTTCTTGTCTGAATCCCACATTTTGTAGACTTAATTGGTACTAATGAATATCTTGTATCCACGAGTACCTAGATCTTTCTTTGTAATCAACCTTAGTAGGTCGCTCGTGGATACACTTTGTTACATTCTATGTGAAGGCCATTGGCAAGGGTGGTAGAAGATATTGAAGGCCGTTCGTACATACAATAAAAGAGATTAAAGGCCATTCATAATAGAATGGTAATATATGAAAACCACTAACATCAAATCATGGTAGTAGAAGGATGAAGCTAAAGATAGGCGACATTGGAGTTCAAAATTGGCAAGGAAGAAATAGAGAATCGTGGCCCGAGAGTTGTGCCAACTTCTGGGAATGATCAAAGATGAATTAGCCTTCAAGGTGGGTTCCAGTGGATTCATCTCCTAGAGAACCATAAAATTGACTACAAGAAATATCAAAATGGACTAACTGTTTATTCGTAGGAAAAAGAAAGAAGTTTAGCCGGCCGAAGCCCAAACAGGTTGGCGCATAGAACTCTTGGGTGACACCAACAACCCGCACCAGACGATGTGGTCCCACCAAAGGTCTTTGGCACGGACCGTGCCAAGGCCTGGCGCAAACCATGCCAAAATCGATGGGCCATGCTCACAAGTTCCAAGTTTCTCTAAAAATGGCTAAGTATGGGCACATACCACCTCTTTTTTGATGGCCCGTGCCATTTCAAATGCAAAATATAAAGATCGGCTGGTGGAATGTGAGTAGCCCGCACCAATTTTCTTAGCAAAATGAGGTTTTCGATGACAGTTGAAGCCAAACGTCATGTCACACGGATCGAAACTGCAAAAATGACCATTCTGACACCAGGCTATGCCAGTCGCCACTGACCGCACCAGCATGACCTACACCAAGTGCCATGGTCTGCGCCAAAGGAGATGATGCGGACCGGCCCAGATCACACGCCTCGCTCTAAGCAGATGCACAGATTGGGCTAGATCCCATGGCTCGTGCCAGTGTGGATCACATAGGCCATGCTAGATCTGGTGCCCCACTCTACCACGAACAAAGTATGCAGTGCAGATCGTGCCATCCGCGACAGTCCTCGCCAAGTGGCGGTTGAACTAGAATTTCACACTTTTTGGCCTATATTGGGCCTATTTTTAGGCCTAATCTTCTACTATTATGAATATAGCCTTAGTCTACCATGGTTAAGGAGATCTGAGACTTTAGAATCTACTCTTGTATTTTAGAGAACATCCTAGAGAGAGAAACATTCTCTCCTCTTTCTTTATTTCCTTTTTATTTTTCTTTCATCCTATGATGTGGAATTCAAATCTTTATTTGAATTCCATGTCTAGGGAGTAGTTTCATAGCTTGGGGATAGTTATATTCATTTGTTGATTTATGCTTTTGTGAGATTCTTAGTTCATCCATATTATTGTGCTTGTGATATTATTGTGACTTGTTCTTGAATGTTAGAATTGCATGAATAGTATACTCTATTAGCACACACTCTAATCTATATTCATGTTGGTGAAAATATTGATACCCCTCAGGGAAGAGAAACCTCGGATGTGTTATGGGTAGCAATGTACAGGTCTACGTGGGTGTGTGCACATAGGTCTTTTCTGAGTATTGCTCCGTTATGTTGCTCGCACACCAGTCTTAGCTAATTACGTAAAGTAGTCCGATGGGTTATGGGTAAAGAGAGACAAAAATATCAAGCTAGGGTTGTAAGAGGCCCTAGTGTTATAAATAAGGTGCTTACTTCCCTTTGCCTCGTTTATAGGCCTAGAGAGTAGAGCATCTGTGGTAGAATGGCCAGGATGTAATCTTACGGGGGAGAAATAGACCAAGAACAATGGTCGGGCCTTGCTGTAATCCCCTAATTATAGAGGTGCTGTCGATGAAAGGTTGCAAGTGCACCCGACGTGACAGGTACGGGGAAGTTTATGTCATCGACCACACCATGTGTTTTGAGCACCATATTAGGTTTGTCTAAATCTCACATGTGAATGAATCGAGGATCAGAGCATTAAATAAACCATGTTATGCAAGGATTTCTCACCTCCCGAGGCAAAAGTGACTATCCCATCTCCATTTCCAAATGCTTTGAGGGGAAGGCCAAAGGTGGTGACCAATGATGCAAGCATTCAAAGAGTCTAAAAAAATTGAGGTAACAGTACCTATCTTGGAGTTAATTGAAAATGTACCATCGAATGCTAAATTTCTTAAAGTTGCACGCACAAAAAAGAGACGTAGACTAACTAAGAAGGTGGGACATTTAAAAAATTAGGGAGTTTCCATTTTAAACCATAAAATTTGCCTATGAAATGAGACAACCCTAGAATGTTCTCTTTTCCTCCCTCGTTAGGTGGAAAACTTGTTGAAAATGCAATGATAGACTTAGGCGTATCCATAAATGTGATCTCATTTAGTCTCTACGAACGCCTAGATATAGGTGAGCTTAGGGAAACTAGAGTGATTGTCCAACTCACCGATCACTCCCAAGCTAGCCCTCGTGGGCTAGTAAAGGATGTTATGGTACAGGTTGGCAAGTTGGTTTTTCCGATGGACTTTTATATCCTAGACGTGACCCACAACGGAAGTGCACCCCCAATACTTTTGGGGAGACCTTTTCATAAAATGTCTAAGACTAAAATTGATGTCCACTTCAGAACCATAACTCTAGAAGATGATGTGGACAAAGTGGAGTTATCCAAGACCTGGCACGGTCAGTGCCAAATAACCCAGTCCGTTCCAAGGGAGCTTGGCACGAAAGCCCTTACGCCAAAGATTTGGCATAGATCGCTCCAGGGTATATGGTCCGTGCCAGGGGTCTTTAGCACGAAGGGGGGTCCATGCCAGGTACCTTCGGCGTGAAGGTATCTGCACCATTTCCCCAATTTTGCTATCAAATTGTTCTAAAAATGTAAATTTTTGAAAATTCTAAATTTTAATCTTAAAATGCATTTTAGGTTCATAAAATTTTAAATTCCCTATTTCCTTAGGATATTTGATGCAAATAGTACTTCAAATATACTTTGTGAATTAATTGATTTGTATTAGTTGATGTCCTCTAATTTTCAATTTTCAAAATTTCATTCTTATCCTAATCGTACCTCTCTCCCTTATCACCTATGATGAATTTTCTAGAACCTTGGTACATATCTTCACCTAAATGCGGCATTTGACACTTTAAATCTTTCCAAGAAACACTCACACACACACACACACACACACACACACACACACTTGGTGAACTTCAAAATTTGAAAATTTTCTCTCAAAAGTTAGCAAAAATTTTTTCTTCTTGTGTGGGTCTTGCAAATCTTACCTTCAAAATCTAGGTAATCTATTGAAATTTTTATTTCTTTTCTTTATTACCATTGTGGTGGTGTTATGTAAAGCATGATTCTTGAATGAGTGTATGTTGTTGAGATATTTGTTTGAGTTTGTATGCATGTTCTGGTATTGAACAAAGTTTGGGTGGTTTGATGTGCTATTATGCTTGGATGTTATATTTTTCATGTGTTTGGTGATTTAGGAGAAGATGAATCTCGATTGCATAATCTTATTGATGGGTTGGTGAGAACTTACATGAGATTGTCGTTTGATGAGAATGTTCTTGTTTAAATAGCCTTCATGCTTTGATTATCATGTTTTGAATGGTAAGGCTATTTAGGAGAATGTTGTCTTATTGAATGATGTTGTGGGCCATGCCTTGTCCATGATCACATTACCACTCTTTCCTTCATTTTTTAGGATGCCTCCAAAAAAGAATGTGTCGGAGAAAGGGAACTCCTCACGTTGTGAGAAGAGGAAGAAGCCGGCCAAGGGTGCAAATAATGAGCCGGTGACTCCCATTCTTCACAAACTCACGTTTGTGACTGAAGAGTTCATAGAATTGTCCAACATCTCCGGGACTATATCCCGGAGGTGGAGAAATTTGAGAGAGCCAAAGAGGAATATATTGGATATTTGCTTTGCATGCAAAGACACCTTGGCGGCTCTAGGATTATTCAGTTCTATTTCCTATCTATTGGAACGGGTAGGTCTAAAGGGGTTCTTAGAGAGACACTCTAAGACCTACATCAGGTGGACCCTAGAGTGCCTAGCTACTCTATGGTCGATTGTGGATGAGGATAGACACAAGGCGGTCAAGTCAAATCTTGATAACAAGGAGTATAAGATGACACACCAAGAGGTAGCCCACGCCTTTGGATGAAGGTATTACAAAGAGATCCCAAGGACACACAATTAAGGGATGCCTTTTTCTCTCAGGAACCTTTAGAGACAGCTAACATGGATTGATTGGAAGAATTTGTGCAAAAGAACTGCCTTGATTCACCCGGAAATTTGTTACATTCACCTGTTACTGGCAATGGGAGTTTTCTGCCATGGTGAGCTAACACAAGTCCAGGTTCAGATGTTCATTGCCTCTGGCCAATGACTCCTGAGGGTAATTTCTACCCAAACATGGTAGGGATATTTGTACAAGATTTTTTGGCGATGGGTGAGAGAAAGAGCAGGTAGATTCCTATGGTTGGCATGGTCGGGCTACTGGCACAATACTTAGGGCATCCGGTCACTCAACATGCATTGGCCAATTTAGGGAGATCGGGAACAAGGTACAACATTAAGAAGTTGGCAAATGCATTCATGGTGGCACCCACTACTTATGAGGACCATTTTGTGTGGATTTATGGTAGGGCAAGCACTTGTAGCTTCATGGTACTTCCTCAGCCAGAGCGCACCGTCATCACCCACAACACATGTTTGGATGACCTATTCCTTTTGCCCGATCTTCATTTTGAGAGTGAATCTATAGAGTTCCAGCCAACTCAGAGATAGATGTTGAGGAGGCCGAGGGTGATACTTTTTTTAGGGAAACTCCTAGAAGCTCTCACTTATCTACGAACATCAGTGACCAATTTCACTCCCTTGGGGAAAATCTTTTGAGCTCTACCCAAGTGTTGCAAGAGTTCGTCCAAGCGATAGGAGGTATGAGATCACAATTGGGGGAGCTTGGCACGAGGATGGATTCCATTGAGGCCGCGATTTAAGAAAATGTATACATTGAGAGGAGCCACACGAGGCATGAGGAGGAAGGCCCTTCTGGGCCGTGAGAGTGAGTGTCATTATTTCTCCCAACCTCACTTATGTTTACATGGTTATTGTTTCATTGGGGACAATGCATAGGTTAAAGTGTCGGGGAGGGAGTGGTGAGCACCTAGGGAGTCTTCATTTTTTTGGAATCCTTGGTGCATTTTGATGTTTTTCTTGGTAGTTTTTCTTGTTTTCTTTGATGACTTTGGTTTTTGATTGTTGTGGGCTTCTTTAGGATGTATACTTGGTGGTATGACATACTAGGTAGGGTTACTAGTTTGCAATGGGTTGGTTGTTTTAGGATATTGGTGGTGTAATTTTGTTTTGATCTTATCTTTTTGTGGTATGATTCCTCTTTGGGGGCAATTTTTTACTACTACAAAAAATTGAAAAATTTGAAAAAATGAAAAAAAATTAAAGAACCAGGAAAGGTTGGAAACCTAAAAGATCGACTTGGGTAACATTAGGAAAAACTTGGATAGGTCAAAAGACCTAGGTAATAGTGAAAGGCTAGACCCAGCTAGGCTTACGAGTCTAGGAAAAAAAAATGAGAGGCCATGTGGAAAAAAGGTGAGAATGTGAGTACCCATTGTGTGTTAAAATTAGAATGAAAAGACAAAATGACTCCTAGGCCAAATGAGAGAAATTAAGAGAAAACAAAAAACTAGTTTGATGATACATTTGCCTCCTTGGTTGTAACTAGGCCGAGAATCAAGATTTATCCCTGTGTTACAACCAAGTCGAAAAATCTTTGATTTCTTTAGTGGATTGGTTATGGGAGATGATACTTTGATTGCTTTTGGGGGTCATTTTTGGGAAAAAGTGAGCTAGCGTGACACTTATCTTATTTTCCTACCTTTTTCTACATTTTACATTGGGTGGTTAGATTACTTAGGTTCTTCGGGGAGTGTGAGAGTTATGAGATTCTAGCTCTTTTAGGGGAAACAGGGTAATCTAGGAATAAGTTGAATGCATCGGTTAACTTATGCATGCACGCTACATTTTGCTTAATTCTTTTTCTTGTCTTTATTTACTCAGGGACGAGTAAAGGGTTAAGTGTGGAGGGTCTGATGTGCTTCATTATGCATGCATTAACTGTTGCATTTGGCATAATAAGTGGTTTGTTTTATATGTGGGATTGCAAGAATTAGTTAAGTTTATATGACATGGGGTTTAGACGGCCATGTTTGGTTATCTTGTCTAAATCCCGCATTTCATAGACTTAATTGGTACTAATGGACATCTTGTATCCATGGGCACCTAGACCTTCCTTTGTGATCATCCTTATTAGGTCGCTCGTGGATACTTTTTGTTACATTCTATGTGAAGGCCGTTTGCAAGGGCGTTAAAAGATATTGAAGGCCATTTGCAAGGATGGTAGAAGAGATCAAAGGCTATTCACAATATAATGGTAGTAGATGAAGGCCATGAATATCAAGTCGTGGTAGTAGAAGGATGGAGCCAAAGATAGGCGTCATTGGAGTTCAAAATGGCCAAGGAAGAAATGGTGAATCGTGGTTTGAGAGTTGTGCAAACTTTTGGGAATTATCCAAGAAGAATCAGCCTTTCAGGTTGGTTGCATTGGATTCGTCTCCTCGATAACCATAAAATTGACTACAAGAACTCTCAAAAAGGACTAACAGTTCATCCATAGCAAAGGAAAGAAGTTCAGTCGGTCGAACAGGTTGGCACGGACAACTCATGGATGGCACCAACGGCCCGCACCAGACAATGTAGGCCTCGCCAAGAGTCTTTGGCACAGACTGTGCCAAGGCCTGGCTCAGACCGTGCCAAACTCGATGGGGCCATGCACACAAGTTCAAAGTTTTACTCAAAAAAGGCTAAGTATGGGCACAGACCATCCCGTTTTCAACACCCGCGCCATTTCAAGTACAAAATGTCAAGACCATCTAGCGGGATGTGAAGAATTGATCGGACCGTACCAAAATTTTGAGCTGAACGAGGTTTCTGATGATGATCCGCACTAAATTTCATGTCTCGCGGATAAGATGTGTAAAAATGACCAGTCTGACAATGGGCCGCGCCAGATGCTACGGGTCATACCAGTACGACCCGTGCCAAGCGTCATGGTCCACACTAAAGGAGATGGTACAGACTAGCCCAGATTACATGGCTCACACTAAGGAAATGCACAGACCATGCCAAATCCCACGGCCTGTGCCAGTGCGGATCACACAGGCTACGTTAGATCTTATGCCCCGTGCCAGCATAGACCGTGCCATCCACGACGTTCTACGTTAAGCGGCGGCTGAACTAGTGTTTCACACTTTTTTGCCTATATTTGGCCTAATTTTTGGTCCAACCCCCTACTACTATAAAAATAGCCTTAGTTTACTAAGGTTAAGGAGATCTGAGACATTAGAATCTACTCTAGTATTTTGGAGATCATCCTAGTGAGAGAAATATCCTCTCATCTCTTTCTTTTCTTTTTATTTATCTTTCATCCTATGATGTGGAATTCAAATCTTTATTTGAATTCTATGCCTAGGGATTAGTTTCCATGGCTTGGGGATAATTGTATTCATGTGTTGATTTATGCTTTTGTGAGATTCTTTGTTCATCCTGATTATTGTACTTTTGATATTATTGTGACTTGTTCTTGAATGTTATAATTTCATGAATAATACACTCTATTATCATAAACTCTAATATATATTCATGTTGGTGCAAATATATATGCCCTCCAGGGAAGAGAAACCTTAGATGTGGTAGCAGGGTACGGATCAGCGTGGGTGTGTGCACTGAGGTATTTTCTGGGTATAGCTCTATTATGTTTCCAGCACACTAGTATTAGCTGATTACATAAATTATTCTATGAGTTATGGGTAGAGATAGCGAAAAGTAGCAAGCAAGGTTGTAAGAGGCCATAGTGTTTTAGGATAAGGTGCCTACTTCCCTTTGCCTTGTTTATAGGCCTATGAAGTAGAGCATCCATGATTGAATGTCCGAGATGTAATCTTACGAGGAATAAATAGACCTAAAACAACGCTTGTACCTTGTTGTACTCCCCTAATTAGGAGGATGTGTCAATGGAAGGCTGGAAGCAAACTCGACATAACAGGTATGGGGAAGTGTATGCCATTCACCACACCACGTGTTATGAGCACTATATTAGGTTTTTCTAAATATCACATGTGAATTAATCGAGGGTCGAAGCATTAAATCATTCATATTATGCAATCATTCCCCAAGTGCTTAGCTTATATAGTTTAAGTGCTTTTTACTTTTCATGTTAGTAGATGTTAGTTGCAAAACCAACCCCTCCTGTTTACTATATTACTAATTCCCATCAACATGTATGGACTGACAACCTGGACATGGTTATGTGTGATTGACTTTTAGGCCCTATCATATTTGTGGACATACCCAAGGCTTACCACTAACTACCCTATTGATAGCATAATAGTGAGTTGGGTGCATGATGTGGTTGTTCTGGTAGCTTCTTCGTTGTTCACCTCTTTGAGTTCCTTCACTTGAAAAGGGAGTCCTGGAAGTGATTCTTGAAGAGTATTTCTGATGATCAAGTCAGTCTTCTCTTTAATAAATGGAATTTCTCAGAATAGTAACGCTTACCTCACCCTCTTGTCCGTTTGCTGTATTTATAGATTGACCTGAATGTGTTTCCTTATTTTGAGGAAAGTAGATCATGGGGTGTATCACGATCTCAACTTTCTCGGTTCGTGACTTTCATGGTCATTGTTCGTTTCTTCTTTATCGGTCCACAATCTCTATAGTGTGTGCTTAAGTTTATGATGAATTAGGCTTGAATAAGTTTGACTTTACCATTGGGCAAGGCCTGGAGGCCCTTAGCTTTGCCTATTGGGTTACATATACACCAGAAGCCACCCTAGCCACGAAGCTAATGCTACATGAAGCAATGATTGGGTTCGTAAGCTGCGCAACAAGATTATTATCTCGCTATGTAATTACGCGTTGTAATATGTTCTCTTGTGCTGTGATACGAACTGTTCCTGTGAAGTGTTGAATGCTTCTTAGTTGTATGCTACCTTTTCCTGGATTCACGTGTTCATTTGAATTTCAAAATTCAAATTATTTCTTATCCCTATGAAATTTATCTGTTATAATCTAACAACCAAGATTTTCTCTTTCATAATCCCTATCCTTCCATAATTTAGTGTGATCTTGTTTCACTTACCTCTCCCTATAATTACATTGAATTCAAAGCTTTTGAAAATTTCCCCAATTAAGAGTATTCCTTCCACTGCCATCTTGCGAATCCAAAAAGGTAACCTACTTTATGTCAGCTAGCCATGATTGCACATTATTCCCTTTTTTTCTTTTAGCTCTTCTGCTTCTATAGTTAATACCTTTTGTAGGTTCAGATCCATTCACTTCTTCCATCTCATATATTCTTCCTGATTTCCCCTTGCATTCCGTGTTACAACAGTAAGTTATTCTACGTCTCTTTTTTTAATTTTGTTTCTTCTTAAGCAATATTTGAAGCTTTCAATCTGTGGATCTGTTCTTCTTGTAGTGTAACTTTCTTTCCCTATTATTGAGGGGATTTCGTTCTTCTTTCTCTATCGTTCTGCTCTAGATTCCAGCTAAAATAGGGTTTTTGTGGTTTTTGTCCTTTAATTTCACCCCCACTCATCGTTATTTTAGGGATTTCGAACACACTGATGTCTGCCTCTAACAACCCTAGACTTCCTGCTCCAAATACCCAACAATCAGATGTTGATTCTGGGGAGGTTTCCGACCATCATGCCAGATATTCCATTATTAGTAGCCTTCTCACAGATTCTTACATTGAGGACTTGAAAAATACTTTCTCTTTTTTACGCTTGTATGAGCTTAAGGCACCTGAGCCTTCTGAGTGTGGTTGCACTCCTCCTCCTGGTTATTTCTAATGTTATTTTGATTACCTAAAGTTTGGGTTTTTGTTTTCTCTGCCCCAACATGTGTTGGATCTTCTTTATTACTATAAAGTCAGCTTGTGTCAATTGCATCCCAAAGCAGTCTCTATCTTTGTATTCTTTTATCATGTTTGCAAAGCAGCTGATGTTTACTTTTCTACTGATTTATTCTACAACCTTTTCCATCTTTTCAAAGTAAAAAATTCTTTTGATGAATGCACTTTGTACCCTGTGATCCCCAACATTGAGTTCGTTAGTGGGTTCCCGAATATTTGTGGGGTGTGGTATGAAACCTTCTTCTACATAAAAATTGATCCCAATAGTATTTCAACTTTTTTAGTTTGGAACTACGGCATTCCAAAAGCAAAGCTTCCTAAGGCTAGTGCTCTTCTAATTGCTGATTCCAAGGTTGTAGTATCGCTTAGCCATCATTCCATCGCACGTTGCCCTGCTAGTACCTTAAGAAAAGGTGTTGAACTCATTGATCACTTAGTTATTTTTGGTTTGATTGTCTTGACGATGTGCTTCTGCATTGCTTCGTATGTTCATTTTCCTATTTAACTGGCTCTATTTTTTTATCGCAGATATGGACTTGATACGATGCATCACTAAGAGGAAGTTTGTTTATGATGATAATGATGAAGAAGTAAAGACCTTGGCCAATGAGGGCGACAAAAAAACGGAGGCTATTCCTCATAAAGTGATTGCTGCTAACACAAGTACTCAACAGATCGCATCTAGCTATTGCACTAAATAAACTGCTGTGGATGGTAAGCAAAAGTCCAAGGGGAAGGGATAGCAGAGAAGGCGCAAAGATCGAACTTAATATACTTGTGCCAATTTAGGACATGCAAAGAAGAAGGGGTGCGTTGGCCAACTTCCTTCGCCTTCTTTCTTGTTGATTTGTGACCTGTTCATAGAGGGGACTATTCCTGCTACGCTCACCAAGCTATCCCTTTCAGAAACCATGGTTGTGGTATGTTCTTGTTATGTTGAAGCATTTATCATAATTTGAGTTATTTTTCTTGTTGTATAACCTTTCTTACTCTTGGTGTGCTTTGAATTTAAGGTTGGTGAGAGCTTGCAACTTGTCAGCGAACGAGTTGCTAGCTTTGGTAAAGGGGAAGAAACCATACTGGCGGAGCTGCATGCCTGTAAAGTTGAGTGCAGTGTTTTGAGTACAGCTGGTAAGGATGCCGATGAGCAAGCACGTGCTGCCGATGAGCGCGCTATGAGCGCTAAAAGAGAGATAGGAAAGATGCACTTTCAGTTGGAGGAGATGCATATGAATGGTCCTGCGTCACCTGGATACCCTCAGCTATTGATCAACCTAATCTTGAAGAATAATTCTTTTTATGCATTAGTCAAGGAAGTCCCAGCTAACACTCATGATGTTAGCTATTACGGGGTTTTGGTTAAGCTGAGGAAGCTGAATCCAACTGCGAAGCTTGATAAGTTTCCCAAGCTGGCTAAGTCAGAGAAGATTTTGGCAGAACAGACAAAGTTTCTTAATGATGGATTTGTAAAGAGCGTCTCCGATGATGGTCATCCTTGCGAACTGCTGTTCTATCTTGCTGGTATGCCAACTTTTCCATCTGCAGTTGATCTAAAGAAATGTACAGTTAATTACTGCGAGGAGCTTCTTTTCAAATCTTCTAACTGTAAGGATTGCCAATGTGGTCAAGATACCATAGCGAACGACGCTACACATCCTGGGGGAGGGTTGAACAACAACCCGCTCATTTTGTTAGTGTGGATGATATTGCTATCATGGCCCATACTTTGCTATCATCTCCTTCCAAAGTTAGTCCAGATCCATAGACTTGAGGCATATTCTATTTGTTTTATGTAATTTAATGACAATATTTTAGAGTATGTTTGTATGATTTTTGTATCATTGGCAACTGATTGGATCATTATGCCTGATATTTATGATTTGACCAATGTTTTTATATTTATTTATTTGTAGGCCATTGATATTTTGGTTGACAGAAATTTTTTGAAAGCGTTGAATATCTGGGTTGTTATGCTCATTATCCTCGTGGCAATGTTTTCTCGCCGTCTTCTGGATCCCGCCCTATGAATCTAACTGAAGCAACTAAGCGTATATCGAAAGAGTATTTCCAGCTAATTTCTTCTGACCGCTTGTCCCAAGTGGAATTTATTCCATTGCACATTGGGTGGAAAATTACGCTATCCTTGTCAACTTCCCCTTCTTCCTTTTCATGTCCTCGTAGTAATCTTATACCCGATGGTTATAATATTGCATCGCTTGGAAAAGATATTGTTCATGGTTTAGTTAACCTTGAATCAACTGCTGTGCACTTGTGTTCACTTAAGCTTCCTATTTGTGTACAAGAATGGGCATTAACCTTGGGCATTTGTATGAAGTATATGTTGTTAGGTGTTCATGATCTTTAAACAAAGTGGGGTAAGACTGTAAAGGAGACTCAGGATGCCATTTGTGATTTAAAAAGAATTTGAAATAAGCAGAATGATCTTATTTATCAGCAACAGTTGAACATGGCTAAGATGCTTTGTAAACAAGAGTAAACTAGAAACTATGCTGCAGATAAGACACGCGAAGTCTACCAAAAGAAAGCGATCATAGACAAGTAGTGTATTCGAATTGATGACTTGTATGATCGATTAAATAAAAAGTAGAAGGAATGCGATCACCTGTCAACTGTTGTCATTGGTTGGCAGACAAATTTTGATGAGCAGTTTGCTATTAACACACAGCTACAGAGTGATACTGACAAGCTTTGTGCTGAGTGTGACCGACTCGATTGATATGTCCATCAACTTGAGCAGGCTTGTGCTGAATATAAAGATAAACTCCAGGCTCTCCTATTATCTTCTCAAAGTTCTAATGGTCGTGGGGATCTTACCATGGAATTTGGTGGTCAAAGGATCAACTTGTCTGAGTCTGTTCGGATGCACATTTGATCCTTAGAATAGGAAGTAAGGGACCTGAAGGCCGAGATGAAAAGATATGAAAAAACTATCAACGTCATGAGTATGCAATTGGATCGCGAGAATTTTGGCCCCATTACTGACTTTAAGGCATACTATGCTAAACATCTTGGGCATATGGAGCGAAGAAGTTTTATACACCATCTCGCTTATTTGAATATGAAGTGGTGGTATGAGCATTTTGTTAGTGAAGAATAGGTCACCAGAGAGAATTGTGGTAGGGCTGAGCACTCTTATTGTGAATCTGAGCGTGGGCATTGCTGTGGTGAATCATCGTCTTCTGGATCTTCACGGGCTTCAAGGTGTAGATAGATATGCTAACTTGAAACACTTATCTTGTAATGTTTTCAA
Source organism: Rubia yunnanensis (assembly GCA_037428765.1). Classification (NCBI taxonomy): domain Eukaryota; kingdom Viridiplantae; phylum Streptophyta; class Magnoliopsida; order Gentianales; family Rubiaceae; genus Rubia; species Rubia yunnanensis. The sequence goes on from CM075066.1 coordinate 19,379,738, forward strand.
TAATTTTGCTAATGTCCTGGCAAAGCATGTACATATGTCTTCTCTAAGGAAACTTTCTTGTCAATGTTTTGTCACCTAAGTTGGTGGATTTAATAAACTACAAAAATGTAAACTCTATGGTTTGCTTTTATTTTTTTGTTTTGACTGGCTAGGTATCAAGCTGTCTGTGTAACTTTCTTGGCTACTATAGAAAAGTCTTTCGGATTGTGCAATTCCTGTTGGGTATGCTGTATTTATGAGCAAATTTGCTCTTGAGCAAGGTCTATAGCTTACGTTTGTTATAAATAAGTTAGAAAGATCTAAAGCTTGCAAAGTTTGGCAATTTTGTAAGATCTATAGCTTGCATTCATTTAATTTGCAAAGTTGCAAGATCCAAAACTTGCAAGCATCGATAGTTGTGCAAGATCCATAGCTTGCATTCATTTGATTTTGCAAGATCCAAAGCTAGTAGGTATCTATGATTGTGCAAGGTCTATAGCTTGTGTTTGTTTGACTAGAAAAGTTGCAAGATCCAAAGCTTGCAAGCATCGATAGTTGTTCAAGATATATAGCTTGCTGTTTGTTGGGTAGCATTCTTCAAGTAAAGTCTAAGAAACTTAATCTTAATATGTTATGAATAAATTGTTTTCTAACCAATGCAAGTAAAAAAATGAAGAATTTGATATTAATCAAGCAAAGTGGTTTTATATTAAATATGTATGACCGCAATTATATCACATTGGAACAATGGAATGAACAAAACCAAGGATAATGTCCTGGTATCTATACAAGTTGATGTTCATTGTCTTCTTCCTAGACATAAAACTTTCTTAAGTTGATCACATGCCACGTGTTTGGGACTGCGGTGCCATCCATACTTTCCAGTTCATAGCTGTTGGACTTGTGAGCTTTCGTGACTTTGTGGGGTCTTTCCCACTTCGGGCATAGCTTTCCCCATTCTTCTGCCAGGCTAGCTTCGTTCTTCCTCAACACTAGATCACCAATCTGAAATCGTGTTTCCTTCACCTTTTAATTGTTTGCTCTTTCCATTCTTTCTTGGTATCTGGCTTGTGTGATTGTTGCCAGATTTCAGTGTTCCTCCAATTCGTCCAGTTCAAGTTTCATCTCATCTGAGTTGTCCATCTCCTTGTTATTTCTTATCATATGGCTTGAGTTTCCAATTTCTACAGGTATGAATTCTTTGTAACCGTACACCAAACTGTATGGCATCTTCCCAATTGGCTCTCAGATAGTTGTTCTATATGACAATAGTGTGTTTAGTAACTTGTCTACCCATCCTGTTTGCCTTCCTTCCAGCCATTTCTGTATCTTTTCAACTATGGTCCTATTTGTCACTTCCACTTGGTTGTTAGCTTAAGGATGTGTCATTGAGGTAAACTTATAAAGACTCCCGAGCTTTGAACACCAATCGGTGAACACTCTACTTGTGAATTGTGTACCATTATCCATGATGATGGTATGTGGCACTCTGAAGCGACATACTATGTTTTTCCATTCAAATTTCCTAGTGGCTTTGCTGTGACATGTCCGAATGGCTTAGCTTCCACCCACTTCGTGAAGTTGTCATTGCTATAATCAAGATCTTGGTGTTGCTTTCTCCCCTTGGGAATGGTCCAACTAAGTCTATCCCCCACTTATCAAATAGACAAGCTCCATAGACTCCTATCAAATTTGATTGCAGCTTGTGCGACAACAAGGGATTGATTTGGCAACTCCTGCACTTGAGGACAAAGCTATGTGCATCGTTGAACATAGTTGGCAAGTAGTATCCTGCTCTTATTATCATTTTAGATATCATTCTAGCTCTCTGATTCACTCCACATAGGCCTCCGTGAAATTTTTTAAATATCTCAGTTTCTTTGTTTGTCCTACATATTTTATCCATGGAGACAAGAAGCCTTTCTTGTACAAGGTCCTATCTTTGTAGGCGTAATTAGTAGAACGTGACTCCAACCTTATAGCCTCTATCTTATCTTCTGGAAAAGTCCCTTTCATGAAGAAATCCATTAGCGGAGTAATCTAGCTTACTTCATCTCCTTGGATTGTTAACACAATCATTGAAATGGTGCTTCTGACTAGGATGACTTCCATGATGACGTCCCCTTGCTCACTAAGGGAATCAAATCCTGCTATTACTAGCTTGATTAATGTGTCTGCCTTTGTGTCTTCACTCAACAAGACGTTTTGTATGTCGAATTATGCAAGCTTGGATATGAGTTGTTGCACCTTATCTAAATACTTCATCAACTGGTCTTCTCGCACCTCATAATCACCTCACACTTGTTGGACTACAATTAGCGAATTGCTGGAAACTTAAACGCTTCTAACTTTCATTCTAATAGTGAGATCTAGTCCACAAATTTGAGCCTCATATTATGCTTCATTGTTAGTGATAAAAAAATTGAATTGTAATGAGTGTCTGTGCTTGCCCCCATTTGGGTCTACCAAAAGAAATCCTGCTTCGCAACCTTCATTGCTGGATGTGCCATCAACGAACAACTTCAAGGAAGCCTCCTCCCATTTTGTCTTGCCTTTGTCAATTTTCAAACTCCGGCATACACTTACCCTCTGTGTCTCTTTGCTTGTCATTTATGCAATGAAGTCTGCTAACACCTGAGCTTTGATTGATGTTCTAGGTTGAAATTGTATTTCAAAATGACTTAGTTCCAGGGCCCCCTATGCTAATATGCCCGAAGACTCTGGCTTAGTGAGGATGTTCTTGATTGGAAACCCTGTGTAAAAAACTATGCGATGACTAAGAAAATACATTCTCAATCTTCGTGCTGAATAGACCAAGGCTAAGGTTAATTTTTCAACTGGCATGTAAGCCCTCTCTGCTTTTTGCAGGATTATACTGATATAACAAACTGGAACCTATTTCTGTCCTTTTAGGAGAAACAACACCAAGTTGACAGTGTTTTGTGAGATCGCTAAATACAAGTACAGTGTCTCTCCAGAGGCGGTCAATTTCAACATTGGTAACACTTAAAGTTGGTCTTTTAACCCATCATATGCTCTCTGCCAGTCTTTGGTCTAGCTAAATTTTCTTACCTTTTTCACACTTCAAAAAGTGAAAAATGCTTCTCTATTGCCTTTGATACGAAGCAGCTAAGCGCTCCCAGTGATCCCATTAGGATTTGTACCTCTTTAACCATTCGCGGCTGGGGAAGATTTACTATAGATTGGATCTTGTCTGGGTTTTGTTCGATACCTTTTGAAGAAACCCTGTATACCAAAAACTTTCCAAAACCTACTCCAATTACACTTTTCTTGGGGTTGAGCTTCATCCCTATAGCCTTCAATGGGTCCAAAGTTTCTTTTAAGTTTCCAGCGAAGCTTCCTACCTTCTTACTCTTCATCACCATTTTGTCAACATAAGCTTCGATGTTTCTCCCTATTTGGCTTCGGAATGCTTGATCAATCACTCTTTGGTATGTTGCTCCAGGATTTTTGAGTCAATACAGCATCTTCACATAATAAAACATTTCAAATCTTGTTGTAAAGGATGTTTTCTCTACATCATCTGGGCTTCATCGGTATTTGGTGATATCCTTTCTATGCATCCAAGATGCCAAGACTTCGTATCCAGAAATTGCTTCCACCAGTTGATCGATCTTTGGCAATGGGAAGGAATCTTTTGGACATGCTTTGTTCAAATCTGTGAAATCAATGCACTTTCTCCAAGCAGCATCTCATTTCTTCACCATGAATATTTGCTATCCATTTTGGGTACATAACTTCTTTTATTATACCAGCTTGCAACAACGATGCAAATTCCTCCTTAATCACCTTTTGCCTATCGCCGGCAAAGAAATGCTATTTTTGTTTAACGGGTTTAACCAAGCTACTAATATTCAATGAATGAGTAGCGATATCTGGGCTCACTCCTCCCATGTTGTGTACGTCTCATGTGAACCTATCCCTATGGATTTGCAAAATTTGAATAACCTTCACCTTTTCTTTTCTTGAAAGGTGCTTTCTAACCTATACGAATTTGGAATTTTCTTCGCCATCTAGGCTTACCAACTCCATTTCTTCTCCTAAGTCGAATGATGTGTCTGATTGTTCCAGTAAGTTTACCTCCTAAAAATGGTGTTCACCAGCTTTGCCGTTTCTCCTATTTTTCCTGCTTTCGTCTTTATGACCAAACACTGCCTTGCCGTTTTGTGATTTACCCTAATGGTCGTGACTCCGGCTGGGGTTGGGAACTTTATTACCAGGTGATGAGGGGACCAAATTTCCTTAGCTCTGTTCATCCATGGTTTTCCAATAATGGCGTTAAATGTACTTGGGGCATCCATAACCATGAAATTGCACATGATGGTGCAATTTTTCTTGTTCTCTCTGATTGTGATCGGCAGCTGTATATTTCCTAGAGGTGTTTCTGCTCGCCCTATGAATCCAACCAGTGAAGATGTGGACTTTTTTAGGTCTTTTTTTGAGGCCCAACCCGTCGAAGCAATCCATGAATAGTATTTCAACTGCGCTACAGTAATCCATGAATACTCTGTGAACAGTTGTGCTCCCGATTTTTGCTATTATGACCATGGGATCGTTGTGCGGAAAAGCGTTAGGTACCGTATATTTTTTACTGAAAGTAATCACTTCATTTGGTCGAAACCTTTTATCAGCTGGTTCTTCTGGGGAGAATATCTTGATTTGGCCTTCGAAGCGTTGTTGGACAGTGAATCTGTGGATCCATGTATATAGAAGATAATTGTTTCCGGTGCTTTGCTATCCACGTTGTCATATTCTACAGCTGCAGTTATTTTTTATGTTTAGCCATTGTTGTCTTATATGCGTCCCCATACTGACTTGTTACTTCTTTCCTATATTGGCCCAAGTTGTCATTCCTTAGATTTTCTCCAATATGTCTTCTTAGGTCCATGCAATACTCAATGTCATGGACATGATCTTTGTGGAAGGCACAATAAAACTCCCTGGATATTTTTTCTGGTGGTTCAATCATTGGTGTTGGCTCTTGAAATAGATCCTTATTTTCTATCCATATCTCATTCCTTGTCTTTGTTAGAGGCGTATCTGGGAATGAAGAACCCTACAATACTTATTCTCCTCTTCTGAAAGTGATATTTCATTTCCTTTTTTTAGTCCTGTTCTTTTGTGAATCTTCCATTGTTCACTTCTTGCCTCGCTCTTTTTCTATTTTTTTGGTTTTTCACCTCCTCCGTTTGCACATGATGGTCAATCATCTTCTGTAGTTCCCTTGGGATTTCTGGCATGTTCTTCATCAGCTCTTTGTAAAATTCTTCGGATCTCATGCCCTCGGTAAAAGCACCCAATGATTATTGAAATGACAAGTCACAAACTTGTAGGCTCTCTGTGATGAATCGGTTATGTTACTCCATTGGGCTTTCATCGCTTTGCTCAGCTATGTTGTTGAGATCAACAATTGTTTGAGTGAATTTCTATTTCTAGTAGAAATGTCCCAAAAATAAATCTGACAGTCCTGCCCAAGACTTGATAATTCCGTTCGGAAGGTCTTCGTACCACGTGATTTCCATTCCTGATAGAATGATGGGAAACACCTTGCATACTAATTCTATGTTCTCATCCCAGAATCTCATGTTGTTTCTATATAAATGCAAGAACACTTTTTGGTCAGTGGTACCATCATGGGCTTTGACATGTCGAGAGAGCTTGAAAAATTTATGCATATTAAAATCTCGCAAATGCGGTGCAAGAGGAAACTAATCCACATTATCTTCGGTGACAATGTCTGATGTGTCCATTTTATATGCATAATTTAGTACTATTTAGGGTCACTTTTGTGCTCTTTTATTATCAAGACCTTGTGTTTTACCTTGAAATTCTCTTTGGAGGGGTAAGAGCAACTTTACGCTCTTTTACCTCTTCTAAGTGGATTTTGTGTGATAAGGGAAGAACACGGAGGCAATGAAGATCGGAGGCCATTGAAGACTACACTTTTGAAGACTTGCTTCGAAGACATGAAGACCGGAGGCCATTGAAGACCATTTTTGGAGCCGTTGAAGACTTGGAGATTGAGAAGAATGACTATGAAGATGACTGCATGCCACAAAAAGAAGAAAAAGACACAATGTAAAATTTTGGCACCCGCCGCGAGTCGCGATGGCCTCGTCGCGAGACCTTTGCGAGTTGCGACGAGCCATCGCGAGTCGTGACCGACGGGTGGCCAAAATTTCACCTTATCTTCTTTGTACTATAAATACCACTCTCTTTCCTCTCATTCACACCTTTCTTCTGCTGCGATTTCAGTACTGTTCCAAACCCTTTTTCTTCCATTTTCATCCTTGAATTCTCTTGTTTTTATGATTAGTTGTTTAGCATTGATTAGCATGAACTCTTGTAGCTAATCTATCTCTTGAGAGCAATTGACTAAGGCTTCCAAACCTATGTCTTAAGAACAATTTGTAGCTTATTTATTGCTCTTACTATTGTGCATTTATGGAGCATTGAATGTGTTTGTTGATATCATTAATGTTGTTGAAAGCTTGAGTATATGAAATACTTGTATGAATTGCTTGCTTGGGTTTGGGGGAAATGGGTTGGTTTCCCCCCTTTTCTTGTTAGGAATCTATGAGTATGATTTAGAGCTTTTGATTGTGTTAATGGATTGATGATTGCTAGGTGGATATGATAATGTTGAACTCTTTGTCATGTTTATCGTTTTTAGCAAATAAGAGAAGTCTATGAATGTCGATCGTTCTTGACCAATCTTGTGTAAATGCATAAATCGGTTAAATGCTTAGACGCGGTGTAGTGTTTGTAAGTGTTGCCGAGCTTGTTGATTCTTTGTGCTAAATGCCATCAATGAGATACCTTGAGTCGTGTTTCGACTAAGGGTGTCATTGGTGAGGTTTGACAAGAGATGTCTAATTCACTCTTGCAAACTACTATCTAAGAAGTATAGAAGTTTAACCTTCACAACAAGTAGTGAAAGTAGTAAATAAGTTGCATGTTCAATGATGGATAAGAGGTTTGGAAGTGGAAGTCAATTGTTATTTTCATCTTACCTTTAGTTGTATTGCATGATTAGCATCATTCTATTGCTTTGCTAGTTGTTGTACTTTAATTTGTTAACTTACGATCAAACCAACCCCCCTTGTTTACATGCTTTTATATGTATCTATGTATATATGTGCTTAGTATGTTTTCTCCTATATATGTTTAAAACACTTAAAAAGATCCCTCTTCTCGTGGATGACCCCGACTTGCCATTATCTACTTAATTTTAGATAGGAAGCATTTAGGGCTTAAAAGTATTAACTTTGAGAGGTACGGTGACGACCTCCCAAATTTTAGCGCTGCTGCCGGGGAAGAGGCGTTTATTTTTAAGTGTTTAGGCATATTATGTGTGATTATGTGCTATTTGTAAATATTTGTTAGTTTGGTTTTATATTGATTTCTTAGTTGATTTGCCATTTTTGCTTGGCTTGGAGACGTATTGTTCGAGTTCTTGGTGTATGGTTCGCACGCGATCCTCTTCACAAGAACCCTTACACTACGACCCCGAGTTGGAGTTGAATTTGAGATGGGCTAGGAGGCTTTCTTTGGAAACTGTGAATAACACCCCTCCTAGTGACCATTTTGCGGATACATCTTTATCAATGGAACATCGAATCGAGCACAAATATGAGCATCCAAGAGAGGAACCTCACTATCCTCCTCTCCACCAAAGAGAGATCCCCTTGGGGCAACCCTTGTTGAGAGACATCATGGCTCCTAACCTCGATAAAAAATCGATGTGTATCGAGTATCCCGTGGTTAGACCATATGGGCATTTTGAGCTAAAGACTGGGTTTATCAATATGCTACCCGCCTTCCATGGTAGGCAAGGGGAGAATGCTAACAAGCACCTCACCGAGTTTCACTTCTTGTGTGGTGGTACGGTCCCCCATGGAGTGGATGGAGATTTTTATAAATTGAAGGAATTCCCTTTCACACTGAGGGATGGTGCAAGAGATTGGCTCCACTACCTACCACCCAAGAGCATCAATAGTTGGCTTGATATGAAAACAAAGTTTCTAGCCAAGTACTTCCCGGCCTCGAGGTCCGCCGCCTTGAAGAAGGACATAAGCAACATCCTTCAGTGGTATGAAGAGTCTCTCTTCGACTATTGGGAGAGGTTCAAGAAGCTTCTTGCAAGTTGCCCCTACCATGGTTATTCGGAGGGAGATTTGGTGTATTACTTCTATAATGGCCTTCTTGATGAGGACCAAAGGTTGGTTAGAAGTTATTGTGGTGGCACCCTCAGCAACAAAACTTCCTCTGAGGCTATGCAATTGTATGAAGAGCTAGCGGAAGAGTTGAGAAACTTTAGCTCAAGGGCCGATTTGAGAAGGAGAAACCCGATGCCCGCGAGTGACTTTTCCAATAGTGGGAAGCTATAGGATCAAGTCTTGGCCCTCACATCCATGGTGAAAAATTTGATGACAAAGCCCGGAGGAAATGTGCCACATGTTAAATCATGTGAAGTTTGCTACTCGGCGCATCCTACGGACACTTGCCCCACTTTGCAAGAAGACTACGTCGAAGAGGTGAGTGCCATGGGGTATCACAGGAATCAAGGATACCAAGGCAACCAAGGGTATCAAGGTGGTCAAGGCTACCAAGGTCACCAAGGCTACCAAGGGTATCAAGGGTACCAAAACCGGCCATACAATTCGGGGAATCGTGATAACCTGAACCTCCGGTATGGAAACCCTCAAGGAAGCCAAAACTCTCAACCATACCAGCCTCCTAAAAAACAATATAGGCCACCTCAACAATAATTCCAAAGGCTCCAAGATAAACCCCGAGACCAAGGGAAGGGATCGGGGCTATCCAAGGATGAGGTGTTGCAAGCTATTCACTGGTTGGGCATGAGCGTGGAAAAGAGTGAGAAATTCCAAGATGAGGCCAAAGCAAGCATCAAGAACTTGGAAACCCAAGTGAGCCAAATAGCCCAAATGGTGAACCGGATGGAAGCCCGGGAAAAGGGTAAACTACCCTCCCAACCGGAAATCAATCCTAGGCAAAATGCAAGTGCTATCGCTTTGAGGAGTGATAGAGAGGTCGGTGCTTCACCGAATAATGAAATTTTTGAAGAGGAGCCCAAGAGAATTGAGGTGTTTGAAAAAGGAGTTGATAAGGAGGAAGTCCATGAGAAGAAGACCGGAGAGTTAGCCAACAAGGGCAAGGAAGAAGAAATCGGGTTGGAGACATTGCCACTAAGACCAAAGTCAACCTCCATCCTGGAACCCTCATCTCCTCCACACAAAAGAGCAAAGATGGTGGAGATCCATCCATATGTGCCAGAACCCCCGTTTCCGGAAGCCTTGAAAGACAAAAGGAGGAAGGAGGACAACAAGGACATCTACGAAGTTTTTCGTAGATGTGAGGTAAACATTCTACTCTTGAATGCCATTGAACAAATTCCTAGATATGCTAAATTTCTTAAGGAATTGTGTGTTGTGAATAGAAAACAAAGGGCCAAGAAAAAGTTGAAAAATGGAAAAAGTGAGCATGTTTCCGCCCTGTGTCAAAAAGAGCTACCTCCTAAATGTAGTGATCCCGGAATGTTCACGATCTCGTGCATAATAGGAAATTTGAATTTTGAAAAAGCTATGCTTGATTTAGGTGCATCAATGAATGTGATTCCTTACTCTCTGTATGAAAACCTCAACTTGGGTACATTGCACAAAACTGGGGTGGTAATCCAATTGGCCGATCGTTCTAGTGCATACCCTAAGGGTATTGTCGAGGATGTGTTGGTTAAGGTGGATTCCTTAGTTTTCCCTGCGGATTTTTATGTCCTTGATATGGAGCATGATAAACATGCCGCCCCGATTTTGTTGGGAAGGCTATATTTGAAAACATCTAGGACAATGATTGATGTGCATAAGGGTACCCTCACCATGGAGTTTGATGGAATAAAAGTAGAGTTTAACATAAATGACTCTATGAAGTATCCTAGTGAAGAACATGCTTGCCATGCCCTAGATGTTGTTGAAGAAGTTGTACAAGATGTTTTTGAACTAAGTGGTGAAGATTCTTTGTTAGTTTCTTTGCAATGTGATGTTAATGATGCCTACAATGTACACTCTATGAGCACTAACTTGAAGGAAAGCTTTATGGATTTTAACCTGCTTGAAGAAATGAGACGAGTGTCTCAAAACCTCCTCCTCTACTCTTAGAGGAACCTGAGGAACCAGAATTCCTCCCCTCACTTGTGAAAGCCCCGGTGCTTAACCTTAAACCTTTGCTAAATGACCTCAAGTATGCATTCCTTGGGGAAGGGGAGACACTTCCGGTTATCATTTCGAGCAAGCTCACCAAGGAGCAAGAAGAAAAGTTGATGGTGGTGTTGCGGGAGAACAAGGAAGCAATTGGATGGACTATTGCTGACTTCAAAGGCATAAGCCCATCCACTTGTATGCATAGAATCTTGTTGGAAGAAGATGCGAGACCCGTCCGACAACCCCAACTCCGTTTGAACCCACCTATGATGGATGTGGTGAAGGCGGAAATCCTCAAGTTGCTTCAAGCGGGCATGATCTATCCAATCTCGGATAGCAAGTGGGTGAGCCCAATTCAAGTGGTACCCAAGAAGAGCGGGATGACGGTAGTCGAAAATGAGAAGGGTGAAATGGTGCCCACCCGAATTCAAAACGGGTGGCGCGTTTGCATTGACTACCGGTGATTGAATGCAGAAACCCGAAAAGATCACTTCCCGTTGCCATTCATCGATCAAATGCTTGAGAGGTTAGTGAGCCACCCCTTCTATTGCTTTTTGGATGGGTACTCGGGGTATTTTCAAGTGGCTATCGCCCCGGAAGACCAAGAAAAGACCACCTTCACGTGGCCCTTTGGTACGTTTGCTTACCGACGCATGCCTTCCGGGTTATGTAACGCCCCCACAACTTTCCAAAGGTGTATGGTAAGCATTTTGTTCAGAATTTGTCAAAAATTTTGTCGAGGTGTTTATGGATAATTTCACCATTCATGGTAATTCCTTTGACAACTGTTTAGCAAATTTAGCGCAAGTTCTTAAACGTTGCATTGATACTAATCTTGTGATAAATTCTGAGAAATGTCATTTTATGGTAGAAAGAGGCATTGTCTTAGGCCATGTTGTCTCCTCTAAGGGTATTGAGGTTGACAAGGCAAAGATAGAAAAAATTCAAACTTTGCCTTATCCTACTAATGTGCGTGAAGTGCGCTCTTTTCTTGGCCATGCAGGATTCTATCGCCGGTTCATCAAGGACTTCTCAAAGATAACATCTCCTCTATGCAAATTGTTGTAAAAGGAAGTGGAATTCGTGATGGATGGGGGGTGTAAAGGGGCCTTCGATACATTGAAGGGAAGGTTAGTCTTGGCCCCTATCATACAACCCCCGGATTGGTCGTTTCCATTTGAGATTATGTGTGATGCTAGTGATTACGTCGTTGGAGCGGTTCTTGGTCAAAGGGTGGGAAGAGCGCCTCACGCTATCTACTATGCATCAGTGTCTCTCAATGAGGCCCAGAGAAACTATTCCACCACCGAGAAGGAGTTGCTCGCAGTGGTATTTTCTTTAGAAAAATTTCGATCTTACTTGCTTGGTACAAAAGTTATTATGTACACTGACCATGTAGCGCTTCGTCATCTGATGACGAAGAAAGATGCCAAGCCGAGATTGATTAGGTGGATCCTCCTTTTGAGCGAATTTAAGTTGGAGGTGCGGGACAAGAAGGGTGCGGAAAACCTTGTGGCCGATCACTTGAGCCGGTTGACTCTGGGCGAAGACATTGAGGTAAACTCCGCAATGAAGGAGCAACTACGGGAGGAATTCCCTGATGAACAATTGTTCACCATTAGGGATCTCCAACCGTGGTATGCAGACATTGTAAATTTTCTTGTTGCCGGTAAATTCCCTCCTCATTTTTCTAAGGCCCAAAAGGATAAATTAAAGAGTGATGCTAAGTATTATGTGTGGGATGATCCCATTTTTTGGAGACATTGTGTGGATCAAATTGTTGGGAGATGTGTCCCAGATAGTGAAATACACTCAATTCTTAAATTTTGTCATTCTCATGCATGTGGCAGTCATTTTGGAGCAAAGAAGACCGCTAGGAAAGTTTTAGAGAGTGGGTTTTATTGGCCTACGTTGAATAAGCATGCATACACCTTTTGCAAATCTTGTGATGAATGCCAGAGAGCAGGTAATATCTCCACTAGGAATGAAATGCCCTAAAGACCTATTTTGTATTGTGAAATCTTTGATGTTTGGGGTATTGACTTTATGGGGTCGTTCCCTAGCTCTTATGGCTTTACGTACATTCTTCTTGCTGTTGATTATGTGTCGAAGTGGGTTGAAGAAAAACCCACTAGGACTGAGGATTCTAAAGTGGTTGCAGAATTATTGAAAGATAACATCTTTTCTAGGTTTGGGGTACCTCGAGCCTTGATTAGTGACTGTGGCACCCATTTTTGCAATCGGACCATAGCGGCACTCTTGAAGTTCCTCATGGGACTAAATAACTCATTTGAGAAGTATGGCGTCACTCACAAGACATCCACCGCCTATCACCCATAAACCAACGGGCAAGCCAAAGTTTCCAATTGGGAAATCAAGTCCATCATTTAAAAAACGGTTAACCCTAACCGAAAGGATTGGAGTTCTCGGTTGAATGATGCCTTGTGGGCTTATGGGATGGTTTACAAGACACCAATCGGTATGTCCCCATACCAGTTAGTGTTTGGTAAGCCCTATCATCTACCGGTGGAAATTCAGCACAAGGCTTACTGGGCGGTCAAAGAGTTTAATCTTGATGTAGATGAAGTCGACTTGCATAGGAAGTTACAATTGGATGAACTGGATGAGATCCGAAGGGAGTCATATGAGAATGCCGAAATCTATAAAGAAAAGACAAAAGCGTGGCATGACAAGATGATCATCAGGAAGGACTTTGACGTTGGTCAAAAGGTCCTCCTATTTCAATCTCGCCTTCGCCTATTCCCAGGTAAGTTAAGGTCCCGATGGATCGGTCCTTTCGAAGTGATTAAGGTATTCCCGCATGGCGTGGTGGAGATTCTAGATCGAGCTAAGTCTAATACCTTTAAGTTTAATGGACAACGTTTGAAACCTTACCACGAGACTTTTGTACCGAAAAAAGGAGAGGACGTTGATCTCCTCGATCCAGTTTGTGAGTAAGCTCCAAGGAGGGAAGTGAGTTGTGCCGACGACGTTAAATAAACTTGGTTTTGATCATCCGGATCGTCATTCATGACTTTCTGTTGATGTTGTTTAATTTTGAGCTTTTATCCTTAAGCTTTATTGTTTTGCTTTATGCTCTTCACAGGTTGTTTTTTCCATTATTTTGTAGCAATTTTGAAGCCAAGGCATTGGACTTTGGAAGGGGGAAATGCCCAGATTCGAGAAGGAAGGACTTGGACAAGAGAAGGAAGCAGAAAATTTTTCTAAGTACCAGGTAAATGGCCCGTTACGAGCCGTGACCGACGGGCTCAGAAATTTTTTGTCAAAAATCAGCCCTCGGATCCAACTTTCTGCGAGTCGCGATGACATTGCGAGGCCTCGTCGTGAGTCCCGACGGGCTCAGAATTTTTGAACAAAAAATCAGCCCTCTAATCCCACTTTCCGCGAGTCGGATGACCTCACGACGCTTCATCGCGAGTTGCGACAAACACATCACGAGTCGCGATGACTCAGGGGACACGTTGCAAGTCACGACGGTCGTGCAAATCAGATTTAAATAGCAGGCCAAATCTATTTTTCTTCCCAAATCTTTTAAACTTTCTTTCATCTTCCCGTCTGCCCTTCCCTCTACCCTTGCCACCGTCACCCTCGCCGCCGCCGCGCCCACCGTGCTGCTCACTGCCGCCGCCAATACCCACTTCATTCCTTCCCAATCTCCACCCACAAAATTGCCCTTTCCATTTTGAAGAACACAAACCCTAGCATTTGGGGGTTTTGTAGCTTTGGGCAATTCGAATTCGAATTGATAGTGGGCTTCCATTTTTCTTCGTCCTAAGTGTCTTAGTGGTACACTTCTTCACTCTATTGAGCCTTGATTGTGATTATGAATGTATATTCTACTTTTGGATATTGTGTAGATTGTGTGCTATGCCTTAGGAAATTAAATCATTGGATCTTGGTTGATTGTGATGAATATGGTGTGCTTGCAGTTTTATTTGATGGGTTTTGTGTGCATATTTTGTAATTGCAGTGTAGACTATATATTTTCTAGTGTGGTGTAGACTGTATATTTTCTAGGGCGATTTTGACTGTATATTTTCTGGTGCGGTGTAGACTGTATATTTTCTAGGGCAGTTTTGACTGTATTATGCCTACTTGGTTTTGGAATGTGTGTATTCGTGTTACTTTAGCTGATAGTAGATGGTGACTTATACTAAATTTGAGGCATGTTAGCCCTTGATTAAACATAGTTGTTATTGGGATACAGTATTATTATGTTTTGCAATATTATATTGTTTAGAGTAGTTTGGCCATGGACGTAGATGTTGACATTGTGAATGTACTAATGATGGCTAAACTAGTTGAGCATAAATGTGAGTTTTAAATATAGCATATTCATTTCAACTATGTGAGAACTTCATGGATTTGATAATATGGGCTTGTTGGACATAATGTAGATTGTATATGCAATTGCGAGTAAGACTTGAACTAGTTGAGTTGATTTTAATTTGGCCTGTGATGATGAACTAGTTTAAGATTGGTTATAGATTTGCCATATTGCATATACATATATTCCTTTACGTTTAACTTGTTTGCTGTGATTGATAGATATGGCCCTCAAGAAGAGATTTAGGGCTCCCCCACGAGACGAGCGCATCGCCGGTCCACCTCCACCTCCTTCCCCAGCTCCGGAATCGGGCCCTATACCTTTCCCTACAGATAGGTACATGGGTTTGACCCAGATCACTGGGTCCTATGCGGAGAGATGGGAGGCCCTAGAGAAGTGCCAGCTTAAAGAGACCAGTTTTGTGGATGTTCCTACATTGGATATCCTCGGCCTCACGCAGCCTGTGAGATGGCTCCTCGCCCTCTTACCGGAGGTACACGTTGGAGTTCTTATCCACAGTCCGTATGAGCAGCATGAGGGGTGATCAACCCTGTGAGAGGTACATTGCCTTTCACCTAGATGACCTATCTTGGCAACTGACCATCTCACAGATTGAGGAGGCCTTTGGTTTTAACACCGCCGAGATACGAAACAGACTGGACCCACAGGCCCAAGAGCGGTCAATTGAGGATGACATGCAGTTTTGAAATGCCATCAATATGAGGCCGAAAAACTCCCATGAAAAGAGTAGCGCCATCATCCACCCTGCACTCTGCTATGTGCACCGACTCTTGGCTGGCACAGTCCTTTGCTCCGCGGAGCCAACGAATGTGCTAGACAATGACATTCACTTCCTATGGCACTTGACGAGTGAGGGACCAGGATATGGGCTGTGGGCAGAGCTGTGGATGAAGAGGATTGTGGAAGTGGCATGAAAGGCCAAGGGGAAGATCATGGTCGGAGGGATGATAGGCCTTCTAGCAGAGTACTTGGGATTAGTCCCTCCGGCCAACTTTTCACGTTTAGGGAGGCAGATGTCTTATCTGATCACCATTGAGCGGCTAGTTCAATTTGAGATGCTCAGTGTCACACGGACCACGTGGCTTTTTCATTGGTTATACGGTGCGAGGAAGGTCAAATTCATAGCACTTCCTCAGCAGAGCAAGACGAAGCTGGAGTTCGACACACCGCTGGGAGATTTGGCGATCTCCCCAGATTCCTCATGTACAGTTGAGTTCCAGCGCGAGCTCTGGGACCTCGCGCCAGCCCCTGTCCAATGCGACGATAGCACCCTACCTTCCTCGGAGCAGCAGCAGCAGCACTACTCTACATAGCCTCCACCACAGACGGATCCCATGCAGGAGGATGATGCTCCACCTCACTACTCCTAGCCTCCGCTGGAATTCTATGAGCGGATGATGTAGACCATGCACGATGGTTTCCACCGGCAGGACAGCATGATTCTGGAGCACAATGTTTTTGTCTCCCAGGCTTTGATTGATAAGGATGAGGAGATTGACCACTTGTCAGCTCGCATCCATGAGTTGCAGTCCCAGTCGAGCGGTGCATCAGGCCCCGATCCGAGAGCGAGGAGGTAGAGGAGCACAGAGTGGCTAGCACAGTACCGGCATCGCTACTTCGGCAGTGACCCATCCTCATCACAGCATTGATTGTGTGAGCACCACATTTTTACCCTTTTCATACTTTGCTTTGTACCGTTCTTCCCTAGTCTACATTGAGGGCAATGTAGTGTTCTAAGTATGGGGAGGGTATCTACTATTGTTAGGTGATTAGGGTTGGAGACACTTTTGCACAACTCTTTTGATTTATTTTGGATATTTTTCTCCCTTTTGTTTTGGGATGTTTTACTTTTGATGTACTTGGATAATGTTGGTTTTGATAATTTTCTTAACCTTCACATTTGGAAAGCAATTTGCTACTTTTTGGATTGGCGAGACGTGAAAAATAATTGAAAAAAAAAGAAAAAAAGAATCCCGCTAAGTTGAAAACCCGAGAGGGCAATTTAGGCAACATTGGGGGCCCGGATAGGTCGAAAACCCGAAAGGGTGGCCTAGGCAAAAATGAAAGGCTAAATGTGCGGAAAAAGGTGAGATGTGAGCCAGAGAAACATGACGTGTGGCTAGGATGAAAACCCGAAAGGGCTCATAGGCAAAATGAGAGAAAGCGAGAGAATTTGAAAAAAAACATTAAGTGTTTACTCATTTGCCGGCGATAGAGTCATAAGGTTGACCACACGGATGGATCAGGTAGCTTCACATCTTGAGGACCTTTTGGGAATGGAAAATTTAGCGGGAAAAGACGGAGTAAGTTATGAAATTCTTGATCATTAATATGCTTCGTTTCTAGGTTGATGTATTGATGTAAAGTGGAGCATGTGTTTTGAACTTTGTACATACGTTTGACTTCATCTTTTATCATTGGATTTAGGATTATCAGTTCGGGATTTGAGATGTCCTAGAGAAATTAATGAATTGATAGGATGATATTGTTTGGGTAGATTTAGGAATAGAGGTTGTGGGAAACTTCTCATTTGACTTTAACATTGGGATGTGTGATATTGAGAGTTTTATGAGGTATTGATTTGGGGGATTAGTAGTTATGATGTGGATATATCATTTCCTTTGTATGCTTGGATCTTAACTTACTCGAGGGCGAGTAAGGTTCAAGTGTGGGGAGGCTTGATGTGTCCATTTTATATGCTTAATTTAGTACTATTTAGGGTCACTTTTGTGCTCTTTTATTATCATGAGCTTGTGTTTTACCTTGAAATTCTCTTAGGAGGGGTAAGAGCAACTTTACGCTCTTTTACCTCTTCTAAGTGGACTTTGTGTGACAAGGAAAGAACTCAGAGGCAATGAAGACCGAAGGCCATTGAAGACTACACTTTCGAAGACTTTTGAAGACTTGCTTCGAAAACATGAAGACCAGAGGCCATTGAAGACCATTTTTGAGCCATTGAAGACTTGGAGATTGAGAGGAATGACTATGAAGATGAATGCATGCCACAAGAAGAAGAAAAGGACACAATGCAAAATTCTGGCACCCGTCGCGAGTCGCGACCGACGGGTGGCCAGAATTTCACCTTATCTTCTTTGTACTATAAATACCACTCTCTGTCCTCTCATTCACACCTTTCTTCTGCTGTAATTTCAGTATTGTTCCATACCCTTTTTCTTCCATTTTTATCCTTGAATTCTCTTGTTTTTATGATTAGTTTTTTGTATTGATTAGCATGAACTCTTGTAGCTAATATATATCTTGGGAGCAATTGACTAAGGCTTCCAAACCCATGTCTTAAGAACAATTTGTAGCTTATTTATTGCTCTTACTATTGTTCATTTATGGAGCATTGAATGTGTTTGTTGATATCATTAATGTTGTTGAAAGCTTGGGTATATAAAATACTTGTATGAATTGCTTGCTAGGGTTTGGGGGAAGTGGGTTGATTTCCTCCCTTTTCTTGTTAGGAATATATGAGTATGATTTAGAGCTTTTGATTGTGTTGATGGATTGATGATTGCTAGGGGGATATGATAATGTTGAACTCTTTGTCATGTTTGTCGTTTGTAGAAACCGAGAGAAGTCTATGAATGTCGATCGTTCTTGACCAATCTTGTGTAAATGCATAAATCGGTTAAATGCTTAGATGCGGTGTAGTGTTTATAAGTGTTGCCAAGCTTGTTGATTCTTCGTGCTAAATGCCATCAATGGGATACCTTGAGTCGTGTTTCGACTACGGGAGTCATTGGTGAGGTTTGACAAGAGATGTCGAATTCACTCTTGCGAACTATTATCTAAGAAGGATAGAAGTTTAACCTTCACAACAAGTAGTGAAAGTAGTAAATAAGTTGCATGTTCAATGATGGATAAGAGGTTTGGAAGTGGAAGTCAATTGCACCCAAGGTTCCATAAATTGTTATTTTCATCTTACCTTTAGTTGTATTGCATGATTAGCATCGTTCTATTGCTTTGGTAGTTGTTGTACTTTAATTTGTTAACTTAGGATTAGACCAACCAAAACCCCCCCTTGTTTACATTCTTTTATATGTATCTATGTATGTATGTGCTTAGTATGTTTTCTCCTATATATGTTTAAAACACTTAAAAAGATCCCTCTTCTCGTGGAAGACCCCAACTTGCCATTATCTACTTAATTGTAGATAGGAAGCATTTAGGGCTTAAACGTATTAACTTTGAGAGGTACGACGAAGACCTCCCAATGTCCTGTAGTTCTTATTCATAGTGAAGATGTTCACGTTCTTGATTTACCCTTTTCTCTGGCTTTGGGGGTGTTTGACTCAGAGTCTTAAAAAATGATTATACGGGTCTTCCCTGTTCGCTTCCAAGAACGTCGTGAACGCTCATTTTTCCTTGTCACAATTATTATTTGGAGATTCCGCTTCCTCTTCTTCCTCTTATGTTTTCTCTTTACTAGGCTCTTTTTCCTTACTTGGGGTATAATGTTGCTGATGGTGCGTTCCCCCATTACGTCTAAGCATTTGCTCTTGTGACTGATGATTGTGACTTTTTTAACTCCTGGTGAACACCATTGTTTACCTGAGCAACCTAAAAATGAAAAGAAAAAACTTGTTGTCCCCACAGACAATGCCAAAATGATGTGGTTTTTCTACTAGCTTCTTCGTTGTTCACCATTTTGAGCTCCTTCACGTGCAAAGGCAGTCTCGGAAGTGATTCCGGGAGAGTACCTCCGACGATCAAGTTAGTCTTCTCTTTAATAAATGTAATTTCTCATAATAGTAATGCGTACCTTAGCCTCTTGTTAGTTTGTTGTATTTATAGACTGACCTGAACATGTTACCTTGTTTTTAGGAAAGTAGATCATGGGGTGTATCACGATCTCAACTTTCTCAGTTCGTGTATTTCATGGTCGTTGTTCATTCCTCCTTTATAGGTCCACATTCTTTGTAGTGTGTGCTTAAGTTTTTGCTGACTTGGGCTTGAACAAGTTTAACTTCGCCATTGGGCTGGGCCTGGCGGCCCTTAGCTTCACCTGCTGGGTCACATATACACTAGTGCAGAACTATAAATTTTATCCTTGACCTTTGACCTCAGTCTAAGCTTTTGCTTGGGTTAATTAACTACAATTAATGACTCCGAGTGGAGGTGGGTCACTTTGACATGGGCCGCTTGGAATGGCACAACTCGTGCCATCCAAGAACATCTTGTATGGTTATGTATAGTCATAGGTTTTCCATTTAACATGGCGCGTGTCGCTTAAAGGTGAACACTCGAAGACCAGCCAACTTGGTGTGAAGATTGACATGTCTGGGCCACCATTTTGCAGAGAACTTGACTCCAGCTGATGGCCCATGAGGATATACCTGGCTTGCACTGTTCAGAAGAGGAAATCATGCATCCAGCCGATAGCCCATGATGATTTACACAGCCTGTGTTGTTCACATGCTCGAAAAGGGGTTCCCTAGCCGGCGGCCCATGACGAATGGCAAAACCACATTCTCAGAATAACCGAGACAAGTGCCTAGCTGGTGGCCCGTGTCGAACAACACAGGTCGTGTGCTATAGTATGGCCTGTGCCAATGAGGGATGCTAGGGTTTCTAGCATCTTTTTAGGTCTTTTTCAAGGCACAATTCCCTACTATTATATATAGGAGCCTATTTCTACTGGTTTTAGTTTTCATTCTCCTAGTTTTCTTAAGAATAGGTAGAGAGATAATGAGGCTAACCCTTCTCTCTAATGTCTTTATCCTTGTTTTTTCCTAAGGGTGTTAAATTAAAGAATAACTAGGTTCAATGCTTAGGGAGTAGTGATTTAGCTTAGGGACCTATATTTGTATTTATGACTTGATAGTTATTTTTTGAGATTCTAAGATCTCTCTATCCTTATATGCTTATGAATATTATGTTGACTTGAGCTTTACATTCTCATTAATTGCATGATTATTACACCATGTTGGGATACACCTTAGTCTACTTTCATGTTGGTACATTTATTGATATCTCTCGGGGAGTGAAACCTAGATGTAATAGTGGAGCGATAGTCTACGACCGTATGAGTGTATGCATGTGGGTCGCCAAGTCAATGTTCTGATAACCATACATTAGTCTTAGCTAGACTGTGTGCCTGAAGGGTTACAAATAGAGATAATGTAGTAGAAAACTAGGGTTAGCGTATTTCACAACCTTAGAGTAACCGATAAGGTGCCTATCCCTATTTCTCTATAGGGCTAGGGATAATCATTCATAGTGGAGTGTCTGGGATATAATCGTGCGGGGGGAGAATCAGATTTGCACAGTAGGAAGGGTCATTGTTGTACTCTCCAAATTGCGGGTGGGCCAATGGAAGAATACAATAGCACCCTTATGTGATAGATAGGGGGGAATTGTTGACCATCGACCATACTATGTGGCATAAGCATTAGGATAGGTTTGCATGTCTTGAATGTGATTGAATATAGGATCGAAATATACTACCAGTCATGTTACGCTAATATTTCCCAAGTGCTAGTGATATATAGTTTTACTCTCTTGTTCTTGCATGCTTGTAGATGTTAGATAAACCACCCCCCCTCAAAAAAATATATTTTGCAACATTAGCTATTCTTGACAAGTGATCGGATTGACAAACCGATTGTGGCTGTGTGTAGTTAACTTTTAGATTCATAGTATCTTGGTGGATGACCCCTGACCCACCTCCCCTCGGGGTCGTTAAGTTGTAATTAACCCAAACAGAGGACGTTCAATCAAAGATAAAATTTATATTTTGTTCCCAAACTCACTACTAAGCTACCTAGGGGGTAGTTAGTGGTAAGACCGGGTTTGTCCACAGAGATGCTAGGGTCCAATAGCCAACTACACACAACCACGTACGTGTTGTCAATTCGTTTGTATGCCAGGAATATTTGGTTATTGAAAAATGATGGTTATTGGGGGATTTTCAACTAACAACTACAAACATAATAATTAACACAAGAGAAAATTATATATGAAAGCACTTGGGAAATATTTGCGTAACATAATTGAGTAAATGTTTCGATCCTCGATTCTATCACATACAAGATATCAAAGCCTATTCTAGTGTTCATAACACGTGGTGTGGTTGATGGTCAACACTTCTCCATACCCATCATGTAGGTTTCTCTAGCAATCTTCGATCGGCATTGCCTTCGTAATTAGCGGAGTGGAACAACAGCCCTGTCATTGTGCATATCTGTTTCTCCCTCGTACGATTACGTCTCGGGCACTACACCACAATTGCTCTATCCCTAGGACTAAAAACGCAAAGGGGAATAGGAACCTTATCGGTAGCACCAGGGTTGCTAAACCCTTTTTTGCTACTAAATGCTATCTCCACCTGTAACCCTTTAGACCAACTCGCCAGTGATAGCGGGCAGTCGTCGCACCCCTATTCAAAGATAATTTATAAGCCCTTTTTGCTTACTTTCTACAACTAGGTAGATAGCGGCAAGTCGGGGTCGTCCACGAAGAAGAGGGATCTTCCTAAGCGTTTAGGCACAAAAGGTTGATATTAGGCTAGGAGTAGACATATATACATACATATAAAAACATGTAAATGGGAGGGGGGTTTGGTTGGTTGGTTTTCCTAAGTTACGAAAGTAAAAAGACAAGATAACTAGCAAAGTCAAGTGACTATGCTAATCATCAAACAAAACTAAGAAAAAGGGGTTTTAAAACTACAAAGATAAAAAGCCTTTGGGGCAAGGGATATCCACTTCCAAATCTAATGTAGGTCATTGAACCATTCACTCATTCTATCATATAGCATTACATGACTCAACATCAACATACCCATCTAACAAGAATCACAACACATTATGCACAAGAAGTTCTAAGTTCATGCTCATAGATTTTCATGCAAAGGAGCTACGGAATTCGTCACGTTCCTAACACCTAACCAATTCAATCATACAAGCACTCCCTATGCTCAAACAACTCATGGCACAAATGAAGTGAAACACACCATCAAGAATACATAAATGCTAAATAACAAATGCTTCAAGGATGAATTAAAATCATCTATTCAATACTTCAACTACTTGTTGTGAAGATAAATCTTCCATCCTTCTTAGTTCGTAGTTTGCAAGAGTGAATTCGACATCTCTTGCCAAACCTCACCAATGACTCCCCTATTGCTAGGAGTATCCCATTGATGGCATTTAATCACGAAGAACCAACAAGCTTGGAAATACTTATGACCACTACACCGTGACTAAGCATTTAACCAATTCATGCAATTACAAGAGATTGGATGAACGTGCAACGCACATTCATCCAAGAGCATATAACTCTCTCGTTTGCTACACAAACGAACATGACGAAGAGTTCAACATCAATCACATTCATCTAGCACATTATCAATCCATCAACACAATCAAAAGCTCTAAATCATACTCATACATTCCTAACAAGAAAACGGGGAAATCAACCCAAATCCCCCAAACCATAGCTAGCAATTCATACAAGTATTTCATATGCTCAAGCTTTCAACAACATTAATGAAATCAACAATTAACATTCAAAGCATAATAAATGCACAATAGCAAAAACACCAAATAGATAGATAAAATGATTCTTACTACATAGAAGTGGAAGCTTCAATCCTTTGCTCCCAAGATAAAAACTACCCTAGATAAACAAAACCCATAACATAGAACAACAATCTACAAAGAAAGAAGAAGAAATGGAAGAAAATGGTGAAAAGTAGGGTTTTGGAGCCCCAAAGGCGGGCTTGGAAGCTGTGGAGAAGAAGGGGTGAAGAGGTATTTATAGGGGAAGAAAAAGGGGAGAAAAACGCTGCAGCAGGGCTGAATTCACGCTGTCGTCGCGACTCGCGACCAGTTCCATCGCGAGTCGCGACCAAATCAGTAAACTCCAGCCCTGTTTTGTTTTGCTTCCTCCGGGTGAACTGTTGATCTGTTTCGGGAGTTCTTATAGTTGATTTTATAGTTCTCGAGAAGAGGAATCCAATGGTACCACTCTTGAAGGCTGATTCTTCTCGGAAAATTATGAAAACACTGGACCATCCTTCACCTGTTGCTTTGCTCTCCTTTCTTCACCTCTTCACTTCTTCAAATCTTCAAAAAGCCCAAGTGTAAGTCTTCAAATATTCAAAGATATCTTTCAAAGTCTTCAAATCTTCAAAGTCTTCAAACAAATCACCTTGTCACACAAAATCATCTAACAAGTGATAAAAACGTCAAAGTCGCTTTTATCCCTCCTTGAATGATTTCAAGGCAGAATGCCGCATGTAGAGCACAAAATTATACAAAATCCAATCCTAAAAACCCTAATATAACCGCATAAAATGGCCTCATCAGCCAGCAAAGACCGGTGTGGTGTCATCTTAGCGTTAAACTCAGAACACCTACGTGCACACACCTACATGGGCCATCCCTACTACCCATTTAACATCCAGGTTTCTCTTCCCGGGGGTTATCAATATGTGCGCTAACATGAATGTTGACTAGAGTGTGTGTTAATTGAGTCTATCATTCATGTGATTCATAACAATTCAAGATGAAGCCAACATAATATCACAAACACTAAGGAATCTCACAAAACATAAGTCAAAACATGAATAAAATTATTATCCCCAAGCCATTAAACTAGTCCCTAAACATGGAATCCAAGTATTGCATTAGATTCCACATTTTTGGGCAAAAGCAAAACAAAGAGAAGAAAGAAAAAGAACATAGAAAGAAGGATGAGTGTTTTCTCTCTTTAGACTACACTTGAAATCTAAAATCTGATCTAGAGCATAAAACCTAGTAGACAAAGGTCCATATATATAGTAGTAGAGAACTGGGCCTAAAAATAGGTCCAAAATAGGCAAAAATCCCTAGCAACTGCAAACGACATAGGGGTAGCATCTGGCATTGCCCATGCCAACCAACGTGGCCTCGTGCTGTCAGTCCTAGCACGTGATGGTGTGATCCATGTCAACCGAAGTGGGCCATTGGCTGGAGCTTCATTTTTTGTCTTCTAATCTGCACCCCGTGTCGTTTGGCTCGAGCTTTCAACTGGATCCTCATTTTATCAATTTCTTAGTACATGCCACGTCATTCTTTATACCATGTATGTTTTTCTTGACATTTGTGACTTGAAATGACGTAGACCGTTTGAAACGAAATGGTATGCGCCCATACTTAGCCAAATTTTGAGTGAGAAGAAGACTTGTGGACATGGTTAGCTGGGATTGGCACAGTCTATGCTAAGGATTGGCACGACCCATGTTAGTTGGCACAACTCATGCCAAAGGCTCTTAACATGGGCCATGTTGCATGGTATGGGCCTTGCTTAGTCTAGCCACGTGCTGTCCATGTGCGGTCTGTGCTGCCCATGGCTGGTTCAGCCGACTGACTTCTTTGCTCCACTACAGATGAAACATTTGTCTTATTTATGAGTTCTTGTAGTCTATTTTATAGTACTCGTGAAGACGAATCCCATGGTTCCAACCTTAAGAGCTGATTCTTCTTGGCCTCTTTGAACTTCAAATCCACCTTTATTGGGCTCAATCCATCTACTACCATGCTTTAGAGTCTGTGGCCTTCAATCTACTCCTATTTTTGATAATGACCTTCGATATCTTCTACCATTCTTGCGAACGGCATTCTATAAAGATGATGAAAATTACCCACGAGCAACCTACTAATGAGATCACAAAGGAAGATCTAGGTGCCCATGGATACAAGGTGTCCATTAGTATCAATTAAGTCTAAAAAACTTGGGATTTAGACAAGAAAACTAAACATGGAAGTCTAAACCCTTTGCCGGGTAAACCGAACTGAAACTAGCAATCCAACAAGTAAAACATGCCAATTATTATGCGAAATGCATTGGTTAATGCATGAAATATGGTGCACATCAATCCCGGTGTTTCCACTATCTACCTCTTAGGTAGCTAGTAGTAACAACAGGAGATATAAATATTTCTATCTTTGTGAAGCACCTTCGTGGGTTAATAGATGGCTAGTAAATGACCTCGCAGGCAGGCAGATCAAATTTTGGCACCGTTGCTGGGGATGCTAGTTTAAATATTTAATTGTAAACTTTCATTGATTGTTAGTTAAGTAGTTATTATTTTTTGTTTTCTTGAGTTGGTTTTTGTTGTTGAGCCTTTGTGATAGTTATTCCAGTTACTTCTAATCCTTTTCTAGTGTTTGTCTGTGGTTGGTAATTTTCTAGTTTTTGGTACGTACCCGTATCACAAACATAGGAACTTTACAACACCTACCGAAAAGAACATGTGGTTGGAGAAGAAAGAGGAGAAGAACTAGAGTAGGGGTTCCATAAGAGCTAGCTATTGTTGAGGAGTCTGTAGATATGGCAGAGGATAATCGCACAGTTGGGGAGTTTATGTCTCATAACATTGAGAATCAACCCCTATGTGCTGTCTTTTCCCCCCTTGCCACAAAATGTGACATGGGAGCTTAAGAGCGATATGATACCAACTTTTCATGGAATGGTCAGTGAAGATCCAAATTTTTTTTTCCAGAATTTCACCTAGTGTATACTGATATAAAGCCTTTAAGAGTTTTGGAAGACAGTTACAACTTGTGATCATTTCCTTTCTTGCTACGGGATGCAGCCAAGGACAGGCTATACTTCCTTCCCCCGGGATGTCACCCACCTCCATTCAGGGTGGTCAATCTAGTTAATCAATTAAACTCGAGCAAAGACTTGTGATCAAAGATAAAGATTTATATTATGCTCCTGTTCTTACTACTAAGCTACCTAAAGGGTAGAGAGTGGCAAGGACGGGTCTATCCATAGAGATGCTAGATGTCTAAATTCTAACTACACATAGCCACATTCGAGTTTTCAATCTATCTATGTGTTAGGAATAGCTAAATATTGAAAACCCAGTTTTTAGGGAGGAGGGGGGGGGGTTTAACTAACAACTACAATTATGCGAGTTCACAAGAGAATAAAACTATTTAAACTAGCACTTGGGGAATATTTGCATAACATGATCGGTGATATGCTTTGATTCTCGATTAATCACATTCAAGACATGCAGACCTATTCTAGTATTTACGACACGTGGTGTAGGCAATGGTCAACACTTCCCCATACCTGTCATGTAGGGTACGCTTGTAATCTTCCATCTACACTGCCTCTGTAACTATGGGAGTTCAAAAATGGCTCTTCCGATGTGCAGATCTGTTTCTCCCCTGTACGATAATGTCCTAGGCACTCCACCACGAATGCTTCTCCCTAATCCTATAGAGGCAAAGGGATAGGCACCATATCGATGACTCTAGGGTTGTAAATATGCTTACCCTAGTTTGCTACCAACACTATCTCTATCTGTAACCCTTTGGACTAACTCGCCAGCTATACTAGTGTGTTGTTATCACAACGGTAACTTGAAAAAGAACTACATGCACAAACCCCACATGGACCCAAAATCTGCTACCCATGTCACATCTAGGTTTCTCTTCCCCATGAGGTATCAATATATGCGCCAACATAAACGTAGACTATAGTGTGTGCCAATCTTAGTGTGACATTCATGCAATTAACAAAAATATGAAGAACTAGCCAACATTTTATCATAAACACATAAAAATAGGTACATCTAAAGAATATCCAAAAAAATACATAAAATCATGAATAAAAATAAAATCCCCAAGTAAATTAACTAATTCCAAAGCATTGAACCCAAGTAATTCATTGGATTCAATGCTCTAGGGCAAGATCAAGAAGAAAACAAATAGAACTAGATAGAAGGGTTAGTCCCTTTTCTCGCTCTAAATGCTCTAAGATTAGAACAATGTGCAAAACTTGATAAAAAAGAAAGAAAAGAAAAGTATTAAAATAGAAGAATAAATCTAGAGAGAGAGAGAATTCTCCTCTTCTTTCTACCTACAAAAAGAAAAATCAGAAATTGACATTATGCCTACTTAGAAGTAGGGAATTAGCTTTGGCACGGTCGGGTCAGCCGGCTCTAGCACGACCCTTGTCATCTGGCATGGCCGTGTTGGCTGGGTCTGGCATGGCGTGTCATTTGGCTTGGGCCATCGGCCATCTTGATCAGTTGAAAGGTGCAGGCTGTTTGAGTTCTTGTGGGTCACCGGCTAGGAGTCGCTTTCTGAGTAAAACAGTGGTCGGCCTTGTGGTTCTTCAAATCCCCTGGGTTGGTGTTCAATTGTTTGGAGTTTAAACAATACTGACCGTGTGAAATAGCACAGTTTGTGTTAATACTTAGCCCCACAAAGGATTGGGCGACACGGGTCGTGTTACACTAAATGGCTAGTACCAAAGGCAGTGGCATGGTCGTGCTAGCCCAAATGGCTCTTGCTAGCTACAATAGCTCATGTTGGGTGGAATGGCTCGTGCTGGGAGGAATGGCTCATGCTGGGAGGAATGGCTCGTGCTGGGAGGAATGGCTCGTGCTGGAGGGGCTGGACACAAGGCTTGCCTTGTGCTGGAGGTCTCTGGCATGAGGCTGGCTAGTCCTTCTCCTTCAAAAATATGTTTGTACCGCTACAGATGAATTGTTGATCCAATTTGAGAGTTCTTGTAGTTTATTTTATAGTGCTTGAGAAGATGAATCCAATGGTACCAGCCATAGATGCTGATTTTTCTTGAATCGTTCCCAAAACTTTGAATAACTCTCGGATTACAATTCACCCGCTTCTTCGTCTTCCTTCTTCGGCCCTTCTATCTTCTGACACGTTTTAACTCGTGGACTTTAGTCTTCCACCACTCTTACAGATAGTCTTTCAATATCTACTACCAACCTTGCTGATGGCCTTGTTGGGAGGTCTTTACCGTACCTATCAAAGATAATATTTTTAAGCCCTAAATGCTTCATATTTTTAAGGGTTTAAACATATAAAGTGGAAAACATACTAGATATAGATATGCACATACATATAAAATCAAGTAAATGGGGGGGGTGGTTGGTTTTTCCTAAGTTATGAAATTGAAAGACAAACAACTTGCAAAGCAAGAGAACAATGCTAAACTTGCAACAACAGCTAAAAATATGAATAAACGAAATATTAACAAAGCCTTAGGGGAAATTGATCCTCAATTCGAAACCTCTTATAGATCCTATATTTGTTAACTCATTCATTGACATTTATTGCCTATGGAGAATGCTTTCACTTCCCTATTGAAGATCAACATTCATTTCTTCTTAATAGTAAATTTCTAACGCAACAACGATATTTTCCAAACCTCGTTGACAATCACTTTAGAAAAACAATGCCTAAAGGTATTTCATCAATGGTATTTCACACAAAGAACCAAAGATTTGATAAAAGAAGCCTTCTACGAAAGACTTAGCTATTTAACCAAACAAAGCATTTATTAGGCTAACCCTAGGACAACCCACATTCAATTTTCCACCTTTCTTTGCTTCTGTAGGACATATATGAGAATAATCCACACTAACATACTTATCTAGCAAGAATCACAATACATTATACACAAGAAGTTCCAATTCCATGTTCTTGAATTTTCATGTCGAATGAGCTAAGAAATTTGCAACTTTCCTAACACCCTAACACTTTAATCATACAAATACTTAATAGTCTCAAACAACCCATGGTATAAATGAAGTAAAACATAGAATTAATGGCATAATAAATGCTTCCCAAAAATGTTGATAAATGAGCAAAATTAAGAATCTACCTACATTGGTTTGGATGCTTCAGTCAAAGGCTCCCAAGAGATTAACTTAGCTAGTAGAATCCATACTAATTAACTACAACAATTCAAACATAAATCAAGCTAAAACAAAGATGAAAATTGGGAAAACTCGGGTTAGAACAGTAGAGAATCGGGGGGAAGAAGAAGTGATTAGGGAGAGAAGATAATGTGATATTTATAGTACAAGAAAAAGGCAAGAGAATTATGGCCACCCGTTCATTGCAACTCAAGATAGGTTCATCGCGAGTAGCGACGGGCACCCAGAAACAGCATATAATTTCTTATTCTTCTTGCCTTCTAGCCTTCACTCCATTTCACTTTTTCTTCAAATCCTCAAGTTTTCAAATCTTCAAAGTCTTCAAACGATAATCTTCAATGGCCTCCGGTCTTCAAGTCTCGATGTTCTTTTCTTGTCACCCCAAATCCACTTAGAAAAGGTAAAAGAAAGAAAAAGTTGCTCTTACCTCTCCTAAGAAAATTTCAAGGTAAAACACAAGATCTAGATGACAAAAGAGCGCAAAAGTGATCCCAAAAAGCCCCAAAATATTCACATAAAATGGAAACATCAAACCTCATCGGACTTGAACCTTACTCATCCTCAAGTAAGAAAAGATTCAAGCACACAAAGGAATTCATGTATCCACATCCTAAACTAATATTCCCCCAAATCAATACCTCACAAAACTCTCAATCACACATCCCAAAGTTAAGATCAAATGAGAATTCACCGACAACCCCCATTCCTTAATCTACCCAACCATACCAACCTATCAATTCATTAACATCCTTTAAAACATCTCCAAATCCAGAATTGATAATCTCAAAGTCCAACGGCACAATATAAAGTTAAAACCATTATGAGGTTCAAAAACATACTTCACTCCGTACCAATATATCATCCCAAAAAATGAAGCATTTAAAAAATCAAGAATTTCATACCTTACTTCGTTTTCCCTGCTAAATTTCCAAAACCCAAGAAGTCCCATGTTAGGCTACCCGATCCATCCATATAGAAACCGCAACCTTATGACTCCAATGCCGGAAAATGGGTGAAATTGTAGCATTTTCCCTCTTTTTTCTCTCATTTTGCCTAGGAGCCCTTTCATGTTTTCATCCTAGTTACATATCATGTTTCTTTGGTTCACATCTCACCATTTTCCACACATTTAGCCTCTCACTTTTTCCTAGGTCACCCTTTTGGGTTTCCGACCTATCCAGGCCCCCAATGTTGCCTAAGTTTCCCTCTCAGGTTTTAAACTTAGCGGGTTTTTTTCTATTTTGTTCTTTTTTTAGTTCCTTTTTTTTCTTCAAGTTTTCATGTTTTTCCAATCAAAAGTAGCAAAAAGCTTACCAAATGTCAAAGCTGCAAAACATCCAAATACATCAAATGGAAAGCATCCCAAAGCAAAGAAAAATATCCCAAGCATCCAAGTCTAAGAAAAACATCCAAAGCAAAGCAGTCAATGTTAAATACCCCTCCCCTTAATTAAAAAAAAACATTGCCCTCAATGTAGATGAAACAGGGAAAAATTATACAAAGTAAAGCATGTGGAGTGCAAGAAAATAAATCTCACAATCAATGCTATGAGGATGAACCACTCTCATCATAGTAATGTTGCATGTGCTTGGCCATCCACTCCTCATCTCTCTGATGCCACTCCTGGCACCTGGGTGCTCTAGGATCAGGGCTGAAGAGACCACCATAGTGTTCTTTCATACCCCAGGCTGGAGCCACGAGCTGGTCGATCTCCTCATCCTGCTTCATGAATCTCCATGAGATGAATAGGTTGTGCTCAACCTACCCGCAAAAACCATGCTCCACTTTCTGTATCAGTCAGGTGTATAAGTCTGGTGGAGGCTGAGGGAACTAAGGTGGCACATGATCCTCCTACATTGTCCCTGTCTCTGGCAGAGGTGGTAGAGAATGAGGTTGATCATATGGCTCAGTGAATGGAATAACACCCTCGTTAGCCTGAACTGGAGGTTGAGCTAGGTTCTTGAGCTCCCGCTCAAAACCTTCCCTACACAAAGTATCTGGCTCAATCACCAAATCCTCTACAGGTGTGTCAAAGTCAAGCTTGGTGCGTTGGGTGTTGGGTAGCTTCATAAACGTGACATTTCTCGCCCCATAAACACAATGGTACATGCCTCAAGCGTCTGTGGTACCTATCAGGTTGAATTTACTCCTCCTCTTGAAAGTGATAAGGTATGAAGAACCTCTTCCCAATTGCAAGAAACCATCTGAGGAAACTAAGACGCTCTACAAGGAGGGTGACCATACCTCTCATGGAAATCTTTCCCTTTGGCTTCTCAACCACACTGACGACTCTCTTCATCCACAACTTTGCCCATTTCCCGAAACTTTTCCCCTCACTTGTTAGATGCCACAGGTAGTGGGTATCCGAATCAGGCACATTTGTCGGCTCCGACGAATAAAATAGTGTACCTGCCAGGAATCTATGCATACATCGAAGAGTGGGAAGGATGATAAGGTTGTTCTTGTCATGGGAGTCCCTCATCCTCCTCGTGACTATGCTCCAAAAATGAATATCCTCCTCAACCATGTGCTCTGGGGCCTGTGGGTTAAAGCTTGCCCAGACCCCTGCCGTGTTTCACCCAAACATTATTCCCTCTATCTGCGAGACTATTGTTTCTCGAGACACATTATCCAGGTGGAAACGAATATACCACTAGCAAGGCTTATCATATCTGGTGCTACATATCGCATAAGTGGGAGCACTCCTGCCCATGAACCCCTTCAATCCTCCTTTGGGGAGGAGGCAGCAGACTGGTTCTATCAACCAGATAGCATGAAGCACCGAAGCATTGATAAAGCTAGTCTCGAGGATCTTGCGGGTAGCCAGGATGTTCCACCTATCAGCATAAGGCCCGGTGATCCGGGTCAAACCCATGTACTGGCCTGGATAAGGAAGTACAGGGTTCAACTCCGGATCCTGTGACGGAGGTGGAGGTGGAGCGGTGGCACTTGCACCTCGTGTAGCTCTAGGCCTCTTTGGTGGAGACATGTCTAATAATCACAAAAAACCTATCAAATGCACATGGACATAAAGGGATGAAACCATGGAATCTTCTCTAGAATATCACACAGAAATATGCAACATATAGTGACAAAAATTCAAGCATCAATATAGAATCTAGCATTCACAATCAAAATGATGTATGTGGCATACTACAATCATTAAAAAATACTATATAGATGCAAGAATGCTTATAAGCTCACACCTGAAAAGTTTAATCCAATTGCATAGCTAGAAAACCATGCAACAATTATATCCTATTTTTCCAATCAAATCATGCATTGAATATTCACTCATTGAGATCATTACATAGCCAAATATCCAATATGCCATATCCTAGAATCAAAATCATCCCTAAACTATTTTAGCTAACATAAAAAATGCCAAAATGCCAACATTCATGTCCCAAAGCTAAACTAGCTTAAGCATCACCACAATAGCATATAAATCTCAAGCCATGTTCAACATGCCAACAATCCAAATCCATATCACATGCCATATGAGAAATTCACATCCCAAATCCAAAACTATGTCAACTCAAGTAATTCATGTCAATTATGTCCCAATGTTGAACTCTAGCCAAAATCTAAATCAATCCCAAGACATAAACACAATATCCACAAAACTCAACAAGCCTAAAATTCCACATACATATCATAGTTCATTGACAACTAATTCCAACAATCTCACAACTTTGATAGCTTATAAAATCATCGTACTCATCGATATTTCAATTAAAAAGCACAAATGTGAAGAGATAGCATAATTATACAAAATATAGCATTATTCACAATTTGCAAAATTTCATCAAAATTCAAAATACAATAAATGACTGTTCAAGGATTGAAAAGTGAGGAATTGTACAGACAAAGTGTGTAGGAAGATGAATAAATGGAGCCCACAAAAACCTTTAGCCTCAAAAGCTTTAATTTGAAAATCCTATAACCTAGGTTTTCTGATTCTTCACAAATTGGATGGATTTGGTGGAGTAATGTGGGAGGGGAATGGTTTGGGAATGGATGAGGATGAAATTCGGATCAGAGGGTTGGTGTATTTTTGGCCAGAGTGATGGTGGAGGAGGAGGAGGAGTGATGACGGCGACGGTGTTGAGAAGTTGTGAAGACGGGCTCTGTTCTGGGCTTCTTTTGAAAGTACCTTTGTCTGCAACTCACGAAGGTCTGGTCAAACCAAACAAAAATTCAACTTTTTCTTCGTGAGTAAAAAAGGCCATGGTCGTGACTCATGAAAAGTTGGACCTGTGATCCAAAAATTCCTGATTTGGTTGTGCCTCACAACCAAATCTTCGTGAGTCACGACAGGTTCATCGTGACTAGCGATAGGTTCATCGCGATTCAAGATGGAATCTTTGTGACTTGTGATATTTTTGACATGTAAGCTCCAATTCTTCAAGTTTCCCCTGATTTGGTCGCGACTCACGACAGGTTCATCGCGACAGAACCTTTGTGTGCCACAAAATCTTAGGTCTGGGAGCTCACATTTTCTCCAAGTTTTCTGATTTTGTCACGACTGGCAATACAACCATCGCAATTCGTGACAAATGACACTTCTCAACACTTAGAAAAATTTTAGAGTTACCAAATGTCCAAGCCTTTCTTCATATCTCCAAGCATTTCTCCCTTCATCAATCCAATGCCATGCACCTAAATTTTCTACAAAGTTATGGAAAAACACACCCGCGAAAAGAAAGAAAGAAAATAATGAAAAAATGACAAAGACTCAAATTGAAACAACATTGATGGAAAGTCACGAATGATGATTCAGATAATCAAAACCAAGTTTATTTAATAACATTGGCATGGCTTACTCCCCTTCTTGGAGTAATTCACAAAATGAGCCGAAGTGCTCGGTTTCCAGTCCTCGATTCGGGCCAAAACCTTTGGGATCCACGTCATCTCCCAACAAAACTTTCCTCATATAGCTTAGGGCTTCTTCGTGTTGCCTTAACATTCCCAATAACTTACCTTTTTGTCCCATGGACACATGAGAGGTATCATATGTTGCTTTTCCAAGAGAGTGTTCACCATTGTTGTTTCCTTTAAGTTAGTACTAATAACATTTGCAATCAAAACATCACTCAAAGCATCATCTATGACAACATTCAAGGAACTACCATAATTGGGCTCAAATACATCTTGCTCTATATAACAATAACATCAATATCTTGGGAAGAATGGTATCTACTAGGATGATCGATAGAATTATTATTGTCAAATTCTATCTTCCGCCCATTCAGCTCCATGGTTGAAGTTCCTTTATGCACATCAATTATTGTCCTTGAAGTGTTTAAAAATGGCCTACCTAAGAGAATAGGTTTATCACTCTTACTACCTTCCATTTCAAGAACATAAAAATCAATGAGGAATGTTAAAGAGCCCACTTTCACCAACACATCCTTCATAATACCTTTTGGGTATATGCCAGAGTGATCGGCTAGTTGGATAGCAACCCCAAGTTTGTATAAAGTGCCTAGATCTAGACTTTCTTACAAGTAATATGGAATCACATTAATGGAAATACCTAAATCTAGCATGGTCTTGTTAACACATTTTCCTCCTATCACCCAAGGTATTGTAAACATTCCCGGATCCTCACATTTAGGAGGCATTTCATCATCAAAGATGGCAGAGACATATTCATTTTTTCCACTCTTTTTCTTACTCTTCAATTGTTGTTTCCTATAATGGTACACAATTCTTTAAGAAACTTAGCATACCTAGAAATTTGATTTACAACATTTAAGAGTGGAATGTTTACCTCGCATCTACAAAAGACTTCGTAGATGTCCTTGTTAACCTCATTGGTCCTCCTATCCTTTAATGTCTCTGGAAATGGTGGTTCTGGTACATAGATAGGGATCTCCACTCCTTTTGACTTCTTGTGAGATGGGGATGAGGTTTTAGGATCTGATCTCGGTCTTGGCATGAAAGTCTCCACTTTGATTTCTACCCCTTTGCTCTTCTTCTACTTGGCCAAATATTGGCCTTCTTTTCAAGTTCTTTCTCCTTTTCAATCACCCGCTCAACAACAATCTTGCTTTAAGGCTCCTTCACTTCCCTTTTTTCCCTTTTCCCATACCTCCATTAGATTTACGGCTTGAGCTATTTGGCTCACTTGGTTTTACAAGCCTCTGATGCTTGCCTTATCTTCTTCTTGGAATTTGTCGGCCTTCTCTGCAGACATACTCAACCTTCCAATGGCTTGGATCACTTCATCTTTGACAAGCCTAAGCTCTCCATTTGATCTTGGGGCTTGTCTTGAAGCCTTAGGTATTGTTGTTGAGGGGGCCAATATTTTTATTGAGAAGGGCGATACAATTGAGAATTTTGTCCCCTTTGAGGGTTTCCATACTGGAGATACGGGTGATCTCTATTACCTGCACTGTAAGGCCAGTTTTGGTATCCTTGATTCCCTTGATAGCCTTGATCACCTTGATAGTCTTGATCACCTTGATAGTATTTGTATGATTGAAGTGTTAGGGTTTCAGAAAAGTTGCAAATTTCTTAGCTCATTTGACATTAAAATTTAGGAACATGGAATTATAACTTCTTGTGTATAATACGCTGTAATTCTTGCTAGATCAGTATATTAATGTGGATTATTCTCATATTTGTCCTATAGAAGCAAAGAAAGGTTGAACCTTGAATGAGGTTTGTTCTAGGGTTAGCCTAATAAATGCTTTTTTTTGGTTAAATGGCTATGTCTTTGGTAGAAGGCTTGTTGTTATAAAATATATAGTTCTTTGTATGAAATGCCATTGATCAAATACCTTTATGTTTTGTTTGTCCAAAGTGATTGTCAACGAGGTTTGAAGAATACCGTTGTTTGCATTTGCAAATTACTATTAAGAAGAAATGAATGTTGATCTTCAATAGGGAAGTGATAGCATTCCCCATAGGCAATAAATGTCAATGAATGAGTGAATGAATCTAAGATCTATAAGAGGTTTGGAAGTGAGATTCAATTGCCCCAAGGCTTCATTAATTGTTGATTTAATCATCTTTTAAGTTTTTTTTTGCATGATTAGCATTGTTCTCTTGCTTTTCTAGTTGTTTGTCTTTCAATTTCTTAACATGGGAAAAACCAACCCCCCTCCCCATTTACTTACTTTTATATGTATGTGTATATCTATATCTAGTATGTTTTCCACTTTATATGTTTAAACCCTTACAAATTTCCCTTTTCTTGTGGATGACCCTGACTTGCTATTATCTACTTAGTTGTAGATACGAAGCATTTATGGCTTACAAATATTAACTATGAGAGGCACAGTGATGATCTCCCATATTTGGCACCGCTGCCAGAGAAGAGACATTTATTTTTAAGTGTTTGGGCATATTATGTGTGAGTATGTGCTAGTTGTGAATATTTGTTAGTTTGCTTTTATTTTGATTTTCGTTGATTTCCCATTTTTGCTTGGCTTGGAGACGTATTGTTCGAGTTCTTGGTGTATGGTTTGTACGTGATCCTCTTCACAAGAACCACTACACTACGACCCCATGTTAGAGTTAAATTTGAAAAGGGCTAGGAGGCTTTCTTTGGAAAGTGTGAATAACACCCCTCCTAGTGACCATTTTGTGGATTCTTCTACCTCCATGGAGCAAGAAGTTGAGCACCCAGGAGGAGGACCTAAACATCCTCCTCTTGGAGGAGGTATTCCTTTGAGGCAAGCTCTATTGATAGATATTATAGCCCCTAACCTAGATCAACAACCGATGTGCATAGAGTATCCATTGGTTTTACCAAACATGCACTTTGAGCTTAAGACCGGGTTGATACAGTTGCTACCTATATTTTTTGGTAGGCAAGGGGAAAATGCCAACAAGCATATCTCTGAATTCCACTTTTTGTGTGGTGGCATGGTTTCCCAAGGAGTAGATAAAGACCTCTACAAATTGAAGGTGTTCCCATTCACATTGAGGAATGCCACAAGGGATTGGCTCCACTACCTACCACTCATAAGCATCAAAACTTGGTTCAACATGAAGAAAACATTTCTAGCCAAGTACTTCCCAACCTCAAAGTCCAACGCTTTGAAGAAGGACATAAGAAACATCCTTCAATGGAATGAAGAGTCATTCTACAACTATTAAGAGAGGTTCAAGATGCTTCTCTCAAGTTACCCTTACAATGGCTATTCGAAGGTAGACTTGGTCTACTATTTTTACAATGGTCTTCTTAATGAGGACCAAATACTAGTGAGAGGAGCTTGTGGTGGTTCCATTAGGAACAAGACTTCGATGGAGGCTATGGAGCTCTATGATAAGTTAGCCAAGAAGTTGAGGAACTTTAGTTCGAGGGCTGATTTGAGAAGAAAAAATCCCAACACCACAAGTTCTCCTTCCAAAAAGTGCTTCATACTTCCATGGTGACGTCTTTGATGACCAAGTTTGAAAATGTGCCACATGTAAAGTCTTGTGAAATTTGTTCATTGGCGCATCCTATAAATGCTTGCTCTACTTTGCAAGATGATTATGTTGAGAAGGGCAGGGCTACCAAGGTGAGTTCAATGGGATATCAAGGTGGGCAAGGCTAACAACCCATGGTATAAATGAAGTAAAACATAACATGAATAGCACAACAAATGCTTCCCAATATAGGTTCATAAATGAGCAAAATCAAGAATCTCACTACATGGGTTTGGAAGCTTCAGAAGTTGCTACCAAGAGATTAACTAAGCTACTAGAATCCATACTAATTAGCAACAACAATTCAAATATAAATCAAGCTAAGAAAAGATGAAAATGGTGAAATACTAGGGTTAGAATAGTGGAAAATTAAGGGGAGAAGAAGTGAGTAGAGAGGGAAGATAATATCTCATTACTAGTACAAGAAAAAGGCAAAAGAATTCTGGCCACCCATTTATCGCGACTTGCGACAGGCTCATTGTGAGTTACGACGGGTACCCAGAAACAACATATAATTTTTTCTTCTTTTTCTTGTCTTCTAGCCTTCACTTCATTTCACTTTTTCTTCAAATCCTCAAGTCTTCAAGTCTTTAAATCTCCAAAGCTAGTCTTCACATCTTTAAAGTCTTCAAAAGATGATCTTCAATGGCCTCCGGTCTTCAAGTCTCGATGTTCTTTCCGTGTCATACAAAATCCACTTAGAAAAGGTAAAAGAGCACAAATTATCTCTTACCTCTTCTAAGAGAATTTCAAGGTAAAACGCAAGCTCTAGATGACAAAAGAGCACAAAAGGGATCCCAAAAAGTCCCAAAATATGCATATAAAATGGACACATCACTTCCACAAGATTACGCCAAAGTACTCACGAGTAACCTACTCATGAGCTCACAAAAGAAGATCTAGGTGCTCGTGAATACAAAGTATCCATTAGTTCAAATTAAATTTACAAAACTCGGTATTTAGACAAGAAAACCAACAACGGTCATCTAAACCCTTTGTAATGTAAATATAACTAAAACTAGCAATCATCCAACAAAAAACATAACAGCAAATGTGTCGAATGCATTAGTTAACACATGCTAAAAGGTACAGATCAATTCCCCCACACTTAAACCTTTACTCTTCCTTGAGTAAACAAAAAAAAAGAAAAGATTCAAGAGGAATGTAGCATGCTAGGATAAATTTACTAATACATTCAACTTATTCCTTGATTTCCCTAGTTCCCCCAAAGCAAAATAATCTCACAACTTTTACACTCCCCAAAAAGACAAAGTAATCTATACAACCACATCGTGTGAAGAAAAAGGTAATTTAAATGATAAGTGTCAAACTTTTTACACCACTGAATAGGCCACCAAAAGCAATCTAAGAGATGTTGCCAAAGAAACCACCAAGGATAATCCAAAAGATGCTCGACTTAGTTTTTGATTTCTCTGGTTTTTCCTAGGAGTCCTTTCAGGTTTTCATCCCAGCTTAACACACAAATGGTACTCACTTCTCACCTTTTTCCACACATGGCCTCTCATTTTTACTTAGGTTTTTCAACCTAGCCGGGCCTTGGCCTCTCAATTTTACCTAGAATTTTCAACCTATCCGGGTCTTTCCAATTGCTGCCTAAGTTACCTTTTGGGTTTTCGACTTAGCCATGTATATATAGTTTTTTCAATTTATTTTATAAAAATTCTCTTAGAAGAGCTATTAACTACATTAAAAACACTAAGAATCATAAGTATTATCTATTCCCCTCCCGCACACTTAAAGTTTGCATTGTCCTCAATGCATATACACAATCATAGAATATATGTCAAGGGAATGAAATAGGAGAGCACTCACAATGAAAATGAACGCTAAAATCTACCCATGGTGGTACAATCATGGAATTTAATGAATATACTATCATCACGTCAATAAACTACCCCTAACATCTAATCAAACAAGTTCAATCACAACCACTGTCATGCACTAAAAATTGAATAAAGAATTGAGACACGTTAATTGGAGGGTTACCTCTTAGGTTTTGAGTTGTGTGTTCCAAGTGTTTTGAGGGAAAATAGATTTGGGTGGTATTTTGGGGGTGGTAGGGAAGAAATGGTGATTTGGATGTAGGAGGGTGAGTGAGCTTAACTGGTTGTCCACGCCTACACACCTCGTGAATTTTGGGGGTATGGTTCTCCTCCTTCTATACCATTTTGAGCATCACAAACCATGTAAGTCTACATGGTCTATGAGTTGGACTCCTCCTAACCCAATTTGCTTGCATTCCTCCAAAAACCATATGCTTCCTACAAAGCAAACATGCACAACAAGTGTAATATTCTTCCAAAACCAAAAACCAAAAATAGAAAAACACACCAAAAACACTAAACATCTACAACACAATGCAATGGGACATCTTTCCTCCCCCACACTTACAACACACATATTTCTCTAGGAAGAAACATGACATGAAAGGAAAGAGAGGTAAACAAAATCATAGGCAGCCAATACTTCTCAATGCATTGTTCTCACCCACATATCCCCAAATCTACCTCTACATGCAATTCAAATCAAGCCATCACAAATCCACATTATATAAGTATCAATCAACATCCACACAAAGAAATAACTATTGTACAATCTTAGGTTGTGTATTTGGTGGTGGTTTCGGTGGTTGACCCACCTCCACTCAGGGTTGTTAATTGTAGCTAATTTACCCGAGCAAACGCACTGGATCAAAGGTCAAATTTAATTTATATTCTGCACCCAACTCACTACTACACTACCTATTGGGGTAATAAGTGGCAAGCCCTTGGTATGTTCACATAGATTCTAGGGCCTAATAGTAAATTAAACACAACCACGTCTGGGTTGTCAATCCGTCTAGATTGCTAATAATAGATAGTATGGTAAAATTGGAGGGGGTGTGGTTGGTTTTTTAATTAATAACTAAATACATGAAATATGAAAAGAAAGTAAACTATATTAGCTAGACACTTGGGGATATTTGTGTAACATGGTTTATTAAATGCTTCATTCCTTGATTCATTCACATGTAAGATTTCAACAACCTGATCGAAGACTCATAACAGGTGGTGTGATCGATGGTCAACACTTCCCCTTAACTGTCACGTAGGGTGCTCTTGTAATCTTCCATCGATACCACCTCCATAAATAGAGGAGTACAACAAGGCCTGGCCATTATTGTAGGTCTATTTCTTCCCCGTACGATTACGTCTTGGGCACTACACCGTGGATGTTCTACTCCTTAGGCCTATAAATAAGGAAAAGAGAGGTAGGCACCCTACCAATGACACTAGGACCTTGATAAGCTTTATTATGCACGCATTAACCATTTTATTCTGCCTAATAATTAGTTCATTTTATATGTTGGATTTCTAGTATTAGTTTAGTTTATATGACAATGGGTTTAGATGGCCATGTTTGGATTTCTTGTCTAAATCCCACGTTTTGTAGACTTAATTGGTACTAATGGACATCTTGTATGCACGGGCACCTAGATCTTCCCCGGTGATCATCCTTAGTAGGTCGCTCGTGGGTACTTTTTGTTACATTCTATGTGTAGGCTATTTGCAAGGACGGTAGAAGATATTGAAGGTCGTTCACAAGGATGGTGGAAGAGGTTTAAGGCGATTCACATTACAATGGTAGTAGATGAAGGCCATAGACATTAAATCATGGTAGTAGAAGGATGGAGCCAAAGATAGGCGGCATTGAAGTTCAAAATAGCCAAGGAAGAAATGGAGAATCGTGGTCCAAGGGTTGCGCCAAATTCTGGGAACAATTCAAGAAGAATCGCCCTTTAAGGTTGGTTTCATTGGATTTGTCTCCTCGAAAACCATAAAACCGACTACAAGAACTCTAAAAATAGACTAACAGTTTATCCATAGTGAAGGAAAGAAGTTTAGCCGGCCAAAGGATAAACGGGTCGGTGTGGACCACGCATCGGTGGCACCAATTAAGGCACCAACAACCCGCAAAAGACTACATGGCCTGCACCAAGGGTCTATAGCACGAGTCGCTCCAAGGCCTGGCGCGGACAACGCCAATCTCAATGTGATGCATGCTCAAGTGCCATTTTCACACCAAAATGGCTAAGTATGGACGCAGACCATCCCATTTTCGATGACCCGTGTCGTTTCAAGTGTAAAATGGTGTGAATAATTGAGAAAACCGTGCCAAAGGACTTAGAAAAATGAGGATTCTGATGATTGGCACCGTCAAACAATGCGGACCACGCCCAAAATGACCCACATCATATGCCACAGCCTGCGCCAAACTATTTGCCCCACGCTGCACTATTCACAACCTGCACTAGATGCCATGGCCCGCGCCAGAGATGCAGCACAGCTTGCATCACACTGCGCCCCGTGCTGCACTATTCATCAGCCTGTACCACACTATTCATGACCTCGTGCCCCAATATTTATCAACCTGAGATACACTATTCATGGCCCTACACCACACCATTCATCAGCTCATGCCACATTATTCACGGCCCTGCACCGTATAATTCATTGGCCCACACCGCACTATGCACCTCATGCCAGTGTCGGCTGATTAGGGTTTTAAACTAATTTTGGCCTATTTTTGGCCCAATCCCCTATTAGTATAATCAGGAGCCTTTAGTCTTTCTAGAAAAACCTAAGTAGTCATAATATAGATATTTTTCTCTCTCAGTAGGCACCAACAGCCCGCACCAGACTACGTGGTCCGCGCTAAGGGTCTCTAGCACGAGTCGTGCCAAAGCCTAGCATGAACCGCACCAATCTCAATGGGATGCACGCTCAAGTTCCCTTTTTCACTCTAAAATAGCTAAGTATGGGCACAAACCATCCCATTTTCGATGACCCATATCGTTTCAAGTGCAAAATGTTGAGACCAGCCGGTGGGATATGAAGAATTGGGAAAATCGTGCAAAAAGACTTAGAAAAACAAGGATTCTGATGATGGGCACTGCCAAACGGCGTGGACCACGCCCGAAACGATCCGCATCATATGCCACAGCCTGTGCCAAGGATGTAGTATGACCTGTGCCACACTATGCGCCCCACGCTGCACTATTCATACCCTGCACAAGATGCCATGGCTCATGCCAGAAATGTAGCACAACTCGCATCACACTAAACGTTATGTGCTGTACTATTTATCAGCCTGTGCCACACTATTCACAGCCCTATGCCGCAATATTCATCAACCTGCGCCACACTATTCAAGGCCATGCATCACACTATTCATCAACCTATGCCACATTATTCATAGCCCTGCACCGCAAAATTCATTGACCCATACCACATTATGTGCCCAGTGCTAGTGTTGGCTGACTAGGCTTTCAACCTAATTTTGTCCTATTTTAGGCCTATTTTAGGCCTATTTTAGGCCCAATCCCCTATTAGTATAATCAGGAGCCTTTAGTTTTCTAGAAAAACCTAAGTAGTCAGAATGTGGATTTTTTTTCCTCTCTCGGTAGGTAGAAGGAAGATGAGAGTTCTCTCTCTTTCTCTCTAGAGTTCTTCTCCGTCCTTCTCTTTTCTTCTCTTTTCTTCATCTTTTCTTCTTATTATTTTCCTAGATCAATGGCATCTAACTTAATATTTGGCATGGATCTAATTTCTAGGGAGTATATTTATAGCTTGGGGATAATTGTATTCATGTGTTGATATATGCTTTTGTGAGATTCCTAGTTCATCTTAATTATTGTGCTTGTGATATTATTGTGACCTTTTCTTGTATGTTATATTTTCATGAATGATTCACTCTATTAGCACACACTCTATTCTACATTCATCTTGGTCAAATATTGATACCCCACAGGGAAGAGAAACCTCAGATGTGATATGAGTAGCAGGGTCCCAGTCCACGTGAGTGTGTGCACGTAAGTTTTTTTCTGAGTTTTACTGTTACATTGCCAGCACACAAACTTAGCTAACTACTTGGAGTAGCCTGAAGGGTTAGGGTAGAGATAGCGAAAAGTAGCAAGCTAGGTTTGTAAGAGGTCCTAGTGTCATAGATAAGGTGCCTACGTCCCTTTACCTTGTTTATTGGCTTAGGGAGTAGAGCATCCATGGTGGAGTGCCCAATACTTTATCGTAAGGGGTAGAAACAGACCTACAATAATTGTCGGGCCTTTTTTTACTCCCCTAATTATGGAGGTGGTACCAATGGAAGGTTGCAAGCGCACTTGACGCGATAAGTACGAGGAAGAGCTGACCATCGACCACACCACGTGTTATGAGCACTAGATTAGGTTGTCTAAATCTCACATGTGAATGAATCGAGAATCGAAGTATAAAATCAATTAGGTTACACAAGTATTCCCTAAGTGTCTAGCTAATATAGTTTACGTTTTACTTTCATCTTCTTAGTTGCTAGTTGAAAAACCAACCCCCCCACTTCGGGTATACTATATTGTCTGCTCCTAGAAAAACGTAAGCATTGACAAACCAGACACGGTTATATTTAATTGATTGTTAGGCAC
The DNA here is from genome assembly GCA_037428765.1 of Rubia yunnanensis. Classification (NCBI taxonomy): domain Eukaryota; kingdom Viridiplantae; phylum Streptophyta; class Magnoliopsida; order Gentianales; family Rubiaceae; genus Rubia; species Rubia yunnanensis. The sequence goes on from CM075066.1 coordinate 19,423,924, forward strand.
TAGCATCTCTGTGGATATACCCGGGGCTTATCGCTTATTACCCTATCAATAGCATAGTAGTGAGTTAGGTGCAGAAATATAAATTTAAATTTGAACCCCTTTGACATCGGTGTCTTTGCTCGGGTTAATCAGCTACGATTAACGACCCCGAGTGAAAGCGGGTCAGATCTCTTACAACCCTAGCTTGCTACTTTTTTTTCTCTCTACCTGTAAACCTTCGGACCCACTCACTAGCTAAGACTGGTGTGTTGTCATAGTAATAGTAAAACTCAGAAAAGACCTATGTACACATACTCATGTGGACCCAGACCTTGCTACCTATATCACATCCAGGTTTCTCTTCCCCAGGGGTATCAATATTTACACTAACATGAATGTAGACTAGAGTGTGTGCTAATGGAGTGTATCATTCATGCATTTATAACATTCAAGAACAAGTCATTATAATATCACAACAAAAATTAGGATGAACCAAGAATCTCACAAAAGCATTAATCAACACATGAATACAATTATCCCCAAGCTATAGAAACTACTCCCTAGACATGGAATTCAAGTATTTCATTGAAGTCCACAACTTAGAGTTGAAGCAAAGTAAAAAGAGAAATTACCTAGAGAGAAGAAAAAGTGTTTCTCTCTCTAAGTTGCTCTCCCAAAATACAAATATGATCCAAAGTATCCAAAAGTTTTTTACCCTAGTAGACTAAGGCTCTATTTTTAGTAGTGGGGGTTTTGTGCATAAAAATAGGCCCAAAATAGGTTAAAACCCTAGTCAGCCACCACTAGCACGAGCTGTCGTGGATGGTGCGGTCCACGCCACTGATGTGGCTTGTGCCGGCATTGGGCACCAGATCCGATGCAAGGTTATTCGCTTCTTACTGGCGTGGGATGTGGGATGTGGGATCTAGCGCAAGCCATTTTGCACTGCTAGCGTAGAGCATGGGTTCTGGCGTGGACCATGATGAGCGCGAGCTGCATCATCAGGAGAGTCATTTTTGCAATTCTGATTTACAGTATGTGTTATTCGGCAGGTCCGTCATCAGAATCCTTATTTTGCTCAGTTTTTTGGCCTGGGCTGCTCAATTCTTCATATCATGCTGGCTGGTCTTAACATTTTGCACTTGAAATGGTGCGGACCATGTAAAATGGTATAGTCTATGCCCATACATAGCCATTTTGGAGTGAAAAAAGGCACCTGAGCATACGGGCTATATAGATTATCACGAACCATGCCAAGTTTTGGCACGGCTTGTGCTGTTTGGCACTACTTGTGTCAGAGACCCTTTGTGTGGGCTGTGTGGAGTGGCCCGAGCTACTGGTGCCTTGTTTGGTGATGACCATGAGTGGTCCACGCTGAGTCATTGATGCTTTGGCTGGCTGAACTTCTTTGCTTTTCTATGGATGAACCGTTGGTTCATTTTGAGGGTTCGTTTAGTTGATTTTATGGATTTTGAGGAGACAAATCCAATGGAACTAACCCCAAAGGCTTATTCTTATTGGATCATTCCTAAGTCTTAGCAAAATTCTCGAACCACAGTTCTTCATTTCTTCCTTAGCCGTTTTGAACTTCAATGCCGCCTAATCTTTGGCTTCATCCTTTTACTATATATAACTAATGTGGTGGCCTGTCCAGGTAGCCTCTTCTTCGTTTACTTGATTCGATTCTTTTACCTGCAAATGCAGCCCCGAAAGTGATTTTGGGAGAGCACCTCTGATGATCAAGTCAGTCATCTCTTCAAGAAATGGAATTTCTCTATATCGTAGAGCCTACCTTAGGTCCTACAGAGCTTGTTGTATTTATAGGCTCATTTACTTTGTAGTTCCATATTTTAAGGAATTTGAGATAGTGGACATGCCACTTCTACCACGTTCCTTGGTCGTGGCCTTTGTGTTCACTGTGTGTCTCATTTTTTATGGCACACATTCTCTGCCACTATTTGTGATTCTTGTGTTTGCTGCATCTACTTGTTCCTTGGTTTGGACCAAAACTTGGTAGATAATGTTGGGCTGGCCTTAGTGACTCTCGGCCCTTTGATTACTGGGCCTCTTCTTGGTTCACTTGCTTCAATTCTTTTACCTACAAATGCAGCCTCGAAAGTGATTTCGAGAGAGCACCTCCGATGATCAAGTCAGTCCTCTCTTCAAGAAATGGAATTTCTCTATATCGTAGTGCTTACCTTGTCTTCTACAGAGCTTGTTGTAATTATAGGCTTATTCCCTTTGCAGTTCCCTGTTCTTAGGAATTTGAGATTGTGGACATGCCACTTCTACCATGTTCCTTGGTCGTGGCCTTTGTGTACATTGTGTGTCTCATTTTTGATGGCCCACATTCTCTGCCACGATTTGTAATTCTTGTGTTCGTTGTGTCTACGTGTTCGTTGTGTCTACATGTTCCTTGTTTTAGACTGAAGCTTGGCAGGATAATGTTGGGCTAGGCTTAGCGACTCTCAGCCCTTTGATTGCTGGGTCACACAGACACGAATAATGATGTAATGTCTGTGGCCTTCATCTACTACCATTTTAATGTGAATGACCTTCAACATCTTCTACTGTTCTTGTGAACGGCCTTTAACATAGAATGTGATGTAAAGTACACACGAGCGACCTACTAAGGATAATGACAAAGGAAGATCTAAGTGCCCATGGATACAAGGTGTCAATTAGTAACAATTAAGTCTACAAAATGTGGGATTTAGACAAGATAAACAAAACATGGCCATCTAAACCCCTTGTCACATAAACTCAAATAATACTAGCAATCCAACATATAAAACGAACCAGTCATTACGCCAAATGCAAAGGTTAATGCCTGCATAATGAAGCACATCAGACCCCCCACTTAACCTTTTACTTGTCCTCGAGTAAATAAAGACAAGAAAATGACTAAGCAAAATGTAGTATGCAGATATAAGTTAACCGAGGCATTCAACTTATTCCTAGATTACTCTATTTCCCCTAAAGAAGCAAGAATTTTCCAACTCTCACACTCCCCGAAGAACCTAAAGCAAACTAACCACCCAAAATAAAATGTAGAAAAAGGTAAGCAAAGAAAGATAAGTGTTGAGCTAGCCTACTTTTCCCAAAAAGTTCCCCAAAAGCAATCAAAGAGTCGTCTCCAAAAAAATCCACCAAGCAAATCCAAGAGTCGTCTACTCGGTTGTAACATAAGGATAACTCTAGATTCTCGACCTAGTTACAACTAAGGATAATGCAAATGTATCGTCAACCTAGTTTTTTGTTTTCTCTCAAATTCTCTCATTTTTCTTAGGAGCTCTTTCAGGTTTTCATCCTAGCTTTCACACATGTTGAACTCACATTCTCACCTTTTTCCACACGGCCTCTCATTTTTTCCTAGGTTTGTAAACCTAGTTGGACCTAGCTTCTCACTTTTACCTAGGTTTTTTTACCTATCCGGAATTTTCCCAATATTTCCTATGTTTCCCTTTAGGGTTTCTAACTTAGCCGGGTATTTATTTTTTATTTATGTTTTTCAAAAAATTTCAATTTCTTTGGTATAGCACAAAATGCCCCAAAGTTGGGCTTCATACTACATGCTGATAATGACAAACAATAATTACTCCACCAATGTTCTAAAACAACTATCCCAAGATAAGCTATGCATTCTACCTAGCTAGACATACCACCAAGTAGACATCTGAAACATCCCATAACAAAACAAACACCAAAATCACCAAAGAGATAACAAAAACTCAAAGAAAAACACCCAAAAATGCACTAAGGAACCCCAAGATTGAAAACTCCCTAAGTGCTCACTACTCCCTCCCCACACTTAAACTTATGCATTGTTCCGAATGCACAAAAACAATCTTAACACATAAGTGAGGTAGGGAAAGTAGAAACACTCACTCTTGCAACCTCGAAGGGCCTTCCTCCTCGTGCCTTGTGTTGTCCCTCTTGATGTACGTAAAAGCTTAAATGGCCGCCTCTATGGAATCCATCCTTGTACTAAGCTCCTCCAATTGAAACCTCATACCACCTATCGCTAGGATAACCTGTTGCATCACTTGGGTAGAGCTTGAAAGTCGTTCCCTAAGGGAGTGCAATTGGTCAATAATGTCCATAGATAAGCGAAAGTGGCTAGGAGGTGTCCTCGAAGAAGTCTCACCATCAGCTCCTTGACCTCTATCTTTGGGCTTGATAGAACTCTGTAGAATTCCTTCTCAAAATGTGGGTCGGGAAAAAGGAACAATTCATCCAAATTTGTGTCGTGGGTAATAGTGTTATGCCCCAGCTGAGGAATTGTCATGAAACTACAAGTGCTTGCCCCGCCATAAAGCCACACAAAACAGTCCTCATAAGTCGTGGGTGCTATCATGGGCACCTTGGCAAACTTTTCAAAGGGTTACTTTGTTCCCAATCTCCCAAAGTTGGCCAATGCACACTGAGTGACTGGATGTCCCAAATTCTGCACCAACAGCCCTACAATATCGCCCATCAGAATCATCCCACTTTTTCTCTCCCTCATTGTCACGCACTCTTGTACAAAATTCCCTATCATATTTGAGTAGAAATTACCCTCAGGATTCATTTCCCAGAGGTAATGAACATCTAAACCCGAACATTACGTTAGCTCACCATGGCAAAATACTCTCATTACCTATAACTGGTGAACGTAATGCAATGCCGGATGAACCAAGGTAGTGCTTTTGCACAAATTCTCCCGGTCTGTCCCTGTCAGTTGCCCCTAAAATTTCCCAAGGGAAAATGGCATCCCCTGTCAATGTGTCCTCGGAATGTCTCTAGCGTACCTCCACCCGAAAGTGTGAGCCACCTCCATGTGTGTCATTGTATACTCTTTGTCATCCAAAAAAAGCCTGATGTCCATCCTCATCTATGACTTTCCATAGAGTAGCTAGGAACTCTAAAGTTCATCGAATGTGTGTCTTCGAGTGCTTCTCGAGGAAGCCCTCTAGGCCTACCGATCCTAGTAAATAGGTACCGGGTTTGAGTAAGCCTAGAGTCTCCAAGGTGTCTTTGCATGCAATTCCAGTTTCTGATATACTCCTCTTTGGCTCTCTCAAATGCCTACACCTCCAGGTTACAGTCCCAGAGTTGTTGGCCAATCCCATGAATTTTTCAGTTGCGAATGCACGGTTGCAAGGAATGGGAGTCACCGGCTCGCGGTTTGCACCCTTTGCTGGTTTCTTCCTTTTCTCATCCTGTGAAGACTTCCCTTTCTCCGACACACTCTATTTCAAAGAAGTCTTAATACAATGAAGGGAAAAGTGGTAATGTGATAACAAACAAAGGAATACCCTACAAAGTCATTCAATAAGAAAATTCCTCCAAAATAGCCTAAACATTAAAACCATGATACTCTTCAACATGAAGGATATTCAAACAAGAAAATTATCATTAAACAAACAAACTCATGTATATTCATACCAACCCATCAACAAGATCATGCAATCAAGATTCATCTCCACCTAAACCACCCAACACATAAAAAACATATCATCCAAGCATAATAGCACATCAAACCACCCAAACTTTCTTCAACACAAGATTATGCATACAACCCAAACACATTTCTCAACAACATACACTCATTTAAGAATCATGCTTTACATAACACCACCACAATGTTGATAAAGCAAATAAACAAGAAGTTCAATGGATTACCTAGAATTTGAAACTAAGAGTTACAAGATCCACACAAGAAGAAGCAAAAATTGCTATTTTTTTTTAGAGAAAAGCTTCCAATTTTCAAGTTCACCAAAAGTGTATGTGAGTAAATATTTCTTGAAAAGCTTGAATGTGTCAAGTGACTCAATTGGGTGGAAAAATGTACCAAGGATCTAAAAATTCAGCAAATGTAATAAGGGGGAGAGGTACAATTAAGATAATGATGGAACTGTAAAAATTGAAAATTAGGGAACAATAGTACAAATAAATTAAATCATAAGGGATGTTGGAAGTACTACATGCATAAAAAAATCTTAAGGAATTTGGGATATTCAAAATTTATGAACCAAGAATGTAATTTTTAGCTTAAAATTCAGAATTATCGAAAATTTTGCATTTTTGAAACAATTTGACAGCGCAAATGGGTGTCGAAACGTATACCCTTGTGTCAAGGGTACCGTGCCCCCCTCCCTCCCTTCGTGCCAATTCCTGTGACACGGACTGTATCACGTGGTACGATCTGTGCTAGATCATGGCACGAGGCCCCTCGTGCTACTTTCTATGACACGAGTCGTATCACTTGGAATAGCTCGTGCCAGAATACAGCACGAGGCTGCCAAAATTCTGACACCTTTTCCTTGGTTTTTCCCTCTTTTTTCGAAAACAAAATGTCACCTATCAAGCCTGATTCCATCCAAACAAAATCACGAGACTCGCACTCAAATTTACAAATCAGACAAGAGTTTCATCTCAAAATCCTCATCACAAAAAAACATGCAAAATCTATCTAATCATTACTCAAAATCATGAAATCAAAGCAAAAAAGAAGCAACGTATATTTATTTTCATCCTTATGGCTTTTTTTTTCATGCATCTTAGTTAGAACAACCTACCTTTGGGTCTCCGGAATTGCAATCGGCGACCCCACCCACGGTGACATCATTGTGAAGAGGCCTCCACAATGCATCACCCTTACCTTTGGGTGCCTCATCTATCATAGAAAATGAATCATTGTGCCTTGGTAAGGTTAAGTTCGTAAACATCACTTTGGGTTTAAGAGGAGGTCGAGGGGGTTTTAAGCCCTCGACACTCTTCCTTTCTGGCTCCAAGTTAGTTAGCATGGAAAAGCAGTCTAACATAGATATGTTATCACTCGAATCATGCAATGTAAATGACTCATCAACTCTTTCAAAATCAACAAGGGATTCATTCAAACATTCATCCCCATTTGTCATACAAGAATATTCACATAAGTTATGCTCATCACATAGGGTCACACCTTTGCACACAAAATAAGAATCAATTGAATCATGCCTAAACTTATAGATGTCAGATTCCACTTTATCCACATCATCTTCTAGGGTTAGGGTTCCCAAATGGACATTAAGTTCAGTCCTAGACGTTTTAAGGAACAGTTTCCCCAATAGTATTGGGGTGAACCTCTATCGCGCGCCACGTCTAGGACATAAAAGTCCGTCGGGAATACCAACTTGCTAACCCGCACCATCACATCCTTTACTAGCCCACGAGGGCTAGCTTTGGAGTGGTCGGTGAGTTGGAAAATCACGCTAGTTTCCCTAAGTTGACCTATCTTTAGGCGTTCACAAAGACTAAATGAGATCACATTTATGGATGCGCCTATCTATCATGGCATTTTCAACAAGCTTTCCTCCTAAGGAGATAGGAATAGAGAACATTTCGGGGGCATCGCATTTCTTAGGAAAATTTTTGTGGTTTAAAAAGGTGACTCCCCCCCATTTTAAAATTTCCTACCATCTTAGTTGGTCTACTTCCCTTTTTTGTGCAAGCAACTTCAATAAACTTAGCATACAATGATACATTTTCAATTAGCTCCAAGATAAGGATTGTTACCTTGACATTTTCGAAGATCCTTCGAATGCTTGCATTATTGGTCGCCACCTTTGGCCTTCCCTCAAAGCATTTGGAAATAGTGGTGGGATAGTCACTTGTGCCTCCGGCGGTGAAAACTCCTTGGAGGGCACTTCCTCAACCACAATTTTATTCTCTTCAAAATTTGCCTTGTTAGCCTCCAATACCCTGTCGTCTTCTTGAATCACCTTCTTCTCGAACACATGAACTTCCTTCCCACTTCTCAACTTTAGTGACCTCACATTCCCTGGATTGATCTTCGGTTAGGAAGGGAGTTTTCCGGACTCTTTGGCCTCAAGTCGGCTCACCGAGGTGGTGAGTTGCCCGACTTGGACTTTGAGGTTCTTGATACTCGAAAAGGCCCCATTGCCAAGGTCTTCAATTTCACACCTTGCTCTCTCAGCAAAAACTTCATGCTTTTTCCCCAATTGACCAATGGCTTCCAAAATTTCTTCCCGATCCTACTGTAGAGAGAGGTGTGGTTGTTGGTAGGGCCCTCACCCCTTGGATATAGTCAAGGTGGAGCTTATCCACCTTAATACCCTTAAACTTCCAACGAATATTTGGATTCTCCCGGTACCTTAGGTTGAGCGAGTTTGCATAGGGATTTTACCTTGCTTCACCTTGGTTCCCCCGGAATCCTTGTGGTGGCCACCTAGCAAACTGTTGCATATTCTCGTTGTTTTTGTACTACATGGCCTTCATCTCTTATAAGCTTTCTACTACTTCAAGACATGCTTCAATGTTATGGTCAAGGTTGCATAACCTGCACACTTTGACCTGATGAATCTTCCCTCTTAACAGTTCTTTCATCATGGAAGCAAGAGCTTGGACTTGCTCCTCCAACTTAGGTGATTGCAAGGGTTCATCCAAGACCATAACCCTTGACCTTGTGCTAAATATTTGCATTCTATTGGCCATTTTTTCAAAGAGACCAATCGCATTCTTTTGGCTTTTGTTGGAGATTGATCCATTACAAGAAGCATTCACCATCTACATGTCTTTATCACACAACCCTTCAAAAACGTAGTAAAATAGGTCTCCCTCCTAGAAAGGATGGTATGGATAGCTTGCTAGCAACCTCTTTAAATGCTTCCAATAGTCATAGAGGGATTCAGTAGCTCCCAAGGTGATATTAGGTAGCTATTTCTTCAGTCCAGCAATTTTGGATGCCAGAAATTACTTCTCTAGAAATCACCACTTCATATCCATCCAGGAACCTATACAACTGGGAGGTAAATAGTACAACCAGTTCTTTGCTCAATCTTGAAGAGAGAATGGAAAATCCCTCAGATTATAATCATCCTCTGAAACACTGAAGGCTTCATGTTTGTACATACCGAGTGGAACTGAGACAAGTGCTTACTCAGATCTTCCCCTGCCATACCGTGTGTCATGGGTCACCCACTAAGGGTGCTAACCATGCAACCTAGCCAAGCTAAAGTGTCACGAATACCGACTAGATTTCCAAGTGCGTCACACTCAGCTTGGTTGCTCGCAGCACACCAAGCCTTTAGAGGGACGTGGTCGAGTATGTAGCAAAAATACACACACGAGTTTAGATTGGGAGCATGGCTTCACACACACAAGCCAACGATGCAATATAGAGCCCAACAACAGAGGAGCGAACGCTCATTTTCAATATATTACAAAACGATAATCGGATGTGGGTAGCTCAGCACTCAACATATATTTTTTGCAAATGTTCTCACGAGTGCTAGGTACATAGACAAAATAAGGTCAAAGGCTAAAATGGCACGCAGGCCTGGACTTTGAGCAAATAAGCTACACTACACTAATAACTAAGCTATTACTCACAAAAGAGAAGAATTTTGGGACAAGGAGCTTGGAACATGTCTTCTTGGGCCATGACTCAACACTTAGGGTGCTGGCCTGGTGGGTGGTCGGGCGCTGCGCGTAGGGGCATTGAGCACAGATGGCTCAGGCATTATGCACAGTGCATTGTAGGCACAGAGGGGGATATCACAGGCTGTGAGCAGTTAGGTGGTTGGCACAGGATGGTCCAAAGACGAGTGCAGCGCGGCTGAGGGAGACTAGTTTGCAGGCACGCATTGAGCGGCTGGAGACCGCGGCACCATTTTGGCGTGCATACAGACATGGGTTACGTTGAGTTCGGGTTTTAATCCCCACCCCATAACATTCTCCCCCACTCAATTCAGCGAATGTCCTCGGAGCCGTCGATTCTCCAAGGTGCTTTGCTACCCACATTTTTCTCGTACACTTCTGCCTTAAGAAAGGGGTTGATTTAATTGCTGGCGCTGGTGTACTCTTGTTCAGCTATGGTCCTCAGCTTCTCTTCAGTTCTGGTTTGAGCTTGCTTGATTTTATAGCACCCAATTCCTGATTAACAACTGAAGGAATGTCAAACTCGGGATGATGTTTGGTACTCATCATCATGTGTTCACATTTCTGCTTCCAACCTTGTGGAACAACAAGGGGTTACTCATATGAATGATGACTCATCTTTCTCCATCGAGGTTTACAAGGTTTAGCTTGATTGAATGGCTTGAAATGGGAAGTTTGATGGGGCACGCCAGCCGACAGATATATCTTTTGTATCCATATCTTATTGGCAACCGACAAACAATTCCTACCCTCTTTGCTCAACAAATCTTCATCCCTTACAGCTAGGGAGTGACCCACAACATGCTCAATCTTGAGAATTACTTCACAAAGCTCCTCAAATCTATCAGGTAAACCCATCATTTTTTATCTCCCCACCGGGACCTGCTAAACCGTGGTCCTCATCTTGTCTTCTGCACATGAAGAACTGCAAACCCAAGATTTTACCCCCGGGTGAACTCTTTGCAGTCATTTTAACTGTGCACAGATTGATGCCTAAGACGTAAAGGCAATTTCCATATGGGTATACGACAATCCATGCCTCTCTTGAAAATTCCATACAGAGGACTAAATCGAAGTTATCCATTTTAACGACATGGAAATCCATGTGGTCCCTATGGTTCCAAACTTGATCGAGCACTGCCTCGCAATACCTAGCGCTAGTTGAGCTTCACTATTAATGATCTTCATCCTACCCACAGCTTTCTCATACTTGAGCCCCAATCTTGATGCCTTTTTTTCGGAGACATACACATAGCTAGCTCCAGTTTTGACCATCACTCTGATGGGTTTTCCATTTACGCACACATCTATGTACATCAATGCTCTGTCAGTCCAATGCATTGGTTTGACACAAACAATCTCAAGTTTGTCAAGTTTTGGTGCGGCCTTCCCAGCTTTGCTTGACCAATTCCTAGCTCGCTTTTATCTCACCACAACAACCACCCAGTTGATCTCAAGCTCCATTAATGAATTCAACCGTCGTGGCTCTATTGATCCCACCATGAAATTACACTGCATATTCAATGCCCCCACGGAGCATGGTTCTTCCTCTTCAGGCCCAGACTCTTCAGCCGACTGCTCTTGAACTACCTTGCTCAATGCCTCCCTGATTAATCTCGAGTCCTGAAGCAATATAGCAATGATCCTCTGCTCTGTTGGACAATCAACAAGGGCATGATTCCCTTTGCACATTTTGCACACCAGTCGCGCCTTCCCAGTTTGTCCATTCCACCTTGGTTTGGACCCAACTAGACTTGCCGTGCTTGCACTGGGGCTTCCCCTATTCCTTCCAACACCCAAATTGGGCCTGTAGCTACCTACATTTCTTGGACTAGGTCTAAAATTACCGCCTACCTTGGGAGAACTTGCACCCACACCATTACCCACCTTGGTTATAGAAGAACCGTTCACGTCCCTATCAACCCGTTGAGATCCTCCACCATTACAGTCTTCCAGACTTTCGATGAATGCCACCACTAAGTTATAATCAGTGCAACGAGGTCTCCTTAGCTCAAGTCTAGCCCATAGCTTCAATCCTTGGCTGAAGTCATGGAGTTTATACTCCTCCGGAAGGTCAGGCAAGTCGAGCATACAAGCCTGGAACGCCGACACATACCCCATAATACTGCCAGTTTGCGCCAAGGTTCTAAGTCTCAACAAAGCTTATTCCTTCATGTTGGTGGGAATGAACTATTGCCTTACCTTGAGCTTCAGTGCATCCCATGTGTCGATGGCCAGGTATCCTGCCTTTATCTTTGCTTTAGGATCGCCACCACACCATAGCAGAGCCCTTCAGGTACATCGTTGCGACATTGAATTTCTCAGCTTTCGAATTCTTTCCGGTTGCCTTAAAGTATTAATCCAACTCATACAAGAAGTTATCAAGCTCTCTTGCATCACATGCCTCACCGTATTTTGTATGTTTGGGGACTTTTTGTTTATGCACAGCACGGACACCACAACCACCGCCCCCCACCTTGGGACAAGTTGGCCACAGCTTGTATGAGCACGTACATGTCTCCACCAAGCTTCTCGATGATGCCCCTCAACTAAGCAATGTCTACCTCGCGAGATGCCAAAGCTTCCCTCAGCTCGGCAATCACCTCATGCTGACATGCAACCTCCGCGTTGGCCACTTTGATGTCTCTACTGATAATGACAACATCTATTTGTCTGATTCAATCGGTCAGCTAGGCTGTCGAACCCTTGTGCCTCACCAAAAAGAGCCCTCTCAATGTTATCCAACCGATTCACCTTCTTAAACATAGTAATAGCCACTCACTATGTGCTCAAGGACCGCTCGAGCTCTGATCTAACTGTCATAGATCATCCACTAAGGGTGCTAACCATGTAGCCTAGCTGTGCTAGAGTGTCATACTAGTACCTAGATTCCCACACGCATCGCACTCAGCTTGCTTGCTCGCATCACACTAAGCCTTTATAGGGACGTGGTCGAGTATGCATTGGAAATACACACACGAGTTCAGATTGGGAGCATGGCTTCACACACACAAGCCAATGATGCCATATAGAGCCCAACAACAGGGGGAGAGAATGCTCATTTTCAATATATTACAAAATGGTAGCCAGATGTGGGTAACTCAGTACTCCACATATATGTTGTGCAAACATTTTCATGAGTGCCAGGCATATAGATAAAATAAGGTCAAAGGCTAAAACAAAAAATAGGTCTGGACCTTGAGAAAATAAGATATGCTACACTTATAACTAAGCTATTACAAGCAAAAGAGAAGACTTCTGGGACAAGGAGCTTGGAACATGGCTTCTCGGGCCATGACTCAACACTTAGGGTGCTAGCCTGGCGGGAGGCCGGGCATTGTGCACAGTGTGTTGTGGGTGCAGATGGGGATATCATGGGCCATGAGTGGTTAGGCGGTCGGCACTGGATGGTCTAAATACGTGTGTGGCGCGACTGGGGAGACGGTTCACAGGCACGTATTGAGCAGCAGGAGACCGTGGCACTGTTTTGGCGTGCATACAGGCATGGGGTTACATTGAGGTTGGGTTTTAATCCCCAATTCGTAACACCGTGGAAGGTGGGAAGACGGTGGATCATTTCACTCTTCAACTCGCAACTCACACTCAGTGGTAATAGGGGAAATGTGATGCACAGTGGTTAACTCTCCAAATTGTGGGCCATGAGCTTTTTTAAGGTTCTGTTATCCTCTGCCATCTCTCACGACTCTTCCACAAATAATTCCGATCTTGGTTGAACCACTACCTTAGTTCTCCTCTTCCTTCGTTTTTTACTATATGTGTTATCAGTCGGGTAATGCAAAACTCCTACGTTTGTGGTACGAGCATGTACCATAAACTAGGGGTTAACAGTACCCTTCCAAAGGCAACACTAGCAAAAAGACTGAAGGCAACAAGATCACTAATAGAAAGATTCAATCAATAGAGAAAAACAAACAAAACAAACAAAGAAAAACAAAAGCGATGCTAACTACTCAGCTAACGGGTTGTGCTAATTGCCAATTAAATTGATTAGCATCCCCAGCAACGGCACCAAAATTTGACCCACCTCTACTCCGGGTCATTAATTATAGCTAATTTACCCAAGCAAAGGTACTGGATCAAAGGTCAAATCACTACAAGAAGCAATACTTTTTACCTTATTTCTAGAGGTGTTTTACCTCGGTTTTTTAGCCCTCAAAAAATTGAGGTAAATGTAGGTGGGGTAAAAAGTATTTTTACCTCAGTTTTTTAAAAAATAACCGAAGTAAAAAGTCATTGTGACTGAAACATAGTGCAACTTCTGTTAGTATCTTTCACTATGGTTTTGCAACGATTAAGTTGCGAGCTTGCACGCTGGAGTGAAATGGAATTTTAAAAAACTACCAAAAAGCATAATCGATATCGGTTCTGCTCGAGCAAAAGTGGATTTTCCATCGAGCCAAATTTGGTAACCAAATCCGGCAAAACAAAGTTCTGACGATCCAAATTTGGCAGCACAAATACTTAACATCAACCCATATTTAGAATTTTACATCGACATATTTACAAATACTTGTATACATTCGAATTAAGAATGAAGAACACAAAGATTACATTAAATCTTGAAGCTACAAACCTAATTTAGATCTGGAAAACTTGAGTTGCGCAGTGACGAGTTGATGAAACCGGTGGCGGGATAGGGAGGCTGGTAGCGAGGGAAAGATCCTAATAGCCAATGAAGGAGGATCTATCAACTGGAATAACCAGCGTGACGGATGGAGTGAAGCAGAGTGGTGGTAAAGATTGAGACGACCGGACAGCGGTGGATCTCAAGATGGCAGGACGATAGGATGGTACAGAGATGAGCAGGATGGCACGAAGATTAGTGAGAATGCACGGAGAAAAGGGGTGAAGACTAACTGTTAGTGGGGAGAGTCAGATGTGAGAAAATGAGGAGAGGGAGGTTGTGTAGAGTGTAATGTTTGGACTAGGGTTTTCATATTTATATCACAAGGTTTAGGTCATATTTTTAATTTAGATTGGGTTGAAAAGAAATCAAGGTTTTAATTGATTAATATTAGAATTAGTTCAATATGTTTAATTTATTAATGAATCGAATCTATTTTGAAAATTTATAATGTCATTATAAATTAAATATTTGTGTTAAGTTAACTTTTTTTTATATAGAATAAAATAATTATATATTTAATTACGATAATGTTTCATACTCGGCACCCGTAATTACCTTGGGTTGTTCTCATTTGAGTATGATAAAATTAAGAATTTTTTTACTTTAAAAAATGAATTATTGTTAAAAATATTGTGTAAAACCTTAGTTATTAATGTGTATATGTGGAAAGTCAATTATTAAGGGTTGACCATTGATTAGTAAATTTATAATCATTTTATTAGTGTTTATGTATGGAAAGTCAAGTAAATGTTGACCGTTGATTTGTTATATTATAACCATTTTATTAGTGTTTATGTATGTAAAGTCAAATAAGGGTTGGCCGTTGATTAATTATGTTCAAACCATTTCATTAGGGTTTATTTATAGAATGTCAAGTAAGGGTTGATCATTTATTGAAAAATTACACTATGGCCCAAAATTGTGTTACCCTATAATCCATTGCTTCAAAATACATTATTTTTGTTATTCTTGCATAAATATAGAAATATTAAGTAGATGATTTTTTCGATGAAATGTTGGAAAGCGCTATTACGTGTTCTAGAGTAACCTAGAGTTGTTTACATAGAAGTAAGAAACGTAAATATGAAAAGATTACAAATATATTCTTGTGTATGTTATTGATAAATACTAGGTTATGGACTTGAAAAATAGAATTGGAGTGTATAGGGTAGCATCACATTCGAGCGGATTTCAATTTGGAGTTACGAGTAAAGTTTTTACTTTTTGCACTTAGGTCCCTTTAAGAAAGTTGGAATTGTCAAATCACGAAATTGGCAACATCAAAATTCAATTCAATAATATACAGTCTTGAAAAATTATAAAAGACAACATTGATTACTAATACATAGTCTTGAAAAATTATACTATGGCTCAAATTTGTGATACTGTATAATTCATTGCTCCAAAATACATGAATTTTGTTATTCTTTCATAAGCATAGAAATATTAAATAGATGGATTTTTTGGTGAAATGGTGGAAAACGATAGTACGTGTTCTAAAGTAATCTAGAGTTGGTTATATAGAACTAAGAAAGGGATTAGCCACGTGTCAAATGGAAAATACTAAAAGAGTAACTCTTAACCACGTCACCTTTGACACATGTCACCCTTGGAATTAGCCCCGTGTCAAATAAATAAAATTGTATATACCACTTATTCATAATTATATAAAATAAGTAGCATATAAAATTTTATATGCTACTTATTTTATATACAAATTTTATATAACTATGAATAAGTAGTACATAAAATTTTATTCGGTGAAAATAAAGTTTATTTATATATTCGACTACAATCATGTATTACTCGAACTCTGCGTTTAATTCATTTGAAAATATATACATAAAGTCATATTTAAAAGCATAGATACAAAATCTTTTAAAATATAAAATAAATGGAGTTGTATAAAAAAATCAAAAATTACATTTTAGTTTTGTTGAAATTTTTTTTACATTATATATATATATATATATATATATATTCAATTATTTTAAATCGTGCATCGTGCGACCTCGGTCACAACATCGGTAAGCCAGACAACCGTTCAACGTTGGTTATTTGGGTCTGGGATAGGTACATGCGACATCGGTTACAACATCGGTAAGCTAGATAAGCGTGCAACGTCGGTCATTCTTGTCTGGGATAGGTACATGCAACCTCGGTCACAACGTCGATTAGTCAAACATGCGTGCAATGTCGGTCATTCTTGTCTGGGATAGGTATGTGCGACCTTGGTCACAACGTCGGTAAGCCAGACATGCGTGCGACGTCGGTCATGTCAGACTTTTTACCTCGATTTTTATAAAAATTGAGGTAAAAAGTTACCTCAGTTTTTTAAATCGGGTAAAAAAAATTAATTCAAAAAAAAACAACCGAGGTAAAAGAACTTTTTACCTCGATTTTTTGAGGTTAAGGAAAAAATTGAGGTAAAAGGGCCGAAGTAATAGGTCATATTTCTTGTAGTGAATTTAAATTTATATTCTGCACCCAGCTCACTACTACGCTCCTTATGGGGTAGTTAGTGGCAAGCCCTGGGTATGTACACATAGATGTTAGGGCCTAATAGTCAATTAAACACAACCACGTCCGGGTTGTCAATCTGTCTATGTTGCTAGGAATAGATAGTATGGTAAAATGAGGGGGGTTTGGTTTTTCAATTAACAACTAATGACATGAAAGATAAATATTAAGTAAATTATATTAGCTAGACACTTGGAGAATACTTTCGTAACATGGTTGATTAAATGCTTCATTCCTCAATTCATTCACATGTAAGATTTAAAAAACCTAATCTAGTGCTCATAACACATGGTGTGGTCAATGGTCAGCACTTCCTCGTACCTGTCATGTAGGGTGCTCTTGTAATCTTCCATCAGCATTGTCTCAGTAATTAGGGGAGTACAACAAGTTCCAACCATTGTTGTAGGTTGATTTCCCCCCCCCCCTCCGTAGGATTACATCTCGGGAACTACACCACGGATGCTCTACTTCTTATGACTATAAATGTGTCAAAGGGAGGTACGCACCTTACCAATGACACTAGGACCTCTTACAACCCTAGCTTGCTACTTTTTGTTATCTCTACCAGTAACCCTTCGGACCAACTCGCCAGCTAAGACTGGGGTACTGTCATCATAACAGTAAATCTCATAAAATACCTACGTGCACACACTCACGTGGACTCGGACCCTGCTACCCATATCACATCCAGGTTTCTCTTCCCCGAGGTATCAATATTTATACCAACAGGAATGTAGACTAGAGTATGTGCTAATAGAGTGTATCATTCATGCAATTATAACATTCAAGAAAAAGCCTTCATAATATTACAAGCACATAAATTAGGATGAACTTAAAATATCACAAACGCCTTAATCAACACATGAATACAATTATCCCCAAGCTATAGAAAGGCTAAAGCAAAATAAAAAGAGAAAGAGAAAGAACCTAGAGATAAGAGAGAGTGTTTTCTCTCTAAGTTGCTCTCCCAAAATACAAAATATGATCCAAAGTATCAAGAGTTGTTTTCCCATAGTAGACTAAGGCTCTATTTATAGTTGTAGGGGATTTAGGCCTAAAAATAGGCTTAAATAGGTTAAAACCCTAGTCAGCCGTCACTAGTATGGACTGCCTCAGATGGCGCAGTCCACACCGCTGTTGTGGCTTGAGCTGGCACAGGGTGCCAAATCCGGCGGGGGGCATTTGCTTCATGCCATCGTGGAGTGCAGGATCTGGCGAGGGCAGTTTTGCATTGCTAGCGAGGAGAACGGGTTCTTGTGCAGGCCATATTAGGCATGGTTTACGTCGTCAGGAGAGTCGTTTTTTCACTTTTGATATACGGTCCATGTTGTTATGTGCTAGCCGTCATCAGAATCCTTGTTTTCCTAAGTCTTGTGGTACGGGCCGCTCAATTCTTCACATCTCACTGGCTGGTCTTGACATTTTGCGCTTGGAACAACGTAGGTCATGTAAAATGGGATGGTCTATGCTCATACTTAGACATTTTGGAGTGAAAACGGCACTTGAGCACGCAGGCCGAAGAGATTGGCACGGTGTGTGCTGGGTCTCGGCAGGGCTCATACTAGACCCTTGGCGCGGGTCACGTGGAGTGGTGTGGGTTGTTGGTGCCTTGTTTGGTGCTGGCCTTTAGCGTTCTACACTGACCCATTAATGTTTCAGCCGGCTGAACTTCTTTCCTTCACTACGGATGAACCATTGGTCCATTTTGAGAGTTCTTTTAGTTGATTTTATAGCTTTCGAAGAGACGAATCCAATGGATCCAACTTCAAAGGTCGATTCTTCTTGTATCATTCCTAGGTTTTAGTGCAACTCTCGGACCATGATTCTCTATTTCTTTCTTGGAAATTTTGAACTTCAATGCCACCTAATCTTTGGCTCCATCCTTCTACTACCACAATATAATTTATGTGGCCTTCGTCTACTACCATTTTAATATGAATGGCCTTTGACATCTTCTACTATTCTTGCGAATGGCCTTCAATATAGAATGTGATGAAAAGTACCCACGAGCGACCTACTACGGATGATCACAAAGGAAGATCTAGGTGCACGATACAAGGTGTCCATTATTATCAATTAAATCTACAAAATGTGGTTTTTAGACAAGAAAACCAAACATAGCCATCTCCTTGTCACGTAAACTCAACTAATACTAGCAGTCAACATATATAAAGAACCAATTATCACGCCGAATGCAACAGTTAACGCACATATAATGAATCACATTAGTGGTGGAGTGTAGTAGTTCCTAATGGTTTGGGGTAAGAATGGGAGAATAAAAGTGAGTATTTTTTTCAAAGAAAAATTAAACTAATTTTTGAAAGCTTGGGTTGCCTCCCGAGAAACTCCGTGTTTTTAAGGTTGTTGGCACGACCCTAATGTTATCCATATGGTGCGGGTTCGTATCCCATCACCATAGAAAACCAAAAATGGAGAGGTGGGGGTAAGAATAATCCAAGAGGAAGATGTAGTAGAGGAGGAGTCAGCCTTAGAAGAAATAGTTGGTTTGGAAGCTTAGCTTATTGAATTGGCTTCTAAGTGGTTTCCTCTAAGGGTTCCGAAAATGTGGGAGTTGGTTATATATGTGGAGGTGGAGGTAAAAATAGGTGATATTCTGATTTCAGTAGAATCGCCCCTTCCTCAACTTCTTCACTCTCAACAAACCACTCCCCATCCCCTTCGGATTCATCTACCACAATCTCAAGTTCAACTCGGGATGGTTCATTCTTGGAATATTAGGTTTCTAGTTGGCTCACCCTTTCAATCAAATCACTCACTTGCCCTTCAACTCTCTCAATGATTGATAAGACTTGAGTTCCCAAATCTCTAATGTTGCTAAGCATTTGTGATTCGAGTAAATCATTTTAGTCACATTAGCTATAGCTTGCAAAATTTCTCCATAATCTAATTTGGAAACCAATCCTAGGGATTGGTTTGGGGGCATTGTATAGGTTGTTGAAGGCAAACTATCAAACTCAAAGTGTTGGTTTCCCAATGCATATCCATACCATAGATTCGGGTTACCACTCAACCTCGAATTGGGAGAATCATGGTATGGGTACCAATCTCAATCCTATCGACCTTAGGAACCAACAACTCCTACCTCTCTCTCATATTTTCTCATCCAAGAGCAAGACTTAATAGGGTGGTCGCAATGGCATATCCTACAAAATCTCACTTGTTGAGCCTCTCTTCTCCACATTTTTTCAATAAAAACAAAATCAAAGAAAACACACAAAGTTCGTAGTGCAAGGGTTCTTGATTTGCACTAAGAACTCAAGCAATATCTATTCCAAAAAATAACAAACAAAAAACAAAAGAACAATACTAACTACTCAACTAACACGCTATGCAAGTTAACAATTAAACTTTTCGACTAGCATCACTGGCAGTGGGGCAAAAATTTGACCCACCTTCACTCAGGGTCTTTAATCTAGGTAATCAATTAAACCTGAGCGAAGTCTTATGGTCAAAGATAAAATTTTATATTCTGCTCCCATTCTTACTACTAAGATACCTAGAGGGTAAATTGTGGCAAGGGCGGGTTTGTCCATATAGATGCTAGATGTCTAAAAGTCAACTGCACACAGCCACGTCTGGATTTTTGATCTTTCTGTGTGTTAGGAATAGCTAAATATTGCAAAACATGTATTTTTGGGGGGTGGTGGTTAACTAACTACAAGCATGTAAGATCACAAGAGAATAAAACTATATAAACTAGCACTTGGGGAATATTTGTGTAACATGATCAGTGATATAATTTGATTCTCGACTCAATCACATTCAAGACTAGCAAACCTATTCTAGTGTTTACAACACATGGTGTGATCAATGGTCAACACTTCCCCAAACCTGTCACGTAGGGTGCGCTTGTAATCTTTCACCGGCACTGTCTCTGTAACTAGGAGAGTGCAACAACGGACATGCTGTTATGCAAATCTTTTTCTCCTCTATAATTACATCCTAAGCACTCTACCATTAATGCTTCTCCCTAAGTGGGAGATTGTCGACGTACCTCTCAAAGTTACTATTTTAAGCCCTAAAACGCTTCCTAACTACAACTAAGTAGATAGTAGCAAATCGGGGTCATCCACGAAGAAGAGGGATTTTCCTTAGGGTTCATACATACATACATAAAATCAAGTAAAGAAAGGAGGGGAGAGGGGGGGAGTTGGTTGGTTTTTCTAAATTATGAATTAAAGACAAGACAACAGTAAAGTAAGGAAACAATGATGATCATGCAATAAGGTACTAAAATGAGAATAGAACAAAAATTATGGGTTGGGAGCAATTGATTTCCACTTCCAAGCCTCGTATCTATCCTTGAATCCATAACCTATTCACTACTTTCACTACTTGTTGTGAAGATAAATCTTCTATCATTCTTTAATAGTAGTTTGCAAGAGTGAATTAGGCAACTCTTGTCAAACCACTAATGACCCCCTTAGTTGAGAAATGACTAAAGATATCCCATTAAGGGCATTGAGTACGAATAATCAACAAGCTTGGTTACACTTATAAACACTAAACCGTGTCTAATCATTGAATGCATTTACTAAGATTAGTCAAGAACGTTCAACGTTCATAAACCTCTCCCATTTGCTACCATAAACAAACATGACAAAGAGTTCAACATCATCACATTCATCTAGCAATTATCAAATCATTAACCTAATTATAAGTTCTAACTCATGCTCTTGTATTCCATATTAAAATAGGGGAAACTTAGCTACTTTTTCCCAACCCTAAAAAGTAATCATACAAGCATTTCATATACCCAAACCTCCAACAACATTACTTGTATTAACAACCCACATTAAAAGCTCATAAATGCACAATAGCAAAAGTACCAAATAGGTAGATAGAGTTCCCAAGACATGGGCTTGGAAGCCTTAATCATTTGCTCCCAGGACTAAGTTTAGCTACTAGAATTCATACTAAACATCAACAAGAATTCAAACATAATCTAAGGTGAAAATTTAGAGAACTAGGGTTTTTGGAGTTGCAAAATCGGGCTGGAAAACTTTTGTGAAGGAGAGGGGATAAAATGCTATTTATAGTACAAAAAGTCAAAAAGGTAATTCTGGGCAGCCATTCTTCGTGACTCGCGGAGACAAATTTACGACTTGCGATAGACAGAGTTTGATGCTCTTCATTGCCTTCTTCTTCTTGTCTAAATCATCACCATTTCTTCTTCAAGTCTTCAATTCTTTGTGGTCTTCATGGTCTTCAAAAGCGGTCTTCGTGGTCTTTAAATCTTCAATTGACTGCCTTGTCACACAAAATTTCCTAGGAAAGTGATAAGAACGCAAAAGTTGCTCCTAAATCTCCTAAGAGAATTTAAAGGAAAAATGGATTATCTTGAGCACAAAAGCATACCAAAATAAGTCTAACAGGTCCCAAAATAACCATATAAAATGGACACATCACTAGGCCTATAGAGGCAAAGGGATATGCACCTTATCGATGGCTCTAGGGTTGTAAATACGCTAACCCTAGTTTGCTACCAACAATATCTGTATCCATAACCCTATGGACCAACTCGCCCGCTAGACTAGTGTGTTGTCATCGTAACGGTAACTCGGAAAATACCTACATGCATACACCCACATGGAACTTGACTTTGCTACCCTTATCACATCTAGGTTTCTTCTCCCCGGGGGGTATTAATATATGCACCAACATAAATGTAGACTATAGTGTGTGCCAATCTTAGTGTGATATTCATGCAATTATCAAGAATATGAAGAACAAGCCAACATAATATCATAAACACATAGAA
Organism: Rubia yunnanensis; assembly: GCA_037428765.1. NCBI lineage: Eukaryota > Viridiplantae > Streptophyta > Magnoliopsida > Gentianales > Rubiaceae > Rubia > Rubia yunnanensis. Next base: position 19,446,276 of record CM075066.1, read on the forward strand.
ATAGGTAGATCTAAAGAATCTCCCAAAACATACACTAAATCATGAATAAAAATAAAATCCCCACGTAAATTAACTAATCCCTAAGTATTGAATCCGCGTATTTCATTGGGTTCAATGTAACCCACCTCGACAAAGGGTTGTTAATTGTAGCTAATTAATCCGAGCCGAGGATGGTTGTCAAAGATAAAATTTATAGTTCTGAACCCCGATCTCACTGATATGCTACCTAGAGGGTAGTTTGTGCCAAGCCCTGGGTTTGTTCACAGAGATGCTAGGTCTAATGTACCAACCTAAAACACAACCTCGTACAAGTCGTCAATCAATACGAGTGAAAGGAATAGCTAGAAAAGCAAACATGCAAAGGGGGGGTTGGATTTTCAATCTAGCAACTACAAAACATGCAAAGTAAAAGAACACAACTATAATTTAAAGTTAGCACTTGGGGAAATAATTGAGTGACTTGGTAAATCTAATGCTTCTATCCTTGATCCTTTCACATAAAGATCTAAGAAAACCTGATAGTGTGTCCATAACATGTGGTGTGGCCGATGGCATACACTTCCACGTCCCTGTCATGGCGGGTGCTCTCGCAGCCCTCTATTGACACCAACATCGTAATTAGGGGAGTAAAATAAGGTGCGGCCATTGTTGTAGGTCTGATTCTCCCCCGTACAATTACATCCTAGGGCTTCCACCATGAATGCAACTACTCCCCTTGGGTCCTATCAATTAGGCCCAAGGATTGTAGCCACCTTATCTGTGAGCTAGGGTTTCTTGTAACCCTATCTTGCTACTAATTAAGCTATCTCTACCTAGAACCGATCAGACAACTTTATGAAGTTGGCTAAGACTGGTGTGATGGTTAGTGGATCAGGGTGACCTCGAATCTCCCATGAACACACTCACGAAGACTCGTTCCCGTGCACCCATACAAACATCCAAGTTTTCCTACCCAAGGAGGCATCGATATATGCGTCTAGCAGAATACAGCCCAAAGTGTGTGCTTATATGTGGTGTAATAATCATGGATTCAAACTCAATAGCAAATCACAATAATATTATGAACACAAAATTATGATGATCTATAGAATCTCAAAAAGTATAAAGATATAACCAAGTCACTACAATTATCCCCAGGCTATAAATCTACTCTACAAAGGATAGATCCATGTAAAATATTAGGTTAGTTGTCATGGATTTAAGAAAATAAGATGAAAGGAAAAAAAGAAGGAAGAAGAAGAAGTATCTCCTCTTCTTTCTCTCTAAACTAGAACGAAGTAAAATCTACATAATGACTAGCTTAGGGTTTAGTAGAATACTAAGGCTCCTATATATAGTTTTAGGGGATTGGGCCTTAAAACAGGCCAAAGTTAGGTCAAAACCCTAGTCACCCTTTCCCTCTAGCCGCTGACATTTTCTCGAATAAACTACTCAAATCCGTGAACCTTTTCGATCTTTACTTTAGTGAATTAGATAGATCTTAGAAAGACAAATATTTTGATATATGATAGAGGGAAATTGGATGAAAATAGAGAGAGTTATGATCAAAATAGTGAGAAATTACTGCTTGGCACGGGCCATCATGGATGATGCGGCTCGTGGATTGTCCTTGGTGGTGCGGGGTGCGAGGCCTGGGTGTGGTTCTGATCTTTATTTAGCGCGGGGCATGAGTTCTTCTACAGAGCACAGATCTTCAAAGCATGCAAAGTGCGAGGGCTGGCATGGGTTGCATCATCTCTGGGGTGGGTTGCATCGCTCGCTGTGAGGCACCTTTAGGGCACTGAATCTTGAAGTCCTGATTTGCGCCCATGACCATTGGTGTGGGCCATGGTCATGCTAGGTGTTTTGCTCAGAAAACTTGGGCGTGAGCCGCATGGATTCCCACATCCCACGTACTGGTCTCGAAATAATAACTTGGCATAAAATGGCATGGGACACCCATACTTATCCGCGCGGAGAGGTTTTTCATTCTTGCTTGGCGGTACATCGTGTCTGGTGCAGGTCGCATCACTGCCTCGCATTGGTCTCCATGGTGCAGGGCAACTCCTCTAGCACGAGCCATTGGTGCCAAACCATGCACGGCACGTGCCGTCTCATTGGTGCTTCTACCGGTTGAACTAGTTTCCTTCGCTATAGGAGAACTGTTAGTCCAATTTGAGAGTTTTAGTAGTTTATTTTATATTACTCAAGAAGAAGAATCCAATGGAACCAGATTTGAAGGCTAATTCTTCTTGGATCATTCTCGGAATGATGTACAACTCATCGGACTATGATTCACCATTTTTCTGTTGGCCATTATAAATTATGTAGCTACCTATCTTTGGCTTCAATCTTCTTCTACCATGCATTGATGATTGTGTCCTTCATCTACTACCATTCTAATGTGAATGTCCTTCATCTCTACTAGCATTCTTGTAAATGACTTTCAATATCTTCTACCGCCCTTATGAATGGCTTCTACATAGAATGTAAACAAAAATTACCCACGGGTGACTTACTAAAGATGATCACAATCAAGATCAAAGAGCTCATGGATACAAGATGTCCATTAGTACCAATTAAGTCTACAAACGTGGGATTTAGACAAGAAAGCCAAACATGGCCGTCTAAACCCCTTGTCACGTAAACTCAACTAATACTAGGAATCCACCAACCAAAAGTAACTAAAAAGTATGTCAAATGCATCGGTTAATGCACGCAAAATGAAGCAGACCACAATACCCTTAGGCAAGATCAAGAAGAAAAGAAATAGAACTAGAGAGAAGGGTTCGTCCCTTTTTTCTCTATAAATGCTCTCTAAGATTAGAATAATGTGTATAACTTGATAAAAGAGAAAGAAAAAAAATAAAATATAAGAAGAACTCTAGAGAGAGAGAGAATTCTCATCTTCTTTCTACCTACCAAAACCTAGAAATCTACATTATGCCTACTTAGTTCAACCCTAGAAGACTAAAGGTTCTTATATACAAGGCCCAAAATAGGCCAAAAAATCCTAGCAGTTGCAATCAGCGTGGGCAATGCCGTCGGGCATAATCGTGTCGGTTAGGTCTGGCACGACCCATGTTGTCTGGCACGTTCGTGTCGAGTGGCTCTAGCACAGCCTGTGTCATCTGGCACGGCCATGTCAGTTGGTTCTAGCAGGTCCCGTGTCGTTTGGATGGGGTCGTCGACTGGAGTATTTCTCGATCAGTTGAATGGCACGGGCCATTTGAGTTCTTGTGGGTCGTCGGCTGGTAGTCATTGTTTTAGTAAAACGGTGGTCGACCGTGTGGTTCTTCGCATCATGTGGGCTGGTTTCACATTTTTGGAGTTTAAATGACCCAGGCCTTGTAAACTTGCACGGTCTGTGTCTATACTTAGCCTCACAAAGGATTAGGTCGACATATATCGTGTTGCACCAAATGGCTTGTGCCAAGGGGTTGTGGCACGGGCGTGATGGCCCAAACGGGTCCTGCTAGCCAAAACAGCTTGTGCTGGATGGAATGGCTCATGCTGGAGGGGCTTGACACAAGGCTTGCCTCGTGCTGGAGGTCCTGGCACGAGGGTGGCCAGTCCTTATCCTTCCAAAACTTTTTTCACCACTACAGATGAACCGATGATCTGATTTGAGAGTTCTTGTAGTTGATTTTATAGTGCTCAAAAAGACAAATCCAATGATATCACCCATAGACTCTGATTATTCTCAGATAATTCCCAAAACTCTGTACAACTCTCGGATTACAATTCACCCACTTCTTGTTCTTCCTTCTTTGACCCTCTATCTTCTACCACATTTTGACTTGTGGTCTTAAGTCTTCTACCACCCTTGCGGATGGCCTTCCAATATCTACTACCACCTTTGTGGACGGTCTTCTAGAATATTACACCAAAGTACTCACAAGCAACCTACTAATAAGCTCAAAAAAGAATATCTAGGTGTTCATGAATACAAAGTATCCATTAGTTCCAATTAAATCTACAAAACTCGGGATTTAGATAAGAAAACCAGCAACGGTCATCTAAAACCTTTTTAATTTAATCCTAAATTAAACTATAAATTATCCAACTAAAACATTATAACAAATGTGTTCAATGCATTAGTTAACGTATGCTTAAAGGTGCAGATCAGGATGCATCACCTCGTGGATGGACATGAAGCGGAGATTCCTTGAAAAGTACTTTCCAGCTTCCAAGTCTACAGGCCCAAAAAATAGCTTTCCAACATATCCCAAATGGCAAACGAGTCCTTTTGTGAGTATTTGGAGAGGTTTAAGAGATTGTTGGCTAGTTGTCTAAACCACCCATTCAAAGAAGGTGATTTGGTGTCCTACTTCTTCGAAGGACTTTGTGACGAGGATATGAGAATGGTTAATGCAACTCGCAATGGGTTCATAGCTAACAAGAGTCTGAAGGATGCAATGGAATTGTTTGAAGATATGGCCGACGGGATGAGACATTTTGGAACTAGATCCCAAGTGAAGACATTGGATGAGTCAGATCAATCTCCCAAATTGGAAAAGCAAGTTCAAGCACTTGCCCCGATAATGAAGGAATTTATGAAGGGGAGAACTCATCAAGTCAATATGTGTGGAATAAGTAGTCTAGATCATCCTACTGACACATGTCTGCAAGTAGTTGAGGATTTTGAAGAAGTGAAAACGTTGGATTTCAATGGAGGAAGTAGTTCGCAAGGGGAGGCAACAACAACAAGGGTTCTGGGGAACTAAAGAGGTGAAAGACAAGATCCCTACATGAATACCTTGAACCCTAGATATCACAATCACCTTAACTTTCGTTGGTGCGAGAATAACCAAGGTCAAGGGTACAATCAATGTGCACAACCTCAACCCTACCCGAGGGGAGAAGGCCTTCCAACAAAGATGTTTTATACAAGTTGGACTAGGAAGAGATACTAGATGTGATTTCCCAATTAGCAAATAAAAGAGATGTTTTCGCAGAGTAGCAAGGAGAGAAATTGAGGAGCTAGGCACTACAGCATTCTCGAGTATCAAGAATCTCAATGTCCAAGTAGGACAACTTTCCACCTTAGTGAGCTGAATTAAGGCTAGGGGGTCTAGCAAGCTACCTTCCTAACTCAAAGTTAACCCAAGAAATGTGAGTGCTTTGAAGCTAAGGAGTGGGAAGGAGGTGTGTGAAGCCGAAAGAGAAATTGTGCAAGAGGATGATTCGATTGTGGAAGGCAACAAGACTAACTTTGAAGAGCATGAGATGGTTGCTGAAGAGGAGCCCACCAAAGAGATCTACACCACTGAGGCAAGGGTGATCCCTCCACCACTTTTTCCTAGTGCACTAAGGGGGAGGCCAAATGTGGCAACCAATGAGGAACACATTCCCAAAATTTTCAAAAAGGCCAAGGTTAGCATTCCTTATTAGATGTGATTCAACAAGTTCTTCTTATGCGAAGTTCTTGAAAAATGCATGCGCTAAAAAGAGGAATAAACCAAGTAGGAAAGTAAGCCAATTGAAAATAAGGGGAGTGGCTGCTCTAAATCGTAGGAATTTTTCGAACAAATGCGATGACCCCGGGATGTTTTCAATACTTATTTCCTTAATTGGAAAATTAGTGAAAATTTCTATGATAGACTTAGGTGCATCTATTATTGTGATCCCTTCTAGCCTTTATGAAAACCTAGACATAGGTGAGTTTAAGGAAACTAGGGTAATTTTTCAACTAGCCGATCATTCCCAAGCTAGCCCTAGAGGTTTGGTTAAGGATGTAATGGTTAGGTTAGGCAAGTGTTTCCGGAGGACTTCTATGTTCTTGACGTAGTGCACAATGGTGGTGCGCCCCCAATATTATTGGGGTGCTTTTTCTAAAAATGCCAAGGACCAAGATAGATGTTCATTTGGGAACACTAACCCTAGAGGATGACATTGCTAAGGTGAGATTTGAGATTTACATGTCTAAGCATGATTCACATATTTCCTCTCTTATGTGCAATGGCATATCTTTGTGTGATGAACTAGTTCAATGTGATAACCCTTGCATGATTAAAAATTATGAATGCCTAGATGAGTTCCTTAATGATGATGAGATTGATGAGCGAAATCATACTTTGAGCTTCAATTTTCATGGTCATGTTGATGATACCTATGCAATGCATGACTTTAGTAATCATGTTTCTATCATGTATTTTTTCTATGCTCACTAACTTACAGCGGTTGGTGAAGAGTAGCGATTACGTAAAACCTCCTCGACCACCTCCTAAACCCAAGGACGTGGCTAGGGATTTGACATTAGCTAAGGATGGACATACACTATCTGTGGCGAACAAAGGGCGTAAAGGTAAGGATGAAACTTTGTGGATACATCTCCACAAAGATGTCACCATGGGTGGAGTTGCATATGGTGACTTTGGAGACCCAACAGTAGGTTCTTTTTAATTCAAATGCATGAAAAATAAGGTATGATGATGACAATAAAAATATTGTGCTTTTTCTTGCTTTGCTTTGATTTTTTCCGGTAGTAAAAATTGCATGTTTTTGTGTGACAAAGGATCTTTTTGTGAAATTATTGTTGATTGTTAATTTTAAGATTGAGTCTTGTGTTTTATGGTTAGGAGGAAATCTGAATTTTTGGGTGGAAAAAAGTATTAGAGAAAGGAAGGCACTGGGGAAGCAAGGTTATGTAGCTACATGATTCGTGTAAGATCAAGTCAGCACGAGGCTATTATGTGGCACGGGTTGTGCCATTGCCTCATGACATGCTGTGGATGGGCAAAAATGCAGATTTTTGAAATTTCAGCCAAAACATGCATTTTGGCCCATTAATTCAGTAGATCTTTTATTCCCTCAGATTGTTAATGTAAATAGTACAATACTAAACATTTCCACCTTCCTTGGCCATTAATTAAGTAAAGCTTTTGTCCCATAAAGTTTCTATTTTTGCCTAAACAAACACTATCTCCTTTGTTCCTTCCTCCTAAACAACCCACTTTTAGATGAGCTTGGATTTTAAAAAAAATTAAAATGCATAGTACATTCCCTTATCAATTAAAGTCCTTTAACCCATTGCAAGTACTTCAAAAACACTCACTTTCACTTCACATTGGAGAAACTCAAAAATTTGAAGCATTTTCTCTCAAATGAGAGCACTTTTTGCTTCTTCTTGTGTGGATCTTCAACTCTTAGCTTCATGATGTGCATTATTAGGCACATGTTAACATATGCATTAGGCATAATAATTGGCTTGATTTACTTGTTAGATCGCTAGTATTAGTTAGGTTACGTGACAAGAAGTTTACACGGCCATGTTCAGTTTTCTTGTCTGAATCCTGAATTTTTTAGAATTAGTTGATACTAATGTGCACCTTGTATCCACGGGCACCTAGATCTTCATTTGTGATAATCATTAGTAGGTGACTAGTGGGTACGTTTCATCACATTTCTGTAGAAGGCCGTTCGCAGGGATGGTAAAAGATGTTGAAAGTCATTCGCATTAGAATGGTAGTAGATGAAGGCCATGGACTCTACATCATGATAGTAGAAGGATTGAGCTGAAGATAGGTGGACTTGAAGTTTAAAACAACCAAGGAAGAAATTGAGGGTTGTTGTTCGGGAGTTGTGCAAAGTTTTGGGAAAGATCCTAGAAGAATCAGCCTTTGAGGTGGTTTCATTGGATTTTTCATCTCAAGTGCTATAAAATAAACAACAAGAACTATCAAATAAGACCAGCGGTTCATCTGTAGTGGAGCAAAGAAGTCAGCTGGACGAACCAGTGGTGGGTGGCACGAACCGTTCATGGCCAGCACAAGGGCAAGCCATACAAAGCGAGTACCATGCCACATGGCCCGTTTCAGGGGCCTTTGGCAGGAGTCGTACCACATTCCAGCATAGGAAATGCCAACCTTAGCTAGTTGTGTCTTCAAATTCTCTTTTTCACACTAAAATTGGCTAAGTGTGGGCGCAGACCATTCCATTTCACACTGCCTATGCCGTTCCAAGTCCAAATGTCAAGTCCAGACCACGGGGTGTGAAGAATGAAGTGGCCCATGCCAAGAGACTGAGCAAAAATGAGGATCCAGTTGACAGCCTGCGCTAAACGACACGGGGTGCGGATCAGAAGTGCAAAAATGGAGCTCCAGACGACAGCCCATGCCAGCACGATCATGCCAAGACCGACATCTCGTGCCAGCATGAGCTACATAGCCAGTGCAAGATCTGACGGACTGCGCCAGCATAAGGCCATGTTAGCAGCATGGGCCGTGCAATCCGTGGCACCCCGTATCAAGTGGCGGCTGCTAGGGTTTTGGCCTATTTTGGGCGTATTTTTAGGCCTAATACCCTACTACAATAAATATAGCCTTAGTCTACCAGGATTATAAGTTGTGGATCATTTTCTTAGTTTATTTGGTTGATTTGAAGAGTAGCTTAGAGAGGTAAACACTCTCTCTTCTCTCTAGATTCTTTCTCTTTTCCCTTTTTCTTTTGCTTTTTCCCAAAAATGTGGAATTTAATAAAATACTCGAATTCCATGTTCAAAGAGTAGTTTAGTAGCTTGGGGTTATTTGTATTCATGATTTGAACTTAACTTTTTGAGATTTAGATTTCCCTATCTTATTATCTTATGAATATTTGTGCTTGAACTTGTGGTTTATAAGAATTGTGATTTATGCTATTTCATTATGATGATGCACTCATGCATGTGTGGTAGTATATATTGTGCTAGGCTTCATTGCTATCTTGGGAGTGTTATAATTGTGGAGTAGGTAAAGAACACCGGGGAGATGAGGGCATTCAGGTCCTTTGAAAGAAAATCCTTATATGTATTATACCATGATTCTAATTGGCTAGTTTTATGAGAAATCAACATGTTGGGCGGTCAATTTGGTAAATCCTGACGAGGAGAATTCTCTGGAATACCCCGATAGATTAGCGTGTTTGTAGCAACTAGAGTTGTGCCGACTCTAGAGTCATCACAAGGTGTCTTTTGCTTTGCCTCGTTACAGGCCTAGGGATTGAGATCCATAGTAGAGTATCCGGGATGTAATGAACTTCACTACATATCCAACGGTTGTGATCTACGTGAGGCATTGCCCTTCTAGGCGGGCTTTTTATTCCTCTAAGAGGGGGAACGTTAGCATTAGGAGTGAAGTGACGGGGAATGGTTTGCGGCGTTACTAGACTAGAACACATTCCCTAATTATAGAGACAGTGAGATGTGGGCATTGTGGTAAGTACCACATGTGACAGACGAGGGGGGAGGGGAATACCTGGTTATCTTCACACTGTGTGACATAGGCATAAGATAGGTTTATATGTCTTTATATGAATGAATCGAGAATATAAGCCATTTATCAATCATGTTGTGCAAATACCCCCAAGTGACTATTTATATAGTTTGATCTCGTTTTATCTTTCATGTTTGTAGTTGATAAATGAAAAAACCCAACCCCCCCCCCCAATTTTTTCTACATTAGCTATTCCTAGCGCACATACAAACTGACAACCCGTACGTGGTTATGTTTTAATTGACTATTAGACCCTAGCATCTCTGTGGACAAACCCGGACTTGCCACTAACTACTCCACAGGTAGCTTAGTAGTGAGTTAGGTACAGAACTATAAATTTAAATATAACACCAATCCCTTTGCATCCTCTTTGGAATGATGTTTGGAACGCCTTCGCTCAGGTTAGCTATGACACCATTTTAACAACCCCAAGTAGAGGCAGGTCACTTTAAATTCCAGGTAACTCTTTAAACTTTGTGTTTACTTGATTTCTTTATCAAGAACTTGTTGTGGTGGAAGCTTGAATTTTGAAATTTTAAGGTGTTTTAGGAAAGTATGTGGGTTATATGAATGATTTTGTATTTATTTAAGTGTGAGGAAACTGTATGATTTACAATGTATGTTTGTTTAGGAGGCATGATTAGTGATTGAATGATCTTTTTGAGGAGGAGATATGATTTCCCATGTGTTTGTTATTTATGAACAATGATTTTTAATTAAATAACCTTTGTGTTGAAATGGCATGATTTGCAATGTGTTGGCTATTTAGAAAAAAAAAATATTCTTGTTGAGTGATACTTGATGCATATCCTTGTATATTCTTTTCATTACCATCTTCTTCTTGTTGTGATAGAATGACCCCAAAAAGAAGTAAGCTGGAGAAGGAAATGACCTCTCGGGGTGAGAAAATGAAGAGGTCGTAGAAAGTTGGGAGACAAGAGCCGACAACTTCCCTTCCTCCCAACCCTGCATTTATGGTGGATGAGTTCATGGGTTTTTACCACCATTTTTGGGAGTGTGGCCCGAAGATGGAAATACTTAAATATCCCAAAGAGAACCATTTTGGAGACAAAGTTTTCATACAAAGAGACTCTAGAAGCACTAGGCCTACTTGAGCCTCTCACCTATTTGCTAGGTCGGGTAAGCCTATAGGGCTTCTTAGAGATTCACTCCAAAACTTATATAAGATAGACCTTGGAGTTGTTGGTGACTTTGGAGCAATCAACGGACAATGATAGGAGGAGGATCATCCATTTCCACCTGGATAAAAGGAGTACACCATGACTCATAGAGAGACTGCTCGAGCTTTAGGGTGGAAATACGAGAAGGAATTTCCAAGGAATCATCGGCAAGGCCTTCCATTCTCATTGAGCCATTTTTGGAGGAATCTTATGGGAACGGAGAGGAGCCACTTGGGCAAGAGTACTGCAATAGTTCACCCAGCTTTGCGGTACACACACCAACTCCTATCCATAAGAGTGTTTTTTCATGGAGAGATCTCAAAATTCCCCAAGCGGGATGTCCAAATCCTTCTATGACCCCGGAAGGGAATTTCTAACCCAATTTGGTGGGGGCCTTCATGGAGGAATGTTTGCCCGTGAGAAAGAAGAAGGGTGGTGAGATACTGATGAGAGGCATGGTCGGACTTTTAGCCCATCACTTGGAACATTCAATTCCTTCTCCATTCACCATAGAAAACTTAGAACGCCCGGGAATGAGACACACAATGGACAAGCTAGCGAGGTCATCAATGGTTACCCCCACTACATCTGAAGATCATTTCATTTGGTTGTACGGTGGTGCTTCGGTGTGCAATTTCATGATATTTCCACATCCCAAACACACAGCTATCAACCAAGATACCGCATTGAAAGACCTTTTTATAGACCCCAATCCAAGATTTGAGAGGGTATTATACAACACCCTCTCGGCTCTGGACATGGATATAGAAGAGGATGGCGAGATTCCACTTAGAGCGCCACCTACTCAAGATACCCTACCCACGGAGTTACTTGACCAATTCTGCATTTTTGGGGAATAACTTATGTTGTTAACCAAAATAGAGCAAGAATTTGGTCAAGAGGTAGGGAGAATGAGCTTACAAATGGAAGAATTTGGGAGTATGATGGATGTTATAGATGACACCATGAAACCTTGGGGATTTAGATTGGACTCCATTGAGCCGAAAGTGGAGGAAGAGTTTGTTATCATGGATGGGAGAGTCGATGTGCAAGAAGAAGCTATTGAGCAGTTGATCGAGATATTTCATGCTTCAAAGCTTGATGGCTTCCGAGACCTAGTTCCCATTGAGAGACAAGAGATGAGGTAAGAAGAAATGAGAAGAAGACACAAGGTGAGAAGCTTGAGGGAGGGCCCTTCAGGTTCCCAAGAGTAAGTGTCACTTTTTTTTCCTACTTCACTTATGATTTCTACTTTTGTGTTGCATTGGGTACAATGCAAGGTTTCAGTGTGAAGGAGAGAGTAGTTAGGCACTTAGGAATTTCAACAAGATTCCTTTGTGTTGGTAGTTTTCTTTGTGTTTAGTGGTGTCATTTTTTGTTTTGATTATCTTCATGTAGTCTGAAACCCATCTTTGGGGCATTTTGTGCTAAACAAAAAAATTTTAAAATTTGAAGGAAAAAAAAGATGAAAATGAAATTACCCGGCTAAGTCGAAAACCCAAAAGGGCCACTTAGGTAGCAATAAGAAAGACCCAGATTTGTTGAAAAACCTAGGTAAAAATGAGAGGCCATGATGTGGAAAAAGGTGAGAAAATATTTCAGTTTGTGTGTTAAGCTAGAATGAAAACCAGAAAGAGCTTCTAGGGAAAATGAGTTAAATTGAGAGAAATCGGAAACTATTTTAAGCATCTCTTGGTGGTGGCTTTTTTGGATGAGTAAGTTAGCTTTGCACATATCACATATACCTTGGATGTTTCTTGGTATTAACGGTTGGATAGATTACTTTAGATTCTTTGGGGAGAGTGGGAGTTGTGAGATTCTTACATCTTTGGGGGAACTACGGTTGTGTAGGAATAAGGTTGAGTGTGTTTGTAAACTTATCCTTGTATGCTACTTTCCTTTTAAATCTTTGCGCATTTTTGTTTACTCGAGGATGAGTAAAGGTTTAAGTGTGGGAAAATTGATCTGCGCCTAAAAGAATGTGTTAACTAACGCATTTGACACATTTTTTATTATGTTTTGGTTGGTTGATTGCTAGTTTTAGATATGTTTACATTACAAAAGGTTTAGATGATCGATGTTGGTTTTCTTATTTAAATCCCTAGTTTTGTAGACTTAATTGGATCTAATACACTATGTCCTCACAAGTGCCTAAGTCTTCTTTTGTGAGCTTATTAGTAGGTTGCTCATGAGCACATTGGCATAGTTTTTTAGAAGTCCATCCGCAAGGGTGGTAGTATATTGTTAAAGGTCATTCCCAAGGATGGTAGTAGACAAAAGGCTACGACTCAAAACTTGGTAGTAAATTGAATCAAGTTAGAAATAGAAGGGAGTCGAAGTCTAAAACTTGAAGACCTGGCACGGCCGTGTGAATCAACTCGGGTCGTGCTAGGCTACACAATGGTGCCAGATTTCTTTGGCACGACCCGCTTGGAATAGCACTACACGTGCCATCCAAGAATGTTTTGTGCGGCTAAGTATGGGCACAGGCTATGCCATTTTACATGGCATGTGTCGCTCAAAGTTCAACACTCGAAGACCAGCCCATGGAGTGTGAAGATTTACACACCCGCACCATTATTTATCTCAGAAATTGATTCCCAACCGATGGCCCACAAGGATATACACAGCCCACGCTGTTCAGATGAGGAAATCATGCATTCGGTCGGTGGCCCATGAAGCTAACAAGGGTTGTGTGCTATAGCACGGCCCATGCCAATGATGACTACAAGGGTTTATGGCCTCTTTTTGGGCCTTTTTAAAGGCCTAATTCACTACTACTATATATAGGAGCTTATGTCTACTAGGGTTTAAGTTGGGATAGTTTTAGTTTTCATTCTCCTAGTTTTCGTAAGAGTTGGTAGAGAGAGAAATGGGCTAACCCTTCTCTCTAATTTATTTCTACTTGTTTTTGCCCAAGAGCATTGTATCCAATGAAATATTTTTGGGTTCAATGCTTAGGGGGTAGTGATTTAGCTTGGAATCTGTATTTGTATTCATGACTTGGTAGTTATTTTGTGAGATTCTTGTTAATTGCATAATTGTTACACCATGTTGGCATACACCTTAGTTTACTTTCATGTTGGCGCATTTATTGATAACTCCCAGGGAGTGTAACCTAGATGTAATAGGGGGAGTGATAGCCTGGGACCATATGAGTTTCTGCATGTGGCTCGCCTAGTCAACGTTCCAATGACCATACACTAGTCTTAGCTAGACTTTGAGCCTGAAGGGTTACAAATAGAGATAGAGTAGTAGCAAACTAGGGTAAGCGTATTTCACACCCTTAGAGTCAACGATAAGGTGCCTATCCCTTCACCTCTGTAGGCCTAGGGAGAAGCAGTCACAATGGAGTGCCCGAGATGTAATCGTATGAGGAGAATCATATCGGCATAGCAGGTAGTGCCATTGTTTCCCCTAATTACGGAGGCGGTGCCGATGGAAAAATACAATAGCACCCTTATGTGACAGATAGGGGGGAAGTGTTGACCATCGACCACACTATGTGGCACAAGCATGAGGATAGGTTTGTATGTTTTGAATGTAATTGAATCTAGGATTGAAATATACTAGAGGTCATGTTATGCAAATATTCCCAAATTGCTACGATATATGTTTTTACTCTATTGTTCTTGCATGTTTGTAGTTTTTAGATAAAAACCCTCCAAAAACTTGTTTTGTAACATTATCTATTCCTGACACGTGGTCGGATTGACAACCTGATTGCGACTGTGTGTAGTTAACTTTTAGATTCCTAGCATCTCTGTGGATGACCCCGGTCTTGCCACTGTCTACCCCTTAGGTAGCTTAGTATTAAGAAAGGGTGCAATAATATAAATCTTTCTATCTTTGTGAACACCTCTGTGGGTTAATTGATGCCTAGTTAATGACTCCGCGGAGAGACGGATCAGTGCCACACCAAGAGCTAAAGCGACTAAGTCTTGGTGCGGGCTGTGTCCTTTTGCATGGTGTATACATCTCGAAGATCAAGAATGAAGTCCCACTCGACAGCCCGTAAGGAATCGCACGGGTCACACCGTTCAGATGCTCAGAAGAACCTTCCAGCCGGCAGCCCGTGAGGATATGCATGGTCGTGCCTCTCAGAAGGCTATAAACCCTTCTAGCATGTGGCCCGTGCACTATTTCATGGGTCGTGTCATGCAGGTTGTGTACTATTGCATGACCCACAATGTGCCATGCGGATCGTGTACTATTGCATGGCCCGTGCCGCCGTTCTAGCTAGGGTTTCACTAGTTTTTGGGCCTCTTTAAGGCCCATTTATCGTTTCCTATATGAGGAGCATTTAGTCTTCTAGGGTAAAATAAGTAGTTATAATGTAGATTCTTAGTTTTTGTTAGGTAGAAAGGAAGAGGGGAATTCTCTCTCTCTAGAGTTCTTCTTCTTTTTCCTTCTTTATTTCTTATCTTAGTTTCTGATATCCATTGTATTTAATTCAATGAATGCTATGGATTTGTAGTATGTTTAGTTTGTTCTAATTTTCATTCTCTTAGTTTTCTAAGAGTATGTAGAGAGAGAAAGGGAATAACATGTCTCTCTTCTTTTAATCTTACTAGTTTTTGCCCAAGGGCATTGAATCCAATGGAAAGATTGGGTTCAATGCTTAGGGAGTAGTTTATTTGCTTGGAGATTTAAATTTTTATTCATGACTTGGTAGATATTTTGTGAGATTCTAAGGTCTCCCTATCATTTTATGTTTATGAATACCATGCTTGATTTGTTCTTTACATTCTTGTTAAATGCATGCCAGATATCTTATGTTTTCATACACCTTAGTTATATTTTTCACGTATGGTGCTAGGCTTGTTTCCCTTGGGAATGTGTGGTTAGGATATGTAGGATCGCGAGTCTTGGCTATGTGAGTGTATCCACATAAGCCGTGAGCACCAAATTCATTTGCGCGTATGCCTAATTTTGACTGGGTCAAGGAACCTCAATAGATAATGCATGATAAGTTGTAGCAACTAGGGTTGTAGGATATCGACTATCATCGTTTCAACCCTATAGTCATTATAAGATGCTGATCTATATGCCTCTATAGGCCTAGGGGAAAACATTCAAAGTGAAGGCCCCGGATATAATTCTTGATAGGGAAGAAGAGTCTGGATTAGTTAGTCAGCATGGTGCACTTTCCCTAACTACGGAGGTGGCATTAATAGAATAGACATGAGCACCTTTATGTGACAGGCATCGGGAAGTGTTGACTATCAACCCCACTATGTGAAATAAACTTAGGGATAGGTTTATACATCTTGTACTTGGTAGAATCTAGGATCAAAGTCTTCTAGCGGTCATATAACGCAAATGTCCCCAAGTCTTAGCTTGATATAGTTTGATCTCTTGCTTTACCTGTTTCTTAGACAACCCCCCCCCCCAAAAAAACCATATTTGCAACACTTATTACTCCCAACGCGCAATTATATTAACAACCTGATTGCGAATTTTGTGCAGTTAGCTTTCAAATTACTAGCATATCAATGGACAACCCCGGACTAGCCACTTACTACCCTTTTGGTAGTTTAGTAGTGAGTACGGGAGCAACAATATAATTTTCATATTTGCACCCTAGCGCTCCACGAGTTAGTATATTCTCCCATGAAAAGGTTTTTTAATTAATGACCCCACGGAGTGCAGATCATATGGCCGAGCCTGACTGGTGGGTGAGCTTGGGTTTTGAATGGTTTTAGGGGTTGGGTGGTGGGTGGGTTAGGATTTTGACGGGGCTTGGTTGCGGGTGGGCTAGGGTTTCAAGGGCTCATTTTAATGGTAGTGTCATCTTTATCTTTTATGTTGGCTCTGCCATCGATTGCGAGGCAGTGAACATAGGTTGTTTGTATCTCGCAACCGCTGTCGCCCATGGATGGCTTAATTAAAGGTGTGTTTTTGCTACATAGTCAGCGGAAGGCTCTGCAGATCATTTTTTTTTATGAAATCACCCGAGGGTGGGGGTTGGTATATTGGTACCCCAAGCCAATAGGAGATAGCCATATAACAATGACAATAGTTTGTACAAAAGGCAACATCATTGCCACCAAAAGTGATGTCAACTACACAGGATCTAATTTATATACAATCGGTGGGAATGCCTAAAAAAGACAGTTGTGATTCCAAAGTAGCCGAATCTCCACACCCTGTGTTAAAAAAGATCGTTCGTAAAGCTCGGAGTGATAGGAATTGTAGTGTTTTAATTAATGTTTTATTTTGGGGTTTTTGTTTTGATCATCTTGGCCAACATCCGTCCTTCTTTGATTCAATATGATATGGTTTGCTTTATTGTATTGTATTGTGTCATATAAGCAAAATGAGTATAATTGCATTGACCAAAATGGGTATAATTACACAATTTTACAAAAACATTTAAGGTTAATTTTACGCTTTCAGATTTTACAGTGTTATATATGCACTTTCTCAATTCAATAGGGTCTTTTTTTTCCTTATTTTAATGAGTTAGTTTAGAATTATTTTTTTTTAAAGATGATAATAGAACTTATAACTAACAAATATATAAATTAATTTATGTGTTTCAAATGATTGTTGGTCATTTAATGACTTAGTTTATACTTTAATTTTAAAAAAAAGATAATAATAGAATTTATAAATATCAAATATATTAATTAGTACATATAATTAGAATGTTTGTTAATCATTTTAAAGACTTGGTCTAGACCTACATTATTTTTTTTTTTAAATGAAAACCACCATTAGGTGGAGGGAATTATATTGGGCACCCTAAACCCATAAGATTAAAAGAAACTAATATCGTTTTGCCTTGGAGGCTCAATCAGTACAAAATAACTACTAAGCTGAAAAAGAAGCCTAGACTAAGAAGCAATAGCTATTGCTTCCAAAACAATGGAGTGGATCTATAGGACAAAAAATTCCTATCAGATCAGACAAACCATGAGATATGCCATGCTTTCTATACCTAGAAATTATAAGGAGCAAGTCGGTGATCGACGAATCGAAACACCACTTAGCCACCTATATCACTAGGAAAATAGGAGCAACAGGCAGAATGATACAAAAAGTACAAGAACAACTATGAAGCACCAATGCAAGAAATTGGGGTGCTGCTCAGAATAGGTAAGGCAGATGAGTTGCTGCCACTGAAGAAGCAACAGGCCTGAGTGATGAGCAGGTTGAGTGGGATAAGAAGGCCTGAAGCTTGAAGCCTGAATAGAAGTCCTATGTTTGAATGTTGCTGCAGTGTAGCATCAGATCCTGACAATGAAACAGAAGAAAATGGTTAGTAGCATCAGTTCACCAAATAAGGGAATCTAACTGTAGGAACTTCCAGGTTATCTAGACAGAGTAACCCTTTTGTTCTCGCAGGCAGATTTGACCAACTGAAAGTTTGGTGAGTCTTAGTAAGTAACATGTACTTAGCAAGATCATCAGCAGGTTGGTTTCCTTGTCTGAAAATGTGAATCAGTTTAGTATTACCCGAAGAGATCTGAATATTGTCCATTAGATTGAAAAATTTCCAGTGTCTAACAGAAGGGTGTAAGATCATATTAATAGCTATCAGACAGTCAGATTCAATCACAACCTGTTGAGATGTATAAGATAATCCTAGCTGTACCCCACATTGAATAGCTAGAGTTTCAGCATGCAATGGTGAATCTGCTGCAACATAGTACCCCCTGGCATGTAAAAAGCCTTCATTATTCCTTATGATGACTGAAATGGCTGCTTTTTTGGAGTGATGCCATGAGGCATCTACATTGATTTTTATGCCCCAATCAGGTTTCAGCCAGGTAACTGTGATGATGGGAGGTTTTGGAAGTTATAAAATCAGTGGAATATAGCCTTCTGAAGCAAGTTCATGGTCAATCTGTCTAGATATCCCAATGGGAAAGGCAGCAAAAGATAAATAGATGTTGTCTTTGACCTCTTTAAGGATATTATCACAATGCGGAGTGAGGTTATCAAAAACTTTCCTGTTTCTTGCCTTCCACAATGACCAACAGACAAGAATAGGTGCAATATGGACCAGTCTGGTGTGAAGTTTAGATAGACCATTATATGCCCAAAAACTGGCCAATCTATCCCATAGGTTTACACACTCGAAATATGAAAGTCCGCAGATTTTATGAACCTCCCTCCAAACCGCAGAGGAGATAGCACATTTATTGAACAAATGATGCAGTGAGTCTGAATTATTGCAAAAACAGCATTTAGAGGGAAGGTGGAAGCCAAATTGCATAAGAATATCATCAAATGGCAGTAATGCATTTAAAAGCTTCCACATAAATAGTGAGATTTTTTTCTGAATATGGTTAGCCCATATATTTCTAAGAGCAGGGAAAGCATTAATTGGGGGTCTCAGTTTCAGATAGGCTGACTTAAAAGAAAAATTCCCAATGAGGTCAGGCTTCCAAACTAGTTTATCAGGCCTGTGTTCATGGATGGAGGCAGATCTGATAGTATTAATGATGGGGGCAGGAAGCACTAATTGGAGTAATGGGAGAAGAGAGTCTTTGTGTGCAATAAAATCAGCAACAGTGCACTGCATTTGTACCTCATTTGGGTCATAGAAATCCACTAAGGGACCGAAATCAGTCCAATTAGAGGTACAGAAGTTACAAAGTCCTTCACCATGTATCACCCTGGAATTGGATTCTGCAAATTGATTGATTTTGCATATCCTTTTCCAGATTTGAGATTTTCTGTGAGATTCAGGGAGAGAGCTAAGGAAACCAGTCCAGGGAGCTTTACCTAATTGATATTTCCACCAGAGTTTACAGGAAAAGGCTCTAATGATGGCAGCTAGAGATCTCAGTCCTAAACCATTTTGCTCAGTAGGGTAGCAAAGAGACTCCCATTTTTTCCATGACTTTTTAGGTCCTGAATCAGTCTCACCCCAAAAGAAGATAGCAAATTTTCTTTCTATTTTCTTAATAATCTGTTTGGGGGGTTCCATCACTGCCCAAATATGTTGTGGTAAGGAGTATAAGCATGACTTTATAAGGGTCAGCTTACCTCCAGTAGATAGCCACACATTTTTCCAATTCTTCAGTTTTCTATCTATCATTTCCATAACAGGTTGGAAATGAAGATTGAGAATTCTACCACTATGTATAGGAACACCCAAGTATTTAAAAGGTAGGATACCTAATTTCATACCCAATTTGTTCCTAATTTGTCTGAGTTTAGCTTGAGTGGCATTTCTACTGATATAACAGTCACTCTTCTCATAATTTATTTTCTGCCCAGTTACTTCCTCAAATGTGACTAGGAATGCTTTTATTCTGGTTAGGTTCTTTTTAGAAGCTTGAAGAAATACTATAGTGTCATCCGCATAGCTTAAATGAGAAATAGGTATAGCATTCCTTGGCAAAGAATAGTAATGCAATTTTCTAGTCTCAAAAATATAGGCTAGACTTCTAGAAAATGATTCAGAGAATATATTAAACAGAAAGGGGGATAAGGGATCCCCCTGTTTTATGCCCCTGGAAGCAGTAAAGAAGCCCACAGGTTTGCCATTTATGAGAACTGAAAACCAAGCATTTGCAAGATTTTTCATGATGCAGTGACCAAATTTGCCATGAAAACCAAACTTGAGAAGTACACTGTTTAAGAAAGCCCATCTTACCCTATCAAATGCCTTCATTAAATCTAGTTTAAGAATGCAATTAGGGTCTCTGGATTTTTTGTGCAAGAATCTGATCATTTCCTTTAAGTAGATGACATTGTCAGAAATGTCTCTATTTTGGAGGAAAGCAGATTGATGTGGACTGATTAATTTAGGCATCAGTGGCTTAAGTCTTTCCATTAATATTTTTGAAAAGATCTTGTTAGTCACATTAGAAAGACTAATAGGTCTATAGTCATTGAAACTAGTAGGAGTTTCTTTCTTTGGAATCACTGTGATCCAAGTACTAGAGATACCCCTAAGTATATTAGACCTTGACAGAAAATCATTTGATGCCGCTAGTAAATCTAAACAGATAATATCCCAGGCTTTTATAAAAAATTTAGCAGTAAAACCATCTGGCCCAGGGCTACTACTTTTGTTCAGACTAAATACAACCTGCTTTAATTCCTCTAATGTCACTGGACTAATGAGAGTTGCATTATCTTCACCAGTAATCAGTTTTGGAATTTGGGACAAAAAATGAGAGTAGAAAAGGCCCTGATCTGGGTGTGGCTGGTCAGTCAGAAGCTTCTGGTAGAAGGAGATTGCTTCATTTTCTATGTCAGAGTTATTAACTAACCAAGTGCCATCAGAACTTTTGATTTTAGTGATATTGAGTTTACATCTTTTTTCCATTACTGAACTGTGGAAAAATTTTGTATTCTCATCACCCTCTTTAAGCCATCTCAGTTTGGCCTTTTGTTTCCAGAAACTGTTTTGCTCTTTAAGTGCCCTAGTAAGCATAGCTTTTGCTTGTTTTAATTTTATTAACTCACTAGAAGAGCTATTAAGATCAAATTCAATTTCTTGGAGTTTTAGTTTTTCCTCTGCTTGTATGACATTTGCATTTACATCCCCAAAAATCTCCTTATTCCACTGTTTAAGGTGCTTTTTAAGGTGATTCAGTTTGAGAAAGAAAGTTAGCATTCCTTGACCTTGCGAGGGGGAACTCCAATGGAATTTTATGAAATCCATGAAGTCCTTCCTCTTGAACCAGGTATTGATGAACCTGAAAGGTCTAGGGACAGAGGGACTGTTATTACTGATTCTGAGTAAAAGTGGACAGTGGTCTGAGGTATCTCTGTTGAGAACCTGGATGGAAGATTGGGGAAATTTAGAGAGCCACTGAGAGGAACATAACCCCCTATCTAACCTCTCCACAGTATGTTTCTTAGCACCATTTCTTGTCCTACCATTAGTCCAAGTAAAATAATTTCCAACAGTATTAACAGGGAGCAATGCCATAGAGTCTATAAAATCACTAAAATCATTAATGCTACCAAGGTTGGGGACAGAGGGTCCCTTGTATTCATTTACAGAGGCCATAGCATTAAAATCCCCAATTAAGAGGGTTTCAGACAGTATCATTGTCTTAAGATCAGACCATAAGTCTTTTCTTTCTTTTCTTGATCTCAAACCATATACAAAAATAGCCTCAGTTGAGGAGTTAAGTGTATGGCTGGTGATCAGTACTGAAAAGAATTGATTATGATCAATCTTTGGGGCAATGTCAATCCTAGAGTTCCACATAAGCCAGATGTTACAGTTGGCTGCATATAAGCTATGATCAAAATGGAGTTTTTGTCTGTAGAGATCACATTCACTGTTGTTATGTTGAGGTTCAATTAGACAAATCATTTCCAGTTTATGTATTCTGATAAGTCTACTCAGTCTCAACAGTGAAGTATCCATGCCCCTAATGTTCCACACTAAGATATTAATTCCTAAGGTTGTAGTAATCATTATTTTTTGGGTTTGATGCTTTTAGTGGCTATTCTAGTAAGGATCCTATTGATCTGAGTGAAATAAGTGGGAACTTTCCCCTGAGCAGATTCGGTAATTTTGTTTCTAGGAGAAATAGCCTGGGGAATGTTAGTCATAACTGTGGAGGGATTTGGAGAAGAACTGACCTTGTGTAGAAAGTCAACTTTTACCTGGGGTAAGTCACATTGAACCTCTTTGTCAGAGATTGGTTGATCATCAGCTTGCTCAAAAGTCTCATCCTCTTCTTGAATAAGTGGGAGAAACCTATTGCCTAGGGACCTTGGCTGAGAGTAAAATGCAAACCTATTAGTGTTGAAAGGGTTGTCTGGAGAGATAGGCAGTTTACCTGGATGCACTGAAATATCATCAGTAGCATAATTGTAGACTTTTGGAGGAGTTGAGATCGGAGAGTCTGAAGTCAGAGGTACTTCTTGGAGATTGTGCACCAGAGCTGTCTGATCAGAGGTAGCTTGTGAAACCATTAGGAGGGAACTGTCTTCTATCAGGACCACTTCTGGATCAGATATGAGAACTGATTCAAAGTGATTACTTTTAGGGATGGCTTTGTCCTGAGAACTATTAGAGCCATTTTGACCCAAATTTTCCTGAGAGAGTGCTTGAGATTGCTGATTGGAAGCCCTAGTCTTCTGAGTATTGTGAGTCTGAATAATAGGGCGCACTATTTTCTTGCTTGAGTCAGGTAGATCATGTTTCTGATTTGTGGAAGATGGAGTGAGGGACTTGACCTCTTTCTGAGCCAAGATTGTAGTGGCTTTCTCTGAGGGAAGAGCTAGGTTTCATGATAGAGGTAGTTTTCCCAAGTGAGTTAACCTGAGGAGGTTGTTGATTGGTAAAATTGGGATGTTTGGAGTTGTTTTTTCTGGTTGTGAGGGGCCTAAGTTCAGGGTGGAGAATTCTACATTCTACAACTTCATGGCCTAGCCTCTTGCAATGCTTGCAGTATAATGGTAGTTGATCATATTCTATTTGATAATCAGAAACTTCATGATCAATACCATTTGTCAGAGAGATAGAAGTATGCAATTTGGACAATAGGTCAACTTCTACACATATCTTAACAGCCGAGGGTCTTGTAACACCTAGGGTAGCCACATCAATTTTGATAAACTTTCCTATTGTATTCCCAATTACTTCTAGCATTGCAGTATTATACCAAAAAAGGGGAATTTTATGAAGAGTAATCCAAACAGGAACTATGGAGGTTTCAGACTCAGGAGAGAAATCAGGGGTCCACTTGAATACCTTCATATGTGCACCTTTGAACGCCCACTGTGATTTCATCCAACATCGCTGAAAATCTTCTGGATCTTCAAATCGGATTAGGACATGTCGGTGGTCTATAGAGCCGAGTTGATATCTTCCTTTAAAGCCAACCAATTTGAAAGCCTCATTAAGGAACTCCATTGATGGCTTGAGTCTTGCAAATTTTCCAATCAAAGCGTTACTGTAATGAGCAGACAGTTGCGCGACCTCTTCCGGGGTGATTATGCAAGCGATCTTACCCTTGTATTCTGTAATTGGCTTAATGGAGGGTGTGGAAGGGAGAGAGGATAAGAGAGGGGCTGGTTTAGTGTTGAGGGCCTGAATAAAACTGCGATTCGGAGCAGTTCCACCGTGGTCCGGCGGTGGCTCCGCCATAGGGGTGAGCGTTAGGAGACCGTTATCGGTATGAATAGTGGTATTGGAACAGTAGAAGGAAGAGAGAAGGTAGAGAGAAACGATTGACTCTCACCTTTCTTACTGTTTATTTACGTTACGATATGTGGTTGTCATTTGGAGTATAATATGGTGTTGTCTAGACCTACATTAAAGGATAATAATAGAATACAAAACTAACAAATATATAATCAGTTTCTATCTTAAGAGGGTTCCTTAAATATTTTATTTCATTTTTAAATAAGAATAATATAATTATTTTTTATAATACAAAAATAATAAATTAAATTATTTATATAAGAAAATAATATATTAATATTAAAATATTGTAATATTATTTATAGTATGTATTATGAAATAATAATATTTTAAAAAATATTATTATTATTAATTTATTAATATTCAACCCATATACAGCTCAAAAGGTAAATTTATAATATTATTTTTTAGGCAAAGTCTTGGAAAAGACCATCTTTCCATACACATATGGAAAGATAAAAGGTTTTAAAAAGGTTAAAAGGTTTTAATTGCAATATTAAAAATTATTATGCAATATGTATAAGTTATAAGTTTATGACCCGATTAATACAACCCAAAATTTTTATCTTGATTTCTTCTAATTTTTTAGTTTAAAGGTTGGTATTTTCATAACTTATAAAAAAACCGTATTTCAAGATATGAACTCTTTTTTTACGTATGATATTAATTTTTGTCTTAAATTTATTTAAGTTAAAGTATAACCTTACTACTTAATTTATTGTTATTTACATTATAGAATTATAAAATAAGATTATTTATATAAAAATAATATAATTATTATTCACAGTATAAATTTAAAAATAATGTGTTTTTCAACTTAAAAAAAGTTCATATGAATATTATAGTTTTATTTAAATTCGACCCATACACAACCCAAAAAATAAAACTATAATATTTTTATTGAAATAATAATCATAATATTGTAATTTTATTTTGATAATAAATATAAAGTATAATCTTTTATTGTATCAGAGAAAACAGAGTTCATGGGTCACTTTACAATGGACGATGATGGTGAAGGAGGTTTTATGAAGAAAAAAGTTGGGGAATCTCAGTTCCATGTAAGACTAGAGAATCACGTTACATTTAGTTGGGAGAATTGTAAAACTAAAAATGGGGAAAGGAAATGCTAAAAAGAATATATCAAACACTAACTAAGGGAGTGAAGATCTTAATATCCTTTCCCTTTCCTGATTCACCCCAACCAAACATTCTCACCCCCCTAATTTTGTTTAGACTTACATTTTCTGTAAGATAATTATTATAAAACTTATAGTCAAAAATTGTAAAAATTAGTTCATATATATATAATGTTTATTAATCGATTTAATGATTCATTTTTTACTTTCATCATTTTTTAAATATAGTGGTAAAACTTACAACTGGAAAATATATGAATTAGTTCATATTTTTAGAATGTTTATTAATTATTTTAATAATTTTGTTTAGATTTTAATTTTCTTCAAAATAATAATGATAGAACATACAACTATAAAATGTACAAATCAACTCTTATGTTTTGAATGTTTAAATTAAATCTTTAAAATAATTTAAAAACATTCTAAACATATTATATACATTTTCTACTAGATGTAATGTTATAATTATCTTGAAAGAAAATGAAAGTAGACTATTTTCTGTTAGATAAATAAAACAACCACAAGTATTAGTTTTTTGGGATATATTCCAATATGAGTGGGTCTACTCACAAGCAGTGTGTCTATAAGCTTACAGACAGTTCACATGTTTTTTTACATTATACACAACATTTGTTAAATTACATGCTAAATTCGTAAATTTAAAAATATTTTATATATTATATATTTTTATATTTTCACATTCAAATACAAATTCTTACTTATTTAACTTTTAAAATATAATATTTAAATTTTATTAAAAAATATTTAAGGTAAAAAGTACAGTGGACTGTTCATGATCCTATGGACAGATCGTTGGGAGGTCGTCGGCGTACCTCTCAAAATTACAATTTATAAGCACTAAAGTGCTTCCGAACTAAAATTAATCAGAGGGATTTTCCTAATAGTTCATGCATATAAGGTGGATGATAGCCTAGATATATATATACATATATATATATATAAGTAATTAAAGAGGGCATGAGGGGGGTGGTTGGTTTTCCTAAGTTATGAAAGTAAAGACAAGATAACAAGCTAAGTCAAGTAACTATGTTAATCATGCAACAAACTAAGAAAAATTGATAAAAACTACAAAAGACAAAGTTTTAGGGGCAATTGATTCCTACTTCCAGACCTCTTATAGATCATAGAATCATTCACTTATTCTATCACATTCATTACCTATGATGAATGCTATCACTTCCATTTTCATAGATAGACATTCATTTCTTCTCAAGAGTAATTCACAAAGACGTTCAACGACCATTGGCAAATCTCATTAATGGTCACTTTAGGCAATCCACGCCATAAAGGTAATTCATCAATGATATTATGCATGAAAGAACATAGATTTGACGACAACTACAAGTATTCTTCCAAATGCCTAGTCATTTAACCAAAAAAATATTTATTAGATTAAACCTAGAACAATCAACATTCAAGATTCAACCTGTAATTGCTACCTTAGAATAAATATGCTAACAAACCACATTAACCTAACATTAGACAACAAGAAGTTCAAATTCCATGGTCTAGGATTTTCATATCAAAGAGCTAAGAAATTGTGCACATCTCTAATCCCGTAACACTTAATCATACAAACACTTCATATTCTCAAACAACCCATAGCATAAATGAAGCAAACATTCACATTGAGAACAAAATAAATGGTAAATAACAAATGCTTCAAGTAAGAGTGAAATTGAGGTTCTAACTACATTGGTTTGTAAGTTTCAATCACTTGCTCCCAATTACAAAACTAGCTTAGATAATAAAAAATCTTAACATCGAACCAAAATCTTCAAAGAAACAAGATGAAATCGAATAAAAAGATGAAAAACAAGGGTTTTGGAGCCCCCAAGTCGGGCTTATATAAATAGGGAAGAAAGGGGACTATTTATAGTATAATTTGGTCAAGAAAAATTCAAAATTTGCAGAGGTGAATTGGCTGCGCATTTTGCTTCTAAGGGCTGATTTTCCCCTTGTTTTGGCGCGCGTCTAAGTGCACGGGCCGCGTGTTTGTCGGTCCCTTTTTCTTCAACTTCTTTGCATTGCTACGGGTGAACTAATTATCTGGTCTGGGAGTTCTTGTAGTCAATTTTATAGTTCTCGAGAAGATGAATCCAATGGTACCACCCGTGGATTCTACTTCTTCTCGTATTGTTCTAAGAACTTGGTCCAAACTTCTGGGTTAAAATTCATCCACTTCTTTGTCTTTCTTCTTCGACTCTTTTATCTTCTACCACGTTTTGACTCATAGCCTTCAATCTTCTACCAACCTTGCAAATGGCCTTCACTAAACCACTCTGAAGTGCTTACAAGCAATCTACAAATTAAGCTCACAAAAAGGAATCTAGATGCTCGTAAGGACCAAAAATCTATTAGACTAAAATAGGTTACAAAATGAAGGATTTAGATATGAAAACCAAAAACAGTCATCTAAACCTCTTATGATGTAAACCAATCTAAATCTAGCAATCTCCCACCAAAAAGATAACAAAAGAGATGTTAAATGCTTCAGAAAATACATGCATTTGACGTCTCATCAAATCCCCCACTCTTAAAACTTTACTCGTCCTCGTGTAAACAGGAACAAGCAAAGACCTAAGCGTAAACTAGCATGCAAAGGTTTTCCCAAAATGTCCAACATCTTATTCCTGGACTACCCGAGCCCCTAAGACATGAGAATCTCTCACACTCTCACATCCCAAAGCCTAAGATAATATAAACAACCATCATACCAATCAAAAGCGAGGTACTAAATACAAGTGTAAAACTAGTTTACTCTACCAAAGAAGCTACCAAATAGACAAACCAAGAAAAGCTTTGAATGTTTCAATTTCTCTCATTTTCTCTCATTTTACCTAGGATCCCTCTAAAATTTCCATCCAAGCTTCACGCATCTTTTCAATGATCACCCTCACCTTTTACCACACCATATGGCCTCTCATTTTTGCATAGGTCGCCCTTTCGGATTTTCAACCTATCAGGGCCTCCCAATTTCGCATAAGTTGCCCTCTTGGATTTTCAACTTGGCGGAATTTTTTTTTAAAACAAAACAAATCAAAGTAGAGCATATGCACACTACATTAAAATAAAATTATATATATTTCTCTTCCCTAATACTTGAAACACACATTGACCTCAGTGTGAACCAAAAGACGAGATAAAAAAATACTCACAACTAGGACCTTGAAGGTCCTTCCCGGTGATGGCAATACTCATTTCTCAATGAATATTCTTTCCTCCATGTTCTCGAACTCCGCCTAATATGCAACTTCAACCCATTAACTACAAATCCATAACCATGCAAGTCTTGATCAACACCCGGAAAAAAGCAACACTAGTAGTACTCCTAGATGGTGGTTTTGATGGCCATTTTTTGTGGTGGATTGTGGTGGTATTTTTGTGATTTTGGATAAGAGTTTGAGGGCATAGTTGAGAACTTTTTTTTTCAAGAAAAGAAAAACACTAGCCTAAGTTAGAATCTCGGTAGCCTCCCGAGAAGTTCCGTATATTTAAGGTCGTCGACACGACCCTAATGTTATCTATATGGTGAATGTTTGAACCCCCCCCCCAATGCTTGGCATAGTCATTTGGCTCCTCTATTATATCCTTCAAGAATTTTGAAAATGGTGGAGGTGGTTCATTTGGTGTGGGTAGGGGTGATGATGGAATTGGATGTAGCACAATCACCTCTTCCTCAACTTCTTTGTCTTCAACAAACGATTCATCATCCCCTTCAACTGAAACTCATTTCTCAAGGTGACCACACTCACCATATCTTCAAGTTCAACTTGGGATGGTGTATCTTCGAATTATCGAGCTTCCATTAGGATCACCACTACCCCCATATCGCTCACATGTCCCTCTAAAGCCTTAAGACTTGAGGAGATTCAGGTTTCTGATACCTTGTTAGTCTTGGCCAATTTGGTCAAGTTTGCTATTGCATTCATGATCTCCGCTTGTGTTGAACTTGAACCTTCTTCTTGGACTTGGTTTTGGGGTATGGTATAAGGTGGTGAAGGCCAACTATATTGCTCATAATGTTGGTTTTCCGGTGCATTCTCATATCACAAATCCAAATTACCACTCTACTCTGGATTTAAGAACCGTGGTATGGATAACATTCTTGAGCCCCTTGCCCTTGAAAACCAACAACTCCAACCTCTTGGTAGAAACCAATGGTTCTTTCCTCCTCGTAGTGTCTCCTCCTCAACCTATAGCAAGACTCGGTAGGATAATTGGAATGAAAAATTCTACAAAACCTTACTTGTTGAGCCTCTCTTCTCATCATGAGTTCCCTCAAGGTGAGATTTTCCATTTTTTCTTTTTCTCTTTTTCAAAAATTCGGAATCATATTGCAAGGATTCTCGATAAAATTCACCAAGAACTCAAGCAATACCTACTTAAAACAAAAACAAACAAAAAGAAAAGGCAAATAAAAACTAGCAAATATTCAATTAAATATGCAAAAACACTTAAAAATAAACGCCTCTTCCTTGGCAGCCGTGCCAAAATTTGGAAGTTTGTCGTCGTACCTCTCAAAGTTACAATTTATAAACCCTAAAGTGCTTCCTAACTACAATTAAGTAGATATTGGCAAACCGATCAGGTCGAAGAACAAAACTAATCCGTGGAGATAAATCTCACACTTATTCAATAATAAAAACATGAATTAAAATAAACTATTGTTTCCCCATATTCCCTTGGTGGGAAGATAAGGAAATGAAGATTGAAGAAAAATGTGGAGTTTCTTGGGAGGGAGTGTGCAGTGGCAAGGAGAGAAAAGAAGGTTTTTAACATAACTTTTATAAAGTTTAGCAAGGACTGAGCATACTCACAGGATTGGAAGCTGCAAAGGCAAGGACTGAGCATGTTCACATCGAATCGGATTGTGCTGTGGCGATTCAAATCTGCCATGACCAGATTTGCCCGTGGCCTCTGTTGCAGCTTCGGGCCCGGATCAAATTAGCTACCTCAACGTTTCAAACGGCCATCTTCAACCACATTCACAGAGAAGGAAACCAAACACCAGACTTCCTTGCAAAGCTTGCAATTAGAAGAGGATACACCACCCAGTTCGTTGAAATTCAAACATCACAGAGGTTCTCTTTTCTCAACCGCAGGGAAATCTTATTCCCTCAGTTCAGATGGAAACAACACTACACTAGCTAGGCTCTTTATTTTATACTCCTTGGACTGAAATCTCTTGATTGTCTGGCCTTCATAAGCTTCACACAGGGGTGGAGAGCTTATAGAAAGAAACACAATCAAGAGATTTCATTCAATCATCAGGAGATTCATGTATTGACATAGGAACTTGCTGTACCTGTTTTGTAAACTAAACTTTTGGGATATATCATAGGGTGTGGGATCCCTTAATACGAAAACCCCCGCTCATCCATGATGAGTGTTTTGAGTAAAAAAAATATAAAGTTTATTAATTTGGAAAAAATAATTTGCTAATTTAGAGTGGAAAGGGAAGTGAGTAATCTGTCAATTCCATTTAACCTCAATCCTAAATTGTCAATTTTACCGCTTAATAGTTAGGTTAATTATTCGGGTTGAGAATGCGACCCTAGTGACAGCACACGTTGCCGCTGATCTCCAAGTTTGATGCTAAGTAAAAATCCACACAGGTTGCCATTGATAGTTTCCGTTGAGATAAAATTTTACATCAGCTGAACCATCTGTTCTCCAAGTCACCGTCGTCTGAGAAATTCGACTCAGCAAGGGTAAATCTAATTTATATTTATTTGTCATTTTCGCCGAAGACTTTGGCGGGGATTATGTTAGTATTTATTTTCTTGTGAGTTCTTCTTTTGCCTTTCGAACTATGATGGCTTTATTGTTTTTCCTAAACCTAACTGCACATAGGAATGAACGGACTTCATTAAGAAACTCTGTTTTGAGTAGAAAAGGCTAGGCAATCTGTTTAACTACTGCAAGAGAATGTGTTTAGCTGACTGGAAATTGAGGAACTGATTATTCAAGTGCTGCTCGAACAGTGTATGTTTTGATGTATGGTTGATGGACTCAAGATTAATTGGAGGTGACTCAAAAGTCAGTTTAAGAATTTTAACCTACTGAGCTAGTGTAGTTGGCAACTTAAAAATTACTTATTGCTAGAGGTCAAAGGTTCGAATTCTCCTAGTTTCTGTTTCCTGTTTCCCGTCTCAGATTAGAATGTTTGATTTGATGACCATTCGGTGTTTAATAAATGCACCCGTGAATCGAAAAGATAGATGGTTTCTTCTGCAATTCGATATGACTTTTCTAGTTTGCAGTCATAATAAAGAAAGGACAAATCCATTATGTGGCTTCTTAACTCAAAAACCTCTAACACTACTGCAGATTCTGTGCAACTGTTTTGAGTTAGTGGTGAAACGAATTTGATGATACTGCTTTTGTTGCAGTTGCCCCCTGGACAAACAATTTGAGCAAATGTTTAAGAATACATTCCAATCGGGTTTCCTGTCCATTCTGTACAGCCTCGGGTATGTGCATTATGTATCTATGTACATTTTTCAGTACCAAAATTGTCGTCCGGTTATGCCCATGATTGGTGCTTATTTTCTCCCATTGTTTTTAGGAGCAAGCCATTGCAGATATGGGGCAAGGAAGGTGTGTTGCTGTGAATTATGTTATACTTTATTCTCATGAGCAAAAGGATTACAAGAATGCTAATAGTTTACAATTTCTGCTTTATGGTGCTGTTCTGTTTGTGTTTGACAAATCCATACCTCACAGAGTCCTGTTTGTCACTTAGGATACACCATATAGTATGTTGTTTCACAACTAATGATTTGAAATTGGATCTTTTTATTGATTCTTTTCTTTGCATGTTCTTGAGGTCTTTCAAATGGTTTTTATCTGTGTTTGCTTCACATTTTCTCTCGTTTCCAGTCGTTAATGGCCAGGTCAAACGGATACTGGATGAAGACATACAGTCCAATGTCCTTGAAATCTTAGGATCAAATATCCAGTCGACATACATTACATGCCCAGCTGATCCAAATGCTACACTTGGCATAAAGCTTCCCTATCTGGTTCTGATTGTGAAGAATCCAAAGAAGTACTTCACTTTTGAGATTCAGGTGTTGGATGATAAAAATGTTCGTCGAAGATTCCGTGCTTCAAACTATCAAGTCCGTAAGATTACCTTGTTAGTTTGTTTTCCTATCCGCTCACGTGAAATGGGAACATTGAAAAAAATAGAAAGATGAGCCATTACATTTTGCCATTACATTGGAGATTTCTTGCTTGACTAGGTGGCAGCTCAAATCACTACACCGATGAATACTGAGTTTTCAGTGTCATTTGCAGGCTGTTACACGAGTGAAACCATTTATCTGCACGATGCCTTTGAGGATGGATGAAGGCTGGAATCAGATTCAGCTGAATCTTACAGATTTAACAAGACGAGCATACGGAACCAATTATGTGGAGACTCTGAGAGTTCAGGTTCACGCTAATTGTCGTCTGAGAAGAATCTATTTCTCAGATCGACTGTATTCTGAGGAAGAACTTCCGCCAGAATTTAAATTGTACCTTCCAATGCAGCAGCAGGTAGAATTTACTGGATAAGAATCATCACTAGTTAACTGATTTTTGTAGGTACTTGAGTATCTCATCTTCAATTCTGCTGCTTTATTTGCAGAAAGTCTGATACTCTTGGGAGAGGGAATCATTCAATCATGGATGCTGGTTGGGTTGATTCCCATTCATGTTTTAATCGATGGTTCTGGATGATGTATGCCTAGTTTAGTGTGTTACGTTCACCTTTAAACTTTCAAGTACCGATTACAGTCTTGATGGATGTACAAATAGACATTGGGGTGCTTGTTGCGTGTGGATGTTTGTGCACATTAAGGGATTGTTTGGTATGCAGGAAGTTATACAGACGATCAAAACTTTTTGTTTGGTTGGCAAAATCGTGAAAACATGAGAATTTGAAATTCGGCTGAATCAGACATAGGAACTAATTCACGTTAATCCCATGTTTACACTTGTATCTAGCGAGTGCTTAAATAGTAATGGAAATTTCATGTCTGGATAGTACAAATTCCCTCGAACACATTTGCTGCTATACATTTTGTCAGTTAAACTTCCCATAAAATCAAACTTTGTTTTGCAACCTGAATCCTTTAAAAAGCCGATTTATTTAATCAAAAGTTGATACTGAAGAAAGCATTCCATTGATTAAATCACTATCATGGTCCATGGACAAAAATGAATTGCTTGGGTGGTGTTATTGATTCATAATTACAAATCTTTTATGCTTCTGAAGGCTGAATCACATTTCAGAACTTGAAGTGGAGTTTAAGTCGGTGGAGGCATTATGACGGGTGTTCTTTTTTGTTTCAAATTTAAGTGCCAAGCTCAAACTTTAGCATAACGGTGTTTTTGGATGCCGTTTTACTCTCATCTGTTATGTGTAGGGCACGTGTCTCTTTTTCATTGCGTTCCTTGTTTGTTTGTCTGGTATAAAACAAGTACAACTCACTTTCTTTGTAATTTTTGGCCTCACACTTTCCAGATGATGCATGAAAAACTATCTTTCCCTTTCTTCATTTTTATTCTTTTCTTAATCTGGTTTTCAACTAGATTTTCTTGGTAATGTGTTATCAGAGCTCACTGGCAAGATCCAGTGATGTTATAGTTTTTCATCTCAGAAAATTTCTGCTTATTTTGGAATCCATAAGTCATGTCTTCTAATTCAGAGTATGTCGACTATGTTGGAAATTCAATGAGGTCTAATTTTCACAGAGGATATACTCGATCCAGGAGGAATGAAATTGATGATCCTTTTGATCTTAAAAGTTCTGACAACTCCAATTTGGTGATGGTTGCAGAGCCTCTGAATGAACACAACTATGTTACATAGAGCAGATCAATGGTTGTAGCTATCAGATCCAAAGGAAAGCTCAAGTTCCTGATAGGTGAAATCAGAACTCCGGATCTGGATGATCCATTGTATGACAGATGGGATAAGGTAAATTCAACATTGATTTCTTGGACATTGAATTCGATTTCTAAGAAAATAGCAAGAGAATTTATATTTTGTGAGAATGCAACTGTCTTATGGAGTAAGCTGAAGGAAAGATTTGGTGAATGCAATGGTCCTTTAATTCATAAACTGAAGAAAGCTATACGTGAACTGAAGTAAGGAAATGAATCAGTTGTTTAAGGCCTAGAAAGAGATGCAATGTTAACTGTATTAACTATGCTTGTCTACCTGCTGAAGAAGACGATGATAAGCTTCATCAGCTTTTGATGGAACTAAATGAAGAGTACAGTTACATCAATCATCAAATTTTATTGATGGGTCCATTTCCTAGTGTTGGTAAAGCATGTCAGATGATTAGTAGAATTGAAAGGCAGAAATCAGTACATGGTGGATATCAGGAGATGCAGATCAACTCTTAATGGCAGTAAGAGTTTATAGAGATTCAAAAATTCCTTAACTAATGAAAGATGTTGCATATGAGCAATATGATGTTTCCGATAATATGAGAAAGAGAAATGTAAGAAGATCAGACTTGAGATCTGAACACTGTGGAAAACTAGGGCATCTTAAGGAGAACTGTTTTAAAATTAAAGGCCATCCTGAATGGTGGGAAGGAAGCATAGATATGACAGCAAGACCTTAATCAGTTCAGAAACCACAATTTGCTCCACAAAACAATCAAAAGACATATCAGCCTAATCAAGGTTATCAAAAGCATTCTGCTTATGTAGTTACTAAAGAGGAAGAAACTTCAGTTGGTGATATGGATGCTAAGCTACTGGCCTTAATTGCAAAGATGGTGGAAGCACAGTTAGACAAGAAGCAAAAAGGAAAGGAGCAGTTGCAGAATCAAGGTGGTGTGGCAAAATAGGCTCATTATCATGACTTTGCATGTAGCATTACTACAAAGTTTTCACTTAATGTGTTTACTTTGAATGATGATAATTTGATTGTGGATAGTGGAGCTTCAAGCCATATGTGCAGAGATATGTCAGTATTTGACTTTGTGTCACCAGTACATAATGTTACCCCAGTCTACATGCCAGATAATACCAAAAAATTAGTTATAGCCCTAGACACTGTCTGCCTAAGTCCATTAGTCATTTTATTTTTATTGTTTACATGTTTCAGATTTTAAGTATAATCTACTCGCTGTCAGTAAACTCACAAAATCAATGCCAATGTTCTTCAATTTCTCATCCAATCATTGCTTACTGCATGACCTCGGGACTAAGAAAGTCCTAAGAGTAATTAAATAGCACAATGGTTTATATATTCCAGATCCTCAGTCTTTTCAGTTTGAAGTTATTCATCAGAGATTACAGTCAGCATACGCGCACTCAGTTTCCAGAAGTCCCAAAATCAGTGCAATAGCTAATCATTCTGTTTTATCTTTCAAATCTTGGCACTATAGATTAGGTCATCCTTCTTCTAATGTAATGAAGCATCTTGATGTAATCAAAGCACTTCCTGATAAAAGTATTTTTTTTGTTTGTCCTACGAAAAACAACATAGATTGTCTTTTTCATCAAGTACTTCTATTACACCTTCTGCTCTCATTTTGATTCATGTTGATCTTTGGGGGCCATATAAGTTGAGTTCAATTACCGGGTGTAAATACTTTCTAACTAGTAAATGATTTTTCAAGAAGCACTTGGACCTATCTTTTTAAATCCAAAGATCAGGTGCCACTTCTTTGAAAAACCTTTCTTGTCATGATCAAAACCATTTGAATGTCTCAGTCAAAATTTTGAGATCAGATAATGGCAGGGAATTTTTAAATGTTGAGTGTGATAAATTGTTCTCTGAATATGGTATTTGCACAAAAAATCATGCCCTTACACTCCAGAACAAAATGGAGTAGTAGAGAGAAAGCACTAACACCTACTTCATATAGCTTGAGCCATTCTTTTTCAGTCTAATCTTCCAAAAATCTTTTAGGGAGATGCAATCTTAATAGCAATCTATCTTGTAAATAGATTACCTACCCCTATTCTTTCTTGGCATTCTCCATATTAACTTCTTTTTAACACCAGCCCTGAATTTCATACTCTCAGAACTTTTGGTTGTCTTTTTTATGCCACTAACACCTCTCCTCACAAAGACAAATTCACTGAGAGAGCATATCTTTGTATTTTTATTGGATATCCCACTGGGCAGAAAGCATACAAACTCTTTGATCTCCAGAATCATAGAGTTATTATATCCAGAGATGTGGTCTTTCATGAAACTATTTTTCCCTATTCTAATCCTACTCAGTTTTCTTTCCCTCTGCCTTTCCTAGACATTACTCATTCCTCTACATCATCTCCTGATCATCCACATGATCTCACACCTAATCATCCACCTGATCTCACACATTCTCCTCCCTTATATTCTAGTGTCAGACACGGTACTAGAATTATCAGACCGCCAGTTTGGTCAAAAGATTTTGTGTCATCTACCTCTATTGTTCCTGTCTATCCTCAGTCCATTACATCTACATATACCGCTTGTTCATCTTCACAGGTTCCAGAACTATCCTCTAATCATCAGGAAAAGCACTCACCTGAGTGGATCCAAGCCATGAATGATGATCGGTTGCTTTAGAGCAAAATCACACTTGGGATTTGGTGCAGTTACCCCTGGAAAAAGAGAAATTGGTTCTAAGTGGGTTTAGATATTGAAATATAGTGCAGATAGTACTCTTGCTAAGAACAAAACCAGATTAGTTCCCAAAGGTTTTAACCAGATAAAATGTATTGATTTCTTTGAAGTCTTCTCTCCCGTGGCAAAAGTCGTTACTTTCAGGATACTTCTTGTTTTAGCCTCAACTTCTGGTTCGCATATTCATCAGTTATGTTAGGAAATCAATCAAATATATACACTTATATATTGCGGAATTAAAAGGTTGATTACTCCAAGATCACATTGAAATCAATAGATTAATATTAACATGTTTATACAAATGAAGAATTCGTACCTAGTTGCAAATTCAACCATTAGTCACACAATATTCAAGTATTGATCACTCGTAGCCGCACACATGTCCGGCCTCCAAGGTGTCCACACGAACTGTATCAGAACATAGAAGGGATAGATTGTTGTTCACGTATTCTATTTGAAGGCTAGGTCAAGACGAGAGTTGTGTCTCTTTTCTGAATACAGAGGTGGGTATAAATAAGTTGTCATATATGGGCTTGGCCTAATATGGAGAAACCCTAGGTTTCTTACTTATTTATATTCCAAACCTTGAAGATTACTTTTAACTTAAAAGAATCTTCACGGTCTATTTTATATGATAAACAGTCCTATTGTGCGTGACCCTTTAGGTTTCAATCCACGTTGGCAATAAATCAATTTTATAATTCAATATTTATTGGCTTTAAGACATAAAACCAACAAACTCCCACTTGACTTACACCCAACTCTAATGCACGATAACTGACTAAGGTCAAAGGACAAAAGAAGAAACAAGTTAATCCTTCACATTCTAGATACTCTTATGATCTTAAGTCTAAGGATAAATTATACTATTTTAAGATTAATTCCGTTAGCACCTAAATAGATCACCCAGGGAAAATCTTAAGACGAGCCAATCCAATGAACTTGTTCTCAAACAAGCATCCACATATTTGTTCTTGTGTCTCTACACAATAGTTGATGAGATCAACTACTCTCTACTATAGGAAGGAATAAAACATGTGCTACTCTATCTGTATTAACAATGTCCCATCTTATTAATACTATGACTATGGATAATTTAAGAATAATATGTAAGCATGTAAGAAATCTCATCATCGCAACACTTTACGATTTTTTTCATACAAATACTATTCAAAGGACTTTATTATTTATCTATTGTAATTAAACATAGAATAAAATAATAAATAGCTCCATATCACCAAAAGTTCTGCATAAACTCAAGTTGGATTCTATCTTGTCCACATACTAAACTCCCACTTTGACTAAACCAATTCCATCTAATTGTTTCAGTCGACTATTGAACAACTTCATCATCAACGAGAATCTAGTGGACGTTACTTTCTACTCTTAGTATTTTATCACTGATCAAAATCAATTGATAGTATTTCGCGCCAAATGAGTCCAATAAATATTTGGACACTCTATAGTGCTACACACGTAACATAAAATAATCAAGAGTAAATCATGAACAATTATGTTTTAATGAGATCTAAATTTTCAAAATTCTACAGTACTGTAATCAGCCCAATTTCTATCGAGAATAGTTTCCAATACGTCTCAACGTATCCAAAATATTCTTTAAGTGTTAAAATATATCTCCCTCTTGAATACATACAAACAACATCGTCTATCTAATAGACATTGACTGCAAAAGTCAATGTCGTGAATTCTAACATTTTAGAATTTTCTTCTTGAATTTTCTTGAATTCATTTTCTACATGCATTTGTCACATATAATGCAATAAGAAAATATTATCGCTCCCACTAATTAATCTTCAACGTGCAGGATTAATAGCTAATTTAATTTGACAAAATCAACCCCTTGATCTACAAATAAAATATTAAAATCCATATAAAATTCGTTATTTTGCACAATCTACAATAGTCTTGATACGAAATTCGGAGCTATATCACAAAAACTCATCTTGTACGATACAATTTCGTAAACCTTAACTATTTCATGCAGCTATTGCAATCACATCTCATATGACATATTTATTCCTATAGTTGATTTTTTTTATTTGTGGTTAAAATTTCTCAAAAAAATTCTCCCACTTATTTTTCTAGAATAAACACTTTTTTTTAAAAAAAATACTTTACTTTGAGACAACTTCTCACAGAGAACGTATATCTTATATAATCAACTATATGAACATATGAGACAATACTATGACATAATTTAAAGACTGCGTAAATCATGTTTAGATTTAGTTTTATACCTCATTATATCCTATAGTATGTATAATGATAACTATATGATCCAATCGTAATACTAGATTACCCTTATCTGAACATCTGAATTTCATTTATGCATATGAACTATTGAAATTCTTAAACTCATATATTTCAATAAGTGTTATTTAATCATCCAAATGATTGAAATTGAGTTATGCAAAATGTTCTCTAACATTAACTGTTATAAGACCAAATACATCAAATGTATAAGTCAACGATAATTTTAACTTTTCACTTAAAAGTATTTCAGTCAATAAACATGATAATGATATTTATGTGTCACAATCGATTCAAAATCAAAGTTCCACATATCATCAACCAAACATGTTCTGACGTTAAAGGCATGTTATCCTATTTGGATAATATAAATCATCCATACATAAAAATTAATTCAAAATTGATTTTCATTATATAAGAGAATAACTAATTTATTCATCCTACATGTCAAACATGATAAGCATTATTTTTGACAAACTAAAATTTATCACGATTTATTATTATTCCAATAGTGAAAGAATAATTTCAAACACATACTTTTACAACTGTTGTTAATTATATGAGTTCTTTCACTATTATCGATCTATTTTTTTATTATGCGTATTTCAAAAATACATATGGTATCATATACACCAATTATTAAATACAGATTAGAATAATAAATATCCTTGCACCTAATGAAGAAACTACTAAAATTTCTCATTTCAGCATATAATATTTCACAGTCATAATTCAAGAAATAAAATAGTTAATCACACAATTAATTTCCAAATTAATCATTAATCATATCCATTAAACTACCGTCTTTCAATCTTCATCTTATAAGAAAATTCTCAACTGTCAATAATGAGTAATTGTCTAACTAAGACCACACTTAAAATTCACGGATTATAATACATCAACCATGTAGCGCCCCGGTCCAAAATTACAGGGGACATTTATTACAATGTTAAACTCTTAACAATTATTCTTGTCTACAGCAGAAGCGGAATGTTTAAACGATAATGCTAACAACCAAAAATGTGTCTTCAAACAAAATCAATGGAACTAAGGGTGTAGGGCCGCAGACATCCTCCACTCGTTATTCGTCACGCCCGTACCTTACCTAGCGCTTTAACCTAAATTTTTTATTAAAAAAGTG
Source organism: Rubia yunnanensis (assembly GCA_037428765.1). Taxonomy (NCBI): domain Eukaryota; kingdom Viridiplantae; phylum Streptophyta; class Magnoliopsida; order Gentianales; family Rubiaceae; genus Rubia; species Rubia yunnanensis. The sequence continues at coordinate 19,486,029 of CM075066.1, forward strand.
GGGGTGAGCTTTCGCCTGTAAGGTTCCAAGTTTGCAACCATGATACAATCAGGATGCTATGCATGCATGCAGTTTTAAGAAAATCATTTTATCCATTTGACATAGTAAGCGGGAAAACATGCCATGCATGATCATTCACAAGTAATATCACACTCAAATCATTTCTCAAGAAACAATATTAGGCAGTATATTACTTAGCACGATAGTAACATCACATAAAAAAAGAATACAAGTCAGGTGGGAGGTTATCAGGGCGTTCTACTTGTGGCCTTAGAACAGGATCCCAGATAATCACTCCATGTTCCATCAGAGACTCCGGTGGCTATCAGGCCAACATGAAATTGCTATCAGGCTAACACGATACGACTATCGGGCCAACACGAAATGGCTATCAGGCCAACACGAAACGACTATCGGGCCAACACAAAATGCCTATCAGGCCAACATGATACGACTATCAGGCCAACACAAATTATCTCGAGATAACTGAAAATATCCACAAAAGCCTAGCCAAGCGATCAGGTCGTGTGTCGACCTCACAAGGTTTTGGTTATCTAGTAGGGTTCGGGATCCCAGGTCAGGCAGTAAAAACAATATAGTAATACAGTCAGGATATGGGCGATAAAGTACACCAATAGTAACAGGTAAACAATAAAGAGCAATTCAAGCTATGTGCGATAAAATACACCCATAGTAACAAGTACACGATCAAGATCAAGATATGCATATTCAATGCAGAAAACTGGCTCGAGTAACTTTATTTAAAATAACATGATTCGATAATAGATTTAGATCAATGGATTTTAAAATATTTGGTTTTAAAATGATTGAAATAAACTTTAAAACGATTGTAAACTAGACTTGTTTCCAAAATATTTTCATGAAAAGGTTTTGAAAAGTTTTGATTCTAAAACAGTTTTGATAATTTTTGAAAAGGTAGAAACCCTCACCTTTCTTGCAACTTAAGGACTATGACTCTCGTTGAAACCTGCGAATGTGATATATCAGGAACTCGTTAAAATCTATCTCAAATTCTACATAACACAAGGAACTGTAAAACTGATCCGAAATTAAAGGATTCACTGCTGACTAGTATTCACGAAAACAACCAGAACTCTCTACACATCATCCCAAAAATTACGAATTTTAAATCATTAAAAAATAGACTTCTGACAGTTTACACTTTAAATTCGATGCACCATTACCTCTTAAACAAATTGCTATAACAAGGACTGGGACAAATTACGTTAAAATTGACCAGTACTCACGATAATAGTCATAACTCATCACAAATTATTTTGAAAATTATGAAATGAAAACCCTTAAGAACAAGACTCAGTTAGCTTTCAATAGATAAATCACACATTGAATTCCATACACGATTGATCCTCAAACAATTCCCTTTAATACGGTCTGGAACCGGAAATATTACTAATGACCAGTACAACCAAAACTATCATATTTAATCACAATTTATTTAGATAATTCTAAAATTAAACCCTGAAGGACTAGACTCAATGATATTTCATTAAAAAGTTCACACATCTAAATCCATACACGATTGATCATCAAAACAATCACTTTATCATGCACTGGAATCAGACTGATTACTGGTTGGCCTCTCAATGCTAAATCGACCATAACCTCTTACTCAGACATCTTAAAAATCCAAATCGTATATCATTAGAAACTAGATTTCAATATATTTCATACGGTATATCATACATAAATTTTAACTACCTATTTCCCGTTCAATTCTCTAATACAACGTGACTGCAGAAACTAAATACACACTAAAATTAGTAGGTTACTGGTTGACCACTCATTACTAAATCAACCATAACTTTCTACTCGAACATCTTAAAAATAAAAATCATATATCATTAGAAACTAGATTTAAAGATCTTTCATTTGGTATATCATACATAAAAATTTTAATTTCCTATTCCCCATTCAGATCCCTAATAAAACATGACTGCAGAACTAAATCTGAACTGACAAACACATATACTCTTGCACACAAATGACTCACAATTTCAGACGAGTTTCCTACATTAGTGGGAGGTCATCGTCGTACCTCTCAAAGTTAATGCTTTTAAGCCCCAATGCTTCCTATCTACAATTAAGTAGATAATGGCAAGTCGGGGTCGTCCACGAGAAGAGGGATCTTTTAAATTGTTTAAACATATATAGGAGAAAATATACTAGGCATATACATACATAGATACATATAAAAGCATGTAAACAAGGGGGCAATTGGTTGGTTTTTTATCATAAGTTATCAAATTGAAATACAACAACTAGCAAAGCAAGAGACCTATGCTAATCATGCAATACAACTAAAGATACGATGAAAATGATAATTAACGGAGCCTTGGGGGTAATCGACTTCCACTTCCAAACTTCATATAGCTCATTGATTCATTCACTCATTCAATTACATTTATTGTATATGGGGAATGTTATCACTTCTCATTTAAAGATCAACATTCATTCCTCCTTAAGAGTAGTTTGCAAAGACAAACAACGACCATTTGCGAACCTCATTCATGATCACCCTTGATAAACAACATCATATGTGTATTTCATCAATGACATTTCACCCAAAGGACCATAGGTTTGATAACAACAAGTCTTCTACCAAAGACATAGTCATTTAACCAAACAAAGCATTTATTAGGTTAGACTTAGAACAAACAACATTCAAGGTTCAACATTTCTTTGCATCTATGTGACAAATATGAAAACAAACTACATTAACATACCCATCTAGCAAGAATTACCACACATTATACACAAGAAGTTCTGAATCCATGCTTTTGGATTTCCATATCAAATCAGTTAAGAAATTAGCAACGTTCCTAACACTCTAACATTTCAATCTTACAAACATTTCATATATACTCAAACAACCCATGGTATAAATGAGGTAAAACACAACATTAATGGCATAATAAATGCTCTCTAATAAATGTTCATAAATGAGCAAACATAGAATCTTACTTCATAAGTTTGAAAGCAATTGCTCCCAAGAACTAGATTTAGCTACAAGAGTTCATGCTATTAATGCAAAAACAACCAAACATTTCAAAGATGAAAATGGAAGAAAATAGGGTTTAGAATAGTACCAAAACGCAGAAGAAGAAGATATGAATGAGAGGAAAGAGAGTGATATTTATAGTACAGAAAGGATAAGGTTAGATTCTGGCTACCCGTTGGTCGCGACTCGCGACGGGCTTGTCGTAACTCGCGACGTGTTCATTGCGACTCACGACAAGTGTCAGAATTTAACCCTGTTTTCTTTTCTTTTTCTTGTGGTAAACATTTGTCTTCACAGTGATTCCTCTCATTTTCAAGTCTTCAAGGTCTTCAAAAATGGTCTTCGATGGCCTCCGGTCTTCATCTCTTTGAAGCAAGTCTTCAAAAGTCTTCAAAAATATGATCTTTAATGGCCTTCGGTCTTCAAGCCTCCGTGCTCTTCCCTTGTCACGCAAAATCCACTTAGAAGAGGTAAAAGAGCGTAAAGTTGCTCTTACCCCCTCCTAAGACAATTTCAAAGTAAAACACAAGCTCTTGAAAATAACAGAGCACAAAAGTGACCCAAAACTGTACTAAATTATGCACATAAAATGGATATATCAAACCTCCCCACACTTAAACCTTACTCACCCTCGAGTAAGAAAAGATCCAAGCATACAAAGGAAATGACGTATCCACATCCTAACTACTATTTCCCAAAATCAATACCTTACAAAACTCTCAATATCACACATCACAATGTTAAGGTCAAATGATAAGTTTCCCACAATCCCCATTCCTAAATCTACTTTAACCATATCAACCCATCAATTCATTGATATCCCTAAAACATCTCCAAATCCCGAATTGACAATCCCAAATCCAATGATACAAGGTGAAGCTAAAGACATGTATAAGGTTCAAAATACATGCTCAACTTTATATCAATATATCAACCTAAAAACGGAGCATATTAACGATCAAGAGTTTCATAACTTACTTCGTCTTCTCCCGCTAAATTTTCCACTCCCAAGAGGTCCTCAAGATATCAAGCTACCCGATCCATACGTATGGTCACCGCAACCTTATGACTCCAACGCCGGCAAATGAGTGAATACTTAACATTTTTCAATTTCTCTCAATTTCTCTCATTTTTCCTAGAAGCCATTTCGGGTTTTCATCCTAGCCACACGTCATTTTTTTCTCGGCTTACATCTCACATTTTCCCACACATTTAGCCTCTCATTTTTGCCTAGGTCGCCCTCTCGGGTTTTTTACCTACCTAGGCCCCCAATGTTTCCTAAGATGCCCTCTCGGGTTTTCAACTTAGCAAAATTCTTTTTATTTATTTATTTTTCATTTTCTATTTTTTTCAAAATTTTCAAAAAATTTCATGTTTCTCCAATCCAAAAAGTAGCAAAGTGCTTTTCAAATGTTAAGGCTAAGAAAAGTATCAAAGACAACATTATCCAAGTACATCAAAAGAAAAACATCCCAAAAAAAAGGGGGAAATATCCAAAAAAAACAAAAGAGTTATCCGAAAGTAGCAAGTCTCCAAAGTATCTCCAACCCCAATTACCTCAAAGTAGATACCCCTCCCCACACTTAGAACACTACATTTCCCTCAATGTAGACAATAGGGGAAAATGTACCAAGGAAAGTATGGAAAGGGTAAGGATATGGTGCTCACAAATCACTGATGTGAGGAAGAAGGGCCACCGCCAAAATAGCGATGCTGATAATGAGCCAACTAATATGTGCTCCTCTGCCTCCTAGCTCTTCGCCTCTTTGCTCCCGTATCTGGGCCTGAGACACCACCTGCCTGGGACTGTATCTCATGGATGCGAGCTAACAAGTGATCAATCTTCTCATCCATATCGATCAAAGTCTGGGAGACAAACTCATTGTAATCCAGTATTATGTTTCCCTGGTGGTAAAATCCATCATGCATAGTCTGCATCATCCGCTCATAGAAATCCGGTAGAGGTTGGGAGTAGTGAGGTGGCACATCATCCTCCTGCATCGGCTCGGTCTCTGGTGGAGGCTGTGGGGAGTGCTGCTGCTGCAGTCGCTTAAAGAAAGGTATAATGCTATCATCACGATAGACAGGGGTTGGACCAAGGTCATGGAGCTAGCACTGGAAGTCATCTCTGCACGAGGAGTTATGTGAAATCGCCAAGTCTCCTAGAGGTGTATCAAATTCCAGCTTCGTCTTGTTGGGCTGAGGAAGTGCAATGAATGTGATCTTCCTGGCACCATACAACCAGTGGAATAGCCCCATGGTCCAAGTGGCACTAAGCATCTCAAATCGCACCAAAAGTCGGTGCACATAATGAAGTGCAGGGTGGATGATGACACTGCTCTTTTCATGGGAGTTCTTTGCCTTCATGTTGATGACATTCCAAAATTTCATTTCATCCTCAATCGATCGCTCCTCGGCTTGTGGGTCCAGCTTGGCCCGTATCTCTGCAGTGTCAAATCCAAATGCCTCCTCAATCTGCAAGACTGTTATTTGCTTGGATATATCATCCAAGTGGAAAGCAATGTATCTCTAACATGGTTGATTATCTCTCATGCTACAGATCATGACCGTGGACAGGAACTCTAGCGTGTATCTTCGGTAAGAGGGTGTGCTCCTACTCATGAATCCTTCCATTCCTCACTTGGCGAGGAGGCATCTGACAGGCTAGGTGAGCCCAAGAGTATCTAGTGTGGGTACGTCTATAAAACTCTCCTTGAGTTGACGACTCGCCAGGGCTTCCCACCTTTCAGCATAGGACCCAGCGATCCGGGTCGAACCCATGTACCTATCCGGTGGGGGAGGCATAGGGCTCAATTCTGGAGTCGGTGGTGAAGGCAGAGGTGGAACGGCAGTGCGCCCGCCTCGGGGAGGAGCCCTGGGCCTCTTTGTAAGGGCCATATCTAACAACCAAACCAAACAAGTCAAATGCACAGGTATATATGTATATGCATTATTGCAAATTCATACTCAACATTAAACTAGTTCATCATCACAAGCCAAATCAAGTTCAATCCTACTAGTTCAAGTTCTCCTCACAATTGCACATGCAATCTATATTATGTCCCACATGCCTATATTCTCAATTCCATGAAGTCCTCACATAGTTGAAATTGAATATGCTATATCTCAAAATCCCAGCCATACCTAATTAGTTTAGCCACCATTAGTACATTCACAATGTCCATATTTAAGTCTCATGGCTAAACTACCCTAAGAAAAATACCATTTCAAAGCACAATAACATTTTATCCAAATAACAACTAAGTCTCATTAAGGGCCAACATGCCTCATACCTAGTATAAACAACAATCCATTCTAAAGCAAAGCAACACTAATAGGGCAATGTAAGCATAAGACCAATACGAGCAACTCAATACACTCAAAGTGATTATTCATGTTATCCTACATCCAACCAAGCCGTAAACACCAAATATTCATACAATCATTTCAAATAAACGTGCAAGCACTATATATTCAACAACATCTACAATGTTCCAAACAATCAAACTAACCTAAGGTATCACACAAAGTTCATACAATACCCCACACAATAATTGATTCAATTATAATCAGAAGTAAAGCTTAAGAGATTAAAGAATTGTACCACTTAGATGCCTAGGATGAGAAATGAATGAAACCCACAAGCAATTTGATGTTTAATTGCAAAAAATACAAAACCCCCAAATTCTAGGGTTTTGTGTTCTTCAACAATTTTAGGTGGATTTGTGGGTGGATCTTGGTAAGAAGGAATGAGGGTATGGAGTGGCGGTTGTGAGCGGCGGTGAGTGTCGGTGAGCTACGGTCGGAGAGAGATGTCTTGGTGGAGGAATGGCGGAGAAGATGAAGAGCGATGGAGAGAGATATGTGTTTGTGGCAAAAAAAGAAATCTGCCCATTTTTTAAAACAGGGTTGTACGCCCGTTGCGACTCGTGACGTGTTCCTCGCAACTCCCGATAGGTAGATCAAAGAATTCCAGAAGTCACTGTTTACGTCGCGATTCGCGACCACTTCGTCGCGACTCACAACGAAGCCGTCGCGACTCGCGACAGACTATTAACCTAGTACTTAGAAAAAAAATTTATTCCTCCTCTTGTCCAAGTATTTCCTTCTTAACTCCAAGCATTTCTACCTTCAAAATCCCAATGTCGTGGCTTCAAAATTTCTACAAAATCATGGAAAAACAACCCGTGAAAAGCATAAAGCAAAACAATGAAACTAATGACAAAATCCAAAACCAAGAAACATTAACGGAAAGTCACGAATGACGATCTGGATGATCAAAACCAAGTTTATTTAATGTCATTGGTACAACTTACTCCCTTTTCTTAGAGTTTACTCACAAACTGGATCGACGAGATCAACGTCCTCTCTCTTTTCTGGCACAAAATTCTCGTGGTAAGGTTTCAAACGCTGTCCATTAACCTTGAATGTATTGGATTTAGCTTGATCTAGAATCTCCACTGCGCCATGCAGGAATACCTTAACCACCTCAAAAGGATCGATCCATCGGGACCTCAACTTACCCGGGAATAGGCAAAGGCAGGATTGGAATAGGAGGACTTTTTGACCAACGTCAAATTCCTTCATAATGATCATCTTGTCGTGCCACACCTTTGTCTTCTCTTTATAGATTTCGGCATTCTCATAGGACTCCCTCTGGATCTCATCCAGTTCATCCAATTATAACTTCCTATACAAGCCGGCCTCATCTATATCAAGATTGAATTCTTTGACCGCCAAGTAAGCCTTATGTTGAATTCCCACTGGTAGGTGGCAGGGCTTACCAAACACTAACCGGTATGGTGACATACCGATTGGTGTCTTGTAAGCCATCCTATACGCCCCCAAGGCATCATTCAACCAAGAATTCATATCCTTCCGGTTAGGGTTAACCATTTTTTGAAGGATGGACTTTATTTCCCGATTGGAAACTTTGGCTTGCCCGTTGGTTTATGGGTGATAGGCGGTGGATGTCTTGTGAGTGACGTCATACTTCTTCAAGAGTGCCTCTATGGTCCGATTGCAAAAATGGGTGCCACGGTCACTAATCAAGGCTTGGGGTACCCCAAACCTAGAGAAGATGTTATCTTTCAGGAATTCTGCAACCACTTTAGAATCATCAGTCCTAGTGGGTTTTCCTTCAACCCACTTCGACACATAATCAATGGCAAGAAGAATATATGTAAAGCATAAGAACTAGGGAAAGGTCCCATGAAGTCAATACCCCAAACATCAAAGATTTCACAATATAGCATAGCTTTTTGGGGAATCTCATTTATAGATGAGATATTTCCTACTCTTTGGCACTTGTCACAAGCCTTACAAAATATGTATGCATGCTCATTCAAAGTAGGCCAATAAAAACCACTTTCCAAGACTTTCCTAGCGGTTCTTTTAGCTCCAAAATGACCGCCGCATACATGAGAATGATAAAAAGTGAGAATTGAATGCACTTCATTATTAGGGATGCATCTCCTAACAACTTAGTCTACACAATGTTTCCACAAAAAGGGATCATCCCACATATAATATTTAGCATTGCTCTTTAGCTTAACTTTCTGTGCTTTAAAAAGGTGAGGAGGAAATTTACCAGAGACAAGAAAGTTCACAATGTCGGCATACCATAGTTGGAAGTCCTTGATAGTGAACAATTGTTCATCGGGGAACTCCTCCCGTAGTTGCTCCTTCATTAATAGATTTACCTCACTCTCTTGGCAGGGTGCCAACCGGCTCAGGTGATCAGCCACGAGGTACTCAGCACCCTTCTTGTCTCGTACCTTTAACTCAAATTCACTCAGGAGCAGGATCCATCTAAGCAATCTTTGCTTGGCCTCTTTCATCATCATTAAATGACAAAGCACTGCATGGTCAGTGTACACAATAACTTTTGTACCAAGCAAGTAAGATCGAAATTTTTCCAAAGAAAATACCACTGCTAGCAACTCCTTTTCGGTGGTGGAATAGTTTCTTTAGGCTTGATTGAGAAATATGGATGCGTAGTAGATGGCGTGAGGTGCTCTCCCCAACCCTTTGACCAAGCGCCGCTCCAATGGCATAATCACTAGCATCGCACATAATCTCAAAAGGTAACGACCAATCCGGGGGTTGTATAATAGGGGCCAAAACTAACCTTCTTTTCAATGTATCGAAGGCTTTTTACAACTCTCATCCATCACAAATTCCACCTCTTTTTGCAACAAATTTCATAAAGGAGATGCTATCTTCGAGAAGTCCTTGATGAACCGGCGATAGAATCCTGCATGGCCAAGAAATGAGCGCACTTCGCGCACATTATTAGATAAGGTAAAGTTTGAATTGTGTCTATCTTTGCCTTGTCAACCTCAATACCCTTAGAGGAGACAACATGGCCTAATAAAATGCCTTGCTCTACCATAAAATGACACTTCTTATAATTTAACACAAGATTAGTATGAATGCAACGTTTAAGAACTTATGCCAAATTTGCTAAACAGTTGTCAAAAGAATTACCATGAATGGTGAAATCATCCATGAATACCTTGACAAACTTTTCAACAAATTCTGAGAAAATGCTTACCATACACCTTTGGAAATTTGCGGGGGCATTACATAACCTGAAAGACATACGTTGGTAAGCAAACGTACCAAAGGGGCACGTGAAGGTGGTCTTTTCTTGGTCTTCCGGGGCGATAGCCACTTGAAAATACCCCAAGTACCCATACAAAAAGCAATAGAAAGGGTGGCTTGCTAACCTCTCGAGCATTTGATCAATGAATGGCAAAGGGAAGTGGTCATTTCGGGTCTCCGCATTTAGCCTCTAGTAGTCAATAAAAATGTGCCACCCATTTTGAACTCAAGTGGGTACCATTTCACCCTTCTCATTTTTTAATACCGTCACCCCACTCTTCTTAGGTACCACTTGAGTTGGACTCACCCACTTGCTATTCGAGATTGGATAGATCATGCCCGTTTGGAGAAACTTGAGGATTTTCACCTTTGCCACCTCCATTATAGGTGGATTTAAATGGTGTTGGGGTTGTCGCACGGGTCTTGCATCTTCCTCCAACAAAATTCTATACATGCAAGTGGATGGACTTATGCCTTTGATGTCAGCAATAGTCCATCCAATTGCTTTCTTGTTCTCCCGTAACACCACCATCAACTTCTCTTCTTGCTCCTTGGTAAGCTTGCTTGAAATGATGACCTGAAGCGTCTCCCTTTCCCAAGAAATGCATACTTGAGGTCACTTGGCAATGGTTTAAGCTCAATCACCGGATCTTTCACAAGTGATGAGAGGAACTCTGGTTCTTCGGGTTCCTCTAAGACTAGAGGGTCGGGACTTTGCACCACTTCCTCAAAAATTCTTAACTCCTCAATGCTTTCCTTCAAGTTAGTACGCATGGAATACACAAGACGTGAATTTTCAACATCATTTTCCAAAGCAACTAACAAGGAATCATCACCACTCAATTCAAAAACATCTTGCACAACATTGTCAACAAAATCAATAGCATGGCAAGAATACTCTTCAAGAGGATACTTCATAGAGTCATTTATGCTAAACTCTACTTTAATCCCATCAAATTCCATGGTGAGGGTATCGTTATGCACATCAATGATGGTCCTAGAGGTCTTAAAAAATGGCTTACCCAATAAGATTGGGGTGGCATGTTTATCATGCTCCATTTGTAGGACATAAAAATCCACGGGGAATATTAAGGAATCCACCCTAACCAACACATCCTCGACGATACCCTTAGGGTACGCACTAGAATGATTGGCTAGTTGGATCACCACCCCGGTTTTGTGCAAAGTACCAAGATTGAGGCTTTCATACAAAGAATAAGGAATCACATTTATTGATGCACCTAAGTCAAGCATTACTTTTTCAAAATTTGTATTTCCTATCATGCAAGGGATCGTGAACATGCTGAGGTCGCTACATTTAGGGGGTAACTCCCTTTGGTACAAAGTGGAGACATGTTCACTTCTCCCATTTTAAGCTTGTTCTTCATTTTTTGTTTCCTATTTACTACACATAATTCCTTCAAAATTTTTGCATAGCTAGGAATTTGTTCAATCACATTCAAAAGGGGGATATTTGCCACACACCTACGAAAGGCTTCGTAGATGTCCTTGTTGGATTCCTTCCTCCGTTTATCTTTTAGAGCTTCCAGGAATGGTGGCTCCGGCACATATGGAGGATCTCTACTACTCTTGCCTTCTTGGGGGGGATGAAGGTTTGGAAATCGAGGTTGATTTCTCAACGGTGATATCCTCTTTCTTCTCCTTTCCCTTCCTTGCTTGCTCCTTGGCCTCCTCCTCGTTCTCTTCTTTCACTTGTTTCTCAAGCATTTCAAGCTTCCTAGGTTGTCCTCAACAACTTCACCAACCGTGGGAGAGCCAACCTCTTTACCACTTCTCAGAGTGATAGCACTTGCATTTTGTTGATAGTTGATCTCCAGTTGGAAGGGTAACTTACCTTTTTCCCGGGCTTCTATCTGATTCACCACTTGAGCTATTTGGCTCACTTGAGTTTCCAAGTTCTTGATACTTGCCTTGCCTTCATCTTTGAATTTCTCACTTTTCTCCGCACACATGGCCAACTGGTGACTGGCTTGCATCACCTCATCCTTTGTTAGCCCCGAGCTCTCCCTTGGTCTCGGGGTTTGTCTTGAAGCCTTTGAAATTGTTGTTGAGGAGGCTTATATGGTTGAGGGTTTTGGCTTCCTTGAGGATTTCCATACCGGAGGTTTTGGTACCCTTAATAACCTTGGTAGCCTTGGTGACCTTAGTAGTCTTGCCCACCTTGATATCCTTGGTTGCCTTCGTAGCCCTGATTTCCTTGATATCCCATGGCACTAACCTCCTCAACATAGTCCTCTTGCAAAGTAGGGCAAGTGTCCGTAGGATGCGCCAAGTAACAAATTTCACATGATTTAACATGTGGTGCATTTCCAGGCTTTGTCATCAAAGATTTCACCATGGATGCAAGGGCCAAGACTTGATCCTCGAGCTTCCCACTATTTGAAGAGTCACTTGCGGGCATTGGATTTCTCCTTCTCAAATCGGCCCTTGAGCTAAAGTTTCTCGATTCTTCTGGTAGCTCCTCATACAATTGCATAGCCTCGGAGGATGTTTTGTTCCCAAGGGTGCCACCACAATAAATTCTTACCAACCTTTGATCTTCATTAAGAAGGCCATTGTAGAAGTAATAAACCAAATCCCCCTCCAAATAACCATGATAAGGGCAACTTGCAAGAAGCTTCTTGAACCTTTCCCAATAGTCGAAGAGAGATTCTTCATGCTATTGGAGGATGTTGCTTATTTCCTTCTTCAAGGCGGCAGATCTAGAGGCTGGAAAATATTTGGCTAGAAACTTCGTTTTCATATCAAGCCAACTCTTGATGCTCTTGGGCGGTAGGTAGTGGAGCCAATCTCTTGCACCATCCCGTAGTGTGAACGGGAATGCCTTCAAATTATAGAAATATTCATCCACTCCATGGGGGACCGTACCACCAGACAAGAAGTGAAATTCGGTGAGGTGTTTGTTGGCATTCTCCCCTTGCCTACCAAGGAAGATGGGTAACATGTTGATGAACCCGGTCTTTTGCTCAACGTTCCAGTTCGGTCCAACCACGGGATACTCGATGCACATTTGTTGTTGATCGAGGTTGGGGGCCATGATGTCTCTTAACAATGCTTGCCCCAAAGGAATCTCCCTTTGGTGGAGAGGAGGAGCTCGCTCTTAGAGAGGAGGATGTTGAGGTCCTCCTCCTGGATGCTCATCTTCATGCTCAAGTTGATGTTCCATGGAGAGGTATCCACAAAATGGTCACTAGGAGGGGTATTATTCACACTTTCCAAAGAAAGCCTCCTAGCCCGTCTCAAATTCAACTCTAACTCGGGGTCGTAGTGTAGGGGTTCTTGTGAAGAGGATCGCGTACGAACCATACACCAAGAACTCGAACAATACGTCTCCAAGACAAGTAAAAATGGCAAATCAACTAACAAATCAAAATAAAATAAAACTAACAAATATTTACAATTAGCATATAATAACACATAATATGCCCAAACACTTAAAAATAAATGCCTCTTCCCCGGTAGCGGCGCCAAAATTTGGGAGGTCGTCGACATACCTCTCAAAGTTAATACTTTTAAGTCCTAATGCTTCCTATCTACAATTAAGTAGATGATGGCAAGTCGGGGTCATCCACGAGAAGAGGGATCTTTTCAAGTGTTTATACGGATATAGGAGAAAACATACTAGGCATATACATACATAGATACATATAAAAGTATGTAAACAAGGGAGGGGGTGGGGTTTGGTTGGTTTTTTATCCTAAGTTATCAAATTGAAATACAACAACTAGAAAAGCAAGAGACATATGCTAATCATGCAATACAACTAAAGATACGATGTAAATGATAACTAACAGAGCCTTGGGGGCAATCGACTTCCACTTCCAAACTTCATATAGCTCATTGATTCATTCACTCATTCAATTACATTTATTGTCTATGGGGAATGTTATCACTTCTTATTCAAAGATCAACATTCATTCCTCCTTAAGAGTAGTTTGCAAAGACAAACAACGACTATTTGCAAACCTCATTGATGATCACCCTACACAAAAAACATCATAGGGGTATTTCATCAATGACATTTCACCCAAAGGACCATAGGTTTGATAACAACAAGTCTTCTACCAAAGACATAGACATTTAACCAAATAAAGCATTTATTAGGTTAAACTTTGAACAAGCAACATTCAAGGTTCAACCTTTCTTTGCATCTATGTGACAAATATGAAAACAAACCACATTAACATACCCATCTAGCAAGAATTACCACAAATTATACACAAGAAGTTCTAAATCCATGCTTTTGGATTTCCATATCAAATGAGTTCAGAAATTTGCAACTTTCCTAACACTCTAACATTTCAATCTTACAAACATTTCATATACTCAAACAACCCATGGTATAAATGAGTTAAAACACAACATTAATGGCATAATAAATGCACTCCAATAAATGTTCATAAATGAGAAAAGATAGAATCTTACTACATAAGTTTGGAAGCTTCAATCAATTGCTCCCAAGAACTAGATTTAGCTACAATAGTTCATACTAATTAATGCTAAACAACCAAACATAATACAAGAGAATTCAAAGATGAAAATGGTAGAAAATAGGGTATGGAATAGTACCAAAACCACAAGAGAAGAAGATATGAATGAGAAGAAAGAGGGTGCTATTTATAGTACAAAAAGGATAAGGTTAGATTCTGGCCACCCGTTGGTCGCGACTCGCAATGGGCTCGTCGCGACTTGTGATGAGTGCCAGAATTCAACCTTGTTTTCTTTTCTTCTTCTTGTGGTAAACATTTATCTTCACAGTGATTCTTCTCATTTTTCAAGTCTTCAAGGTCTTAAAAAATGGTCTTCGATGGCCTCCAGTCTTCGAAACAAGTCTTCAAAAATGTGATCTTTAATGGCCTCCGGTCTTCAAGCCTTCGTGTTCTTCCCTTGTCACGCAAAATCCACTTAGAAGAGGTAAAAGAGCGTAAAGTTTCTCTTACCCCTCCTAAGAGAATTTCAAGGTAAAACACAAGCTCTTGATAATAAAAGAGCACAAAAGTAACCCAAAACAGAACTAAATTATGCACATAAAATAGACATATCAGTTAGCAACCTAATCGCGACTTGTTAAAGAAGAATGATAACTTACGATTCGTCTATGGATCAAGGATCAACGCAAAAGCCTCCACAATCACCTTGCCTCCTTCTCGTTCTAGAGCACCAGCAACTCGCTTTAGAGTTTCCTTCCAATGCTCCTACGTTCTTCACTTGATCGCAGCTGTATTTTGTTTGTGTGTTTTTTTATGGTGCAGACAGAATATCTTATGTTTTAGGTCTCTCGATTCTTATATACCTGGGTAGAATTCTACTAGGACTTGGCTAGTTTAGTCTGATCATTTGTTTATTTTTTGTTTAGACCGAGAATCAAGAGTGGATTTCAAATTGAAATCTCCACAATCTTTCCACGTAAACTTGTGTTGGACTAAGTCATAATTCGATTGGCAACCTCTGACCACAAATGTAAATCCTTCTCCCACCGAAATTCTTTATTTATCATTTTTCCTTTACTATTATTACAATTTAATCTTCAAAATATTATCTTTCCAAACTCACCCAACAAGAAATAAATTATTTTAAAAAATTCCTTGTTTAAAATGAAGAAAAATTCTCGGGTCTAACAACCCAACATTCAAATGTATCGTACTTTGTGAACATGTGTCATCCATAACAATTTCGAACTACGAGTTTAAGGGATATAACGGTTATATCAACACCTACTCATTATTTCTTCTCAACACTCTAAGTTGTTCACCTTGGTTAAATTGAGAAAATTTAGTCATAATCTTAGGATGAGAACCATTTGCAAATTTTCAAGAAAATTTTAGGCCGACTAACTACTGAATTGTAGATACTAACTCATATTCTATAATACATGAAAAAATAGAAAGATCAATTAATGCAATATAACAAAACCAAAATATGTGGATATGGAAATAATTAAATTTTGGTTTTTCTCCCACTATTTTATATAAATAAATAACCCTTAAATACTGATTTGGGAATTATCTTATAATTCCAAGTGAGCTAGGATTCCTACAAGTTATCTTGACCTTAAGGATTCCAAACAAATCAAAATAATTTTGCAAGGTAGATATATTTTATCAGTTACAATATTTTGTAACTCCTAGATTATTAGGTTACCAACTCTTAGTATGCATGTTATACATGTTGCCTAACTCTTTCCCTCGAAACATATGACCTTGAGGATACTCAACAAATCACATGTCCCATTAAGTTGAACCCACTAATCAAAGATCACATCTCATAACACCAAACACATCATAGATTGAACGGCTTTGAGGAATTCCTAACAAATCAATTCGCACGAGGATGGTCGTAATGCTATAATAATGGAAGGCAACTACATAACATAATATTTTGCCTCAAATCATAGAATGTAGAGTAAACTCATCAAATTCTATGTTTTGTTAAAAGACCCATTATTCAAAGATCAGATCTCATATGGCTAGCAAAAACTTTTCGCACGACGGAATATACCTTGGGGATTCCCAACAAATTAAATTTGCACGAAAGTTCTATTTCTACTAAATAATGGGAAGGCGTATAAAAGATTTTATTTAACCATTGAAATAATTACACAATCACAATTAATCTCTAAGTATGATGTGTGTAAGAATTCATCTCTAATAAAATTAGAGATGAATTATTAAAATATTTGGATTTTCTCATAAATATTTATCATAATCCAAAATTTATCATCTATAAATAATAAACTTTTAATTCGACTATTATGATAATGAAAAACCATACTTGTCAACTTTTGACACAATTCAAGCTATGACTTTAATCATACTTGAAACACATCTACATACTAATGTTCTTTTGTAGTTTTAAATCCAATTTAAAACTTCAACACATAACGTTACGGTGTCCAATTTCAAACTATTTAAAAATGTTGTATTTTAAGTTTAAATAAAATTTAAAACTTTATTGTTCACATTTGTTAAATTTTAAAACATTTAATTAAGACAAATGTGTCGATTGCAAGAATATTAACTTGCATTTAATTGTTATCAAATATAAAATTTGATAAACAACTAAATATTAACTGAGCTGATATTTAGAAAAATATTCTTTAAATTATAAATACATTATAACTTAAATATTAGTTCTACTTATACTTTTGATTCACAATCATATCAAAAATATTTTAAGATTTGAAACTATTTTTAAACTTAAATTATTTATGTCACAATTTGAATGTTAATTTGCAATTAAGTTCATAATTGTTTGACATATAAATCGCATTTATAAATGAATTTTGAAATGAGTAATTTATTCTGTTAAATACTCATAATATTCGTAACCGATCAACGGTTAAACACAATTAATCATATTAATTGCAATCAAACTTAATTCAACATATAAATCACATTTATAAGCTAATGCTGAATGCGAGTCATTTACA
Source organism: Rubia yunnanensis (assembly GCA_037428765.1). Taxonomy (NCBI): domain Eukaryota; kingdom Viridiplantae; phylum Streptophyta; class Magnoliopsida; order Gentianales; family Rubiaceae; genus Rubia; species Rubia yunnanensis. The sequence continues at coordinate 19,503,125 of CM075066.1, forward strand.
ATTTGTTAAAAACTTGTAATATTCGTAACCGTTACAGTTAAACACAATTAATCATAATAATTTCATTTAAAATGTAATTGACATATAAATCGTATTTATGGATGAATGTTAAATACAAGCTATTTATGATAACAAAGACTCGTAACATTCATAATTGTTCAATGGTTAATTGCAATTAATCTCTTTACTTTAATTTTGTATCAATTGGTAAAAGTTTAAATCTGAATTAAGAAATTTTAACCAATTGTGACAATTAAATTTTATAATGCTATAGTTACAAATATAAATTTTTTTTGAAATAAAACTATGATTTCATTCATTGAAAAGGTGTTGTACAAAGTGTGAGATGTGCTCCCATCTAGTGATAGACTCTATAGTGCTTTTAGCATATTAAGCTAAAGAGTGTGCTACAGTATTGTGCTATCGTCTAACCCAGAGCGTTTCTAAATGGGTATGCCTGTTAGCTAGGTTGACTATGTCATCAATAAGTATGCCGAAATCCGACAGGTCTTCATTGTGATTCTTGATTACCTTTATGACGACCTGTGTGTCACCTTGAATACGGCTGATCCGTATACCTCTTTGCAGAGCTGTAAGCATTCCTGCTCTTAGAGACATAGCTTCTGCGTGTTAAACTGCATGCACTATTGGAAGGTGCTGCGATTCCCCATAAATCCATGTTCCAACTAGAGAACAAATATACCATCGAAGACATGTTTTGTTTTGGGATATGGCTGCATCGAAGTGGAGAGTGTTTCCATCAGTTAAAGGTTGATTGTTGTGAACCCTTGTCTCCTGATTTGGTTTACCACCTCTTAATGTTCCATCTAGATTTGAGAGCAGTTTTGACGCAATGTTGGGGATGCAGGTCGTGACTCTCACCATGGAGAAGCTTATTTCTGTGATGCCATAGCTCTGATAGTAGGGTTGCAACAAATGCCATATCCCTTGACTCTAATTCCAATAATAAGTCTTGAACCCATAAGCTTGCGCTTTGTTGTTGGAAGTGGAAAATCTTCTCATGTAGCTCAATTGCGAACCATAAATTATGCACTACAGGGCAGTGGAAGAATATGTGTTCAATGGAGATATCATCCATAGAGCAACTAAGGCAGCAAGGTTCAGCTGGCATGTGCCTTTGTAGCAGATTGGTTGCTGATAGCAAATGATTTTTACATAGTCGCCACAGGAAATGTTTTACTTTGGGTTGAGCCGATAAGTTCCATATCCTCATCCAGTGTGGAGAGGGACCTGAGCTGCTTGACGCCATGTTACCTGCAATTGCAAGAGTAGATGAGTTAATTTCTACATTATATCCAGATTTGACCGTGTATTTACCGTCAACTGTAGGATGCCATATCCATCGATCCCTTTTCTGAACGCTCATGTTCCTTGGTAAGGATAGAATGAGATTTGATTCCTCCCAATTGAATGTACTTCTAACAGCTGCTTCATTCCAGGCAGTCTCGTTGCGAGTCATAAAATGTGAAACTTTTCGTAATGGCTGGGTACTCGTCTGGCAAAGACGTGAGTCTTTGATTTCCTAGTCTTGGGAGCCAGAGGCCATTGTTTATGCTTGTATTCCCTCCGGTTCCAATTCCCTTTCGAATTCCTTTTGACAGTAGTTTCCTCCCTTCCAGAATGGATCTCCAAGCATAAGACGGTGCCCATCCTAACCTTGCTTCTAAAAAAGTTCCCGATGGAAAGTATTTGGCTTTTAGAATCTTTGTAACAAGGGAGTTTGGGTTGATTAGTAGACGCCACGCCTGTTTTGCTAGTAGAGCTGTGTTGAAAGTTCTCAATTCTTTGAATCTCAATCCTCCCATACTCTTAGGAGAGCACCGTTTCGTCCACGCGGACCAGTGGATCTTCCTCTTATGGGTCGTGCTTCCCCACCAATATCTACTGTATAGTCTATAGATATTTTCAATAAGCTTGTCCGGTAGCATAAAACATGACATGGTGTAGGTGGGTATAGCCTGTAGGACCGATTTGATGAGCACTTCCTTCCCGCCTTTAGATAATTGTTTGTTTTCCCAACTGCCAATCTTTGTCCAGATTCTGTCTGTTATTCCTTCAAGTGCACTTGCTTTGGATCTTCCATACACCATGGGGAGTCCCAAGTATTTGTCATGGTTGATTGCTTCTGTCATGTGGAGTGTGTTTAAAATACAGGCTTTCAATAGGTCCCAAGTGTTTGGACTGAACATGATAGAAGATTTTCTTAAATTGATATTTTGTCCCGATGCCTCTTCATATAATTGGAGAATATCTCGTAGTGTCGCTACCTCCTGATATGTCGCCTCGCAGAGAATAAGTGTGTCATCCGCAAATAGGAGATGTGACAGCACTGGTGCATTCCTAGCAATCTTTAAACCATGCAGCCTCTGCTCCCTTTCCCCCGTGTGAACCATTTGGGAAAATACCTCACTACAAATAATGAATAAGAACGGAGAAAGTGGGTCCCCCTGTCTCAGTCCTCTAGCGGGTGTAATGTTTCCAAAACACTTCCCATTGAGCATGAAAGAGAAATGTACTATCGAGATACAGCTTTCAATCAAGCGTATGAAGACTGGGTCAAACCCCATTTTTCGTAGTACCCTCAAAAGGAAGTTCCATTCAATCCGATCAAATGCTTTGCTCATGTCCAGTTTGATGGACATATATCCCTTGTGACCTGTGACTCGCCTCCTAATATGATTGTGCACTTCATGAGCTATGATGATGTTATCCGAGATCAATCTATTTTTGACAAAAGCGTTTTGGTGACATGAAATCACTTTATTGAGTACCACTTTTAGCCTGTTAGCTATGCATTTCGAAATTACTCGGTATATCACATTGCATAAACTGATAGGCCGGAATTGGGAGACATATTTTGGTTGTTTCACCTTTGAAATGAGTATAATATTCGTGTTATTAAGCGCTCTCATAGATTTTCCATCATTCAGATTGAGCAGTGCCTCTTGGGTGACTTTTGGTCCAACAATGTCCCAGTATTGTTGGAAGAAAGACGGCGGCATGCCATCAGGACCTGGAGATTTGTTTGGGGCCATGCTCTTCAAAGCTGCATGTACCTCTGCTGCAGTATATGGTCTTTCAGTTTAGCATTCATCGCAGAAGATACTTTTGGTGGGATTAAATCTGCCAAGTGGTCAATAGCTATTGGAGACGGGTGGGATGTTTCAAAAAGTATTCGAAAATGTTCTGAGATAATAGCTTCCATATCCCTTTCATCAGTGCACCACTGGCCATGCTGGTTTGTCAGGCCATGGATGGTGTTTTTTCTTTTCCGTTTTTTTTCAAACGAATGGAAGAAGCTTGTATTTCTGTCACCTTTTTCTAACCAATGCTGCTTTGCCCGTTGTTTCCATCGGGCTTCCTCTATATCCAACTGTTTTTCTAGCTGAAATTTTAAAGAAGCCAATTCTTCTTGAGCATCAGCTGAGATGACACCTTTTTGGAGTCTTTCTAGCTTGGCCTCAAGCTGGTCTTCTTTTTGCATTGGTTACGGAATTCTGATTTTGCCCACGTTACCAAACCGTGTGTGCATTCTTCAATTGCTGAAGGTAAGTCTGGAGCTATCACATTCCAACATTCAGTTACTTGGTCCCTACATTGTGGGGATTGGATCCAACAATTCTCAAAACGAAAGGGTCTATGTCTTTGTGAGTGCACTTGGTCTGTCGGCGCGTTCCTCAGTTGTAGTAGTATTGGAGAATGGTCTGATTTGTGACTACACAAGTGTCGGAGCTTCGCTGTAGGGAAAGTATTCATCCAGGTAGGATTTGCTACAACTCTGTCTAGCCTTGCTTTAACTGTATGAGGGACTCTCCAGTTTCTGAACCACGTGTACTTGTAGCCCTCATATCCCAAGTGTATCAGGTTACACATGTTTAAGGCTAGGCAGAAATCATCAATTTGGTTTGGAGTTCTCGTGTTGATACTCTAGAATTCATGTTGGTGAAGGACTTCGTTAAAGTCCCCTATGCACAGCCATGGGATGTTTGGTCCATTACACAAAGTGGGAAAATTTTGCCAATATTGATATCGCTTATGCGTTGTTGGTTCCCCATAAATTCCTGTACCACGCCAGAGTAAACTTGACCACAGTTCCATGACCGTGAAGTCAATATGGTTGAAAGAATAGCTCAAAACCAAAACATCTAAATCTTTATTCCAAAATAGAGCTAGACCCCCCGAGTTGCCATGTTAGTCTACAAATACCCCATGAAAATCTAGAGAGTCTCTTAATCCTACTATCTTATCTGAAGAGCATTTTGTTTCTGACACCAAAATTAAAGAAGGAGAAAACTAGCGAAAGAGTTCTTTGAAATGTCTCACTGCTCGAGGGTGTGACAGCCCCCGGCAGTTCCAGCTTAGCAGACTTATCCGTTACAAATATAATTGATTTACACTTCTTGAATTTCCTCAAAATTCCTAGGAAAAGCTTGTGGAGAGGTCACAAACGGTCCCGCTTAAAATCGCTAGCCTCTTTAAACAGAAATTTTTTGGTCATCATTAAGAATTTCTTGATCATTTATCTAATACTTTTAGAATTTCCACAAAACTCCTAGGAAAAGCTTGTGGATGGGTCACAAACAGTTCCACTTAAAATCGTCAGTCTCCTTAGACATAATTTTGTTGGTCATTTACAAAAAGTATTTCTTAAATTATTTATTGACTAGATTTATGATTTCTAGAATTTCCATGGAAAATTTAAAGAAAAGACATGTGGAGGGATCACAAAGGTCCCACTTTAATCTTCAATCATCTTATACAAAAATTCTTGGTCTACTTGACAGTGTCATTTAAATCCTTAATTCAAAATAATAATAATTCATATATTGTGAAGGAATTTTTTTTTTAGTAAGAAGTGGTTTTTATAAATGATGAAATAGGGAAACATAAGGAGGCTGTTTCAGACGGATGCTCCGCAATTTTAGCAAAACCTCATCTTCTTCCCAACGTCTAGAATTCAGCACAGCCGCCTAGGGTTATACACCCTGGCGTCCACCGCCATGGCGGGGGCTATGCCTCAGCCACCACCTCTCTCTTATGCTCACGCCCTTATTGTAGATCACACAACCAATACCCAATCTGAAAACCAAATCCCGGAAAGATCTCCATTCAATCCAAAGCCCAAAAGTGATCATTAGGGGGTACCCGGGCTCAGATTCACAGATGAAGAATGCGATATTCTTGAAAAGCCCGTAAAATTGACACTGGTGGGTAAATTTTCTCGTGGTCGGCCGTCCATGGATAAACTGAGGAGGGACTTTCAAACGGATGGCTTTAAAGAAGCGGCAGATATTAACCTCTTGGATTGGTGTCAAGTTTTGATCACTTTTTCCCTTCAAGAAGATAACATCAGACACTGGTTGCACAAGGTCTGGAACTTCGGATCGTATTCCCTCAGAATTACCATATGTACACCATTGTTTGATCCAGAAGCCAATTCGCCAAATGTCCTGATTTGGGTGGCCTGCTATGGGGTCCCTCAGCAATTCCCGGCGTACGAACCAATGATGGACATTGGAAATATGGTTGGACACCAATCAAGGTTGATAAGGCTGCCATCAATCAAACTCGGCCTCATGTGGGGAAAGCGTGTTGAGATTGATATCACCCAACCAAGGCCGCAGAGGGTTTGGATTGAATACTAAGATATAGGATATTGGCAATATCTAGAAAATGAGAATGTTTCAGATTATTGCAGCAAATTCTGAAAAATTGGTCACCTTGCATCAAGCTGTAAGTTAACTGAACCTCAGAGACAAAGACAAGTATGGAGACCTACAACAAGAGAGGTTCAACCACAAGAAAAAGGTAAACAACAAGCTTCATCTTAAGGTCTTGATGATTGTGAAAAAACTTCTACTCTGATATATAGACCTGTTAGAAAATTGGATCTTGTTGTTTCTAATCAGAATAATGCAAATAATGTGCAAAATCTTGCTTTCAATGAAGTAAATGATTCATCTAAAATGGTTTAGGCAGATAAGTCTAACATGGAAATTCAAAATCAGATGCCATGTAACCAAAATAAGCAAGTAGTTATAAATGATTCTGATTCAGTTTTGAATGATGAAGGTGTTGATGGCAAAGAACAAAATGTGCACACAATAAGTATAGATAAAGAATATGGGATTATGATTAATCTGGGAAGCCATAAGGCGGTAGAAAATCATACAATTGGTTTAAATGCCACTGGTATGGTAATAAGATCGAATGTTTCCACTGAGTTTAGTGCAGAGACACATGATCTTACCACTCAGTCAGAAAACATGAACGATCTTGTAATCATTGAAGATATAACTCTGGAGGAGGAAACACTCAAGGTAAGTTTAGGTCATTCTTTACAAGTTTCGGAACTTTATGTGGCATTATCAATTCATGATAGGTTATTGATTGACAAACTAGATGATAACCCAAAGTGTCAATGGTCTAAGGAAAAGTTTTAAAAAAAAGGTCAGGAAGGGGACATTATCTTAGAACCAAATTTTTTGACACAGAACATGTTCATCAATTGATAATAGATGCTCAAGAGAACTCAGATGATGAAAATATTCTGTCTCAAACAGAATTACAGAGTCAAAGAAGTATTATACAGGTATGCCTAAAATTGTAAAAACCAGGTCCCAAGTTGACGCTGAATCTATAAAGTGATTAATGGGATCTTTTAACATATGTGTATGGAACGTAAGATGGATTAAAAATGATAGGGCTCAGAATAAAGTTAGAAAGATTAAGAGGAAGCATAATATTGCCTTATTTTATATACTTGAGCCAATGCTGAAATCTGGCCTGTTAACATCTATAACTTTTAAATTTGGATAACCACTTTTATGGGGACCCCGAGGATAAAATATGGATTTTCTAGTCAGGTGACTTTTGTTCATCTGTGATTTTTGTGCATGATCAGTATGTGTTAACTGAATTAAGTCACAGTTTATTCATTCATAAATGGAAATCTGCTTTCATATATGCCAGGCATGATAGAACAGCTAGATATCCTTTATGGTCTAATTTGCAACCTTATTGCTTCGAACCTTTAATGCTAATTGGGGATTTTAATTGCATTAGAGAACACAATGAATATATAGGATAGTTCTCTCCCAATCTTAGTTGTATGGTGGACTTTAATGTTTTCAATGAAGAAAATCAATTAATTGAGCTTCCCACTGCTGGTAATTTTTTTAGTTGGACAGGATTCAGAAATGAGGGGAATGTCTGGGAAAGACTATGTAGAGGGCTGGTTAATGACTCTTTTTTGAACTTTTTCTCTAACACTGGCATTAGAGTTAAGGCTAGATATCCATCAGACCACTCCCCACTGTTAGTTAACATAGTAAACCTTAACTACTCGGCATGTCCCAAGTCATTTAAATTTCAGAATTGTTGGACAAAGCATAATGGTTTTATAAATGTGGGGTCTCAAAACTGGAATGTACCATGTTATGGTTATGGAATGTTAAAGGTTTCACTTAAACTAAGAAGTCAAGGGATTTTAAAGGAATAGAATAAATTGATTTTTGGTAATGTAACTTATATAGTCTAGGAAACTTAAGTTGCCACATTCTGTAGGAAGGATTACACACCTTAGTTTTACTCATGACAGTGGTCTTTTTAAAGCCAAATAAGACCAGTTTGCTAAGTTTTAAAAAAATTATGCACATTTATGAAAGAGCAACTCGTCAAAAGATAAACTTTCAAAAATCATCATTCTATTTGTCTAAATTTGCACCATTATCCTAAAAAAATTTACTCTGCTAACTGAGGTGTCATCTGGTAGTTTTCCTTTTCAGTATTTGGGATGTCCCACTTACTTAGGAAGAACAAAGCACAACTACTTTCAATCAATTTTTTGAAAAGATGGGTGCTAGACTTTTACTTTGGCAAAATAAGTGGCTCAGCCAAGCAGGCAGACTTACCTTGATAAAACATGTGATATATGCAATTCCTATGCATATTATTGCTGTAATTAAACCAACAATAGGGGTAGTAGATAAGTTACATAGAATTTTTGCTAAATTTTTTTGGGGTAACTCGGAATATGGGAAAAAAAGGTATGGAGGGGGCATGGGATAATTTATGTTACCCTTTACTTGAAAATTGACTGGAAGTAAAAAACCTGCATCTCCACCATCAAAAGTTTTTCATTAGAACTTTGGTGGAAATTGCAAAAGGGTGACTGTCTCTGGTCTGACTTTATGTGGTCTTTACCCAAATATTTGAAATGTTCTAAAACATGGAAAAGGGTTAAGGATGTAAATGACATTGCTGAGGAAAATACTGTTTTACAAATTGGAAAAGGTGATGTCTCTTTTTGGAAATAAAAATGGCTTAGCAATACTGCTCTCATCGATGTGTGGGATTATGATTTAGACCTTCCTTTTCCTAACATAACTGTATCAGAATTTTTCTACAATCAAGAACAATTTTGTCAGGAATCGAATGCTGGTTTTTCAGTAAAATTTCAAGGCTTAATAGATCAGGACTTTGCTTTATTTTAAAATTATCAAGATGTCCTATTATGGAAACCTGAGAACCATGGCCAATTTTCTCTTAGCTCAGCTTATGAGCTACTTAGACCTAAAAGAAATAAGGTTGAATCATTTGAGCATCTTTGGTCTAAGTATTTGCCTTAGAAATTAAGTATCTTCTCTATGAGATTACTTAATAGATTGTTAGCCATTCCAGATATATTAGAGGACTTGAATTTCCATCTCCCATCTATCTGTCCTCTATGTAAGAACCATTATGAAGAGCTTCATCACTTATTTAATGATTGTCAGTTGATTCTTTCACTATGGACCAGATTGCATCACTTCTTTGATCTGGAAAATATCCATTTCGATAATCTGTGGGACAGATTTACCACTATTGGAATATGTCCATTAATTCTAAATTGCAAGAAAAATGTGTCAGAATGCTACCATCAGTCACAGTATGGTTCATTTGGTGTGGAAGGAACAAATTTTTATATGAAAGCAAAACACCATGCAGTAATATCATCTTTAAACAGGTGATTGACCTATCAAAATCCATACTCAAGGTTCATAACCTGAAATGGGAGAACTCAGAATCAAATTCAATTGTTCCATCTCTTCTGTCCTTGGCTCCTGTGAATACTCTTTTATAGGTCAGAAGACACAATATGTAAGTTGGAGGCTGCCCAATCAGGTGAAATTGAACACAGATGGCTCATCACATAAGTCAAGAGATGCTGGAGCTAGTGCAGTACTCAGACATCAACAAGGAAGAGTAATTGTGGCTAAGGTTGTCTATCTCAACAAAATGGATAGTATGGCAGCATAGATTAGAGCCCTCATTATTGGAATGGAAACAACCTACTATTCTGGTTTTGAAGAAGTATTAGTGGTAGTTGACTCCCTAATTCTTCTTAAAATTGTCAGAAAGGAATTTAAAGTGCCTTGGAGGTTTATACCTCTTCTCATAAGCATATGGTCCCTGACATGTGAGCTTAATTTTCAATACTCTTATATATATAGGGAAACTTACACTCAATGGCAGATGCTTTGGAGTTATGATGGCTGGACTGGACAAAAAGGATGGAACCAGAAAGTTCAGCAGATTTTCAAAATGATGCAGGCTCAGAATGGTTTTCCACTGGAGATACAGAGCAAAGTGCGGATGGATGTAGAGGTTTTTCCATATTTCCGCAAATTGAAATGATTTGTTATTATATACTTTTGCATGTATTACAGTCTTATTTGTAATATTTTGAGATACTACATTCTACACTTTGACGTTTTTCTTACACGTTGTGTAGAATCCCTTAAAGTTAAGCTTACCATAGGTCTTCTATATAGATTTAGTTAAGGGATTCATTTTTTTGTTAGGTAAGGCTATTATCCCCTATCTTTTTGTACTTTTTATTTATTTTATTAATAAACAGATAGGAGTCCGTCAAACCCCTACCATAATATCCCCACCATAATATGTGGTATTCCCTTAAAAAGTGATTTTTAAATCTTTTTCTTATATTAGCCTTAATCATATTTAATTTTATTAAATCATATTAATAAATTTATGGTATTAATCATATAAAAGCATATCAGTAACATTTCATATTAATCAGCTAAATGACATTAATCACATTAGAGCTCGTCTCTTGAAAGATTGTCTTTCTATAAGCAATGGAAAGATCAAGGTTTAAACTGTAAATTAGAAGAAATTAAGATAAAATTTTTGGGTTGCATGAACCGGGTTATAAAGTTTATAACTACTACATGTTGCATAATAAAATTTTAATATTGCAACTAAGACCTTTTACATTTTATTGTTTTAATTAAAATTCGTCAAACCATTAATGCATAAAACTCAATTAATCATTTAATGCATAAAACTCAATGGATCATTTAATGCATAAAACCCAATTAATCATATTAATTGCCTAAAGTAACCATCCAAAAACAAAATTTTTATTTAAATCATATTTTAAATACACAAATAAAATTAGTTATGAAACTATTTTATAACTATTTTAGTTTTTGGTTACTCTAAAATAAATTATATTTATTATAATTGACATTAATCATGTTCAATCAAATTAAATCAATTAATCACATTAATTGAATTTATTACATTTATTCACTTTAAACTCTTAGGTTGATTCCCCGTCAGTTACTCAATCAAATTAAATCTGATTTAATAATATCAAATGGGATTAATATCATTTAATGATATTAAACAAAAGAAATAATTTTTATTTTATTTAATATTCAATCACATTAAATCCAATTTAATCATATTAAACGAGATTATTCACATTTAATCACATTAACTATATCAAATCATATTCATTCCATTTTTAAAATGTAATCACATTAAATCAAATCAATCATAACAAATTAATTGATTACATTTAATCACATTAAATTACATTAGGTAAAGTCTTGGGAAAGACGGTCTTTCCATAGGCTTATGGAAAGACGGGGTTTAACTAAAATAATAAAAGGTAAAAGGTCTTAGTTGCAATATTAAACTTTTAGTGTGTAACATGTAGTAGTTATAAAATTTATAACTCGGTTCATGCAACCCGAAAATTTTATCTCCATTTCTTCTAATTTACACTTTAAACCTTGGTCTTTCCATAACTTATGGAAAGACCGTCTTTCAAGAGACGGACTCATAGGTTAATTACCTTTAATCAAATTAAACAGAAAATTTATATCTCATTTAAAATATCGGGTTATTTAAAGAACTAATATTAATTCAAGAATTAATTTGTAAATTACTAAAATTTAAATTTACTGGTCAAAATAGTATAATTTAAAATTATAGGGACTTATTTGCAAATTAAACCTTTTTTTTAGACAAATTACTAATAGAAACCCGTCGGTGGCACCATGACTAGTGGTCTGTGGCCAGACCATTTCCAGTCAACGACTTCCTCTCAGCAGCGACAGACTACCACCGGCGAAGAGGCGAGGTCACGAGGCAGCGAGGTTTCGTGTTATCTTCGGCCGGAGTTTCTCCCATCTGGCAAGGCCGCGACGTAGAGCTTTTCAGGCGAGTAGGGGCGGGCGTTGGTTTAGTTTTTGAATATTTCGGTTTATTCGGTTTGGTTTAATTGGATTACCATTTTACAAAGCCAAAACTGAAAATCAAACCATATATGAAAAAAATCAAATTTGATTTATTCGAATTCGGTTTTTTGGTTTTCGGTTTCAATTCAAATATATATTTGAATAATCCAAATTAGATAACGGCTAGTAAATAAAAGTGTAAGATTTTTTTTTTAAATAAGGCACATATTTTCTCCTTTCCAACAAACAAATAACGAATATGATGTGTTTTACCATCAGTTCTTGATTTTCTACATTCATACTTAGATAAAAGAGACCAACCCGTAAATCAAAGAACAAGGAAAGTTTTAAATGCATCTAGTTAATTAAGAAGAAATTCGTAAATTCACAACCAAATCATACAGCCAAATACATTGGGGCACAAACGTATAAATCGAAATTGTATTAGCTTTACTCGGCACTTTTAGTTTAATTTTCTTAAAGTGGTTCGTCCTTTTATTTTCTCTATTTACATGAAAATTTCCATAAAAATTTTAGAATATATCTGATACATTTTATTAGAATATATTATATATTTAATTAATTTTTATATTATAATTTAATTTTTGGGTCAGTTTTCAGTTTATGTTTAGAAACTGAAATTCAAACCATAAACCACATTCACAAATTGGTTTAATCGATTCAAATATTCAAATATTAAATTTAGTTCAAGTTATTTAAATTTAAATTTTTTAATTTTTAATTTTTTTTATTTTCGACTTTTTTATCCACCCCTACAGAGCTCAAGACCTTTTGTCTGGCGCAATCCGATTGTCACGCTACTGCCAACTTCTTTGATTTCACAGTGACATTCGTCAGCTTCTTCTTTGATATCCTGGGGACAATCGCCGGTTCCTCCTTTTTTTAAAAACAAAATTCTCCTTCCATTTCCGGCGACACTCACAGGTGAGAAACTTCACATCTCATATATAAAATGAGGAAGAGCCAATTAACAGAAGAAAAAGAAAATTCATATCTCATATGAGTTGAACAGTATTTCATATACTAATTAACATATTCATGAATCAAATTCATATTACTCTATGATTTACGATGCATGATCTGATACCACTGTTAGGAAATAATTAAATATATACACTTATATATTGCGGAATTAAAAGATTGATTACTCCAAAATCGCATTGAAATCAATAGATTAGTATTAACATGTTTATACAAATGAAGAATTCATACCTAGTTGCGAATTCAACCATTAGTTACACTAATATGAATCTGTTAGAAAAATTATGGTTAAAAGGTTGAAATTCGTCAAGTTTTTGGACTTTGTTTTGAGTGGGACCCAAATAGATTTTGGGTCAATGGATGTCATTTTTTAGTTTTCCTCCGCGAGTACTATAAAATTGACTATTTAAACTCTCAAAACGGATCAAGGGTGAATGCGATATGAGTGTTTGAAATATCACTCTTGAAAGAGGAAAAGAATGGGCGAAAATTGGCCCGAGTAATTTTCTCTGGACTGTCCAAAATGCGTATGGACTGCGTGGAAGTCTTTGGAAGGCTCAACCACATAGTATATATGGAATTGCTTGTGAGTAATTTTTAAGAGGTAAGAACAAAATACTTCCATATTTTGTGAGATATCTTGTCTTAAATAAATATGTGGTTTACCATGTTTAGTACGCTGAAGAATATTTGTGCAAATATTTCTTCTTTTTCCAGCGGATTTGATTCGAGTATTCATGGAATGTCTCGGATTTGATGAGTTGGTGATTGGAGAATATTCTTCTATAATTACAGAAAATCAGAAAATCATGTTTTCATGATTATGGTCTCTTAGAGTAGTATAAATAGAGCATCTAAGTCAGTTAGAAAATTTGCACCATTCTCAAGTTCCTCATTTATTCTAAACTTGAGTCTCACTTCTGTCTTTCTTTGTCGGTGATAGTCCTTCGGGCCCCAAGTAACTCTTAAATGTTAATTGTTACCTGCGATGGTTTTATCCTAGGGAACGATGTCCACGACAGTCGACATGACTCATTCGTTTCAAGGGCAGTGAGTGTTACTCGTGACTCCATCACTTTGTGATTACTTGAAACATGATTTATGCTTTGATTATTTGTAATTTACGCTTTTCGATTGTATGCTTGAATAATTAATAAAATTTATTATTCTTGCATATGTTAATTGCTCATTCAATTTTTGTTATTTGATTTTTCGCATGATATAATCAATATATATCCAACAAAATCTCCTTGCAAAAACTCACAATTGCAGAATTGATATATTTGATCTAGTGAAGGGATCTGCAAACCCTCACTATCTCGCACAAAATTCAGGTGTCTAGCCCTCGAGGTACGCCTTATCTCGACTTGCTCTCTAACTAGCCCCCAAGATTAGATTACAAGGTTTATTGATACTTAACTAGCACTCGGGGTTAAGTAATAATGGAATAGCTCGCAAGCAAATAGTGTGAACTCAAAAGGTTGTATACTTGATTGATAAAAGTGGTAGTAAATTCGTCCATAAGGCCTCCTTATTTATAGGGTTACAATCTCACCCCAAACCCTAATCACAAATGGAAACTGAATCCACTTATGACAACTTTATGAAAGTAAAATCATATCTAGCTGAAATACCTAAAATAAATGGTAATCTAAGATAATCTGGTCGAATTCTTCAAGAAGTAACCTTGAAGAATATTACCTTATCTAATCTTACCAAATCTAATTCAATCAGAATAAAACTGAATATACTAAACCCTAATGGACTGTATTTTCGAAATTCAGCTCTTTAAAACCCACATTGCCGAACTGTCAGTCTATAAACCCAAAAATAATTTTACAATATTTTACAGTGATTACACTACCTCATAAAAACAATCCAGTGGGAAAAAGAGAATAATGTTCATGATGTTTTCAGTTCTTTGATAGTCTTGAACAATAAATTCAAGATGTCGATGATGAGTCCTTCAATTCTTCATCATAAATGTGATCAATTAAAGCATTTAAAGCAGCATCCCTGAGCTTAGTCCTTTACCTAGTCATAGGTCCCGCCATGTCAATTATAGGATTCTGAACATATCCTTTAAATGTTTTATCAAGTCGTGGAATGTCTTCATTTATGGTGGTAGTCATCTTGGCATCTCCATCATTCCCTCCATGGTCAAAAGGTTTCTCCCTCGAAATTGAATCGTCTTCAAAGGTAAATGGAGATAAATCAGCAACAATAAAGGTCACATTAACACCATAATGATCTGGTAACTCAATTTTGTAAGCATTGTCGTTCACACGATCCAACAATTTAAAAGTGATAGATTAGATGATAGAATATCCTGATTGATTTCGTTTAATTAGGATTGATACTGTACATATATAGAACAGTCTAGATTCGATGTACTTAGCTCCATGTACTCTATTTATTCATCTATGATAGACACACCAACATGTCTTTATCTAATGTGTTGGTGGTCCATGGTATTACGAAAAATATGCTTTCCATTAGTAAATTGACAAAGGATATGAATGATGTGATTTCTTTTAATGAGGATCCGTTTGTGATTCAGAATCGGTCCACAAAGGAGGTCGTGGGCCAAGGTCGATGTGATCATGGCCTTTATGTGCTTGAGAAGAGTGGTGCTGCTTTTGTTGCTCATGTTAAAACTAATAAACATAGAGCTTCTTTTGATGTTTGGCATGCTAGACTAGGGCATACTCCATTTCAGTTATTTCTTTGTTAAATAAACTGAGCCTTGTTGATGTGGTTTCTTAACCGCCTCAACCGGTACTTTGTTCGCCTTGTGAAATGGCGAAAGGAAAAAGGCTTTCTTTTGTGGACAATCCTAGACGGGCATAGGCTATTCTCAATTTAGTGCACTATGACTTATGGGGCCCTGCTTTAGTTTTATTTGATAGTGGATTCTCTTATTATGCTATTTTTGTTGACGATTTCTTGCAATTTACCTGGAATTATCCATTGGCACGAAAATCGGATTTCTTTGAGATATTCTTACAGTTTCAGAACTTGGTTGAAAACCAATTTTCTTGTTCAATCAAGGTGTTTCAGAGTGACGGTGGTACAGAATTCACAAATGCACGCCTACGATCCCATTTTTCAAATAAAGGGATCCTTCATCAGATTTCTTGTCCATCCACACCGTAGCAGAATGGTAGAGTAGAACGTAAACACCGCCATGTTGCAGAGATGGGGTTATTCATGTTTTTCTCTTATGGCTTGCCGATCCCGTACTGGGATGTTGCTTTTTCCACGGCTACCTACACCATCAATAGGCTTCCGCCCCTGTTCTTCGTAATGCCTCACCATATTCTCTACTATATGGTCATCATCCAGACTACTCCAACTTTCACCCATTCGGATGTCAGGTGTATCCCTTCATCCGACCATTTGCTTCTTACAAACTGGCCCCTTGCAGCACTCCATGCATATTCGTAGGCTATAGTGCTCGCCATAGGGGTTTTCGTTGTCTGGATCTTGTTTCTAAGAAGGTCTGTCTCACTCAGCATACTCGTTTCGATGAGTCTTCTTTCCCATTCGCGAATGATACTGCTCGCACTGCCCTAGAATCTCTGGATGTCTTGACATTTATTGATTTTGACTTGCATGAGTTATTTGTATCCCCTGCCGCCCCTCTATCACCTACTCAGAATTCGTCTGGGTCGGCGGCCCCGTCCGCTAGTTCTCTGACACTCGTGTTCTCTCCGACTGATGCTCAACTTCCTTCTTCATTAATTGTGAGTCATCGTATGACCACTCGCTCTCAGACAGGTAGTCGCACAGCAAAGTAGTACCCAGACTATGTGATGCCAGGGTTTCTTGCGACATCACTTACATAGACTAAACCTCGAGGGTGATATGCTCTTAAGGATCCCCACTGGGTGGCCGCTATGGATGAAGAAATGGGTGCTCTTCGGCAGCAACACACTTGGGATCTTGTTCCCCGCCCTACTGGTGTCAACATCATTGGCTCCAAATGGGTTTATCATTTCAAGCATCGTCAGGATGGTACCATTGATATGTACAAAGCTCGTCTTGTTGCGCAGGGATATTCTCAGTTGCCAGCCTTTGACTTCACCCATACTTTTAGTCTGGTCGTCAAGGCCTCCACAGTCAGAATTATCTTATCCTTGGCCACTACTTTCTCTTGGCCCCTTCATCAGTTAGACGTCAAGAATGCATTTCTTAACGGTATTCTTGATGCACCAGTTTACATGGAGCAACCGGCCGGTTACACTGATCCCATTCATCCTGATTATGTATGTTGTCTTCGCAAGGCTATCTATGGTCTCAAACAAGCTCTTTGGGCTTGGTTTCAACGATTCAGCTCCTACTTATTTCATCTGGGATTCCGGTGCAGTTCTGCTGACACTTCCCTGTTTGTGTTCTCCCAGGTATCAAAAACTCTATACCTACTAGTATATGTGGACGACATCATTCTTACTGGAAATGATCCTATTCTCATTCATCGGTTCATCACCCGTACTGACCGTGAGTTCTCCATTAAGAATCTTGGTGCACTTCACTATTTTTTGGGATTGGAGGTCTCTCGATCTTCATCTGGACTTTTCTTGGGGTATGCTTAGTATGCGATGGAGATACTTCAGCGTGCGGGTATGACAGATGTTGTTGTCGTTTCCATGCCCTTTGTTCCTGGCTCTCAGCTTCATAGCACCTCGGGGTCTGAGTTCTCGAACCCCAAGCTTTATCGCTCATTAGTTGGTACCTTGCAGTACTTGACCATCACTTGCCCTGATCTCTCCTATGCGGTCAACTCTGTTAGCCAGTTTCTCCAGTCGCCTCAAGAGGATCACTAGCAGGCTATCACTCACATCCTTCGGTATGTCTGTGGTACACTTCATCATAATCTGTCTTTTCGACCATCCCATAGTTGTCTTTCCCTTCTGGGCTACTCCACTTATGGATATGCCATATTTCTTGGGGGCAATCTTGTCTCTTGGAGTGCTAAGAAGCAACTAACTGTGTCTCGATCAAGTTGTGAGTCCAAGTATCACACTATGGCAAACAGTGCTGCTGAACTTACCTGGGTGTGTAATATGCTTAAGGAGCTTTGGATTTCCTTTTCGTTGTCGTCTCTCCTACTTTACGACACTTTACGACAATAGCAGTGCTAACTTGCTCAAAATCTGGTTGCACAAACGGGCCAAGCACATAGACATCGACTACCACTTCGTTCGTGAGCTTGGTGCCTCTGGAAGGCTTCATGTTAGTCATGTTACATCCTCTCTGCAGGTTTATGATATTTTCACTAAGGGTCTGTCACGTAATATTTTTGATTTGTTTCGTTCCAAGTTTTGCATATCCTGTAGTCTTACGCTTCGCTTGAGGGGGGTGATAGAGTAGATGATAGAATATCCTGATTGATTTGGTTTAATTAGGATTGATACTGTACATATATAGAACAGTATAGGTTCAATGTACTTAGCTCCATGTACTCTATTTATTCATCTATGATAAACACACCAAACATGGTGAATTACACACTTTCAAAAAGGACCATCTCCGCGTGGACTCAACTTAGATTTCCAAGCATTTGGAAACATTTCTTTCCGCAGATGAACCCAAACATAATCTCCCACGTTGAACCTCATCAACTTGCGGCTTCGATTAGCTTTATCAGCATTCTGTGCATTTGTCCATTTTTAACCTGTTTAAAATTAAAAGGAAGTAGATCAAGATGTGTAATAGGTAGATAACCATAACAAATGGAGATAAAGAAGTAGTAGAATGAATAGTGCAATTGTGAGCAAACTCTGCAATCAGAATATATTTTTTCCAATTCTTCAAGTTTTTCTGAACAAGGGCATGCAGGAGAGCCCCTAGGGTTCGATTGGTCACTTCTGTTTGTCCATCAGTTTGAGGATGACTGGCAGTAAAAAACAACAGTTTTGTCCCTAACTTGTGCCACAATGTATTCCAAAAGTAGGATAAAAATTTAACATCGCAATTAGAGACAATAGACACAGGAATGACATGTAATTGGACTACTTCCTTCAAAAATAGATCACAATATGCTTTGCATCATCTGTCTTCCTAGAAGGAATAAAATGTACCATTTTCGAAAATCTATCCACAACCACAAAGATAGAATCATTACCTGACTGAGAACATGGTAAACCTAGGACAAAATCCATAGAAATATCAACCCAAGGATGTGTAGGAACAGGTAACGGAGTATAAAGACCATGAAGCTTAGTTTTAGACCTAGCCTTCAAGCAATCAAGACAATTCTTACAAATCCTATCAATAACAAGTGCCATTTTCGGGCAATAGAAGTGTTGTAGCAACAAATTATAAGTTTTAAATGCACCAAAATGTCCCATTAAACCACCTGAATGAGCTTCTCTAACAAGTAATTCACGCATAGAACATTGAGGAATACATAGCCTATTATTCATAAACAAGAATCCATCATGCCGAAAAAACTTCTCATAAGCATCATTTTTGCATGCAGCATAAATAGATGAAAAATCAGAATTTTGTCGTATATGAATCTCGCACGCATGAAAAACCTAACATAATGCATTCTAATCGTGTAAGTAAAACATGTCTACGACTCAAGCATCAAAACAACATTTTCTTTACCCTTTTTGTAACACAACACATAAGGAAAAGATTCAATGAAACTAGACCATTTAGCATGACGCTTATTCAACTTCATCTGACTCTTCAAGTATTTCAAGGATTCATGATCACTATAAATGATAAATTCTTTATGCAATAAATAATGTTGCCAAGTTTCTAATGCACACACAATTGCATAAAATTCTTTATCATACACAGGATAGTTTAGAGCGTCGCCTTTAGCTTTTCACTGAAGTAAGCTATAGGTTGATTCTCTTGCATCAAAACAGCACCAATACCAACACCAGAAGCATTACAATGAATCTCAAAAGTACCATTAAAATCAGGTAAAGCAAGAACATGTGCATTACATAATCGTACTTTCAATTCATTAAATGCATTTTCTTGACTCTCAGTCCAAACAAATTTCACATCCTTTTTAACTAGTTCATTTAGAGGTGCAGTAATAGATGAGAAATCACACACAAACCGTCTATAAAAACTAGCTAAACCATGAAAAGAATGTACCTGGTTGGAATTAGTAGGTCTCTGCCTGGTCTTAATGGCCCCAATTTTGGTTTCGTCGACTTTTATGCCCTCCTTAGAGACCACAAAACTGAGAAACACCACTTCCAAAGTACAAAATGTGCACTTTTTTATGTTCGCAAACAAACAAGATTCATACCAACTGATATGAATCTTCTTAATGCTATTGATTATGGGAACTTCTCTTGATGCTATTGCTTTAAGCATTATTTGCATCAAAATTTTACCATTAAAGACGTTGAAGATGCTCATTACTTCTTAGGCTTGGAGTTGCATAGATCAGTTTCTAGTCTGCATCTTAACCAAAGTAAGTATATTTCAGACATTGTTTCAGATTGTGGACTCTTGCACTGTAAACCTGCTGCTACTCCTCTTCCACCACATGTACAGTTCATGAGGAGTCTTCTCCTTTGTTTCCTGATCCCAGCATATTTAGAAAACTGAATGGTAGGTTACTTTATCTCAACTATATCAGCCTGATGTTATTTTTGTTGTGCATCAATTAAGCCAATTTGTGCAATCTCCTACTCAGAATCATCTCACTGGTGCCTTGCACATTGTTAAATATCTTCACCATCATCCAGATCATGGTCTGTTCTATGTTTCGAACAATAATCTGATATGAATTTCCTTGTGAAGACTCACGATTGCGAAATTAATATCTTTGATCTAGTGAAGGAATTTGTAAACCCTCACTATCTCGCACGAAATTAAGGTGTCTAGCCCTTGGGGTAGGCCTAATCTTGACTTTCTCTCTAACTAGCCCTTGGGATCAGATTACAAGGTTTATTGATACTTAACTAGCCCTCGTGGTTAAGCAACAATGGAAAAAGCTCGCAAGCAACAAGAATATGAACTCAAAGGTTTGTATATTTGATTGATAAAAGTGTTGTAATAAAATCGTGAATGGCCTCTCCTATTTATAGGGTATAATTCGGCTAGTACAAATAGAAACTGGAATGACTTATGACAGCTTTAAGAAGGTAAAACCATATCTAACTAGAATATCTAAAATAAATGACTATATTCTTCAAGATAATATACCAAATATAATTCTAATCAAATCAGAACTAAATATTCTAAACCCTAATTAAAATATAACAAAAACGCTTCAAAGCCAACATGGTTGAGTTAATGAGCCTTATTCTAAAATGAAATAAATTACAAATGATTGCACTACCTCATTAAAAAACCCAACGGAAAAAAGAGTATAGTGTTATCCTACTAAAAATATTAAACTAAGAAAAATATAATAAAGGATATTTTTGATATCGTATCATTCCCTCCGTGGTTGAAAAGTTGCGTCCTCAAAACGTGAACGATCTTCAAAAATAAATGAAGATAATCGTCCCATGCCATCCTTGCAAAATTGTGCTAATAAACGGTGACTATGCGCTGACTAGGGAGTGACTGGATGCTGATGTGGCTCTTAACTCGCGAGACGAGAAATACTGGCAAGAAAATCAAATAACCCTCATAAACTTGATAAAACCGCAATAATTTAATCAACTCCCAATATAATGGTTGACTCGCGATATGAAGATATGGGCTGTGTGTACCGCGTGTGAGGCGGACGCGCATTTAGAGTGTTATGCGTGTGAGTTTCACATGCCTGAGGTGTGAGACGCGCGTGATGTCAAGCGCTGGCCTTCTTCTTCAAGAACTTCTCATCACAGGACTTTATTGTGCTGAACTGAGATCTGAACGCCGGAGATAATGACAGCATTTCTTGCTGGATTTTGGTGTGCGCGGTTCAGAAGAAATAAGCCGGGACGGAAGATGAGGATTCCGGGTTGTAACGCTTCAAAGGCTGCAGATTCAGTCGGTGAAACGGCGGTAATTGGAATTACAATTGATGGTAGGTCAGATTTGCGGAGGTCGACTAGCAGACTTGGTGGCTGAAGGCGGCTAGTTGGAAACGAAGAACTGGAGCAGATCAGAGTAGCGGTGAGATGAATAGAGTCGTCAAAGTTAAAGCTTACCGGCGGCGATGAAGATGACTAGCAGCATAACCTTTCTGATGTTTTTTTTGTCTGTTCAAAAAGAAACTATAAATATGAAAATTTGCAAAACTCGAAACCCTATTGAATTTTCGGCCACCAAGTATTCTTTCACTTTGCTCTGATACCAAATGATATGAATCTCCTTGCGAAAACTCACGATTGTGGAATTAATATCTTTGATCTAGTGAAGGGATCTGCAAACCCTCACTATCTAGCACGAAATTCAGGTGTCTAGCCCTTGGGGTATGCCTAATCTCAACTTGCTCTCTAACTAGCCCTCGGGATTAGATTACAAGATTTATTGATACTTAAATAGCCATTGGGGTTAAGCAACAATGGAAGAAGCTCGCAAGCAACAAGAGTATGAACTCAAAGGTTTGTATATTTTATTGATAAAAGTGTTGTAGTAAAATCGTGAATGACCTCCCATATTTATAGGGTATAATTCGGCCAGTACAAATAGAAACTAGAATAACTTAAGACAGTTTTAAGAAGGTAAAACCATATCTAACTATAATACTTAAAATAAATGACTATATTCTTCAAGATAAATCTTGAATGAATATTGCCTTATCTAATCATAAAAAATCTAATTCTAATCAAATCAGAACTAAATATTTTAAGCCCTAATTAAAATATAACCAAAAATCTTCTAAACCAACATGGCTGAGTTAATGAGCATTGTTCTAAAATGAAATAAATTACAAATGATCACACTACCTCAATAAAAAAATCCAATGTGAAAAAGAGTATAGTGTTATCCTACTAAAAATATTAAACTAAGAAAAAATATAATAAAGGATATTTTTGATATCGTATCATAATCTTATGCTTCATGCCTATTGTGATGCAGTTTGGGCTACTTCCAAGGTATCAAGAAGGTCAGTCACTAGTTACACTGTCTTTATGGGATCTGCTTTGATTTTTTGGAAATCTAAAAAGCAATCCAATGTTTCTATAAGTCTTCTACTGAATACAAAAGTTTATCAATGACTTCTTATGAACTCAAGTGGATTAGTTATTTGGCCAGGGAATTTCATTTGCAGGTTCAGTTTCCTATTCCTTTGCTTTGTGATAACCAGACTGCTTTGCGTATTACTGCAAACCCTGTGTTTCATGAACGTACAAAGCATTTGGACATTGACTGCCATTTGGTTTAGGACTACTACCTTGAAGAATTTCTTCTTCCTTCTTTTGTGTCTTCTCGGATGCAATTTGGCCGATATTCTGACAAAATCTCTGCCACCTGCACCTTTCCATGCCAATCTTTTCAAGCTCAGTTTTTCTTCTCCCAAAGCTGATCTTGAGGAGGAGGTGAAGACTGAATCGCATTTCAGAACTTGAAGTGGAGTTCAAGTCGATGGAGGCATTATGACGGGTGTTCTTTTTTGTTTCAAATTTAAGCGCCAAGCTCAAACTTAGCATTACGGTTTTTTTATGTCATTTTTCTCTCAGCTTTTTTCTGTTATTTGTAGGGCACGTGTCCCTTTTTCATTAGGTTCCTCGTTTGTTTGTCTAGTATAAAACAATTACAACTCACTTTCTTTGTAATTTTTGGCCTCACACTTTTCAGATGATGAATGAAAAACTACCTTTCCCTTTCTTCATTTTTATTCTTTTCTGAATCTAGTTTTCAACTCTCTCTTTTTTTGGTAACAATCAATTTGAAAACTTGTGGCGTATTGTATTTAGGGCAAATGACTTGGCAGGCCCTCAAACTATTGTCATTTGACCCTTTTGACCCCCCATTTTTTTCGATCACTTTCATCTCTGAACTAACAAAACTATTGAGTTGTGACCCTTCTGTCCGGTCAAACCGTTAACTGCTGAATTTTTAATTTAATTGAGGATAAAAGTGACTTTTCATCATTTTATTTACAATTCCAACCCCCCTCCATCATATTTTTTATTACAAATCCAATCCCTATCTTTTTTTTATTAACGAATTCAGCCCCTTTCATCCTTTTTTTATTACAATCCAATCCCTATCATTCTTATTTGCAATTCACCCCCCCTCTCCTACAACTTCAAGCCCCACCACTCACCACCTCGACTTCCATCGACGGAGGCTTCTAGTCCGGCTTGCAACCATCAAACCTCTGTCGTTTTTCCAGTCCCCCTTATTTGCAACCGCCGAACCTCTGTCAATTGTCCTTCCATGCAACCTGCAACCATCGATCCAGCTAGACGACTGACACACTGACGAAATGCCATCGAATGCACAACTTGAAAAGCAATTAAAACGAAAAACAATGATGAAAATGCGACTAATTTACACCGTCTCCAGCGAGTATCTCGTCTCCGGCGATTCAAAATCTGGAAACCTATGAACGCAATTAAAAATCCGGTGATGAACCAAGGGCGAAACCTAGTGCGGGGGAAGGAGCAATATGACGACTTGGGAAAGAGTGAGGTAGGAGGAGAAAGACACGACGCTGAACCAAACTCAGGTCCGACGGAGGAGTCGGAGAATCACCGGGGAAGAGGGAAGAGAACAGGAAAACATAAAAAGAAAGGGAAAGAACAGGAAAACATAAAGAAAAACAAAAAGGGAATAAGGGGAATGGGAAAAATAAAAGATATACGGAAAAATGGAAAAAGAAAAAAAAGAAAGGAAAATAAAAAGGGAAAACAAATAAGACTATTTTGCCCTTGAAATTAAGGTTTTTGACTGAAGCTAACGCTTTGACCGGGCAGAAGGGTCACAACTCAACAGTTTTTCTAGTTGATGAACAAAAATGATCGGAAAAAAATGAGGGACCAAAAGGGTCAAATCGCAATAGTTGGAGGGCATGCCTAGTCATTTGCCCTTGTATTTATCTAGAGTTTTCCTTTGTTTTTCTGGAAAAAAGGGAAGACGGACACTCTACCGAGATGATTAGTAGACCGGATACGGAAGTGTTACATAAGGATGATTTCATAGAATCTGAATCCAGCACATTCAATGAGAATATTGTTTCAAACACAGCCATCCCAACCTTGCTCTCCCAAAAATATACATTTGCACAACACTAAGCACTCTAAAAAATGGGTGGAAAAAGATACTTTCTCCGCCCTTCAACTTCGAAATTTCAAGCTTCACAGCACTCGGCCTAAATCTCCTATGCTCGTGCTATGAGCACAACTAGCAGAACTGCTGTCAGTTTAGTCATCTGTGCTTGATGGTTCAGCAGTAGCAGTTTCTAGTTCGAGTGTGGAAGTAGCAGTTTCCAGCTCTAGTGTGGCATTGAACCCAAATTCCTTTCCGCGCACAAACAGAGATCTGAGTTCTTCAGCAGTCTGGATGGTGTTAATTTTATTGTCCTTCACCGTCAAGTTCTCCTGTAGGGGTTTTATATGCTTCAAATTCAGATGCATTATACAAATATGAAAGAAGAAAGAGCAGGGTTTACTTACCTTTTTAACATAATCAGCTAAAGTCGAAGTGATGATTTCCTGGATGACGAATTTTGTAACTCGCCCTTCACCAAGAATCCGTAACAGAAAATCCTTCGGTATCTACATATACGTAAACTCCTGAATCAGTGTTGAAGAACAAACAGAAGAATTCAAATGTTAAATGCATTTCCTGATCAAAGATGCAACTCCATTACAAAGAACAAGAATGCAGTAGCTGTTTGGCATGTGGACCCAACACAGGAGAAACCCTCACAATGAAATGGGCAGTTTAATTAAGACGGACAAGCTAGAGTTTTCTTTTGGGCAGATACTAGTATAGCAGATGTAATGCATAGAAACGAACCACATATGAAATGGATGGACCTCATTAATACTAGTATAGCAGATGCAATGCATAGAAAAGAACCAACTCGTTTTCACTAACACATGATACACTCATAAATACCCCTTGGAAACTCTCACTCATGCCCATAGTCTGTAAAACTAATAGTTCTGAATCAAGGTAAGGCGGCATGTGTAAATTCAATAGTAGCTTTATTGACGGTCCTCTTAATTGATAACTTAGCATCTGAACAATGAAGGACTTGTACTGCAGTGCTAGAAAATGGAACCTAATTTATTGAACGAGATATAAGTCATAAGTAGCTCAATATATGGTTGTAAGTTTGTTATAATAGCTTCACTATATCAAGATGATTCAAGAAGAATAAATTCTCTTGAATCCTGTTCTAAAATAATGACAGAAGTTTACATCCAGATCAAAGATTTTTATGCAGGAGCTCAAAGAGGCATTACCTTCGATGTTTTCCCTGAAAAGCCGCATTTGACATGGAAGAAAACGAAAGAAATGAAAAAAGGGAAGGAATAGAAGAAGTCAGCCCATGAGATGTAACTATAATTTTGAGAATCCAGAAGCAGCAGCCGAACTAAAAAAAAATCATTATATACCAAAAAGATTATTACCTCCTTTCTGCTTACGAAAACCTGGAACAGGGGGTGCTGTTTTTCCTAAATTTATCAAAACCTTATCAAACACAATGCTTGTTTCCTCTCCTGGCAAATCAACTCTAACCTGGAACAGGATATAAAGAGGATTTCGGGCAATAAGTAATTGCAGTAAAGACCTATATGCGATAAAGAATCAACAAGCTCACTTGCATCAAGGTAGCTTCTTGAGATTCTACAACTATCTTGGCATTTTTAATTGGTATAAGATTTGCATCTGTATCTGTAACTAATGCCTCCAAACCTGAGACAATGATGAATCAATATAAATTGAGGGTAAGCAACCAAAGGCTGAGTTCACAGGAGCTAAGGCCTGAAAGCTATGAGTTGGTTCCAAAAGTTATTCAGAGAAGGTACGAATACCTGAACCTGCAGCTGATAGTGGTTTGACAAAAGATCCTAAGCATGGCTGATATCCAAATGTTCTTGAAGATCTAGAATGACAAAAGTAGAAAAGAAGAAAACCACAATATATCAAAAAGTGGAGAATAAACAAGCTAATTTGTGGCAGTAGTTTGGAATTATTCTTCAAGGTTCTCCGGCTACCTAATTCAAAATATCAATTGTTATATCTTGAATTTCATGTCTGCTTCCCCAAGAATCAAATCATATTGTAACCCAACGGTTGATAATGCAGAATGTAGTAAATTTTGTTAAGCATCCAGCAACGTTGCAGCAAGGCATACGAATGAGAAATATCACTTACAAGGATTAGGACAATAATATTCATATTATCTGAGACTGTCTTTTTTTTCCTATCTGAGACAGTGTCATGTGTCCTTAAGTCTTAGTCCATTTACACTATTCAGAGAAAGTGTTATGAAGGCTTATAAGAGAATTAAAGCTTAGAGAAGCAGCATGACATTGTTTCAGGCTGGTGACAAGCAATTGTTGAGCATATTATACAATGCTGCATGCTATAGTCACTCTAAATGCGACTCATTTAAGCAGCATGACATTGTTTCAGGCTGGCGACAAGCAATTGTTGAGCATATTATACAATGATGCATGCTATAGTCACTCTAAATGCGACTCATTTAAGTCGGCTGTAAACAGCGTAACAACTGTCACCATCATTCTTTATTAATTAACAACATAAACAAGAAGTTGAACATCAATACAGATTACAGACAAAAATTGAATTACTTCTTGATTAGTGGTTCTTGCAGAAGTATTAGAAGCATGCAATGCTTCTTTTGCTTTTCAAAGATGCAAAGAGTTAAATCCATGATTCTGCCAATGCAAAATGTACCCCCAAGTAACCAAAGGCCTACAGCTGCAGGAAAAAAAGAAAAAGAACCCTACAATCTTTGCACATTGTACCCTTAACTTGTTGGGAAAAATAATCCCCTTGTGCAGCTCATCATAAAGAAAAGAAAACAGAAAAAGAAGAACACATAATTTGACGTGGTTCACCAAACATATTGGCTATCTCCACGAACAGAAACAGATTAATCTTACTGCCCAAATGGGCCAGACAGATTACAGATGTCAGAATGTCACGCAGGACCATCCGACCATATTACAGATACAGAAGGGACTACATGTCTCCCACAGCTTACAGATACAAAATGGTGATTTGAAAACCAGAACAGTTGTCTCCCTGACTCTCCCTCTATTTATAAGAGTTTGAGTGCAGATGAAAAGTCTTCCAATTCATGAATCTAACTCTTGGAATTCCTAATTAATGAACTGTCCCTTGAGTTGCCCACTTATGAATAAAAAAACTCTTCAACTCTTATTGATTAATCCTTTTGGAATTTGAAGAGACCCAACAATTCCCCTCTCGATTCGAAATCCAAAACCGAATAAGAGATGGGCGATGCACAACAATTGTGCTAGATGTACCAGATGCACGGTGGACGTGCCAGGTGTAACAGCTACAAATGCACGGGAGAAGTGCCAGACATATGTACCATATATGTACCTAGATACCACCAACTAGAATAAATCCAACCAGAAAAGAATTTATTAAACAGAGCAAACTGATTTTCGCAAGTCCAACCAGGAAAGACCTTGTGAAACATAACAGAACAGACAACCAGATTTTTAACAAGTTCAACTAGGAAACACATGATTTCCCCAGACTCACCAATGGATCACCAGATCACCAAGATTTTTCTTCTTCTTTTCTTCATCTTGAAACGGAAGCCTAAGAACCATCAGCTCTGATACCACTTGTTGGAAAAAATAATCCCCTTGCGCAGCTCAAGATAAAGAAAAGAAACCAGAAAAAGAAGAACACATAATTTAACGTGGTTCACCAAACATGTTGACTATCTTCACGAACAGAAACAAATTAACCATACTGCCCAAATGTGCCAGACAGATTACAGATGTTAGAATGTCATGCGGGACCATCTAACCAGATTAGAGATACAGAAGATACAAAATGGTGATTTGAAGACCAGAACAGTTGGCTACCAAACTCACGCCTAACCCAGAGTGAAGAATTCTCAAACCATAACATATGTCTAAAAAAAACTTACCTACACTCCCTGACTCTCCCTCTATTTATAAGAGTTCGAGTGCATATAAAAAGTCTTCCAATTCATGAATTTAACTCTTGGAATTCCAATGAATTGTCCCTTGAATAGCCCACTTAAGAATAAAAAAACTCTTCGACTCTTATTGATTAATCCTTTTAGAATTTGAAGAGACCCAACAAATGCTACTTTAAAATCCAGGATTCCAATTTAATACCCAATTGGCAGGGCCCTCAAAACTACCCATTGAAAGCAATACCACAGAAGTTTGGCCATCAAAATAAAGTAGTTATCAGAAGCTATCAATAACTTGGTACATTACAGTATTAATCAAAGATGAATCTCTAAGCCATTTCCATTAGTTTACCTAAAGGATATGTTAACAAAAGTTGCGCTTGTAGCAGCTTCAGCTACACGACTCAAGTGCACACAACGAGGAGCATTACTCAGGCCAAAAATCTGTTAAAAACACAGAGCAATTTTCAATCACTTAATGTTGGAGACATTGTTGTAATAATCAGTAAGAAAAAATAGTTCGAGCGCTATAGCTTACCTTGGAGGAGTCCCAATAGAGAGAGCATGAGGACATGGTAGCCATATGACCGCACTTTTCTTATCAGTCTCTTGCACTTGAATTTCGAAATGGACTGCCCTATCGTCCAGACAGGATCATAAATATGGTGTGAAGGTGAACCACGATTAAATTGTTTTTCGGCCCCCGTACGAAGTATCTATCTTGTACCATATTTTGGTCCTCATTGCAAATCAACCCTTAGACAGTACTCCACAAATTTAAAATAATTTGTTTGATTCCTAAAGGTGATTTTCATGTAAGACTAAATGGTTTTCCGGTATATTCATGGGTATAATGACAATTTTACTAATTTAAAACAATTTCAATTAAAAATTCCTAATTTAAAAAAAAATCTTTAAAATTCCTAATTAAAAACCATTTTCAGTTAAATGGTTTTCCTTCCGTCGCCGCCTTCCGCCGGCACTCCTCTTCAAATTCCACCGCCACCTTTAATTTCCACCACCACCTTTAATTTCCACCGGTCGCCTACCACTAATTGTTCTGCCACTGCCGCCTGCAATTTCGCAACCCAGCGACGGAGACTCTGCCATGGGTCTCGACAGAGACCTCCACCCGGCGTCTCAAAGCTCTGCCAGCGGTGGATTGGATGGTTCCAACGGCGGCGGTGGAGACGGTTCCAAAGGAGTCGGTGGAGAAGACGAGCGAAGAAGACGCAAAGAAGATGAAGATTTTTTTTTAACTCGGGATATAATATATTTTACATATTTTGACTAATTTTACCGTTGACTTTCCCTAAAAACCACCTTTGGGGACCAAACAAATCGATCTGAATTTGTGGGGTATTGTCTAAGAGTTGATTTGCAAACGAAGACCAAAACATGATATAAGATACTTTGTAGGGGACTAAAAAACAATGTAGTCTTTTTCTAATTAACATTACTCTTTACTGAACTAATCGCTGAAAGAATTGAACCTTGGGGATTTTAACTTCTGAGGACCACGGGATTAAGCCATTCGTTTAAAATGATTTAATGAATGTGGCTGAATAGCAACATTTCATGAATTTTTCGTGCGAAGACCTGACCATGGCCAGCATTCTCCCAGCTTGTTCATTGGGTAAAGGCGAAGATCCGCTCGCACTCAGCGGCCCATACCAACCGACACCCTGGTCAACGTATGAGAGGTAAATCACGGTAGCCCAGCACCAGGACCAATGGGCTTGGTATGGACTCGGTGCGTACAAGGGAGCCTTGCAAAGCAAGAGCTCCCCACACTGCCGCTGCCGAGTATCGAACCTGGGATCATTGGCTTACCCACCCATCTCCCAACCACTGGGGTACACCCGTGGGTGGAATGTGAGGCGGTGGTCCATCCCAACTTTGGAAGCATACTAGGATAAATTGATATATTTTGACTTATAATTTTATAAGTTAAACTAAATTATCCTTTTTCTTTTGTTTCAACTGTATTTGCATCATTTCCTTTTATGGACGTCTTATCGGAATTTGCACATTTATAATTTTGGGAAAATCTTTAAAATACAAAAAACTTCATTACCCTTAAGGTTCTCAATATTTACTTTGACCCACATTAAACCTTTTTTTTTGTCTAACTCGATCCCTTTCCTTTTTTGCTCAATCTCCTCCATTGTGACTCCATTTCACATCTCTTCCATAGTCGCGTCTTCTCCCCTCCGTCCTCATCTCCATCGACATCTTCTCCCCTCCATCACAATCTTCATATCCATCACCATCGTCTTAAATTCCGTTGCACCTTACCCATCACCGTCCTGTCGCATCTCATCCATCACAATCTCCTCTTCCTCGCTTCTCGCCCACCACCATCTCATCTCCTCCGTCGCATCTCACCCACCACTATCTCCTCTCTGTCACATATGGGAATTTTTTCTGGGGATTTATAGTTGAGCCCATGAATCAGCCGTAATTTTTTGTAGATCTCATTTCTACAACTTGAGTTTGTTTGTTTTTTTGGATATTTGTTTCAATTGTTGTTGCTTTTGAATTTAAAGTTGGATTTGGATTTGATATTGTGAATTTTGACTTCTGAGTTTGATAGAGAACTGAGGTTCTTGATTTTGAATTCGATTTGGGTGAAGGTGGTACATTGGTTGTTGTGTTTTTGTAGGTGATGGAAGTGGTAGAAATTGAGTGGTGGTGATGGCAGCTGAGTGGGGATGATAGCTGACGGGTGCAAGGGTGGTGGTTAGAGGAAGGTAGATGAAGGGTTTTAATGTCATTTCACGCGGTCAAAGTTTTTAGTTCCTCTTTCTCTCTCGGAAAAAAACAATTGGGACAGCGGGAGTACAAAGATCAATGCACTTTCAAGAGATCTTCTACATGGATACGTTGGTCTAACAAAAGAAACTATATGTTGCTTTCTAGCTAAACAATCAGTGCAATGGTTAAGTGGTGTACCCTTTATGTCCGGGACGATGCTTTTTTGAGCAAAGATTTGCAATCCCTTCACGCTCATATAGCTAAGCCTCTTGTGCCATAGCTCCAGACTTGTGTTCTCGTGAGCAACATGAGCATCCCTCTTGCATATTTGTCCTTGCATGACATATAAGGATTAATCTTTTCTTCCATGACCAACAACCATGTTGCCACTAGTGATCTTCCATTTCCATCTCTAAACCTGCTTGTCATTCCAGCATCATCAAGCTTTCACGTCGAGATAAGGTTGAGCCGCATTTCTGGAAGATAGATGTCTTACATCCTTCAGCACGAGCTTGCATCCCATGTTGTCTTCAAGAGATGTCACCCAAGCCAACAATCTTATTGGCTACTTGATTTCCCATCTTCACAACACACTACAATAAAATAGCTCTATCCCAACACATATTTTATGATTTTTTTTATAGAATGCTATCACGACATCAAGTAAGATACCAAGATAATATTAATAATATTTACGTTATTATAGTTAGTTGTGCCAACATTTTAAATATAATGTTGTGATATGATTCTATCTTAACATTGTGTAATTTATGTCCAAATTGATGTAGGGACAAATGAGCTATTAATCCATAACTAAATGTAATATAACATATGTTATAAATTTATATAAAAAAAAGAAAGAAAAAGAAATTAATGACATTGGTATAGTTATAGTGAGTCAAAACCAACATTAGTAAAATAGTGTCCTAAAAGCATTCTATTCTAACATTATAATATATATATACACACACGTATATTAATCATTAATCTTGTGGAAAGTTAATTATTGTATAAAATTGAAAAAATGGGAAAAACTAGACAAAATAATAACTTAGCATCATTATATGGCTACACTACTGGGAGGACCCCCCACAAGCACCGGTAAAAACCCTCTTATGGCACATGAATTTTCCCAGCTGGGATACCGGTGCCTAAGTGACCCGATTGGAGATTTATTAGCACCGGTAGGACATACCAGTGCAAAAAAAAAGTACTGGTATGTTATGTACCGGTGCACAAAAATATGTAAACCGGTGTACAAATAAGCATCACTAGGTACATATATTGGGCTCCGGCAATTAGGATAGGTGGCGGTGCTTATTTCACAACACCGGTTTGGATGTGTTCCGGTGCCTTAAAATTTAAAAGGATGCTAAAAAATGGAATCAACAACTGATAAATTAGCACCGGCAACATAAACATGCGGTGCTAAATATTTTAGCACTTAAGTACCGGTGTATATTTATTTTTCCATGTGGTTATTGTAGAACCGACACTAGATAATTTTGCACTAGATGTTTTTGTATGTTATCGTTTCCAATAGCACCGGTATGAAGTATACTTATAGCACTATTATAATAATAAATGTAATTGTTTTATAGCCCCGGTACGAAATTAAGTATCTAATCGGTGCTAATTTTTTTAAAAAATTACGTGGATAATTTTTAAATTTTAGTGTCATCCCAAATCAACCACGGGGAAAAATGATTATAATAAATCCCATAGAACTGTCGAAAAATTGTAATTATGCTATTGATGAAAATATGAATCAACACATGGTAAAAGAAAAGAAAACATGATATATCAATGTTAATACACAAATTCCCATCACCCATCCACACATATCAATCAACGAAATTGTTCGGGTTTTTTTGCCCCTTTTGCATACATAGTAACTCAAGCCTCACGCCATTTGCCTGCCACCTCTTGAAGTTCATAGGCGTTGTATTGGCCTTGGTTCTCTGGAAAAACCTGCGGTTGGATTCGATTAAATGTCAGTTAGTAGGATGGGGGTAGTGCAAAAGAAGGCAGACACATATTATTTAATTTGTTTTGGAGTTTCGATCCTTACGTCAAGTGGATTCTTCAAAGTTTTCTTCAGGGCGAGCTCCTCCAGGAATAACATGACATAGTAGCCACATTTTCAGCTACTTCCTTGTTCTCGGTGCTAAGATAGAATACAAGAATTGGCAATGTATAATCAGTGTACGGAGAGAAGAAAAAATATAAAGTATGTGTAACTTTTTATGGTGAATATTTACGTTGATGTTTGTTATCTCCCAGCTGAAATCGGCTGAGTGTTCATTCTTCCTGTTCAACCTCTCAGATTAACATGCAAGCCTGGGGATATATTTGTTTCAAATATTAACTTTAAAACTATCATGGCAAGAAAGTGGGCTTATTGAATGGAAAGTAATACCTGGAAAGAACTTGTGTTCCGATGTAATCATCTGACTTTATACCACCGGTGAGTGTGTCCAATATGAAGGCATGGTTAGTACCGGGACAAATTACTATGAGGAACCAATGTGACCTGTGTTAGTACTTAACAAATTAATCCCTAAGGTGAATTTGACTAAACCAATAGTAATTTAAAAATTATTGTATTTTGTTTGACCTCCTGACGTAGGGGACCTAAAAAATATCAGCGTCTGATGCTTTCATCATGTTCCAGATGAGGGCAAGACGGTTATTTATGCCACTCTCCTGAAACAAGTTGTTATTTTTCCTTTGTTAGCGATACAAAATTGGATTCTCGCATTGTTCGTGCCCTTCACTTTACTCCACATGTGCCCATTAGCGTACTAATCAATTTATGACATGGATATGTTAAGGAACTAGAAATAGAAATTGAACTTTTTGGAACTTACCCCATCCACAAATCTAGCCGTGCATTCTAGATCCATGTCATGCCATGACAATTTTCGAGCTTGCATCATAACTCCAACAGTTGCTGGATGCAAATGGCATTTTTGTATCATTTGGCATATGTGGATACATGAAACTGGTTTTAATGCACAACCTTCCCCATAGCATTCATTTCCTTTGCTTTCTCATTGCATGGGTCGATGAACTCCCTCATCATTTGATAGTCATTTAAGTCGCAGTGGTTTACAATTTACATGGAGTTAGTAAAAAAAGATGTGTTAAGTATATGTAAATTTTCCAAATAAAATATTGGATATAGTGATGATATATGATAGCATTACCAATTTCAGCGACTTGATAGGTGCCGCGGCCTTTTTCCCTCTCGGCCTGTTGAATCGAAAGGCTTCGTGGACAAAGTAGTGACAATGTAATTTGAAAAAACTTACATTCAAACACTTAGAATATGTAAATAATAAAATATATGTTAAGAATAATTTAATTAAGATACCTCGTCATCGAGGATGTCAAAGAATTCCCATTCTTAGTCCACCTACTCATTGATAGGGACATCCTTCTCTTGTTTGTCAGGGATATCCAAATCCCGGTCAATCAAATTCATGGGCCAGTCAACTACATGTCCAAGAGCCTCTCCAACATCGATAAATCTGTAGTTGGCGGATGGCAATCCTACTTTAGCATGGAACACCGGCTCAGATACTTGGACACGAGCGATTTCACTTGCTGATGTATAACTGTGGTGCTTTTTTTTGGAGAAATACTTTCACCACTATGACCCTTGACCCATCTAATGTTTTCACGAACAAAGTCACTTTCTCCCCTATTTGTAATGCATCGTAGAAATTTGTTCGTTAGAAAATAAATAAACTATATTTCCCAATAGACCAACTATGGATGACATAGATAAATATGATTTGTAATCTAGTTTTTTACCTCCTCATCGCTTGGAGCACCATCAGATTTTGTCTGTGCCCCACTTACTTGGCCCAATGCATTTTCAATGAATGGCTTAGGATCATAGATCCCTTCTGGTATTTGGACTCCTCAGCTGATGCCATCCCCTTGACTAGCTGGTCAAGGTAGGCCACCATCGCCTTCACCACTGGTTGGTCTGCAGTTTGCTTCTTTCGGATTGCCGTAGTGGGGGATGAGCTACTACTGCATTTTCTTTGGCTGCTATACAGATGGGGAACGACAACATCTTTTGGGAGGTTGGTTTGAGTACCCCTATACCTCCTTGGGTGATCCTGCTTGCCAGTTGCCTTTATCAGTTTGTCCTCCTTGGGTTGGGGACCAATGTGCCCCCTAGCAACCTCATTCATTCTTATTTGCAATGGAGCGTAAAGTATAAACATTAAAAATAATGAAAAAATATTAAGAACATTAAAAATAAGAATATAAGCATTAAAAGGACCAATTTTATGAAAATACTCACAATATTTTCTGTGACGGCTCTGTCAGTTGGATTAGTGTATGTGGTTTTATCTTCCAGCTTGATGGACTCGAGGTATACCAAGGATCTGTCCACATTGAAATCCATGCTCTCAAGCTCATTCTCGATCTCCTCCTCTGTCAACCCATGTGCAACCAATTTCACTCTCTCTATTTTTTTTGAAGCTCTTAGCCTGAGTGACCAGGTGACCGCTCCTTCCAGTCCGATGTGTTTAAACATTTTCCTTTGAGTGCTCGCTATTCGTGGCACTTATTTTCTATCCAAATCACACATATTTAAGTTAGTATACTGTAATCAATATAAGTAGCTCAAAACGAAACTGCGTTGTGAAGACACGAATGTTGATTTACATGTTACCTTAAATTCAGGTGTCATCCTCATTTTGTAGAACCTGTTCTACTCCTCTTTGTCCATCCATTTGTACTTGTCCCACAATTTGTATTTTAACTTATATGTACCGTCTGACACTTGATGAATGATTTTTTGGCAATTTTTTTATTTCTAGTTGCGGTGGGCATTGCCGGCCGCTACGTACACAATCTCCTTCAATTTTTGAAGTTGTTTAGGGGTCAAGGTATGCTCAAACTTGAAGCGTGTGTGCATTGAATTTTTTTAAAAAAAAATTAGGTTGTAATCATCGATAATTATTGGGAACTAATGTTAGCTAATAAAACTAATGGAATAAAAATAATATATATTATGAAATTTTCTTACCAATATGTCCTTCCAAGCCTCCTCCTTGGTGTCATCAAGGACGTTATTCCAGTGCCTTTGTGTCCCAAATTTGATTCATCGTCGGAATGCATAGTTACAGTATGTCGTCTACACGGTCCAATTCTTTGTGCAGACCATGTCGGATAGGTTAAACTGTACCGACACCCATTTCCTCTCCTTTACCAGCATTATTGATTGGCATGTGGATGTACCACCATCCTTGCACCAAGTTTAATTTCAAACTTGTTGAAGGCTTTGTCGTGCTTTCCCTCTGCCTTTGAAATATCGTATGTCTTGACTTCCTTCCTGGTACCTTTTTTGGCGATTGGAGGCTCTTCTTTATGTGTGGAGGCTCTTCATTAGCTGGAGCTCTTTAATTTTTTTATTGGGTTCCTCGATTTGTGTGGTGGTCTGAATATCTTCCTCAATTTTTTATACTTCCTCATCCCTCTTTCTATTCCTCTTTGCACAGACTTTTTTACCCTTGGAGGCATCTACAGTGAGACCACCAAACAAAATTATTAAACATTGGACAAACACTCCAAACCAAATTGACCAAATCCTAATCCAAATGTGTGAGAACCTAACCTTTGATACAAAGGAAAATCACATTTCACAATTCACAATTCACAATCACAATACAAAAATCACATTTCACAATCATTATTCACAACTTGGAATTCACAATTCGAAATCACAATTCAAAAACACAATTGCCAATTCATAACTCACAACCACATTTCACAAAGACATTTAACAATCACATTCCACAATCACAAATTCACCATTCACAATCCCTAATCTAAATCCATTAACCACATCAATAAACAATTAATATCAACATTAATTATGAAAGGCAAAATCACAATTCACAATGGGTGAATGGAATTGCTTGAATGATAGAAACTAACCTTGAATTAGTTGGTAAACAAAGGTATAATATAATTGTCAAGGTCGATGGGAAACAACGGAAACAATGGAAGATGGCAGGCGAAGGTCAATGTCTCTAGCGGATTACCAAGGTCAATGCCTCCAGGGGGTCACCGACCATAAGTACCGCAAAGGTCGGGTGAATCACTACGGGCATAGTGGGACTAGTCAATTACCACCGGAGAAGGAATATGAAGCCGGAGAGAGGGGGGGGGTAAATCAGAAAGGAAATGGAGTAATTATAAGTTGGGGGAGTGATTGGCGGCAGACTGACAATGGTGAGTGAGCGGAAATCGGTGAACATAGCAGGTGAAGAGAGGTGATTGACACCAGAGATGGAAAGCGGGGGTGGTTGTAGAAGTGTAAGCGTTAGTGGAATGGACTAGGGTTTTTATATGATTCCAAATAGCACCGGTAAAAGTGTTACCGGTACCGTAGCTAAGCATCTTCGGTGCTTATTACTGAAAAAAATAGTTGTGCACAACTGCTTTGAGTGTATTTTTAATTCATATCGTTGGATAGAGATCATTGTACTCAAAAAATTTCTAAGTGTTGAGCACCAGTTAGCCATACCGGTGTTTCTTACTACAAAATGCAGTTGCACGCAGCTTCTTTGACAGTATTTTTAATTTATTGGTACAAGTGCCTTTTGCTGCAAAATGCAGCTGCGAACAGCTGCTTTGACGGTATTTCTAAATTACCCAGTTGGCCTGAGAGCAAGTGTCAAATATTTTGTCTAAGTTTTGAGCACCGGTACCAATTACCCAGTTGGCCAGAGAGAAGTGTCAAATATTTTGTCTAAGTTTTGAGCACCGGTACCATTTACCGGTGCCTTTAAATCTGGTTACTGGTGCATAAATACATCAATTTTCCCACCTGAAGGGTCCGATATTTTGAAACACATTTCATTTCCCGCGAAATTTACAACACCAGTATCATAATTATATACCGGTTCTAATAGTGGTTACAACTTTAAATTATTATGATTTTCACCTCAACACTATTTGGGATAAGTTGGATAACAAAATTAACCTAAAAATCAATTAATTCATAGTTCAAAACTGTAAATGTCACGGTTTCTTGGTTAATTGATCATTCAAAATATGGCGTATTATGTAATGGAAGAAAATTACTCACCGCCCAATAAGTTTATAAAACTTTTATGACCATGAATTGCTAATTCAAGGGTATTAACTAGGTATCCAAAATACATGGGAACATGTACGAACTATTAATTTACATTGTTTTCCCGAGGACAATTTATATTTTTTTTTGCAAAAAGGCCTTCAACTAAACGTTTCAATTACGTAAACTTCCCTCCACACCACACCCATGATTTTTCATTTCATTGGATAATTTTGATAAATTAAAATAATTATATATTTACAAGCAATGAGCAAAAGCGCTAATATATGTTATAGAGTTAGTAATAGAAGCTTAAATAGTGGTAACTATGCAATTTCAGGGGCTTTTATGGAGACTTATTCGTACCCTAATAGTGATATTAAAATAGATTCCAAAATTTTTAATACATCTTGGAGGTGAATTGTTCGATAAATTTCGAGCGGATTTCAATTCGGATTTACGAGCAAGCTTTTTTACTTTTTGCATTTTAGTCCCTCCAAGAAAGTTGAAATTGTCGAAATACAAAATTGGCTACGAAGAAATGAAATTCAATGTTTGGGAATGGAATGTTTACATACTGGTATTGTCTGGGTGAAAGGAAGGTTATCTTTTGTGAGTTGTGACCTCTACAACGTAGTTTTGGAAAATTACAATATGACCCCAATTTTTGTTTGACCCAATTTTTGTTTAAAGTGTTGCCACAACTCCAACGCACTTAATTCTTGATATCCATGGTTGTTCATGTAGTTTCTAATACACATAATTTTAGATTTTTTTACGTTTCTAAAAATTGCAGTTATAGTGCATTTCGTGGTTATATGGTGCCAAAAGTTTCCATACATGTGCTTATGATCCAATGTACCAGTGCAAAAAACCTTAGAAAGCAGTTGTGCCGGGCTGCTTTTATTAGCAGGATTTACAATCTAAGTATTGAACTACTACGGAAGGGGGAAAATTGCCTACAGTTTCTTATGTATTAATTATTATCCAAAACATCAGAATCAAAGTCACGGGTGCAAGAGTATTAATTGTCAAGTTACAAGAAAAAATATTAGTACAATTCATGAATAATAATGAGAAAATGGTTCCACTTTCTCGTTGCCAGCTGCGTTGTCCCCATCATGTGACATTGATCATAAATAAATGTCCATTTGTGCCGGGAAAGGACCGACTACCTTTACAACTTCTGGAAATTGGTAGCTTATAACTTTCCACATGTGGCCACACATCTCCTTTGAAATTGGCAGTTCATCTGAAGAGCTTGAATTCCACTCTCAAGTGTGGAGACCTAGATTCAATCGGTGTCGCAGAGGGAGGTGGAACATTCTTGTAGAACGATTCAACAGAAATTTGGGTCATCGGATGACCAAATGTGTCATTCTCATAGTTAGGTACATCTCCAATTGTACAAAGTGACGAAATCATACTGTAAAAACCATAGGATCCAAATTTCTCCTTGTCCAATGTCAACGTCTGATGAATTCCCTCCCCAATAATCCAACAAAGTTTCTTTTTAATAGCATATATCTTGATTGTGCGACTCATATGCACTTCAATGTTCATTGTGACATGGTCAATATGGGAGGCCATAAAGTGATACCACACGTTCATATTTTGTGTTAGTGATATCTTCGGAATTTTTGTCCACCTGGGAAACACAAGAGCATCCACATTGGTACCTTCAGTTGTGATGCATTGAACCAATCTTCTCGAAACTTCGTCATGCAAATCATCATCCTCATTGATCAACGCCTCTCATCCTCCTCATCTTTGACATTGGGCAATCCGTACAGTTCATTGATAGCTTAAGAAGTGAGAGGGACATATTTTCCATAGCATAAAACCTTGTCTGTGCTCAATCCACACCTCAAATTTTAGAACTCGGCTAGATGGTCAAGTTGAAAGTGGGAGGTGTTGCACAAAGCTTTTCCCATCCAAATTGCCATATAGTTTCTTGAATGGTGGATTTGCTTCGATTCCACATTCCGGATAATGCTTTCTCATGCTGTAACTTTGGGCCAACAACTTTGCTTCCTTGGACACAAATCTCTCCTCCACCACCCTCAAGTAAGAACCTTTTGATGGTGATGAACACCCTTCTTTCCTAGGCCTCTTATTGGGGGTTTTGGGGGCCATCATATACATTAACATAGAGGCATTTTATCAAACACCTTGTTGGTAATGAAAATTTACCCAAAGTTCATCCAAATTCGAATAACATGATTGTACCAATGATTATAACAAGGATATATATATATATATATTTATCAACCACACTTGGGATTTTATAACGACGTGCACATATACCAACTAGAATCACAATTGAATGGGAAACTCTGGTATTTTGATATGAACCTAACAGATCAAGTTTTCATCACAAATGTAAAACATTTCCAATTCATTTCAATCTTAAAGGGAGAATGATAGTACCTTTTTTGAACCACAATCCCCGTTCTGGGGAAACTAGGGTTTTCTCTTAGTAGATATGAACAAGAGGTTGCGTATGTTTGATAACATGATGCAGAAATTGATGTTTTATGTGAACTTTGCTAAAAGCATATTGCCGGTACAAATAGATAATACCGGTGCTCATTTTGTAAAGCAGCCTGACGATGCTGCTTGGAATGCAATATAATTATTTTGATTGGGACCAGAGAACAACTCAACAATGTTTTATCTAAGTATGAAGCATCGGTAACAAAACTAGTGCATTTAAACCGCACATACCGGTGCCATATTTGAAAGGCAGCCAGACGCAGCTGCTTGTAATCATTTTTATTATTTTGGAGTGGACCAGAGAGCAACTCATCATTTTTTGTCTAAGTATTAAGCACCGATAAGCTAACCGGTACCGTTAACCAGCACTTTCCGGTGCCATATTTTAAATTGCAGCCTGACGTAGCTGCTTTTAATTCATTTTAATTATTCCTAAGGTGACCCGGGAGCAACTAACTATTTTTTTAATCTAAGTATCAATCAAGCACCGATTTAATAACCGGTGCGATTGTCCTTCTCAACAAGTGCCCAAAAGTTCTAGGCAGCATGAAGCAGCTGCATTATTGAATTATATTATTAGCACCGGTATGTTACCGATGCTAATACTCTATTATTCAAGTACTCTTCTTAAAAACAGAGCAAGTACTCTGCTTCATAGCACCAGTATTCAATGATTTTGAGCGGTGCTATTAATAACTAAAAAAATTTCTTGCTAAAAATGAAATAAATATCTACTATTAGAAAAACAAAATATTAATGACCACTAAAAATACAATTTGGCCCAGACAAGATGGTACAAAAGGGTGCTAAATGGATCGATAAAATTCAACGTACCACTCTATCTTTTCCTTTTCAGGACTGCATACCACCCACAATATGACCATTCTCGTCCATCCACAATCTATCCCCATGTGATCATCTACATACAGGGGGTCCACCGATGTCCTTCAAACTCATGAATGCGGAGGGAAACTCGGAAATGTCAGATTTGACAGGCGTATCAACTTCATCTTCAAAAACGTACTTCTTCCCGTGGAGTGCAACATGCCACTTCTCATTGGTTGGGTCTCGGATATAAAACACCTGGCGAGCTTGAGCTGCTAGGATGAACTTGTCATTCTCATAGCCCACTCGATTCAAGTCCACTAGCGTAAAACTGATGGGTATCTCGGTATGTACCCCGATACCATTTACAACCCATCTGCACTTGAACACAACCACTTTAAACTCAACATAGTCCAACTCCCAAATCTCCTCGATGACCCTATAAAATGCCATGACTGCAACGATAGGTTTTTTGTCGTTCTTGCTCGACTGCCACATGGATTCAGACTCCACATAAACTACTATTATGAGTTGTGCTCTTGATATCCATTGACACTATTGAAAAACTGTATCCATTAATGTCATAGCCCTGGTATCTCTTCACGGTGCAACATGTGTCCTTGCAATCGCACGAAGTTTAGATGGGATCTCGTCCACATTGCAACGATTATAAAACCAATTGACAAACGTTGTAGAATGCTCAAGTTGCAATTGGTTCGACGACCATTCATGATAGAGTTCTTCCAACATTGACATATGCCCCTCAACATACATTGTAGTCTCATTGGTGTTACTCAAAACATAAAGATGAACTTTCATTAACTCAACATTAAATGATATGTATATAGTACATTTCATACATGGGATCCCATTCTTCCTGCCACTTTGCACATGCTGGGGGACTCTGGCTGCTATCTTCCCAGTCAAATTTGAAGTGCAATGCTCAATGATCTCCTCTATGACATACCTCTGGACAATGCTAGCATTGGGTCGGCATCGATTGTGTACATAATCCTTAAAGACCCCCATGTGCCGCTCAAACGAGTACATCCAATGCATCCCAACGTGACTACATATTGTAATTTCCCTGACAACATAGACTACAAGATAGACCATAATGTCAAACAATGCCAGGGGAAAGTATTTCTCAAACTAACTAGCACTACTATCCCCCTCACACTTCAACTCATCAAGCTATTTCCTACTAATATTCTTACGGAAAATGGAGTTGAAGAAGAAACACATGATGCATAATCTCACCCCCCCCATGAAACCACCGATTGCCACGTGTAAGATTTGTTGCATCAAGATGTGATAATCATGGGATTTCAGCGCATTAAGACACAATTCATCATTCACAAACTGACTGACATTGGAAGAGTAGCTAGACCTCCTCTCACTGATAGAAAGATTGTAAGGGGTTGATGGTAGGTACGTCCGCTTACCTTTCACCTTCAGAGCTAAATCAACTTGTATACCGAGTTCAACCAAGACGTTCCGTGCATTCAAACCGTCCTTCGTCTTACCAGGAATGTTAAGTAGAGTACCAAGTAAACTCCCACACACATTCTTCTCTATATGCATCACATCCAAATAATGGCGAGCCTCCAAAGTCTCCCAATACGGAAAATAAAATAATATCGATCTTTTCTACCAAGGTTCATCATTTAAGGAAACCACTTTAGATATCTGTTTTCTGAGAACAACATTTAATTTCTTCACCTTGGTGTGGATGGCAAACCCACTCAATATTCTTGGCGCCTTTCTCCTCTCCTTCCCTCCAACAAAATGAATGTCGTCATCTCGTATCTTGTGCTTTACTGGGAGAAACATCCTATGACCAAGATACACAGTCTTCTGACCATTTTTGAGTTGCGTGAAATAAGTTGCTTTCTCACACACAGGACATGCCTTGTGACCCTTAACCACGTAAACCAAAAGATTACCATAAGCCGTAAATCATTTATCGTGCAGAAAAACATGGGCTTCATATTGAACTTTGTCCCACAATAACCATCAAACATATCAACACTGTCTGACCACAAAGGCTTCAAATCCTTAATGAGTGGGGCTAAATAAGTATCAATGTCCTTTTCGGGTTGTCTCGGACCCAAAATCATCAATGACATAAAAACATATTCTCTCTTCATGCATAGATAATGAGGTATATTGTAAATACAAAGCATAACATGCTATGAACTATGTTTGGATGACATGTTACCAAAGGGATTCATACTATCAGTACACAAAGCCGCTCTCAAATTTCCTGCAAACTTTGGAGAAATCTTGTCAAATTCTTCCACTGATTCGCATATGCAGGATGACTAATGATATCATTATCAGGACAATCCCTATCCCTGTACCATGTCATGTTTTTCGCATGCTAAACGTTCTTGAACAACCTCTTCTGCCTGGAGACAATAGGAAGAAACCATAGGAATTTCGCAGGAACCTGTTTCCTTACATTCACAACAACCTCCTAATCCAAAACCTCATTTCTCCTTTCCTTATGACGAGAAATGTTGCATACGAGGCAAGCCACCACTTTTTTTCCAAAGCATCCTTATAAAAACCACAATTATTGGGGCATGCATGTAATTTATTATACTCCATTTCAATTGGGCACAAAATTATCTTCGCACCGTACAGGTCACTAATGGAGCATGGCCTATTAAAGGTGAAGTTTAAAGGCGGTTCCAAGAAATTTCCTAGGAATTGCCTTTGATTGAGATCCGAATGAGGTTCCAAACTCGGAATTAGTTTCGAATCCAATTAAAGGCGGTTCCTAATTAATTAAATGGGGTTCTTGAGGAATCACCTTTAATATACATCAATTAAAGACGGTTCTAATGTAAAACCGCCTTTGATTGAGATTCGAATGAGGTTCCGAACTCGGAACTAGTTTCAGATCCAATT
Organism: Rubia yunnanensis; assembly: GCA_037428765.1. Lineage (NCBI taxonomy): Eukaryota > Viridiplantae > Streptophyta > Magnoliopsida > Gentianales > Rubiaceae > Rubia > Rubia yunnanensis. The sequence continues at coordinate 19,547,832 of CM075066.1, forward strand.
AAAGGCAGTTCCTATTTAGAACTTCCTTTAATTGGGCCTTTTGACCCAATATATAATAAAGTTTTAGGGTTTTCACCCCTTAGCCAAATTTTAGATCCGAAAATTTCCTCTTAACCTCTGCCTCCTCCATCACCTTTGTGCTACCCCAACTTGGCCACCTTTCCACCACCGAGCGCCACCCCTCTTGGCCACCTTTCCACCATCCCGCGCCACCCCTCCTGGACACTTCTCCGCCACCCCGAATCAACCTCCATTACCACCACTCCCTCCATCGGCACCTAGCCCTCATCACGCCACCATCGGCACCATTTCCATCGCATCCTTTTCTCCACTAGTGTCCCCTCCTCCACCGGCATCCTCTCATCCACTGCAGCACCAACATCCTCCCCTCCTTCCATCTGGCCACACGTCTCTCTCCACCAGGCCGCACTGGATGTGTCAACTCTCTCCACCGGGCCACCTCTCTTCACCGGGTGTCAGATTTGCCACTTGACCTGTCGCCAGAAGCCACGCCTCCGCCACTTGACGCCTTGCCACTGCCATCATTTGTTTTTTTAAAATTCTATATATGTTTAGGATCTGTAATTGTTTATTGCTTCTCTGGACCATTTTTACAGATCTTGAATTGTTTATCGCTTTTCACATAAATGTTTCTCTAATTAATTTCTTTTGTCGTCGGAAACCTAGGTTTCTAGTAGCCTTTTTTTGGACCCCGGAAATAGGTTCTTAGTTCGGAAATTGTTTCAGATCCAATAGAAGGCATTTCTCGAAACCATCTTTGATCGAAATGATCAAAGGCACGACCAGATAAGGCACTAGAAAAGTATCTTCTCTGGTCCAATAAAACCGCCTTTAATAGGTCTTGTTCCACTAGTAGGTTGTCTGGTAAACCATTGTCAGTGGGAGCTTCTTTTTTTCAAAAACTTGAGCAATTGGTCCATGCTAGTATCGCTCCACGAACTAACGTCTTTCAAGTTAAACAACTCCATCAAACATGACATTGCAGTGTCTTTCTTCTTGCAACTGGGAAATAACGATTTGTCCTTATCATCCAGAAATTTTGACAGAACCTCGGGCCTCCCCCTAAATTCATCCACCACCTCCTCACACATGTCATCCAATTTCCAATCCCCAAAGTATTCCCCCTTGCTACCTACTACCACCTCCGGCAGTGGTTTCTCGCCATGAAATGTCCAAACCAAATAATCCTTAAAAATTCCTCTCTTGTACAAATGGAGTCGCGACAAGTCCCAATCGTTAGTACGCTTACGATTCTTACAATTACGACATGGATATAGGATGCGCTTTTCACGACTAATAGGATGTTCCAAGAACTCCCCAACAAAACCAATAAACTCATCACTCACCAAACTAACGTTATGATACACATGCTTACACCTCTCGATGGCACGATAAATCTCTACAATTTAATCAATTTGTAACATTTAAACATCCAAAATTATATACACTTACACCATAAACATTAATTTTATTCATACCACACCCGATGAACATGCAACATCACACACTACTACAATCCTACCACACCCTATATATCAAATCACAAGCATTTAAAGCCATTCAATACATCAGCAATACTTGCTAACAAACCCTATTCATCAAGAGCGTGAAACAACATTACAATGTTTAAACTTACAAGATATTTATAGCAACACATCATTCCACACATATTCCACCATAACTGATAAATTTAAACAAAACATGAAGTACCTTCAAGGGAATTCATTTATGAGCATTCAGTATCTTCATGATCCCCAAATTGCCATTAATGAGCTCAAAAACCATCTACCAAGCTTTTTTTACTCGATAAAAAATGTGGTAGGTGAGCATTTAATGCATCAATAACACTGGTACAAACAATTAGTACCGGTGCAACAAGTGTAACTGTCATATTAGCACCGGTAAAATAACGGGTTCTAAAATAAAAATTTTAAACCAGTGCATAAATTACTCCCATTTGCCGCATTTTTTGGTTCGTCACAAAAATGCACCGGTACAAATAGCGGTGCTGTATGATTTTCCGCATTTTTTTAAAATTTCAACACTGGTATAAACATGTAATATATTCAACAAGTGCTAGTTTTCATTCTATTCTCGGGTTTTTTTTGGATCTTAAGATTTAGACATTAGTACAAAATACTAGCACGGTAACATTTCCTGCCATTTTTCTGCAACTGCACCGGTACACCAACTATGCCAGTGCATATTTAAGATTTCCCGCGTAAATTATCAAACATAACCGCTCTTCTGCACCGGTATGAATCGCACCGATGATCAAAACTTCCAAATTAGTTTTTCTTCCAAACATAGGCAGGCTCCGGTATTGAGCATCGGTATATTCTGTACCGGTTCAGTTATCTAATAGGCACAACTTTTTCTATTTACGGATGTCCTTACCAGTGAAAAAGTTATTTTTAGCACTGGTAATCCGACATCCATACCGGTGTCTATGTACCTATTTTCCAATAGTGCTAATTAGAGTCGTATCGCCTTTTCTTTCCTTATCATAAAATTCTAACTCTTTTTCTTTCTTTCTTTCTTGTTTTTCATTCTCTTTTTTTCCATTTTTTTCCCCCATCATATGTTTAACATAAATTATTTACATTTTGTTTTTCTACTCCACGGATACTTTCTAGTATACTCATTAAAAATGGGAAAAAGGAAAATAAGTTGTCTTGTCGCGCACTGTCTAATGTTCTAGTTTTGGCGCGCACTGTCTTGCCGCGCAACACGAAATTTGACACCAAATCAAAAAAACAGCTGAGAATAGAGTCTGCATCTGAAATTCAGACATAGCAACGACTAACGAGAATGGGGAAACAAAGTCTTACGGTGTCCAAAATTCAAAACAGAGGAATCTGGTATTGCTAATGGTTTCACCTAACCTATTTCTCTTTTTTTGTTTTAGATTCATTTAGATGGTTAAGTGCCCATTTGCGTTCTTTAATTGGTTAATTTTGGTGGAGGAAACTGAACTTCATTAGTAGTATATTTGTATGAACATAAAGTGTTTGACAAATTACCTCTACCATTAGAAGTATCGAGGCTTTCCCTTAAAGCCTCTCTATCCAACCAGATAGACAAAATGAAAAGCAAATGAAAAAGTCCTTACTTAGACACATTGAAAACATATGGGAAATCATGAATCACATATGTTTTCCCCCCCTCACATTGGCGTTGTCAAGTCCTTACGTAGACAGCAAACATGAAACTGAAAAATGAGACTGAACTCCTCGCTTTCTTTAGGAGGGAAAAGAGGAGACTGAACTCCTCTTGCAAACTAATAATCAGTTTTCCCGACAATTTTATAATGATATATCATAAATTTAGTAGTTAATCCACCCGCAATGCTTTTTTTTTTTTTGCAGAATTCCACCCAAAAACAGTTGCAGGCATTGCTACAATATAATCATTAGAAATTTAGCACGAAATCATGATTCCGAAAGTGATCACTGCTGTACTTTTTTTTTGTTTGTTTGTATAAAGAAAACTTTATTTCTTTATTTGGCAGATATGGCCACTCTCAAGATGTACATTTGATGCCCACATAATTAGTTTCCTTTGAATTGCTTGGATTTATATCCTCGATAAATACAAATTATGATCTCTTCAAGTGATGAGATATTGTAGTCCCCGATTGTATTGCCGATTACTGTAGCTGTGTGCGATCGAAGTGCGAAACACATACCATTTCTCATCCTTTTTCTTCTTTCCTTTTTACTTTCACTGTTCCTACCGCTAACGGTCCTTTCTGCGTCTTCTTTGATCCAATCATGGCGGCTCCTCCGCCAGGCCGCGGCGGAATTGCGCCGGCCAAAACCTTTCTACAAGCTTTGGGCAATCGACCCCCACCTCTATCCGTTTCCCTCCCCTCTAATCCCGAAATTGTCCCAAAAACCAACTACAAGGGGGAAATATCTTGCCTGGTAACCAGGAAACAGGCGGAAATCCTTGCTTCTCATTATCAAAATGCCTTGGTGGGTAAGTTTGCACGAGGGAAACCATCCATGGCAGCTCTGAATGACGCTTTCAACTCTGTGGGCTTCAAAGGTAAATTTCAGCTGGGCTCCATTAACTTCAGGCACGTACTGATCCGCTTCCAGGACAAGGAAGATTACCAGCGACTATGGATCAAAGGTCAGTGGAATTTCAATAATGCCCCTATGAAAGTGCTTAAATGGACTACTGATTTCTCCCCCGAGGTTGAATCCTCGATAGTTCCTGTTTGGGTCACTATCCATCATGTTCCAGTATTTTTCTATAACCTCACTATGCTAGAATCCATGGGTAATCAGATAGGTAACTATATTGAATTGGACTCTCTGCAACTGCTGGCCTAACTAGACCATCTGGTGTAAAGATGTGCGTTGAAATTGACTTTAAAAAAACAGCCGGCATTCATTAGAGTGGGCATTGAGGAGGATGGAATAGAATACAATGTGGTTAAACTTCACTTAGAATTCGAGGATCTTCCCCTTTATTGCCACCACTGTAAAGTTATAGGACATGATGATAACCTGTGCATTTACTTACATCCAGAACTTAAGAAGCCAAAGATATATTAGATGGATAAACCTATCCCTAACCATAGTGATACGGGAAAGTCTAAAGATCAACAATTGGTTTATGATGATCATGAGCAGGGTGTAGTCAGCCGAATAAATGAAAGAATTAACAAGGCAGGGGGTTCTGGTTTTTCGGTTTCTGATAAACTGAAAATCCTGTCTACTCATAATCTTAGCTATGTCCCAAAACAGAAAGTAGTTCAGACTAAAAATGTTGATCATAATGAGGCTGGGGAAACAAATGTTGATCAAAATGAGGATATGGTTTCTACTCATGAGAGGGCTGATAATCAAACCAAAAATAATCATGTTACTGAGCAACCTGACCTGCTGATTATTGACTCTGATGTTGAGAAACAAGTTGTAGATAGGAATCAAGTTTTGATCCCTAACCAGGAAAGAGTTGAGGGTAATAATGCCAATACTGAATTACTTAAAGTGAATCAAGCTAAAACTGATGTGCCCTTGGATTCTCTCCTTCGGTCTCCTATATACTTGACCAAACAATCCTTATCTGCCCCTCCTCATCTCAATAAAAAGGTAGGTTTTGCTAAGGATGGCATTCCTAGCAAACGGGGTAAGCCTTTCTCCCCTTTTAACTCTATTGTTGCTGCAAAAAATTTCATTTTCTCCCAGCAGAAGCATAGGCAAAACAGGTTCCTACCACTTGATGATGAGGATATATCCAATGAGGAGGCTCCTCCTAGTGACATCCCAACTTCTGCTCCTTTTGACACTGGTGATGATACTGTTGTTACCCAGGTAAGTCAGGTATCTAGTTCCCACCCTGGATCATCCAAGTCGAAAAAAGGGAAACAAACAGACACAGGTTCTAACCATAGGAATGAGACCTATTTAACACAGTTAAATACTATCATGACTAGATCAAAAAGCTCTAACAATGTTTCCTTATGAATAACACAACACTTAAGATTAAGTTTATGGTTTGGAACATTAGGGGAATGGACACTTCTATGCTAAGACTTCATAATTTGATAAATAGGCACAGCTTAGATCTTTTATGCTTGATTGAACCAAAACATGATAATATGCAATGTGATGCCTATAGACATCGTTTACATTTTGATAACTGTTTGCAGGCTGGCAATGGCCAGATTTGGCTTTTCTGGAACTCCAGCATAACTCTAACCTTGAAATGTGATAATCTGCAATTTTTAGCTGTTAATGTGAATAGTCTAACTCTGAATAAAAGTATGGATGCATTCTTTGTGTATGGACTTAGAACTAGAAATGGCAGGACTTCCCTTTGGTATGATCTTAAGTCATTAAACCACTTTGATTCTATTTTCATAGGTGATTTTAATGCTATAACATCAATAAATGAATATAAAGGTCCTTCTACTCCTAAACTAGGTAGTATGAGGGACTTTAAGGATTTTATTAATGTTATGGCTTTGGAAGAAATTAATACAGTTAGGAATCTGTTCACTTGGAGCAATAACAGACTAAGGAACCCTACTATTCAAAGACTAGATAGAGGCCTTTGTACCTCTTCATGGTCTTCCAATTTTCCTACATCATCTGTCCACATTTTGAATCGAATATCTTCTGACCACAATCCTATGCTTCTCACTATTGGCAGTGATATCCTTTCTACTCCTAGACCATTTAGATTCTTAAATACATGGTATAAAAGGAAAGAATTCAGTGAAGTGATTAGACAAAACTGGGATCTACCTCATCACAAATCAGGAATGCTTGGTTTTTTCCTCAAGCTGGTAAGACTGAAAAAAGAGCTCAAAATTTGGAATAAAGAAATTTTTGGTAACATAACTGATAATGTCATAAAAGCTGAAGCTGCTCTCCACACTCAGGAGCAGAAGTATGACCTAAATGCTTCTGAGGGAAATATGCTGAAGCTAAAAGAGGCCAAGGCTAAGTTAGTTAGGTCTCTAGTAGAGCAGAAAAGTTTCTGGAAACATAAGGCAAAGGTTAAATGGCTAAAGGAGGGGGACAATAACACTAGTTTTTTCCATAACTCGGTCAAGGAGAGAAAGCGCAGATTAAAGATTACAAAAATTAGGAATAGTAATGGCCAGTGGATAGATAGTATACAAGATATTGAAAATGATGGCATTCACTATTACCAAGATATTTTAACAGAAGACAGTCCCTCTGATAGCAATTTTTACAAATCACACTTCCTTAGCCAAATTCCTAAACTGATCACTCAGGAAGAAAATGAGAGACTCCTGCAACCTGCCTCACTGATTGAACTTTGGGATATTGTGCTAAGTTTGAATAAGAATAGCAGTCCGGGGCCTGATGGATTCACAGCTAAATTCTACATTAATTCTTGGGATATAATTGCTATGGATTTACTGTTTGCTGTAAATGATTTTCTTGCTGTAAGTAATATTCCAAGGGGCATTGGTAGCACCTGGATTGCCATTATCCCAAAAAAACAAACCCCTATCTCATTTGATGATTACAGACCAATAAGTCTCTCCAATGTTCTTAACAAAATCTTTTCCAAAGTGTTAATGGAAAGACTTAAGTCTATAATGCCAAAAATTATTTCCCCACATCAAACAGCTTTTCTTAAAGGAAGAGACATATCGGATAATGTCATCTACCTGCAAGAAATGGTCAGGTTTTTGAACAGGAAAAAAAGGGATCACTGCCTTTCACTATGGACTCACCTAGTTACATCACTGCCTTTCTCTTCCAGAAACTCCCCAAACTGGAAGAGAATCAGTGAAATTAATACCTGGGCAGAAACTAACTCCAGGGTTATAGTGGGAAGAGGAGATTGTAATTTCTGGACCTTAAACTGGTTAGATATTGGTCCAGTTGAGGATTTGTGTGATCCAAACCTTGTCAATATTTCATACTCATGTACAGTCTCAGACTTCATTACAAACAAATCATTTATGCTTCAGGAAATTTCCCCTTTTCTATCCCCTCATGCTGTCACTCTTTTACAGGAAGAAAATCTATTTTCACACAGGAAAGATAGACTCATATGGAAACCGGGTCCCAAAGGTGAATTCTCTTTTAAATCCACTTATCTCCTGCTTAGAAATCAGAGAGGTACTGTCCTTTCTGCTTAATATATTTGGAGTTCAAGAATTGAAAAAAAGATTTCTGTCTTCATGTGGAAAATGATGAATTCTTTTCTTCCCTTTGACAATGTCCTGCGCAATTTGAGATTCTCACTGCCTTCTAAGTGCTGTATGTGTAATAATCATGAGGATTCATTGGATCATTTTTTTAATTCGTGTTCATTTGCTGTTCAAATTTGGAAAGTAGTCCACTCATTCATGGGAATTTCAGGAATGGTTTACCCATCTATATGGGATAGACTTTCTTGCTACTTGACATATTCTGGTCTGAGCGCTCTCCACTCTGAAATTATTAGATCTGCTGCTGCTATTACATGTTGGCATTTGTGGAAAATGAGGAACAAAATTTTGTATGATTCTGCCATCCCATTAACAAGTTTAGTCTTATCTCACATCAAGGAACAAATTTTTTATATGTTCACTGCTAAACCTGTTTTCATAAAAGCTAAAGTAGACATTGACATTGCTGATCACTCTTTTCTCCCTCTAATTAAACTACCTCCAAAGCCGAAAATCCTCAAAATTGCTTGGACTAAACCATGTAGGGGTTATAAAATTAACGTAGATGCTGCATGGAATGGTCAATTGAATATGTGTGGAATTGGTATGATCATAAGAGATAGCAGGGGTGGCTTTATTGCTGCTCATACTAAATTTACAGCTGCTAATTCCCCTCAGGAAGCTGAAATGAAGGCAATAAAGTTTGCCATACAGAAATATGCTGGTTTCTTTACTCATGCTTGCCTTGAATCTGACTGTATGAATGCTGTGAAGTCAGTTCTTGATCCATTATATCCCCCCTGGCCGCTGTTTCAATTAGCTGATGACACAAAGCAAATCTTGGGAAATATTATTCTTGTTCATATTCAGAGGCAAGCTAATCTGGTAGCTGATGCTCTTGCTAAGACATGTCTCAAAGCTGAGACTAGTGTATCCATGTTTACTTTTAATATGTTATCTAATAACATTCAGGGGCTACTTAGACTAGATCAGATAGGTACACCTTCCTTAAGATTTTTACATTGAATGGATGCTACTGATAAAATGTTACTTGCAGGTGTATTGAATGCGGTTTTTAAAGGCAATGAAGGCTTAAGGATGAAGTGATTTGCTTGATGCTGTTTTTCTTTGTTGAAATTAGCTACTCTTTCGATACTTTTATCTAGAAGATAGGCTCCTTAGTGCTTTTGGGATGTGTCTGACTGACCTGTGTCTCGATCTTTCGATTCACTAATAAGTTCGATATTCTTCCTAAATTTACTAACAGTCTTCGTAATCCTCCAACAATTAGCTAGTTTTTTACTACATTTTGGAAGCAACAAATGTTGCTTCATTAGCTTTAGCTCCCTCATGTAAATTCCAACTAAGCCAATGGCTTCATTTTCTGTTCCTGTTTTCAATTTCTGTTATTTTACACGGCTTGGGAAGGCCTAATATAATTTTCCCCATCTTTGGATGGTTTTTACGGAAAAAAAAACAAGTGATGAGATATTATTGTAGTAAAATATGTAAAATTTTATGACTTCAGATTACACAAGTATGTTTTGTGTTGAGGTTTTGAACTTTGAGCTGACATGAAAATGGAATTTCGGCAGAATAAATTATCTGTTAATCAAGCTATGGACAAGAGCTGGATGAATCAACCAAGGTACTGTCATGAATATTTTATTGGTCTGGCAAAATTTTATGTTTTTTCTTTTGCTGCTTCAAGAAGAAATGGAGTCATTTTATATCCGTGCAAGGAATGTAAACTGATAATAGCTGTGGAAAGAGAAGTGGAAAAGGAACACTGATCCACACTCTGCGGGGTCGCTAATAACACCGATCTTTTTCACGGGAGAGCAGTTACTAACCCGCGGAGCGCTAGACGCAAAGATAGAATTTATATGTTGCTCACGTACTCACTACCAACTACTATAGAGTAGCTAGTGGCAAGTCTAAGGTCATCCACAGAGATGCTATAATTAGAAAATTAACTACACAAGACTCACAATTGGGTGTCATTTCGATTGTCTATCGTGAATAGCTAGTGTCGCAAACATGGTTTTTCAATTTGGGGGGGGGGGGTTGTTTACAATCTACTAAACATGCAAAAACAAGAGAACAAACTATATTAGACCAAGGCTTGGGGATATTTGTGTAACATGACCATTAGATGACTTTGATCCTAGATTCTACCACATATAAACCTATCCCCATGTCTATGTCACATAATGTGGTTGATAGTCGACACTTCCTAATGTCTGTCACACAAAGGTACCTAAATCTATTTTAATCCTATCAACATTGTCTCCGTAATTAGATAAATTGTATCGGCGATCAAAGGAATCTGGACTGCGCACCTCTTTCCTCATAAAGGAATTAAATCCTGGGCAATCCACTATGGACGCTTCTCCCTAAGCCTATAGAGATAAAGGAATCAACGTCTCATGATGACTATAGGGTTGAAACGACGATGGTCGCTACACTATAGCCCTATTTGCTACAAACTATCATGCCTTATCTATTGGGGTATGATTCATCCAGTTGAAATTAAGCATATGTTAATCAGAACGGTGCTCATAGTCCTATATGCATACACTCACATAGCCGAGGACTCACTAACCCACATATCTTAACCAGAAACTCCCAAGGGGAAAACAAGCCTAGCACGACCAATGTCACATACAACAATGGTACATCAACGAGTATAATAAACAAGCATCAAACAAGAATGTAAAACTCAAATGAAACATGATATTCATAAGAATAAAAAGATAGGGAAATCTAGAATCTCACAAAATCATTACCAAGTCATGAATACAAATTAGATCCCAAGTAATTGACTACTCCCTAGACATTCAATTTTACCAAAATAGGAAATAATAAAATAAGAGAGAAGGGTTATTCCCTTTCTCTCTCTACCTACTCTTAGAACTTGGAAAATGAAATTACAACTAATGAAGGGAACTTGGAAAATAAAAGGTCACGCGCATGTGGCTGCAGGGCGCAGACTGGAGTCCAGTTTTAGATCTTCTGAGCGCGCGGGCCGTGCAGAAAGTCACGTCCCGCGCTAGGACTTAGTTGCTTTGGCCATTTGGTTGGCACGGGACATGTCGTTCTTCTAATTCTTCTGGACCTCAACTCTTCTTCTTCGACGCATCCCATCTACTACCACGATTAAGCGCATGACCTTTGGTCTACTACCAATCCTGCGAATGGCCTTCAATATCTTCTACCATTCTAGCGAATGGCCTTCGCTAAGTCCACTCTGAAGTGCTTATGAACGATCTACAATAAAGCTCACAAAATAGGATCTAGATGCTCGTAAGGACACAACATCCATTAGGTCTAAATAATCTGCAAAACGAGGGATTTAGACAAGAAAACCAACAAAGGCTATCTAAATCCCTTGTGATGTAAACTCAACTAAACCTAGTGATCAACCATAGAAAATCTACTAACAAATGTGCTAAATGCATTAAGAAACACATGCTTCTAGGTGCACATCAATTCCCCCACACTTAAGTCCTCGAGTAAACAAGAACGAGCAAAGATCCAAGCGGAACATAGCATGCAAAGAATTTACCAAAAAATCCAAAATTATTCCTAGACTACCCTAGTTCCCCCAAAGATCAAGAATCTCACAACTCTCACTCCCCAAAGAAACTAAGATAACCTATCCAACCAATATACCAACTCAAAGGTGAAGTACAAAAAAATGAGTGTGGGAAACTAAGTTACTCTACCAAAAGAACCACCGAAGGACAATCAAAGAGAATCATAGGATTTTTATTCGTTTTCTCTCAATTTCTCTGATTTTGCCTAAGAGCCCTTTAGGGTTTTCATCCTAGCATCCCAAATTTTTTTCTTCTCAAGCTCACTTCTCATCTTTTCAAAACCATTTCGCCTCTCACTTTTGCATAGGTTTTTCAACCTATCCGGGCCTTTCCCATAGTTGCTAAGTCGCCCTTTTGGGTTTTCGACTTAGTCGGGTACTTTTTTAAAAAAAATTTAGTGTAGCACAAAATCCCTCAGAGGTGGGCTTCATACTACAATGAGAATGAAGAAAACCTAGCACCACCAAAGTGTTCCACCATCCCAAATTGCTACAAAAGGTTCCCTCGCACCTATAAAACAAAGTTTTCAAAAGAACAAAAACAAAAAAAGTTTTTTATTTTAAAAAAAGAGGCAAAGAACAATAGGGAAAAACAGTCATCATCCAAGTCAACACAAAGCAAGCATAAAAAGATAGGAGCAAAAGAGATGCCACCAAATGATGAAGGTGTTCCAACTCCCTTCACCACACTTAGTTCATGCATTGTCCCTAATGCATGTGACCAAGGTAGGAAAAATGTTGGAAACACCCGAACTCCTCAACGCCATCCGCCATGCCTGACTCCACACCCCTGCTTATGCAGCTCCTGGTGAGGGTGCTCATCTCCAATGCATGCGGACCTTATTTGATAGTGATCTCCCGCATGCCATGGTGGGGTAAACCCATGTCCATCCTCATGTACTGCAGCTGCATATCCACCCTGTTAAACCTGTAAGCCATTTCATCCTGATGATAATCTAATTGGGCACCCAGGCGGCTTCCATCCCGCTGGACCCCAAAGATGGAATCTCCCCAAGATTGCATCCAATCCGGATCATGTCACAGTGGCTGGCCCCACCGATCGTAAGATGAAGTAGACTGCATGAATCTTGGTGAACTATGCTCCCAGAATGGGCCATATTTTGGAAGCTTCCACAACTAATACTCATGCTAGAACAGATAGTAATGATGTGTCTCGGAGGATCAAAATAAAGAGGCCCACGTCTGCTCTGTCTGCTTGGCTCCCTGAAAAAAATTTATTTCGTGAGAGAAGATGTGCCTGTGTGAACCCATAGAACTCTGCCCCGCAGAATGGTAAGGATTATCCTGAATTTCAATCAGCCCCATGAAATGTGGTGGTACAAGGGACTGCTCAACTAGAGGAGGAAGAATAAATGAAGGTTCCATTGGAGCAGGCTGTATGAGCTAATGATTTACGGGGGGTGGCTCTGTTAGGTGCGGGTGGATCCGATCCTCATCTATGGGAACTCCATCATCCTTTTTAGCCAGCTCATCATCCTTCTCCATATGGGGGCCTCCTACTACTACCCCCACACCCTGATCTGGGACTATAAGAAGGTTCTGAAGCGTGAATGTCAGTCTGAGTCTGGTCCTCACTGCCTAGGGAAGTTTAATGAATTTGGTGCCTTTGCAGTGCTAGTAGATCTATCCAACCTCCAACTAAATCATAGTCGCCTCTACTAAAGCATAAAAGGTGAGGGTGTATGGGTGGTATATATATGGCCCAGCGAACACTCTGGCTAGTACCCACCAGGCCTTACCTAGCAACATCCAATAGCGGGGTGAGCAGGTGTCAGCCCAAGGTGCAGATCAGCTGGGCGTGAAGTTTCTGATCATGGCATAAGGCTTGGCCAAAAAAACATTGGATAAGCAATGACCACGAAGACCACGAACGAAGAATGTGGTGATTGTGATATACCTACGATTCCAATCCCTAAAGACAAGGAACTGCAATCATGGCAGCCTATAAATACAACAAGCTCTGAAAAAGTTGAAGGTAAGCGCTACTATATAAAGAAATTCCATTTCGTGAAGAGAGGACTGACTTGATTGTCAGAGGTTCTCTCCCAGAATCACTTACGGGGCTGCATTTGCAGGTAAAGGAATTTAAATAAGTGAACCAAGAAGAAGCTACCTAGAGAGGCTACCATGTCATTTGGCACCTACTGTGGGGAATGGATTTTTTTGTTTTCATTTTCAGGATGCTCAGGTAAGCAATAGTGTTCACTAGAAGTGAAAAAATTCACAACCACCAGTCACAAGAGAAAACGTTGGGAAAAAAGTGAGGGAACACACCACCAACAACTTCATACACCTAGTAGGAGAAAGGATTCAGTAAAGAAGAAACAGGTGAGGATGAAGAAGAAGAGGCAGAATCTCCAAACAACAATTGTGACAAGGAAAAATGGGCATTCGTAGCATTCTTAGAAGCAAACATGGAAGACCTGTACGATCAATTCTTGAAGAATCTGCGGCAAAAAACCCCCAAGGCCAGAGAAAAGGGAAAATCAAGAATGCAAACGTCTCTGCTATGAAGAAGAGCTGCGTGACATTGTCGCAGAAGATGATGCAGATAAGTCACCTCTCGCACCACATTTACGAGACTTCAGGATGCCTAAATATTTCAAGCTTCCTCTACACGTTAAAGTCTATGATGGTACCACAGATCCAAAAGAGTTCTTGCATTCATATAGAAACAACATGAGATTCAAGGACGTGAAAGTAGAACTAGTTTGCAAAGCATTTCCCATCTTTCTATCAGGCAGTGCGATTACGTGGTACAAAGACCTTCTACACAGAAGTATCAAGTCTTGGGCAAAACTGTCAGATTTATTTTCGGAACGTTTCTACCAAAAGCAGAAGTTCACTAGAATGATTGCAGATCTCAACAATATAGTACAGTGAAGTGATGAAAGCCTCGCAGAATATCATAGTCGATTCATCACAGAGAGCCTACAAGTTAGATATTTTTCATTTCAATCGTCATTGGGTGCTTTTATAGAGGGCATGAGATCTGGAGAATTATACAAGGAACTGACGAAGAATATGCTGCCCAAGGGAACTACAGAAAATAATTGAATAGCATGTGCGAACAAAGGAGGTGAACAACCAAAAGATAGAAAAGGAATGGAGTGAGAAGCGAACAATGGAGGATTCGCAAAAGAACTGGCATAAAAACGGAAAAGTAAACACCACTTTCAGAAGAGGAGAGCCAGGCTCGCAGGGTTCGCCATTTAAATAAATACCTCTAACCAAGACAAGGAAAGAAATATGGCTTGCAAATAAGGATCTATTCTGAGAACCAGCACCAATGATCGCACCTCTAGAAAATAGATCACGAGAGTTTTACTGTGCCTTTCACAAAGATCATGGCCATGACATTGAGTACTGCAGGGACCTAAGAAGACAGATTGGATAAAATTTGAGGAATTACAACTTGGGCCAACATAGAAAAGAAGCAACAAGTCACTATAGGGACGCAAGCAAGACACCGAACCCGTCTCCACGAAACCGAGGTACTACGACGACAATGGCTAAAAATAAAAAAAATGACAGCGGCTGTAGAGTATAATGACAACGTGGATAGAGAAACACTAGAGACAATTATCTTCTCCATACGCAGATCCACTGAGTCGTTGAGGCCAAGGCAAGGTATTCTCCTCCACAAGAGCCAGTTGATAAAAAGTTTCATCCAAACGAAGAAATTACCTTCAGCAAAGAGGATGCAGTACCCAACGCCTCACCTTATAATGATCCTATGGTCATCATAGAAAAAATTGGAAATGAAACTATCCACAGAGTTTTTGCGGATGACGATAGTGCGGTCGAGATACTATTTGTCAATTGCTTCGACAGGTTGGGCTCAAGAGAACAGATCTAAAAAAGTCAACATCTTCGCTGGTCAGATTCACAGGGCAAGCAGAAACACCTCTAGGAAATAAGCAGTTGCCTGTTACGATTGGGGAAAGTGGGAAAAATTTCACATTCATGTGCGACTTCGTGGTTATGGATGCCCCAAGTACATTTAATGCCTAAATTGGAAGACCGTGGATGAACAGAGCTAAGGTAATCTGGTCCTCTTATCACCTGGTAATGAAATTCCAAACCCCGGCTGGAGTAGAAAAAATTAGGGGAAACCAACAAGCAGCTAAGCAATGCATGGTTATAGCGATGAAGGTAGGAAAGATAGGAGAAAAGGAAAAACTAGTTAGCACTATTTCAAGAGGAAGCTTACTAGAACATTCATATGAATCAGTCGACCTAGGTGAAGAAACAGAGTTAATAAATCAAGATGGCGAAGGCGACTCCAAATGCGTAAAGGTGGGAAAAAAATCTTCCAGCTGAAGAAAATGCGAAGGTAGTTCAAATCTTGCAAAGCCACAGGGGAACGTTTGCATGGGATGTGCAGATCATGGGAGGAGTAAGCCCAGACATCACTTCCCATTTTTTGAATGTCAGCATCTCAGTTAAACCGATTAGGTAGAAACAGCGTTGCTTTGCTAGCGATAGACTAAAAGCGATCAAAGAAGAGGTTACATCGCTGTTGCAAGCTAGTATAATAAGGGAAGTCATATGCCCATCGTAGTTAGCGAACCCAGTCATGGTCAAAAAGTTAGACGATGTTTGGAGGATGTGAATTGATTTCACAAATTTAAACAAAACATGTGTAAAAGATTCCTATCATTTTCCAAAGGTCAATCAACTGGTGGAAGTGATCTCAGGACATAAAGTCTTGGCATTCTTGGATGCATACAAAGGATATCACCAAATACGGATGAACCCGGATGATGCAGAGAAAACAACCTTCATAACAAGCTTCGAAATGTTTTTTTATGTGAAGATGCCGTTTGGGCTAAAAAACGTGGGAGCAACATACCCAAGGGTGATTGACCAGGCGTTCTGAAGCCAAATAGGGAGAAACATTGAAGCGTACGTTGACGATATACAAGAGTAAGAAGGTAGGAAACTTTGCTGAAGACTTGAAAGAAACTTTGGACACTTTAAAGGCCACAGGGATGAAACTCAACCATTTGGCTGCCCCACAGATTGTAAGATGAAGTAAATTGTCTGAATCTTTGTGAACCATGCCCCCTGAATGGGTCATATTGCGGAAGTATCCACGGCTAATACTCATGTTGGGATGGAACAGAAATGATGTGTCTCATTGGATCAAAATAAAGAGGCCCACGGCTGCTATGTCTTCTCGGCTCCCTGAAAAAAAATTGTGTGGTAGGAGAAGATGTGCCTGTGTGAACCCCTAGAACTCTGCCCTATAGAATTGTAAGACTCTATTGAATGTCAATCAGCCCCATGAAAGGTGGTGGTACGAATGGCTACTCAACTGGAGGAGGCGGTATAAACTAAGGGTCTATAGGAGCTAGCTGCATGAGCTGGTGGTTTACGGGGCTGGCTGTGTTGAGTTCGGGTGGACCTGATCCTCTTCCATGGGAAATCTGTCATCCTCCTTAGTCTGTTCATCATTCTTTTCCACATGGGGGCCTCCTCCTACTACCCCCACACCCTAATCTGGGACTATAAGAAGGTTTTAAAGCATGAATTTCGATTTGAGTCTGATCCTCGCTGCCTACAGGAGTCTCATAATGTTGGTGCCTTTGTAGCCCTAGTAGATCTGTCCAACCTCCAACTGAATCATCGTCGCCTCACTACCACGGAGACCCCCCTCTAGCACCGGGTTTTTAGCACCGGTTTTTAAAACTGGTGCCAAAATTGTAATAGCATTGGTTTTTTTAGCACCGGTTTTCAAAACGTAGTTAATTTTACACCAATTGTTTTTATTTTTAACACTATTTTTTCTAACAACCAGTGTTAATTTAACACTGGTCGAAAAACCAGTGCTAAAAATGAAGAAAATCCGGTGTCTAAAAACCGGTGCTTAAAATCACAAAAACTTGGTGTTAAATTACCACCGGTTTAAAAACCGGCGCTAAAAATGATAAAAACCGGTGCTATGAAAAATTTGACACCGGTTTTAAAATCTGGTGCTAAAAAATAACGAAAACCGGTATTAAAATAAATCCCTAAAAAAGTGGGAAAAATGGCATCAGTTGATGTATCACCGGTTAAAAACAGGTGCCATTAGGGAAAATGGCACCAGTTTTACGTACTATTCACAAAAACCGGTGCTAAATTAAGCATTAAATGTTCCAAACTACCACTCGAAAATTAGATCTGAACTTTTAATCCCCTTCTCTCTTCATTGATGAAAGATTTTTTTTAGATGGAAAACATTAGCCCAATGAAATGAAGACCATGAATGTAATTTTTCCTTTTCTTTTGTGAATTTAAATTAAATAGTAGTGATAATAACCATTAATGCATGCATGGAGAGAGTTTAGTTGTATTTATTAATGGTTTCTATGCTTTAAGTTGGTTTATTATCATGTTGGAGTGTAAATGATTGTGGATGTAAACATGGTTATTTTTATTTTTTTAGATGGTACATATATATATATATATATATATATATATATGGTTGTGTTTATTTTGGTAGATGGTACACCCACACACACACCCACCCACACACACCCACCCACACACACACACACACACACACACACACACACACACACACACACACACACACACACACACACACACACACATATATATATATATATATATATATATATATATATATATCTCCCAAGAACAAGTTGATACATATCATATACACATACACATGGAATTTTTAGTATTGTGTAGCAAATTGATTGTGTTTATTTTTATTATGTTCGAAACGATGAATATTTTTTTAATTGTTTGTATTATTATGTTTAGATACAATGGACCGAGAATCGATGCTTCCATGGAGAAAAAATGGTTAGTTATCCAAGTGTAGCTAGAGGGAGTGGTGAATATATTGCATTTATA
This sequence comes from Rubia yunnanensis, assembly GCA_037428765.1. NCBI lineage: Eukaryota > Viridiplantae > Streptophyta > Magnoliopsida > Gentianales > Rubiaceae > Rubia > Rubia yunnanensis. The sequence goes on from CM075066.1 coordinate 19,565,993, forward strand.
GATTCGTTTCTTGATTATGCCTATGGTCGGGAGGAGAGGATACTTTGTCCATGCTAAAGATGCTTGTGTCGTGAACAGTTTGATGAACGTGGGCTTGTTAGATTTCACTTGCTTAAGTATGGATTTGACAGAGGTTACATTATTTGGACATTTCATGGAGAGTTAGTGCATCAATTTAAGGATGGTGGGTTTAACAAGGTAGATGGAAACAATTGTACCGTTGATGCTATGTTCGATGACATTCTAAGAGATTTTCAAGGGAAGCCTGAAATTTTGAGTACTTTGCTTGATGAAAAAGAGAAGCCATTGTATCCGGGATGTAAAAGCAAGGATACCATAATCCCCTTTTTTATGGAGGTTTTCAATTTGAAAGCTACGAGTTCTTGGAGTGATACAAGTGTGAATTCACTCCTAAAGCTTCTAAAGGATAAGTTTCCGGAAGGGAATGGATTACCAAATTTTTTTACGAGGCTAAGAAAATATTGTGTCCACTTGGTTTGGAATACAAGAAAATACACACATGTCCTAATGATTTTGTGTTGTATGACAGTGATTTAAAGATGCGGTTGAATGTCCTGTGTGCAAACAATCAAGATATAAGGGTGTGAGGAATGATGCTGATGGGTGTTTGGCTAAGAAGAAGAAGAAGGTCCCGTTGAAGTGTATGTGGTATCTTCCTTTAATTCCATGGTTGAAGAGGTTATTTGCAAATTCAAAGGATGAAAAGAACTTGCGATGGCATGGAGAGCGGGAAAGACCAAGTGACGACAAGATAAGACATCCGGCAGACGGTGAACAATGGAAAAATTTTGACAAGCGATATCCTACATTTGGTTCAGATGCTAGAAATTTTTGCCTTGCTTTGTGTACTGATGGGATGAATCCATTTGGAAATATGTCATCAAAACATAGTTCTTGGCCTGTGATGTTGGTTATCTATAAGTTGCCCCCTTATTTGTGCATGAAACGGAAATATGTTATGATGCCTCTATTAATCTCAGGTTATAGACAACCTGGAAATGACATTGATGTGTATTTGAGACCATTGATTGCTGATTTGAAGATATTGTGGGAAGAACAGAGGGTGATGGTATTTGGTGCCCATATGAATGTGGAGTTTTAATTGGGTGCCATGTTTTTTTGCACGATCAATGATTTTCCAGCCTATGGAAATTTTTTGGGGTATGTTGTGAAGGGGCACAAGCATGTCCTATTTGTGAGGAGAAGACATAATTCAAAAAGCTAAGCCATGGAAGAAAGACTGTGTATCTTTTCCATAGAAAATGGCTGCAAGGAAATCATAAATACCGAGATGACGTGGTCAATTTTGTAAGGGGGAAAGAACGAAGGAAATCCCCTACACCACTAACTGGTGTGCAGATTCACAAGAAGGTTAAGAAATTGAGAGTGGTGTTGGGAAAGCATAAAGGCAAGGACATAATACATTGTGATGGTCTGTGGAAGACGAAAGATAGTTTAAATGCCCGGTTGGACTTGGTAGATTAGGGAATCAGAAATGACCTCGCTCCAGAAGTGAAGGGTAAGAGGACTTACATGCCCCCTGCACCTTGTACATTGTTAAAGGAGGAGAGAATCTCAGTTTGTGATAGTTAGAAATCAGTGAAGGTTCCAATTTGTTATTCGTCGAAAGTTAGTCGGTCAGTTACAAAGGATTGTCGGATGACTGGGTTGAAATCTCATGATTGTCATGTTTTGATGCAACAACTGTTACCTATTGCTATTCACGGAGTAATGGAGGCGGTCGTAAGGTACTCAATCACTAGAATTTGTTTCTTTCTTGGTTCCATATGTCGGAAGTCTATTGACCGGGACCATTTGGATGTCCTACAAAAAGAGGCTATTGTTGTACTATGTAAGCTGGAAATGTATTTCCCTCCATCTTTTTTTGATATAATGGTTCACTTGGTTGTTCATTTAGTGCGGGAGATAAAGATATGTGGTCCAGTTGGTATGCATTGGATGTATCATTTTGAGCGTCACATGAAAGTATTCAAGGGATACATGAAATGTATGAGTCGGCCCGATGCTAGTATTGTTGAGAAGTATGTTACGGAAGAAGTAATTGAATTTTTCTCTAGCTATTTAGAGGAACATAGAAATTTTGGGGTGCCCCAGAATCGACATGTGGGAAGGAAGGTAGGCAAACCGAGGTTATGGGGAATGTTATTTACTCCATTGAATAGTGATCTGATGTTGGGGTGCCCCAGAATCGACATGTGGGAAGGAAGGTGGGCAAACCGAGGTTAAGGGGAATGTTATTTACTCCATCGAATAGTGATCTGATGTTAGTTCATTAGTATATCTTGAAGAATTGTAGGGAGACTGCAGCTTATGTGACCGAGCACCTTAATTTTATCGCAGAGTTTCATCTCACGTGGCCCCTAATAAAGTTCAGTTAGAGCACAATGACACGTTTGTGAATTGGTTTTATGATCGATGCAATGTAGGTGATTACGACCCAAAAATTAGAGTATTTGCAAGGAAGCCTAATTGCACGGTCTTGAGGTATTCCGGATATGACATGAACGGTTTCTCTTTTGCTACTAGGGACCAAGATTCAAAGAGCACACCACAAAATCGTGGGGTATACATTGAGTTGGAGACAATGTGGCAAGCAAGTAAGAAATACAATAAACCGGCCCTAGCTGTGATGTCGTTTTATGGTGTTATTGATGAGATTTGGGAGCTTGACTATGGAGAATTCAAGATTCCAATTTTCTAGTGCCAATGGTTTGATAACACAACTGGAGTTCAAACTGATGACCTAATGAGATTTACCCTAGTTGACAAGAGTCGAGAAGCATATGAAAATGATCAGTTTATTTTGGCCGAAGAAGCAAGACAAGTTTTCTACGTTAATGATCCGTGCAATGTAGGTTGGTCTGTTGTCTTACAAGGTAAGAAATACTCTTTCCGTGACGAAATTGATTTTGAAGTTACAAGTGAAAAGTTAGAGTTCCCCTCTATTTCTCCCTTACTGATTAACGATGGGATTGAGGCGGGAGAAATACGAACAAAACACAAAGATGACATTTGAATAGATGAAGATGGTCGAGAAATTGGAGACGTTTAATCCAAAAAGAGGAAGATGGTTGAAGACTAGTGTCTTACATGCAGTGAATTCTTTAGGAAAATTATGTATTTTTGTAGTATGTTGTGTTTTGTATGACTCTCAACTACTCTAAAACTATGTTCTAATTGGTACTTATATGGAGCAACTCTGAAAGTGGCAGCGCACTGCCGCTATTTTGGTAAAGCTTGGATAAAATAAGCTTCAATTTCCTTTTTTTGCGGCTGACAACTACAGCACGCTGCCGCTCTTTTGGTAAAGCTTGGATCAAATAAGCTTCAATTTCCTTTTTTGCAGCTGAAAGCTGCAGCGCACTGCAACTCTTTTGTTTTAGCTGGGATAAAATAAGCCTAAATTAATTATACTTCCACTAAGAGTAGCTGTGTGCAGCTGCTCGTTCAGTTCAACTGAGACAAAAACATGAAGATTATACACGTCTAGAACTGTCAACATCCAAAATCAGAGCAAATATATGCCCACAACTAATAGCATCCAAAATTAACATTCATACACTAACAAGTCAAATACACAGAAAAGTAACTAACGTTTTAGAAATCAACATCCCAAAAAAACGAACATCTATATTAAGGAAGCAAATTCAACGTATAGAGAAATTCAAGATGTGAGCTGAATAAGGGTATTCAATCCCCACGCGAGGTGTCCTCCCCAGTGTTGGAAGATGGTGAATCTAAAGTAGGTATTGTACCTACTTCCTTGATTCTCTCGCCACACATGGCTGTCAGGATCTTCCCAACGTGCTCAGTCCATCACACCAAGTGATCCACCTTCACTTTCAATGCTTCCATGGTACCATCCGAATTCTCCGTGGACAATTTACTTGTTGTCGGCCTTGATGACATAGCAATTTTCTTCTTCTTCGAGAATATCTGAGGGTTGATGGGAAGCTAGGCCATCAGTGTAAAATCATTATCTTTAAATTTTCAACTAGCTTCCGCTTACAAGGTAGTAATCAGGGAGGGGAAACCTACACATTTGTGCGCATCGATACAATCCCAGATGTATGCCATAATCGTACCCCTAACATCGATGCTCAAGTTCTTCTTGATCTTGTACTGCAGCAGCATATGGGAGCAATGCACCTCAATGTTCATTCTCACCGGCAGTAGGCGGGAAGTAATGAAGCTGTACCACACATTCATCTCGCCAGTCAAATACTTATTCTCAATGCTAGACCACTATTGAGGCAGGTTCCCGATAACTTCATCACAGTCAACACAAATTTCTTTTATGATCTGCTCCCAAGAAGCTTTTTCGACTGCCTTTTCAGCGGTTTGGTACACACTTGCTGGCTTCGCCGTGATTTTGTAGAACTCGTTGATTACATCTGCTACAAGCACAACGTACTGCCCACGAAAGTAAATCTCAGCTGAATTCATGTACTTCATGAGGGACAAGACCTTACATGTTAACGTCTTGTAGGCACGATCGGGTTGTGCGATGAAGTGTGCCCATCCGTGCTCATTAACATAGTCAGTGTAAGGTTTTTCAGTTCTCAACCCCCTCTCTAGTATAAGTTCCCAGCTAATGAATTCTTTGTATATATTTATTGCCTCGGGACATTCGGCTACTGTTAATGGAATTTCAGGGTTTCCTAGTTGCATCAGAGGACCGTTGTGTCACACCTAGAGATCGCCAACTTTGGGCTTCTTTCGCGATTTCTGAGTGTGGATCTTACCCTTGGGTGCATTTTTTTGGTGCCATACCTGGGAAAAGGTTCAACAAAGCTTACTCAGTATGGGATCAGATCAACATGCTTACTCTGTATGAACATGCATATATAAATTAGGATCATATCAATTCAAATTTGCATCAAGATGTAAACACATGTAAAATAAATGCTTAATGCGACTAAAGGGGCCAGCAAATGAAACAACAACTAACAACCATATATGATTTCGAGCTTATATCTGTATTGCTGATGTTGAAATAGTGTAAACTTTACCTTTATATCTTCAGAATAATGCAGGACTCATTCAGGTAACGTCATAAAATGAAAGTTACATAAATAAATACTCATTCGGGGAGAAATATGTGGCCTTCCCCAATATGAACTCATTCAGGGAAATACACAATCAGGGAAAGAATATACTCATTCAGGGAAAATCAACTAAAAAGGCATTTATGATATGCTATTTAAACCACATAGAAAAGTAGATTCATCCGTATACAAATTCAGTTTATCTGAACCCACTCTACAGATTTAGTTCTTCACTTAATTGTTTAACTACAGAGATTAAGTTCATCCCTTTATTGTCAAACTATAAAAATTTACACAATGCAACTAATAAAAATTTACATCTATACAAAATGCACCCAAGGTCCTTTTGATCCCTACCACATGGGTTGTTTAAATAAATTTCACATTCAATAAATTTCACAATTAGCCTTTCAATAAATTTCACAATCAGCCTAAGAAAATCGAAATGAAAAAGGAGATGGTTAAAATACCTAGTTGGGATGGATCGTGGGTTGACGACCGGATGAAGAGTTGCTTTAGTGGAGGGAACGCAGATGGAGCGTGGTGGTACGGTGGATGGAAGGCTAATGGACGACGGACAGATGCAATCAGGAGCGTGGTTGTACGGTGGATGGAAAGCTGACGGACAGTGGACATACGCCACCTGGAGCGTTGCTTTATGGATGGATGGCGAACGAAGTGCGGCTTGATGGATGAGTGGTGAACTGAGCGTGGATGGACGGTGGATGGTAGATTGACGAAGTGTGGACGGCAGAGTGTACGTGGATAGACGGCGGAGTGAGCATGGATGGCAGAGGGAGCGTGGATGACGGAGGGAGTGAGGATGGAGCGTTGGGAAGCTGAGTGGAAGGGTTTTGGGTTAGTGAAGAGTTAAGAGTGAAGAAAATTTAAGAAATAATAATACAAACATAAATAATATTAACACATGGGCTAAAAAATGTAATAAAGAATAATACAAACATATGGGTTGAAGACATTTGGGCCAATGGGCTGAAATGTAATAAAGAATGCTACAAACATAAAGAATAATAACATATGTACCTTCTCACATACAAATTACTATAAAAAATATTATTAATAGATGTATAAATTTTATTTTCCATAAAATATATAGTTATAATATATTCGTAAGTTAGGAAATTAATTTACATATCAGTATTCTATATACACTAGTTAACTATATATGATCGTGTTCTATACAACTAAGGGTTGGTCAAACCCTAGTCAACATACACGTGCACCTACTTTAACGTATCCATAACCTAGTAAACCATAAAGTTGTCTACAAGTCGGCCGTAGTTAGTTAGCGTTCCATATACACTGGTTGATCGACTATTACTTAATTGACGATCCATATATACAAGTTATCTAGAATCGTAGAATATACGGTTTGGTCAAACCCTAGGCAACATACACATGCACCTACTTTAACGTATCCATAACTTAGTAAACCATAAAGTTGTCTACAAGTTAATCGTAGTTAGTTAGCGTTGCATATACACTGGTTGATCGACTATAACTTAATTGGCGATCCATATATACTAGTTATCTAGAATCGTACAGTACAAGGGTTGGTCAATCCCTAGTCAACATACATGTGCACCTAATTTAACGTATCCACAACTTAGTAAACCATAAGGTTGTCTACAAGTCGGCCGTAGTTATATGGCTCGTACTAATTGATGGTTAAACCTTAATTCTCTGGGCATTCTATATATACAAATAATAATACAAAACACTAAATATAAGTGTACAATTTATTTTGTGTGTCCAGTGTAATTAAACAGTGCCCGAACCTTAATTAATCTGTATAGAAATATTTTTTTTAATTTGACCCAAAAATTATATCTACTCCTTATTTAAAGAGCCCATCCCTTGAAAGACAGTCTTTCCATAAGTCATGGAAAGACCAGGGTTAAAGTACAAATTATAAGAAATGAAGATAAATTAAATTTTTTGGTTTCATGAACTGGGTTATGAACTTTATAACTACTACATGTTACATAATATATGTTTAATATTGCAACTAAGACCTTATAGCTTTTATTATTTAAAATTCTCATTAAATTCTTTACCAAAAGTTCTGTATAGCTTTGCATTATTTAAAATTCTTTATAGCTTTGCATTATTTATAATTCATTACCAAACTCAATACAAAATATCTGAAATTCTCATGAAAAGCAGCAAGTTGGGCAACAAACTAGCATGGAAAAATTTAGTGGTTGAACAAAAAACATAACAAATGACTCAGTACAATCATTTCGGTTCCCTCCCAAATTTTCCCTCTTCCCTCCACACTACCCTCAACCTTCTACATGTTTCTCCCAATTCTTTGCTCATCTTCACCATTTCGTCACTGTTAACAGAGCCATAATCTCGTTGCTACTTCCCATACTCGTTGTCCTTCACGTGTTCATTGTTGGAATGATCTTGTGCGGAGTGTAATTCTTCAACTTTCCCATTTCTTGCTGTCTTGGTCGGAGATTCAGTGTTGCAGAGCCGGTGGTGAAAAATATTGCGGAGAGTGTGTACAAATAAGGTATGCATGATTGCTTTTTGGGGGAAGTTTGTAAGAACTTTTTATATGGGTGCTAATTTGCTATTTTTTCCAGGTTTAATGAATAGATATATGGGTTGGTCTGTTAGTTTGTAAGTTTGTGAATAAGTTTGTTGGGTTATTAGTGTTGCTAGTTGTTTAATTTGATAGATGATTAGTTTGGTAAGATTTATAGATTTTTTGCCTACTATGTTTTTGCCCCCATATGAATTTTTTGAATATTTCTTTGTTAGGTCTATCTGTTCTCGGTTGGTTGTTTGAGGATATCCATCATTGGATGTGTTATGTTATGATTTCATTTTTTTGTTTTACTCATACAAGCGAGTTGATGTCGAAGGCGAAGAAGAAATTGTTTAACTCCGGTACTAAAGCCGTGGAAGACAATTGTGTTACCCCCAAAAAATGACAACTGTGATGTCCATAACAAGATGTTGGATGATGCATCCAAATCAATCTCGGGATCTGACGACTCGGGGGAGGAAGAAGGAACTATAACAAAAGATGACAAGAGTGGGAACTTTGACAAGTTTGAGATTAAAGAATATTGCAAGCATAGAGGTACAGCCACATGCAAGTCTGTGTTACTAGCAAAGCAAAAGAAGCCCCTTAAAATATTCTTCGATGATGACTTCGAACCCTTGGTTATGCATAGCCAGTGTTTGATGTGTGTTGGCTATGCTTTCCAATGATGAATCCACTTTGGGACATGGAATAATTTGAAAGCTGTCCCAGACTATGTAAAGGAAGATGCATGGGAAGATATTCTCATAAGTGTGTTCTAATCCATCATTATCATTTGTTCATTTCAAGTTCATTAAATTTTTCTGTGACAACACATATCTTTGTCCCATAGATTAACTGGGATATACAAACCAAAATTACATTCAATGAGAGGAATGAGTTCCGAAATAAATGTACAATTTATGCGGGTGAAAAGTAGAGGAATCGGAAGGCTAAGGTGGCTCAAAAGTACATCGTGCAAAAAAAACCCAGGTATTTGTGCATGCACTGATTATTGATGGATGGACAAAAAAGAATGGGAGCTATTTGTGAAACACAGATCAACCCTTGAATTCAAGGTTTTTCATTAAAAAATCTTCATTTCTCTTCATTATTTTGTGAGCATATTACTCATAAATGAACATATAGGCATTAAGTGATGCAGTAAAAGTAAGCGCTTCACATAAGGACTACGTCCATCACACGGGAAGTGGAGGGAATCATAGGCTTGCTATTGAACTCGAGAAGAGGAAAAGAAGGGCTAAAATTGATGAGCTTATGGATCAAGGTCAAAGTGTAGAAGAAGCAGAGGCTTTAGTTGAAATCATGGATTTCAAACTGGATCGCTCAGAGGTTTTCCTAAAAGCTAACTGGGACACGAAATCATCGATCTACATCAACGAATCTGTTAAAAAAGAAAACCCCACTATTGTGAGCCAAATTCATAATTGATTCATTCTCTAATTATATTCTCAAATGAAATGCATATTAATGGCTTGCATATGCTTTGTTGAGTAGAAAAACCTTTTGGATATGAAGCAAAAGAGAGAGTTGGTTATAGAAGGAAAAGAAGATATTCTCGTTCAAGCAATGGGTAAGAAGGATCACGGGGGTCGTTAGAGAGGTTGCTCCACAACGGCCAAGTTGAACGAGGCCCTACCACATATTGTTGTTAGGCGTTATGCATATAGTCGATGTGGGAGCACAAACACAAAACCATTTGAAGAAACCTTAAATTCAAAACATGTGTCCACGGAGGTCATCGAGCTCAACGAAAGATTTGTCATCGAGGTCATTTGAGGCCCAAACAAATTGGCTGGCTAGACAATTGGGTAAACCTATTCCCCCACACTTGGATGCCTGCAATTTCCTTACTACATCATCCAACCCCGCAAATAAAGACAACCGGGTATTCATTCCTTCAGCACCTGGATCTAGTGACCTACAAGGATACATTGATGATGAAAATGTATTCTATACCATAAACCTCGTCATTAGTTGCTTTCTTGCAGATGTGGATTGTTAGTTTCTGGATGTTGATTTCCTGTCATAATGATTTTGAATGCTATTAGTTGTGGGCATATATTTACTGTTGTCATGTTCATTTTGGATGTTGGTAGTTCAAGGCTAGTAATATCTTCATGTTGTTTTTTTCTCAGTTGAACAAAGAAAATGTCTCTTTGGCAATATAGTTAATTGATAGACAGTTTATCCCAGCTGAACCGAAAGAGCTACAGTGCGCTGCAGCTTTCAGTCGCAAACTAGTAACTTCAGGCTTATATTATCCCAGTTGTGCCAAAAGAGCAGCAGCGCTTAGTCGCAAAAAACTAATTTGAGGTTTATTTTATCCCAGCTGGACCAAAAGAGCGGCATCACACTGCAGCCTTCAGCCGCTATAGAATTCATTTTTTTTAATCAACTTTCCATGGCATAGAATCATTAAGGAACCTTGGTCCCTATTGAGATTGATTACATTGATAACATTATTTAATTTTTATTACTTAATAACACTTACTCATTGTCCAACTGATGTTTTTTCTCCTTTAATGAATTTTGTTTTCAGGAAGGTAAAAATTGTTGCCTATATGTTTTGAACCATAGTGGAGAAAGGGACGTAGCTGCATTTGGTATCTTGTTTCCAAAGGATAAGGAGTGGACTTACCCATCAAGTGGGAGCGAGTAAAGTTTCGTGGACCTGTGATCATTCCCAAGGCACCTTTGCCAATTGAACACGAAGAATTTGAGTTTGTCACTGAGGCCATTGGATATAAGATTCTATGGCCCGAAAAGTTAATCAGTGTCATTGGCCAACAGAATGATGAGGTGTGATAATTGTATTCTTGTTGTGTATCTATCATATATATCTTTCAGATATTACTTAAACATAATTTATCTTTCATCTGCTTACGTAAGAGAACAAGAAGCAATCACCTCGGAAAAAATTGGTAGTGGATGAAAATGGAAGTCTTGAAAAACACCTTACACCAAAAACTACCATGGAGAAAGAATAGGTTAAAAAAAATAATTATATTAACTAACTTTGACTTCTAGATACATATTAACACACTCTCCCTTACAGGAGGTGGTGGCTCACGAAGATACTCCTAATGGAGAAGTGGTCGCTCGATCATTAAAAGGAGAGGTCAAACATACCCCCAGCCTCTTTTTCATTCCGAACTATTTTTTTCAATGCCTGACTAACATTTTATCCATTAGCAAGTAGCAAAATAAAATACTACATCAACGGAGAATGAGCAATCAAATTCTCCTATGTCGATTTCTGACCATTACATTTTCGTGAGAACTCATTTAAGCCTTTACCATATGATCAACTACTGAATTATATACATATACAGCTCAACTAACATTATTAGATTCTCAAATCTAATTACAATATCATGTATCTTTTAGGGGGTCATGGAAGACAAAGAATGCATTGCTGCTGTTCAACAGATTAATGATGTTTTAAGGCTATCTACAAAAATATGTGGACCTAAGAAAGTCTTCCGCATCAATTTCAATGCCAAGGTGTTTGGATCAGAAGAAGTCTACACAATCATATTTACGTACAAGCTAAAACTATTAATGAGCAGCTTGGACATAGAAAACGAAATGAAGTGGATCAGTGGGTGCCAACTTGATATATGGGCATCGTAAGAATTGCATGCTTACATTATTTATAGATGTTTGATTATATTTGTTTCATTTACAATATTATTTTTCCAAATACCTATGTGATGAGATAGTTAATTGATGCCACGTCCAGTTTATTCCAGCTGGTTCGAATTCTCTTGCTCAAAAGGTAAATCAGAGGATCGAATTAACTGCAGGCAAGGTTTCAACTATCATGTGCTGCACTCAAGCATGGTTGTACGTCTTCCCGTACAATCGAGAGTAAGTTTCATTCTTTTTTTTGTTGTTTGCCCCACTGGAAGCAATAGCACCCATATGTTGTGTTTTTTTTAAAAATTGTTTTAAGTATTCAAAACCGCATTTGGTATTTTGTTGTTTGCCTTTTCTTATGGGAGTCATTGGTTTTTTCTTGTCTTCGCACCGGAAATTGATCGAGTATATTGCATCGACTCGATGAGTGGGGGAATTTGCAAACGTAATAGGCTATGACTTAAATTAATTCATTTGTAAGTAGAACACATTTTTGTCATTGCATCTACTTTAATGTTCTACAAAATTGTTTGTTCCCGTAAATGTGTTTTTGTAAGTAGAACACATTCTTTGCTTGATTATTTACAATTACTGTTAACATTCGGTACAATGACATTCATTGTTCTATTCATTACTTGCGTTCATCATTACATGTAGGAAAAAGTTAGACCTCATTAAAATATTATGTGTGATCCCCATAATCTAAAAATATATTTTTATATATTGATATAAATATATTTTCATCGATTGTAGGATTGCAACAAAATATCGACGGTTCAATTTTGAGAAAAATAGACCCTACCCTTCGAACTATTAATGGAATGTCATAAACATCAATGTACGTATTATCCCAGAATTTCATATTTCCTATGTCCTTTTTATGTTCGTAATCATTTCAGCAAATTCTTTTTCATATTAGCATAAGATACAAAGCAGTACTTGGGAATGTGGATACCATTGCATGTATTATATGGAAAAAATCGTTAAGGAAGTGCATGACATTGACATTATTCCGGTATGTTTTCCAATCTTATTTTTTAGTATTTGTACTGTCTCTCACATATATCCTTTTCTAACATGCAATTTAATACATGTTTCAGCAATTTCCAGAAGATTACACTCCTCTGGGGAGCGATCAACTGCGGAGCATTGCTCTGAAATGGGTTTTTATTTTTGCAAAATGTACTCTACCAAAATGCATTGCTCAATTGAATGTCACACAGGGACTTGCTTCCATCATTTGATAGTAGTAAGTAGTATCTCTTTATGAAAGGTAATTGTTCTCCACTTTTGATAATTGTCATCTCCATGAAGATGGGGGTTCCCGTATCTTATGTAGGGTTGTAACCATATTTTTGGCCACTAAAAACTATGTTCATGTACTTCTTTTGCTAGTCAAAAATAACAGTTGTTCATATTCAATGCTTTTTTCTATGCGTGATGATTGTTGTATTTTTTGGGAATTATTGTTGTGAATTTGTGATATTTAATTGGTGCACCGATTTAAGTAATCTATGCACAAATGAAAACTAGTGCCATCTATGAAAAAGATAGCACCGGCTTGGAAAACAAGAATAAATAAAAAACTGGATGCGTGAAGATGAGCTAAAAGAGCGGCAGCGTGCCGCAGCTTTCAGCGACCAAATTAGTCAGCTAGAACAACAAAACTGGTGCAAATGGATCACACATTTAGCACTGGTTTTCAAAGCCGGTGCTAAAAAACCCGGTGCTAACGAATCACACATTTAACACGGGTATTTGCAAAACTGGTGCTAAAAAAACCGGTGCTAACGAATCACATATTTAACACCAGTTTTTGCAAACCCGGTGCTAAAAAAATGGTGCTAATAAATCACACATTTAACACCTTTTTTCAAAACTGGTTCTAAAAAACCAGTGCTAACCAATCACACATTTAGCACCTATTTAAATTGGTGCTATCGGGTCACAAATTTAGCACCGGTTTTGAAAAACCTGTGCTGTCGCGGTACATATTATCACCGGTTTTTAAAAACTGATGCTAAAAAAAACCGATGCTACAAGTAGGAATTTAGCACTGATTTTTTCCAACCAGTGAAATAGTTTCATCGGTTACTTATGCACCGGTTGTTTTTACGAAAAAACCGCTGCTAGAACAAAAAATAATTGGTGCTAAAAGGGGGTTCCTGTGATAGTGCCTCTAATAAAGCACCAAAGGTGAGGGTGTATGGGTGGTGTATATATGGCCCAGCAAACACTTTGGTTGGTATCCGCCAGGCCCAACCCAGCAACATTCAATAGCAGGACGTGCAGGTGTCAGCCTAAGGTGTAGATTAGCTGGGCGCAAAGCTTCTGATCATAGCATAAGGCATGGCCCGACAAACACGGGGTAAGCAATGACCACGAAGACCACGAACGAAGAACGTGGTGATCACGGCGTACCACGATGCCAATCCCTAAAGTCAAGGAACTGCAATTATGACATCCTATAAATACAACAAGCTCTGCATGAGCTAAAGTTAAGTGCTACTATATAGAGAAATTCCATTGCTTGAAGAGAGGACTGACTTGATCATCAGAGGTTCTTTCCCAAAATCACTTCCGGGGCTGCATTTCCAGGTAAAAGGAATTTAAATAAGTGAACCAAGAAGAAGCTATCTGGATAGGCTACCACATCAATGGGGTGTTCAGGTTCTCCCGCATGCCCTTGTCTATCGGAAGGCTAAAATGAGCAGCCATGAGTGATATCATGCCCCCAACTGCTATCTTTCTTCCCTCTCTCATGGATATCTGGCACCACTAGTAGATGAAGTACTCCATGAGATCAGGGAAAGTGTGACCGATGCAAATTGACCACAAAATCTTACAGTCCAGCTCGATCAAAGTGGTGGCCTCCTCATGGAACAACACCACTTTAGTCAACAGTCTCGCCATGTACCTTAGTGTCAGATGCACTCTATCACTGTTCTTGCTCACCTTCCCCTATGACCATTAAGTGATGGCAGGCCAGAACGTACCAATATAAAAACTTTGAGCAATCCTCAGTGTGGCCATCCACCTCACTCTGATGCTTCCACCCGAAGCATGTGGCAATATTCTTGTAGGTTAAGGAGTGGGCCGCATCCCCCAGGCAAAATCTCGCCACCTTCTCACCTAACCTTTTGACTCCTTGCTTGTCATTAACAAGGAACTCCAGCGTGTACCGGATGTATGTGGGGGAGGACTTTCCCATAAAGCCCTTGAAGTCGACCCCTCTTAAAGAGGACCTTTACCGCTTTGTAGAATTACAGGTCCTAAGGACCTGCTTGTCCATAAACCTAGCCTCTAGGATGGGGCATCCCACAAGATTCTCCCAATGCTCCTGGTGGTTCAGGCGGAGTCCTTGTAGTTGTATGAAGGGAACACTCGGACCAGCTCTTTGCCTCGACATCTCAATAGCACGAACAAGCACGAGAAAAGTTCACCAAGAATACTAACATCGGGAATAATAGTTTCAAACCAACTATCAAACAGTCAAAACTCTCTCACAAAAATTATGCAATCTCAAAATCACACTGAAAGTCCTAAACAAGCAATTTCCAAAAATCTAAAAATAAAAAATTCTCAACTTTTGAAGAAGGTAGTTCAACTGAGATACTTATTGTGGAATCGAAGGTGAATTTTGATGAATTGAGGAACGTGGATTGTGCAGAACTCCTCCTTGAGGAAAATTCGGTAATCTCCAGCACCCGAAAGGAAACATTCTTTGAGTTCTTAGGAAAAGAACTCAAAGTGATTGAACTGCTATTTCTTCAAATCAGGGTAGATTGTGTTTTGTTTTTGGAGAAAATTTGTAGTGAGCTTTGCACAGAATTTGAAGGGGAAGGTTATGGGACACGTTTTTTGGAATTTGGTTGAGAAATGAGAGAGTTATGAAAATTTTTAGGCTCGGGATAATTTGGTCGCAACTGGTATTTTTCTAGGTTTAGGGGTGAAGAAGAGAGGAGCGAGGGTTTTACAGAAGGCCCGAGAAATTTGAATATCTATTTTGGGCAGCACGAGCAACATTCATATGTCACGACCTGTGCCGCTTGAATTCCTCATGCCAAGCCATCTTCCTACAATTTTGTGGAAAAAATTTCTACACCTAAAAACATGCAAACCAAATATAATACTATGCCAGCAAAAACATTAATGACAAAATCCCTAAAACACCACCTGGTGTATATATGGCCCAACGATCAAGAGGTTAATGGCCAACAGGCCCATCCCAATAGCATCTCGCAAGGAAATGAACATGTTTCATCCCAAGATAAGGATCATTTAAATGTAGAGCTTCAGTTCGTGACAAAATACGTGAGCCAAAATGTCCAGAACGAGCAATGAGCATGAAAGCCACAACCGTAAAATGTGGTGATTGTGGTAAGCTCACGTTCTTAATCCCTGAAAGCAAGGAACCACAATTACATTAGCCTATAAGTACAATGGGCTATGCAAGAGCTAAGGTAAGGGTGACTATCTCTAAGGAAGAGCTGAATTGATCGTCAGAGTCCTTTTCCCGGAATCATCTCTGGGACAATTTTTGTAGGTAGGAGACTCTTGAGAGAAACGTCCAACTTGTTGGAGCAGTCCACCACATTATTTGGCACCATCTGTGGGGAATTGAAAAAAAATCATTCTAAGATCACTCGGGTGAAAAATGTTTTCACCAGGAGTGAGATGAGCCTTAATCATCAGTCACACAAACAAACGATGGGATGTGACAGAAAAGTGCATCATCATCAAGAACACACCCCAAATAAGGAAAAGGAGAATAGCAAGGAGGAGACAAAGGAAGAAACGGAGTCTCCAAACAATAACCATGACAAGGAGAAGAGAGCATTTGCGGCATTCTTGGAGGAGAACAAAGAGAGTCTTTGGGATCAATTCTTGAAAACACTCACGTAAAAACCCCAACAACCAAAAAAGAGGGTGAATCAAGAGCGTGGAGTCCTTAACTATGAGGATGAGTTATGTGACATCGTTGCAGAGGACGACGAAGATAAATCACCTCTAGCTCCACATTTGTGTGATTTTAAAATGCCAAATAACTTCAAACTTCCCTTACATGTTAACATCTACGGTGGGACCACGGATCCAAAAGTGTTTCTACACTCATACAGAAATAGTATGGGATTTTGTGATGCAAACATAGAATTAGTCTGCAAGGTATTTCCTATCTTTTTTACTGGAACAACGATTACGTGATTTGAAGACCTTCCAAATGGATTCCAAATGGAAGTATCAAATTCTAGGCACAGTTGTCTGATGTATTCTTGGGCCATTTCTACCTGAAGAAAAAGTTCACTGAGACGATCGTAGATCTCAATAACATAGCCCAACAAAGTGACAAAAGCCTAGCTAAATATAATAACTGATTTGTTATGGAAAGCTTACAAGTTCGCAACTTATCCTTCCAATCTTTATTGGGAGCATTCACGGGAGGCATGGGATCATGAAAATTCTATAAAGAGCTAACGAAGAACATGTCTGAGAACCTAAGGGAGCTACAAAGGATGATTGAGCAGCATGTGCGAACGGAAGAAGCAAACAATTGTAAGATAGAGCGAGAAAGAGGAGAAGAGTGAACCATGGAGGCATAGTCTTCACAAAAAGGATTTCATGAAAAAAGGAAAGGAAACACCCATTTCAAAGGAAGGGAACTAGGTTCGCAAACGGTAACATTTCTGGATACACCCTTAACAAGGCCAGGGAAGGAAATATGGCAATCATGCATGGATCTTTTTTCCGAGAACACGCACCCATGCTAGCACCACCAGAAAAAAGATCCAATGAGTACTATTGTGCTTTTCACAAGGATCATGGCTATGACATCGAGTATTTGAAAGAGCTAAGGAGACAAATAGAAGAGAATTTGACGGATGACATCTTAGGGAAATCTAGAAAAGAAGGGGGAAGCCAGTATGCTGAGAATAAAACAACGAACACTTTAGTGAGGAATCAAGGGATAGTGACTGCATTACCAAAAAATCAAAAGATGACTGCGGTAATTGACTGTAAGGAGGACAAAGGTAATGACATGGTCATCCTGTCTATACATAGATCTATGGAGTCGTTGTTAATGTGGTATCCTGTCCAGGTAGCCTCTTCTTGGTTCACTTATTTAAATTCCTTTACTTGCAAATGCATCCCCATAAGTGATTCTGGGAGAGCACCTACGGCGATCAAGTCAGTCCCCTCTTCAAGAAATAGAATTTTTCTATATAGTAGTGCTTAACTTAGCTCCTATAGAGCTTGTTGTATTTATAGGCTAATTTCCTTTGCAGTTCCTTTTTATTAGGAACTTAAGATTGTGGGTATGCCACTCATTCCACGCTCTTCGATCGTGGTCTTTATGTTCGCTGCATGTTCCATCTTTGGCGGTCCATGTTCTCTACCATGATCCATGATCCCTATGTTTGCTGCGTCTACACACTCCTTTCTTTGGGCCGATACTTGATATGATAATGTTGGGCTGGGCTTAGCTACTCTCAGCCCTTTGATAGATGGGCTCCACCTACACCATAAGCCCCCCTAACCATGAAGACTATTAAGAAACGAAGCGATGGTGTTGTTTGTAGCTTGAGTGCGGACTTATGTCAGTTTTGAATAGGATGTTTACGATGAAAAGCTATTTTTGTTATCCTTGCAAAGTGATGTATTCTTGTTGGCTACCTCTTTGTCTTCGGTCACTCTTGAAATTTTGATTTTTTTTTAATTTTGAGCTCCTCATAACAAGTCCGTATTTGTGGCAGTTTGTTTTTGAAGTTCGTGATTTGTTCCCCGTTGTTCTGTATTCCAGCCCACAATTCTCTAACATTTACTATAGCTCTATCTCTTAAATGGGGAATTTAAAACGAAGAACTTAATATGGCCCTTAAACATTGTGCTGTCTTTTCGTATACCGCCGCTGTCTTGATATAAGCAAAGAGGTACTTTGCTTTTTGTCAGATACTTATCATTACACATTCCTCCTCGATTGTTCCTTTTATTGTTTATATTCAAGTATCTTTTTTTACTTTTTGTTTCAGTTTCTCTTCTCCGTTGTCCAGAGTTTCTCGTCCTCTGCCAATCCCTAATTTTTCTACGCGTAATCCATCCTCAGTTCCTTCAGAGTAATTTTTTATGTTTAAAATTCTTCATATCTATGTTGTGTCTTTTGGGGTTGTAGTACTTGCTCTAATTTTGGTTGTCTGTGTGATTTGTTTCCAATTGTCTTCTCTGGTGTGTTTTATGTAAATCCCTTTTTTTCACAAGATTTGTTTCCGTTGAATTTGATCTTGACTAAGATTTTTACCTCCCCATTTTAGGACCTCCATGTCTTCTTCTAACCTTGGTAAGTCCCTAGTTGAGGATGATACTTCTAACGGGGATTCTGACCATGTTGCCGGATCTCCCACTATTTCCTGTATCTTGACTATCTCCTATGTAAATGACTTAAAGAATTTCTTTCCTTATATGTCCGCTTATAAGCTTCGTTCTCCTTCCAAATTTGAATGTGTTCATAACCCTCCTCCTGGCTGTATTCTTATTATCTAGCATATATGAACTTTGGTTTCTATATTCCACTTTCCGAACACGTGATTGCATTGCTTTGTTCTATAAAATTGCATTATCCAAATTTTATCTTAAGGGCATCACAATTATAATGGGATTTCTTCGTGTGTGTGAAAATACAAACATAACTTTCACAATTGACTTATTCTGAAAGTTCTACCACCTTCGGTAAGTGAAAAACACTGTGGATGAATTTACCCTATATATGGTGATTTTTGGGGCTGAGCTTGTGGGTGGCTTCCCAAGTAACATTAGCGATCGGTGTAGGAGATATTTTTTATCAGAGCTAAAAAAATTCCTGAGTTTGATGTACCTTCATGGAACTACAAAGTTCTTAAGTCTAAGCTTCCTAACTTGAGTGTTCGCTATACTGAGAAAACACCGATCGTGGCTACATTTCGCGTACATACCCAACATCTTCGCCACGCTGACTCTGATGCTGAAGGTGTCTTGTTCGCCTATATTATACTGTATTTTACTTGTACTCTTTTTTATAGTTTGTTATATCATTATTTTTCTTTCTCGCGTGAGTTCATTTTGACCTATGCTGTTTTTAATTGTGGTAGGTATGAATGTCACGAAAGGTGACTTTGATTCTTCAATCTTCAATGACGAAGAAGTAAATATGGCTTTCATTCAGAATGACCATGCTGGTTGTGATAACATCATGCCTTCACTGCCGATCATTACAAGCCCTGGGAATAGCCATTGTCGAGCCCTGAACCTATAGAGGAAGAAGAAAAACAAGAGGGATTGGAGAAGTGGTCATTCAGGACATTCTGTTCCTTCTCTTAAAAAGAGGTGTGGTAACCAAATTGGTTCGCAAATTACAGAGCAAATTGAGGGCTTCCTGGTTGAGGGGGCAATTTTCGATTTTTTTTTCAGCCTTAGACTACCTAACACACTGGCTGTGGTAAGGCTGCAAATTTCCTTGAGTAACTTTTATTATGTATTAAATTGTTGTTTGTAACATAGTGAACAACTTCGTTCTCTATGTTGATTACTGGTAAGGTTGGTGAGGGCCGGAAGATTGCAAGCAAGCGATTGTCCAAGCATTCTCTCGTTGGTGATTCACTGGTGGAGAAATACAAATCTTTGGAAACTAAGTGTTCGTTATTGGAGATTTCTTTGACTGCTGCTGAGGAAAAAGTGAAGGCTGCTAAGGAAAAAGTGAAGGCTGCTGAGGAGAAGGTAAAAGCTTGCAAAGAAGAGGCGAGTTCTGCTAAGAAGAGTGCCAGGCTCGAGGGGGTGGAAGCTTGTGGGCTTCGTTTTCAGTTGGATGGGATGCAAACCAATGAGCATACTTCACCTCAATACCCCCAAGTGCTGGTGGATCGGCTATGCAAGACAAAGTTGTTTTATAAGTTTTTTGAAGATATCTCCAAGGCTGCTCGAATTGTCGGGTATTGAAAGGCTGTGAAGAATGTACGACAGTGGAACCCCATATGTGATTGCAAAAGTGTGCCTAGTCTGGCAAAGTGCACTGAAAGCCTAGAAAGCAAGAGAGCCAATCTGAATCAAGCCTTCATCTATCAGATTGCGGACGGGGGACATCTGTACACCTTGCTTTCACATCTTGCTAGTCTTCTTAGTCTCCCTATAGCGGCTGAGCCGAAAGAGTGTGAGGTGGATTATTATGAAGAACTTCCATTTAAGCCCAACACTGATGTTGCGACTCTTAATCAAGATGCTAATGTGGCTAATGCAAGTACTGAAACTCCTCTTCTTTAAGCTAGTGATGGTGATTCCACTTAGTGGCCTAAACAAGATATCTCTGCAATCGCTGCTCCAATTCCGCCTAACCCTTACCCCAAAGTTAGTTAATTTTTAGTATGTTTCCATATATATTGGGTTGTTGGGTTGTACTCTTAAAAAAATATTTTAGTGTTTGTATGTACTATTTACACGGCTTTATTTATAAGAGTTGATATGCTTGTTGTCCCGCATTTTCTTATCAGCCATACTCATGTGCTGGGTTTCAAAATTTTGATTGATTGTAAATTTCTAAAAAGCTTTGATTTTATGGGAGTTAATGACCCTCTCTCTGAACCCATCAGTTTGTTTCGTGCTAATTGATCAGTCACTGAAAAATGTGTGGTGGTCATTTCCCCTGACCTTTTTACACGAATGGAATCACTTCCCCTATGTATATTGTGGCAACTTCCTTTTCCTTTTGTGCCTCCCTTTTTGTCCACGAGTTGCCCTTGTAGCAAGATTATTCCTTATGGATACAATTTTGAATCGCTTGGGAAGGACATTGTTTGTGGTTTAGTTGATCTTGAGTCTGCTGGCGCATATATCCAATCGCTTAACATTCCTGTTCATGTTCAAGAATGTGCTCTTTTTTGGGCATCCATTTGAAGTATATGCTCCTGGGTATCGATGATCTTGAAAAGAAATGGGGTACGGTCATGAAGAAAACTCAGAAAGCTTTGCAAGCTCTGCATAGAATCCTAAGTGAACAAAAGAATCTTATATACCGTCAGCAACAGAACCTTGCGAAGATACTCCGACAACAAATGGAGGCTAGGGAGTGTATCGCAAGCAACACTAGTGAAGCCCATCAGAAGATGCTGATTATTGATAAGTAATGTGCTCGTATTGATGGCTTGCTGGAAAAGCTTAGGAAGAAATAGGCTAAATGCGACCACTTCTCAACCTCTATTGTTGGATGGTAAAATAAGTTTGATGAACAAGTTTCCATAAACACACATCTATGAGGAGAAAATGAAGATCTTTGTGTTGAATCCAATCGTCTTGATTCCTCTGTTCATCAGTTGGAGCAAGCTTGCACTGACTACAAGAATCAACTTCAAGTTCCCCCTTCGTCGTCACGCTATACTTCAAGCCGTGGTGATTTAACTATTGGTGGTGGAATCTAAAGAATTAGATTTTCAGACGTTGTCCAATCTCAAATTCATTGTCTTGAAGAGGAAGTTAGGAATTTAATGACGAGAATAGAATAATACAAGGAAACAGTTAACATTATGAGTATGCAGTTGGATCGCGAAGAGTTTGGTCCTATAACTGACTTTAAGGTTTATGATGCCAAACATCTTGATCGTATGGGATGAAGAGGTATAACCCACCATCCTGCATACTTATATATGCAATGGAAATATGACCACTTAGTTAGCGAGGAGCATGAGGCAGAGAAAAGTCACTGCCGAGCTGAGCAACGTCCGTACGAGTGGTGAACGATCTTCTTGTGAAGCTAAGCGCCCTCCTTATGAGGCTGAACTTAATTGTCGTCATGATGGTTCCTCTTCTTCTGGACCATCACACTCTTCAAGGCGTATATAGTGTGTCTTCTTTGTTGCTATGGATGATATGATTGTCTGTATGTTTTGTTGTTGTTAGGGTATATGACTCATCTTGTACTGATAGCGATTGTTTCCTATATTTTTGTTGCCATGTTTTTCTATCAAGATTGATCTTCTGCAATCTTGTGCTTTGTGGGCATATCTACTTTGTAGCTAAATATATTGCTTTCTTTGTTAATGTTGTGAAGTTTCAAGATCTATTGCTTGCTTTTATTGCTATGTTTTAAAGGTTAGTTTGCCTATGAGCAAGATATATAGCTTGCATTCGTTGGAATTGCGGAGTTGCGAAATCCAAAGCTTGCAATCCATGTATTTGCTTAAGATCCGTAGCTTGCTTTTGTTTTTCATGCAGAGTTGCAAGGTCTATAGCTTTCGTTTTATTTTCTTGGAAAAGCTACACAATCTAAAGCTTGTAGACATCGATGTTTGTCCGAGAACAATAACTTGAAAAATGTTTAATTTGCACGATCAAAAGCTTTTGTTCGCTGGATGATATGCGGGATCTACTACCCGCTGTTAAATTGTCCAAGTAACATGATCATAGAGAATGAGAATCCCGAATATGGTCCAGCAAAGCGGATTTTTATATGAATATATACAATAGCAATTAGATCGCGGTGGAACAATGATACTAAAGGAAAACAAGGATAATGTCCTTATGTCTATATAGGTGGTCGTTCGCTATCTTTCATTAAACATAAAACTTCCTTAAGTTAGTCACATGCCACATGTTTGGGAATGGGGGGCCTTCCATTCTTTCTACTCATAGTTGTTGAACTTGTGAGCCTTAGTGACTTTGTATGGTCCTTCCCACTTTGGGCATAGCTTTGGTCACTCTTTAACCAGGCTAGCATCATTTTTCCTCAGCACCAGATCACCAATCAGAAATCATCTTTCCTTCACTTTTTGGTTGTACACTTTTGCCACTCTTTCCTTGTGTTTGACTTCTGTGATATTTGCCAAGTTTCTTTGCTCCTCCAGTTCGTCTAGTTCCAGTTTTAACACATCTGTATTGTCCATCTACTTATAATTTCTTATCATGAGACTTGAATTTCCAATTTCTAAAGGTATGACTACTTTGTGACCGTACACCAAAGTGTATGTGGCACTCAAAACTGGCACACAATGTTTTGCCATAAAAATTTCATAGTGGCTAAGGCTGTGACACATTCTAATGGTTTAGCTTTGACCCACTTTGTGAAGTAATCAACCGCTACAATGAGGAAATTAGCATTTCTTTCTCCTCTTGGGAATGGTCCCACTAAGTATATCCCCCACTTGTCAAATGGCCAGGCTCCATATATTCCTGTCAAAGTTGATTGTGGCTTATGCGACAGCGAAGTGTTGATTTGGCAACTCCTACACTTGAGGAAAATGTTCTGTGCATCATTGAACATAGTCGGCCAGTAGTACCCTGCTCTAACTATTTTCTAACTATCATTCTAGCTCACTGGTGCATTCCACATAAGCTTCATGAACCTCTTTTAAGATTTCAGTCGCCTTTGTTGGCCCTACACATTTTATCCACGAGGACAAGAATCCTTTTTTGTACTATATCTCATCTTCATAGGCGTAATTAGTGGAACATAATTCCAACTTTCTAGCCTCCACCTTATCTTCTGACAACATCCCTTTTGCGAAGAAATCCATTAGCGGAGTCATCCCACTTGCTTCATCTTCTTGGGTTGTTAGCAAAACCGTTGATATGTTGCTTCTACCTGTGATAACCTCCATGATGACATCCCTCAGCTGAGTTAGGGAATCAAATCCTGCAGTCGCTAGCTTGCCTAATGTGTCCGCCTGTGTGTTTTTGCATCGCGGGACGTATTTTATGTCAAAATATTCAAGTTGGGCTATGAGCTTTCGCACCTTTACAAAATATTTTATCAAATGATCTTCTCGTATCTCATAGTCACCTTACACTTATTGGACTACATTTAGTGATTCACTGGATACCCGAACACTTCTTACTTTCATTCTGACCGCGAGATCTAAACCACAAATTAGAGCTTTAAATTCTGCTTCATTGTTCGTTAGCAAGAAGTTGAATCATAATGAGTGTCTGTGTTTGCCCACATTTGGGTCTACTAAAAGTAGCCATGCTCCGCATCCTTCCTTGCTTGATGCCCCATCAACGAACAACGTCCAGGCTATCTATTACCATTTTTTTCACCTTTATCAATTGTGAAACTCTGGTGGATGCTCGCTCTCTGTGTGCCTTTGCTTAACATCTCTGTAATGAAGTTTTTCATTGCTTGAGCTTTGATTGATGTTCTAGGTTGAAATTGTATTTCAAATTAACCTAGTTCCAGAGCCCACTTTGCCAATCTACCTGAAGACTCCGGCTTAGAGAGGATGTTCTTGATTGGAAACCCTGTGTAAACTACTAAGCTATGGCTATGAAAGTATGTTCTCAATCTCTACGCCGAATAGACCAAAGCAATGGTTAAACTTTCTATAGGCATGTAAGCTATCTCTGCCTTTTGCAGGATTCTGCTGATGTAATAAATCGGAAACTGTCTTCTCCCTTCCAAGCGAACTAACACAGAGCTGACATCATTTTGTGAGATTGATAAGTACAAGTATAATGCTTCTCCAGATACGGGCAATTTCAGCATTGGCAACGTTTGAAGCTGGTTTTTTAACCCCTCATATGCTCTCTAACAATCTTTTCTCTAGCTTAATTTTCTTTCCTTTTTTAACACTTCAAAGAGTGAAAAATACTTTTTTGCAGCCTTTGATACAAAGAGACTAATTGGTGCCAATGATCCCATTAAGATTTGTACTTGTTTAAATGTTCGCGGTTGGGGAAGTTTCACTATGGCTTGGATCTTGTCTGGGTTAGCTTCTATATCCCTTGAGGAAACCTTGTACCCCAAGAACTTTCCATCCCCCACTCAAATTACACACCTTTTAGGGTTGATTTTGATCCTTATGGCCTTTAAAGTGTCCAAAGTTTCTTTCAAGTCTTCAGCGAAGTTTCCTACCTTCTTACTCTTGATCACCATATCGTCAATGTACGCTTCAATGTTTCTCCCTATTTGGCTTCTGAACGTCTGGTCAATAACCCTCTAGTATGTTGTTCTCGCATTTTTGAGCCCAAAAGGCATCTTCACATAACAAAACATTATGAAGCTTGTTATGAAGGTTGTTTTCTCTGTATCGTCCGGGTTCATCAGTATTTAGTGATATCCTTTGTATGCATTCAAGAATTCCAAGACTTCGTGTCCTATGATTTCGTTCACCAGTTGATCAATCTTTAGAAGAGGATAGGAATCTTTTGGACATGCTTTGTTTAAATTTATGAAATCAATGCACATCCTCTAAGCATTGTCTGACTCCTTCACCATGACTGGGTTTGCAAACCACGTTGGGTATATGACTTTCCTTATTGTGTCAGCTTGTAACATCGATGCAACATCTTCTTTGATTGCTTTTAGTATATTGATAGGAAAGCAACGCTGTTTCTGCTTAACCAGTTAAATGGAACTGCTGACATTCAACAAATGGGTAGCGATGTCTGGGCTTACTCCTCCTATTTTTTGTACGTCTCATGCAAACGTATCCCTGTGGCTTTGCAAGATTTGAATTACCTTCACCTTTTCTTCAGCAGGAAGATGTTTTCCAACCTTTATGCATTTAGAGTCATTTTTATCATCTAGGTTTATTAACTCTGTTTCTTCACCAAGGTCGACTGATTCGTCCGAAGGTTCTAGTAAGTTTCCTCTTGAAATAGTTTTAACCAGGTTCAACTTTGCTCCTATCTTTCCCACCTTCATTGCTATAACCATGCATTGACTGGCTGCTTGCTGGTTTCCCCTAATTGTTGCTACTCCAGGGGTTGGGAATTTAATTACCAGGTTATAAAGGGACTAGATTGCCTTAGCTCCTTTCATCCATGGTCTTCCAATTATGGCATTAAATGTACTTAAGGCACCCATAACCACAAAGTCACACATAATTGTGCAAATATTCCCACTTTCCCCAATCGTAACTGTATATTTCCTGGAGGCATTACCCCTAGCCCTGTGAATCCGACTAGTGAAGATGTGGACTTTTTTAGATCTGTTCTCTTGAACCCCAACCTATTGAAGAAATCGACAAATAGTATCTCGACCGCACTCTTGTCATCCACGAAAACTCTGCAGGCAGTTGCATTTCAAATTTTTTCTATGATGACCATGAGATCGTTATGCGGCAAAGCGTTAGGTACTGCATCCTCTTCACTGAAGGTAATTGCTTCGTTTGGGCAAAACCTTTTATCAACTGGCTTTTGTGGAGGAGAATACCCTGCCTTGGCCTTTCGCGCATTGTTGGACATCGACTCCATGGATCCGTGTATGGAGAAGATAAATGTCTGGTGATTCACTACCCACACTGTCATTATACTCTACACCCGCCATCATTTTTTATTTATATTTTTAGCCATTGTTATCGTAGTACCTTGGTTTTGTGGAGATGGACTTAGTGTCTTGCTTGTGTCCCCATACTAAGTTGCTTCTTTTCTATATTGGCCCAAGTTTCCATTCCTCAATTTTTCTCCAATATGTCTTCTTGGGTCCCTGCAGTACTCTATGTCATGGCCATGATCTTTGTGCAAGGCACAATAAAACTCTTATGATCTTTTTTCTGGCAGTGCGATCATTGGTGTTGGTTCTCGGAATAGATCCTAATTTGCTAGCCATATTTCCTTGTTTTCGTTAGAAGTGTATCTTGAAATGGTGAACCCTGTGAGCCTAGCTCTCCTCTTCTAAAAGTGGTGTTTACTTTTCCTTTTTTAGGCCAGTTCTTTTGCGAATCCTCCATTGTTCACTTTTCACCATGTTCCTTTTCTATCTTTCAATTGTTCACTTCCTCTATTCGCACATGTTGTTCTATCATTTTTTGTAGTACCCTTGGGTTTTCCAGCATATTCTTCATCAATTCCTTGTAGAATTATCCGGATCTCATGCCCCCTATAAAAGCATCCAATGACAATTGAAATGACAAATCTCAAACTTGTAGGCTCCCTGTGATGAATCGGCTATGATATTCCGCGAGGCTTTCATCACTTCGGTGTGCTATATTGTAGAGATCCAAAATCATTCTAGTGAACTTCTGCTTTTGGTAGAAACATTCCAAAAATAAATCTGACAGATGTGCCCAAGACTTGACACTTCCGCGTGGAAGGTATTCGTACTACATAATCACAGTGCCTGATAGAAAGATGGGAAACACTTTGTAAACTAGTTCAATGTTTGCACCCCAGAATCTCACGTTGTTTCTATATGAATGCAAGAACTCTTTTGGATATGTGGCACCATCATAGACTTTAACGTGTAGAGGAAGCTTGAAATCTTTAGGTATCCAGAAATCTCATAAATAAGGTGTGAGAGGTGACTTATCTGCATCATCTTCTGCGATAGTGTCACACAACTCTTCTTCATAGCAGAGACGTTCGTGTTCTTGATTTGCCCTTTTCTCTGGCCTTGGGGGTTTTTCCCTCATGGTCTTCAAGAATTGATCATACATGACTTCCTTTTTCGCTTCTAAGAATGTAGTGAATGCCCATTTTTCCTTGTCATAGTTGTTTGGAGATTCTGCCTCATCTTCTTCTTCCTCTATTTCTTCTTTACTGAACCCTTTTCTCTTTACTAGGTGTATGATGTTGCTGGTGGTGTTTTCCCTCCTTTTTCCCAACATTTACTCTTGTGACTAATGTTTGTGGAGTTTTACACTCCTAGTGAATGCCATTGCTTATCCAAGCAGCCTAAAAATCAAATGAAAAAAAATTTGGTTCCCCACAGTTGGCGACAAATGTTGTGGTAGCCTGTCAAGGTAGCCGCTTCTTGGTTCACTTATTTAAATTTCTTTACCTACAAATGCAGCCCCGGAAGTGATTCCGGGAGAGCACTTCCGACGATCAAGTCAGTCCTCTCTTCAAGAAATGGAATTTCTCTATATTGTAGCGCTTACCCTAGCGCCTATAGAACTTGTTGTATTTATAGGCAAATTTCCTTTGCAGTCCCTCGTTCTTAGGAACTCATGATCATGGGTACGCCACTCCTTCAACATTCCTAGGTCGTGGTATTTGTGTTCACTACATGTCTCATCATTGGTGGTCCACATTCTCTGCCATGATCCACAATTTCTATGTTTGCTGCATCTACATGCTCCTTACTTTGGGCTGACACTGGAAAAGATAATATTGGGTTGGGCCTAGCTACTCTCAGCCCTTTGATCACTGGGCTACACCTACACCTGTCCAATAATGCTTGGAAAGCTAGAGCACGGTACTCTCCCCCGTAGGAACCTGTTGATAAAAGATTCCAATCACATAAGGCTATCACCTTCAGCGAAGAGGATGCAATGCCAAATGCTTCACTTCACAAAGACCCCTTGCTTTGGGCCGACACTGGAAAGGATAATATTGGGCTGGGCCTAGCTACTCTCGGACCTTTGATCACTGGGCTACACCTACACCTGTCCAATAATGCTTGGAAATCTAGAGCACAGTACTCTCCCCCGTAGGAACCTGTTGATGAAAGATTCCGATAAGATGAGGCTATCACCTTCAGCGAAAATGATGCAATGCCAAATGCTTCACCTCACAAAGACCCCATGGTAATTGTAGCAAAAATCAGGAATGCCACTGTACCCAGAGTATTCGTAGAAGATGGAAGTGTGGAAGAAGTATTATTTTTCGACTGCTTTGACAGGCTAGGGTTCAAACAAAGAGACCTAAAAATTCTAGATTAGCAGTTTGCAATAAAGGCAGGAAAATTGTGGATAAACCAAAGATGGTTAACATGATTATGAATGGAGAATCGATAAATCTGCCAGAATCATCAGCAAACCTAGGAGAAGAAAAAAAACTGGTTAACCTAGATAACGAAGACATCTTAAGGTGTGTAAGGATAGGGAGATACCTTCCCAATGAATAGAAGAAAAGAATCATAGAAATCAAGTGAAGTCACAAAGAAAATTTTGAAATGAGTGTCGATAACATGGGAGAAGTAGACCCACACATTGCTACACACTCTTTGAATATCGGTGATGCTGTAAAGCCAGACAAACAAAAGCAGCGCGGCTTCGCCAGTGATAGACAGGCGGCAATCAAAGAAGAGGTTACAACGCTGCTTCAAGCCGGCATAATAAAAGAGGTCATATACCCAAAATGGATTGCGAACCCGGTTATGGTAATGAAGTCAAATGCAGAATGAAGGATGTGCATTGATTTTATATATTCGAATAAAGTGTTCCCTGAGGATTGTTATCCTCTACCAAAAATTGATTAGTTGTTGATGCAATTTCAGGGTATCAGGTGCTCATTTTTTTAGATGCTTACAATGGATAACATCAAATATTAATAAACCCAGAAGACGCAGACAAAACAACTTTCATAACAAGCTTCGAGATGTTTTGTTATGTAAAGATGTTGTTTAGACTAAAAAACTGCAAGAGTAATATACCAGTGTTTAGTGGATAACACATTTCATAATCAGATTGGATGTAACATTGAGGTTTATGTTAATAATATGGTTATCAAAAGTAGGAAGGTGGGTGGTTTCTCTGCGAACTTCCAAGAAACGCTGGACACACTAAGCGCCATAGGGATGAAGCTCAACCCCAAAAAATGTGTGTTCGGGGTGGGCGCAGGAAAATTCTTAGGACATAAGGTATCCTCCAAAGGAATCGAGGCCAACCCAGAGAAGTTCAAGCCATAACCAACCTTCCCCAGCCGTGAACTGTTAAGTAAGTAAAAGTTCTAATGGGGTCACTGGCAGCGCTCAAGAGGTATATCTCAAAGGCGGTAGAAAAGCATTTCCCTTATTCAAAGTTCTGAAAAAGGCCAAGAAGTTCAGTTGTAGCCGAGAATGCCAGACAGCGTACGATGACTTGAAAGAACAACTTCTGACTCTACCAACACTGAAGTCACCCACCCCTGGAGAAACGCTATACTTATATTTAGCGATCGCACATCATGCATTCAGCTCTGTTTTAGTTTGTATTGAAAACCATAAACAAGTACCAGTCTATTATACTAGCAGAATATTACAAAGTGTAGAGAAAGCATATATACCAGTGGAGAAGCTAACCATGGCCTTGATATACTCAGTAAGAAGAATGTGAACGTATTTCCATACTCATCACATTGTGGTTTACACCGGTTTTCCAATCAAGAAGGTCCTCAACAAACCTGAGTCATCAGGAATATTAACAAAGTTGTCCCTGGAGAGTTTGAACCAAGAACATCGATCAAGGCTTAGGCATTAGTAGACTTTATCGCAGAGTTGACAAGAAAATAAGCATAGAGAGCGATCATGAGTCAGAGCTTGATGATCGACAAAGGTAAGGAAAACTGGGAGGAAGTTTCCTGGACATTATTCGTTGGTGACGTGTCCAGCAAAGAAGGTTGCAGAGCAGGTTTTTGTTTGTAGACCCTAATGGAGGTGAACACGGATACTCATTATGGTTTGATTTTCTTCTCACCAACAATGAAGCAGAATATGAGGCATTGATTTACGGTTTGGATCTTACTTTAAGGATAAAGGTTAGGAATGTTCGAGTATCCAGTGATTTGCTAATTGTTGTCCAGCAAGTGCGAGGGGACTACGAAGTACGAGAAGAGCAGTTGGTGAAGTATCTACATAAAGTACAACAACTCATGGCATGGCTCCGATATTTCGACATACAGCACATACCGTAAAGTGAAAACACAAAGGCGGATACACTAAGCAAGCTAGTAATGGTGGAATTTGACTCTCCTAGCAAGCATGGAGACATCATTATGGAAGTCATCCCAGTCAGAAGCACGGTGTCAACCATTGTCTCATCAATCCAAGCAATTGAAGTAAATTGGATGTCTTCACTAATAGATTATTTTCGTGATGGGGATGTTGCAAGAAGACAAGAAGCAACCAAGAAGTTGGAATTACATTCAGCTAATTACGCCTTCAAAGATGGGACCTTATACAAAAAGGGTTTCCCGTCTCCGTGGATAAAATGCATAGAACCAATGCAAGCGTTAGAGATTCTAAAAGAAGTTCATGAAGAACTATGTAGAACGCATTAAGGAGCTAGAACAATAGCAAAAAAGATAATTCGAGCTGGATGTTATTGGCCGACTATGTTAAACGTTGCACATAACTTCGTGCTTAGGTGTAAGAGTTGCCAAATTAATGCTTCATTGTCACATAAGCCACTGTCAACTTTGAGAGAAATCTACGGAGCCTGGCCATTTGAGAAATGGGGGATTGACTTAGTTGGACCATTCTGAAGGGGCGAAAGCAATGCCAGGTTTCTGGTTATAGCAATTGACTACTTCACAAAGGGGGTGGAAGCGAAGCCATTAGGAAGAGTTACAACTGAAGCCACTAGGAGATTTGTATGGAAAAACATATTATGCCGCTTTGGGGTTCCATATACCATAATCATGAAAAATGGTACGCAGTTCACAAGTGATGTATTCATCGATTGGTGTTCAAAGCTTGATTGGTGTTCAAAGCTTGGGATTCTCCAGAAGTTTACCTCTGTAGCACACCCTCAAACCAACGGCCAAGTAAAAGTGACAAACATGAATGCAAAAGCGATTGGAAGGAAGGCGAATTGGATGGGTAGATGAATTATCAAATATCTTATGGTCGTATAGAACAACTATTCGTAAACCAATAGGGAAAACACCATACAACTTAGTTTACAGCCACTAAGTGGTGATACCAATTGAAATTGGCAATGCAAGCCTTCGGGTATGCAATTACGAGGGAGACAACATAGACCTCATGAGGATGGAACTAGATGAACTGGAAGAGAAAGGGGATTTGACAAGGATCACAGAAGCAAAGTACAACGAAAGCATGATAAAAGCCTACAATCAGAAAGTGAAGGAAATACGGTTTTACAACAGCAATTTAGTGCTAAAAAAGAATGAAACTAGTCTAGCAGAGGAACAAGGAAAGCTATGCCCAAAGTGGGAAGGACCCAACATTGTCACAAAAATTCACATGTCCAATAAATACAAGTTACAAAGGCTGGATGGAACTAGTGTTCCCAACATGTGGCATGTTACCAACTTAAGGAAGTGTTATGTTTAGATTTGAAGAAGGTAGCAAACACCCACCTATATAGACTCCAAGATATCATCCTTGGTCGCTTTTCTTCCATTTTTATGATGTGACATTATCGCAGAAGTATATCATTAATAAAAACAAACCACCTTGCTGGACCACTATCACGTTTCTTCCCTTTAATTTTACATGATATGGAATGTCTCTTCGCAACATGTTAAGGTTATAATGCCCAGATTTTTTTGGTTTAAACCAGTTCAAAAAACATTAAGTTACAAAGTTTACACAATTAACAAACCTTGCAAGCTTTGGATCTTGCGACTTCATAAATCAAACAATTGCAAGCCATAGATCTTGCACAACTATAGATTCTTGCAAGCTTTGGATCTTGCAATTTCATAAATCAAACAATTGCAAGCCATTGATCTTGCACGGCTACCGATTCTTACAAGCTTTGGATCTTACACCTTCGTGTATCAAACAAATTGCAAGCTATAGATCTTGTACAACTCGCGATCCTTGCAAGCTTTATATCTTGTAGCTTCTCCATATATATAATCGCTAGCTATAGATCTTGTTGTTGGGTAAGCATGCCTCTAAAATAGCGACAAAGGCATGAAATAGATCTTGCAGCTTTGTACAATAAAAAACAAGCAATAAGTTTTGCTACAAAAAAGATATACCTACAAAACTGTGACTGAAGCAAGGAATAAAATTGGCAGCTTTGCAGTTTCTAACTTCCCCAAATAATCCAAACAAATAAACATGATGAATGATATATAATCCTAGGACAATGTAAATACAAGATTTGTAAAGTTATAACCACATTTATTACAAGGTAGGGTAAGTGCTTCAAATAAATCTATCTACTCCTTGAAGCTCTCAAAGATCCAAAAGATGACGACCAATCACTGCGGTGGCCACGCTCAAGTTTACGATGGGAATGCTCAGCCCTGCGACATTTCTCCTCAGCGGACTTTTCCTCATTAATCAAGTTCTCATAATGCCATTTAATATGCAAACTGGTAGGATGCCGTGTGAAACATCTTCGACCCATAAGCTCAAGATGTTTACCATAGTACGCCTTGAAGTTGGTGATGGGGCCAAACTCCTCGCGATCTAATTACATACTCACAACATTGATGGTTTCTTCATACCTTTTCAACTCAGCTCTAAAATCATGTATTTCCTTTTATAGGGACTGGATGTGTGACCAAATAGACTCACACAAGGTAATCATCTACCCACTAACTTCCATGGTGACATCTCCACGACCAGTAGCCCTTCAAAAGGACGAGGAGAGAGCTTGAACTTTGTCTTTGTATTCAACACAAGCTTGCTCAAGTTGATGCACATATTTATCAGGTCGGGTGCACTCAGTACAAAGCTTCTCATTATCACTTTGCAGTTGTGTGTTTGTAGTGAACTGCTCATCAAACTTCACCTGCCAACCAAGAGCAGAAGTTGATAAGTGGTCACACTCAGCCTGCTTTTTCTCCAACTTACCCAGCAAATCATCAATACGGTATATTGTTTATCAATAATCAATGTCTTCTAATGGGCCCCGTGAGTCTTATTTGTGCCATAATCTCTAGCTTCCACTTGTTGACGGAGAATCTTTTCCAGGTTCAACTTTTGTTAATGAATAAGTCTGTTCTGCTCGCCTACAATCCTACGCAAATCGTGCAGAGTATCCTGGCTATTTTTCACAGTCATATTCCACTTCTTTTCAAGATTGCTGATACCTAGTAGTGTATACTTCAACCGAATACCTAAACACAATGCCCAACCATGAACACAGACAGGGAGATTAAGTGATCGTAGGTACTTACCAGCAGCTTCAAGATTGACTAAATCGAAAATAATGTCCTTGCCAAGCAATTCAACATTATATCCATCAGAAATGAGTTTGCTGCAAGGACAACTTGTAGATGAAGTGGGAGATGAAGACGTAATAGGAAGTTGTCACCCAATCCATAAGGGAAGTGAGTCAATACGAGAAAATAATTTAGACGAAACAATCTCTGAACACCCTTCCGTAAATGATCAGGTGGTGCAAATCAAGCTAATTGGTTCACAAATTGGATCATTATGTCCAATAAAATCAAGGTTTTTCAAGAACATGCTATCAACCAAAATATTAAAGCCATGCACATAAGTAAGGGCGATGAGAAAGTATAGAACAAAGACAAACAAATCAACCTTCATACTTAAAAAGTTGCACAAACAGTACAAGCACACATCAAAATAGCATTTTAAGTTCACAGTCCAAAATTTTAAAAACCAAATTCGCTAAGGATCAATTAATTTTGGAGTTTGAGTTAGGCGTAGGCTGAATGATGGCTGCAGCAGCATCTTGGCTCGGTGGCTCAGTGAAATTCTTCTTGCTGGGCAACTAGATGGGAGTTTTAATAGTCGCACTAACCTCACCAACCATATTGGCATCGGGGTTAAGAGTTGGAACAACAAATTTAGGCTTAAACGGAAGATCTTCGAAATAATCCACCTCGCACTCTATCAGCTCAGCCACAGAAGGAAGACTTGGAAGGCTAGCAAGATACGAGATCAGGGGGTAGGGATGCCCCCCATCAGCAATCTTCTGCATAAAGGCTTTGTTGAGACTTACTCTCTTCTTTTCCAGGGTGGCAGCGCACTTTTTCAGTGGAGGCAGACTCTTAAGATCTACAATGGGATTCCACTCGCGTTGATTCTTCACTGCCTTGCAATATCCAATGGTGCGAGCATCTTTGGAAATATCCTCAAAATATTTATAGAACGACTTAGACTTGCAAAGCCGATCTACCAGCACTTGGGGCTAATGAGGTGATGCAGGCCCATTGATGCACATTTCCTTTAACTCAGAAAGAAGCTTCGTTGCCTCCACCCCTATGAGCCTAGCGCACTCTTCAGTGGTGCTCACCCTTTCCTCAGCAGCCTTCGCCCTCTCCTCAGCAGCCTTTGCCCTCTCCTCAGTGGCTTTGAGCGAGATCTCTAGTGTTGTACATTTGATTTTCTGCGCTTTGTACTTTTCCATTAGCGACTCATTAACGAAAGAATGCTTTGGACAGTTGCTTGCAGGCAATCTGAAGGCCTTCACTGACCTTATAAGGAAGAAACACATAGGATAAATTTATTGGTAGGCCATCGCTGTGCCTCTCAAACTTAATATTTATAAGCCCTTTTTGCTTACTATCTACAACTAAGTAGATACGGCAAGTTGGGGTCGTCCATGAAGAAGAGGGATTTTCTCAAGCGTTTAGACACAAAAAGTTGTTATTAGGCTAGGAGTAGATATATATACACATATAAAAGCATGTAAATGGGGGGGGGGGTTTGGTTGTTTGGTGGTCATAAGTTATGAAAGTTAAAAGACAAGACAACTAGCAAAGTCAAGCAACTATGCTAAATCATCAAACACATCTAAGAAAGAGGGTTTTAAAACTACAAAAGATAAAGCCTTACCGACAATTGATATCCACTTCCAAATCTAACGTAGATCATTGAACCATTCACTCATCCTATTACATTTCTTACCTATGGGGAATGCCAATGGAAGATTAACATTCATTCCTTCTTAAGAGTAGTTTGCAAAGACAAACAACGACCATTTGCAAACATCATTGATGATCACCCTAGACAAACAACGACCATAGGGGTATTTCATCAATGGCATTATACACGAATGACCATAGATTTGAAAACAATAAGCCTTCTACAAAAGACATAGCCATTAAACCAAACATAGCATTCATTAGACTAAAACTAGAACAAACCACATTTAAGGTTCAACCTTTCATTGCATCTATAGGATAAATATGAGAACAATCCATATTAACATACTTATCTAGCAAGAATCACAACACATTATGCACAAGAAGTTCTAAGTTCATGTTCCTAGATTTTCATGCAAAGGAGCTAAGAAATTTGTCACTTTCCTAACACCCTAACACTTCAATCATACAAACGCTTCCTATTCTCAAACAACATATGGCATAAATGAAGTGAAACATAGCATTAAGAACATATGAATGCTAAATAACAAAGGCTTGAAGAACGAATGACAAAATCTATTCACTACTTCCACTAATCATGCATTTACACAAGATTAGCCTAGAACAATCGACATTCATTGACTTCTCTCATTTTCTACCTAAAACAAACATGAAAATGAATTCAACATCATCACATTCATCTAGCAATAATCAATGCATCAACATCATTAAGAAGCTCTAACTCATGCTCTTGGATTCCACTTTAAAGAGGGGAGAATTAGCTACTTTCTCCCAACCCTAACAAGTAATCATACAAGCAATTCATATACTCAAGCTTTCAACAATATCAATGCCATTAAAAATTCACATTCAAAGCTCAATAAATGCACAATAGCAAAAGCACCATATATATATATATAAATATATATATATATATATGTGTGTGTGGTTCTTACTTCATGGAAATGGAAGCTTCAATCCATTGCTCCCAAGATAAAACTAAGCTAGACAATTAAAAGACATGATTAACCTACAAAAACTAAGAAAAGAAAGAAAGAAAAACTAGGGTTTGAACCCAGAAAAATACAGGAAGAAGAAGGTGTCAAAAGTTGTTGAAGTGGAGAGGATAAGGTGAGTATTTATAGTACAAAAGGCAAGAAGAGCTTCTGACCACTCGTCCGTCGTGAGTCGCAAAGTGCTCGCGATGATAATGGACTCCATAATAACAATCAAACGAGATCTGGCTAATCCTCTGTGTGCGAATTGAAGTGCGAAAAACACACTAAAGGCACTGTTCATAATTCAGTTACTTTCACTGTTTCTTCTTCTTCTTTCTTTGCTGCCTAACGGCTCTTTCTGCTGAATCTGGGTGACGGCCATGGCGTCTCCGACGCCAAACCTATCATCTAATCACACCTCTACCACAAGCAAAAGTTTTCTTCAAGCCTTGAATACAAAATCATCACCACTCACAAACACCCTCCCAGATACGCCTAATCTCCACCCAATTACTGAATATAAGGGCAAACTGGCTTTCATCCTCCCACCGGAGGAAGGAGATATTCTGGCCTCTCATTACCAGAACGCCTTGGTTGGCAAATTCAACAGGGACAAACCGTCAATGGAGAATCTAGCTGCTGCTTTTAAATCAATAGGGTTTAAGGCTAAGTTCCAATTGGGATCAATTGATTACCGACACGTTCTTATTCGGTTTCAGGATTGCGATGATTACCAGCGGTGCTGGATGAAGGGCCAATGGATGGTCTATGGAGCTTCAATGAAGGTCCAGAAGTGGACTCCAGATTTCTCACCTACAGCAGAATCTTCAATTGTTCCCGCATGGGTAACTATCCATCAATTGCCTTTACACTTTTACAATATTTCTGCGATTATAGGTATTAGTAGTCAGATTGGTAAATTTCTGAAAATGGATGCTGCAACTCATGCTCTATCTAGACCCTCTGCAATTAAGGTTTGTGTGGAAGTAGATCTTACGGCTCAACTCCTAAATTCTATAGTTGTAGGAATTGGAAGTAAAGTTGCTGACTATTTTATTGAATATGATCAGCTACCTCAGTATTGTAATCACTGTAAGATCATTGACCATAGTGAGGTAAATTGTAACTTCCTGCATCCAGAATTGAAAAAAAAAAGCATAAACCTAGCTAAGGCAACTCTGACAAAGGATAGAATAGATAATGGAAAAGAGGATAACCACCCAGAAAAGACTCAGGAAATCCTAGAACATGACTCTAATGCTACATTGGAACTGGAAGGACCATCTAAATTATCAGTCTCCCGAAAGGAATCGGAATTCCAGACTCAGAACCTGAAAACAGATCATAATAAGGGTGGGAATAATTTGAGGAGAGAAAATCCTGACTTACATGTTAAAAGAAATAAACCTTTCTACTCTTTGGATGATATCTCCAAACCTATTACCAACCTCTTTTGGAGGAAAAAAACCCAACAATCAGAACCCTTTCCTATTCAGGATGATCAAGTTACAAGGAACATGGTTTCCATATCAAACGCTTTCCATACTTTGACTAACCTACAGGAGGAGGATACTGATGCTCAAGAGGAAGATGTAGTGGACATCTTCCATGAATCATTGGAATCACATGAAGTACAGATACCTCAGATAGAAGCTAAAAAAGATGATAAGGAGGAGGCCCTCTCAGATGAGCAGAGATTACCAGAAGAAGAGGCTCCTGTTCTGGTGCAAAGTTCCCCTGAAATACAAGAATGTTCCTTACCTCAGGACCCAAACAACGAAGGTGTACATAGCTCTGCTGCGAAGCAAATAGAACAACAGCAGGTTAGTATTTCTCCATCAGATAAACTGAAGAAAGATGTAGATAAAAGGGGTAAAAATACAAAAGTCTCAGTGAATAATTTAAGGAAACTTAGATCCTCTCAAAAAGCTACCCCCCCCCCAGTTTTAAGTGATACAATACACCAAAATAGGGAATATACTGGTGTGGAATGTTAGGGGATACGGCACTTCACTGGATAGACTAAAATCCTTAACTAGGAAACACAAGATTGACATTCTATGTCTAATTGAACCATGGCATGAAAACCAGAATTTGAACCTATTGAAACATGAACTTGGTTATACTAATGCTATTCATGCTCACACTGCTAAGATTTGGCTTCTCTGGAATCAGAATTTCAGTTTGACAACTGTTACTCAATCTGACCTGTTCATACAAACTAGAGTTACAGAAAATGCCACTTCAGCCTATTGGAATGTTTATTTTTTTATGCTAGTGTACAGCAAGCACCAGTTTAACGTGGGGAAGCGGTGATTTAGTAGCAGTGGGTGGCAAAGTGGCTTTGTTACCTATTCCATTAGGAACCGCAGATTTTTTGGTCCATCACATTCATGCATTTACGATTCATGTGACGGATAGACAATTGAGAGAAAAATTGTGGTCAGATTTACAAATTTCAATAACTGCTCCATCAGTCTTAATTGGTGATTTCAATACTGTGGCATATGTTAATGAATATAAAGGCAGGAAATCTACCCCAAGGAAAAGCATGAAACAATTTAAAGAATTTCTAACTATGAATAACTTACATGAAATACCTACTGTGGGTAATTCTTTCACTTGGAGCAACAATAGATATAAAGATAAAGGGAAGGATCTACAGTTTCAAAGGCTAGATATGGGAATATGTAACTTAGAATGGCTGGATCTTTTTCCTAATAGCTCTATACAGGTTTTAAACAGAATGACTTCTGATCATTCTCCTCTCCTCTTAACTATTCAATCTGCTGTAGAATTATCTCCAAGACCTTTCAGGTACCAGGAAATGTGGTCTAATAGAGAAGATTTTCATGAGATAGTTTTATCTAATTGGAATTTACCATCCTCTCTGGTAGGAATGAGAAAATTTGTTCACAAGTTAAAGAGGCTCAAGATAGTAATAAAAGAATGGAACAAAACTAGTTTTGGGGATGTTAATAACAATCTGTCACAATCTAAGGGTAGAGTAAATGACCTGGAAATCCAGTACCAGCAAAATCAGGATGAATCAGTTTTAAAAGAGCTTTTGAAGTCTAAAGCATTGCTCCTGAGATATCAGAAGGAACAAAACATTTTCCTGTAACAAAAAGCTAGGGTAAACTGGTTCAAACTAGGTGATGCTAACACTAGATATTTCCACCACACAATTAAGGAAAAGAAAATTATATCTAGAATAGCTAAAATTAAAGATAGTGATGGAAACTGGATATCTGAACCAAGTTTGATAAAAGAAGAAGGTGTGAGATTTTTTTAGCAATTACTGAATAAGGATTCATCTCAAAAAGAAGGGAGATATCTAAAACAATTTTTGCAGGTGATCCCAAAGGTAATAACTGATCAACAGAACTCTAATTTGCTTGCCCCTATTGACTCACAAGAATTGAAAGCAGCTGTCTTTGATCTGAATAGAACTAGTTCACCTGGCTCTGATGGATTTTCTGGAGTTTTTTACACAACTTTCTGGGACATCATTAATTATGATTTGTTGGAAGCTGCTAATGATTTTTTAACTACTGGGGATATTCCAAAAGCTATGTCAAGTACATGGCTCACTTTAATACCCAAAAAAGCCATCCCAAACACATTTGCAGATTTCGGGCCAATAAGTCTATCAAACTTTGTAAACAAAGTTTTTTCTAAATTGTTAATGATGAGGATTAAGCCACTAATGCACCTAATGATTTCCCCTAAACAAAGTGCTTTCGTTAAAGGTAGGGATATTTCGGACAATGTGATCCTTATGCATGAAATGACTAGATTATTGTCTAGAAAGTCTAAGATATCAAATTTGATAATTAAACTAGATATGCAAAAGGCTTTTGATAGGGTCTCTTGGTCTTTCCTTAACTCCATCCTACTACAGTTTGGTTTCCATGGTAAATTTGTTAGACTTATCATGCAAAACATTGCCTCTGCAAACTTCTCAGTGTTAATAAATGGTGTTATATCAGGTTATTTTTCCTCCTCC
This sequence comes from Rubia yunnanensis, assembly GCA_037428765.1. Lineage (NCBI taxonomy): Eukaryota > Viridiplantae > Streptophyta > Magnoliopsida > Gentianales > Rubiaceae > Rubia > Rubia yunnanensis. The sequence goes on from CM075066.1 coordinate 19,606,724, forward strand.
AGGGGAATTAAACAGGGAGATCCCCTCTCACCTTTCTTATACAACATTTTATATGAGGCTTTTTCAAGGGGATTGAAGAGACTGTTTGCTATAGGATATTTACAGTACTATGACCTCCCCAAATCATGCTCTCCTCTTACTCATCTAATGTATGCAGATGACACGGCTGTGTTTCTCAATACTAAGCCCAACAATCTGAGACATTTTAAACATTTTTAAAGGCTTATGAGATCACTTCTGGTCACAAAGTTCACTTTGCTAAATCAGAATTTTTTGTATCACATAACTCTTCTCCTCAGCAAGTCCAAACTATAAAAAGGATTTTAGGAATGGAGAAAGGATCATTTCCTTTTAAATACCTAGGAGTACCTATTTTTACTGGTAGGAACTTAAAGGTGCATTATATGCCTGTTATTGAGAGAATGGAAAGATTGGTAAACAATTGGAAGAATAAATGGTTAAGTGTTGCTGGTAAAATCATTCTGATTAACCATTGTTTCCTCTCCATTCCAACACATATATTTGCAGTCCTGAAACCACCTAGGATAGTTCTAAAAATAATGGAAAAGATGGCATCCAATCTAATCTGGGGTAAAACAGATTTGGAAGCAAGGAAATGTTGGAGATCATGGAAAAGAATGAGTTATCCAATAACTGAAAATGGTCTAGGGTTAAGGGATTTGACAGCCACAGTGGATGCATTTTCATGTAAATTATGGTGGAAGTTACAAATTAATGAGACACAATGGTCTTCACTTTTATGGACACTACCTGTCACTTATAAAAAATCTCAGATTTGGAGTAGAATAAGTGCAGTAACCCCTAGGGCTAACTGTCTAACCAGGATCATCTTTGGGAAAGGGGATTGTTCCTTTTGGAATGCAAATTGGATGGGAAATGGTGCACTATGTTACATCTGGCCGGAGGATAGGAACATTCCTTTTGAAGATCTAACTCTGAGCTCTTTCATTAATAACAAATCTGCCTTCTTACCAAATATGGAGCCTTATTTGGCTACCAATATTATACATATATTGCAGGAGGTTAAGCTAGAGCACCAGCATGAGGATCAGCTAGTCTGGACTCAAACAACTGATGGGAAATTCACAGTCAGATCTGCATACAACTGTTTCAGACAAAGGAGTCCTGAAATTCAGCATTTTCACAAGGTTTGGTCTGCTTATATCCCTAGAAAAATGTCAATACTTACTTGGAGAGCTTTAAACTGCATCCTCCCTTTTGATGATATTTTAAGCAGGATGGGTTTTTCATTAGCTTCGAGATGTCCCTTTTGCTTGTGTAATAAGGATAATCTAGATCATTTCTTAAACTCATGTCCTTTTTCCTTTTCAGTATGGAATAGTATTCACTCTATGCTAAACCTGCCACAAATTAGTTTTTGGAATCTGAAAAGTAGGGTAGCATTTTACTTATCTTTCAAGGCAGACTAAAAAATACACTTCAAATTGATAAATGCTGGCCTTGTAACTACAATGTGGTCATTATGGACAAGCAGAAACAAATATATTTTTGAGAACATACCTGCCTCATGTGATAATTGTGTCGGGGATATTAAACACATGATTTACACAATTTTCACTGCTCACAAATTGAATGGTAATAGGGATAGGCACAAACATTGGATTCAGGCTAACATCATTCCACAAATTTTTCACAAACATAAGCCTGCAATTACAGTAGCAATCTGGGAAAAACCTCTTACTGGCTTTAAAGTTAATACAGATGCTTCATGGATCAGTAGTGGATCTTCCTTTGCTGCTGTAATTGTAAGGGATTGGAAAGGAGATGTAGTCAAGTTGAAAGTTAAAAATTTTCATAGTGCATCCCCTCTGCATGCTGAATTATATGCTATAAAAATGGGATATGAAATCTGCTCAGAACTGGACTTAGGTGTGTATGTTTTGGAATCTGATTGCTTAACTGCAGTCAGTAGTATACATAATCCTAGGAGAAGCCCTTGGAGAGTATTTTCTATTTGTAATACACTTCCTGTACAACACTCCTCTCATCCAATTCAACATATACCTAGGCAAGCTAATATGGCTGCTGATTTCTTGGCTAAATTTGCAAAGGAAAACAATTTACATGGTGATATTGACATCAGGTCAATTCCGAACTTTCTTAGGGGTTTGTTAATTTTAGATTCTATTGGCTTTCCGGCAATAAGAGTTGGATCTTCTGGATAGCAATACGATTAGAATGAGTGCCTGTGATCAATTATACTCCGTTCTATTATGTAACATATTGCAGGCTTTTTGAATGTCTTAGCTTAAGGATTGTTAGCCTTGTGTTATTGTTTGTTAGCATGGGTACTGCTCCGCTTTTTCGTCATTTCAGGCACTACACCAGCAAGTAAGGATTTGGAAGAAAAATGAGTCAGTGCACAGACAGTGGAATACTAGGGGACTGATTTTAGCACACAACCTGTTGCGGGATTAAGTACATAATCTGCGGGCACTCTGCATTAGGGACTTCGACTTCTCGATGTCCACACCTCTGGAGTCTCCTTAGGACTTATAACCAGTGGACAAAGAGGGGTTTTGATTTCTCAACTCCCCGCCCTGTTTGCGGTATAAGTTTTTAGGTTCTCCAAGGGAAGTAGACCTTTGTTAAGGTTCAGAGTTTCTACTCTTCGGATATCCTTTTGATGATTATATTGTAATAGTATTCAAACCTTTTGCGCCAAAGATTGGCTATTTTATGGCCTGGGGAGCCTAATAAACACCCCCCATCCTCGGATGGTTTTAAAAAAAAAAGATGATAATGGACTCCAAGTCCAACACCATTTCTTATTTTTCCTTTTTGTTTCATACCCTCATCTTTTCTTCACTTCTTCAAATCTTCAAAAGCTCAAATACAAGTCTTCAAATCTTCAAAGGTATTCTTCAAAGTCTTCAAACAATTTGCATTGTCACACAAAATCCTCTAGAAAAGTAATAAAAGCGTAAAAGTCGCTTTTAACTCTCCTTAGAAAATTTCAAGGCAAAATGCCACATTTAGAGCACAAAAGTGAATCCTAAAAGTCATAATATAACCGTATAAAATGGGCACATCAAACCTCCCCGCACTTAAACCTTACTCGCCCCCGAGTAAGAAACAATTCAAGCACACGAAGGAATTCATATGTCTATATCCTAAACTAATATTCCCACAATCAAAACCTCACAAAAAATATCAATATCATAAATCCCAAAATCAAAGCTCAAATGAGAATTTTTCACACACCCTAAATCTAACCAAACCTACCACTTATCAATTCACTACCCATAAAAACATTTCAAAGTCCCGAATTGATAATCCCAAAGTCCAATGATATGAAATGAAGTTAAAACCATAGGAAAGGTTCAAGAACATACTTCACTTCATACCAATATATCAACCAAAATCCAATGACACAAAATGAAGTCAAAACCATAGAGGAGGTTTAAACACATACTTCACCCAATGCCAATATATCAACCAAAACGAAGTATAAAAGAATCAAGAATTTTATAATCCTACTTCATTTTTCAACCCACTAAGTTACCCAATCCCAAGAGGTTTAAAGATGTTGAGCTACCCAATCCATCCATATGACAACCGCAATCTTATGACTCCAACACCGGCAAATAAGTGAAATCATAGCATTTTTTTCTTTTTCTCTCTTTCTCCCATTTTTCCTAGGATCCCTTTCGGGTTTTCATCCTAGCCACACATCATGTTTCTTTGGCTCACATCTCACCTTTTTCTGCACATTTTGGCCTCTCATTTTTGCCTAGGTCAACCTCTTGGGTTTTTGACATATTCGGGCCCCCAATGTTGCCTAAGTTGCCCTCTCGGGTTTTCAACATAGCGGGTTTTCTTTTCTTTCTATTTTTTTCTTTTTTCATTTTCTAATTTTTTTTTCAAAATTTTCGATTTTTTCTTTCTTTTTCTCATGTTTTTCCAATCAAAAGTAGCAAAAAGCATTCCAAATGAAGCTAGTATGCATGTGAGTCCTCTAATCCCTCCCCGCACTTAAAACACTACATTGCCCTCAATGTAAACATGTAAGGCAAGAATTATAAAACTCAAGCTAAGAGGTAGAGTGAAACTCATTTCTCCGCATAATTGTCGGTGATATGGCGCAATCCAATGTACTTGTATAGACTCGGTCCCAAAATTGGCTTCGGAGCCGGAAGGGGGAGTAAAAGTGCCATAGAAGAACTCACCCACGAGCAAAACATTGTCTCTTTAGCACCGTTTGATCAAGACTAACACCACAAAGAACAACATCAATCTCACAAGTACATAAGGAATTGTAATACTAGGTTTAGAATCAAGAGTTAATAACCATAGTATTATCAAAGAACAACCAATCCATCATGCAATCACCATTATAAGATTTTCCAATAAAAATATCAAACATATATCAACACATGTCCAAACATCATTATAGAACATAGCAATTAAAGACTTAATGATGTAGTCAGCATACTACAATCAAGAAAGATACTACAAAGATGCAAGAATTTGCATATGTCAATATATGTGAGATAGTGGAGGAATGAGTGGATGTGTGGGGGTTCTTGGGAGTATTTGGTGGAGAAGAAGGAAGGATTATGCAATGTTTAAGCTCAGCTGAAAAGTAGAATTTTTCATCGCGACTCGTCACAGCACTGGTTGCGACTCGCGATACATCGTCTCGAATCGAGGGATTTTGGCCTCGAGGACACGAGGTCTTGAGGGTATGATGCACTTTTAGGCTCAGCTCAAATCTAGGGAATGCTGCCTAGAGGACCCAAGGTCTTGAGGGCTTCAGCTTGAGTCGGGGTTTGCGGCCTCGAGGACCCAAGGTCTCGAGGGCTTCATGTCGAGTCGAGGGCTTCTGATATCGAGGACCTGAGGTCTCGAGAGGTTCAGCTTGAATCGAGGGCTTGTGGCCTTGAGTATCCGAGGTCTTGAGGGGTTCAGTATGAGTCAGATTGCAGTCTCGAAGACCCGAGGTCTCGAGGACTTCTGCTCAAATCAAGGGCTTGTGACCTCGAGAACCTGAGGTCTCGAGTCCACAAGCATCGAGGGCTTCTTCTCAACTCGAGGAATGATGGTCTCGAGGGATGATGGTCTTTCAGGTTCAGCTCAAGCCAAGAACTTTGCTGCCTCGAGGTCTTGAGGGGGTGATGTCTTGAGAACTAGCCTCGAGAGGGTGATGGACTATCAAGTTTGGCTCGAGTCGAGGCTTACTGCCTTGAGGTCTTGAGGGGATAATGTCTTGAGGGTATAATGTCTCGAGAGCTGGTCTCGAGGGCTGATGTACTTTCAAGTTCTGCTCGAGTTGAGGCTTGCTGCCTTAAGGTCTCGAGGGGATGATGTCTTGAGGGCTAGTCTCGAGGGCTAATGGACTTTCAAGTTCTGCTCGAGTTGAGGGCTTGCTACCTCGAGGTCTCGAGGGGATAATGTCTTGAGGGTTGGTCTTGAGGACCTGAAGTCTCGAGGGCTGACCGGTCTCGAAGGACTGATCTTGAGGGATGATGTTCTTAGGACTCCAGACTTTTCGAAGGGTTGGTCTTGCGGCCTCGAGGACCCGAGGTCTCGAGGGCTTCAACTCGACTCGAAGGATTGCAGTCTTGAAGACCTGTGGTTTAGAGGGAATGATGTCTCAAAGGTTTCAACTCGATTCAAGGGCCTGTGACCTCGATACTGGTGGCTTTTTAGGTTCGGCTTAACTCAAGATCTCGAGGGGATAATCTCTCGAGGACCTGTTGGTCGCGACTCGTGACGGCTTTTCATGACTCGGGGAAATTGGTGGCTGGGAAGTTAATTTTATCACAAAAAATATGATCACATCACGACTCACGATGGTCCTTCACGAGGTCATCGCGACTCGCGATGTCAAGGCCTCCCAGCACTTAGACAAAATTTCAATCTTTTCTTATCAACATTCCAACCTTTCTTCCCTTTCTCATGGATCTCATTCATTCATCTCCTCTAATGAAATGCACTTCACTTTGCTACAAAATCACAATAAAAAACACAGTAAAAAGAACAAGAACTAAATAACAAAAACCAAAATAAAAGGCCGAGTTTATTTACGTCGTCGGCACGACAAAGCTCCGTATATTTAAGGTCGCTGGCACGACCCTAATGTTATCCATATGGTGATGGCTTGAACCCCTTCACCATGAGTATCCAAAAGTAGAGAGGTGGGGGTACAAAACTTTCAAGAGGAAAGTCTTGTTGAGGTGGAGATGATTTAAAGGGAGTTGGGTGGTTAGGAGGCTCGGGGTATTCTTTCGGCTCCTCTCTTATCTCCCTCAAAATTTCCAAAAATGGTGGAGTTGGTTCAATAGGTAGGGGTAGGGGTGACGATGCTAATGAATGTAGCACAATCACTTCTTCCTCCTTTTTATCATCCTCAACAACCAACTCCTCATCCCCTTCGAACTCAAGATCATTTCCTAAGGTGACCTCACTTACCAAATTCTCAAGTTCGATATGGGATGGTGTATTTTCGGAATCACAGACTTCCATTCGGGCCAACACTTCTAATATACTCCTCGCATGACCCTCAACAGCCTCAACACTAGAGGAGAGCCGAGTGTCTGGTTCTTCACTAGTAAAGTTAATCAAGTTTGCTATTGTATTCATGACTTCCTCACGTGTCAAACTTGAACTTCCTTGCTGGGCTTGGTTTTGGGGTATGGTATAAGGTGGTGATGACCAACTATTTTGCTCGTATTGTTGGTTTTCCGGCTTATTGTCATACCACCAATCCAAATTACCACTCCATTCCGGATTGTAAGGATTGTGGTATGGATACCATTCTTGAGTTTCTTGCCCTTGAAAACCAACATCTCCTACGTCTTGGTAGCACTCTTCATAATACCCTTGGTTTTGGAAACCAAGGGTTCTTTCCTCCTCATAGTGCTCTTCCCACAACAAATAGCAAGACTCAGTAGGATGATCAGAATGACACATCCTACAAATCCTTGCTTGTTGAGCCTCTCTTCTCATCATGAGTTCCCTCAAGGCGAGACGCTCCATTATTTTATTTTATTTTAATTTTTTTAAATTTTCAAAAGTCCAAAACCATATTGCAAGGATTCTTGATAAAAATTTACCAAGAAATAAAGCAATACCTACTCCAAACAAAAACAACCACCAAGGAGTGGAAAATAAAAACAACTAGCTAATATTCAACCAAATGCACCTAAGCATTTAAAAATAAATGCCTATTCCCCGCCAGCGGCGCCAAAATTTGGGAGGCCGTCGCCGTGCCTCTCAAAGTTAATATTTATAAGCCCTTTTTGCTTACTATCTACAACTAAGTAGATAGCAGCAAGTCGGGGTTGTCCATGAAGAAGAGGGATTTTCTCAAGCGTTTAGACACAAAAAGTTGCTATTAGGCTAGGAGTAGATATATGTATATACACATATAAAAGCATGTAAATGGGGGAGGGGGGTTGGTTGTTTGGTGGTCCGAAGTTATGAAAGTTAAAAGACAAGACAACTAGCAAAGTCAAGCAACTATGCTAAATCATCAAACAAATCTAAGAAAAAGGGTTTTAAAACTACAAAAGATAAAGCCTTGGGGCAATTGATATCCACTTCCAAACCTAATGTAGATCATTGAACCATTCACTCATCCTATCACATTTGTTACCTATGGGGAATGCCAATGGAAGATCAACATTCATTCCTTCTTAATAGTAGTTTGCAAAGACAAACAACGACCATTTGCAAACCTCATTGATGATCACCCTAGACAAACAATGACCATAGGGGTATTTCATCAATGGAATTATACACAAAGGACCATAGATTTGACAACGACAAGCCTTCTACCAAATACATAGCCATTTAACCAAACATAGCATTCATTAGGCTAAAACTAGAACAAACCATATTCAAGGTTCAATCTTTCATTGCATCTATAGGATAAATATGAGAACAATCCATATTAACATACTTATCTAGCAAGAATCGCAACACATTACGCACAAGAAGTTTTAAGTTCATGTTCCTAGATTTTCATGCAAAGGAGCTAAGAAATTCGTCACTTTCCTAACACCCTAACACTTCAATCATACAAACGCTTACTATTCTCAAACAACACATGGCATAAATGAATTGAAACATAGCATTAAGAACACGTGATTGCTAAATAACAAAGGCTTAAAGAACGAATGAAAAAATCAATTCACTACTTCCACTAATCATGCATTTACACAAGATTAGCAAAGAACAATCGACATTCATTGACTTCTCTCATTTGCTACCTGAAACAAACATGACAATGAATTCAACATTATCACATTCATCTAGCAATAATCAGCACATCAACATCATTAAGAAGCTCTAACTCATGCTCTTGGATTTCACATTAAAAGAGGGGAGAATTAGCTACTTTCTCCCAACCCTAACAAGTAATCATACAAGAAATTTATATACTCAAGCTTCCAACAATATCGATGCCATTAACAGTTCACATTCAAAGCTCAATAAATGCACAATAGCAAAAGCACCAAATATATATATGTGTGTGTGTGTGTGTGTGTGGTTCTTACTACATGGAAATGGAAGCTTCAATCCATTGCTCCTAAGATAAAACCAAGATAGACACTTAAAAGCATGATTAACCTACAAAAACTAAGAAAAGAAAGAAAGAAAAACTAGGGTTTGAACCCAGAAAAACGCAGGAAGAAGAAGGTGTCAAAAGTTGTTGAAGAGGAGAGGATAAAGTGAGTATTTATAGCACGAAAGGCAAGAAGAGCTTCTGACCACTCGTCCATCGTGAGTCGCGACGTGCTCGTGACGACCTCACGATAGATTCCAAGTCCAGCACCATTTCTTCTTTCTCCTTTTTGTTTCATACCCTCTTCTTCTCTTCACTTCTTCAATTCTTCAAATCTTCAAAAGCTCAAATACAAGTCTTCAAATCTTCAAAGGTATTCTTCAAAGTCTTCAAAGTCTTCAAACAAATTTCCTTGTCACACAAAATCCTCTAGAAAAGTAATAAAAGTGTAAAATTTGCTTTTAACTTTCCTTAGAGAATTTCAAGGAAAAATGCCACATTTTGAGCACAAAAGTGTACAAAAGTGAATCCTAAAAGTCCTAATATAACCGTATAAAATGGGCACATCAGTTATTCACCATTTTAAAAATAAGAGATCAGAATACAATGAAGACTATTAATGTTTAATTGCAGACTTACCGCAGCCAGAGTGTCAGGTAAAGAAAGATTAGAAAAAATACCAGTGACCATCCCCTCTGCCAATGGATTCTCAGTTCGCGGAATAATCTACGAACCGGTTTGGTTAACACGCCCCCTTTTAAAGGTGGGGAACAGAGTGTCCGGCAATCCCACCACCCCTACCCTTCTTTTGCACGATAGCAGAGCAATGACCACTCATCTCCTTCCCCCCCAGTACTTCTACCCTTATTGCTAGGGTTCGTAGTGTTTGCACTCTGAGGTGCGACATTACCACCGGCAACATTATTGGCCTAGGCAACAGCCTCGTCCATCTCCCCATCTTCGCCTTCAAAGAGCGTTGGGTTAACTTCACCTTTACTTAGGTCCATATCTGAAGCAGAATGAACATCATAGATCAAAACAAATGCATGAAAAAAAAAATGAAGAAATGACAAGTTCAAAAAAATATGAAAGACCACAGATCGAACACATCAAACAAAAGCAAACAAAACTAGGGGTGGGCAAAAAAACTGAAAATCGAACCAAAAATCGAATTATCCGAATTCGAATAACCCGAACCGAATTTAATATACGGTTTTTGGATATTCGAATTGAATAAACCAATTTCTGAATATGGTTTTTGGTTTGGTTTTGGATATTAAAACTCAAACCGAAACCCGAACCGAATACCGAATTATAATTAATTAAATTAATTAAATATATATAATAATAAATAAATTTTAAAACTACAAAACTAAATTTATAAGTAAATAAAAGTGGCAGGACTAATCTATAAATTTTTAAAAATTACCCCAAACATCTTAACATTAAATGGATCAAATAGACAAAAGACTGATATTCAAGTATTTTATAATCCATATTCATTATAAACAAGTTTAATAAATTAGTTCGTTTAAATTTCTTATAAATTTTAAAAACAAGTATATGTATTCTTATAAATTCTTATTGGCATGAACGTGAATGGAAAGCATTAACTATGATCAATAAATATCCATATCTAAACTACAGTTTTCTTAGTAATCACAGTGATAAGGTGCACGAATAATTGATTCTTCAACAGTAAACTTTCACTACACTAAAGCATTCCTCAAACAATGGACATTTTCCTCAGCTCTAAAAAAATTAACAAACTACAATGGACTCAGAAGAGATTACTTGGTGAAGAGATAAAGATGGTGAGATTACTTGGCGAAGATATGAAGACAGATATATATAAATATCATAGTTAATTTAGGAGAACGTCTCCTATTAGACCATCTAAATGTTAGACTAATCATGAAAAATCTCGTTTCAATAACTATTAGGGTCAAATTATAATTATTTATACATTACCATACATTTTAAAAGTTATAAGAAATATGTTGCAATAAATAAAAACAAATCAGCTTATTAGTTATATCAATTATAAAATAACCTTGTATAATGATTTGTCAGTCTAAAACAAGACGTTGTGTTAATTTAATAGTGGAATTTTTGTATCACCCTCTAAATGTATTTAAATTACTTATATAAATAGAAGAGAAAGAAATCATAAAAATATATGTGTCCGTCTCTTGAAAGACGGTCTTTCCAGAAGTTATGGAAAGACCAAGGTTTAAACTATAAATTAGAAAACATGAAGATAAAATTTATGGGTTGCATGAACCAAGTTATAAATTTATAAATACTATATGTTGCATACTAAAATTTTAATATTGCAACTAAGACCTTTTACCTTTTATTATTCTAATTAAATCCCGTCTTTCCATAAACCTATAGAAAGACCGTCTTTCCCAAGACTTTGCCAAAATATATTATAAACACATTCATCATGTATGGAAAAGGTAAAAACATAAGTCAAATTAATTGGGCAATAATAATAAAAAGGATTTGAGATCAAACGGTATTAAATAATCCCCAGTCACAAAATACTCCTCAAATTAAATAATATAATAATAAATGGAAAATTCTTGGAAAATACCATCTTTCCATTATTCCGTGGCTTATGGAAAGACAGAGTTTAATTATAATAATACAAAGTAAAAGGTATCAGTTGCAATATTAAAATTTTATTATTCAACGTATAGTAGTTATAAAGTTTATAACCCGATTCATTCAACCCATAAATTTTATCTTCATTTCTTCTAATTTGCATTTTAAACCATAATATTTCCATGACTTATGGAAAGACCGTCTTTCAAAAGATGACCTAATTATAAATTCAAAACAATTAAAATAATAATGGCAGAAAAGGTTTTTTTTTTAATTGAAACCATCCGAGGATGGTGGGAATTTATTAGGCTCCCGGAACCAAAAGAAAATACAAATTAACTGGCCTCGAAGGCATAGTTCAATACAAAAAGGTCATCCAAATCGATGGATCCTGTTAATGTACAAGTAGAGCTCCGAAATCCATTGTTCAGTATGTCATCCTGGAGCTGTTGAGAGGCAGGTGAAAATACTCGTAGCCCCCTCGAGGGCTCGAAGCCCCATTGTAGACTCGAAGCCCCCTGGAGGACTCGAATCCCCCTCGAGGACACGGAGCCCCCTTGAGGTCTCGAAGCCCCCTCAAGGACACGAAGCCCCCTCGAGGACTCATAGCCCCCTCGAGGACTCGAAGCTCCCACGAGGACACGAAGGCCCCTCTAGGACTCAAAGCCCTCTCGAAGACTCGAAGCTCCCTCGAAGACCAGAAGCCCCCATGAGGACTCGAAGCCCCGTCGAAGGACACGGAGCCCCCTCGAGGATTTGAAGCCCCCTCGAGGACTCAAAGCCCCTTCGAGGACACAAAGCCCCCTCGAGGACTTGTAGCCCCCTCGAGGACTCGAAGCTCCCATGAGGACACGAAGCCCCCTCGAGGACTCGAAGCCCCCTCAAAGACTCGAAGTCCCCTCGAAGACTCGAAGCCCCCTCGAAGACCTGAAGCCCCCACAAGGACTCGAAGCCCTCTGGATGACTCAAAGTCCCGTCGAGGACACGAAGCCTCCTTGAGGACTCGAAGCCCCCTCGAGGACTCGAAGCCCCCTCGAAGACTCGTAGCCCCCGCAAGGACTCGTAGCCAAAATGCCAAAATGCCAAAATGCAGAAAAGGTGGCAAATGCCAAAATGCATTTTAAAAAAATGAATGAAACCGCAGGATGAATGAAGCAAGGCAGCAAAGGCAGCCTTACTATACTACATTAGTCCCACATCGGAAGAGAGGAGACTTAGCCTTCAAATTTTAACTATAAATACTAGGGAACTCCTCCAATTTTTCAAAGCCAAGCACAAGATGCAAATGGGCCTTTAATGTCAAATTACTTGGTCTTAACTTTTGGGCTGTAATTATTTATTTGGAGTTAAAATTTTGGTATGTTTATGGGCTTTTTGGTATGGTCCAGAACTGATTTAATCAAAGTCAATTAGATAAAGATTGGAATTAATTCGATTTATTCGGTTGAATTCGGTTTCAAACCGGATTTGAATTTTAAATTCGGTTCGGATAATTTGGATTATTTGAATGGTTTGGGTCGGATTCGGTTTTTAAATTTTTCGGGAAAAAACTGAATAATCCGAACCGAATAGACTGAAACCCGAATAAACCGAACCGACGCCCACCCCTAAACAAAACACCTTCAGCATCAGAGTCAGCATGGTGAAGATGATGTGTATGTACATGAAGCGTAGCCACGATCTTCGTTGCTTCACTAAAATGGATACTTAAGTCAGGAAGTTTAGACTTGAGAACCTTGTAGTTCCAACAAGGAACAACAGTTTCAGGAGCTTGTTTTACTTTTATAAAAAAGTATCTAGTACACCAATCACCAACATTACTAGGAAAACTTCTTAAAATTCAACCTCGGGAATCACAAGATAAAAAGTAAATTCATCTATGATGTTTTTCACTTTTTTGAGGTGATAGAAGTTTTGAAACAACTCAAGAGTAAATGGAACATTCACTTTTTTGCACACCCAAAGAAACCCCATTATAATAGGAATGCCCTTGGGATGAAATTGGGACAACACAACCTTATACGAACAAAGGAGTTCAACCATATGAACAGAAAGAAGGAAATAAAGGCCAAAGTTCAAGTAGACTAAATAACAGAAGATATAGCCATGTGGATGAGTTCAAGTACACATTCAACTTAAGATAAGGCAAGATTGAGGAAGACAACCGGTTAAGAGAAATGTAATGATGTCAATCTGACACAAAAAGCAAGGTACTTTTTCCTTATATCGAGATGGCGGAGGTAGATGAAAATACAAGACACTGATTGAGGGCAATGCTTAATTATTTGTTTCAAATTCCTCATTTAAGAGGTAAAACGAAAATAAATGTTAGGAGAATGTGGACTAGATTGCAAAAGAATGCGGAGAAAATCTCATGATGATAAAACAAAATCATCGCAAAAAAATCCTTACTACGAGGGGTTTAAAGTTCAAATATTCAAAATTGAGGAAAAATTGAAAATAGAGATAAAGCCATGAAGCTAACATCACTTCGCAAGGCAGATGAATGCAATGTTAAATAAGGAACAGCCTGTAGACGTACAACATCTGTTCACATTTAAACCACAAGGCCACCACATTACTCCATTTCTTTTAGTCTTCATGGCTAGAAAGGGCTTATGGTGTATATATGGCCCAACGATCAAAAGGCTGATGGCCACTAGGCCTTACCCAATCTCATCCGCCAAGAAATGAACATGTGTCAGCCCAAGATGAGGATCAGATAAATGTAGAGATTTGGTTTATGACAAAATACGTGAGCCAAAATATACAGAATGAGCAACGAGCATGAAATCCACGACCGTAGAACGTGGTGATCGTGGTAAGCCCACGTTCTCAATCTCTAAAAGCAAGGAACCGCAATTAAATTAGCCTATAAATAAATCAAGTTATGCAAGAGCTAAGGTAAGTGTGATTATCTCTAGAAGTTCAAGTTCTAAGAAGGAAGAGCTGACTTGATCGTCGAAGCCCTTTTCCCGGAATCATCTCCGGGATAAGTTTTACAGGTAGGAGACTCCTAGGAGGAATGACCAACTTGCCGGAGCGGTCCACCACATCACCAACAATTTGAACAAACACTTTCCAAAAATCACATGAACAAATTTCACAACCTACAAAAACAAAATAAAAGCACCGTTTCTTTATTTTCGTTCTCATGAATTATTTTTCATACATTTCAATCACTAAGAAAAATTAACCGATGGTTCTCCGGAATCACCACCCGTGACTCCACCCACAACCACATCCCTATGGATGGGTCTCCACATCACTCGAGGCTTACCTCTTACCTTAGGTGACACATACCAAACAAGTTCATTTTTCAGAATGGTTGACTCATTTTTGTTGATTTTGGGAGTATGAAGGGATTTAGGAGGTTTTTACTTAGTCTTCTTCCTTCCTCGCTACATGTTAGTGTTCACAAAAGAAAAGAATCCTTAATCACACAAGGAACATTAACGTCATGTATATCAACATTTGTATCATCAAAGTTATAATTAAAAAAAAGAAAGAACATGTAGGGTTTCAATAGTGGGTAGCACATCATCACAATCAATATCACTAACCTTAGCTAATGTCGACTCCCCAACTTTTTCCTTGGGTTTAGAATGTGGCCTAGGAGGTTTTAAGTCCTCTCCACTCTCCACCAACCACTTCACGCTAGTGACCAGTATAAAGCAATCGACAATAGAAGGATTGTCACTAAATTCATGCATGGCATAGGTGTCAATAACATCATTATCACAATCTAAGCTCAAGGAATGTTTTTTTCTCACCAAGGAACTCATCATTATCAATCATGCAAGACTCATCACATTGAAAAAATTCATCACATAAGGTTATGTCAATGCATGTAAGAGAAGAAGTAGATGACTCATTCTTAGACTTGTAAATTTCAAAACCAACCTTGTCAACGTCATCCTCTAGGGTTAGTTTTCCCAAATGGACATCTATTTTTGTCCTTGATCACCGATGCACTTTCCCTAACTACGAGTGACATCCTATTTTCTTCCGCTATCTCAACCCTCTCTTCCTCAACAAAATCAGTTGGCCTTTATAGAGCCTCGCCTCTAGTTCCCCTCATTCTCATTCGTCACCTACCTATGTTTTCCAATAAGTAGTGTAAGACTCCTTGGTTCTGTGCACGAGTATGTACCATAAACTAGGAGGTAGTACACTACTAGTCCACAAAGAAACACTAGCACCACAAGTTAGGAGAAAATAAGGAAGGCTATAAAAGATCTCTACACAACGGCCAACAAAAACTACAAAAGAAAAAAAACACTAACTACTCTACCAACTAGTAATGCAAGTTATCAAAATCTTAAACTAGCATCTCCGACAACGACGTCAAAATTTTATCCACACTCTGCGGGGTTGCTAATAACACAGACTTTTTTCATAAGAGAGCAGTTACTAACTCGCGGAGTGCTAGATGCAAAGATATAATTTATATGTTACTCCCGTACTAACTACTAACTACTATAGAGTAGCCAGTGGAAAGTTTGGAGTTATCTACAGAGATGCTAGAATTTGACAATTAACTACACAAGACTAACAATCGGGTCGTCACTCCGATTTTGTGTTGGGAATAGCTAGTGTCACAAACATGGTTTTTTTTAAGGGGCGGGGGTTATTTACAAACTACTAAACATGCAAAAACAAGAGAACAAACTATATTAGACCAAACCTTGGGGATATTTTCGTAACATGACTAGTAGATGACTTTGATCGTAGATTCTATCATATACAAGACATATAAACCTATCCCAATGTCTATGCCACATAGTGTGGTTGATAGTTGACACTTCCCAATGTCTGTCACATAAAGGTACTTAAGTCTATTTTAATCCTATCAACACTGCCTCTGTAGTTAGGGAAAGTGCATCGGCGATCAAAGGAATCCGGATTGCACACCTCTTTCCCCATAAAGGAATTACATCTCGGGCCTTTCACTGTGGACTCTTCTCTCTAAGCCTGTAGAGGTAAAGGAATCGACGTCTCATGATGACTTTAGGGTTAAAACGATGATGGTCACTACACTACAACCCTAGTTTCTACAAACTATCATGCCTTATCTATCGTGGTATGATTTATTCAATTGAAATTAGGCATATGTTAATTGGAATAGTGCTTATGGTCCTATATGCATACACTCATATAGCCGAGGACTCACGAACCCATATATCCTAATCGGACACTCCCAAAGGTCAAACAAGCCTAGCACAACCCATATCACATACAATAATGGTGCATCAAAGAGTAATTAACATGCATCACACAAGAATGTAAAACTCAAATCAAACAAGATATTCATAAACATAAAAAGATAAAGAAACCTAGAATCTCACAAAACCACTACCAAGTCATGAATACAAATTAGATCCCCCAGTAATTGACTACTCTCTAGACATTGAACCCAATTTTAACATTGGATTCAATGCCACATGAACCCAACTAGGAAATAATAAAAGAAGGGAAAAAAGTTATTCCCTTTCTCTCTCTACCTACTCTTAAAACTAGGAAAATAAAATTACAATTAATTAAGGCTCCTTAAACCCTAATAGACTAGACCTCCTTATATATTAGGTAGGAAATACGCCTTAGAAAAGGCCAAAACAAGGGGTAACCCTACCAGCCACGTCAGCACGGGCCATGCAAAAGCATGCGGCCCGCGCCACACGGTTTGTGAAAAAGCACACAGGCCGCCCACTGGAGGCAGTGGCCAACCAAACTAAGGACGCAACCCATGAAATTCCTTGTGGGATGCCGACTGGAGGGGCATTTTGGCTATCTAAGGGGAGTGGCCCGTGCAGATGCACGCGAGCTGCAGAGTTGAAATCTTTGGCTTCTGATGGCGCGGTTGTGCATATGGTTGTGGGGCACGGACTAGATTCTAGGTTTGGATCTTTGGAGCACGCAGTCCGTGTAGAAGCCCATGACACACGCCAAAACTTAGTCGCTAGGATGGGTACATGAGTTATCCAGCTGATTCTCCTTCTTAGTAGACATTTGACTGTAAATATCCAGAGTTTTCTAAAGAATCTCACAATATCATATTGGGGTTGGCAGCGGATGGGTTTAATCTATATGGTAATATGAATGTTTCTTAGAGTACATGGCATGTTATCTTTGTGCCATACAATCTTCCTCCATGGATGTGTATGAATGAGCAATATATCATGTTTTCTCTGTTAATACCAGGCTCATCTGCTCCAAGTAATAATATTAATATCTATTTACAGCCCCTGATCAAGGATTTAAAAGATTTGTAGGAAGATGGAATTGATACTTATGATGCATCTGAGAAGAGAAATTTTCACCGCTATGTGGGCTTGTTGTGGACGATAAGTGATTTTCCAGGTTATGATAATTTTTCTCGATGGAGTACAAAGTATAAATTTGCATGTCCCTTAAACACACACATTCTAAATGGTTATAAAATGGTGGAAATTTTTGTTATATTGTGCATCGTAGATTTTTGGGTCAAAGTCATCATTTTCGAAAGAATGCTAGACAATTTGACTGTAAGAGAAAAATGGACGACCATCTCCATGACTATCTAGGAAGAATGTGTTGGATTGGAATTAACTTCAAGTCTAGGATAAATGTTACTGATAATGAGGAACTTCCTATCAATTGGAAGAATAAAATCATTTTTTTATTTGTCGTACTGGAAAGAATTATTTTGCACAACAAACTGGATTTTATGCTATTGAAAAAAATGTTTGTGAGAGCATTCTTGGGACAGTGATGAACACAGATAAGTAAAAAGATAATGAGAAATATCAAATTGACTTACAAAGTATGGGGATTAGACCAGAGTTGCATCCTATTGTAGATGAATTTGGTAACTATTCTCTACCTAGGCATGCCAACAGATTTAATGCTAAAGAGAAGGGAATGTTTGGTCGTGTTTTGGAGGGAGTAAAGGTGCATGATGGTTGGCTTCAAATATATCAAGGTCGGTCAATTTGAAACCCCTTAAGATTGTTGACCTAAAGAGTCATGACTATCATATTTGATGCATCAGATATTGCCTGTGGTGATTGATATGCTAATAAATTTAAGTCGATACTTTAGGGAATTATAATCTAAAGCTATTTAAGATTCTTCCCATGTTATTTGCCTTAATCTAGGTTTCTTTTTTTGCATTCCTTTTTCCTAGCTTGGGTTTTGCAGTGAGAGGAAATATGGCCTATAGTTTTGCAATATGAGCAGTACTGAGGCAGATTTTCATACTCAATATCATACTAATTGTTGATATCAATAGAACTAAACCTTATTCTGGTGAGCCTTTCTTGTATGAGATCGAGTTGGATGCAGAACCTTATCATCGCTAGCCTTGATAACGATTTAGTAGTTGTGTCCTCCGTTATTGGTACTCCTGGTGAACTGCTAATCACCTCAACTGCCTCCAACCTATGGTAATAAGCCGGATCTCTCTTGATACTAACCCAGGTCGGCGCGATTGGGGACTATTCTTCCTGGACAAAATGAGGCATTTATTTGAGCACTCTTTGTTAGCATAAAATTAGATCTGATACCAATTGTTGGCATAGACAATAATGTAATGATTTAATTCTATAATACTCATGCATAAATAATATAAGATGACATACCCTAATTTGTTGATCGATCCATTTTGCAAATTATCTGTATTATACATTATTTATGAATTCTAGATTGAATAAGACTTCTTATGAATTCAAATTGTGGTTTGCAAGGACCAAGCAAGGTTTATGTAGAACACAAAACCAATGGTCGCATCCATTAAGCAAACCATTGTGCCTGTTCATATGTTCTTAAACAAATACATCTGTTCGATTCTTTATGAATAGATGCCATTTTTCGTGTTACTTTAATATGAACTCATGTTTAATTTTAATCCTACATTTACCATTTACTAAAGAAACAATGTCATGTTCGTATGATATCTAACAATCTCCCACTGCACTTGACATTGAATTAAATATGATAAATATACTAAAGTGTCAACTGGGTGTAAACTTAACTTGCTTCAAAATTCTGTCAATCATAAAATTTTTGTTGAATTAGAAAATAACTTGATGGATTGGCAAACCATCAGTATTTTATAATCACAACATCACAAATACAATCACATGAATTTCTTAACACATCATAATTATATTTTGTATTTAAGTAATATTCTGAAACCAAAATATAAACCTAATGTCTTCAAATTTCAATTTAAAATTGAAAACTGGAATTTATTTCAAAGCATAAAAGTTGGCTGAAACTTTATGAAATATAGAATGAATATACTTTTATGAATTACTCATACTTATGTATTTAATGTCAGCTTTCCACTTCTTAAAATTTGAGTCATTCAGTCACTCAATCTGATTAATGATTAATGGAAACTACATAGTTGTACATTAAAAACAAGTCCCAAATGAATGAAAATATATCTTTAGAAGTTCATTCTACATAAATAAACTAAATCAAAGATAAAATTTGAACACCTTTGGGTATAGTGATTATAAATATTTATTTATGTATATGTATATGTGTAAATTGACAAACCAAATGCTTAATATATTCTTCTTTGGAAGTTTATATTAATTTAAGGGAAAAGTGCAAAAATAACCCTATTAAACTAAGAAAGTGCATATAAAACCTTGTATAATCTGAAAGTGCAGAACTAACCCTATATTTTGATCAAATTGTATAGTTTTACACAATTTACACTATTCCGACATTGACCAAACAAATTAAGGCATTGGCCATTTATAAAGAAACAAATATATCCCTACTGTTAAAACAAAAAAGTTAATGACAAAAATGCCTCTAAGTTCTCCTTCTTCTTCATCTTCAAACTCGCCATGCCACCAGCTCCGCCGCCGTACCACCAGCTCAGCCGCCGTACCACCAGCTTTGCCACCAGCACAACACATAGCTTGAATCTGGATTCCAAAGAAAAACATCTCTAATATTTTAAGTCAATAAAACTCCATCTGGTATTTTGATTTGAGAAGAAGTAGCAAGAGAATATGCTTCTTATTATTCTCCGGCCACACTTTCCTCTTCTACCACCGCCCCACTCTCCAACTCCGGTAGCCGCCCCCAAAGCGAACCACCACAAATTCTCTCTAGAAACACCACCCTATTTCACCCCTGAAATGAATGCACCAATAGTAGATCTCAAAAACCCCATGCCATCATCTCTGGCCACCACTCATCCTCTCCCTCGCCACCCATCTAAACCCTAGCTCGTCGCTCCTCCTCTCCCCCGCTGCTCAGGCCATATCGGCCACTAGACCCGCCGCTCAGCCAAAATCAAATGCCAAATCCAGCCCAAATCAACCTCTTCTTCAGCCACTATGACCACAAAGCTCCCAAGGTCAGTACCAACACGAACTGCCACCACGGGTGGCAGCACCAACAATGTCCCACCCTACCTTCAGCACCACCCTAAACCCTACCTCCAACACCACCCATCGCCCCGCCGTCCCCAACCCATCCTAAACCTTAGCCCCACCCAGAATCCAGCACAAATCCAAAGAAAGCGGAGGTGGGGGAGAGGTGGAGAAAATGGAGAAAATGGAGCTGGACCCACCAGAGCTTTGAATCGGAGGTGAAAACAGAGGAGAGAAAACGAAGGTGAAGGGTTGTGAAATCGGTGGAACTGGAGTTGAAATCGGAGGAAATGGAGAGTGTGAAAATGGAGGTGAATGGTTTTGTTAAAAATCAGGGGTATTATTATCTTTCCCTATTTTTTGAATTTTTAATTTTTTTAACAAAAGGGTAAACTGGTCATTTCAATAACTTCTGGCCATTTTTGCAGTTAAAATTTTGGTCAACGAATTGCAAGGTTAATTTTGCACTTTCTAATTTTACAATGTCATTTCTACACTTTCGCCCCAAACAATGGGTTAAAAACACACTTCACTCTTAATTTAATTTTAAGTTTTTAATGTACTCATGGATGCACAAAATAAAACTCTGGTACATTAAAAGCACTTTGGTAACAAATAATGAATGTATTTCGTACACATCTTAAAACTGAATCATACTATAAATTTTGTTATCATAATTACTTTGGTAATATATGAATGAATTTATACATTATGCATATGGTAGAACTGATTGATAATATCTTACAGAACATACAACTATGCATTATATATTGGAAATTTCCATAGATTAATCACATAATCTCAACACCATCATTTGGCCATTTCAATTTACCAACCATACAAGTAAAATTGTTAATTGCAACATACACCTTCCAAAATATTCTATTGCCATATTATCAAATCTCTGTCCTCTTAAGTAGCCCAACATTATATATCAATGTTAAATCTCTTAAATGTTTTTCAAAACCATATTTCATGCCAAATACAAAACCATTCAAATTACTTGGCTTTCAGAAAATATATGGATCACTAGATTATACTCCTCACAATTATCCAACCTATTTAGTTAGATAAAATTATTGATATGAAAGTCAGACACTTGATTTATCAATTTGGACTGTACTAATCTCATACACATGCAATCAGACAAAATGAAAGCATCAATTGACTACAATAATCCACAATCTTAATCATGAATATCCATGGCAATACACTACATGCAATGTTGTATCAATGTCAATATTCATGCATTGTGTCAAAATGCAGTGAATTAAATCCAGATTAAGACCGAGCAATCATCAGCCCAGCAGTTCTCTATATACTTAAACATATAGTTCACGCACATAAATTACATTACAGTTGGAATGGTATTCTAATAGTGCATATGTTTATGCAAAGATTATTAATATATATAACGCAGTGTACTACAGATTGAATTGTGGCTCTGATACCAATTATTAGCATAAAATTAGCTCTGATACCAATTGTTGGCATAAACAATAATGTAACGATTCAGATCTATAATACTCATGCATAAATAATATAAGATGACATACCCGAATTTGTTAATCGCTCCATTGTGCAACTGATTAGTCTTCTATAGAATACACTTTTTATGAATTTTAGATTGAATGGGACTTCTTGTGAATTCGAATTGTGTTTTTGCATGGACCGAGTAAGGTTTATATAGACCAATGGTCACATCCACTAAGCAAACAATTGTGTCTCTTCATATGTTATTAAACAAATACATATATTTGATTTCTTATAAATAGATTCCACCTTTTGTGTTACTGTAATATGAATTCATGCTTAATTTTAATCCCATATTTATCATTTACTGAAGGAACAATGTCATATTCTTATGATATCTAACACTCCCAGCTAGTAAGCTCCACATTTCCATACCGTTATGAGCCATCACTCTTGATAATCATTTTGTAGATTGAACTTTAGAACATGTTAATTATCAATGAGTCCAACCTTTACATCACCTTGGAATCCAAGAGTGGAAAATATTTTCCTTAGATTTTCCATTCAAGGGTGACCATGTGAGAATTTCTCGACCAAGGTGATAGAATGATTTGCCGTAATCAATTTTATTATTGATAACTAAATATATAGAGAGTACAATAGAGGTGTAATAAGGAAAGAACTATAATCATAATCTAATCAGGAGTCTGATTTATCCTAACACCCCCCTCAAGCGGAGCGCCAGATGCTTGCTGACGCACATCTTGGACCTGAAGAACTCGAACAGCGGACGAGAGAGCCCCTTGGTGAAAATGTCCGCAATCTAAAGAGAATTTGGAACATGAGCAACACGCAGCTTTCCGGATGTCACCAACTCACAAACAAAATGGTAGTCGATGTCGATGTGCTTCGCTCGCTTGTGAGCCACTGGATTCTGAGCCAAGAAGATAGCACTACTATTGTCGTATAACAACAGTGGAGAACCAGAAAGTGGAAACCGAAGATCACAAAGCAAATGAGTGAGCCAGACCACTTCTGAGGCAGTGTTGGCGAGAGCACGGTATTTAGACTCAGTGCTAGAGCGAGAAAAAGTGGGCTGTTTCTTAGCACTCCAAGAAACCAGATTCCCACCAAGAAAAACTGCATAACCATAAGTGGACCGACAAGTCTCCAGACAGCGAGTCCAATCAGCATCAGAGTATCCTAACACATCAGGAGTACTAGCGGAACAAAACCAGAGACCAAAATGAAGAGTGCCACGAACATACCGTAAAATCTGAGTCACGGCAGCAAAATGATCATCTCTGGGATCCTAAAGAAACTGACTCACCGTGTTGACCAAGAATGTCAAATTCGGGCGAGAGATGGTGAGATACTGGAGAGCACCAACAAGAGAACGATAAAGTGTAGGATCCCGAAATGGAGGACTGGTAGAGCTGTGAAGCTGAGAACCAGTAACAAATGGAGTAGAAACAGGTGCCGCGTCAGACATACCGGCCTGATTCAAAATATCCGGAGCATACTTTGCTTAGCCAAGCAGTAATCCTGAGGAGGTAGGCGAAACTTCAAGACCAAGAAAGTAATGAAGAGCACTAATATCCTTGATTGCAAACTCTCTGTGTGTCCGATCAATGAACTGGCGAAGAAGAGTTGAGTAATTTCCCGTAAGAATGATATCGTCCACATACACAAGTAGGTACAGTAACGACGACCCTCTCGAAAGGACAAACAAAGAAGTATCAGCTGAGCTGCACCAAAAACCAACCTGCATTAGATAACTGCTGAAACACTAGAACCAAGCCCGGGGAGCCTGCTTAAGACCATAAATGGCCCTTTTCAAACGACAAACATAGTCCGGATGGACAGAATCCTGATAACTAACGGGCTGTTTCATGTAGACTGGAACATCAAGAACACCATTAAGGAAAGCATTCTTGACATCCAACTGATGAAGTGGCCAGGAACGCATGGTGGCTATGGCGAGAACCGTCCTTATAGTGGAGGCTTTGACCACAGGACTGAAAGTGTGATCAAAATCAAAACCCAGAATCTGATAGAAACCCTGCGCCACAAGTCTAGCTTTGTGACGCTCTATAGTGCCATCTGGTCGATACTTGAGCCTATATACCCATTTGGAGCCAATAATGTTGACATTCGAAGGCCGAGGCACCAAATCCCAAGTGTGCTGACCACAAAGAGCATCCATCTGATCATCCATGGCTGAAACCCAGGCTGGATCCTGAAGGGCAGTGCGATAATCAGTGGGCTCTGACTGAGAGAGGAGTGCGGCAGTGAGACCATGAGCAATAATATCCGAATAATCCCGATGCTGAATGGCACCAGTAGAAGACCGAGTGGCCATCCGATGAGTACGAAGATGGGGCGGCGAAGCTGGAGGAGTCGAACCAGCTGATGACACGGAGGAAGATCAAGTTGTGCTGACCAGAGAGTGGCGATCGGAAGTCACCAGAGAAAGAATAGCTGATACTGGCTGAGACGTGGTGGCCGGTGGCTGAGACGGTGGCTGAGACGGTGGCTGAGGAGTACTGGCCAGCAGCTGAGATATGGTGGGCGTTTGGCGAGGAGCCGGGTCCAGGTCGGCCGTCCAGATGGAAGATGGTGGTGAAGGAGGGGAAGCTGGAATAGACACAGACACAGGCGTGGTGGCCCCCATCGATGAAGTAACAGTTCCATCAAAAAATGATGAAATCTCCAGATCTGAAATCGAACGACTGTCCGTGGAAGATGAGACATAAGGGAAGAAAGTTTCATCAAAATGAACGTGGCGAGAGATATAGATGCGCCCAGAAGTTGGGTCGAGGCACTGGAAGCCCTTGTAACGAGGGTGATAGCCAATAAAAACACAAGGAATGGATCGGGGTGCAAACTTATCAGTAGCAGTGGCACGCAGACATGGAAATGCACGGCAACCAAACGGGTGAAAGAGGGTATAGTCAGGCACATGACCAAAAACAACCTGAAAAGGTGATTTGCCACTCAGAACTGAACTAGGCAGACGGTTAATAATGTAAACCGCAGAGGAGAAAGCTTCCACCCAATAACAGTGCGGCACAGAAGAGTGAAAAAGCATGGCAAGACCAGTCTCTGTGATGTGGCGATGCTTCCGCTCAGCCCGGCCATTCTGAGCAGGTGTATAGGGAGAGGACATCTGATGATGAATGCCACATGATATGAGATGAGCCTGAAGTCGGTGATTAGTAAACTCAGTGCCACCATCGGTCTGAAAATTTTTAACCCTAGCAGAAAACTGATTCTCAACGAATTTCTAAAACTGGATAAAGGTGTCATAGAAATCTGACTTATGCCGCATCGAAAGAAACCATGTGAATTGCAAAAAATATCAATAAAAACGGCATAATAAGAGAAACCGTTGACAGATAAAACAGGAGCTGGTCCCCACAAATCACAATGTACTTTATCCAATAAACCAGTAGCGCGCTTGTCACTAGTGGAAAAGGGCAAACGGCTACTCTTGGCCATCTGACAAGGAGAGCAACTGACAGGTGCAGGCATAGCAGAAGTGACAGAAATAAGGCCCCGTCGATTCAATAACTGAACAGTATCATCAGACACATGACCGAGGCGAGAGTGCCACTGCTCAAAAGAAGCATGAAGCTTTGTAGAGCGTAGTTAGCCTAAAAACTGGAATCACCAGTCTCAAGAAAATAAAGACCAGACCTATGACGGCCTTTACCAATTATCGCCCCTGTAAGCTTGTGCTCAATGGAAAATGCATCGGCAACAAATATAACATGGACAGGTAGATCACGAGTAAGCTTACTAATAGACAATAGACTTCTAGTAATTTTAGGTACCACAAGGACATCATTAACAGAGAAACCAGATAAATAACATTGGCCGATGTGAGAAATAGATAATGATTCACCATTTCCAACAAGAATAGAATCAGAACCACGATAACGTTGTACCTGATCAAGATGACTGGTGTGAGCAGTGATATGAGATGTAGCACCTGAATCAACGATCCACTGATTCGACGAAGAATGACGGTTGAGATCATTCAAACTGGCCTGAAACAATAACTTGTCCGCAACCCAATTAGCGGAGCAATCTTCCCGAGATGTAGAACCCAAATAAACCATAGAAAAAGCCCAAGAATTGCACAGAAATTGACTGGGTGCTGATTAGAATATGAAAAATTCGTGATAAAGGACCTCAACTTGCGATAAGCAGCATCAACTCGCGATAAACAACATTAACTCGCGATAAACAGCATTAACTCGCGATAAACAACATTAACTTGCGAAAAAACAGCATTAACTCGCGATAAAATGAATGACGCAAGAAATTCGAAAGTTTCGCGAGTCGAATCGCTCGTGACTTCACGCGCTGGAATGGCGAAACACGCTGGAATCTCCTTCGCACGTGTTTTCACGCACGTGACTTTCACACGGGCGTGTGGATCTCGCCGCCAGAAAAATGGGGATAATCGCCGTCGAAAAATCACCGCTCGAAGCACGAAACTCATCACTGAAGATGGGTTTCGACGCTGTTGGAGAGAAAAGCTTCGACGATCGCCGTGAAGAATGGCTTCGCCGCTCGCCATGAAGAATGGCTTCGCCGCTCGCCGTGAAGAATGGCTTCGCCGCTCGACTCTAGAAGAAGCCTCTGGACGACGACGCCTCTGGATCGATGACGACGCCTCTGGAAGAACTCCGATGCCGATGAACCTGTTGGTACTCCAGTGGGCAAAAACATTCCGCTGGAATTTGACCAGAAACTTCCGCCGGAATTTGACCAGAAACTTCCGCCAGAATTTGACCAGGAACTTCCGCCGGAATTTGACCGGAAACTTCCGTGGAAAAAAAAGAGGTGCTGAACAGTAAATTAAAATTTAGGGCGTAGGATCAGAACTTGCTCTGAGACCATGATAGAATGATTTGCCGTAATCAATTATATTATTGATATCTAAATATATAGAGAGTACAATAGAGGTGTAATAAGGAAAAAACTATAATTATAATAAATTATAATCTAATCAGGAGTCTGATTTATCCTAGCACAAGGCATGTTGCAGGTGAGCTGACAGTGCATCGAATTCCTTTGTAAAAGCACGCGATTCTCCCCCGTACTTGATTTGGGGGGTTCGGGTTTATTTTGATAGAGCTGGATTCTAAGTTGTCGGTTTTTGATTCTGTGTTTCCAGCAAAAATTTACACAAAGTTATGGTTGAGTTTGGTGTGAAAGCGATGTTTTTTTACCATTATTGTTGACGCGGGTGGAGAGAGTCGAGAGCTTATGTAAGTTAGAGAGTGTGTATGTCTCTAATTCAATTATATGAATTGATTAAGTAATTTATTGTATCTTACAAATTGTTATTTGGTAGAGTTTTGATGTTTTCTTTTATATATTTTCGATAATAATGTATCATTCATAGGTTTATATTGATTGAATTGATGTTTTTTTAGATAAAGTTATGTTATTTTCTTTTATGTTTTTAGATAATAAATTTTCACTCGATAGAATGTGAGAGATGAAAGAGAAATGGTTGTGGATTTAGGAGAATGCTGTAAAATTTGTGTGGGTGTATTTCATGTAGAGAATATGAGGACTAAGTTTTAGAAATTATTGTATTAGTTGTATTTGTTTGTTGTTTAAATTCAAATGATTATAACTTTCTTTACGAGGAACTGATTTCTTCTCAAACTATTTGAATATGTTTCTTCATATATAAACATTATATTTTAATTTTCATATATTTTTCTGGATTAGCAATGTATATTCTGTAAATATGACATCGAGCTAAGAAGGTTTTTTTAAGGATATATCCACCAATGGAGTTAAGGCCACTGCACAGGGTAGAGTTGAAATTTTAATAAATTAATAATTTTTAGGTAAAGTCTTAGGAAAAATCGTCTTTCCATCTTTCCATAAGTTTATGGAAAGATGGGGTTTATTATAATAATAAAAAATAAAAGATTTTAGTTGAAATATTAAAAATTTATTATGCAACATGTAGTAATTATAAAGTTTATAACCTGATTCATATAACCTGAAAATTTGTCTTCATTTTTTTCAATTTGCACTTTAAACCTTGATCTTTTCATGGCTTATGGAAATATCGTCTTTCAAGAGACGAACTCTAATTTTTTATGGTTTTTGTAACCAAATAAATTATACACGTGGTACTGATTTTGTGTACGTATGTTATTTATTTTATTATGATGCTAGTCATCTTGTTTTTGAGTTGATTGTAATATACAATTTATAGTTGCAGTCAATGGAAATACCATACTTCAAGCCTATGGGTGATCCACCAATAAGTTGAGTAGTCGAGTAGAGAACAACCAACAAAATAATGGAGAAGACAGAGAGAAAAATAGATAATCATTGCAAACAAAACAAAACAAAACAACAAGCCACTATTATGAAATAACCAGAACAATGGGCAACAAAAATAAATCAACCGTACTCATAAGAACTTTTCTGGTAATCATCCCAAAAAGTTATGATTTAATAACTTTAATTAGTTTATATCTTTGTGAGATTAGGTGTTGGACCTAATTCACTATATTGATTATACAGCATAATTAGTTTCTCTTAACATAGTTCTTCCATATGTCTACTTTTGTTTCATAGTTACCAAAACTTAGATTAATTAAGTTTATTTTGTGGAATGTGTACAACTTCATTTTTAATTACTCTATTATTTTTTTTGTTAAATAGGTAAAGTTGCGAGTGTTAATCAAGTAGATGACATAAGTAACTCCAACTCACAAAGTGATGGGTCACAACAAGATGCTATTGAGGGAAGTGGTGAAACCAATGAGCAGAACATCGCATCATCCACAAAGAAGCCAAATGGTAAAGATTCTCTAACAAAAACAAAGTCACATTTCATGAAGTCGTGATTTTTTTATACAGTAAAGGTGATGTTTTGAACTATTTTTTCATTTCGATATTGATTGGAATAAAACTAAAAAAGATTAAAAGATTTTATTGAGTGCGGCAAAAAAAGAAGAGGGGTGTTACATTAATGCTTTATGTTTGGGGTTGACCGACACATTTACCACGTACTGAGGTTGAGTTTAATGAGGATGGAAAACCCGCAGGACGATCAGGACTTACATTTTCATAATCCTGGGTACCATTGCTAGGCATAACCAATATTGCCCCATTAATATAGAAGATTGGCGTAAGATACCTGAGGAAAATAAAAATGATATTCTTACAATAATAAAGGTAAATGGAGAAAATAGAGATTGAATTTTTGAAATTATTTTTTCATATTTTGTTAAAATATATTTTACCATTTTGTAGGCACGTTTGATATCACACCGGCTGATGTGATAGAGCTAGAACTCATTACCTCTGTGGCCTTTCATTATGGGTATAAATAAGGGTACATGAGGAGTATTCTAGGAATACGTATAGAGTATTCTAGAGTCCTAGGAATACACACCAACTATACAATGAATACAGACAATATTAATCTATAATCTAACACCCATGTAAAGCTAAGCGTGGAATTTGATAACGCGCAGAGCTTGGATCAAAACTGCTCAAACAAAGGGTGCGGTAAGCCCCTAGTAAAGATGCCAGCAAGCTAAAGCGAAGAAGGAACATGAGCAACATGCAGCTTGTCGAAGGCCACAAGTTCATGAACAAAATGGTAATCGATGTCAATATGCTTCGCCCGCTTGTGCGCAATTGGATTTTGGGTGAGAAAAATGGTACTGCTGTTGTCACACAAGAGAAGTGGAGGTGAGGAAGAGGTGACACGATGATCCCTCAAAAGATGATATATCCACACCAACTCGGCAGAGGTATTGGCCATAGCATGATACTCGGACTCATAACTAGAGCAGGAGACGGTAGGTTGTTTCTTAGCAGACCAAGAAATAAGATTACCGCCAAGAAAAATAGCATAAGTATAAGTTGAACATCGGGTCTCAAGGTAACGAGCCCAATCAGCATTCGAGTAACCCAAAATAGGAAGGGAGCCAGATGATGGCGAGAAGGAAAGGCCATAAGGAAGAGTGCCCTGAATATAACGAACTGCATGGAAATTATCATCACGCGGACTCTGCAAGAACTGGCCAACCGTGCTAACAACATAAGAGATATTTGGCTGTGTAATGGTGAGGTACTGAAGTGCCCCTACGAGTGACCTATACAAAGTGGGGTTGGAGAACTCGAGACTAGAAGTGCTGTGTAGCTAGCTACCTGGAACAAAGGGAATAGAGACTGAAGTATCATTTTCATACCAGCCCGCTCAAGAATGTCTATGGAAAACTTGGTTTGCCCCAAGAAAAAACTGATATTAGACCGGGAAATCTCTAAACCAAGAAAGTAGTACAGAGGACCAAGATCTATGATAGATAACTCTTGATGAGTACGAGCGAGAAACTGGCTGATAAGAGAAGGATCATTTCCAGTCAAAATAATGTCATCGACATAGACAAGCAGATATAACATATGAGAACCTCAAGAATAAATGAAAAGAGAGGTTTACACTACATATAAATCCTAACTATAGTAGAAAGGTACTAAAGTGCTAACACCAAACACAAGGCACTTTCTTGAGACCATAAATGGCTTTCCAAAGTCGGCAAACATGAGAGGGCCAAAGTGGATCTGGATAACCTGCAGGTTGTTCCATATACACAGAAGCATCCAAGACACTATTTAAAAAGCATTTTTGACATCAAGCTGATGAAGCGGCCAATTGCGCAAAGTTGCCAAAGAGAGAATAATGCGGACAGTTGCGGCTTTGATCACGGGGATAAAAGTGTGAGTGAAGTCAAATCCCGACACCTAAGATTATCCCTAAGCAACAAAACGAGCCTTATGATGATCAATACAATGTTGACACTAGAGGGGCGAGGAACAAGATCCCAAGTATGCTAGTTACAAAGAGCCCGCATCTCTTTATCCATAGCTGCAACCCATTTAGGATCTTTAAGGGCTGAGCGGTAACCCTTAGGCTCAGTATCAAAGAGAAGTGCTGCAAGAAAATCATGAACCTCAAACCAAGTTATTGTTTCGGCTGGTGAATTCCATTCTGTGAATGGGTCGTCATAGGATGAGATGGACAAGGAGGAGAAGGTGATGATGATATTGAAGGCAAAGCTGGGCTGGAGAGACAAGGGAGCCATGGGGAGAAGGAGGTGGAGACTATGAGAGCTGAGGAGTAGGTTGATTCACATATGAGGGACACAAATCACATGGTAACTGTGATGACGCCATAATAGGAGAGAAGGCATGACCAATATTACTGCCTCTAGAAGCTGGCAAAAAAGTTGATGCAACTGTGGGCTCAATGAAAGAAAAAATTTCCAAATCAGAGGGTGAGCGACTATCCCGAGAAGATGAAGTGTAAGGAAAATAATGCTCATCAAACTGAACATTACGAGATATATAGATGTGCCCAGAAGATGGATCAAGACTTTTGAACCCTTTGTGCTGAGCGTTATAACCAATGAAAACACATGGAATGGAACGTGGCGAGAACTTATCAGCTGCAATGTCACATAAACATAGATACACACGATGACCATATGGGGGGAAAATAATAATCAGGAACAATGTCGTACACTATCTTACACGAAGATTTACCACCAAGAACCAAACTCGGAAGGTGGTTTATAATATAGAGTGCCGAGGAGAAAGTATCCACTCAATAGTACTTGGGAACATATGAGTGATATAACATGTCCAACCCTGTCTCTGTGATATGACGGTGCTTGCGCTCAGCTCGGCCATTCGGAGCGGGTGTATAAGGGCTTGCCATCTAATGATGAATGCCACAAGAGATAAAATGATCACAGAGATGAAGATTAGTAAACTTTGTTCCTCCATCAAATTGGAAAACTTTTGATTTTAGTGGAAAATTAGGTCTCCACAAACTTCTGAAACATCAGAAAGATCTCAAAGAAATCAGACTTTTGACGCAAGGGTTAAAACCACGTAAAATAGGAAAAATCATCAATGAAGATAACATAATAAGAATAACTAGTCACTCCAGAGACCGGTGCGGGCCCCCATAAGTCACAATGAACTTTGTCCAACAAAGAAGCCGAATGGCAATCACTAGTGGAAAAAAGGGAAAACAACGGCTTTTAGCCATCATACATGATGAGCAACTGACTGGGGCACGAAAAATAGAGGTAACCGAAATATGACCTTGCTTATTAAACAATTGGAGAGTGTCATACGACACATGACCCAGACGAGAATGTCATTGCTTTAAAGAAGCACGGATTTTTCCAGACCGAAGTTCGGTAAAAAAAATAGGCATCACCACTCTCAAGATAATAAAGACCAGCTCTATGGCGACCAGTACCAATGACTTTTCTGGTGTGCTTATGTCGAATGATAAACAAATCAGCATCAAATAGAATAGTCACAGGTAAATCTCGAGTGAGTTTACTTATGGAAACTAGACTCTTTGTAATTTGTGGAACCACAAGCACATCACGCAAAGAGATAGCCAAAATATCGCATTAACCAATATGAGAAATAGATAATGAAGCACCATTACCCACATTAACAATATTACAACCACTGTAAGGATGTACCTTGTTAAGATGTTGAGAATCAGAAGTAACGTGAGCGGTTGAACCAGAGTCAAGAATACATCTATCATAGGCACCCCATGAGTTGGAAGTCATAGCACTTCGTAACAGCAAAAGAACTTTAAAATAATAATAATGATGGATTGTGATGACAAAAGTGAGGTAGGCGCACAATAATAGTGCCAAGTGAGGGGCATGCACACAATAATAATATCAAAGGCTTGGCAAACAAGCGTGCAAGGCTCGGTTTGAGGGGATGCCCGATGGACAATCAGCACTCACGCGTGCATGAACATCGTACATTTTTTTCAAGTTGTTAGCTCCTGAAAAACATGCACTGAGAGGAGGAGAAGGAATTCATCAACATCGGAAGCCTTGAACACACGCCGAATTGGGTACAAAAGCAAGCACCGAGTATAAATCCAAATGGAGCACAGAAGCAAGCACCGAGGTTGAGCCGAAGTGTCAGTCCAAACAAAGGTACCGACAAAGTGGTGGTATGGAGAGTGGAAGTCTAGAAAGCAAAACGCCCAAGATAAAGAAGAGCCGATCGTCTGAGGAAAATTTTGAAGGGAGTGGACACATTGGAGACAAAGCCAAGGTTGAAGACGATACTGGAGAGGCACCGAGAGGGAGGAGAAACTGCCAAAAAGTAAGTTGGCTACTGCCGGAAAAGGTTGAAATTTATCGGCGATTGAAAAATTAATTGAGGAGAGGGAAAGGTCATAATTATTTATCAGGGAGACGGAAAAAAGAAAGGAGGAATAAAACAGGATGCTTAACACTGCTCTGATACCATAACAGAGCTACAACTCATTGCTTATGTGGCCTTTCATTATGGGTAAAATAAGGGTACATGAGGAGTATTCTAGAGTCTTCTAGGAATACGTACAGAGTATTCTAGAGTCCTAGGAATATACACCAACTATACAATGAATACAGACAATATTAATCTATGCTCTAATATGATGAATAAAATATTCTAAGATCTGTTGGTTCCAAGTGGAGGAGTTGGAAGTCTGAACTGAAATCTGATTATTGTTATTGTAATCTTGTGTAACATAACATGCATGCTGCTGAACCACGTGTCTCCAAAGAACAATGGCTCAATATTATTCAATATTGAAAAAGAGAAGACACCATGGTAGATTACTAAATTTTATGTCTAAGTATACCTTTTACTCAATTCTCAACGTTTAATGTAGTATAAATTTGTATTTATAGGAGAGGTGTTAGAAAAACAAGATAGCAAGATCCCATAAAAAATAAATCAAGCTATAGGGAAGCCCTCATTTGCATCGGTTTCTAGCAAATAGGTAACACTAGCTATAATTTTCACTTTTTAAAAATTATTGTTCAATAATAACATTTATATTGGATATGTATTTATCTTAGTAAAAAGAAATAAGCCGAAAGCCATCTCAAACTCAGTTGTTTAACCTGTGCTACCCTAGGAAGAAGGAAACACCAGAAAATCTTATAAAGGTTGTCGTTGGATTTAATTAAAGTGATTAGAATAATTTATGAAATTAAAGTTCTTTTACATAACAATGAATTACATTTGCAGAATGATATGAAAGAGTTGAAAAACAAACTTGATGAGGGTGAGAAAGATACAATTGGGCCAGACATATTTTTGCACAAGTGATTGGACAAGACAAACCAGGATATGTTTGAAGAGTGAGTTTTAATATTTCTCCCTTAGATGTATGGGGCGAACTTCCACGACAAGCTGTGTTTTTTGCAGGGAAAAAAGAGTGAAACAGGGGAGTCCCCTTTCCCCATGCTATTTGTTCTGAGTATGGAGTATTTCATAAGGTTGATGTCAAGTAGGATGAAAAGAAAATGCAATGAATATCACCAGAGATGCAGCAAGGTGGGAATTCACTCGTTGCTCTTTTCATGATGTTTTGAACTTCTGTGCAGCTAATAAAAAAATCAGTTGAATGAGTAAAGGAATGCATGAATGAATTCATGAAGGTCGCGTGATTGGGAATCACTGAAAGAAAATAAAAAATGTATTTTTCAATAGTGGAGAAGAATAATAAAGAAATTTTGGTTGTGATTCTTAATGTGCAAAAAGGAGAGATCCCAATGAAGTATTTGGGATTTCCATTATTGAATTCAAAGGGGAACAAACAAGAATATGAAAGGCTAATTGAGAAGATTAGGGAGAAGATTTAAACATTGTCCACGGGTACACTATCATTTGCGAGGAAAATGATGCTAATTAACATTGTTTTACTGAGCATAGCAGGATACTGGGCAAGCATATTCAGTATTCCCGAAAGTGTGCATGAGACAATAGTCAAGATTTGCAGGAGCTTTCTATAGGAAGGGAAGAGGGGCAGAAAGGTTTTACGGTAGTTTCTTGGGATGCTTTGTGTAGAAGTAAAGGAAGGGAGGAATGGGGTTGAAGGATCCTTGATGTGGAACAAAGCTACACTAATAAAACTCATTTGGGACCTTAATTTAAAGCAAGATATTATGTGGGTGCGGTGGATAAACGCATATTATCTGAAAGGTGATAACTGGGAGAAGCATCAGTATAAGGAGCATCAAAGTTGGATGAGGAAAAATCTTAATAGGCTGAAAATGAAGACAATACGATTTTTGAAAAAAAAAGGTAGGTGAGCACTTGTTGTATCTATGATGAACTGAAAGGAGGTGAAGAATCTATAAGCTTGGCAAAGATGGTTTGACATAAAACTCTTCCGTCAAAACACAGATTCTTTATTTGGAGATTACTCAGAAGAGGACTTGCCACGGTGGATAAGCTGCAAAAATGTAATGTATTAGGGACACAACTCGATTGCAGATTACGCGGAAAAACACAGGAAACATTGAGGCATCTATTTTGTGAATGTGACTACACAAAGAGCATTATAAAAAAGCTAATTGGATTTGATTTCAGGAATCTGAGAAACTTGAAGAAGTCTCTGATGGGTATGATAAGGAGGAAGAAAAATGGTAATGTGATGAAGTTGGTGGCAGACCTTTATCATATCTGGAAGAGAGGAATGGGATAATTTTTAAGGGCATTGAGAAGATGGAGGTAGTAATCTGTGATATGGTAGAATCATGATAGAGATGGAGAAAAATGATGAACTGGGAAAGGGAAATACAAAAATACGACTAAAGTTTTAGTATGAAGATTGGTGATGTATAGTTAGTAAATACTGGGCTGGAAATCTTGTAATGGGCAGGAGCAGAGGGCCTAAAACTTGTACTCGTGGTCTTTTTTTTTAATGGAAAGACACCCGAGGGTGGAGGTTGGTATATTGGTACCCCAAGCCAATAGAAGAACCATAGTAGAGTAGCGATAGTTTGTACAGAAGGCAAACAGCATTGCCCGCAAAATATAACAACATCCTAAGCTAAGAGTATACAAAATCAGTGAACTTCAGTTAGTTGTGATTCCAAAGCAACGAATCTCCACACCCCGTGTTAATTCGTTGTTTGGCCAGGCAACTAAGCTCATCAGCAGTCATCAGTTAAAATGATATTAGCAAAAGTGCGAGAGCCTGTAATGGTGGAATCTGTGCAGCCGTCTCAGAGTACGTCGCCAAGCAGGAGATACAGCAAGCGTAGTGAATTGGTGAGAAGTTGGCAATGTGTGATCAGTCAGAAATGCACCTACATGAACAGAAATTCCATCAGCAGTATCTATCTTATCCCTAGCAGTTCGAATGAACTCTAATCTGGGGAAATTTTTCTTTATCTAATGCAATGAGGCCCTTAATATGCACAGGAACATTACGAAGATTCAAAGTCTGATTATGTGCAGAGTGATTTTTAGCAATTGCATCGGCCACCAAGTTACCTTCCCTTGGCACATACAGTAGCACAGCACCACAGAGGAGATGATTAACTTTGTAGGCAAGATTAAACAAAGGCCAATGGGCAGAATATGGCTCGTTTATCATTTTAACTACTAATAAATAGTCAGATTCGATAGTAGTAGTCTCATCCAAATGGCTATAGCTTTGACAAGAAAATTGCACCGCAAGAATTTCGGCAAGAAGAGATGAATCAGCAGAAATGGATGCAGATTTAATCAGTATGGGTGTACCACTGTTATTCCTTACCACTATCCCCACAGCAGCCTTATCTGGGAACCACGATGCATCAATATTTATCTTAATGCAATTTTGTTTCGGCCTCTCCCAGCATATAGTCCGTATAATCGGCTTAGGAGGAGGCCTCAGCTGAGGGAATAGATTCTTTATTGGTTGAGGGATTCCATTAGAGGATTTCAGATATGTAGGATTAGAAAACAGGGCTAACCTAATGAGATCTATAGCTTCCTTGCAGATGAAATCAGCAGAAAAAGGAATCTGCTCAAAAAGATATCGGTTCCTGGCTTTCCAAAGACACCAGCAAATAATGGGAGGTAGTAAATTGCATGACAGCTGATGACATTTAGGAAGATCTTGACAGTTCCAAAAAATAAAGAATGTTTGAGATGTGGAATGAGGTTCAGTTAGATGGAATTGAACTAAGGAAGACATGTAACTCTATACAGATTTGGCCAGAGGGCATGTAATGAAAAGATGTTCAATTGAATCTATATGGCAGCAAACAGGACATTTTGATGCAAGATTAAAACCACACGAAATAAGCACATCATCAAATGGGAGAAAAGAGTGTAACATCTTCCAAGTAAAAATAGATATCTTTTTTTGGAGAGCCCTATTCCATATAAGTTTGGAGGCCAGAGAATTACCTGATGGATTAGTAAGGGCATGATACGCAGATTTAGAGGAAAAGTTGCCTGCAGGATCCGGTTTCCATATGATCCTATCCTCTCTTGTCTCTACAAGTTCAGCTTCCTGTAAGAATGAAAGAGTATCATTATCTAAAAATGGAGAAATCAGCGCTAAGATCTCAGTTTTGTTCCTAATAAATTCAGCAACAGTGCAAAACTGAAATGCTGCAGAAATATGATCAGGAACATAGTTTATTAGTGGTCCTATCATGCACCAATTTGATGTCCAAATGTTACATGAACCTTTACCATGAATGATGAGGGAATTTTGTTCAGCAAAAAGGTTCACCGAGCAAATCCTTTTCCAAGTTACATATTTTCTATGGGTATCAGAAAAGGACCATAATAGTTTAGCCCATAGTGTCTTCCCCAGTTGAATTTTCCACCACAGTTTAAGGGAACAAACATCCAATATGGCTTGGATTGATCTAAACCCTAAACCACCCTGAGAGATTGGAGTTGCAAGATGAGCCCATTTTTTCCACACTTTATTTCTTCTCCCATCTGATTCACCCCAAAAGAATCTAGCCAATCTTTTCTCTAGAATTTTGATTATTTTTTTTGGTGGTTTAGTTACATTCCATAAATGTTGAGGCATTGAATACAAGCAGGACTGAATTAGGATTAGTTTGCTCCCTGAGCTAAGCCACTGATTTTTCCAATTTTGCAATTTCCTATCAAATTTTTCCATAAGTGGTTGATAGTACCTATTAAGTGTTCTACCTTTAAAAATAGGGCATCCAAGATAATGGAAAGGAAAGGAGCCCTGCTTAATTTTAAGAATCATCTTGATCTGATTGAGTTTACCAATTGAAGCCTTTTTGCTAGTATAGAAATCAGATTTGTGAAAATTAAATTTTTAACCAGAGGTGTATTCAAAGACATCAAGAAAGGCCTTAATCCTAATAAGATTGGACTTAGAAGCTTGCATAAATATAATGGTGTCATCAGCATACATAAGATGGGTTACAGCTGGAACTGGAGAGGGTAGTTGATAGTATGAAAGCTTGTTGGAAAATAAAAGACAGGCTCCTAGAAAAAGCTTCAGAAAAGATATTAAAAAGAAAGGGAGAGAGGGGATCACCTTGCTTAATTCCTCTTGTGGCCTTGAAAAAACCCACAGGATTCCCATTAATAAGTATAGAAAAATAAGCTTGGGAAAGATTAGCCATAGCAGCATATAAAAATTTGCCTACAAAACCAAATTTCATCATAATATTCCTAAGAAAATGCCAGTTAACTCTATCAAAAGCTTTCTGTAGATCCAATTTTAGAATACAGTTAGGGATCCTAGCCTTCTTATCAATAAATCGAATCATTTCCTGGAGATAAATGATGTTGTCTGAGATATCCCTATTCTTCATGAAGGCCGACTGATTAGTAGAGATCAGTTTATCCATATATGGTCTAAGTCTTTCCATTAGAACCTTAGAACATATTTTGTTAAGGACATTAGACAAACTAATAGGTCTAAAATCATCAAATGAGCAAGGTGTGGGTTTTTTTGGAATTAAAGTTATCCAAGTACTGGATATTCCCCTGGGCAGGGCAGTACCATCAATAAAATCGTTAACTGCCTGGATTAGGTCAGTTTTTATGATAGACCAGCATTTAGAGTAGAATTTAGGGGTGAAGCCATCAGGGCCAGGACTACTGTTCTTTTTTAATCCATTAACTACTGCCTCTACCTCAGATTCAGTCGCAGGTTTAGATAATTCACAATTATCATTGGCAGTAATGACATTTGGCTCAGGAAATGTGAATAGTATGTGTCATTAGGCAGTTGATTAGGTTCCTTTAACAAATCAGTGTAGTAAGAAATGGCTTCATTATTAATGTCTACTTGAGAACTAAGCCATTGGCCTTCTTTGTTTTTTATCTTTGTAATCTGTAGTCTACAGTTTTTCTCTTGAACCACTTTGTGGAAGAACTGAGTGTTGTTGTCACCTAACCTATGCCATTTCAACTTTGCTTTCTGTTTCCAAAACTTTTCCTTCTCCTTTTGAGCTCTCAATAACAAAGCTTTTTTCCGGTTTAATTCCATAAGTTCGACATCAGAAGGGTTAAGGTCAAAATTAGATTCCTGGATTCTAAGGGATTCCTCAGCATTTAAAACATTGGTATCGATGTTCCCAAAATAATCTCTATTCCAAATTTTTATCTCCTTTTTCAGTCTGATCAGTTTAAGAAAAAATCCTAATAGACCAGTTTCTATCATTTATTTTTCCTAGTTAGTCTTAATTAGTGTGATGAAGTCCTGCCGATTAAACCATACATTGAGGAACCTAAATGGCTTAGGACTGAAAGTGGTCAAGTTTGAAATCTGTAAGAATAGAGGGGAATGATCAGATGTTTGTCTATTCAAGATTTGGATGGAGGAGGAGGGGAACCTATAGTTCCAGGAAATGGTACATAAACCTCTGTCAAGCCTTTTGGAAGTGGGGTTTCTAAGTCTGGAGTTACACCAGGTAAAAATATTGCCAACCGTATTAATTTCCTGGACACCCGAGCTATTTATCCATGAATTAAAGTCTCTAATGCTTCCTAAGGAGGGGGAACTAGGGCCCTTATACTCTGTAAGAGAGGTTATAGTGTTAAAATCTCCAATGAAAATGGTATCACCTTTGGTGATTGGAGCCAGGTCCTTCCAAAGATTCTTCCTACCTTCTCTATTCCTAAGTGCATAAACAAAAACAGCATCCATTTGTAGATTAATGGTCTGGTGGTTTATGTGAACATGTAGAAATTGCTCGTGGGAAGACAGAAGGGAAACTGTAATTAAATTATTCCACATAAGCCAGATTTTACTATTGAACAGTGTCAAGCCATTAGGATAGTTAAGTTTATCCATATAGGATTGTACTTTAGAGTTATCATGCATAGGTTCAATTAGGCACAACATTTGAATCTTTTTAAGTCTAACCAGATTAATTAATCTCAACATTGATGATTCCATTCCCCTAATGTTCGGGAAACCCGTATACTAAGATTAATTAATCTCAACATTGTACTCGTGGTCTTGCTATTAATATAAGAAAAGGGAAAATCTAAATACAGGTTTGAGATGGTTATCAAAAATATATAATCTAAAAACATAAAATCAAATTCTATGTATATAATTTATTTAAAAACATTATCAAGTGTATTAAAAAATATTCTAAAAATACATAATCAAATAGTGTGTACACAATTCTGGTA
The DNA here is from genome assembly GCA_037428765.1 of Rubia yunnanensis. Classification (NCBI taxonomy): domain Eukaryota; kingdom Viridiplantae; phylum Streptophyta; class Magnoliopsida; order Gentianales; family Rubiaceae; genus Rubia; species Rubia yunnanensis. The sequence continues at coordinate 19,647,263 of CM075066.1, forward strand.
AACACATTAAAAGTGTTTTAAAATATATTCTTAAAACACATAATTGAATGTCCATATATATATATATATATATATATATATATATATTATATGAAATCATATGTGCAAATAAACTATAAAGTGGACAATATTAAGTGTCTTAATAGGTTTACTAAACTTGCATTAGTAGCCGTATATTATAATATCTATGAGAACATATTTTTAGTTGACTCTTGCTACAACTATCATTGATTTTTCCAAACCATTACATCAACCATAATCCCGTTACTATATATACATACACATTTGAATGTGCGCTTACTATATTTATTCATACACATCTTTACTATATTTATTCATACACATCTACGTGTGGGTAATGAATGCATATACGAACACTATAATCAATTATTTTAATTTTTAATCAATAATTATTTATAACCACACTAAATGCCTAGTCCACACCTCCGTTAACCACATTTTAAATTAATGTGGGGATAGATCAAATGTTTTGGTTAATACTGTACTGTATCTAACAATTTTAAATGTGTAAATGTAGTTTTTGTCGTAGTTACATTGAAGTCTCCACGTTGATAGGACAAGAAAAGTCCTTCATGTAGGGTAGCATGGAAAGAAGCGCCAGAATCACCATATGAAAATAATCACCAAATGGTGAGATTGACATAGTCGTCAATTATGAAGATAACACAGTGCTCCACGGATGCAAGAACGGTAGTGCTCTCGTCTTCCTTCTTCTTGGGTCGATTTGTTCTTGTTTAACCATTCCATTCTTGTGGTTTCTCTTGATATTGTGACATTCAACTTTCTTATGCCCTGCCTTACTACATTAGTAGCAAGTAACTTGGGAAGACTTTAACCGCTCTCGTGATTTGTCATATCTGCAACTTCTATATCTTCCACGTTACTAACTTCTACCTCAACTCTCAATCATGTTAGCCTCCGAATAGGTGGATTTTCCACGTATCTTTCTTCGTGATTCATCATTGATTAAGCTGTTAGCAACGCCATCCATGGTAAGCTTTTCTTCTGGAGCCGAGTTGCTAAGTGTGACCACCAATGTGTCCGAACTTTCAGGTAGTCACCTTAGGAATAACTACACTTGCAACTCATCGTCGATTTTCATCTCAATCTTTCCTAATTGGTTCACAAGCCCATTGTAGTTATTCAACTGCTCAATCATATTTTATCCATCCTTGTACTCCAATTTGACCAATCTTCTTACTAAGTGAACTTTTTCTGTGGTATCTTCTTTTTAATCATGAACTCAAGTTTTTTCCATAGCTCAAAAGCACTGGTCTAAGTGAAAACATGCTCAAATAAACTATTATCAATGTACTTACGAATCATGACGACCACCTTCCTATTTAGGAGCTCCCACTCTTTATCGCTCTTCTCTTCCGGCAAGGTTTCCTCCATGATTAGTTTGTACAAATCTTTGAAAAATATATGATCCTCCATCACGGGCTTCCAATATGCATAGTTCTCCTCCGTGAGCTTGAAAATTTCTCCATTATGAGTGATACTTGCCTCCATCTTGTCTCACACAAGAACCCAACACCGATCAACCTTGCCATGATACCACTAGTGGGAAATTTTGATATTTCCCCCTTTTGTGTGATCAAGATGATTAATGAAAAACAGAGAAAAATGAGACACCAAAATTTGGCTATGCAAAAACAATTTGGAAAATTTACGGAACTATGTAGTCCAACTCTTTCACCATATGAGACTATAGCAAGGGTTACAAATATCTCACCTGAGTTGAATAGATTACAAAGATACTCATTGTACTATATGGTGGAACACCCACTAACTAGAGAGTGGGTGAGATTGAATGATATGGATTGAATTGGATGAGATTGAGTGATGAAATATTTTCCAACATCTCTATTTATATGAGAGCAACACAAGCTCTAAAATTCTCTTCTATCTCCCCAACTACCGTAGTAAATGTTTGAAGCCTCTAGGAGGTAGTCTAAAATTTTCCCCTAACATTCTAGACACATCTCCCATCATCACCCATGGAGAGTTCTAGAACTATCCAACAATTCTAACCTTTTACCCTAATACATACACGTATATTTTAGTTACCAATATTATCCATACCTGTTCGACCCATCAACCCATTTACCACCCCTAATTATTGTTCACTCATTTCTGTTTTTTATTTATTTAATTTTATTGTATAGACTATTTTGCCTCTTTTAATTTACTCCTACTTCTATTTTAACATATGTTTCATTCTTCCACACATGTTAAGTAAGAGAAAATCCAACAGGTTCTCTATAATGGAGATTTTGATTGATTTTACAGATTTTAGACACCAATTCATCTCGAACAGATTCTCCATCCCGTTCTCTGAAATGGAGATTATGATGAAGAGAGTTTGGTTCTCTATATTGGTAGAGAGAGAATTTATTTAGAGAATTGAATAGCTAATGTAATCATCAAGAGTCCGTCTCTTGAAAGACTATCTTTCCATAAGGCATGGAAAAACCAAGGTTTAAAGTGCAAATAAGAATAAATGAGAATAAAAATTTTGGGTTGCATGAATCGGGTTATAAACTTTATAACTACTACACGTTGTATAATAAATTTTTAATATTGCAATTAAGATATTTTACCTTTTATTATTCTAACTAAACCCCATCTTTCCATTCTAACTAAACCCCATCTTTCCATTCTAACTAAACCCCATCTTTCCATAAGCCTATGGAAAGACGGTCTTTCCCAAGACTTTGACAATCATCAATTTAACACCTAAAATTTAAAAATAATTTTCTATTTATACCAAAATTATCCATGTCTAAATCAATGCAACATTCAATTCTTCTTGAATCAACACATAAAATTGAACCATTGAAATACCATTTCTCTTTTTATTCCTCCTTTAAATGATCGATTTTTGTATTTTCATGGTATTTTAAAGTATGATTCTCAAATAATAGTTAACATGAATCACAACACGAATATGATATTAAGAAAATAAATATTACCTTTGTTATCCACTCGTTCAAAAATAGGGAAATATAAAGAGGGGCGTATTTTGAAATTCGACTTCTTTAATTTTTGGTTCAAGAGATTGCCTGATTTTTCTAAATCGTACAAATACTTAATCTGATGACTTAATGAAATCAATTGTCTTTAATATAAAATTTATTAAAATAGATAAATATCCATAAGATAATTAATTATTCTTTACAAATGAACTATTAAAATTAGCAATTTTCTTAATTTTTCTTCAAGTGGATATTCTTGTAGTGTAATTAAAACTAATTATTTATTTAAATTATAAAGTAATCATTATTGTGAAATAAATGTCAAAGTCTGCATGATAGAGAGTCTGCTGGAGTTGGAGCAAAACAATATAGAAAATATGAGTTTTTAATCTCCATTTTAATTTTTTTTGGAGAATCTATTCGATTTGCTCTAATAAATCGAGAAAAAATGGGTGAAAAGGAGGGAATTGTTTTAATTTTTGCTAAATTTGTACTAATTAACCAATAAATTAGCAAAGAACATGATATGGAAAGTAAGAAGGAGAGCATGAAGAAGAAGATAAGATGAGATGAAGTGAGAAATGAGAGGTGCATTTTTTTTATCCTCTAAGGGGGTATTATAGAACTTGAGTATTCCTCTTTGGTAAATAAATAGTGATATAATTAATTATCACAAATCTAGCTTATTGCTAATGAGCATTTCATTATACATAACACTCCCTCTGGAATGCTCATTACAATAATTACGTGGTCATGCTGCCTTATTAAAAACCTTACTTGGAAAAACTCAGTGGGATAAAAACCACAGTAAGGGAAAAGGAGTACAACCACGTATAGCTCCCCCAATGTTGACATTGATGATTTCTTCATAAACTTTGTATCTTCGCATCCCGGTGCCATGAACATGTTTTCTGAACACTGAAGTGGGGAGAGACTTTGTGAGGGGATTTTTTGAGTTTTCAAAGGATCGGATGTACTGGATGTTGATAATATTACTCACTTCTGGCTCTTGAGTAAATGAAAAGAACTTCAGATGGATGTGCTTTGTTATGTCATTTTTATGTATCTTTCCTTCATTTGATTAACACATGCGACGTTATCTTCATAAAGTGTGATTGAATCATCATTTGATAGGAGACCACTAGTGGTTCTGATATGTCATGCATGGATCTCAACCACACACTCTCGACTTGCTTTGTGCAATGCGATAACTTGAGCATGATTTGATGATGTCGTGGTGACTGTTTGCTTATGAGAACACAAAGAAATCGCAGTCCCTCCGCAAGTAAACATATACCCAGTTTGATATATCCATTCGTGTGGATTTGACTTGTAACCTACATCTGCACAGCCAATCAAAACTGGTTCCGTAGTGCTGGATTAAAATAATCCCAAATCAATTATTCCTTAAAGGTAACAGAACACATGCTTGATTCCATTTCAGTTCCTTCTAGTATGAGATGAACTGAATCTCGCTAATAAATTAATAGCAAAATCTATATAGGGCCGAGTACAATTAACGAGATACATAAGTGCTTCAATTGCACTGAAATATTGTACTTCTGGACCAAGACTTGTTCAAATTTCTCATGGGGACAAAATAGATCCTTTTCCAAATTAAGGGATCTGATGACCATTGGGGTACTCAATGGATCTGATTTATCCATATTGAATATCTTTATGTTGTGGCATTCCCTTGCCCGACTAGCTGATTGCGATCCCCATATTGCACCAGCAAAAGGAGTCCCGGAATGGGTTTCGGGGAAGACACTCGACGCTGAAGTCAGTATTATACTTTCCAACTAACTTGTTATAGTCCAGCTGCCCTTACCTTTTCCATCTTCTGTTCTTCCTTTTAAAATACAAAATGATTGTGGCTCCGCTTTATCCAGAGTTTGTGTCATGTGTATAATCATGTGCCTGTCATCCCTATTGTGTATGATTGTGCGTCCTATAAACCCAGTTTGTGAGCCACAACTGATAAGGGTTTCCTTCATCATCGGTTTATGGGTTGTTACTCGTCTTCTTCTACCTTTTGCCCATCCCATACGATTTTACTAGAGTTCTGGGCCTTCTACTCCTTTGGGCTTGGTATGGACCATAAGCCCCCCCCAGTCACGAACTAAGTTCCATGGAGCAGATCCTGTCGAAATGGTTGAATACGAAGTGAGCTATTATAAGAGGTTCATTGTCATTGAAGGGATTGGAAAGTGGTAGTAGCTTTGTGGCTGATTGATGTTTTGTCTGCTAAGTCCTTCATTTTCAAATTTTGAATTTTTGAATTCTTTTTGTGATTGATAGCATAAGACATGCTGAAAAGATCCGAGATCTTATCCAATTTTTTTGTTGGTTGTTTCCATATTTCCCTGACGAATGCTGTTAATTCATCTCATAAATAGGTATTTTAAATAGTTCTAATTTTTTGGTGAGCTGTCTTTTCATCTTCCATCGCCACTTCAAAATTTGTGAATGGTAACTTACTTTTGTAAGATTTTCATCATTTCGTTTTCACAACTATGTGTCTTTCTCTATTTTTCCTTCTTTGCGTATAAATACTAAGATTACCTCTCTTCCTCAGTTACTCCTCTGTTTATCTGCCAAAGTCGTCATCTTCTCCAGTTCTCCGGCCCACTTTTAGCTTTCTGCGCATCAGTTTTCCTTACGTTTTTGGAGAGAAAGGTTTGTTTCAGTCTTCCACCTTATCTCTATATGATTTGAATTTGGTAGTCTTTCTTTTTTATCATCGTAATATTAGTTTCTCCATTTTTGTTGTGTAACCTTCTGGTCATCTACTCCGGTGAACTCCCTCTGAATCCTTATCCCAATGGACTATTATGTACTATTTATTCCCCTTATTAACCTATTATTGTTTTCGAATAACCTAGGCTTATTATTTATCGTCATATCTTCCCGTGATCATATTAAATCTCCCCAATATGATAATCATTCCGGGGGAATTTGGCCCAGCCACCTGACCCTCTTCCATATCCAGTGTGCTTACTGGGTTTTATGTGGATAAGTTAAAGAATTACTTCCTGTTTCTAAGCCTTCTCAAGCTTTGTGCTCCTATGAACAATGAGTGTGTTCATACTCCCCCTCATGGCTATACATCGTGCTATGTCTCCTATCTTAATTTCAGAATTTACTTCCCTCTTCCATAGCATGTGATAGATATTCTGTGTTTGTACAAAATAGCAATGTCCCAATTCCACCCTAAGGGTATTGTTATCATAAAGGGGTTTCTTCAGGTGTGCAATGCAGCAAACGTACCTTTTACTCTTGAGTTGTTCCGTAATTTTTATCATCTTTGGAAAGTTAAAAACACAATAGACGAATTTATGTTTTACCCTGTAATCGCTGGGGTTGAGCTCGTGAAGGGTTTCCCTAGTAACGTTGTCCATGGTGTACCAAATACTTCTTCATAAAGTTGAAACAAAACCCTAGGGTTGTTATGCCATCCTCGAACCCTAGCGTACCAAATCCTTTATGTTGACTTCTTGTGTGTAATTGTTTTATTAACTTTGCTCTATTTGTACTTTGTTCTATAAGGTCGGTGAGAGCCTTCAACTTGCGAGTGAGAGGCTTTCTAATCTGCCCCCCACTGATGAGACCCTTGAAGAGAAATATAGATCCCATGAACAAAATGTGCAGAGTTGGAAACTTTGTTGAATGCAACTGAGGACAAGGCGGATTTACGTAGGATTCTGAACGAGTGAAATGGTCTTATTCAATGGAAATAGTTGAACCTGGTGAACATGCTTCACCAACAAGTCGAGGCTAGAGAGTATGGCGCGAGAAAGACTCACAAAAATCATTAGAAAATGTTGATTATTAACAAGAAATGTGCTCGCATTGATAATTTTCTGGTTAAGCTCATGAAGAAGTAAGACGAATGTGATCACTTATCGATTTCTACTGCTGGTTGGCAAACTACGTTCGACGAATAGTTGGCCATAAACACGCAGGTGCGTGGTGAGAATGAAAAACTTTGTACTGAATGCAATCGGCTTGACTCATTTGTACATTAACTGGAGCAATCTTGTGTGGATTACAAAGATAGGCTACAAGCGCTTCCTTTATCTTTGCGCCGATTTGCCAGTCATGAGGATTAGACTGCGAGAGTTAGTGGACAGAGAATTAAGTTATCTGTTGCTGTCCGCTCGCACATTCGTTGTCTAGAAGAGGAAGTGCGGAGCTTAAAGTCTAGAATGAAACAGTAAGAAGAAAATGTAAACGTTATGAGCATGTAGTTAGACCGCGAGAAATTCGGTCCGGTAACCATTTTTAAAGCATACTACACTAGGTATCTTAATCTTATGGAGCGAAGAGGTATGACTCGACATCCTACTTATCTGCACATGAAATGGAGGTATGAACATTTAATTAGTGAGGAGTGTGAAGCTAAGGAAAGAAGTCGTAGGGCTGAGCACCATTCTCATGGAGCTGAACAACTTCCCCGCGAGGCATAGCGTTCCTCTCGCGATGCTGAGCATAGTCACTGTCCTGGTGGTCCTTTCTCTTCTAGACCATCGCGAAGCTCCAGGCGTAGATAGTGTACGATGTATTCATTCTTTGACCACCAACGTCTTTTTCAATGTTTGATATGACTATCTAAACTTTTTGGATGATGTGTACCCTGTCTTGTTTTAATAAAATTTTTTTTTTATTTTTGTTGTTGTTATATTTGAATATGAAAGACCTATTTATTGCGTACTCGCTAGATCTATAGCTAGCTTTAGTCGCCATTATTGTAGGCATATCGGGCTTAGAGCAAGGTCTATAGCTTGCTTTTTTGAGTAATCTGTGAAGTCGCAAGATCTATAGCTTGCTTTTGTTGCTTTGTTGTAGGCAAATTTTCCTAAAAACAAGATCTATAGCTTGCCATTTATTTTTCTTGCGAGGTTACAAGATCTATAGCTTGTTTTCACTTCGCTTGTGGGCATATCTGCCTTGTTCCTAAGTTCAAGACTTGTTTAAACATATGTTTCCTTTGGAGCCATTTAGTTAGCGGTAGTTATGCTACTAACTCTTCGTAACTAGGATTGAAATTTGAAAATGCAAAAAGAATTTTTTTGAAAGAATGATTTTACTTCAAGCTGCGATTATATTTCCTTCATAACAAAATGTTGGAACGAACACCAACCATGATAATTTCATGGTTTCTCTACAAAGGGGCTAGCTTATCCTATTGCTTCGGCCTTTTTACACATAAAACTACCTTAAGTTAACTATGTGCCAGGTGTTTGGAATGCTGCCACCATTCATTCTTTCCAACTCGTAGCAATTTGACATGTGCACCATCGTTATCTTACATGGCCCTTCCCACTTTGGGCATAATTTCCCACATTCTTACGCTGAGCTAGATTTGTTCTTTCTTAGCACAAGGTCACCGATCTGGAATTGCATTTCCTCCTTCCTGTGATTATAAGCTTTAGCCATCTTATCCTTGTACCTAGATTTTTTTTATCGCCGCTCTGTCTCTCTTTTCTTCGAGCTCGTCCAGATTTAGCTTTACTTTTTCTGAGTTGGTATCTTTGTTGTACCATTCAACTCAAAGGCTTTCTTGTCCAATTTCAACCAGTATTACCGCTACGTGCCAATATACTAAGTTGTACGGTGTTTCTCCAGTTTGTTATCTAGCTGTAGTTCTATACGCCTATAAAGTGTTGGGTACTTTGACGACCCACATGTTCGCTTTCCTTCCAGCCTTCTCTGAATACCCTAAATCATTGTTTTGTTAGTAACTTCCTCCTGGCCGTTCGCTTGAGGATAAGCTACCAAAGTGAACTTCTGTGTGATTCCTAGCATGGAACACCATTCTGTGAAAATTCCACTTGTAAATTGAGTGCCATTATCGGTAACAATGGGTTGTGGTGCTCCAAAGCGACAAACTATGTTTTGCCATACGAACTTCCTTGCTACCTCTACTGTCACTTGCCCTGGAGGTTTTGCTTCTACTCTCTTTGTGAAATAATCACCGCCACGATAAGAAACTTTGAGCTACCAGCGCCTTTTGGAAATGGGACAACGAGGTCAATTCCTCATTTATCAAAAGGCCAAGGTTCGTATACTCCTTTTAATACTGACAGTGGCTTGTGGGATATTGGGGCATTCATCTGACAGGTTTTTCATTTAAGGACGAAGTTGTACGCATCATTGAACATGGTTGTCCAATAATATCCAGCTCGAATAATCTTCTTTGCGATCATTCGAGACCCTTGGTGCGAGCCACACAATCCTTCATGTACTTCCTTTAAGATTTTGACTGCCAGCATCGGTCCTACACACTTTGTCCATTGTGATAAGTATCCTTTTTTGTACAACTTCCCATCCTCGAAGGCATAATTGTGGGACCATATCTCTAACTTCCTTGCTTGAACCTTGTCTGCTGGAAGCTTTCCTTTGTCGAAGTATTGAATAAGCTGTGTCATCCAATTTTCATTTTGGTCTTAAACTACTAACACCATTGTCCTTGATGTACTTGTAATTGGAATGACCTCCACCTTAACCTCCTTGTGTTTAGCTAGTGATTCAAACCCCATTGTTGCTAATTTTCTTAGAGCATCTACCTTTATGTTTTCACTTCTTAGGATGTGTTGGATGTTGAAATATTCAAAACTAGCTATAAGTTGTCGCACCTTAGAAAGGTACTTTATCAATTGTTTCTCCCTTACTTCGTAATCACCACAGACTTGTTGCACCACTATTTGTGAGTCAGTGAATTCTTGTACACTCTTTACTTTCATACTTGTCATGAGATCTAGACTGCATATCAATGCTTTATACTCAGCTTTATTATTGGTGAGTAAGAAGTCAAAGCGAGAAAATACATGTATTCTCCCCTGTTTGTATTGATCAATAATAGTCCCACTCTGAAATCGTCCTTGCATGACGCCCCGTCTACAAATATTTTCTATGTGACATCTTCCCACTTAGCCTTGCCTTTATCATTTTCCAAAAATTGTGGTGTGTTTGCCTGTTGCTCTCCCGAGCTTACCATCTCATCACTGAAGTCTTCTAGCGCTTGCGCTTTGACCGATGTTAATTGTTTAAAGTAAATCTCGAATTGCCCTAATTCCAGGGCCCATTTGGTTATTCTCCTAGATGACTCTGACTTTATTAAGATGTTCTTGATCGTATAGTCCGTATAAACAACGATTGTATAACTCTGGAAATAGATTCTAAGCCTCTTAGCCGAATGTATTAATGCCAAGGTTAACCTTTCAAAGGGGAGGTATGCTTTTTTCCGCCTGCTGCAGTATTTTGCTGGTGTAAAATACTTGTATATATTTCTAGCATTGTTGTCTTACCAATACTGAGCTTACAACATTAACTGAAACTGCCAAATATATGTATAGCGTTTCTCCTTGAATTGGCGGTTTAAGTTTTGGGAGTTCCTGGAGTTTACTTTTCAACGATTCATACGTTGTTTGGCATTCTTCGTTCCAACTAAACCTCCTAGCCTTTCTGAGAATTTCAAAAAAGGGGAAGTGTCTTTCTGCTGCTTTAGAGACAAATCTACTGAGTGTGGCAAGTGATCCCATTAAGACTTGGACTTCCTTCACTGTTTGTGGTTGGGGAAGGTTGACGATCGCTTGTATCTTTTCAGGGTTAGCTTTGATCCCCTTTGAGGATACTTTATATCTGAGGAATTTACTTGCCCCTACCCTGATTGTGCACTTCTTAGGATTCAACTTCATTCCAATTGCGCTCAATGTATCAAGTGTTTCCTTTAAGTTGTCTGCAAAGTCTCCCGCTCACTTACTCTTGATAACCATATTGTCTACATATACTTCCACATTGCATCTAATCTGGCTAAAGAATAAGTGATCGATTACTCTCTGGTATATTGCTCCCACATTTTCTAACCCAAACGGCATCTTTTCATAGTAAAATATCCCAAAGCTCGTTATAAAAGCTGCATTTTCTGCATCTATTGGGTTCATCAATATTTGATGAAAGACTTTGTAAGCACCCAAAAATGCGAGGACTTTGAACCCTGAGATTGCTCCTACTAGTTGGTCGATCTTTAGTAAGGGGTAACAATCTTTTGGGCATGCTTTGTTTAGGTTGGTGAAGTCTATACACATTCTCTAACCCGAGTCTCCCTTTCTTACAATTACCGGGTTCGCCAACCACGTCGGATATATCACCTCCCTTATTATCCCTGCTTGTAACAATGTCTTTACTTCATCCTCAATAGTTTTTTGTTTATCACAGGCAAAGCTCTTTTTCTTCTGCTTGACTGGTTTAATCAATTTAGAGATGTTTAAGAAATGAGTTTCTATGCTTCGGTCGACACCTCCCATGTTTTGTACACTCCATGTGAACTTGTCTTTGTGTTCTTAAGGATCTTTATCACTCTCATCTTTTCATCCTTCGGGAGATATTTTCCTATCTTGATTTGCTTGGACTCATCATCGTCATCTAGAATGACATATTCAGTTTCTTCACCAATTTATAGTGGATGGTAGACCTAGTTTAGTGAATCCCCATTAGTAATGGTGCTAACCATATTTGGTTGTTCCATTATTCTACATGTCTTCATAGCGATGGCCATGCATTGCCTGGCAGTCTACTGGTTTTCCCTTACCGCTGCAATTCTATGTAGGATTGGGAATTTCATGACCAAGTGATATGGAGACCATATTGCCTTTGCTCTATTCATCCATGGTATACCTATGATGGCATTAAATGAACTTGGGGCATCCATGACCACGAAGTCACATATTATGGTGCAACTCTTCCCCTTCTTGCCAATTGTAATGAGGAGATAAATGTTGCCCAGTGGAGTTTCCACCCTACCTGTGAATCCCACGAGCACAGATGTGGATTTTTTCAAATCAGCTCTCTTGAATCCTAGTTTGTCAAAGTAATCTACAAATGGGATTTCCACCACGCTTCCATCATCCACAAAGTATCTATGAATAGTTACATTCCCTATTTTAGCAATAATGACCATGGGTTCATTGTGCGGTGAAGCATTAGGGACATCACTGTCCTCGCTAAACGTGATTGTTTCCTCCATACGCAGTTTTTTTCCAGAGGCTCCCGCGGATGCGAGCCTCTGGTCTTAGCTTTCCAAGAATTATTTGATAGGGATTTTGTTGATCAATGTATAAAGAAGATCACTTTTTCAGGATCTTCATTAGACATGTCATCTTCGTAGTCTACGGCAACTGTCATCTTCTGATTTCTGCCCTGAATGGTCGATGTAAGCTGCGCCTTAGGCATGGAGCTTCCTACCTTGCTTGCTTCATTGTATCTTTGAACACTTTTTTCTTTTCTATACTATTCGAGGTGTCCAATTCACAGATTTTCCTCTATCTGCCTTCGTAAATCTATACAGTACTCAATACCGTGGCCATGGTCTTTGTGGAAAAGACAAAAGTACTCTCTCGATCTTTTTTCTAGAGGTGCTACCATTCGCACCAATTTGCGAAATAGGTTTTTGTTTGCAAGCCAAATCTCTTTCTGCAATTTTGTTAGCGGAGTCTTCTGAGATGAGATGTTTTGCGCTTCTGTTTCTCTTCCCTTAAAGGTAAAATTTCCTTTTCCTTTCTTAGCGAAGCTTCTCTAAAAGTCATCTATCGACCTTTTCTTACCTTGCTCTCCCTCGATTTTGCAATTATTGGCTTCCTAGGTTTTTTGGGTTTTTCGACATGTTTTTGGTTAGCTCTTTGTAAAACTCCCTAGATCGTATACCTCCCGTTAATGCGCCTAAAGAGGATTGGAAAGATAGATCTCGAACCTATAAGCTTTCTGTAACGCACTTGTTGTGATATTCTGCCAAGCTCTCGTCGCTTCCATGCGCTATATTGTTCAAATCTGCAATTGTCTTTAGGAACCTCTATTTCTGGTAGGAAGACCTATGAACAAGCCTGAGAATTGTGCCAAGTACGTGATGCTTCCTTTTGGTAAGTCCTCGTACCATGTAATTGTCATTCCTGATAAGAATATAGGGAACGCTCTGCAGAGCAGCTCAACTTTGGCATTGCGGAACCTCATGTTGTTTTGATATGAATGAAAAAATTCTTTTCGGTTGGTTGTCCCATCATAAATTTTGACATGCAATGGCAGCTTGAAGTCTTTGGGCATCTTGAAGTTGCGAAGATAAGGTGCGAGCGGCGATTTGTCCATATCGTCTTCCGTGACTGTGTCTCTCAATTCCTTCTTGTATTTAAGGTCATCGTTGTTTTGAGCAGGTCTATGACTTACCTTTGGGAGTGTATGCTTGAGAGTTGCTAGGAATTGGTTATACAATTGCTCTTTGTTCGCTTCTATAAAAGATGTGAACGTTTTTTTTCTTTTTCCATGTTCGTATTAGGAGAATCTACTTCTTCTTCCTCCTCTGTGTTATGATTGATGTGTTGTTGCTCATTGTTTGGTGTGAACTCTAGACCCTCGTGGGGACGCTTCCATTTTTCCCCACTAGTTGCTCATGTGTGTGATGATTATGACTCCTTTCACTTCTAGTGAACATCATTATCAACTCCGCTGGAAATGAGAGACTGAAAAGAAAATTTTATCCCCATAGATGGCGCCAATGTTGTGGTATTCCCTCGCCCGACTAGTTGACTATGATCACCAAAATTAACCTGCAAAAGGAGTCCCATATTGGGTTTCGTGGAAGACACTCCAACGCTCAAGTCAGTATTATATTTTTTCAATTAACTTGCTATAGTCCAGCTGCCCTTACCTTTTTCCATCTTCTGTTCTTACTTTTATAATACACAATGGTTATGGCTCCACTTTACTCGAAGTTTGTGTTATGTATATAATCGTGTGCCTGTCATTCATGTTGTGTATGATCGTGCATCCTATAAATCCGGTTCATGAGTCACGACTGATAAGAGTTTCCTTCATTATCAGTTCGTGGGTTGTTACCTGCCTTCTTCTTCTTTTCGCTCAACCCATACGATTTTGCTAGTGTTCTGGGCCTTCTACTCCTTTGGGCTCGGTATGGACCACTTTAAAATCTTTTTTCATGTAATTTGACTGATGTACAAGTATCCCACTTTACAAGTGCTCTATCTACAAACCAAGACAATATTTTGTTTTCCCAAGGTCTTTCATCTCGCAATTTCTTTAAGTAAGAAATTATTTCTAGAATCTCTTCATTGGTCCCAATGATATTCAAATCATCAACATAGACAGCAATAATTACACACCCGAATGTTGTCCTCTTGATGAAAACACAGGGACAAAGAGGGTTGTTGACAAATCCCTTTTGTAACAGATATTCGATTAGTCCGTTTTACCACATGCATCCAGATTGCTTTAACACATATAAAGATCTTTGTAATTTGATTGAATATCTTTATCTTGGTTTTGAACTTAATCCTTCATGCATTTTGAATCCTTCAGGGATCCTCTTGTAAATTTCAGCATCAAGTGATCCGTAAAGGATGCAGTAACAACATCCATAAGGTGCATATTAAGTTTCTCATGAACTGCTAGACTGATAAGGAATCTAAATGTAATTCCATCCATCACTAGGGAATATGTTGCCTCAAAATCAATTTCGGGCCTTTGAGAAAAACCTTGTGCAACGAGTCTAGCATTGTATCTCACAATTTCATTTTTCTCATTTCTTTTTCACACAAATACCCATTTGTATCCAACGGGTCTCACATCTTCAGGTGTGCGTACAATAGGCCCAAAAACTTTGTGCCTTTTAAGCGGGTCTAATTCAGCTTCAATGGCCTTTTTCCATTCAATGCAATCATGTTTATTTTTACACTCGGTAATAGACTGAGGTTCGGGATCTCCATTATTTTCATCCATAACATCGCATACCAAACTATAAAAGAATGCATCATTAATTTCCTCATTTTGGTTCCACATTATATCTGTATTGGCATAATTAATCAAAATGTCTTAATTTTCCTCGTTCCGTATTTCTGCAGGAATACGTTCCTCCATTTTTGGGTCATCTTGTTTCTCTGGTCCTTTTCTTTTTCGAGGATTTTTATCTTTGGAACCTAGTGATCTTCCGCGCTTCAGGCGTGTTGTGATTTCATGAGTGACTTTGTTTTCAATTTGCCCTTTCGGGACTTTAATTTGAGCAGGAGCATTCTCACATGGGATGTGAGATTTAGTCACTCTCTTTGTGTCTGTAAATGCATCAGGAAGTTGATTTGCTATATCTTGCATATGCAAAATCCTTTGGACTTTTCCATCACACTCTTTTATATAAGGATCAAGATGCAATAATATTGGTACATACCAAGTAATATTCCTTTCTAGCTGTTTTCTTTCTCCCCCCAAAGCTGAAAAAATTTCTTCATCAAAATGGCAATCAGCAAAATGAGTTGTACAACTATTCCCATTTTAAGGTTCAAGGTATCTAACAATAGATGGACTTTCAAATCCTAGATAAATGCCAAGACTTCTCTCTGGCCCCATCTTTTTTTCTTTGAGGTGGTGCAATTGGCACATAAACAGTGCAACCAAAAATCCTTAGATGAGATATATTTGGTTCTTTGTCTGATGCAAGTTGCAGTGAGGATTATTTATGATATGCACTTGGCCTGATGCAAATCAATGCTGTAACATGTAATATTGCATAACCCCACACTGAAGTAGGGAGCATTGTTCTCATTATCAATGATCTAGCAATGAGTTGAGATGTTTAATCAGTGATTCAGCTAGACCATTTTGTGTGTGTACACGAGCAACATGATGTTCAACAACAATCCCAACTGACAACAATAATCATCAAAAGTCTGGGATGTGAATTCACCGATATTATCAAGTCTAATTTTCTTGATTGTATGATCAGGAAATTGATCTCGCAATTTGATTTTCTTAGCGAGCAATTTAGCAAATTCCATATTTTGAGTTGATAACTGGCATACTTGTGACCATTTGCTAGACGTATCTATCAATACCATGAAGTATCGAAATGGTACACATGGTGGATGGATAGGTCCACATATATCACCTTGAATACATTTCAAGAAATGCATGTGATATCGTTTCAGCCTTTCCTGGTGAAGGCCTTACGATTAGCTTTCCAAATGAACAAACCTTACATTAAAAATATTTTCCATGAGGGATCTTCTCGTCCTTCAATGGATGCCCATGTGTATTTTCAATAATTCTTTGCATCATAGTTGAACCAGGATGATCCAGCCGATCATGCTATATGGTAAATATTGAAGGTTTGATCACTACCGTATTTGAATCAATTGCATTTATATGTGTGTAATGCAATCCAATATAGAGCATTGGTAGTTTTTCAAGTATGTATTTCCTTCCAGATTAATACACAATGAGAAGCATATATTTCATGGTACCCTCAGTTACAGACTGAGTATCAAATCCATGAGAATATATATCATTGAAACTCAATAAGTTCCTTTTGGACTTTGGCCAAAATAAGACATTATTTATTGTAAAAACTTTTCCATTCGGCAATGTAAAGTTTTCCTTGCCAACTCTTTCAATCAGATCTACAGGAACCGATATTTTATTCACAATAGTTTGTGTTGGTTTTACCCTTGAGAAAAAACTTTTATCCTTTAATATAGTATGATTTATTCCACAATCAAGTATGCAAATTTCTTCATTTTTAATACTTTGGTTGGCTTCACGATTAGCTTTATCCATTTCATCACTTTAACTAAAAACAAAATAAATTTTGGTAAGAAAGATTATAAATTTGAAAGTAGCGGACTTCTAAATAAAACCATATTTATATATAAGAGATACAGACCTCGACCTCTCTCTCAACCCTAAAAATAACTCCTGCGTTCAGGTTCATCGGAGTTAACAGTGTTTGCTTCAGGAAACGCTTTTGAGCCAGTCGGGCGAGATTGATGATTTTTCATTAGCAACTCATTATTTTTCTCCGCAATGAGGAGACAAGAAAGTAGTTCAGAATATCTTGTCCGCACACGATATTGTTGTTGCAAGGTCATATTTGATGTGTGGAAAGTAGAAAGAGTCTTCTCCAGCTTTTCATTATCAGTTATTGTAACCCCACAATATGCCAAGCGGGTTACTGTTGTGAACAATGTTGAATTATAGTCGGTGAGTTTTTAAAGTCTTGGAACTGTAGATTGTTCCGGTCATCACGGTACATGGGGGGCATTACATCTCTTGTGTGATTGTATCTTTCTTTCAAATTCTTCCACAACTCAATTGGTTCTTTCACATTGAGATATTTACTATTGACGCTCGCATCAAGGTTTCGACGAAGGAAGATTAAAGATCTTGTCTTGTCCATCCTTGATGAGTTATTCCCCTCTTGGATTGTGTCAAGGAGGTTCATTGACTCCAAGTGCATCTCAATGTCTATTGTCCAAGGCATATAGTTGTTTCCACTGATTTTGAGCAGACTGAATTCAAGATTCACAAGGTTTGACATGATGATAACTAATAGGGAAAATAAAATTATTCATTAGATTTAATTCAAAATACAGAAGTCTAGAATGATTGCAGAAAATAAAGAGTAACACATGATTACAATCATCAATGAAGAAGAACGAAAATCTTCCGGTGAAACATCTACGTTGAGAATAGTAACATGTAATACAAAAATAATTACATCAACAAAGACAAATATTAGTCTAGACACTTTATCGGTAAATTTAGTGAAAATATGAGGTAGAAGAGAGGATGTGGTTTTGTATAATTTGGTTTCTTCGTATTTATAGTGTAAAATATAGCCGTTATATTACAGCTGGAAATATAGCCTTTTATAACCGTTATATTAATTAATTGTAGTTAAAATGTTAAGAGTAGATTACCAATGTAACGTCATCAAATAAATAGACAAATATGTTAGAGACATAATTACATAGAAATATTAAAATGAGCAGTTAAAGATTAATTAGATGTTAATCACACCATTTTACTATAAGGTGACAGATCCTCCCGTGTATAGAAATATGGTGTTATGCATTTACAAAGTTAATAAATCATATCACAATACTATAAGGTAGCAAAGCCTCATGTATATAGTAATATGGTGTTATGTAGTTAGAAAGTTAGTGGTGTTATGTAGTTAGAAAGTTAGTGGTGTTATGAAATTAGAAAGTTAGTGGTGTCATGAAGTTACAAAGTTAATTATTATAAATTACATCACATTACCATAAGGTGGCAAAGCCTCCTGTATAATAACAATCATAAAAGTTTTTGTGCTTTATAACAATCATAAGGGTTTTAGTGCATAATCACAATCATAAAAGTTTTAGTGCACGGTTTATTATACCCCTGCTATGAACTTACTTGATGAAGACAGAGATGATCGTGCTGATAACGTGTTGTAATTTTTACTAACTTTGTACTAGGGGTGTTCAAATGCGGGTACCCGCACATCCGAATACCCGCATGTGCGGGTAGTTGAAAATGTTATCTGTGGCCCGGCTAGGAAGAATTGCGGGTACCCGGAGTGTTCAAACCGGGTAACAGGACCCGCTGACCCATTTAAAATTGATGGTTTTGAGATAATTATCATTTCTATGTGTAACGTAAATTTGTATTAGTTCAAGAAAAATGTATTTACAATGTTGGTAATGTAGTTTAACAATTCAATTCTCGTGATATCAAATAGTTATCACATTTTATCATAAAAAAATTCAGCATATAATGATCAATAAAAGTAACATCATCATCATCATTCCCTAGTTTGGATGAACATAACAAAATATATTGAAATAACGAAATAAGATCATTGTGTTTAAAAATTTTAATTTAGTGGAGACTTATGAAAGTTTGATAAGAAATTTGTGATGGAAAATCAAATATATTTTTTATCAACTTGACCTATCGACTACTGCTAGAATAGGGTTGTGACCAAAGTTATAATTAAAAATTCGAGGCTGAAAGGGGAGGGTCAGAATTAAGAAGGAACGATCGAGAATTCAGAGTTGAAAGAGAATGCTTGAAATTTTAGCACTTGCATATTATGTAAATTCGCATTATTTAATAATTAATATTACATAGATATGGACAATTGAGAATTGAGAATACATGTGTAGAAAAATATTATTTAAAATAAAAATTAATAAAATATATTTTAATTTTACCGGGTATCCCGGGTACCCAAAAATTGCATTTTTACGGCCCTGCCCCGTTAAAACGTAAACTTTCCAGGGGGGTAGGTACCCAACCCTGAAAAATGAAAAAAGTACATGTTTATTTTATACCGGGCCAGTGGATGAACGGGCTGTGTATTGCGGGCCGGGTATTTTTGAACACCCCTACTTTGTACTAATTAACCAAGAAATTAGCAAAAAAACTTGATATGGAAAGTAAGAAGGAGATAATGGAGAAGATAATAAGATGAGATGAAGTGAGAAATGAGAGAATGGGAGCTGCATTTTTCTTCATCCTCTAATGGGTATTTATAGTAGAACTTGGGGGTAATGACATATTATTCCCCTTTGGTAAATAAATAGTGATATAATTAATTATCGAAAATCTAGCTTATTGTTAATGAGCATTTCATTATTCATATGGTAATATGCAAATATAACCCTATATAATTGAGAAAGTGCAAATATAACCCTGAGATAATTTTTAGTGCAGATATAACCCTAACTATTGTACATAAGTGCAAATATAACCATGAAGCCTATATTCCGGCATTGACTGCCATTCCGGGCATTAACTGAATGGAAATTACTAAAATGTCCTTTCAGCCAAATACAAAAATTTGAAAGACAATAATGCCCCTTGACCTACCACTATATTGCCACCACCGCCACAACTCCACTACCTCTCTGTCGACCACCACAACCACAAAGCCCTCTCCTCCTCAGCTTTGCCAACCACCACCAAGGTCTCTATTAACCAACCACATAATTAAAACTTACATATCTGGGATAGAAGCACTACCAGCACTAGATTATTGGTGAACGGTGAGAACGGTGGGCAACAAGCAGGGGCGAATGAACGGCGGCGAAGAACGATGGCAAAGAACAAGGCGGGTTGGCGATTTCTCAGGGGAAATGCTCAAGGAATTGCTTAGGTGGTCGAGACGACGGGCTTGGGTGCTGGAGACGGTGGCGTGGAGGGAAGAAGAAATGGCTTTTTTTAATAGTTCAAGATGAAGTTCGGCAATTTTTTCTTTTTTTTTTTTGTTTTTTCAAGGCAGGGGTAAAATAGTCTTTTTATCCTAATCCAGCCTCAAATTTTCGGAGAAGACTATATTTGCACATAACTTAAATATCAAGGGTTATATTTGTATTTTCAATGATCACAAGGTTATATCTGCACTTTCATCAATTATATATGGTTATATATCCACTTTCGTCAATTATGCACTTTGCTCTTATTCATACTCACTCTGTCCCAGCTCAATTTGCAGAGAAAGAAACAAAGGAGGTATTTATCTACAGTAAAAAAGTCAGAGAAAGCTGACAGAAAGCAATTTTTGAAAGGACAAAAAGCTAATGGTAACGTTAATTACAAACTTTACACACTAATCTAACTCTTAAATTCACAAATTTGTCACTAAATGCCTTTATTAAAGGCATTAAATACAATTTCATGGCAAATCAAATTTTAAAAAAGCAGAACTTTTAGGCTTCTGGGCCCTGATCTCCGTCTTCTTCATCGAGATCTTCAAGCTGTGAAGAGGAAAAAAAACATTAACATCCAACAAGAACAAGAAGAACCAAGCAAACACATAAACACACAAACGAAGAACATCAAGAACCGTCCGGGCTCAGATCTGGAAAAGTTTAAAAAAACATCTATCTATCGGATTTAAACCCCTCAATTAATTCAATACTCAAGAAACAAACAAGAAAACATACCATTAAAACTAAAATCCACAACATAAAACATCAATTTGTGGAGACCAACTATGAACTCATAAAAATCTATCGGAGACCAACCAGATCTATCATAAAAAACACGATTCTCGAGTTCAAAAGTATAAAAAAATAGAAATATACAAATACTTACGGATTGACACAAATTAAACAAGTGGGTTTGTGAAAACATGAAGAACACTTACAGATCGAGGAGAAAACCCTGGATTGGGTTAAAAACAAGCAAAAAAAACGAGTGAATATGAGATGTGGATGACATATGAACATGGCGGAACAAGAGGAAAAGGGAGAGGAATGGTTGAATTTGAGAGGAGAAAGGGAGAAGAATGAGAGAGCTTTGGGAGATTGCTTCAATTTGAGAGAAGAAAGAGAGAACGTTGGGAGATGAAAGAGAGAGAGGAGAGGAAGATGAAGGAAGATTCGAGAGAGGGGGGGAGAGGAAAAGAGATCAGGGCGATGCAATAGAAGAGAGAGAGGAAGAGAGGAAAGGTAAGAAAGAGAGAGGAAGAGAAAAAACTGCGTTGAAAAATAAAAGGGAGAGATAAGTTACCTAATATTCTCCTTTAAACCCTAATTACCAGCCCAAGCCTAAATGCTATTTCAGCCAAAATAAAGGGTAAAAATGGAATTTCAGAGTAAGTCAACTTGGTCTTTTTTGATAAAAATTAGAAATTGCAATTTGAGCTAAGACGCCTCTAAATAGAAAGTGTGCAGTTTAAGATGGACGGAGGGAGTGAGAGGGATGAACTATCAAAAATTCAAATCTACTGGAAACTGGAAACATCATTTCGCCTCAATGCTATGTACTCCTTCCATCCCAGCTAATTTTGCGTAAGTTGACTTTCGTCAGTTGACTCAAAAAAGTTTAATCATTGATATCCATAATTGTGTAAATATAGGTTATAAAAAGTTGATATTGTAAAAATTCATGTCATTACAAATTTAACAAGATAAAATATGACAATATCTTAATTTATTTATCTATTCAAATTTGAGGTTAAAATTAAGCAATTTGAATTAAATGAATAGTTAAATTGTAAAAATAGCTGTGACGGGTTGTAATCTTACATAGTATCTTTAATCTGCAAGATTGTGCTTCGATGGTTTGGTGGTAAAATGGATGAAATGAAAGAACAGAACGAAAGGAAACAATACCATGGAACTTTCAGCTGTGAATGCTCAAACACGCTTCCATCTTTCGATATTCAAGGTATATTCTTCTGCCCTTTTTCTCCTTTCTGCTTATCTTTCAGGCTTTGCTTTACTCTAAAGAGTTGTTCTTGAGGCATTTGTAATTGTATTTATCCCTCCTCTTCCGCAAGGAATTTTTTTTTGGAGGGATGAGTTCGTTAGTTTGTTTTTAGCACTGTATTCGCCACTCTTTTGGTCTCATATCCTAGTCAGCTATATCTGTAGTTCTTTTTCCGCAGTATATTTTTTTTCCTCTGTATATTTTTTTTCCACTTGACAGTGGATGAATGGGCCTTTTTTTAGGTTTCTTATCGTTAGTGAAATGCAGACAAGGATCTTTTAATGGAATTTCAATCATTCATCTTGTTCTTTTAATGTGACTAGGGATTGTGTGGTGAACAAATGTGAAGTAAGATACTCCGTTTTTGTTCAATTTTCAATTATCATTTAGGCATGTCTCTTATGAGGGATCTCTCTGTTGGTATATTCATATGAATCATATCATCGGATTTCCCGAATTATAAATCTGAAGTGATTCGTTCTGGTTAACTTAACTTGATGATTCCATTATTGTTATTTTTTCATGTACCAGCATATTGTGCCCTGGGCGCAGTGTGTAAATAGCATTGGTCCATGCCAATTCTATCGAGGAAATTGCTCATCATTCAACATGGTCTTAACTAGTCAAAAAAGCGTGCATGAAAGGTATTACAATAACTTATTTTTGGTAAAGGTGTGGTACGAAAGTAAATGTATTTTTTACCCCTTGTTTATAAGAATCAAGATTATTTGTTTCCCATTTCTTTAGCTTCACATCAGATGTTATTACTGGAGCATGCTCATAGAAATGTGTGTTAGAAGATGGTCTAGAGAATTATCATTAAGATCCCTTTGAGCTTCATGTCCAGTGGACAACATCTAGGATGAGAATCATGTGAGTTGAGGGAAGAAAGATGTACAAAAACCTAGTGAAAATGTTTTGTATGTTTAGCTGGTGGACTTGAAATAATTTTCTGGAGTATACCATGAGACCTAGGAATTTCATAATTGTTTTACATTAGTAATATTTTCACTGTCTTCTACATGTTTGGCTTTTAGCTTAGCCAATCATCTATTTCATATGTTTATCTTTTAATTGAGAACTGTAAATTGTGCATTTGCCTCATTTTGTGATCCTAAATCATCTACTTTTTATAACATTGATCTTCCATCTAGTGGTCTTAGAATTTATTTGATTCAATATGAATGAGGCTCTAGTTTTTATATCCAGGGTAAAGTTTAAAGAACATTTGGCTATTAAAGCTGTGGCAACAGGTACTAAAATTAAATTTCTTCTTCCCCTGCTATGCTTCTTCAACTGCAAGGTAGTAGCCGTCAGATTCTTTGATTCTTTGCTCTCTACAGGGTTGGAAGATACACAAACTACTTCTCAATTCAATGAATTTTCTGTCACTACGTGTCCAACTGACAACACTAATGAATTGAAGGTGAGAGCACAAATATTTTAAGATGCATAATTTCTGTTTAAAATATGTGTACACCAAATTTGAAGAATCCTTAGCTGTGAATAATTGGTTGTGTTCATGTGTTTTGTGTGGCTCTAAAGTGAATAGACTATATTCCATCAGAGGAAGTGAAAATGCGGGGATTCTTTTTTTGAGATTGTAAAAAATATTTATCTAGGAAAAATTGTTTGTCAATGAGAATGTTTAAATTGATGACTGTACGTACTAGTCTAGATTAGGCTGGAGAGCTGGACTGACTTAGAAAGAAAGTGGGATGGGGGTGGGTAGCCCTTGTGGATTAGAAAATATGACAATTATATTTAAGATGGTCTGAACATGTGCTAAGGTGACATTTTGACACACTAATACGGTCAATGAAAAGTAGAGATTTATGAACTCAAAATAAAAAGTTCAAGGGGAAGTCTGCAGATAAGCTATTGAGAAGCACATAATACACCAATATTTTTATGAAAACTCGTCATCATATAGATCACGATGGTCATATAAGCATACAGCTGACATCTAGTAAGTGATGAAAGGCTTAGTTGCTATATCCTTTCAATGCCCTTAAATGTTGAAACAAATTTTACACATAATTGTTAACTGAAATGAGGATCTGTTGCAGATAAGCATAGAAGTGTCTGGTATGAGAACCCAAGCTGTTTTTGATGATGTATTTTCCAAAATGGTTGCTGATGCTCAGCCAATTCCTGGTTTTCGAAGGGTCAAAGGAGGTCAGTTATTCTACCTAAATGTATCCCAGAGCAAGGTTGACCCATGCAAACCTTTTGTCGTTCTAGCTTCTCTTTGTTGGTAATTTAAATCTTAATGTATCTCGGAATTTTCCTGATTTAATACTGACTTTTGCTCTTACTTTGTGATTACTGATGTCATTCATCTCTTGCTTACACTCGACGACTATCAGGGAAGACTCCAAATGTAAGTTTTATGACGCTACCTCTTTTTGAACTAGACTAAAGATCTAATATAAAATTTTTTCTTCTGTAATTGACATGGTAGTTTAAGTCTCTGTCATTCCTTCTGCTGGACCAAGGAGCATTGTATTGAATGAATAGTTATTCAAGTGCAGAAATTAGGACCTAGTGCCTCACATTTTTCATCGTATCGACATTAATCCATTGAAGAGCAGTTTCTGTCATGTTCTATGGGAATCTTTATTAACAATCATATCAATTTTTGTATTTTTAGCATTTATCATTTAAAAGGTAGATGGGACTACTTCTGAGTTTATTGAAAAGTATCTCATTCTAGTTTCTCTATTCTCCATTGCAAAGTAGGTTTGATCACTACAGTTTTACTACGCAGAATTTGGATCTGGCCAGCCACAATGATTTTGAATATCATTTATTGTGTTAGTAGCAGCCCCTTAAGAAGATATTGTGAATGCAAGTTTTAGAAATCAGCATTAGCATCAACCTATTTTTTGTCTCTGTATTATGTTAATTTCGGTAAATGAGAAGGTGTATTCTCCTTTACTGTTAGAGTAGTTATATTCAAATGCAGTGCCTCAAGTGACGTTTAGCTCTCTTGCAGATACCCAAAGGTATTCTTGTGGAAATTCTTGGAGCCTCCAAAGTTAACATGCAAGTAATCAAGAAATTAATAAACTCCACCATTTCTGAATATACACAGAAGGTATTTATTCCTCTTTAGATGTGTGTGCCTCTCTGTGGAAAATGCATGCATGTTGCACGGAATATCTAATATTTTCTTCCATCTAGTTAGCTTATATGTTTGGATGCTATCTGAATCTGGCTTTGAAGCTCTATTATTTTTAACTACTACAGCAGTCAGGATTTCTATTTCTCTATGCTTAGCTCTGATGAAACTTAATGGAAGTATCAGCATCTGCGGAATAAATCTTCATTGCTTTTTAGTGATCCTAGCCAGCAGAATATCCCTACAGGCAACATTCCGTACAAACTGTAATGCATCAAGTTGTCAATGCAAACTGTCTTCCAGTTCTCTTATTCTATTAACCAGTGTAGAAACAACTGGAGTTTCTCATGATCTAAATTGGAAGAACTTGTCATGGTGCTCTTTTACATGCCAGCAAACACACTCTGAGGGGTGTGCTTCTACTTGAGTTCAATTAAAGTCTCTTTTGTCTTCTTTCTTTTATTATAATTTTTAAAATTTAAGTGTTTAACATCTCTGCAGCTATGAAGTTTTTGCCTTTCACATTTTATTTAGACAAATATTACTCATAGTCTAATGCATTGGCATGCCATGATGTACTAGTTAAGCCAACTCTTCACAAATGAACTGCAGGAAGGCTTATTTGTTGCTAAAGATTTGAGAGTGGAACAAAGTTTTGAAGAACTTGAAGCAAAGTTCGAACCAGGTGATCAGTTCAAATTCGAGGCCATCATTCGATGTCAATATTGATGCTCAACCATTTTGACTGATTTCCCTCTTGTTTTCTGTTTTCGTGCTCAACATAGTTGTAAGTAACAAGCATTCAGCCATATACTTAAAAATATTTGCTTGCCGTTTCTTATTTGGCAACATATATGCATTATGCTAAATCACAAAATCTTGAAAAAAAGCATGTCCAATTTTTGCTGTGAGATTTAGCAAAAGGTGTGCGTCTAAATAGTGAGGATTCTAACTCGGTGATTGCAATAAAATGTTTTCTTGGCAGATATTTTTAATATGAATATCTTCTAATAAAGACAATAAGAATCCGGTATCCGAGAGGTCAACTAAAATTTCCCCATATATCTTCATATAAATGTTGAGTAGCACAATATGAAGAACAAGATTGTTAATCAAATGGTTGGATATCATCGTAAGTTATAAAGATATCATGGACTACGGAGATGTTTAGTATACGGTAAAATGTGTGGTAAATACAAATCCCAGGATTTCAGAATAGGTGGAGTTATTTTGTTGACGTAAAATACTATAAATGTGGGAATTTGTAATTCGGTGGAAATTAAACTTCCCACACAATGTGGGAAATTTCTTACCGAGACCCCCTTTGATCGAACGAAATTTTTCCATGCTTTTAACGTGTAATTACCTTTTCATCCCACAAAACAAGCGTAATTTTTTTCCCATTTCCCTCCATTACGCGTAACTTTTTTCACTTCCCTCCGTAAACCAAACAACATGCAGGTAATTAAATTCTAGGAAGTACAAATTCCTTTATGTGCAACCAAACACAATTTATGCATATTCTAGAAATTTGATCACGGAATTATCTTCCAATGAAATATAAATTACTGCAAAAATTAAATTCCCACATAAACCAAACGATTTCTAAGTGTCAAGACACATAGTTATATCATTAAAATTTCGTCACAGCTCAGTCTGGTTGGCTTTGATCAAATCTAGCTTTCAGCTCAACTGTAAAGAATCAGAGACAGAAAGCTGGGGTTTGAAGTTAGGCCTGCAGTTTCAGTTTAGAGTTTGTTGGAGTTTTAGTTTTTATCCTAGAGCATGTGTTAGAATAAATCAGATTACTAATTAGTTTATGATTAGTTTCTTTCCTTTTTTTACCTCTATTGTAACCCCTCTATATATTCAGTTCATCAATACAGAATTACTTACGGAAAATTACTTTGTCATGGTATCAGAGGCTCTTCTGATCCAAACTCCAAAACCCTAGCCTCCTTCTCTTCTATTTTTCGATCACCTCTCTCCCTATTTTTTCGGCGGCCTTGTGTAACCCCTCCTCCCTCTCTGATCAAAATTTTCTGGTGTCCCACTCTCCCTCACCATGGCTCCGGAAAAATTGTCCTATAATACTTTGCTTCAAATGATGCAGATCAAACTCTCTCCGTCCAATTATCTTCTCAAGAAGCGTCAAGCTGGTTATGTTCTTTGTCCTCAAGGCCTGTATGGATTCATGGCACCAAATCTCGTCCGACTCTCCCACCACAGCCGCCTGTCCTCTCCTTTGCCTCGACAGTCTCAACTTCTCCTGGTGGAAGCAAGGTTGATCCCAAGGTTTCTTATCCGAAAGCAAAGGATGAGTATGATTAATGGGTTGATGAAGATCAATGTGTCTACAATATCATATTTTCCTCTCTCACCGCTGAAGTTCTCGTGGAACTCCCAGATTGTGCCACCTCCAAAGAGATCTGGGATAATCTTTCCCTCATCTATCAGAACAGCAATGCCTCCACCATTCTCCGTCTTCGCGCAAATGTGCATTGTATTCGTAAGTCTGGTACAGTTCATGAACTTCATCTCAAATTCAAGGAGATTTTTGAACAATTGTCTGTCATGGGTAATCTAGTTTAAAATGTTGATCAAATAATATGTTTTTTACAGCTCTTGGTCAAGGATTTTTGTGCTCCTTTGATTAGTGTTGCACCTACTCCGTTATATGCAGATATTCTTGCCCATGCCAAAAACCACGAGGGTTTTTTTGCAAAATTTACAGGGACAATCAGGACCAGCCGTTGGACCAGTGGTGTTCCAGACAAGCGACCACCCTCAAGATAGTTTCGTATGAGATCACGTTCCAACTCAGGGAAAGACGCGGCGATCGGCAGCCCTGGTCGGGTCCTCAGGTGGGTGGTCCAGTCCCTGGCCGCAGTCTTCCTCACTGCTCCTGGTTGGGGCGGCTCGGTTACTATGCTGCGATATGTTAACAGATGCAGGCTCAGATAGGTCGTCCAACGAGTACACATTTGGCAGAAAATTATCATCCCTCTCAGCAGTCGGAGCCATCTTCTCGAATGGTAGATTGGTATATTGATTCTGGCGTAACTAGTCATATGGCATCATCTGCCTCAGGCCTAGACAGTGTCACTCCTTATACTGGTAAATCTCAAGTTCTTGTTGGTAATAGTGCCCCTATGATCTCTCATATTGGTGATTCTAGAATTTCTGAGAATTTACATTTATCTGATGTTCTAGTTGTGCATGATATCACAAAGAACTTATATTGTCCATCAATAAGTTAACCTGGGATAGGGATGTGTTGATTACATTCAATGATTGGAACTTTGTGATTCCGAACAAAGTAATCGGGGCCATCGTGGGCTGGGGGCACAGTGAGAACGAACTTTATGTTTTGGACCGGGGAGATGCAGTATTTGTTTCAGTTTTACAGGAGAATAAGAGCCGAGCTTCATATGAGTTGTGTCATGTTCCTAGTACAGTTATTTCTAGTTTGCATAAGTCCGGATTGCTTTCAGTTTCTTCTTTGTTGCCCAAACCGCATACCTGCGCCCTCTGCGTTATGGCGAAAGGTCAACGGTTGGCTTTTATTGAGAACCCTAAATGTGCTGGTGTTCTTGATTTAGTACATTGTGATTTGTGGGGTCCCTCTCTGGTTTTATCTGGAAATGGTTTTTTATATTATACTTTATTTGTGGATGATTTTTCTAGATTCACCTGGCTATATCCTCTTCGTCGCAAATTAGATTTTGTTGACACTTACTTGCAACTTGAGGCATTTGTTGAAAACCAATTTTCTTCAAAAATTAAGGTTTTTCAAAGTGATGGTGGCACTGAATTTTTGAACACTAGGCTTAGATCTCATTTTTTGGTGAAAGGCATACATCATCAGGTTTCATATCCGTCTACTCAGGAGCAAAATGGATGCGCAGAATGCAAGCATCGTCATGTGGTGGAAATGGGCCTTACAATGTTGCTTCACTTATATCTACCAATTTCATGATAGGATGATGCATTCACAACGATTGTCTACATTATCAACCGTTTACTTACTCCAGTATTGCAGGAATCGACACCTTATGGTCTTCTTTTTCATCTGGATCCCATTTATGGTAACTTTCGTCCATTTGGTTGTCGGATTTTGCCTTTTGTTTTTCCATTACCTGTTCATAAGTAGTCTCTACGTAGCATTCCATGCATTTTTATTGGGTATAGTTTGCAGTATAAGGGTTTTCCGTGCCTCGAATCTACTAGCAAGGTTCATGTCACTCGCCATGCTCAATTTGACGAGACTTATTTTCCATTTTCTCCAGCATCAGGGACTAGTTCTTCTTCCTCGTGGATGGATTTCTCGACTTTTATTGATCAAGAAGGTGTGTTGGCACCACCATATTCTCCCATTGTCTCGGCATCTCTGCCACCTGGGTTTCATTTTTTCGATGACGAGCTAAACCAGCCGGCCGCTCCACAAGCCAAACTGGCCCTCACCGATCGGAAGCCCTTCACCGGCAGTAAGCTTAGCCGGTCGCACCACATCGCCGGCCAGCCCTGTGACCGGATCCCGGCCGACCTCGCCTCGGTCGGCCTCTTTAGCCATGCCTCAAGTTAGCACCTTAGCCCCACCGCTGCCGAGATAATCTCGGATGGTCACTTGTTCTTCCATTGGTGTTATTGAGCAACACGATTATTTAGACATTCATGCTCATGGTTTTCTCATGGCTCTTCTTGCTCAGAAAGAGCTGACTAATTATCATTCTTTACTTCAGGATCCTGGGTTTCTTCCGTGGATGAGGAAATGGCAGATCTTCGTAGTTAACATACTTGGTATCTTGTTTTATGCCCTTCGAACGTAAATATTGTTGGGTCTACATGAGTTTATCGATTGAAGTATAGACTAGATGGTTCGGTGGATTGCCATGAGGCGCGCCTGGTAGCTCAGGGCTTCTTTCAGATTCCCAGTTTTGACTTTAACCACACTTTCAGTCTCGTGGTTAAGGCCTCTATGGTTCAAAAAGTTATAGCCATTTCCACCATGCGAGCCTGGCCTCTTCATCAGTTGGACGTCAAGAATGCTTTTGATGTGTCCATTTTAGATGGTTATTTTAGGCTTTTTAGGATTAGGTTTTGTGCAATTTTGTGCTCTACATGTGGCATTTTGCCTTGAAATCATCTAAGGAGGGATAAAGGCGGCTTTGACGTTTTTATCACTTTTTAGATGATTTTGTGTGACAAGGTGATTTGTTTGAAGACTTTGAAGATTTGAAGACTTTGAAGATTTATCTTTGAAGATTTGAAGATTTGAAGACCTTTACATTTGAGCTTTGTGAAGATTTGAAGAAGTGAAGAGATGAAGAAAGGAGAGCAAAGCAACGGATGAAAGATGGTCCGGGGTTCTCAGAATTTTCCGAGAAGAATCAGCCTTCAAGAGTGGCACCATTGGATTCCTCTTCTCGAGCACTATAAAATCGACTACAAGAACTCCCGAAACGGATCAACGGTTCACCCGGAGGAAGCAAAACAAAACAGCAAGGCTGAGTTACTGATTTGGTCGCGACTCGCGACCAAGCTTGTCGCGACTCGCGACGACAGCTTAAAATCAGCCCTGTAGCAGCGTTTTCTCCCCTTTTTCTTCCCCCTATAAATACCCCTTCACTCCCTCTTCTCCAGAGTTTTTTTCCCTCTTCTTCTTGCATTTTAGGGCTTGAAAACCCTTGGTTTTCTTCTCTTTCTTTTCTTAGTTTTTGTAGTTTAATTATGTCTCTTGTTATTCTAGAGTAGTTTTTGTTCTTGGGAGCAAAGGATTGAAGCTTCCATTATCTATGTAGCAAGAACTCATTTCTATCTATCTATTTGGTGTTTTTGCTATTGTGCTTTTATTGTGCTTTGAATGTGAATTGTTGATTCTATTAATGTTGTTGAGAGCTTGAGGATATGAATGCTTGTATGAATTGCTAGCTAGGGTTTGGGGGATTTGGGTTAATTTCCCCCCTGTTCTTGTTAGGAATGTATGAGTGTGAATTAGAGCTTTTGATTGTGTTAGTGTGTTGACAATGTGCTAGACGAATGTGATTGATGTTGAACTCTTCGTCATGTTCGTTTGTGTAGCAAACGAGAAGAGTTATATGCTCGTGGTCTATGAGTGGTCGCTCTTGACTAATCTCGTGTAATTACATGAATTGGTTAAATGCTTAGTCACGGTGTAGTGGTCATAGGCATTGCCAAGCTTGTTGGTCCTTCGTGCTAAATGCCACCAATGACACCTTGAGTCGTGGTCGCGACTCGGGAGTCATTGGTGAGGTTTGACGAGAGATGTGGAACTCACTCTCGCAAACTACGAACTAAGAAGGATAGGAGTTTAGTCTCCACGACAAGTAGTTGAAGTACTGAATATATGATTTAAACTCATTCTTGAAGCATTTGTTATTTGGCGTTTATGTATTCTTGACGGTGTGTTTCACTGCATGTGTGCCATGAGTTGTTTGAGCATAGGGAGTGCTTGTGTGGTTGAATTGTTTAGGTGTAGGAACGTGACGAATTCCGTAGCGCCTTTGCATGAAGATCTATGAGCATGAACTTAGAACTCCTTGTGATGTGTGTGTTGTGGCACTTGCTAGATAGGTGTGTGAGTGTTGGGTCCTGAATGCTATATGATGGAATGTGTGAATGATTCGATGAACTACATTAGATGTGGAAGTGGATATCCGTTGCCCCCAAGGCATTTTATCTTTGTAGTTTAAAACCCCTTTTCTTTAGTTTTGTTTGATGATTAGCATAGTCACTTGACCTTGCTAATTATCTTGTCTTTTTATCTTTGTTAACTTAGGAAACCAACCAACCAATCCCCCCCCCTTTACTTGCTTTTAAGTGTGTGTATATATTTACTCCTAGCCTAATATTAACCATTTTGTGCTTAGACGCTTAGGAAGATCCCTCTTCTCTTTTGACGACCCCGATTTGCCGCTGTCTACATAGTTGTAGAAAGTAAGCAAAAAGGGCTTATAAATTATCTTTTGCACGGCGGGCGCGACGACCGCCCGCCCGTCAAAATGGCGCCGTTGCCGGGGAAGAGGCGTTTATTCTTAAGTATTTAGGTGTATTCGGTTGTGTATTGGCTAGTTGTTTTTATTTTCCACTACTTGGTGGTTGTTTTTGTTCGGAGTAGGTATTGCTTGAGTTCTTGGTAATTTATTTTATCGAGAATCCTTGCACTATGATTCCGAACTTTTGAAAAATAAAAAAAAAAATTTTAATGGAGCGTCTCACCTTGAGGGAACTCATGATGAGAAGAGAGGCTCAACAAGCAAGGTTTTGTAGGATGTGTCATTCCGATCATCCTACCGAATCTTGCCCTTTGTTGTGGGAACAGCACGATGACCGAGAAAGAACCCTTGGTTTCCAAAACCATGGGTACTATGACGAGTGCTATCAAGAGGTAGGAGATATTGGTTTTCAAGGGCAAGAAGCTCATGAATGCTATCCATACCACAACTCTTACAATCCGGAATGGAGTGGTAGTCCGGATTTGTGGTATGAGAATGAGCCGGAAAACCAATATTACGAGCAACATAGTTGGCCATCACCACCCTATACCATACCCCAAAACCAAGCCCAACAAGGAAGTTCAAGTTTGACACGTGAGGATGTCTTAAATACCATAGCAAACTTGAACTCCTTTACTAGTGAGGAGCCGGATACCCAGCTCTCCTCTAGTGTTGAGGCCATTGAGGGGCATGTGAGGAACATATTAGAGGTATTGGCCCGCATGGAAGCTCGTGATTCCGAAAACACACCATCCCAACTTGAACTCGATGATTCGGTGAATGAAGTCACCAATAAAAATGATTTTGAGTTTGAAAGGGATGAGGAGTTGGTTGTAGAGGATAGAAAAATGGAGGAAGAGGTGATAGTGCTACATCATCCATTAGCATTGTCACCCCTTCTCCCACCTAGTGAACCAACTCTAATATTTTCGGAAGTTTTGAGGGAAACGAGAGAGGAGCCAAAAGACTATCCCAAGCTCCCTAACCACTTAATTCCCTTTGAACCATCTCCACCTCCACAAGACTTTCCTCTTGAAAGTTTT
Organism: Rubia yunnanensis; assembly: GCA_037428765.1. NCBI lineage: Eukaryota > Viridiplantae > Streptophyta > Magnoliopsida > Gentianales > Rubiaceae > Rubia > Rubia yunnanensis. The sequence continues at coordinate 19,680,486 of CM075066.1, forward strand.
GTGCCCCCACCTCTCTTATTTTGGATGCTCATGGTGAAGAGCTTCAAGCCTTCACCATACGGATAACATTAGGGTCGTGCTGACGACCTTAAAAATATGGAGCTTCGTCGTGCCGACGACGTTAAATAAATTTGGCGTTTCTTTTAGTTTTTGTTTCTTAGTTTGTGTTTCTTAGTTTGTTTTTGTTGTTGTTTTGTTTTGTTCTTTTTATGGCATGTTTTTCTATGATTTTGTAGCAACATGAAGTGCATTGCAATGAAGGAGATGAAGGAACGAGATCAATGAACGAGGGAAGAAAGCTTGGACAGTTGGTAAGCAAAAGAAAAATTTTAAACCTGGGATACCCTGCCGTCGCGAGTCGCGATGGGCTTCGTCGCGAGTCGCGACGAACAGGGGAGCAAAATTCACTCCCAGCGCCAACTTTCCGCGAGTCGCGATGACTTCGCGAGGCTCGTCGCGAGTCGCGATACCCTTCATCGCAAGTTGCGACGAGCTCAGAAAATTTTGAGCTTCCGGACTCAACTTTCCGCGAGTCGCGATGACTTCGCGAGGCTCGTCGCGAGTCGCGACACCCTACGTCGCGAATCGCGACGAGCTCAGAAAATTTTGAACTCTCGGACTCACCTTTCCGTGAGTCGCGATGACTTCGCGAGGCTCATCACGAGTCGCGACGAACCTCGTCGCGAGTTGCGACGTGCTCAGTAACTGTTGAAAATTTTTTGAGCCCGGATTTCAAATTTCCAAGCTTCCAAGTTTCCAAATGATTTTAAACATTGCATGATCCTACCTTCTTCTCCACCCAACACTCCCAAGAACCACCACATACCCACTCATTCCTCCACCATCCTACACATGTTGACATATGAACATCCTTGCATCTTTATAGTACATTTGTTGATTGTAGTATGCCGACTACATCATTGTGATCGTAAGTGCATATCCTATAATGATGCTTGTATACATGTCAATATATGTTGGATATTTTTCATGATTATTCTTATAGTGTTGGTTGAGTGTGATTTGGTTGTTCTTTGAAAATACTATGGTTATTAACTCTTGATGCTAAACCTAGTATTACATATCCTTATGTACTTGTGAGTTTAATGTGTTCTTCGTGGTGTAGTCTTGATCAAACGGCGCCATGGAGACAATGCTTTTCTCGAGGGGTGAGTTCTTCTACGGCATCTTTGCTCACCCTTCCAGTTCCGAAATCTATCTCGGGACCATCCAAGTACTTGGATATCGCCATATCACCGGCGAATTGCGGAGACACGGGTGTCACTCTATCCCCTTACCTTGATTTTTATTGTTCTTGCCTTACATGTTTACATTGAGGGCAATGTAATGTTTTAAGTGTGGGGAGGGGTTAGAGGACTCATATGCATGCTAGATTGTTTTGGAATGCTTTTTACTACTTTTCATTGGAAAAACATGAGAAAAAAAATAGAAAAACAAAAAGAAAAAAATATATATAGAAAAACAAAAAGAAAAAAAAAAGAAAACCCGCTAGGTTGAAAACCCGAGAGGGCAACTTAGACAACATTGGGGGCCCGGATAGGTCGAAAACCCTTAAAGGGTGGCCTAGGCAAAAATGAGAGGCTAAAATGTGTGGAAAAAGGTGAGATGTGAGCTAAAGAAACATGATGTGTGGCTAGGATGAAAACTCGAAAGAGCTCCTAGGCAAAATGAGAGAAATTGAGAGAAATTGAAAAATGCTATGATTTCACTCATTTTCCGGCGTTGGAGTCATAAGGTTGCGGTTGTCACACGGATGGATCGGGTAGCTCAACATCTATAGACCTCTTGGGATTGGGTAGCTTAGTGGGTTAGGAAACGAAGTGTGGTTATAAAATTCCTTATCTCTTTCTACTTCGTTTTTGGTTGATATATTGGCATTAGGTGAAGCATGTGTTTAAAACTTCCTCTATGGTTTTAGCTTCATTTTGTGTCATTGGATTATAGGAATATCAATTCTGGGCTGTGAAATATTTTTATGGGTAGTGAATTGATAAGTGGTAGGTTTGGTTAGATTTAGGATTGGGGATGTGTGTGTGAAAAATTCTCATGTGAGCTTTTATTTTGGGATTTATGATATTGAGAATTTTTGTGAGGCTTTGTTTGGGGGATTAGATTAGGATATGGCCTTATGAATTCCTCCGTGTGCTTGGATCTTTTCTTACTCGAGGGCGAGTAAGGTTTAAGTGTGGGGAGGTTTGATGAGGCCATTTTATGTGGTTATTTTAGGGTTTTTAGGATGTGGATATGTCATTTCCTCCGTGTGCTTGAATCTTTTCTTACTCGAGGGCGAGTAAGGTTTAAGTGTGGGGAGGTTTGATGTGTCCATTTTAGATGGTTATTTTAGGCTTTTTGGGATTAGGTTTTGTGCAATTTTGTGCTCTACATGTGGCATTTTGCCTTGAAATCATCTAAGGAGGGATAAAGGCGGCTTTGACGTTTTTATCACTTTTTAGATTATTTTGTGTGACAAGGTGATTTGTTTGAAGACTTTGAAGATTTGAAGACTTTGAAGATTTATCTTTGAAGATTTGAAGATTTGAAGACCTTTACATTTGAGCTTTGTGAAGATTTGAAGAAGTGAAGAGATGAAGAAAGGAGAGCAAAGCAACGGATGAAAGATGGTCCGGGGTTCTCAGAATTTTCCGAGAAGAATCAGCCTTCAAGAGTGGCACCATTGGATTCCTCTTCTCGAGCACTATAAAATCGACTACAAGAACTCCCGAAACGGATCAACGGTTCACCCGGAGGAAGCAAAACAAAACAGCAAGGCTGAGTTACTGATTTGGTCGCGAGTCGCGACCAAGCTCGTCGCGACTCGCGACGACAGCTTAAAATCAGCCCTGTAGCAGCGTTTTCTCCCCTTTTTCTTCCCCCTATAAATACCCCTTCACTCCCTCTTCTCCAGAGTTTTTTTCCCTCTTCTTCTTGCATTTTAGGGCTTGAAAACCCTTGGTTTTCTTCTCTTTCTTTTCTTAGTTTTTGTAGTTTAATTATGTCTCTTGTTATTCTAGAGTAGTTTTTGTTCTTGGGAGCAAAGGATTGAAGCTTCCATTATCTATGTAGCAAGAACTCATTTCTATCTATCTATTTGGTGTTTTTGCTATTGTGCTTTTATTGTGCTTTGAATGTGAATTGTTGATTCTATTAATGTTGTTGAGAGCTTGAGGATATGAATGCTTGTATGAATTGCTAGCTAGGGTTTGGGGGATTTGGGTTAATTTCCCCCCTGTTCTTGTTAGGAATGTATGAGTGTGAATTAGAGCTTTTGATTGTGTTAGTGTGTTGACAATGTGCTAGACGAATGTGATTGATGTTGAACTCTTCGTCATGTTCGTTTGTGTAGCAAACGAGAAGAGTTATATGCTCGTGGTCTATGAGTGGTCGCTCTTGACTAATCTCGTGTAATTACATGAATTGGTTAAATGCTTAGTCACGGTGTAGTGGTCATAGGCATTGCCAAGCTTGTTGGTCCTTCGTGCTAAATGCCACCAATGACACCTTGAGTCGTGGTCGCGACTCGGGAGTCATTGGTGAGGTTTGACGAGAGATGTGGAACTCACTCTCGCAAACTACGAACTAAGAAGGATAGGAGTTTAGTCTCCACGACAAGTAGTTGAAGTACTGAATATATGATTTAAACTCATTCTTGAAGCATTTGTTATTTGGCGTTTATGTATTCTTGACGGTGTGTTTCACTGCATGTGTGCCATGAGTTGTTTGAGCATAGGGAGTGCTTGTGTGGTTGAATTGTTTAGGTGTAGGAACGTGACGAATTCCGTAGCGCCTTTGCATGAAGATCTATGAGCATGAACTTAGAACTCCTTGTGATGTGTGTGTTGTGGTACTTGCTAGATAGGTGTGTGAGTGTTGGGTCCTGAATGCTATATGATGGAATGTGTGAATGATTCGATGAACTACATTAGATGTGGAAGTGGATATCCGTTGCCCCCAAGGCATTTTATCTTTGTAGTTTAAAACCCCTTTTCTTTAGTTTTGTTTGATGATTAGCATAGTCACTTGACCTTGCTAATTATCTTGTCTTTTTATCTTTGTTAACTTAGGAAACCAACCAACCAATCCCCCCCCTTTACTTGCTTTTAAGTGTGTGTATATATTTACTCCTAGCCTAATATTAACCATTTTGTGCTTAGACGCTTAGGAAGATCCCTCTTCTCTTTGGACGACCCCAATTTGCCGCTATCTACATAGTTGTAGAAAGTAAGCAAAAAGGGCTTATAAATTATCTTTTGCACGGCGGGCGCGACGACCGCCCGCCCGTCAGCTTTTCTAAAAAGTGTTCTTGATTCTCCAGTATTTATGGAGCAACCTATTGGCTACAAGGATCCTGTTCATCCAGACTATGTGTGTCGTCTGCATAAGGCTATTTATGGTCTGAAACAGTAGCTTCGTGTATCATTTCAGCATTTTAGCGCGTATCTATCTTAGCTTGGTTTTTGTTGCAGCTTTGCTGATACGTCATTATTTGTGTTTTCTCGTGGCTCATCATTTCTTTATCTGATTGTCTATGTTGATGACATTATCTTGACTGGGAATGACTCTACCTTTATTCGGCAGTTTATAGATCACACTCATCAGGAGTTTTCCATTAAGGATCTGGGTTCGTTACACTACTTTATTGGCCTAGAAGTCATGCCCACTACCTCTGGACTTCTTTTTTGGTCAAGAAAAGTATGCTCAAGATATTCTATCTCGGGCTGGCATGTCGAATGCGGTGCCTGTCTCCACTTCATTTCTGCCGAATTCTCAGCTCCACAGTAGTACAATTCCTCATTCAAGAATCTGATGCTCTATCAGTCATTGGCTGGTGCTCTCCAATATCTAACCATTACCCGTCCAGACTTAGTCTTTGCGGTTAATTCTACCAATCAGTATCTCCAGGACCCTCGGGAGGATCATTTCGGTTGAAACTTGGATTCTCCACTATGTTAGAGGGAATTTGCATTTTGGGCTTATTTTTTGTGCTGCCTCTTCATATGAGGTGCTTGGTTATTCCAATTCTGATTAGGCCAGATGTTTGGAGACCCGTCTTTCTACTTATGGATATGCGATCTTTTTAGGTGGTAATTTGGTTTCTTGGAGTGCTAACAACCCACAGTGTCTAGGTCCAGCACTGAGTTAGAGTATCAAGCTCTGGCTAATACTGCTTCTGTAAGTTTTTTGGATAACTCATTTGCTTTGTGATCTTTGTATTCATCTGTCTGGTGTGCCTCTTCTGCTTTGTGACGATAACAGTGTAATCTTTTTGGCTCAGTTGCTAGTGGCTCACAAGCGGGTGAAGCACATCAGCATTAATTACCATTTTTTCGAGAATTTATCTCTTCTAGAAAGTTTCGAGTTGCTCATGTTCCCACTTCTCAATAGATAGAGGACATCTTCACCAAGGGTCTTTTTCGTCCATTGTTTGAATTTTTCAAATCCAAGCTTTGCGTCTCTAAGAATTCGATGCTTCACTTGAGGGGGGGGGTGTTAGAATAAATTAGATTACTGATTAGTATGATTAGAGTTTTTCCTTATTTTACATCTTTTGTAATCCCTCTATATATTGAGTTCATGAATACAAAATTACTTACGGGAAATTACTTTGTCAGCAAACTTCAAGGTGGTTACAGATCAGTTGCGGATTCAGGTGGGAGAAGAGGAAGGATCAGCATATAGGAGTCTCAAACATTATCAATATTTCATACAAGTAACTAAATTACATATGAACAACATACTCTACATATAGGACTAATATAAGAGACACCACCATTTGAATATATTGAAACCTAGTAAAGCCATGCAACTAAATTCATTTGAATAGTCTGGGATGCCAAACGAAAAATGCCCAGTTGTTACACCACCATTGAATCACCACAATTGCACCATCATGGACTACCTACAGGCTGTGAAACCACATTGGGGACCACCGAAATGGTCCCACAACATTGGGTAATCCCTAGCAATAAATTGCTCTAATATTCACAATTCTTGCAAGGGGTGTAACTAGAACCTTGGACCTCTCTGCTATAGAGAGGGTGGACTAGCTGCTAAACCAAGGCCCACTTCACTAATTAGTTTGTTGGTAGCATGAATGTGAATCATGAAAGGGGAGAAAGGAATGCATGATCAGGGGGGTAAGAATGGAGGATCTGAGTTCAAGGATCCTTTGATGCATATCTTGTGATGAACCTTCTCACTGAGCTGAACTTTCCATCTTGGCATAGAGCAATGAGGATAAATTTAGAGGCAAAGATGAATTTCAAAGCAAAGTGTCAAAACCAGCAGAGATATCTGATGATTTTGATCAGTGGAAAAGGGTGGATGCAATGGTGACATCCTAGATTCTGAACTCTATTTCAGCTGACATTGCAGATGGTTTCTTATTCACTGAAAGATCTACTGAGATTTGAAGGGAGCTGCAGGAGAGGTTTGGAGTACCTAATGGAACTTAGGCTTATCAGTTACAGAAGGTACAACATCACTAAGGCAAGGTACACTTTCCCTTGGTGCTTTCATTACAAAATTGAAAAAATGGGATAAATTAGCTATGGTTTCACCTATGTGTACCTATATACGTGGTTGTACTTGTGATGTTGTGAGAAAATTAACAGAAGAAAAGAATATAAACAAGGGAATTCAGTTCTTGATGGGGCTGAATGATGAATTTGATAAAATGAGGGATAAGTACTTGTTAGGGATCCTATGCCTCCCGTGAGCAAGATCTTCACAATGATGCTTTAAATTGAGAAGAAGAAAGGGGGGAAAATAGTTGTAGTTGATGAAGTGCAAACATCATTAATGGCAAGACAACCGAATGTTACAGATGCAAGGAACAATAATGCCGGGAAAGAGAATCTGAAGTGTGACTACTGTCAGGGAGGTGGATATATTAGAGATACTTGTTTCAAGCTAAAAGGGTATCCAGAGTTGTAGAAGGGATCAAGGGATGTAAAGGTCAATGGAGGGAGTAAGAACTATGCTGATTAGGCTGAAATAGAGGAGGGTGATAGGTCAGTTCATGAAGCAAGGAATGAAGGACAAAGGATTTACATCAGGTCACTGATTCAAGAGGAATTGGTGAAGATGATGAAAGTGAAATGGAAAGATGATGGTGCAACAATAAACTTTGCGCATTTTGAAGATTTTGCAGGTATGTCTTCATGTTATGAACTCAATATGACAGATTCAGAATTAATGAAAGCTTGGATAATTGATTCAGGAGGATCAGTTCATTTGTGCTTAGAGTTAACCATGTTGAATATTTTCCAAACATAAAGGCAATACACCCCAATCTATTTACCATATAGTTAAGTGAAAATAGTTCAGCATAGTGGATATGAAATACTGAGTGATAAGATCAGGCTAGTTGAGTGCTTGGATGTTCCTGGTTGTAAGTATGATATTCTATTAGTGAGTAAAAAAACCTTAGATATGATGTTCAACTTTGTTTTCTATCCTAAAAGCATTTAGGACTTAGTGACTAAAGTAATGATTGTAGTCGGACAGGCACTGATGGGACTATATGTGATGGATGGAAGATCTTTTGCAAGACCTACATAGCAGAATCATTAAGTAGGTTGAATAAATTTCTGGCAATAATGGGAGAAAACAATGTGATAGCTCGTTATTGTAATAGTGCAGTTAATGTTTCGGAAAATTTTTTATTTCATGAAAGAATGGGGCATCCATCTCTATATGTAATAGGCATTTTCGTATTAAGAATCCATATTCATTCACTGATCATGTATGTGAAATATGTCATTAATCTAAACAGCAAAGGTTGAAATTAATAAGCAAGAAAGAATGTGCCTCAAAGCATTTGACCTGGTTCATATAGATGTATAGGGTCTCTATAAGTAGAAGTCATAAAATGGTGCTTTGTATTTCCTAACATTGGTTGATGATCACACCAGGTGAATATGAACTTTCTTAATGGCTTTTAAAGATAGGGTAGGGGAATGTGGAATACTTGAGGAATTTTTCAAGATGATTTAGATTTAGTTCTGTGCTTCCATCAAAATATTTAGAAGTGATAATGGAACATAATTCATAAATCAGGCTTGTCATAAAATATTTATTGAGAATGGAATTCTTCATCAAAAGAGTTAGGTGTACACACCCGCAAAAAATCCACAAACCAAATAAAAAATTGATTATCCGAATATCGAATAAACATAACCAAATTTAATATTCAAATATTCACATATCTAAACCGATTAAATCAAATTATGAATATGGTGTATGGTTTGGTTTTTGGTTTTTAAACAAAAATAAAAAAACTGACCCCAAAACCAAAATACAAATGTATAAATATATGCCAATAAAATATTAAATAGTATTAAAATTACAGAAATACTTTAGAGTGGAAATTTTATAAAACTGAAGAAAATAAAGGGCAATTTAAAGAAAATTTAAACTAATTGTACATTTTAACTTCTAACAGTACTATTTTTTATTCCTTTGAAAACTATTTGGTTGAATAATTTGGCATTTTGACATGCATTGTTTGTAATTCATGATGTTTATATTTTGATGGATTTTCTTTTTTTAATGTGCACAAAATTTTAAGTTCACATTGTTTAGGTAGGAAATGTTATGTTTGTGCTTTCTATTTTTTTTTAATAAAATGCACATAATGTGATTGTACGTAGTTTAGGTAATCAAAAGTTTGCGTTTAATGGTCGGTCTTCTTCAATATGATTTATTCAAATATTTGAATTTAAACCAAAAATTGAAAAACCAAAATTGATTTTTTTTTCAAATATGGTTGGATTTTCGGGTTTGTAAAAGGTCAACCTGATTAAACTGAATTGAATAAACCAAAACATTTGAAAATCAAACTTATACCCACCCCTATACACACCAAAGCAAAATGGTGCGGTAGAGAGGAAGCATAAACATGTTTGGAAATTAATCCCCTTACGCAGAATCAAGATGACAAAAAAGCAAAAAAAAATAGAACATAATTTAACGTAGTTCACCGAACATGTTTGCTACCTCCACGAACAGAAATAGGTTAATCTTATTGCCCAAATAGGCCATACAGATAATAGATGTCGGGAATTACGTCATACAGGACCACCCGACCCAGGTTACAGAAGGGTGATTTGAAGACCAAAATAGATGTCTACCAAACTCACACCTAAACTCCCTAACTCTCATTCTTTTTACAAGAGTTCAAGTGTAGCTCAAGAGTTCCTCATTCATTAATCCGACTCTTGAAGTTCTCATTCATGAACCAACCATTGAGTTTCCGATTCATGAATCCAAAACTTTTAACTTCCTAACTAATAAAGATTTGGGACTTGAAGAGATGCCCAACAATTCCCCTCTCGATTCAAAATCTCAAATACAGAACAAGAGCCAGATGCTGATAGGCAGATATCCCAGATTTAGATGCACATTGACTGTTCCAGATGTACCAGATGCCCAATGGTTGTGCCAGATTTACCAGATGCATGGTGATGATGTCAGATGTACTAGCACAATGATTGTGCCAGATGCACGGTGATTGTGCCAGACAGATGTATCCAAATATCACCAAAAGAACAAATGGACAAATCCAACCCGAAAAGGATTTGCACCACAGCTAGCATGCATATTTCAACAAGTCTAACCGATAAATGGCTTGTGGCAGAACATATTGATTTAAGTAAATTAAAACAGGAAAGAATTTACCAACATAACAAATAGATGTTAACAAGTTCAACCAGGAAAGAAATTGTCACACACAGCAGCTCGTGAATCCTAATAGAGGCGACATAAACATACATCTTCTCCAGACTGGCCAACAGATCATCCAACCTCAGTTTTTTTCTTCATCTTAAAATGGAAGCTTCAACGAACCATTAGCTCTGATACCACTTGTTGTATCACCGCCTAACTATGATACCACTTTCTGGGAAATTAATCCGTTTGCGCAAAATCAAGATGATAGAAACGAAAGAAAGAAACAGAACACATATTTTAACGTGGTTCACCAAATATGTTGGCTACATCCACGAATAGAAACAGATAAATCTTATCACCCAAATGGGCCAAAAAGATTACAGATGTCAGGCATTTCGTCACGCAAGACCACCCGACCCAGATTACAGATACAAAAGGGAATACATTTTCCCCCATAGCTTACAGATACAGAAGAGATTACATTCTTCCCATAGCTTACAGATACAGAAGAGTGATTTGAAGACCAGAACAATTTTTTTACCAAAATCACACTCTACAACTCCCTAACTCTGCCTCTATTTATAAGAGCTCAAGTGTAGCTCAAAAGTTTCTCATTCATTAATCTAACTCTTGAAGTTCTCATTCATGAACCAACACTTGAGTTTTCGATTAATGAATCCAAAACTCTCGACTTCCTAATTAATTAAGATTTGGAACTGGAATATATGCCAACAAAACATATCTTGGAGCTGGCAAGATCATTAATATTTCAGTCACAGTTGCCTTTGAAAATTTAGTGAGAATCTATTCTAATTGCAACATTTCTGATCAATAAGCTTCCCTCGCCAGTGATTGGTTGGAAGACACCTTATGAAAAGTTGTACGGATCAACACCATACTTAACATCTCTTAGGGTCTTTGGATGTCTATGTTTTACTGTAAACACTTTGCCACACAAAGGAAATTTTGAGCAGAGGGCAAAGAGGTGCGTCTTCATAGGATATGCAACATGATAGAAAGTATATAAGTTTTTTAATTTTGAAGAAAACAAGATAATCAGTTCCATAGATTTTGTATTCTATGAGACCATCTTTCCCTTCTAGAGTAAAGTCAGATATGATCATGTAGATAAAAAATGCATACCAACACCTATTACTGATGACTTTTCTGATCATACTGATTAAGCTCGTAGTTCATTATTATCTAAACCTTGTGTTGAGCATACCATGCAAGATCCAAGGAAGATGAACCTTCTCCAACAAACTCCCTGATGCATCACATGAGCAACATTTTTATTTTGAGCAAAATATTCCCATATTTCCTCAAAGAATCATACAAAGGACAGTCTAGATGACTGATTATGCCACTAATCATGTAAGTGTTTTATCTCAAGATCCTACGGTGCTTGCAAGTTTAATTGACATGGATAAAGAAACTGAAACATATGAGAATGCCTGCACATAAGGAGAATGTATTTTTGTATGCAAAATAAGCTAAGTGCTCTTAAAGTAAACCATATGTGGTTGATGACTGATCTACCTAAAGGTAAGAAAGCTATTGGATGCAGGTGGATTTTCAAGCACATACACAATCTAGATGGAACCATTGAGAGGTACAAAGCTAGGCTGGTGGCAAAGGGGTATAATCATAAAGAATGAATGGATTACTCGGTGGTGTATTCACCGGTGGCTAAGCTGGTGACTGTGAGAATGCTATTTTGTATTGCAAAATCTATGGGATGGCCTATTCAGCAGTTTTATGTGAATAATGCTTTTCTTTATGGCACCCTAGTTGAGACTATTTACATGAAAGCTTCTTCTGGTTATACTACAAGGAATGTTCAAAGATTTTCTTACTCAAGAAATCTTTGTATAGACTTAAGCAGGCTAGTAGACAGTGGAATCAGGCCTTCACTTCTTCTTTGTGTGCTTATAGATTTAAACAATCACCCGATGATTCATGCATTTTTTATGTTTACTCGGTCTGGATGCACCATTTACCTTATTGTCTATGTTAATGATCACTCAATCACTAGAGATAGTGAAGAAGCTATAACAAGTGTTAAGAAGTACCTTGATTGAGAATTTTCAGTGACTGATTTGGGAGAGGCAAGATTCTTTCCCGGGGTTAAAATTAAGAGGTCAAGTAATGGGGTGCATCTTTACCCAAACAAGTACATCCAAGAACTCTTACAGCATGTTGGGCATAAGAATCCTAAGATAACTTCTACTTCTTTACCACATGGTACTCTGTTAAATGAGGATAAAACTCCTACACTTGAAGATTAATAAAACTACATAAGGTTGGTTAGGAATCTGCTTTACTTGAACTTCACCATACTAGATGTTAGTCATGAAGTGCAACACTTGTGCTGTTTGTGCACGGACCAACTGAAGGTCAGTTCAAGGCAGCCCTCCATGTTCTTAGATACTTGGCAGACACTTCATCTCTAGGTCTTTTCTACTCACCCCAGGATCAGGATTCTTTGCAAGGATTTTCTGATGCACACAAGGCAACATGAAAAAGAGCAAGTAGATCTGTTACTGGATAATGTGTGTTTTTGGGTTCATCTTTGATTTCATGGAAGACTAAGAAATAAAGCACAATATCTTGTAGTTAAGTAGAAGCATAATATAGAGCAGGGCTTCTCTAGCCTGGGAGCTACAATGGATATCTTATATGCACAGCGAACTTTTAGTTTCAGTTCCTTTTCCTAAACCCCTTTGGTGTGAAAACTAGGCATCATTGTACATCAATTCTAATCCCATTTTTCATGAAAGGACTAAACATATTGAACCTGACTGTCATGTGGTCAAGAATAAATTATTAAATAGATTTCTTAAGCCTCAGTTTCTACCTTCAAAACATTAGCTGGAAGATTTTTTTCACTCACGCTCTTGGTCTTTCTCAGTTTTCTGTGTTTGGCAAGTTAGGATTGGGAATTATTTCCCACTTAAAGATGGGGGTGTAGAGACTAGAAATAAAAAGATAGGGATTGGAGTTAGGCTTGGAGTTTCATTTCATGGTTTGTTGGACTTTTTGCTCAATCTTGGAGTAGCTTGAAGATGGTTGTTGATTAGTTGTGGATTCAGGTGGAAGAAAAGGAAGGATCAGCAGTTAGGAGTCTCAAACATCATCAAGATTTCATCAGTTTGTTTGTTGTAAAGTGGTTAGAATATTTATGAAATAGGAAACAAGATTTTTATAGTAAGAGATCGGTTTTGTGTACTATTAATTAGTTAGCTAAATGATAACATTAGCCTTGTATATATACTGATTTAATCATTCACCTTTGGCATGAATCAATACAAAAAAACTACCCAAATTTCATATTCATGTTCTCTCAATATCAACTACCAAGGTAAAATTGCCTCTATCGGTTAGTTTACATTCAGCAGATGATGCGGGCTGTACACTGATTTGGTGGCTGATCCTTGCTCGATAACATCGCACTTGCAAGACAAAGCTCTTGGATGTTGGGGGAAAGACTTTTTGATGCTAAAGTCAGTACAAAATTGTTTACTTCGAGTATTGGGAATATAATTGATAAAATAGAGACATATCATAGTATTCAAGGGTTGATCCCAAGCCCAACTTCTTCGAGTCATTCTAGGATAAATATACCCAATCCTTATTGTAATAGGCGTCTTACCATAATCTAATTGCCCTATATTCGTGATTATGTAAATATACTATAATTAGGAGATTTTACCATAATTTTATTACATATTATAATAGAATTACCATAATAGAATTTCCTGTATTTGGCGTACTATCTGTGATGGGTATATTGCTGACCCGTTTCCACTTGGGGTCATTAATTGTAGCTAATTAACCAGAGCAAAGGCACCAAGGTCAAAGAGGTCAAACATAAATTTTATAGTTCTGCACCCAACTCACTACTATGCTACCGATAGGGTAGTTAGCGGCAAGCCCTGGGTATGTCCACATAGATGCTAGGGCCTAATAGTCAATTAAACACAACCACGTCTGGGTTGTCAATCTATTCGTGTAGCTAGGAGTAGACAATATGGTAAAACAAGGGGGGTTTGATTTTCAACTAGCAACAAAGAACATGAAAGTAAAAGGCATGTAAACTATATTAGCTAGACACTTTGGGAATATTTTTGCAACATGGTCGATTTAATTCTTTGATCCTCGATTCATTCACATGTGAGATTTCAAAAACCTAATCTAGTGCTCATAACACGTGGTGTGATCAATGGTCAGCACTTTCATGTACATGTCACGTAGGGTGCTCTTGCAATCTTCCATCGGTGCCGCCTTCGTAATTAGGGGAGTACAACAAGGTCTGACAGTTGTTGTAGGTCTATTTCTCCTCCGTACGATTATGTCCCAAGCACTCCACCACAGATGCTCTACTCCCTAGGCCTATAAACGAGGCAAAGGGAGGTAGGTACCTTATATATGCCACTAGGACCTCTTACAACCTTAGCTTGCTACTTTTTGCAGTCTCTACTAGAAACCCTTATGACTAAATAGTCAGCTAAGACTGGTGTGCTATCATCGTAACAATAAAACTCGGAAAAGATCTACATGCACACACCCACGTGGACTGGGGACATGTTACCCATATCACATCCAAGGCTTCTCTTCCCCAGGGGGTATCAATATTTGAACCAACATGAATGTAGACTAGAGTGTGTGCTAATGGAATGTACCATTCATTCAATTATAACATTCAAGAACATATCATAATAATATCACAAGCACAATAATTAGGAAGAACTAAGAATCTTACAAAAGTATAAATCAGCACATGAATACAATTATCCCCAAGCTATATAAAACTCCTCCCTAGACATGGAATTCAAGTATTTCATTTAATTCCACATCATATAATCAAAGTAAAATAAAATATAGAGAGAGAGAGAGAGAAAAAAAACCAAGTAAAGATTTTCTCTCTCCTACAGACGCTCTCCCAACTTTTATCCCAACCTAAACCCTAGTTAGGGGGACTGCCGCCACCAGAATCCTCCTCCGCCGGTGGTCTCCCCCTCCCTAATCCCAATCCTACCCCTAACACCTTAACCCCCATTCCCAGTCCTTCCCGGAGAAAAAAAAGGTAAGATCGGAAAGCTACATTTTTTTCTACACCCTTCCTCACTGGAGCCATGGATCTAGTCCCACCGAGCTCTCTCTATCCACCAACATACCAACCTCTCTGGAGAGAAGATTTAACTCCAACGCTCTCTCTCCGACAGCACCTCAAGGGCTGAGCGGTGGTGACGACTCTAGATTCAGTCAATGGGTACCCGTCGGCACAGGTTGGCAGTTTTTGTTGAAGTTTGGTCTCGTTGGAGCTCTAAAGGTCAAGTCTTCAATGGCCTTCCAGTGTTCTAGCGTCGTCCATAATCCGACTTTCCAAGATGTCCACAAGTTTTCCCGACATCCCGGTCTACCAGCGTCATAGCGGTTGAGATTTCAAACCAGATCAGCCTAGAGTTTTTGAGTTAACTTGGATTGATCCGGGTAAACTCAATTCTGAGTTAGGACTAGCTCAGGGAATCTAGGGTAGATCGGTAAATCTCCACTCAGTCCGAACCGGGTCTAGGTCAACTCAGTCCGACTCAATTGAACTCGAGTCTACTCTATGTCATTCTTCGGAGTTTCACATGGACACGAGGTGTACTTCCCCATTTTTATTTTTATTTTTCTACATTTATAATTTTCTTTTCAGGGTGGGAGGCTTTTAATTATTTGTGTATTTTTTGTTTGTTCAATTTCAGAACTATGGGGCATGACTTTAAACTGGGTTTTTTTGTTTTGATATTGGTTGTATTTTTTAATTGCCAATTCCTAGTTTCTCCGACGGCTCTTTTGCTCGGTTAAACTTTGTTGGCTTTTGATCTGTTTCATATGTCGATAAGGAGAAATCCAAGTCAGAGTAGTTTAATTACTTACTTTTGGCTAGTCTGTACATAGTTAATGAAATAGATTTGTAGACCGTATGAGTTGGAAATCTTTGATTCTCCAGCTTGGTTTATATTGGATAAACTTTCAAATGCCTATGATATAGTGAAAATGATCCAGAAAACCTCTTATTTTCTCAGAGTGGAGACCACATAATGTTTAATGAGGTTGACCGAAAAGCGCTCATTATATTACGGTGTTAGTTCAATATTACGCACCAGCTTGCAGCCAACTAGTTCGAGCTGAATTAGTTGGAAATGCCATTGGTTTTAGCCATTTTGCTCTCATTTTCCCATTTTTAGTCTTAGTTTAGATATGTTTCAGCTGCTCTAGCTGTTAGCACTTGTAGCTTAACATATAGAGAATGATTAGTATTGTCATAACTATAGAATATTCTCTGTAATCTTACAAATCGACTCCTCTTTTGGAGACATATATTTTTATGTTCGGTTAGGAGGAGCCATGATTAATCCTCTTATTTATTTATTTTTAAAAGAAAGAACCTAGAGAGAAGAAAGATTGTTTCTCTCTCTAATTTGCTCTCTTAATTACAAGACTAAGATCTAAGACTAAAAGTATTAAACCCTAGCAGACTAAGCCTCTATATATAGTAATAGGGGATTAGGCCTAAAAGTAGGCCTAAAATAGCCCAAAATTAGGTTAAAACCCTAGTTAGCCGCCATTGACGCGGTACTCGCCGCTCATATGGCTCGTACTGGCGCGGGGTGCCAGATATAGCGCGGACCATTTGCTTTGTGCTGGTGCGGGCCTCCGGATCTGGCACAGACCGTGGCATCTGGTGCAGGTTGTGTCAGGTGTGGTCCACGTTGTTTAGCATGGCCCATCATCAGGAAAGTCAATTTTGCACTTCTGATCCGCGGTCCGTGTCATTTGGCGTGGGCCATCATTAAAATTCTCATTTTGCTTAGTATTTTGGTGCGGGCTGCAAAATTCTTCACATCCTACTATTTGGTCTTGGCATTTTACACTTGAAACGGTGCAAGTTATCTAAAATGGGACGATCTGCACCCATACTTAGCCATTTTGGAGTGAAAATGTCACTTAAGTATGCGGGCTGTCGAGATTGGGGCGGCTTGTGCCGGGTATTAGCGTGGGCCGTATAGTGTAGCATGGGCCATCTGAAATGGGACTGTCTGCGCCAATACTTAGCTATTTTTAATGAAAAGGGGCATGTGAGCACGCGGGCCATCAAGATTGGCACGGCCTGAACCGGGCTTTAGCCCGGCTCATGCCAGAAACCCTTGGCGCAGGCCATATAGTGTGGCGCGGGCCGTTGGTGCCTTGCTTGGTGCCAACCTGTCTATGCCGACCCGTTGATGCTTCAGTCAGCTGACTTTCTTTCCTTTGCTACGGATGAACCGTTAGTCCGTTTTGAGAGTTCTTGTAGCCAATTTTATTGTT
Source organism: Rubia yunnanensis (assembly GCA_037428765.1). Taxonomy (NCBI): domain Eukaryota; kingdom Viridiplantae; phylum Streptophyta; class Magnoliopsida; order Gentianales; family Rubiaceae; genus Rubia; species Rubia yunnanensis. The sequence goes on from CM075066.1 coordinate 19,697,529, forward strand.
TTCGAGGAGAAGAATTCAATGTAACCAACCTTAAAGGATGATTCTTCTTGGATCATTCCCATAATTTGGCGTAACTCTCAGACCACGATTCTCCATTTCTTCCCTGGATATTTTGAACTTCAATGCCGCCTATCTTTGGCTCCATCCTTCTACTATCACGATTTGATGTCCGTGGACTTCATCTACTACCATTCTAATGTGAATGGCCTTCGACCTCTTCTACACTTCTTGCAAATGGCCTTCAATATCTTCTATAGTCCTTGCGAACAACATTCACATAGAATGTATCGAAAAGTACCCACGAGCGACCTATTTAGGAAGATCACAAAGGAAGATCTAGTTACCCATGGATACAAGAGGTCCATTAGTACCAATTAACTATACAAAATTCAGGATTTAGACAAGAAAACCAAACATGGCCGTATAAATCCCTTGTCACGTAAACTCAACTAATACAAGAAATCCAACATATAAAATGAACCAATTATTACGCCGAATTCAACGGTTAACGCACGCATAATGATGCACATCAACTGCTGACAACAAAGGTGTTCGTCACTACTATTACCATGTATCAGTTGTGCCACCTTCATGTCTGTGTGATCTTGTACTGTCCTTGCCACTGATCTAAGAGTCTGCGGTGGGAAGTCTGGAATCCAGTTCTCTGCTATCCCCATTTTTTCTCTTGTTCGGACTTCTCACCTCACATTTTCCTTCTAATAAATCTCTCCCCAATAAAATGGATTTCCAAGCCCACCTGTCTAAGGATTTTGGCCTGCAATTTAGTATGTCAACGGTTTTGCAGTACTTTACCTTGATCACCTTCACAAAGAGTGTGTCTTTGTCTGTGAGTATGTTCCATGCATGCTTCGCCAGCAGTGCTTTGTTCATTTGTACTGCTGATCTTAGTCCTAGTCTTCCCATTTTTGTCGGCCTACACTTAGTCCCCCAGGAAGCTCAGTGCACCCTTGTCCCAGGAAGCTCACTGCACCCTTGTGCTGTTTAGGTATCATTTCCACATTAATTGGGCTGCGACATAATCAATTTGTTGCAGTATGGCTTTTGGGATTTTGAAAATGCCTAACGGATATAGTGGCATTGCTGCTATCACATGCTTTGCCAATATTATTCGTCCTGCTAAAGTGAGTGACATGGTTTTTCAATTGTAAAACTTTGCTTTGATTCTATATACAAATCTCATGTATGTGGCATACTTGGGCGGCTGTAGCTCTATTTCCATGCTTAGATATTTTCCTCCGATTCCTATCTTGTGAATATTCGGATTAACCCTGCTTGAGGCATGTTTTCCGTGACTTGTTGTATCAGGCTTGACAGGTATTGTTGGCACAAGATAAATAAATATGGCGACAAGGGACAACCCTACCTCAAACCCCTAATTGGCCTAAACATTTATGAATGCCACTGATTTACCTTGACTGACATTGCTACTGTGGTGGTACACATCTTAATAAGTTCAATCCACAGTTGTGGCATCCCCATATAATGCGCATTACGCAAGAATTCCTATGATACACGATCGTAGGCTTTGCTCATTTCCAATTTGATGGTTTCGAGGCCTATTCTGCCATTTTTCTTCCTTTCTAGTACTTGAAGCATCTCATGAGCAATCAGGACGTTCTCTCCAATGTGTCTTTCCTTGATGAAACCTGATTGTGCTATATCAATTATGTCTTCCATTATGTGTTGTAGTCTTTTTGTGGGTATTTTTGCCACCAACTTTTATTTAACATTACACAAAGAGATTGGTCTGGAATCCTCTACCTTTTCAGGGCTTTTTGTCTTCGGTATGAAAACAATCTGTGTCTAATTCCATTCCCCTGGCATGGTTCTTGTCATTATAGATATATATGCTTTGTTGTTGGTCGACATAGTTCCTATAGTCTGGTATGAAAAAGTGTAGAACATCTTTTCTAAAATTATAAAATGATCGCTCAAGAAATTATTTTTTAAATTGTATCTCTATTAGTTCCATATACAATAAGCAGACCCGACCCATGTGTTGAGGCATATGAGCGACCCGACCCATATATTGAGGCATATGGGCCGATGTGCTTGCTTCAAGTCCCCCAAATTTATCTGAAATGGAGCCTAATTTTTTTTATTTATCCCTTTTATATTGGTATTGTTCTTGATGCCAACATTTAAAAAGGGCCTCATAATTTAAGTCATGAATGTTTGATTGTTGAAAACACAACTCCCTCAGGTTTTAAATATTTTTGCTTTATAATTTAATTATTTAAACTATTATACAATTAATTATATTTATTATATCTATGGTATAACTTGCTTCAGGGCAGGCCCTGACCATGAGTGCAAAACTCATGTACCTCGGATGAAATGCGTTGAATGTGGTTGCTATCACAGATCAGATAGTCTGCATGTCTTGCAAATGTACACCCTATATCAGGAAAAATAAAAATCAAATCACTATGCTTCAGAAAGATCCATAGTCTCTTTCGCAGGAGGTTGGTCATCCTCAGATGGTTGGGATTCATGCTTTGCAGCAGCTTGTAGCACTCTGCTCTGAACATCTAAAGATGATGGCGACGTTGGTAGTCCGTTGCGGCTTGTTTCTAGCTTCCCAGCTGCCCATGAAATTGCCTCCCCACCTAATTTCACAGGAACAAGCAGTACCCTACCATGGAAATGGGAAAACAACTCAAAATCAAAGGTCTATTCGATGCTCGTAGATTCATTGCACAAAAGAGAGTAATAAAAAATGTTCACAAACAAGTTAGAATTCTTGACTGCACAGCTCTTTGACCATGGCAATAGTCTGTGAAGTAAGTTCTTACCTTGCATCTTGTTTGAAATCCTCTGCATTCTCGTAAGAAGAAACTCTCCGATAAATACTCTGTTCAACATGTAGCAGTACAGCAAAGCATAATGGTTATTCACAATATAAAAAAATGCACAATTGATGCATTAGAAAAAGTGTTAAACAGTACGTCCATGTAAATTGACATGTTATAGAATTTAAATTTTTTCTTACTAGAGAACAAGAATAGTAACAACAGTCCAATCTCTTCGTAACAATATTACATGTACAACCTTAACAGGCCATGTTGGGAATTAACATTTCTCGTAATCTGTCTACTGAAGCCGCTCAGAATAAATAAGATTACCAGCCAAAAGGTCGTCCAAGATTATACTAACTGTTTCAATACAGGTAACAAAATTTGTGAATCATGAACCCAAAAAGGAAGCTAGTTCTTCTCGGAATCTGATTGCTCATGATAAATAATGCATTCATATTAACTATCGGGCAGAAAGCATCAATATTTAAAGAACACGAACTCGTTTTCACTGACAATAGCTAGTTAAACCATTTTCCTACTTTGCTGTTGGAAATATTTTAGGGAAAAAAGGAGCACGGACTGCCAAGACAAACTCTTAGTTTCTTCAGACCTCAAATACAGGTCACGAGTAGTTCAGTCATGGCTTAATCTTCTATGTGGTATCAAGAATGTTGACAGAAGTTTATGAAAAGATTCAGCTCAACTGAGAAAGCAAGCAAACAACAGATTAACTATTTCATGAGTACAAGAAATGCTCCACATCTCGAACAAAGGGTTTGTCTTTTGACCCATCAATCTCCTTTGTGGAAAAAAATATAATGATAAGAAACATGGAACACAGAACTTGATATCTCAGCAAGAAATTATGTTTTAACCAGAATATGCAGCTTGACAATTGTGATTTATCTTCTTTCAGGAAACTAGGGAGAACTTTACCTGTGCAATCCCTAAAAGACCAATAAACTGGAGCGTCTTCTCCCACTCTGTAGAAATTTCATAATCACCAAAAGGAGAAAAATAGAACAAGAGGATTGAAAGTACATAGTATTCGAAAAAAAATTATGCTGTCATTAACTATATCAATTGTAGCATTAAGGTGAAAATATGAATTTTCTGTGTCTAACATTCCTTCATTTACTTTTGCTCAGTAAACAGTCACGATAACAACACATAATGGTAGATTAACAGGTCAAGGAGATCAGTATTAATAGCTTAAGGAAGGTTAGTAGGTTTGTTTTCATGCTTTATCCACCCAAAGTAACTTGATGCTGAAGCAAATACGAAAGTTGATTACTTGATTTCCCCTTGTGAGCATGTAAAGAAAGAACAGAGAGGTTCTATATTTTAGAAACTAATGATAAACCAGTGTCCTTTTGACTTGGATGATCTTTAACTTTGGTCGAGCCAGTAAAGGTTGCCACTTTGATGATCTCTAATAACATTTGCCGCAGTTTTAAAAAGCCACCTTAAACTTGAAATATTGGCTAATGGCTACAGGAATACTGAGCAATATGATGTTATATGATGTTCCTAACCGACACTGTAATGTTAGAGAGAGAGAGAGACTTACCTAATGCTGCATATGATGCTGCAATTACACCCTGTTCATAGAATACTTGGATAAGCTTTTGAACAGTGAAAATTACTGATGGAAAACTAATGGAAGTTTTTTGCAGTAAATTATAACTTTGAATAAGAAGTCATAATTCAAAGAGAAGCCAGCAGACAACAGATTACCACCCACAGCAGTTTATTTTAGCAAGCTCATAAAGGTGATTACTAGACATGGCATGTGCCATACCAGTAAAATATAGTTTCTCATTTGATTCTGAAGTGGATGTTCAATTGGTCATGGCATGTCTCAAAGGCTCATTAGATTCCAATTAACATATACCCTATTAGTCAATTCCTAGGATGGGAAGCCGTTGAAGAAATTACTTTTCATTTAACAGCACACAACATGTAGTACCTCATTGTTTCTGGTCCCTTTTTCAGATACCGACATAAAAACCAGTAATAAAACCACCCAAATAACTACTCTCAAGATCAAGAAAGAAACTCCATCTTTGAGAAAAGTACAAACATGAGATGTCTTACCATTCCGAACCCAAGAACTCGCAAAGGTGTGGGATTTAAATCCTCTATGATAGCTTCAGCATCCTGATAACAACCCAGAATTTTAGTATACACATGTTCAGCCACCCACACACACACACACAGGTGAATCCTAAACGAAATTCAGAATAATTAAGAGCCAGTGCACATAGTTGGTGAAGGGAATTATTTCTGGGAATAATCTCCGTTCCTGAGGTCCTTGATTTCTACTGCCAGTCTGCCACCCTTTGTTTTGAGCTTCAAACATTTCTATGTAGCTACGTATATCTTACATGTAATTCCGGATCACATATTGATTTGTATTCACTTCCGTTGATACACAGTAAGTACTTGAACAAGCCAATTGAAAAGAATCTACATAAGACTTCTCAACATATAACATACTTGACCATAGAACTAAAAAAGGAAATTATAACGAGCCACAGAATATCATAGCCTGTGGCCAACTAATTGAGTAATGAGAATAAAGACAATCATGTATGCAATATTGAGAGGACAGAAGTTTGAACAACGACAGATAAAAAATTATCAAAATTGCAGGAGTGAAATCAATACCTCATTAAGAATTGTAAGAGTAGTTTGCGGTCTCAGCTCTTTGACTCGAAGACCCTCTGTAACCCAAGACTGAAAACCACCTTGAAGCAGGTATGCATTCTACAATGTTAACATGATAACAAGATTAATAACTAGAATTATATATGTCACCAAACTCAAGTCAATAAACTGCCATTCAATGTGGATCTGTGAAGTACTGTAGATAAAAATAAATTCATACAAACCTAGAAGTACTCTGAATAGTCTGACATTAAAAATGCAAAGGAATATGGTCAACATCTAATAGCAAATGCAACATAGGTTTCTTCTTACAAAAAAAGAACATAATGCAAACATCGTTACACTTAAATTCCAGGGTGCTGTAGATTGCTTCAGGTGAAGCATGAAGTTCATCAATACTTTAGAAACTTTCCCCAAGGTATAATATAGATAGAGCCATAAGCTATTGGCTGGTTTACTTAGATGTGATAGCAATGCTATACATTCAGCCCATCGAAAAAACAAAGAAAATGTTATCGCTGAAAAAACTATTTAGATACAGGGAAATGTCCCCCTTCTTCATTTTTATTATTCGAAGGTTTAGAAAGGGTTTGAATACATGGGGTATGGTGAATTATAATATGCTGCACATATTTACCTTAACTCCAACTTTCCTGATAGCTCTTGCTACTCCTTTAGAGCGAACACCATCAGCATCCATAACTATGACCTTGGATTTGTCCAGCTGTATATAAAGCATTAACCAAAATCTCATTCACAAAGTTTGCAGATGAAACTAAAATAAACTGGAATATCCAAGTATATTATTCACTAATTTAAACTACTTGTAGTTTTGGTAAACAAATGTCCACTTTATAGAGCTGATGTTGTTTGTTCACTAAAACACATTCATGTTTTCCTTGTTTTCTACTACACAATGTGTACACGTCCTAAAACTTCCCCTTGCTTCCACCACCAAAACAAGGTCCCCTCTTTGGCAAAGTCTTGGGAAAGACCATCTTTCTATAGGCTTATGGAAAGACGAGGTTTAATTAGAATAATAAAAAGGTAAAAGGTTTTAACTGTAATATTACAAATTTATTATGCAACATGCAGTGGTTATAATGTTTATGACCCAATTAATGCAACCCAAAAATTTTATTTTCATTTCTTCTAATTTACATTTTAAACCTTGGGTCTTTCCATGGCTTATGGAAAGGCCATCTTTCAAGAGACGGACTCCCTCTCTTTTTGCTAATGGATCAGAACAGAAATCATTCCTCACAGTGGAGCTTGTTGAATTTGACACAAAGGCTAAACAGACTTACCCGAACAATCTTCAAGTTTCGAATCACTCCAGCAATCAATGAATCATCAAGATTCCTCCCAGTACTAAGTAAATTTCTTAGACTGCTATCAACCTGAAATTCACGCGACCAAATAAGTCAAACTGAAAATAGTGTGAGATAGAAACAGGAATCCACATCAATTCATCACATAAACTACAACCAATTTAATTCAATGCAGGTTGACATAAAGTCACAGAAATTTGACCTAACTTAATGTGGACTAATTTACAACAAGGTTTCTACAGAACTGATGAGTGAAAGAAGTGAGAATACAAACCAACCTCGGGCAAAACCACACTGGCATATCGATATCGAGCTGCTCGGCGCAGATCAGGGATACCATCTCTCTCCCTGAGATCCTTTACCGTAGCAACAAGAAACAAATAGAAATTGTACTATTAGACTTGTTATATAAGGCCTTGTGAACTCTCTTCATTAATTCATGTATTCAACATGACGAAAAAGCCATTACCCAAGATGAAATGTAAGACAAAAATAACATTCACGTTCTAAGATGAACTATTGAACTGTTTTGAGTATTACATCCTACAAATAAAATGCTACAAAATATTATAATAACTTGCCTCAGGCCTAATATCAATCAATACACCATCTCCCTTCTCCTTCAATAGCTCCATGGTTGACCTAGCAGATAAGTCTCCCGTATATCCACTGTAGTTAAATATCCAGTACCAACCCCTGCAAACATCTGATAAGCAATATAGTTTCCCATAATACTCCAGCTAAGGAAAGGAAAGTCATTTCCCATATGAAATGAATTGAAACAAAACCCTGGAAAAGATCGCATTTATACCATAAAGTAGCTGAAGCTCCAAGCAAAATAAGTAGTGGAAGAATGGGATCATTGGGATCCAAACCAATATTTTTCTCCAGCTGTTGCAATGCACTGTAAAACTGATCATCATAATGAGAAATTTAGCACAAAAGTTGACAGACTAACAGCAGAAAACATTGTATGTGCTTTTTACAAAGTCATTTCAGGAAAAAAAAATAAGAAAGCCACAACTATCTTAACTGGTGGGAACCCTTACATCAATTACTTGCATGGCATATCAGGAAACAAAGATATAATTATCAGCGGGAGTAGATTTCAGAACAGAAATGCTAAACCAAGCGCAGGATATATGTTGTTTTAACATGAGATGATGAACATGTGACATACTTGTTGAAAAGACGATACCACTGGCCTTGAGAATTCAGATATCTTGTCTACGGATACATCTAGTGTATTTTGGATCTCTGAAGGGAGAAACTTCTTCAAAGAACCGTAAGCATAAGCAGCTGAAGTGAACCCTTTTGCTACAGAATCCTCGATTAATACTATTGCACGCCTCAAACCTTCAATGGCATTCACTCCTAGCTTGCTGGAGGCTTCGTTTAAGCTGGTAGAGACAGAAGATAACTTAGAGCTAGCTAACTCTTCAGTTCCATCAGTGGCTAGTTTTAGCATGTCAGTGATACTATCAACTGCTTCACTAGCTTCTTTGAAAGCAGATTTTGCTGATGACAGAACTTTATCCACAGAATCATTCAAAGCATTTTCTCCTTTATTAACTAAGTCATTCATGAACTCATTAGCTCCACCAATAATATTCAAAGCACCTGATTGAATAGAAGATACATTCTCCACATCAATACTCTCCGTTTCTGATGGTAAGGAAAGGTCACCTTGAATAAAATCCATGGATGACACTGAATCTGGATCAGAAGATACAACGGGAATATTCGTATCATTCATTAACTCGTTAGTGTAAACCAGTAGTTTCCCATCAGTGAGAGATAGAGTAGAACTCTGAACAAATGGTACATCTCTTCCAACAGCAAAGTAGTCATCTATTCCATTTCCTGAATAAGTGCCACTAGGTAACAACTCAAATTGATGGTAATCTGTTTCCTTCGGAAGAGAATGCTGGTTTATCATTGAATCCACGAACCCCAAACGATCACTATTCTCCAAAGAGTTGGAATATAAAACTTTTGTGGCCATTTTTTCCAACTCCACTCCTGGTTGTTGAGATCTGCTGGAAAAGTCTGGTACCAACCTGTCCATCACATTACACCTGATTTTACATGCTGTCCAGCTTGAAGATAAGCTGAATCCCCCATGAACAGAGATCTGCCAGAGTCCCAATATGAAAATAAAAAATTATTAGTTTCAATCACAAAAAAAAAACGGCACAAATGCAGCATTCAATAGAGCAATGTACAAGATGCTTACACAATACAAACAAAATAAAAATGTTAACCACATGTACCAGAAAACAGCCAATTGTTAAAGGTACACAATCAAATGATCAAACCATAAATAGCACATCCCTCGTTACAAGACAATCTTGTTAAAGAAGGCGTTGATAACAATTGAAAATGCAGGCATCCAGATATTAAGCATTATTGTATTAATTCTGAAACAACAGCAAAATGACCATCTAAAGTATCGATTATTTAACATTGATCAATAAGATGGCATAAAAAAGAACAGTACTGTAAAAAACATTACCTGTGAATAAGTAGAGCAGCTGGCAGTTATTGAGCAAAGAGGCAACATTGTTATATGATTGGATGAATATTGCAAGTGAATGTTAGACAACGCTCATTTCTCATAACAAAGCAACCAACTGAACCCCAGAACTAAAATCAACATCAATCGTCACCAAAGTGGACAGTAAAAAGCCCATTAAGGATTCATTGACAAGTCCTAAAATGGGTTTTGAAAATTGAAGAGCAACTGTTAATTACAAGTTTGTTTTTTCTGGTTTCTGGGGTTTTGAGAAATCCAAAGAAATGACATGGAGATGGAGAGGAGAGGTGATTGGATGATTCATTCAAGAAGCCGTTAGCTCATCTCTATGGTCTTTACCCGCCACTCGTTGCCCAGTGGGGCCGCGAAATTTCTGTTGAGCAAATACTTAATCTTTTATGGATAAACATAGGGAATTGCTATATCACGCCCCGTATTTTAATATTCATTTTTTTTAAATTAAACCATCCGAGGATGGGGAGGTGTTTATTAGGCTCCCCAAGCCGATTAAATAAGCCAAGTTAGGCGCTGAAAGTTTACAGATGTTACAAGTTGATCTTCCAAATGATGATCCAAGAGCTAATAAGGAGCTCTTGAAGCAAAAGAAGTTGCTAACAAAAGCGGTGAAAGCAACTGATCTAAGCTAGAGTTTATCCATGTACAAAAGTAGTAATTCTAAAGTTACCCTGTAGCCGTAATACCACGAACAGGTCGGCGAATCGACGAATCGAGACCCCTATATATCAACGATATTCAAGCCAAGAGGAAACTCAATTGAAACGCCGAAAAATATTTTCCTCTCGGACAAATGGGAGGAGCAGCATGTAGATAACTGCCAGAGATTCGGTTGCAGAGAATCAATTCAGCCTGATAGTGTGGCTCAGATCCAGAAACATGAATATAATAAGCAGCTGTAATCCAGTTCCACAATCTTCCTCATATCCTTGTTTGCTGTCTACATACCTGTAACTAGAGGAGAGAAACTAGCAGTATTTGTACCAAAATCGAGTTTATAAAAATACCAAGAATCAGTCAAGATACACTTAATATCAAATTGAAAAAACCAGATCTAATTCATACTGGTATCCATAGGAGGCCCAACTCTTAATGCTGGGAAACCAATACTATCGAGTGATAACAATCCCTTGAGGAAGAGGGGAATTGACCTAATGTCTAAATCACCTTGTAGTAGGTTATCCTTGGCAAATTTTGCCAAGAAATCCGCCGCCATGTTAGCTTGTCTAGGTGTGTGTTGGATTGGGTGTGAGGAGTGTTCTACATGAAGAGCATTACAGATAGAAAAGATTCTCCAGGGGCTGCACAAAGGATTATGAATACTCCTAATAGCGTTTAAGCAATCCGATTCGATTACACATTCACCTAGATCTAGCTCTGAGAAGGTACTAATTCTGCCTGCAAAGGAGATGGACTCTGAAAAGTTTTGACTCTCATTTTAACCACTTTACCATTCCAATCCCTGACAATTACTGCAGCAGAGGAAAGTCCACTAGGGATCCATGATGCATCAGTGTTTATTTTATAGCCAGTTAGTGGTTTTTTCCAATGAACCATAGAAATATCAGATTTATGTTTTTGAAAAATTTGAGGAATGATATTGGCCTGAATCCATTGCTTATGCCTATCTCTATTACCTATCAATTTGTGAGCTGTGAAAATTATATAAATCGTTTGTCTAATGTCCTGAACACAAGCCTCACTTGAGGAAGGTCTATTCTCAAAAAAGTATTTGTTCCTGCTGGTCCAGAGAGTCCAAATTGTAACCATAAAGGCCGCAGTTATCAAGTTTGCATGAATTTTAGAATCAGCCTTGAAAGATAAATAAAATTCGACCTTGCTATTTAAATTCCTAAAACCTGTTAGTGGTAGCTGCAAAAATGAGTGAACACTTTTCCATACTGAACAGGAAGAAGGGCATGAATTGAAAAAATGATCAATATTATCCTTACTGTTCATGCATAGAGGACATCTCGAAGCCAAAGGTATACCCATCCTACTTAAAATATCATCAAAAGGAAGGATGCAATTTAAAATTCTCCAAAGAAGTACTGACATTTTTCTAGGTATGTAGGGTGACCAAACCTTTTGGAGATGTTGGATTTCGGGTCCCTTTTGTCTGAAAATGTTGTAGGCCGATCTGATTGTAAACTTCCCATCAGTAGTTGGAGTCCAAACTAGCTGATCCTCGTGAGGGTAATCCAGCTTAACATTCTGCAAAAAATGAATGATATTGGTAGCCAAGTGAGGCTCCAGACTTGGTAAGAAAGCAGCTTTATTTCTAATGAAAGACCTCAGGGAAAGATCATCAAAAGGAATGTCCAATTCCTCAGGCCATTTATAACAGAGAGCACCATCACCCATCCAATTTGCATTCCAGAATGAGCAGTCCCCTTTACCAAAAATAATCCTAGTTAAACTGTTAGCCCTTGCAGTTACTCTGCTTATTCTACCCCAAATGTGGGATTTTTTGTAAGAGACAGGTAGTGTCCATAAAAGAGTTGCCCATTGTGTCTCATTTGTTTGGAGCTTCCACCATAATTTACATGAAAAGGCATCTACTATAGCATTCAAATCCCTAAAGCCTATACCATTTTCATTCACCGGGTAACTCATTTTTTTCCATGATCTCCACCTTTTCCTATCAGTGAATTCAGATTTTCCCCAGAATAGACTAGATGCCATTTTTTCCATTGTTTTTAAAACTATCCTAGGGGGTTTTAGAACTGCAAAGATATGTGTTGGAATCGAGAGGAAGCAATGATTAATCAAAATGATCTTTCCAGCAGAACTTAACCATCTATTCTTCCAATTATTTATCAATCTCTCCATTCTTTCAATTACAGGTAGATAATGCACCTTTAAATTCCTACCAGAGAAAATAGGGACCCCAAGGTATTTAAAAGGGAATGAGCCTTTCTCTATCCCTAGTAACCTTTTAACAGATTGGACTTGATGTAGAGGTGTGTTGTGGGAGACAAAAAATTCAGATTTTGAGAAGTTTACTTTTTGACCTGATGTAATCTCATATGCATTCAAAAAAAGTTTAAACCGCCTCAAATTGTTAGTCTTAGTATTTAGAAAAACAGCAGTGTTGTCGGCATACATGAGATGAGTAAGAGGGGAGCAGGAATTGGGAAGACTAAAGTACTGTAAATATCCTGTGCTAAACAATTTCCTTAGTCCCCTGGAAAAAGCCTCTGATAAAATATTGTACAGAAAAGGTGAGAGAGGGTCTCCTTGTTTAATGCCCCTTGAGGAAGAGAAGAAACCCGATGTTGAACCATTAATTAATGCTGAAAAGTTTGCAGAAGCAATGTTATGCATGATTAGTCTAACAAAATTTCCATGGAAACCGAAATGTAGGAGAATGGAATTAAGAAAGGACCAGGAATCCCTATCAAAAGCCTTTTGCATATCTAATTTGACTATCAAATTTGAAATCTCAGACTTTTTAGAGAGCAATCTGGTCATTTCATGCATTAGGATCACATTATCTGAAATATCCCTACCTTTAATGAAAGCACTTTGCTCAGGAGAAATCAGTAAGTGCATTAGTGGTTTAATCCTCTCCATTAACAGTTTAGAGAAAACTTTATTAACAAAGTTAGATAAGCTTATTGGCCTGAAATCTGCAAATGTGTTTGGAATGGCTTTCTTTGGAATTAAAGTGAGCCAGGTACTAGACATAGCTTTAGGGATGTATCCATCATTTAAAAATTCATTAGCAGCTTCTAAGAGGTCTTCATTAATGGTTCCCAAAAAGATATATAAAAATCACCGGAGAAGCCATCGGAGCCAGGTGCACTAGATCTATTAAGGTAAAAAATAGTAGTTTTCAGTTCCTGTGTGTTAAAGGGGGTAAGCAGAAGGAGGTTTTGTTGGTCAGTTAGTACTTTAGGGATTTCTTGCAGAAAATGTTTTAGATAAGTTCCCTCTTTTTGTGATACATCCTCATTCAGCAGATTTTGAAAAAATCTAACACCTTCTTCTTTAATCAGACTTAGATCAGTTATCCAGTTCCCATTACCATTACCATCTTTAATTTTAGCAATTCTAGATCTAACTTTCTTTTCCCTAATTGTGTGATAAAAGTAACTTGTGTTTGCATCTCCCTGTTTAAACCAATTTAACCTAGCCTTTTGCTTCAGGAAAATATTGTATTCCTTCTGAGATCTCAGAAGCAAAGCTTTAGATTTCATTAGTTCATTTAAAACTGATTCATCCTGGGATTGCTGAAAAAGAATTTCCCGATCATTGACTTTTGATTCAGATAGTAAAAGGTTCTGATTAACATCACCAAAAATATTTTTGTTCCATTCTTTAATTACAATCTTAAGCCTCTTTAGTTTGTGAACAAATCTATTCATCCCAGTCAAAGGTGATGTTAAATTCCAGTTAGAGACCACTAAATCATGAAAATCTTGTCTATTTGACCACATTTCTTGGTATCTAAAAGGCCTTGGAACCTGTTCTACAGCGGATTGAATAGATAATAAAAGAGGAGAATGATCAGATGTCATTCTATTTAAAACCTGGATAGAACTATTAGGGAAGAGTTCCAGCTAGTCTAAGGTACATAATCCCCTATCTAACCTTTGAAACTGTAGATCCTTACCTTTATCCCTATATCTATTGTTACTCCAAGTGAAAGAGTTGCCCACAGTAGGGATATCATGTAAGTCCATTTTAGTTAGAAAATCATTAAATTGTTTCATGCTTTTTCTAGGTGTTGATTTCCTACCTTTATATTCAGAGACCGAAGCCACAGTATTAAAATCACCAATATAAATTGATGGATCTGGTGTTGGAGTTTGTAAATAAGACCATAAGATCTCCCTCAACTGCCTATGGACACTAGCATAAATGAAGAAAACATTCCAATAAACAGAAGTGGCATTATCAGTTACTCTAGCCTGCAAATACCGATCAGATTCATTTACAATGGTTAAGCTGAAGACATGATTCCAAAGAATCCAAATTTTAGCATTCTGGGCATGTAGAGCATTATCATAACCAAGATCATGCTTCAAAGTGTTTAAGTTCTGATTCTCATGCCATGGTTCAATTAGACATAGAATGTCAATCTTGTGTTTCCTGTTTAAAGTCTTTAATCTATCTATTGAAGTGCCATAACCCCTAACATTCCAGACTAATATTTTCCCAATTTTGGTGTACTTAGTCATTTAAAAATTTTGGGGGGTTGCTTTTTGAGATGATCTTAGTTTCCTTAGTTTAGATACAGGAGCAATACTATTTTTACCCTTCTTACCATCACTTATACTCATTTTGTCTGCAGTTGATATGCTTACCTCTTGTTGAAAGGTTTGTTCTGCTGCTCCATTGTGTACTACAGTGATGGCTGGATCTTTGACTGCGTTGTGGAGAGTTTGCTCATTTTGATCAACCTGCTCTACATCAGGGGTAGACAAGCAAATGATAGTGTCTACCTCTTTTGGACCTGACTGGTGTGCCATTACTTCCTGTGATTCCACTGTCTCGTGGAAAATGTCCACTGTTTCATCCTCTTGGGCTTCATGATCATCATCCTGTAAGTCAGTTAAAGTGTGGAAAGCATTTGATATAGTAACCGTATCCTTCTTGACTAAATTTTCCTGGATAGGGGGAAGTTCAGGCTGTTTATTCTTCCTTCTCCAAAAAAAATTGGAGATTGGTTTTGAGATATCATCCAATGAATAGAAAGGAGTATTTCTATTCCTGGGCATAACTCTGAGAGAGTTTAAGTTGTTCTCCACAGGAAAAGTTGAGATCAAATTTTGAAATTGGAAATCAGATTCTTTTTAGGAAACTAATAGTGTTGAAGTACCTTCCACGTCAACAGCTACCTTAGTTGAAATTCCTAATTTTTCCTGAGTGTCAGCTTGGACTGAAGCCTATCTAACCTTCTTCTCTTTAGGTTCAGCTAATACTTTTCTATTGTTCCTCAGTTCTGGGTGTAAAAAATTACAGTTTGCCTGGCTATGTCCAATTATCCTACAATGTGTACAATATGAGGGCAACTGGTCATATTCAATTGGGTACTCAGCAACTTTATTTCCAATTCCTACCACAATTGTAGAGGGGAGTTGAGACAATAGGTCAATTTCAACACAAACTTTTATAGCATAAGGTCTTTTTAGGGCATTAGTAGCTGCATCCATTTTTAGAAATCTCCCTATCTGGCTACTAATGCCTATAATAGCCGAGGTATTGTAGAAATGAATTGGAAGTTGATGTAAAGTTACCAATGCTGGTACAACTGAGGATTCGGCGGCAGGGGAGAAGTCTGGTGACCATTTCTGCACATTCATCGTTGATCCTTGGATCATCCATTGACCCTTCATCCAGAAGCGCTGATAATCCTCGTTTTCCTGAAATCGAATAAGAATATGGCGATAGTCAATAGATCCCAATTGAAATTTACCCTTAAATCCAATTGATTTGAAGGCAGCGACTAGTTTCTCCATAGGAGGTTTCCCTCTATTGAGTTTGCCAACCAAGGCATTCTGGTAATATGAAGCCAGAAGTTCTCCTTCCTCCGGAGGGAGAATATATGCGATCTTTCCCTTATACTCGGTTATAGGATGAAGGTTGGGCGTGTCTGGAAGGGAGGATAGTAGCGGAGAAGGTTTTGTGTTTAGAGCTTGGAGGAAGCTTTTGTTAGTAGCCGGTGTGGAGTCCGGTTTTTGGTTAGGCGTCGAAGACGCCATGGCCTGAAACCAGAGTCAGTAAAAGAGCCGTTACAGGGAAGTGTTAGAGAAGGAAGAAGAACAGTGACGTTGGTGTGTTTTTCGCACTATAAATCGCACTTAGTAACAGTTGTTTTCGCCGATTCCTATGAGGATAGGTTCTGTATTTTAATATTCACGCCCTAATACGTATAAATACATGTATTTATATTTTAAAATAAAAATTTTCATTGGGAGAAAGTAGTATAAAGGTAGCCTTGGGTTTGCTGTAATGAGACCAAAATTTGCCCAAACTTGCTTCACTCCCTTTCTTCCAACAGCCTGCACCAGTCGCCGGATTCCGCCGGCCGCCGCCGCTGTCCACGGCCACCGCTCGCCGGACACCACCGCTGTCCACGGCCACCGCCGCCGCTCGCCGGAAAATGTAACTTTTTGAGAAAAAAATTTAAATTTTCGTAGGACTCGTTTGAATCTGGCCTGAGTGTTTTCATCTATTAGAATTTATTTAAACTTGTTAGAATTGTTATAAATTGGGTTTGTTAGAAATTTATTGAATCTGGAATGAATGTCGGATTGGTGGTGCAAAATGGCCGGAGGTGGTGTTGGGCTGGAGGAGATGAACCGGGTTGGGCGTGATGCGGATGAGCGGCACACAGCGGAGGGAAGGTTGCGCAGACGGTGCGCGTCGGGCCGTGGTGAGGAAGAGCGGGGACGCCGCCGGCGGTGGGAAGGTGGCGTCGTAGAGGAAGAGAAGGAGAGGTAGTGGAGAAGGAGAAGGAGAGGAGAAGGAGAGGGGAGGAGCTGGCTTCGGGCGGAGGTGCTGGGGCGGCGTCCGGTGGCGGAGGAGGCCGGCAGTGGAGGAGCTCGGCGCCGAAGTAGGCCGGCGGCGGAGGAGGACGCCGGCGGCGGTAGGTGGTTTAGTGTTTAGTTTGGATTTGGAGGGATGAGGAAGATGAGGGGTTTGGTTGTAAATATTAGAAAATTTGAAGGTTTGATTGTAAAATAAATTCTTTAATCAGAAAATTGAAAATTAAATAGTGAATTAAATCGTCAAATCTCTAATCATTTGTTTCGCCTCCGCATGGAGCATGCTGCTCTGTCTATGACCCTCGGCGAGAATCCTTGCACGGTACTACATTCCAACCCTCTCCCGTGCTGCTCTCTTTCATGACAATCGTGAATGGGCAGTCACAACTTCTAGTCGAAGTGTTACTCTGTCGGACTATATCAGAATCGCTCACATCGATAACCTTATCTTTTCGGCCCCGATTGCAAATGCAATATATCCTCAGGGGACCATTCTTATTTTATTTGTAGGACCCCATGACAAGTTCAAATCCTACATGACGAGCAGTCCATTGCAGGTAGGAATAAGCTTCGACATGACTTGGAAACACATTTGAGGTTGCAAATGCAAAGTATCCATTCCCCCCCGCAACAGCTCCACATGACTGATTGTCATCCTTAAACAGCAAAAAACATCAAGTAATTAGTTTCACTCAAATATTATACCAACAACAATGATGTCGTCAATTAACGTTTAAATAAATTAATTGTTTTAAATAAAATTAAATAACATAAAATAAAAATTAAATTGTATGAGATAAATTTAAGCTTAAAATTTAACGTTACAAAATTAACTTTTACAAATTAAAAGTGCATTGCTCCACTTTTAATTAACGGTTAAAACATAGATTTAAATATAAAAAAATAATAAAGTTAAAATTAAATTAGATGAAATAACATTAAAGTTATAAAATTTCCGTATATAAATTAACTCCCAAAACTAAAATTACATTCATCCATTTCAAATTAAGGTTTAAATAAAATAATACAAATGTAATGTTTAATAATTAACTTTTGGAATTAAAGGTGCATTGCTCCATTTTTAATTAACAGCTAAAACATAGATTTAAATATAAAAAAATAATAAAGTAAAAATTATATTTGATGAAATAAAATTATGGTTATAACATGCCCGTATATTAATTAACTTCTAAAACTAAAATTACATTCTTACGTTTTAAATTAAGGTTTAAATAAAATAATATAAAATTAACGTTACGAATTTAATATTTAATAATTAACTTTTGGAATTAAAAATGCATTAAACCATTTCAGATTAACTTTTAATAATTACATTTAAATAATATAAAATAAAACAAAGTAATTCCATTTCAAAAAATTAAAATAACAAATTAACGTAGCTCAATTAGGCAAAATTCAACTCTAAAAAAACATAAATTTGGAGTAGATTTTTTTTTTTAATGAAAACACCCGTAGGTGGGGGATATATATTGGGTTCCCCAGACCCAGCCAACCAAAAAATATTTTTAACAAACCAGAATTGAGTTATCGCAATTCAACTATGGTGAGGCAACCCCGTTGCGTCCAAAAGTACTACAACTAACTAAGCTAGATGTAGACTATACAAACAACTGTACTGGAGTTGCGATCCACAAGCGAGAACCTCCACCCCCCGTGTTAGTTCTCCCTTGTGGCCAGGCAACTCCAAAACCAATCTGCATGTGGTAAGCAGCAATCTGCACCAGCAGTACCAAGTAAGCAGCAGCACCAGCAGTGTTACATGAGGGATTAATTAACCAGCTCGAGACAGTCAGAGTGTTATTGCATCTCCAACCTGCATAAACAAAAAAATACAGTATCAATTCAGAGGGTAATGGTGTACTCTAATGTGTGGAGTCTGAACTTTGTCCAAGAAGATCAGCCCCTTAATGTGTGGTGGAATGTTCTGCAGATTTATACTCTGGACCGAGCTGTGATGTGATTTTGCAATAGTATGTGCCACTACATTGCATTCTCTAGCCACATATTGCATATGGGATGATCTCAGTAATTTTTTAACTCTATAGGCCAGATCAAAGAGCTTCCAATTTGCCCTATATGGATCGTTTATCATCTGAACAGCAAGGAGGCAATCAGTTTCAAAAAGATACTTATGATCCTGATCATGGAAATTATTGCAGGCCACTAAAAGAGCCTTCAATTCTGCTTCAAGAGGTGAATCAGCATTAGTAGGAGCAGATAGAACAAGTAATGGATCCCCTAGATTGTCCCTAGCAATTAAACCAACTGAGGCCTTATCTATATACCATGATGCATCTATGTTGATTTTGATTGTTCCTACAGGGGGCTTCTCCCATCTAACAATGGAAATATTAGGCTTCGGAGGTGGTCGAGTAAAAGGTGTCCATTGGCTTAGAGGAGAATCCATTACAGGATGAGAGAAAAATGTTCTAGGTGAAGAGAAAAGAGACAGTTTTATAAGCTCCTGTACTTCCTTGGTAATAGCCAGTGTGGAGAAGGGTTTAGAATAAAAAATAAAACTATTTCTAGCCTTCCACAGAGACCAGCATGCTATGGATGGCACAATTTTGCATATGAATTGCTTCCAGCCCAGTAGATCATGACAATCCCAGAAAAGAAAAAACCTCTCTGAGAGGGAGTGCTCCTGAGTGATGTGAAAGCCAACTATTGATGCAATGTTACTCCATACTGCTCTAGCAATGTGACATGATATAAAAAAGTGCTGAATTGAGTCAGAGTTACAGCAAGCAGGGCATTTAGATGCCAAACTGAACCCACATTTAATTAGAACCTCATCAAAGGGAAGATAGGATTGTAACAGCTTCCAAGTAAAAATAGATACCTTCTTCTGAATTGCATTATTCCAGATGAATTTAGGGGCAGGTGGGTTACCTGTATACAGAGTTAGTGCTCTGTATGTTGATTTAGATGTAAAATTACCAGAGGGTTCAGGCATCCAGATTAGTCTGTCATCTCTATCCTCCATTAGTTGTGCATCCTGGAGAAAAGTCAGAGTATCACGATCTAGGAAAGAGTTGATTTGAGATAGAACAGAAAGTTTATCCTTGATGAAGTCAGAAACAGATAGGTATGGCATTCCAGAAACAATGTTCTGAGGAATACTGTTAATGAGGGGGCCAGTTGGACACCAATTAGCCAGCCAGAAGCTACAACTTCCCTTACCATGAATAATTTTGGTATTCCTCTCAGCAAAAGAGTTTACAGCTAAGATTCGTTTCCAAGTTACTGATTTCCTGTATGACATAGGCAAAGCCCAAAGCAGTTTTGCCCACAAAGTTGTTCCTAGCTGGCTTTTCCACCATAGCTTTGCAGAGCAGGTATCTAGAATAGCATTCATAGACCTAAAACCAAGACCATTCATCTTAGGGGGAACTGCAATTGCAGACCATTTCCTCCAGATTTTATTGTTTTTTCCCTCAGATTCTCCCCAGAAAAATCTGGCTAGTCTTTTTTCAAAGGTTCTAATGATTGCCTTAGGGGGATTAGTGACTGCCCACAGGTGCTGAGGTAAAGAGTATAAGCAATGCTTGATAAAAATCATTTTACCCCCCGCACTAAGCCATTTATTTTTCCAACTCTGAAGTTTAGTGTCAAGATTAGCCATCAATGGTTGGAAATATCTTTTAAGGGTTTTACCCTTGAAAATAGGACAACCTAGGTAAGTAAATGGGAATGTGCCTTTTTTCATTTTCAGTATGGCTCTAACTTGGTTGAATCTTAAAACTGAAGCTCTCTTGCTGAGATAAAATTCTGACTTATCAAAGTTAAATTTCTGTCCCGAAGTGATTTCAAAGATATCTAAAAAAGCTTTGATCCTAACCAGGTTGGTTTTAGATGCTTGCAAAAATATGATAGTGTCATCTGCATACATCAAGTGTGAAACAACAGGGATAGAAGCAGGAACTTGGAAGCTAGTAATCTTATTATTTGAGAAAATGAATGATAAGCTTCTAGAGAATGCTTCAGAGAAAATATTGAAAAGGAAAGGAGAAAGGGGATCACCTTGTTTAATACCTCTTGTAGCTTTGAAAAAACCTGATGGATTCCCATTTACCAAGACAGAGAAATATGCTTGAGATAAATTATTCATAATGGCATTTAAAAATTTCCCAGTGAATCCAAATTTAGTTAAGATCTGACTAAGAAAAAGCCAATTAACTCTATCAAATGCTTTCATGAGGTCCAGTTTCACTATACAGTTTGGAACTCTATTTTTCTTATCCAGGAACCTTATCATTTCCTGAAGATACAAAATATTGTCTGAAATATTTCTTTTCTTCAAGAAAGATGATTGGTTAGGAGAGATTAAAGCCTCCATGTGAGGCTTTAGTCTTTCCATCAAGACCTTAGAGCAGATTTTGTTTATGACATTTGATAAACTAATTGGTCTAAAATCCCCAAAAGAGCAAGGTGTGGCTTTTTTTGGGATAAGGACTATCCAAGTACTGGATATACCCTTTGGGATTTGAGAACCAGAAATGAAGTCATTGACAGCATCTATCAGATCTTGCTTAATAACAGTCCAGCATTTCTTGTAGAATTTTGGTGTGAACCCATCTGGTCCTGGACTGCTGTTACTATCTAGGCTGTTTACCACTGCTTGAAGTTCAGTATCAGTAACTAAGGCTTCTAAAAATTGGTTATCCCTATCAGTCATAATTGTGGGGATATGGGACAGGAAATGAGAGCTATAGGTATCTGAGTTATTCTGGTTAGGATCATTTAGCAAATCAGTAAAATAACTAACAGCTTCTTTTTGAATTTCTGCTTGTGTGTTTAGCCATTGACCCTCATGATTTTTGATTTTACTGATCTGTAACTTACATTGCTTTTCCTGTACCACTTTATGGTAGAACTGAGTATTATTATCCCCCAATTTATGCCATTTAAGCCTAGCTTTTTGTTTCCAAAATTTCTCTTTCTCTTTTAAAGTCTTTAGGAGCATAGCTTTTTTCTGGTTAAGACTGACTCTCTCCGACAGTGTTGGGTTCAGGTCATAAGTCAGTTCTTGTATCCTTAGAGCCTCCTCAGCTAGAGAGACATTTGTATCTATGTTCCCAAAACATTCCTTGTTCCATATTTTTAGCATCTTTTTAAGTCTGATTAGTTTCAGGTAAAACCTGACCATTCCTGTCTCCTGTATTGGCTTATTCCAATTTTCATGAACTAATGCTGAAAATTCTAACCTCTGGAACCAAGCATTAATAAATCTGAATGGCTTTGGAAATGAGACAACTAAATTGTTTAGCTGGAGGAGTAATGGTGAGTGATCTGATGTATTTCTATTAAGGATCTGGATTGTTGATGAAGGGAATTTAGTATACCATGATAAAGTGCAAAGTCCTCTATCTAATCTCTTAGATGTAGGATTTCTAAGTCTAGAGTTACACCAAGTAAACAAGTTACCTACTGTGTTTATCTCTTGAATTCCATTAGAGTTAATCCATGTATTAAAATCTCTGATACTACCAAGACCAGGGTTAGAGGGACCTCTATATTCAGCCACAGAAGATATAGTATTAAAATCACCTATAAAAATAGTATCCCCCTTAGATAACAACTTTAAATCTGTCCAAAGGCTTTGTCTACCCTCCCTACTTCTTAAAGCATAAACAAAAACAGCCTCCATACAAAGATTAGTGGTGAGATGGGAAATATTCACATGAATAAACTGTTCATGGTAGGAAAGTAGTGTCACAGATACAGGACTAGAGTAGAAAAGCCAGATCTTCCCATTAGGAAGTACCATATTATTAGTGAAATTAAGTGAATTCATGTAGTACTGGGCTTTAGAATTATCATGCATAGGCTCTATTATACATAACAACTGAATTTTCCTTAGTTTGATCAGACTAAGAAGTCTAGTCATTGAAGTTTCCATACCACGAAGATTCCATATCAGAAAATTAATGTTGGTCTTCATTATCATATTTCATTGGAATTATTACCTTTAGTGGCTGATCTTAACAGCATTTTATTGAGCTGACTCAAGTAGGTAACCTTCTTGTTTTTTACCTTACCTTGTTGTACATACTTACCTGGGGACTCTGATGTAGAAGCCTCCTGTAACTGTTGTTGATCAGAGGAAGCTATATCCATTGCCCTTTGCAGGTCCTCTGTTGTCTCTTCATTTTTATCCTCATGATTCTGGGAGGAACAGCCTTCATCCTGTAAAACAGAAAATCTGTTTGACATCTTTCCAGGTAAGGAAAGTGTAGGGTTGTTAGTAGTGCTTGGCACCATCAGTGAACCAACATGGAGATCATCTTTGGCATAAGGAATCCGGGCAGGTTTAGCATTTTCAGTCTCCTTAATTAATCTGGTAATTGAATGCTCAGGGATCACTAGAGTACTAGTTCCTGATTGCATAGGAGTGCCTGACTGCAGTGGATTATTCCTAACAGGAGTACTAAGTATTACACTTGGAGAATTATTTTCCAGGTTTGTGACAGCCATTTCATCTTCATTGAATGGGGGATCATTAGTTAAGTCATTGATCAAAGGAGGGGTGGTGAACATTTTTCCTGTTGCCTGCCACTGAGGAGGAGGTTGGGTGGGCTTTAAGCTAACTTCCTCAGGTCTGTCCTTGGTGGTTTGAGAAATAATTCTACACTGACTCAGGGAATGGCCAAGTTTAGCACAGTGGTTACAGTAGTGAGGGATATCCTCGTATTCAATCTTGTACTTAGTGTTGTTTGAAACAGAACCTAGCCTAATATGAGGGCTCAGAGGTTTCTGTAAATCCACTTCAACACAGAATTTGATGGCCGAGGGTCTAGTGAGCATATCAGTAGCTAGGTCATTTTTTATGAAATTCCCTATGCTATTACCAATTGATTCAATGGAAGCAGAGTTATAATAATACAAAGGTACTTCTCTGATGGTACACCAAATTGGAACTATGGGTGATTCCTTATGGATTGAGAATTCTGGAGTCCACTTAAGCATCTTAAGGAAAACCCCATTAAAGTTCCAGATACCTTTCATCCAACACCTCTGATAATCGTTAATGTTCTCAAAACGGAGTAGAACATGTTTATAATCTAAAGAACCTAATTGATACTTACCTTCAAAACCGATTGTTTTGAGAGCTGTCTCTATTTGCTCCATTGATAGCCTATCTTTTGTGAACTTACCGACCAAGGCGTTGGAATAATGAGCCGCTAGTGTAGCGATTTGTTCATCCGAATAGAGACAGGCCGGATCGCCGAGGTGAGTAGATTTTGGAACCAATTCGGGATTGCTTGGGAGATTTTTGGAGAGAGGGGGAGCTTTGGTTTGAAGAGCGGCGGCAAAGGTTTTGGGAGGAGGTGGCTGATTGATTACGTTATCGGCCATCGTTACGGCGATGGCCGATGATGAGGCTCGATGCCGAGGATCAGAGAAACCAATTCCGGCAGTTTACCGTTGGAAGAGGAAATGTATGTTACAGACCGTTGGTAAGGGAGGAAGACAGATTACACACAGTATCGCACCAAAATTCGCCTAAATTCGCACACAGTAAATTCGCACACAGTTAAATTCTAAATTTGGAGTAGATAAATATGAAATAATTATTAAATTACAATTAATAAATTAAAATACTAAGATGAGCATAAATTTCTACTTCAAAAAATAATAAATCATAAATTTAACTATTACTTATAGACAGAAAACTAATTAGAAAAATTACCTCCACAGACATGGAATTTCCAACACCCTTGTTTGGAGTAAAAATTTGGAGATTTTTAAAATTTTGAAGATTTTTACTGAACAATTTATAGAAGAAAGTTACACTTTTTCGGGTATGATGAAGTAAATGACATTAAATGTGGGTAGTTGGTAGTTGTGGGAGAAAGCTGAAAAATTTGGAGGAGAACCGGGTTTGGGGCTGGGTTTGGGGAGACAGGCCGGTTCTCTATTGGGCAGAGGAGAACGGGACGGATCCCGGTTTGCCACTGGCCGAGGAGAACGGAACCGGCTTGGGCGAGGAGACCGGGAACCATCCCGGTTCGCCACCAGTTCGTGGAGAACGGAACTGACCTGGGCGAGGAGAACGGGAACCATCCCAGTTCGCCACCGGCCGAGGAGAACGGAGTGGAGCTCGACGAGGAGAACGAAGCCCGGACTGGGCGAGGAGAACGGGAGCGAAGAACGGGAGCGGAGAACGGAGTGGAGAGAACGGAGAGGAGAGAACCGCGGCATCGCCGGAGAGGGAAGAGGAACGGCGGAGGAAACGAGGTGCGTGCGCGGCAGAGAAGATGAGGTCCGATGGCGGCGCCGGAGAAGACGAGGTACGATGTGCGCGGCGGAGAAGACGAACGGCCGGAAAGGGAAGAGGAACGGCTAAGAAGACGAGGTGCGCGCGCAGCGGAGAAGATGAGGTCCGATGTCCGCGCCGGAGAAGACGAGGAGACAAGGTGTGATGTGCACGGCGGAGAAGATGAACGACCGGAGAGCGGGAGCGGCCGGAACGGCGGAGAAGACGAGGCGGAATGGCCGAAGATGAACGGCGGACAAGACGAGGATGAGCGCGCCGCCGCCGGAGAGGACGAGCGCACCGCGCCGCCACCGTTCGTTTTCTCGGTTCCGAAAACTCCGGCGGCGGCGGCGCATTCTTAAATTTAAATAAATGTAATTTTTATTAAATTTTAATTTAAATTAAAAAATTAAATTATATATTGTATATTACATAGTATAAATACAGGGCGTTGATAGTAAAATACAGGGCGTGATATAGCAATCCACTAAACATATGCGCAAAATGATTATTGATCCCAATCCAAGCACCATATACTCCCTCTGCTGTATTACATGTGGCACACTTTTCTTTTCTTTTGGTTATTTTTGTGAGCTGGATACACTTTTTTTTGGTAACATTCCTACATTTTCATCAATTCATTCTAATTTATTTTTTCTTCTAAATTCAATTTCATGTACTCATTTCATTCACCTAAATCTAATCACCTAAGACTAGTGTGCCACATCCAATGAAACAATATTTGAGTCATTTTGACTAACCTAAACCCAAATTGTCTGTCTATCTGTCTGTCAATCGGGGATATTAGAGTCATTTTGACTAATCTAAACTCAAGTTGCCTAAAAATAACATACTAATATTTTAAGAGTTCGTCTTTTGAAGAAGGTCTTTTCATAAGTCATGGAAAGACCAAAATTTAAAGTGTAAATTAAAATAAATAAAGATAAAAGAGAAAAGTGCAGATATAACTCTATATAATTGATGAAAGTGCAGATATAACCCCACGCTAATTGAAAGTGCAAATATAACCCTATCTATTCACGTTATGTGCAAATATAACCTTTTCCGGCAATTTGATGCCGAAATTAGGTGAAAAGACAAATTTACCCTGCCGATTTATGTTTAAAAACAATTGAAAATTTCAAATGAGGTAATGACCATATTGCCCTTTGTCTCCTTCAAACCCTTGACCACCTGCATCTTCTTCTTCTTTCTCCTCATTTTTTGTCTGTTCTTCTTCTTTCTTCTCCTCGTCTTTTGTCTTTCCGATCTCTCTTCTCCGACCTAACCACCTTCTCATGCCAATCATCGCCGCCGTCACACTAATGCGGAAGTATCGAGGTTTGAGGCTCTAATTAAGAGCAAGATCTGCTCTCCAGTGGCTTGACGGGAGACGGTTAGGAAGGTTGCGGTTGGAGGCAGAAACGATGATGGTAGAGGCGCAGGTGATGGCGGGGCAGGGCGAGGCTGAGTTGGGGCGAGGATGAGTTGGGGCGAGGATGAGTTGGGGCAAGACTGAGTTGGATTTAGGGATGCGATTCGTTGCGGGATGAAAATGGTGGTGGCTGGGAGAGCTTGGTGGTGGTGGCTGGGAGAGCTTGGTGGTGGTGGCCTGGGATTGGTGGCGATAGTAGCCAGGGATTGGTGGCGGTGGTGGTGGTCAGATTTCGTCGGAATTTGCAACCGTCGAAGTTAAAATCAAAGTTGGATTTGTTCAGATTTTGTCTAGATTCGAGGCAGCTACTCGTCGGTTCGATTTGGCACACGCCTGACTGCAAAATTTATAGAATTGGAAGCGGTGGAGAGGACGCACATCGTTCGCAGGGTCCTTCAGATATGATCAATTTACGGTGGATTTGAGTTGGGATTTAGTCACGAATTCAGAATTTCAATCTAGGGAGTCGTCCTTTTGGCCACAAAGTTGGAATTTGAGTTGAGACAATCATCCTTGGAGTCGCGGTGGTCGAGAATTGATTCTGGTGGTGAGGGATGAAGGGGAGAGGAAATTTGCGGTGGTGAAGTTTAGTAGAGTGGCTAGCGACGACGTCGGTTTTGAGAAGGTGGGGAAATTGAAGGAATGGTTGGAGAGGGATGGGTTTAAGGTGGCCGGAGAGTTTGAACTGGGGAGGTACAATCCGAAAAAATTAATCCACCTAAGTTCAAGGGAAGGAAAACTAAGGAAGTTAGGTGGATTGATGCAGAAGAAGGGATGAGTTTAAGGAAACAAAGGAAGTTCACATATGGTTTTTTGTGGGCCCAATGATAATAAGGGCAAAATTGTCCTTTCAAGTCAAGGGTTCAGCCATAAGGGTATTTTAGTCATTGCAAGTTGGTCAACTTCCGGATTCTGACGGTCAATGCTGGAAACATGGCCGGAGGGTTATATTTGCATTTTCATTCAACAATCAGAGTTATATTTAGACTAAAAAATAACTGAGGGTTAGATTTGCACTTTCCTCAACATATAGGGTTATATCTGCATATTACCTAAGATAAAAATTCTGGATTGCATAAATTGGGTTATAAACTTTATAACTACTAAATGTTGTATAATAAATTCTAAATATTGCAACTAAGACGTTTTACCTTTCTATTTTCCAATAAAATCTCGTCTTTCCATAAGCATATGGAAAGACCAAGGTTTAAAGTGCAAATTAAAATAAATGAAGATAAAAAAGTTGGGTTGCATGAATCGGGTTATTAACTTTATAACTAATACACGTTGTATAATAAAATTTTAACATTGCAACTAAGACCTTTTACCTTCTATTTTCCAATAAAACCCCGTCTTTCCATAAGTCTTTGGAAAGACGGTCTTTTCCAAAACTTTATCATATTTTAATATGTTATTGATTTTAATTCTTCACTGTATATAAATCATAACTTGTTAAAATATATAACTTCTAAAGATATACTCTCTGTTTCACTAAGAATGACACACATGCCTTAATGGGATGTTTTTTTTAAATGACACACTTTCTATTTTTGGCAAGAATCCTGCAATCTCATCCAATCATTCTACTTTTTACTTCCTACACTCAATTTCAACCTCTCATTTTCTTCACATTAATCCAATAGCCTAAATCTAGTGTGCCACTCTTAGTGAAACGGAGGGAGTATTTAAAACCATAAAAATCCCACATATATATATTAGAGTGCAAACAATGTCCTCATTCATCACTAAAGAAAATCTCAAGATTCATATAATCTTAAATAACAAAATATTTGGATTTTTTTTATACAATGAGTACTTTTGATAGAAATATGTATACATATTATATATATATATATATGACAAAGTATTGTTTTAGACTGACTAACTGTTAAATGACATTTTATGATTAGTAAGACGAGTAAGATCATTTCATATTTACTTTTATTTATTGCAAGAGATACATAAAATTATGATAATCTTTTAAAAGGAATCTCAACACATAAATAATTATTTTTTAAATAATTTGAATAAAATATTATAAAAATATCATTTTTATTGTATTCAATATTTAACGGTTTCTAACTAAATTAATTATTTCACTTCATAATTCAAATAATTTTTCTTAGATGATTAAACTTTGAAATTTTAAATAAAATTAAATGTTTTCAATGTAAATGTAAGACACAAAATGTACATAAAGCTTAATCATAATATTTTAATTAATATATCGCACAACGCGCGAGGGTACTCCACTAGTACTCATTTACCAGTTACCCCTCTATGTGCGTGTCGTGCTCGTGACGTGTGAGATGCATTTTACGCTTACTATTGCACTTAAAAATCTATCGTGTTTCGTGTCATCTCATGTCATGTTGGGATCACCCACATGTTTCGTGCCTTTCGTGTCATGTTGTGTCCGTTCAACCCACATGTTGTTTAGTGACGTGGGTGATTAATTGAGCTAAATTGGCGAACTAAATTTAATGAAATTTTGAAATATATACCCCTTTGTTCCAAGAATATTGGTCTAATTGCTTTTGACCGAAATTTTTATGCAATTTGATATGACGACATGGAATAATTATAAAAAAAAAGTATAATATTTTGGGAAAACGGTGAGTCCAGGCTCAAAGTTGTTATAGTTAAAGAGGATATTGTGGGATTACCGACATATTCTTTGTCATTTTAAATGGTTTTCAAAGTATGGCATTACTTGTGGGATAGATGAAAATAAAAATTAGGGCAATATTCTTGGGATGGGGGAGTATACTAATTAATCACATATAATTAGTATAAATAAAATGGACTCAAATATTATATTTTATTGAAAAATATTGTAAGTTGGAATTATTATTATTATTTTAAAGAAATTCACTTGTGATGATGGGGGATTTGGCAGACAGGCCTCTACTCGTTTATTAGTCTAAAAAAGAAATACAAAATAGAGAGGGATTTAAAGTCTTACCTCAAAGGAAAGTTCAACAACTCCATTAAAATACATCATCATATCACTTCTAAAGAGTTGATGAACTTCTGTTCGTGGAATAAGTAGAGAAAACTATACAATGAGAAGTTATACTCGTCTAACATACAAAAAGGAAATGGCGTCCCAAAGGATTTTACCTCCGATCTCTTTTGGAAAACCTGCAAAATCAAATATAGAATATACAGGTTTTGTGCTAACAATCTTTCCAAGGAATCCACCACTTTGTTCGCTTTTCTGGAGATGCGTGATATCGTGAATTGCATTTTTTTTTATAATTTCCCATGTGCTTATGAATTTATTGCAACATGTCCAAGTGATCTTGAATTTCTTTGTCACCATTTTCAAGAGCAAAAGAGAGTCAATTTCAACCTTAAGGTTGGTGTATCCTTGTTGCTCTGCTACCTGAATTTTACTCCCTCCGTCCCACTATAAACTTTCTAATTTTCTTTTTAGTCCTCCCACAAATAACTTTCTATTTATAAATTTTTCGTGTGTTGTCATTCATTCTACCAAATTTACCCCCCATTAAACCCCAAAAATTACCATTATTTGCTACTTTTTGATACTGTTCATGACACCATTCATGAAAAAACTTAGAAAAGTAGATTTTTAACATCAAAAGATGTTGCCACATCAGCTTGCATAGAATATTGAGCCAAAAGCAATTAGGAAGTTATTTGTGGAACAGGGGAAATATATAGCAACACTTTGGCTTCAGAATGGATACTTGAGCACAGTGTAAATACTTCGTTGCTGAAAGAATATATCTTCCTTGCCTCTAAGTACTATACCAATCCCAACTCTGTTATGATATAGAGTTGATCCATCTGAGTTCAGCTTGATTGTTGCGGGTTGTTTCCAAGTTACAATGCTCGAATGTTTCCCTTGCTTCTTTGGCCTGTAAACATGAAGTCTAGGAACTGCAGTGGTCAAGTCCCTATAAGGTTTGAATTTGTTAACCAGAGAGCTGTCATTATATTGTTTTAGAATCTGAAATATGATTGGATGTTTATTCGGTTTGACTCCATCAAATAAGTATTTATTCCTAGAGCACCAAATATACCATACTACTACATAGGGTAAAATTCTGATTAGCTCAGTGAAGTGAGAGTTAATAACCTTCAGATTCCAATAAAATTAGTATCTATCCCATAAAAAGGAAAAGTCCTTGGGCACACTGTTAAAATTTTAATCTATAACTTTCCATATTTCCTTCACCTATGAACATGAATTGAAACAACGATGGATATTATCTTAACTAAATTTTCAAAAGCAACACATAGACAAGTCCTAAAGTACATATTGCATAAATACAAATCTATTTACTAATCTCTAGTTCATAACAATTATTTTCTTTGAAAAGGGTTAAATCACAGATGTTTGAAAGATGGGACTTTTAGTTTTTTGTATCTTAGAATCTCATATGGAGTCTTTAAATAGAAAAGTTCATTTTCAGCTGGTGTCATACTTGCATGTCTTTATAATCAGGAAAGATGGTGAAGTTGTGTTATAGTTTATTGTTTACATGCTCAGTGAATCCTAGTTGAAATTTCCTCACATATTCCCTTTTGAATGTTTAAGAATTTTAATATTGATACTTCAGGATCTGGTAACTCAAATTCTCCATTCTAGTTATGTGTTAATGACCCTAATCTTGTCCAGTTTGAGTTCCAAAATGAGCATTCACATTTTCCAATCTAAATGAAAGAGTTTTTGATTGCTATATCCTGAACTTCTTTGATTATTTTCCAAGTTTTAGAGTTTTTCATGTTGTCCGAGGTTGACCACATGAAATGAGCCCATAAAGAGTTAATTTTTTGTTTTTCCACCACTGCTTAAGGGAAAAACTTTGGATCATTGTGTGAAGATTTTTGAAACTGAGTTCATTCTCATCTTTAGGGTAGCACAGTTGTTATAACTTCTTCAATTTTTTTTTTCATTTTTTCTGATTGTCAATAACCCATGAATGCCAGATAAATTTTACAAATGCTTTATGTGGTTTATCTATTTTAGTGGGATTTTAAGAACTGTGAAAGTGTGTGATGGAATAGTAGATAGAACATGTTTTATGAGAATTAACCTTCCGGTTTGAGAAGTTGTTTTTCTTTTTCCAAGAGTTTAGTTTAAAAGTTATGGATTCCAGCATTCCTTGGTGATAAATGTTCTTATTCCTTCATGTATAGATTGTACAACCTAGATACTTGAAAGGTAAGGTCCCAGTTAACATTTTGGTTTCTGATTTACTAACTGAACCAACTCTTGGATTGGCAAATCGAGAAAGGTGGTAAGAAGGTTTTTCATAATTTATCTTTTGTTCTGTTGCCCTTTCATATGTTTGTTAAAAGCCAATTAGCTTTTTTATTCCTTATTTAGAAAATTTCAAGAATATTGCAGTGTTATTTGCAAATGATAAATGAGTAACATTTATCATTGACTGTGGTAGCTTATAATATCATATTTGCATATGAGTATTAGAATATACTCCCTTTGTCCCACCATTAATTGCTTAATTGCTTTTTAGTGAATCCAACTTTGCCAACTTTGACCGTAAATATAAATTGATCTATATATAATAAAAATATCATGTGAGATAGTGTTAGATTCATCTTAACATCTCTTTTCAAATATCAATTTTTTATGTGGCATTATTATAGAATACTATAGATATTTACGGTCAAAGTTTAAAAAATTGGACTTCTCAAAAAGCAATTAAGCAATTAATGATGGGACAGAGGGAGTATAAGTTTCTGATGGAGGTATATGTCATCAGTATAAAGAAAAAGAGAAAGGGGA
Source organism: Rubia yunnanensis (assembly GCA_037428765.1). Lineage (NCBI taxonomy): Eukaryota > Viridiplantae > Streptophyta > Magnoliopsida > Gentianales > Rubiaceae > Rubia > Rubia yunnanensis. Next base: position 19,729,891 of record CM075066.1, read on the forward strand.
TCTCCTTGCTTTGAAACCTCTAGAAGCTTTAAAGAAATCATAAGAAACCTCATTTACAAGTATAGAGAAATATGTTGCATTTATGTTACCCATAATGAGTTGAGTTAATTTTGCTGAGAAGCCTGTTTTGATTAATAATTTTGATAAGAAGCTCCAGGATACTCTATCACTACTGGAAAACACCCCCATAGGCACCGGTATTTCACCACATAGGCATCAGTATTTTGAGCATTTTCATACCGGTGCCTAGTTGACCCGGTGCAAAAATGTAGTTTCATAGGCACCGGTAAGTGGTACATGTGCTAGAATCTATACCAACACTTGTAAGTGGTATCGGTGCTAGAATCTATTCTTGCACTGGCAAGTGGTGCCGGTGGTAGAATATTTTCCAACATCGGTACCACTTACCGGTGCCTCTGAAACTACATTCTTGCATTGGATCATTTAGGCACGTTATGAAAATGCTCAAAATACCGGGGCCTATGTGGTGATATACCATTGATACTAAATAGACGATCAATAAAAAAATCCGGCCAGTGGGAATAAACTCATCGGCCGGAATATGAAGCCCAGAAATTCATAAAGAACAATAAGCCAAACAAAACACAAAAAGTAGAAGTTCATGTAAAAAACTGGAAATTTCATAAACACAACCCAGAAGTTCATTACATATATCTGAAAATACATAACAACCCTCAATTCATGAACAAACTAGACCTAAACATAGATTAACAACATCAATTATAATAAAAACTAAAACCTAATCTCCATAAACCCTAGATAACATCAACGAACCAGAACCATGAAGGTGAGGTCGAACACAAGGGCTGAGGCGCGATCAAACGTGGTGGTGGCACTGAGAGCTGGGGCGCAGTAGATTTAAGCTAAATCTGACATTTTTGGTGGAGCTTTTGGGGAGGGCGGAGAGGGGGTCTTCGTCGTTGGCGTCGATGCCTTTAAAGTAGGGCTGGGAGGTGGCACCGGTGGAGAGGGAGAGGTGGTGGAGCATGAGGGAGAGGATGGAGATGAGGCAGAGGCAAGGAGAGGTGATGAAGTGAGGGTTATTAGGAGAGCAGGATTTTATATGATTAGGATTTGGGTGCTCTAACTAATGCTTCTTCCATTAAGTTTGTGCAGAGTACAATTTGTCGAAGGAAACGATTTAAATTGTTGAAATTTGCAGTGTTTGAGTACTAAGGAAACATGGTGTGTATAGCTATGTATTTAACATTAACTATGTTTTAATGTTAAACACACCATGTTTACTTGGTGCTCATATGCTACAAAATCTCCACATTTTAAATTGTAGAGATCTGCAAATGTTAGTACACTTTCCATAATGGAAGAAGCATTAATTAGTTAGAGGGCACCATATGAATAGGGAGCAACCTATACACCAGGGAAAACTCAAAATTCATCCCAAACTAGGCATAAACATTAACTTGAAATCATCTAAACAAGCAAAAACTTGTAATAAACCATCGATGATATGTGAAACTTACAGTGGGCGCCACCTCAATCCACAAAAATACACTTTAATAATAAAACATTTCACCCCAAAACTTGTATACTCAATATATACAATATGATAGCATCAATTATCGTGAAACACATACACTATCAACAACAATCACATTGTAGTTCTTTGAGGCACTTCAAACTATATCATAAACACTTCTCATTCATTTTAGAAAAAAACTTCACCATCGTACATGCTCCATTATATCACACAGGTTCCATGACAAACACTACAACATCACACAATCAACTATATCACACTTCAGCTTAACACAATGAGGAATATCTCACACATTTTATGACAAACACTTCAACATCAAACTATCAACAATATCACCCCTTCAACGTAACACAATCAACAATATGTCACACATTTTATGACAAACGCCTAAACATCACACAATATCTCACACATTTTATGACAAACACTTCAACATCAAAAAATCAACTATATCACACTTCAACCTAACACAATCAATAATATCTAACACATTTTAGGACAAACACCTAAACATCAAACTATACTCCACTATATCGCAAACATTTTAGGACAAACACATTAACATCACACAATGAACTATATCACTATATCTCATACACTTTAGATTGAATAGTTCAAACATCACATAATGAACTATATGTCATACATTTTTGTACAAACACCCATCAAATCACAAAATGAATGAAATCCCACACATTTTAGAATAAACAATTCCACATCACGCAATCATGAATATCACACTTCAATATAACACATTGAAGAACTATAACCTTGTGAAGTCAGGTTCACTGGCGCCGAGTAGAGAAAATGGGAAAATGTTGTTCGGAGGTAGAAAAATGGGGTTTTTAGGTTTCCTATATAAGGGGGGGGGATTGAGAAAGTGGAGTAATAAAGGTTGAATGATGGAGACCATGGTAATAAAGGGGATTGAAAGAAGAGAAACCCTAGGGAAGGAGGGAGAAGATAGAAAGACGCGACCCTTGTAAATGGGAACAACCGGGCGTTATATTTACGCCGGGCCAGCACTAGTACACAGCAAACATACCGGTGCTGAGAATCAGTCTAATACATTCTAGAATCGTTAATGGTGCACAACACCGGTTTTATACTGGTGTTGAAACTAATATACCAGTGCTGGAAGTAGTTAAAGCAGCAGTGTGAGGCTGCTTTAAATAATTTTTCCCCCAAGGAAGAGAGGAAAGCTTTAAAAAAATTCTAACTCCTTAGAACCGGTACATATACCGGTGCCAATTAGGAAAAACCGGTGCCCCTTTCCCTTGAACGCTGCCTATGGTTGCTTTAAATAATTTTTTGGGAAAGTAATTGAGGACATAAAGGAAATAATTGACTAAGTATGTATCCCTGGTAGTAAAAACCGGTGCCTCATAAATATTTATACCAGTGTTGGATTTATTTTGGGCTTAAAAAAAATATTTCAGCCAATCAATTTTGGGCGAGAAGTAGTTTTCTTACAGCACCGGTGTATAAACCCGTGCCATGTTGAAATTTTCAAAATTTCAAGAATTCCCCCCACACTTTGGAGCTAAATTAGGTATTTTTCATCAGTGGCTTAGTCAGCACCGAATTACTTTCATAAAATACCGGTGCTGAGTTACTTAATACAATGTTTAGAAATTTTTGTTCCACTGGCCCTGAACGTTGGAAAGTTTTTTCAGTTATTGTAGTTATGTAATTAGATAAAAAATCCAATTAAACATTCAATCTTTCCGTGTTCCGAAATTGTGTATGATAGGTCTCCGAAATGGATCTGTATGTAACTTTGCTAAAATTGCACTATTAACCAAATTTGAGTTACACCTTCGTTTTTGTATCGAATTAACTTCATATTGGGTATTCTTGGGTTAATATAAATTTTGAAATAGAAAAGTATTTTTTTATAAAATTTAATAAAGCACTAGTACATGCGTTATAGTATCTTACTATATATCACTCAGAAGTTAGGAAGTCCTAACAGAGAGAATTATTGGTGAGTTTTTCCCAAGAATTATTAATAAATTTTTTATTAGGTCTTGGAATATACTTTACGAATTCATAATGTAGCATTAAATTTGAGTGGATTTTAAATTGTATCTCCGAGTGAGCTTTTTACTTTTTGCACTTAGGTCCCTCCAAGATTCTTGGAATTGTCAAAAACCAAAATTGACGATTCCATATTGAAATTTAATAATTGAAGTTCACAAATATGAGATTTGGACATGATTGGTTAAATGGAACATCCGCAAAACTGAAAATAGAAATCTTGTACAACATTATGCTAAAATTGCACTATTACCCAAATTTGAGTTTATCCTTCATTTCTTTTTACCCGCAGAAAAGGTGGTGCGTAAGAATTAAATACACCAATAGCATTGGTAAGATCTACTAATACCGTTGCTAAACTTGGTCTGTACAAGCTAGCACCGGTAAGTGATCTAGTGCTGACTTTTTACAATTTCTCGTGCTTCTTTTAATCAGCACCGGTAATATAAACTATACTGGTGTTGGATTTCATTACTTGCGTTATTAACAATCAAGCCCAGTACCACTGGTAGAATGCGTACTGATGCTGAATATTAGCACACATCCATATACTTATCTCCTAGGCACCACTACATATACTGGTGCCAACAAGAAAATTATAAACCAGTGCTGAAATGTAATTATTCCCGCAGTTTTTTGCATCATCACTGGTACCATCTAGTATGCCGGTGCAGGAATTATCAGTTCCCGCGTAAATTTCTACATAGAACCGGTTTTCTACACCGGTATGTGCCTTACCGATGCTCAAAATTTCCATATTTGTTAGTTATTTTCACTTAGGCACCGGTATGGAGCACCAGTATGTTAGGTACCGGTGCAATTGAATACAAAGGCACCAATATTATCATTTTCAGATGTTTATACCGGTGCTAATGAAATTTCTAGAACTAATATATTGGCACCGGTACCAACATACCGGTGCATATGTACATATTTTCCAGTAGTGTATCAAAGATTTTCAGAATGCCCAGTTTGATCATGCTCATTCCATTAGCTTTAGTGTGCAAATAGTTTGTGATTTCTTGCATAAATTGTATATTACCTACATGTTCTCTACTTGGAACTAAAGTTTTTTGCTTAGGAAAAATGATATCATTCAGTATGAGCTTCAATCTAAAGATTTATTTAATGAAGTTGCAAAGACTTATTGGGCCAAAGTTTTTAAGGATTAACATATTTTTTTTAGGTTTAGGAACATGGGAAAGATTCCAGAAAATTAATTTTTGCTGGAAGTAGGTCATCTTTTATAATGTTCCAATAGTGCTTGAAGACACTTGAAAATCCATCTAGACTAGGTGCATATTCATTGTCCATGGATTTTTTTAAGTTCAGTGAGTTTATCCAGGACACTAATTCAGTTAGTTTTGAGTTAAGTTTTGATTTGATCAGTGTTGGTATATTTTCCAGTAAGTAGGTTGTATTAATTCCAGGTTGATCTGGTTCATCCTCAGAAATTAGTTGTGAAAAGAAATTAACAACTTCATTACCAAGCTCTTATTGATTATAAAGCCATTGTCCATCAGTGTTCTTAATTGCTGAAATGGTTTGTCTTTTATGTGTTGCACTTACTAAATGATGGAAAACTTGTGTATATTAATCCCCTTCATTTAACCATTTAAATCTGGACTTTTGTATCCAGTAGCTTGGTTATAGAGGGCCGACATATGTTCTGATTTGTTTGGTTTATATGCAATTAAAGTTTCATTGTTTTCATTTTATTGAAGGTCTTGTTTTGCACTTTAGAATATTCCTTCATATGTTATGACCTTATCAAATATGTTTCCAAACTCTTTTATGTTCTAGAATTTTAAGGCCATCTTTAGGTTTTCGAGTTTGAAAGAGAATATGTTCATCCCATGAAGATCTGTATGGATATTCCAAACTTTTCAACTAGGTTGTAAAATGTTGGGTGTTTTATCCAATAATTTTGAAACTTGAAAGGGTTGGGGGCCTGATTGTTTAGATTGACTTAAGGTATGGAACAATAAAGGGGTGATCAGGACGAACCTGAAAGGTTCGCTTCAGGCCCCCCAATTTATTAACTATATATGGTATTTTGTAATAAAAATGTACTCTGTATGTAGCAAAAAATAAGAAATATTACAATTCTCAATTATCCGCCTAATAATATTCTTATCTTTTCTATATGAAGTCATATTATATTAATATTGCATACCCTAAATATTATATGTGATGCCTATTTTTTTAAAATTTTCTTTTGACCCCTAAAAGTTGGCCGGCACTGGGTGTGATCGGATTGTTCCCTTACAAGGGTTGGTATATGAGATGAGAGGAATTCTGATCCCCATATATGGTTTGATAACCCTTTGTCAAGTCTTTTACATACTCTACCTTTTGGACTCATCCCATTCTAGGTAAAAATGGTACCTGAGTTGAAATTGTACTTAGGTTGGCCTCACTTAATATTTTAAAAAAAAGGTTTTTAATACTTTTTGGATCAGGGGAAAGAGGCCCTAAATGTTCATCAGAGTTTTTAATGACCTTGAAGCCACCAATTAAATTCAGAGATTGATTTTTAAGTTTTATTAGAGTTTCCAATAATTTGTTTCTTTACTTAATTGTGTGCTTAGCATATACAAAATTGGTTAAGCATTCTTGGTTGAGTGAAAGATGAAGAAACTTTGTTAATGAGATTTTCTCATCACTGTAAGTGATGTTTAGATATGTTTTTTCATCCAATAATATCCATATTTTATTGATTGGACAATTGTGATAGTTTTTAAAGCCAATTTTACTGGCTATTTCTTGAGTTGAGATTGCCTTTGTTAATTCTTTTCCATACCCCTTTTGGCCTTATCTCATTCTAGGTAATGAAAATGTTACCTGAGTTGAAATCGTACTTTGGTTGGCCTCACTTAGGATTTTTTTTTAAAGTTTTAAATACTTTTTGGATCAGGGGAAGAAGGCCCTAAATATTCATCAGAGTTTTCTATGACATTGAAGCCACCAAATAAATTCAAATATTGATCTTTAAGTTTTATCAGAGTATCCAATAATTTGTTTCTTTACTTAATTTTGTGCTTAGCATATACAAAACTAGTTAAGCATTCTTGGTTAAGTGAAGGATGACGAAACTTTGTTAATGAGATTCGTTCATCGTTGTAAGTGATGTTTAGATATGTTTTTCTTATCCAAGAATATCCATATTTTATTGATGGGGCCATTGTGAAAGTTTTTAAAGCCAATTTTACTAGTTATTTCTTGAATTGAGTCACATTGTAGGATTGGCTCTTTGATAACAAAGACTGCAGGATTACATCTCTTTTTAATATCTCTGATTCTAATTTGTGTTGCTTTCACTACAATAGATAACACCTATTATCTCAAATTTTCAGGGTTTTTTACATCGATTTTTTGCCATAAAAAACCGAGGTAAATGTGGGTAAAGTATATACTTTTTACCTTAGTTCAAAACCAAGGTAAAAAGTACTTTTTTACCTCAGTTTTATACAGACGTCGGCAGGTTCTGGGACCGATGTTGGTCTAAGGAAGTAGGCCGACTATAGTACACCGTAGCTGCAACATCGTTTCCATCGACATCACGTTCATAAGAAGCAACGCTGATCACAACAAGAAGCCAGTCGATAGCACTGGAAACTCTACGACATCGACAAGAACAAAGTCGCGGAATAATTAAACCGACGTCGCTCATGAACGTATGCGAGATCGCATGATCCAAGGCACCCTTGTCGTGTGCCTGTTGATGTGGGAGGCTAACTAATACGACGTCGTTTTGAATGGGCGACGACACAAAAAAATCCCGCTGTTTTATGCGACGTTGGTTATGTGTCGTATCTTTACCGGTTCGTGCAACGTGCGGTATGAATCATGGAGAAATTGGTTCTCGTACAAAAATATAATATTTACTATTTGATGACACAAAAAAAAACTTGAACATAAATTACAAATAAATATCAGAATATATTCAAATACATAAGGTTGATGTGAAAATAAAAGTTAATTGTATTGAACATCCATTGCCTACGTTGTACGACATTAAAACTATTAGGGGGACTAGGGAATTAAGTAGTCCCTTTTGAAAGTCCATCGATAACTCTCTTTGTCCTATTAAAACAAATACACATGAAACAAAATTTATGTTAGAATTCAGCAGTCCCCAAGTGATGTATAATATATTCAAGTGCATATGGCAAAATATGAGCATGGAAAAAGTACATGTACTGATTGAAAGTGATGTCTTGATGTCGCCGACACCGATAGAAGAGCAACTTCGGACACACAAAATGTTTTTTTCATTTCCTAGACAATGCAAAGTGCGACATCGCACATTCAACCTGTGTTCATACGAAAATTTGATTATTGTCCACAATCAGCCATAATCTATGCTTTTTTCCTCACTCCTTACAAACAAGGCATATTTTTGAAAGACAACATTGTACATTATATAAAATGTAACATAATCATCATACTCCATGAATATATTCAATGATTGGTCAATGAGGGTAAAAACATATACAATTAAGGAGATGCTAACATGAACTACCTCAATTTATTTGAACCTGAAGATGCTCCATCTAGGATATTTGTTGATATTTGATAGAAGAAATTTAATTAGACTCTTTAGTGTTTGTAATGGTGTTAATGGAAAGGATGACATGGAGTTGTGTTAGGAGGAAATGTGCTGGAGATGGGAAATGGGTGTTGGTGCTAGAGATTATTGTAATGATATGGGTTTGGGGGGAAATTTTAGTTCAGAATTTCAGCTCAAAATTTCAGTTTCTGCTGGAAATTTTAGATCGAGCGACGTCGCTATGTTGTCGATCCCTGGTTTGTTTCATGCAACTAGCTTTTGTGAAGTTGTACACGTGGGGCCAAAGTCTAATTTTTTAAAAGTGTCGTAAAATACTCTATGTCAAGATTGCGGCCCTTTCTGACGACCCGTTCATGCCAAATAGGAACAACATTATCCTGTAAATGTGAATAAAAAAGTGTTATCTCCAATTTTGCATGTCAATGCCTCCCATATTCTTGGAAGGACCTAAGTAGAAAATCTGAAAAGTTTACCGGTAGTCCAAAAGTAGATTACGATCGTCTAGAAAAGAAACTTTGGACCCACAGTCGAACATATACTTTTTTTTAAATTAAAACCATCCTAGGATGGGGGGACTTTATTAGGCTCCCCTGGCCAAGCTTAATAAGCCAGAATTGGCTCGTAGTGTCTGAGAACTGTACAAGATACAAAAGGATCATTCGAAGATGATCGTAAAGCCTGAAGTCTTGAAGTAGATGCTTGCTTTCAAAAGTGGTAGTATAACCTTTTCTAAGCTAGAAGAAGAGCTGTAGTTCATCTATGTACCTTAATTGACATACCGCGAACCGGTCGACGAATCGAAAATTCGAGACGCCTATTAGTCAACAGTATGCCAACCAAGAGATAACTCAAGTGCAAGATATCCCAAAAGTTCAGTATAACAAAGCTGCAGTGAGGAGATCTCCAGTGCAGTAAAATGTGTAGAGTGCCTCCTTATAGCAATTCAACTCGCAATGCATGTATGATCCAACTCGCAATGCATGTATGATCCAACTCAGTTCCTTCCCTATCCCTCCAGACTGGCATATTACCTGAAATGAAATGAAGCAAGAAGCAGTAACCGAGCCAAATAGCAGCAAGAAAGGATACAGTAACAAAGTAGTCCTCCAAATCTATGTCCTATTGATGTCCATGTATGATCCAACTCGCAATGCAGGGAAACCAATGGAGTCTAAAAATAGCAATCCCCGAAGGAAATGAGGAATTGACCTAATATCAATATCCCCTTGCAAATTGTTTTTCCTAGCAAATTTTGCCAAAAAGTCAGCTGCCATATTAGCTTGTCTATGTATGTGCTGAATTGAATGAGATGCAAGAAGTACATGAAGTGTATTACATATGGAGAAGACTCTCCAGGGACATCTGTTAGGATTTAGAATGCTGTTGACCGCGGTTAAACAATCAGATTCAAAAACACATAATCCTAAGGCTAATTCTGAACAGATCTCATATCCCATCTTGATAGCCAGTAATTCAGCTTGCAGAGGAGTTGTACAATTCAGTTTTTTAACTCTGAGTTTGACCACCTCCCCCTCCAGTCCCTTATAACTACTGCAGCAAAGGTAGATCCAGTACTGATCCAAGAAGCATCTGTGTTTATCTTAAAGCCAGTGGTTGGTTTTTCCCAATTTGCTATAGTTATTGCAGGTCTATGTTTCTGATAAATTTTTGGAATGATGTTAGCCTGCACCCAATGTTTATGCTTCTCCCTGTTCCCTTGAATTTTATGAGCTGTGAAAATTGTGAAGAGAGTCTGTTTAATTTCATGGGTACAATTCTCACTTGTTAAAGTTCTATTCTCAAAAATGTATTTGTTTCTGCCCGTCCATAATGTCCAGATTGTAGTTATAAAAGCGGCATTTATCAGTTTGGAGTGTATTTTTGATTCCGCATTGTAAGATAAATAGTACTCAACCCTACTCTTAAGATTTGGAAAACTAATTTGTGGTAGCTTTAGTAGGGAGTGGATACTATACCAAACTAATAGGGATCCAGGACATGAGTTAAAGAAATGATCAAGATTATCCTTATTGCACAAACAGAAAGGGCATCTCGAAGCTAAATAAAATCCCATCCTACTTAGAACATTATCAAAGGGAAGGATACAGTTTAAAGCTCTCCAAGTAAGTATAGACATTTTACCAGGAATGTAAGAAGACTAGACCTTGTGAAAATGTGTGATTTCAGGGTTCCTTTGTCTGAGAATGTTGTATGCAGATCTGATGGTGAATTTCCTATCTGTTGTTTGAGTCCATACCAGCTGATCCTCATGAAGATGCTCCAACTTAACTTCCTGCAATATATGTATAATATTGGTAGCCAAATAAGGCTCCAGCCTTGGTAAGTGGGCAGATTTGTTATTAATGAAAGAACTAAGAGTAAGGTCTTCAAAAGGAATGTCCCTATCCTCAGGCCAGATATAATATAGTGCACCATTTCCCATCCAATTTGAATTCCAGAATGAACAGTCCCCTTTACCAAAGATGATCCTACTTAAACTGTTTGCCATTGGGGTTACAGACTTTATTCTACTCCAGATTTGTGATTGTTTATAAGTATCAGGTAGAGTCCATAACAAAGAGGACCATTGAGTCTCATTTCTCTGTAGCTTCCACCATAACTTACATGAGAAAGCATCCACTGTAGCTTTCAAATCTCTTAATCCTAAACCGTTTTCAATTACAGGGTAACTCATTCTTTTCCATGATCTCCAACATTTCCTACTATCCTGATCTGATTTTCCCCAAATTAGACTAGATGCCATATTTTCCATTATTTTGAGAACTATCCTAGGGGGTTTAAGGACTGCAAATAAATGTATTGGAATTGAGAGGAAGCAGTTATTGATCAGAATGATTTTACCAGCTAAAGTTAACCATTTATTCTTCCAATTGGTAATCATCTTTTCCATTCTCTCAATTACTGGCAAATAGTGCACCTTTAAATTCCTACCAGAGAATATAGGGACTCCCAAGTATTTAAAAGGAAAGGAGCCTTTCTCCATTTCTAATATCCTTTTAACTACTTGGACTTTCTGCTGAGTAATTTTATGGGAAACATAGAATTCTGATTTAGCAAAATTAACTTTTTGACCTGAAGTGATCTCATAAGCCTTCAGAAAATGTTTAAAGTGTCTTAAGTTTTGTGGCTTAGAATTGAGAAAAACAGCCGTGTCATCTGCATACATAAGATGAGTAAGTGGAGAACATGTTCTGGGAAGATCAAAGTGCTGTAAATATCGGATAGTGAACAATTTCCTCAAGCCCCTAGAAAAAGCTTCAGATAAAATATTATATAAGAAAGGTGAAAGGGGATCACCTTGTTTGATTCCCCTAGAAGAGGAGAAATAACCAGATATAACACCATTTATTAGAACTGAGAATTTAGCAGATGCGATGTTTAGCATGATCAGTCTAACAAATTTGCCATGGAATCCGAACTGAAGTAAAATGGAGTTAAGAAAAGACCAAGAGACCCTATCGAAGGCCTTTTGCATATCCAGTTTGATTATCAAATATGATATCTTAGACTTTCGAGAGAGTAATCTTGTCATTTCATGCATTAGAATGACATTGTCCGAAATTTCCTTTCCTTTAAAAAAAGCACTTTGCTCAGGGGAAATAAGTAGATGCATTAAAGGTTTAATCCTCCTCATTAACACTTTAGAGAAAACTTTGTTAACAAAGTTTGATAGACTTATAGGCCTAAAATCTGCAAATGTATTAGGAATGGCTTTTTTGGGTATTAAGGTGAGCCAAGTACTAGATATTGCCGTTGGAATGTCTCCAGTATTTAAAAAATCATTGGCAGCACCCAAGAGATCATTCTTAATAACATCCCAGAAAGTTAAGTAAAAATCTCCCGAGAATCCATCAGGGCCAGGTGAGCTATTTCTATTGAGATCAAATACTGCATCTTTCAGTTCATGTAAGTCAATGGGGTTCAGCAGAATTGAATTCTGTTGATCAGTTATCACCCTAGGAATCTCTTGAAGAAAGTACTTTAGATATCTCCCATCATTGTGTTCAGTATCCTCAGTCAGAAGATTCTGAAAAAATTTTACTCCCTCATCTTTTATCAAGGTTGGATCAGTTATCCAGTTACCCTCACCATCTTTAATTTTAGTTATCCTAGCTCTAATTCTCTTTTCCTTAATCGTGTGGTGAAAATATCTTGTGTTTGCATCACCTTGCTTAAACCAGTTTACCCTAGCTTTTTGCTGCAGAAAAATGTTGTATTCCTTTTGAGATCTGAGGAGTAAAGCTTTAGATTTCAATAGATCCTGTAAAACCAAATCTTCCTGCAATTGCTGATATTGAATTTCTAATTCATTAACTTTTAGTTTAGATTTTTCCAGATTATGATTAACATTTCCAAAAACAGTTTTGTTCCATTCTTTAATTACTATCTTAAGCCTCTTTAACTTGTGTACAAAATTTTTTATTCCTACCATGGATGAGGGTAATTTCCAGTTAGAAGCAACAACATCATAAAATTCTTCTCTGTTAGACCACATCTGTTGGTATCTGAAAGGTCTTGGAGCTACCTCTACAGCTGATTGAATAGATAAGAGAAGAGGGGAGTGATCTGATGTATTTCTATTTAGAACCTGTATGGAGCTATGAGGGAAATTCTCTAACCAGTCTAAGTTACCTATTCCCCTATCTAGCCTTTGAAAAAGAAGATCCTTCCCTTTATCTTTATGTCTATTGTTACTCCAGGTGAAAGAATTACCAACAGTAGGTATTTCATGTAAGTCCATCATAGATAGGAAGTCATTAAATTGTTTAATGCTTTTCCGTGGGGTGGATTTCCTACCTTTATATTCATTAACTGAAGCAACAGTATTAAAATCACCAATATAAATTGAAGGATCTAGTGCAGTAGTTTGTAGTTCTAGCCACAGTTTCTCTCTCAATTGTCGATGGACACTTGCATAAATAAAATTCACATTCCAGAAAACTGAAGAGGCATTATCTGTTACTCTAGCTTGTATGAACTGGTCTGATTCTTTTAAAATTGTCAAACTGAAATTCTGATTCCATAAGATCCAAATCTTAGCAGTGAGTGCATGGAAAGCATTGTTATAACCAAGTTCATGTTTCAACTGGCTCAGAAATTGATTATCATGCCATGGTTCGATTAGACATAAAATGTCAATCTTGTGTATCCTTTTTAAAGATTTTAATCTATCTCGTGAAGTGCCATAGCCCCTAACATTCCAAACTAGAATTTTACCTACTTTGGTGTATTGTATCATTTAAAACTAGGGGGGAGGCTTTTTGAGAGGATCTTAACTTCCTTAAATTAGTAAGTGAAACATTTGTATTTTTGCCTCTTTTGTCAATACCTTTCTTCAATTTATCTGGAGGAGAAAAACTAACCTGAGGTTGAGCATTTTGCTTTGCAGCAGAGTTTTCCCCTGAAGTGCATAGTTCATAGATTCTATCACTTTGGTCTTGCACTATAGGGATGCTCTGCACTGCAGCTACAACTGGATTACTCTGCTCTTCAGCTGAATTTTGCAAAGGGGACTGATCCTCATTAATGTCCTTATCTGCATTCACCTGAGGTAAATGAACTTCATGTGTCTCCAAAGATTCGTGGAAAATGTCAACAGCTTCTTCCTCTTGTGCCTCATTCTCTTCATCCTGTAATTCAGTTAGAGTATGAAAAGCATTTGATATGGACACCATGTTCCTATTAAGTAAAACCTCATCCTGAGCAGGAAGAGGTTCCAGTGGAGCAGGAAATCCTTCTGACTGTTGTGACTTTTTTCTCCAAAAGAGGTTTGTGATAGGCTTAGAAATATCATCTAGGGAGTAAAAAAGTTTATTTCTTTTCACATGTGACTCCATCTTTTCTCTCCCATAGTTAGTTCTACCCAAATTACTTTCAGTTTCCTAAATTTGTATATGAAAATCCTTTTCCTTTTGGAGACTGATAAGTTAGATGGCCCTTCCTGTTCCAAAGGTTCATTAGAGTCTTTACCTAGTGTATTCTGATCTACTGCAAGTTGTTTGAGATCTTTACCAGAGTCTGAAATAGCTTTAGTAACATTTACTTTAGCTAAAGTCCTGTTAATTTTCCTTAGTTCAGGATGCAAGAAATTGCAGTTAGCCTGACTGTGTTCTATGATCTTACAGTGATTGCAATACAGAGGCAACTGATCATATTCAATTTTATAGTCTGCAACTTTATTACCAATTCCTACTACAATAGAATTTGGGAGTTGGGTCAGAAGATCCACCTCAACGCAAACTTTTATAGCAGAAGGTCTTGTTAGAGCTTGGGTTGCAGCATCTATTTTCAGAAAATTACCTATCTGACTACTGATGCCTTTAATAGCAGAGATATTATAGAAATGTAAAGGCAGTTGGTGAATAGTTACCCATGCTGGAACAATTGATGATTCTGCAGTGGATGAGAAATCTGTAGTCCATTTCTGGACCTTCATTAAGGCTCCGTGTACCATCCATTGGCCCTTCATCCAGCACCTTTGGTAATCCTCGCAATCCTGAAATCGAATGAGAACATGTCTATAATCAATTGAGCCCAATTGAAATTTAGCCTTAAAACCTATAGATTTAAACGCAGAAACGAGATTATCCATGGACGGTTTCCCCCGATTGAACTTTCCAACCAAGGCGTTCTGATAATGGGAAGCAAGTATCTCGCCTTCCTCCGGGGGAAGGATGTAGGCCAATTTTCCCTTGTATTCTGTTATTGGGTGAAGATCAGGCGTATCTGGAAGGGTGGTTGTGAGTGGTGTCAGCTTGGTATTCAAAGCTTGTAGGAAGGTTTTGCCCATGGCTGTGTTGGGATCAGGTAATGGGTTTGGCATTGGAGACGCCATCTCCGTCGACCAGTAGCCGAAGACAGTAACCGGCGAAAGAGCCGTTAGGCAGAAAAGAAAGAAGAAGAAGAGGAACAGTAGTTTAAATGTGAATAGTTAGTTTAGTGTGTGTATCGCACGTTTATTTCGCACACAGTGAAACCTCTCAATTGTCGAACATATACTAACTGAGGGTAATAAAGAAACAAGCATTATTCCCACACAGACTTTCACAAGTTATTCACGAATGACCCTTGCATACTTATAAGTAATCATCTACAATTTACTCTAGATAATGTACTAGCGCTTTTTAAAATTTGATGTACGGAATTTTATTGGATTTTAATTTCATAAAAACCTAGAATATAAAATTCATGTGATTTTATATTGTGGAAATTATCACTCTCATAACGCTTATAGTGAGGGTATTAATGGAATACTAACAAAAATGACGGACGATTACCCCGGTACACGAATGGGACCCTGGTCATCCCCTAGTCAAACTTATGATCACTATTAGTGATAAAGAAACTGGCATGATCCCACAGAGACTTCCACAAGTTCTTCGTGAATGAACCCTGTATACTTATAAGTAATCATCTACAATTTACTTTAGACAATTGAATAGAGATTTGATGGACATAATTTTATTAGCTTTTAATTTCACAAAAAAACTTAGAATATTTAATTTCATGTGATTCTTTTTTGTGGAAATAATCATTCTCATAACGCTTATATTAAGAGTATTAATGGAGCACTAACAAAAATGACGGATGATTACCCCGATTCGCGGATGGGACCCTTGCCATTCCCAATCAAACTTATGATCACCATTAATGATAAAGAAATTGGCATGATCCCACTGAGACTTCCACAAGTTCTTCCTAACTAAATCCTATATACTTATAAGTAATCATCTACAATTACTCTAGACAATGTAATAGCGCTTTGTAAAATTTGATGGACAAAATTTTATTAGCTTTTAATTTCATAAAAAACCTAGAATATTAAATTTCTTGTGATTCTATGTGGTGGAAATAATCGTTCTCATAACACTTATAGTAAGGGTATTAATGGAACACTAACAAAAATGACGGGCGATTACCCCGGTTCACGAACAGGACCCTTGCCATTCCCTAGTCAAACTCATGACAATGCGATTTAGATTATTTGGTAGCTCTAATTTTGCATTTCGTCCCCCTCACCATCTTGGAGGGGCCCAAGTGTAAAAACAATAAGTTCACCGGCTATGTTAAAATTGATTCCAATTGAACCAGATGTTAATATAGTTCATGGAGAGTTATAAATTTAAAATAGAAGTATCCAATATACAATTACCCATTGTTAAGGTCAATTATGTTTGTCTTGGCCAAACGCCGGCCCAGTTGACATGCCAGTGGGATGAAATTATGAGGCCCGATTTCATAGTTACCGACGTCGGTCCTATGTCGGTCACATGTTGCTAAACTAGAATTACATGTGATCTCGCACATGTATTGGTCAAACACATGCCCATTCCTATGCTAGTGGGATAAAATGGTGAGGCCCACATTTAGATTAGCTGACGTCGCACTAAGGTCGATCATATATCGGTAACTTCGACTAATATGCAACGTTGCAGAGCCCTAGGCGGAAGCCACAATGCTTCATAACAAATATATAAATGGAGCCCAACTCTCATACATCACTTCAATCTTTCACCATTCCCTCGAATTTCAACACTCCCCTTGCCTATCTTCTATAAGGTATGGTTTCCATATATGGTTACATTACTTTTTAATCTACCTCGCCTCGAGGTTGTTAACATAGTCGCAGCAGTAGAATTAATTAACCCGAGCTGAAGCACTTGTCCCGTGGGATGGTCAAAGATAAGATTTATATTCTGCACCCATTCTCGCTGCTAATGCTGCCAAAGGGTAGTAAGTGGCAAGCCCTGGGTTTGTCCACAGAGATGCTAAGGTTCAAGTAAAAGTCAAAACACAGCCTCGTGCAAGTCATTAATCCGCACACGTGAAAGGAATAACTACTAATGTAACATGCAAACAGAGGGGGGGTTGGTATTTTCAACTAACAACTACAAGTATGAATAAACAAAAGAGTAAACTATTTATACTAGACACTTGGGACTAATTAAGCAACATGGTGGTTCTAATGCTTCAATCCTCGATTCATTCACATGTAGACATATAAAAGACCTATCAGTGTGTTCACAACACGTGGTGTGGCCCATGGCATACACTTCCACATCCCTGTCACGGTGGGTGCACTCGTAACCCTCTATCGACACCGCCATTGTAATTTGGAAGACACAACAAGGTCCGACCATTGTTGTGGTTCTGTTTCTCCCCCATGCTATTACGTCCCAGGCTTCCACCACTAATGCACTAATTCCCAGTGGTCCTCTATACGCGAGGCCTTAGGTTCATAGACACCTTATCTGTGATACTAGGGTTTCAACACAACACATATCTTACTACTATCAACTATCTCTACCCATAACCTATCGGAAAATGGTTAAGTAATCAGCTAAGACTGGTGCGATGGTATGCATATTAGGTTTACCTCAAATCTCCCCTGCACACACTCACATAGAATCGTTCCCCTTCACCCATTCAAATATCCAGGTTTCTCTTCCTAAGGGGCATCAATAAGTGCACCATACATGAATAGAGCCCAACGTGTGTGCTCATATGTGGTGTAGTGTTTATGCATTAGTCACATTCAAGAACATTCACAATAATATCATAAACACAAATATAAATGGAATTTAAGGAATCTCATAAAGCATCAAAAGCTACACATATGCCAAATATGTCCCAAGGTTTGCTAACTACTCACTAGATATGAAAATCAAATATAGATTTGAATTCCACATCTTTGGGATGAAACAAAAAGAAAAGAAAAGGAAAAAGTACAAAACCTACTAAAGAAATCCTTCATTCTCCCAAATGCTCTCCAAGTTACAAGATATGAATTCTCTCTCCTAATGTACATGAAAATGAGTAGACTAGGGTCCTATGTATAGTAGTTGGAAATTGGACCTAAAAATAAGTCCAAAATAGGACAAAAGTGCCATAACACTAAGTCAGCCGCCTACTTTTCACGGATCGGCTCGGATGCCACGGTCCGTAAAGCCTTCAAGCATGGGCCGCCAAATGTGGCGCAGTCTGTAAACATTCATAGTCGCGGGAAGTCACGGTCCGTGAAGGTTTTCACGGACTGCGAACAGCACCATGGTTTCCACTCAGTAGTTTTCACGACCCGACCTCCTTTTCACGGACTGCAAGTAGCATGGGTGTTTGCTCAGAACTCTCATCACGGTCCGTGAAGGTTTTCATGGACTGGTTTCCATACTTCGCCAAATTTCTCATCCATGCTTCAAGGCCCGACTTCATTGTCATAGACCGGTGCTGTTGCTTCATGTAGGGTTGACCGTGGGCATCTTCACGGGCCACTGATGCTTCGTTTAGCATGGGCTGTCATGGGCTGTCACAGGCTGCTGGTCCTTTATCGGCTGAACTTGGTTTTCTTTCCATGGGAGAACCGTTAGTTTGAATTGGGAGTTCTAGTAGTTGAATTTTTTAGTACTCGAGAAGAAAAATCCAATGAAACTAGCCTTGAAGGCTAATTCTTCCTGGATCATTCTCAGACTAAGGAAACACTCCTCGGACCACGATTCACCATTTCCACTTTCTGTTGTCTTGAACTTCGAAGCCACCTATCATTGGCTTCAATCTCTTTCTACCATTCATTGATGCTCATGGCCTTCATCTACTATCATTAAATGATAATGGCCTTCAAATATTCTACCTTTAAAAGAAAACAACCTTCATAGTAATGTAACATATAGCATTCACATGTGGGAGGTCGTCGTCGTACCTCTCAAAGTAAATACTTTTAATCCCTAGTGCTTCCTATCTACAATTAAGTAGATAATGGAAAGTCGAGGTCGTCCACGAGAAGAGGGATCTTTTCAAGTGTTTAAACATATATAGGAGAAAACATACTAGGCATATACATACATAGATACATATAAAAGCATGTAAACAAGGGGGGTTGGTTGGTTTGATCCCAAGTTATAAAATCAAAATATAATAAATAGCAAAGCAAGAGAACTATGCTAATCATGCAATACAACTAAAGATACGATGAAAACAGCAATTAACAGAACCTTGGGCGCAATTGACTTCCACTTCCAAGCCTCTTATCCATCATTGAACATGCAACCTAATTACTACTTTCACTTTATGTTGTGAAGACTAAACTTCTATCCTTCTTAGATAGTAGTTTGCAAGAGTGAATTTGACATGTCTTGTCAAACCTCACCAATGACTCCCGTAGTCGAAACATGACTAAAAGTATCCCATTGATGGAATTTAGCACGAAGAATCAACAAGCTTGGAAACACTTATAAACACTACGCCGTGTCTAAGAATTTAACCAATTCATGCATTTACACGAGATTAGTCAAGAACGATCGACATTCATAGACTTCTCTCATTTGCTACAAGCAAAAAAATATGACAAAGAGTTTAACATTATCATATTCATCTAGCAATTATCAATCCATCAAAATAATCAAAAGCTCTAAATTATACTCTTGGATTCCTATCAAGAAAAGGGGAAATCAACCCATTTCCCCCAACTCTAGCAAGCATATCATACAAGCACTTCATATACTAAAGCTTTCAATAACATTAATGACATTAACAAACAAATTCAATGTTCCATAAATACATAATAGTAAGAGTATTAAATAGGTTACAAATTGTTCTTAAGACATGGGCTTGGAAGCCATAGTCAATTGCTCCCAAGAACTAGATTTAGCTACAAGATTTCATACTAATTAATGTTAAACAACCAAATATAATAAAAGAGAATTCAAAGATGAAAATGGAAGAAAATAGGGTTTTAAAAAGTACCAAAAATACAGATGAAGAAGATATGAATGAGAGGAAAGAGAGTGTTATTTATAGTACAAAAAAGATAAGGTTAGATTCTAGCCACCTGTTGGTCACGACTTGCGATGGGCTCGCAATGAGGCCATCGCGACTCGCGACGAGTGCCAGAATTTAGTCCTATTTTCTTTCCTTCTTCTTGTGGTAAACATTTATCTCTATAGCAATTCCTCTCATTTTTCAAGTCTTCAATGTCTTAAAAAATGGTCATCAATGGCCTCAAAAGTCTTCGAAAATGTGATCTTTAATGGCCTCTAGTCTTCAGGCCTCCATGTTCTTCCCTTGTCATGCAAAATCCACTTAGAAGAGGTAAAAGAGCGTAAAGTTTCTCTTACCCCTCCTAAGAGAATTTCAAGGTAAAACACAAGCTCTTAATAATAAAAGAGCACAAAAGTGACCCAAAATAGTATTAAATTATACGCATAAAATGGACATATCAAACCTCCCCACACTTAAACCTTACTCGTCCTCGAGTAAGAAAAGATCTAAGCATAGGAAGTAAATGACGTATCCACATCCTAATGACTATTCCCCCAAATAAATACCTCACAAAAATCTCAATATCACATATTCCAATGTTAAGGTCAAATGAGAAGTTTCCCACAACCCCCATTCCTAAATCTACCCAAACCATATCAACCCATCAATTCATTAATACCTCTAAAACAACTCCAAATCCCAAATTGACAATCCCAAATCCAATGATACAAGGTGAAGCTAAAGACATGTATAAGGTTTAAAACACATGCTCCACTTTATATCAACATATCAACCTAAAAATGAAGCATATTAACGATCAAGAGTTTCATAACTTACTTCGTCTTCTCCCGCTAAATTTCCACTCCCAAAAGGTCCTTAAGATGTCAAGCTACCCGATCCATCCGTATGGTCACCGCAACCTTATGACTCCAATGTCGGCAAATGAGTGAACACTTAACATTTTTCAATTTCTCTCATTTTTTCTCATTTTGCCTAGGAGCCCTTTCTGGTTTTCATCCTAGTCACACGTCATGTTATTGTTTTCGGCTTACATCTCACCTTTTTCCACATATTTGGCCTCTCATTTTTCCCTAGGTCACCCTCTCGGGTTTTTGACCTATCCGGTCCCCCAATGTTGCCTAAGATGCCCTCTCGGGTTTTCAACTTAGTGGGATTCTTTTTTTTCATTATATATATATATATATATATATATTGTTTTTTAAATTTTCACGTTTCTCCAACCCAAAAAGTAGCAAAGTGCTTTCCAAATGTTAAGGCTAAGAAAAGTATCAAAGCCAACATTATCCAAGTACATCAAAAGAAATACATCCCAAAACAAAATAGAAAAATATCCAAAAAAAACAAAAGAGTTATTAAAAAGTGTCTTCAACCCCAATCACCTCAAAGTAGATACCCTTCCCCATACTTAGAACACTACATTGCCCTCAATGTAGACAATAGGGCAAAAACGTACAAATCAAAGTATGGAAAGGGTAAAGATATGGTGCTCATAAATCACTGATGTGAGGAAGAAGGGCCACCGCCAAAAAATTGCTGCTGATAATAAGCCAGCCACTCCACACTCCTCTGCCTCCTAGCTCTCTGCTTTTCGCTCCTAGATTGGGGACTGAAACACTGCCTACCTGGGATTGCATCTCATGGATGCGAGCTGACAGGTGATCAATCTCCTCATCTATGTCGGTCAAGGTCTGGAAGACAAACACATTATGCTCCATTATCATGCTGTCTTGGCAGCCGAATCCATCCTGTATAGTCTACATTATCCGCTCATAGAAGTCTGGTGAAGGCTGGGAATAGTGAGGTGGCACATCGTCCTCTTGCATCAGCTCGGTCTCTGGTGGAGGCTGTGGGGAGTGCTGTTGCTGTTGTCACTCAGAGAAAGGTAGGGTACGATCATCACGCTGGATGGGAGCCGGGCTAAGGTCGCGGAGCTCGCACTGGAAGTCATCTCTACATGAGGAGTCAGGTGAAATTGCCAAGTCTCCTAGAGGTGTATCAAATTCTAGCTTCGTCTTGTTGGGCTGAGGAAGTGCCATGAATGTGACCTTCCTCGCGCCATACAACCAGTGGAATAGCCCCGTGGTCTGGGTGGCACTGAGTATCTCAAATCCAACTAACCTCTCAGCAGTGATAAGGTAGGAAGTGAGCCTCCCTAAGCGCGGAAAGTTAGCTGGAGGAACCAATCCTAAGTACTCTGCTAAAAGGCGTATCATGCCTATGACCATGATCTTCCCCTTTGGCTTTCCTACAACCTACACAATTCTCTTCATCAACAACTTGGCCCACAACCCATATCCTGGTCCCTCACTCATTAAGTGCCACATAAAGTTAATGTTGTTGTCTGGCACATTCGTTGACTCCGCCGAGCAAAGTACTGTGCTAGCCAACAGTTGGTGCACATAACGAAGTGCAGGGTGGATGATGGCGCTACTCTTATCATGGGTGTTCTTTGGCCTTATGTTGATGACATTCCAAAATTGTATGTCATCCTCGATCGATCTCTCTTGGGCCTGTGGGTCCAGCCTGGCCCATATCTCCACAGTGTTAAATCCAAACGCCTCCTCAATCTGCGAGATGGTCATTTGCCTAGATATATCATCTAAGTGGAAAGCAATGTACCTCTCACATGGTTGATCACCTCTCATGCTGCTTATCCGGACCGTGGACAGGAACTCTAGCGTGTATCTCCGGTAAGAGGGTGCACTCCTACTCATGAACCCTTCCATTCCCCCCTTAGCGAGGAGGCATCTGACAGGCTGGGTGAGCCCAAGAGCATCTAGTGTGGGTACGTCTACAAAGCTCATCTCCTTGAGTTGACGACTCGCCAGTGCTTCCCACCTTTCAGTATAGGACCCGGTGATCCGGGTCAACCCATGTATCTATCCGGCGGGGGAGGTACAGGGCTCGATTCTGGAGTCGGTGGTGGAGGCGGAGGTAGAGCAGCGGTGCGCCTACCTCGGGGGAAGGGGGCTGGGTCTCTTTGTTGGGGCCATATGTAACACCCACAACAAACAAGTCAAACATATAAGAATATGTGTATATGCAATATTGCAAATTCATACTCAACCTTAAACTAGTTCATCATCACAATCCAAATCAAAATCAAGTCACCTAGTTCAAGTCCTAATCACAATTGCATATACAATCTATATTATGTCTAACAAGCCCATATTCTCAAGTCCATGAAGTTCTCACATAGTTGAAATCAATATGCTATATCTCAAAACCACAATTATGCTCAACTAGTTTAGCCACCATTAGTACATTCACAATGTCAACATCCACGTCCCATGGCTAAACTACCCTAAGAAAAATAACATTGCAAAACACAACAACATTTTATACAAATAACAACTATGTTTAATCAAGGGCCAACATACCTCATATCTAGGATAAGTCACAATCCATTCTCAGCTAAAGTAACATAAATGCACACAATCCAAAATCAAACAAGCACAATACAATCCAAACCGCAACCACAACCACAAAATATACAATCCAAACCACAACCACTAAATATGCACACAATACCCATTAAATTAAATTGCAAGCACAGTATATTCACCAAAATCAACCAAGGTCCAAAAATTTAATTTCCTAAGGCATCACACAAAATCTACACAATATCCAATAAATAGAGTATACATTCATAATCACAATTGAAGCTTAATAAAGTGAAGAAATGCAACACTTTGATGCTTAGGAAGAAGAAAGGAGGAAACCCAGAAAGGAGGTCGTCGCCGTACCTCTCAAAGTTAATACTTTTAAGCCCTAGTACTCCCTATCTACAATTAAGTAGATAATGGCAAGTCGGGGCCATCCATGAGAAGAGGGTTCTTTTCAAGTGTTTAAACATATACATGAGAAAACATACTAGGCATATACATACATAGATACATATAAAATCATATAAACAAGGGGGGGGGGGTGTTTGGTTAGGTTGATCCTAAGTTATCAAATCGAAATACAATAACTAGAAAAGCAAGAGAACTATGCTAATTATACAATACAACTAAACAATTAACGAAACCTTAGGGGAAACTGGCTTCCACTTCCAAGCCTATTATCTATCATTGAACATGCAACCTAATTACTACTTTTACTACTTGTTGTGAAGACTAAACTTCTATCCTTCTTAGATAGTAGTTTTCAAGAGTGAATTCGACATCTCTTGTCAAACCTCACCAATGACTCCCATAGTCGAAACATGACTAAAAGTATCCCATTGATGGCATTTAGCACAAAGAATAAAAAATCTTGGCAACACTTATAAACACTACACAATGTCTAAGCATTTAACCAATTCATGCATTTATACGAGATTAGTCAAGAACGATCGACATTCATAGACTTATCTCATTTGCTACAAGCAACAAACATGACAAAGTGTTCAACATTATCATATTCATCTAGCAATTATCAATCCATCAACACAATCAAAAGCTCTAAATCACACTCTTGGATTCCTATCAAGAAAAGGGAAAATCAACCCATTTCCCCAAACCCTAACAAGCATATCATACAAGTACTTAATATACTAAAGCTTTCAATAACATTAATGACATTAACAAACACATTCAATGTTCAATAAATGCATAATAGTAAGAGTATTAAATAGGCTACAAATTGTTCTTAAGACATGGGCTTGAAAGCCTTAGTCAATTGCTCCAAAGAACTAGATTTAGCTACAAGAGTTCATACTAATTAATGTTAAACAACCAAACATAATACAAGAGAATTCAAAGATGAAAATGGAAGAAAATAGGGTTTTAAACAGTACCAAAAATGTAGATGAAGAAGATATGAATGAGAGGAAAGAGAGTGATATTTATAGTACAAAAAGGATAAGGTTAGATTCTGGCCACCCCTTGGTCGTGACTCGCGACGGGATCGTGACAAGGCCATCGTGACTCGCGACGAGTGCTAGAATTTAATCCTATTTTCTTTCCTTCTTCTTATGGTAAACATTTATCTTCGTAGCAATTCCTCTCATTTTTCAAGTTTTCAATGTCTTCAAAAATGGTTTTCGATGGCCTCCGGTCTTCATGTCTTCAAAAGTCTTCGAAAATGTGATCTTTAATGGCCTCTAGTCTTCATGCCTTCGTATTCTTCCCTTGTCACGTAAAATTCACTTAGAAGAGGTAAAAGAGCGTAAAGTTGATTTTACCCCTCCTAAGAAAATTTCAAGGTAAAACACAAGCTCTTGATAATAAAAGAGCACAAAAGTAACCAAAATACAGTACTAAATTATGTACATAAAATTGACATATCAACAGGCGACCTACTAAAGGTACTTATAGTGAAGACCACGGAGCTTGTGAACACGATATGCAATAATCACTAATTAAGTATAAAAATCGTGGGATTTAGAATAGAAACCTGAACATGGTTGTCTAAACCCCTTGTCATGTATACTCAACTAATATTTCCAAACCGCCAACCAAAATTAAATAAAAACTACGTCAAATGCATTGGTTAAAGCATGTATAATGGTGCAGATCAGACTCCCTACACTTAAATTTTTACTCGTCCTCGAGTAAATAAAATCAAAGGAAAAGGTTCAAGCGTCATGAAGCACGCAAAAATATCAAATGCATCCAACTTCTTCCCAAGCTACCCTAGTTCCCCCAAAAAGATGAAGATCTCACAACTCTCACACTCCCCAAAGTTCTTAAGGCAACCAAACGACCCAAATCAAGTAAATGTGTATGGAAAAAGATAAGTGATAAAAGATCAGAATAAAGCCAAGCTTACATTCCCCAAACAAGTCCCAAAAGCAATCAAAGAGCAATCCTCAAGTAAAAATAATCCACCATGGAAATCCAAAAGCCGTCGACTTGCTTGCAACATAGGGATAAATCTAGATTCTCGACCTAGTTGCAAACAAGGAGTCCAATGTATCGTCAACCTAGATTCTTGTTTCTTTTTTTTCCTCTCAATTTCTCTCATTTTGCATAGGCACTCTTTTGGGTTTTCACCTAGCGTTATCCCACAAATGTGATCACCTCTCACCCTTTTCCACACGGCCTCTTATTTTTTCCTGGACTGGTAAGTCTAACAGGACCAAGCCTCTCACTTTTACCTAGGCATTTTGACCTATCCGAGCATTTCCTAATGTTAACCAAGTCGCCTTTTTGGGTTTTCGACTTGTCCAGGTTTTGATCTTTTTTCATTTTTTCAAAATTTCAAAAGTGCCCCAAAAGTGGGCTCAATACTACAAAGATAGTCAAACACACAAAAATACTCCACCAATAGCTAAAACATCATATCCCATGCAAACTAGGAAACCTAGCATAGCATGTCATTCCACCAAATATTCATCCAAAATCATCCACAACAAACAAGAACTAAAACTACCAACAATCAAGAATTAACAAACAAAACATGCATGCACGAAGAAATCCAAGAATGAGAATTTCTAAGTGCTGGCGACTCCCTCACCATATTTTGCGGATGCAAAGTCTCCAATGCACAAAAAAAGAATGTCAAAACATAAGTGAGAAAGGGAGATTAATGATACCTACTATTTCATCCCCAAAGGGCAGGCCTCTTTGTGGCTAGTGAAACACCTCTCTATGAACCCCGACGCTTGGCTTGTGGCTTCAAGGAATTCCACCCTCGTGTTGATCTCCTCCACTTGTGCCTTCACTCCTCCAATCACTTGAACTATCCCTTGAAAAATTTGGGAAGAACTTGAGAGTTTCTCCCCAAGTAGGTGTAATTGATCCATAATGGCCGTGGAAAGATGAGATCGGCTCACAAGTGCTCTCGAAGATGTCTCCCCTTCGGCCTCCTCTAGGTCTGATTCTTGGTTGGCCATAACATTTTAGGCTTCTCTCTCAAACTTTTGGTCTGGAGAAATGAGTAGGTCATCCAAACATGTGTTACGTTGAATGGCGGTGCACTCCGGTTGTGGAAGAATCATGAAGCTACACATGCTTGCATCGCCATAGAGCCATACATATCTACCCTCTGATGTTTTCGGTCTCCCCATAGATGCCTTAGATAAATTCTCAATATTGTACCTTGTGCCCAATCTTCCTAAGTTATCTAGAGCCCTATGTGTGACCGGGTGACCTAGATAATTCGCCAAAAGACCAACCATGCCTCCCATGTAGATTTTCCCACTCTTCTGCTCTCTCATCAATATGCATTCTTGAAAAAAAACACTTACTAAGTATGGGTAGATGTTCCCTCCAGTGTCATCGACCAAAGAAGGTGTACATCAGAGCCCAGATAATGCATCGATTCATCGTGTCATAGAACGCCCATAGAAAGGAGTCGATGAACATAACGGATCGCTGAGTGGACTATAGCCATGCTCTTGCTCAAATTCTTCATATCAATCCCAATTAGTTGCACCCAAAAGCACCAAAGAGAAAATGGCATTCCTTGGCGATGAGCTCGTGAAATGTCCTGGCCGGTCTTCCACCCAAAAGCTAGTGCCACCTCTCTATATGTCATTTGGTACTCCTTGTCATCCAAGTTGAACTTAATCGCCTTGCGACCCTTCTCGCATGTGAACTTCCAAAGGGTATCTAGAAACTATAAGTTCCACCTTATATAGGTTTTCGAGTGCACATCAAGAAAATCTTCTATGCTTACCCGACCCAAAGAAAGGTCATAGGTTCAAGTAAATCCAGAGCCATCAAGGTGCTCTTGCAAGCAAAACTACTCTCCAAAATGCTAGGCTCCCTCAAATTCCTCCATCTCCAGGATGCAGTCCAGGTGATGTTGGTTAATCCTAAAAACTCGTTGCCACATGCTTAGGGTTGCGAGGAATGAGAGTTGTCGGTTTAGGGTTTGCACCCTTAACCGGTTTCTTCCGTTTCTCACCCCTTGAAAACTTCTTTTTCTCCGAAGTACTTTTCTTTGGATCCATCCTAACAAATTGAGGGAGAGAATAATGGTAATTTCACAATAAACAATGTATGACCCATGATCTCATTCAATAAAGAACATTCTCCCAAAATGACCACACATTCAAATCATGATGGTATAAGCATAAATGCCATTTAAAACAAGAATATTCTTCATCAATCAACAATATCATGTATGCCTTTCACCAACCCATTAATAGATTCATGCAAACAAGATTCATGATCCCTCTAATCACCCAACACATGAAGAACACACCACTCAATATCAATGGCACATTCAATACATCCTGAATTTCATCATCACAAGATTGATCACACAAACCCAAACAACATTACGACAACACAAGCTCATTCATAAATCATGATTTTCATAATAAAACCACAATATCAATCAAGCATATAGACAAAGAGATCAAAGGATTACCTAAAATTTGAAGCCTAGAAGTGTAAGATCTATACAAGAAGAAGCAAAAATTGCTATTTTTTGGAAGAAAAAGCTTCAATTTTCGTGTTCACCCAAGAGTGTGTATGAGTGAGTGTTTCTTAAGAGGAAAGAATGTGTAGATGATGAAATTAGGTGAAGAGTGCTACCATGATAATAAAATTTCAGCATAGGTGAAAAAGAGAGAGGTACCATTTGGATAAAGATGGAATTTCAAATTAGGGGACAAGCAGTACAATCAATTAACATGGGAAGTACTAATTGTATAAAAAATCCTAAGGAAATAGAAAATCTTACTTCTTGAACCAAAAATGCATTTTTAACTTTGAAATTCAGACTTCCGTTTTGAAAATTGCATTTTTGAAACATGTTGGCGGATGGAAAATCAAATTTGACAAAAACTATTTATGCCCAGCTTTTCCATCTTCACGAGGCAGAGTCTTGTCCCATCATCATGACACGAGACCTGACCTTCGTGACAACCGTTGTTATAAGGCTAACCCCATCTTTTCCCTATTCCTTCATTTTTCTCAACTTTTGAAAGAAAACTATGTCGCCCATCAAAATCCATTCCATTTACACATAATCACACATCTTCGCATTTGGATTTTCAAATCAAGCAAGAATGTCAATGGATCATTTATTTCAAGCATGACATGCAAAATCTACCAACTACTCAAAACAGGAAAACAAAAAGATCCACGTATGTTTATTGCTGGCATCACGACTTATTACCCTTTCATGCATTCAACTTTCAAGCACTTACCGGTGGGTCTCTAGAATCGCCATCGGCAACTCTGCCCATGATGACATCGTTGTGGAAAGGTCTCCACAACGAGCTATCCTTACCTTTGTACCCCTTGTCGGTACCTAGAAATGTTTCTCCTTTTCATGCCAACATTGACTCCTTAAACGTCGCCTTGGGGTTAAGAGGGGGTTGAGAAGGTATTAATTCATTGACACTTTCCTTTTCTCGCTGAAAATTTGTTATCATAGAAAACAAATCTAGCACAGACATATCATTGATCAAATCATGCAATCCGTTGGGGTCCTCAACAAATTCATCATCAAGAGATTCATGCTCATTTGCAACATAAGAAAGTTCAAGATTATCATGCTCATAAAAAAGTGGCACACCTTTTCACATAAGAGAAGGTTTTGTTGAATTATGCCTAGATTTATAAATGTTAAATTCCACCTTGCCCAAGTCATCGTCTAGAGGCAAGATCCCCGATTTGACATCAATTTTAGTCCTAGATGTTTTTAGAAAAGGTATCCCTAAAAGGATTGGGGATACACTACCATCATGCGCTATGTCTAGGATATAAAATTACGCTGGAAAAACCAACTTGCCCACTCGCACCATCACATCCTTCACTAGCCCTCGATGGCTAGCTTGTGAATGATTGGCGAGTTGAACAATGACTCTAGTCTCCTTTAGTTCACCAATTTCAAGACATTCAAATAGAATAAAGGGAATAACATTGATAGAAGCTCCTAAATTTATCATGGCATGTTCAACAAGTGTCCCACCTAAAGAAATTGGGATAGAAAGCATCTTCTACTTTGAACTTTGCTTTGGTAGCCTCCACTAACTCATCACCCTCTTGTGTCACTTTCTCCTCGGTTTCACGAACCTCTTCCCCACTTCTCAACTTGAGTGCACTAACATTTCTTGGATTCACCTCTGGTTGGGAAGGTAGCTTGCCGGACTCTTTCACTTCAAGTCAGCTCATCGAGGTGGCGAGTTGTCCAACTTAAATCTTAAGGTTCTTGATACTTGATAAGGCTCCAGTACCAAGGTCTTCAATTTCTATCTGTGTTCTTTCTGCGAAGATCTCATGTTTCTTCCCCAATTATCTGATGGTATCCAAGATCTCCTCCCTTTCTGACTTGTAAAGTGTGGTATGGTTGTTGGATGGACCTTCACCTCTAGGATAGGGTTAAAGTGGTGCTTGTCCACCCATATACCCTTGAGGTTGATTGTCATCCATCCATTAGAAGTTTGGATGATCCCTATACCTCGGATTGAATGAGTTTGTATAGGGGTCCAGCCTTGCCTCGCCTTGGTTCCCTCGGAACCCTTGTTGTTGACCCCTAGCAAATTGAGGTCTCTCCCGGGTGTTGTAGTCCACAGTATTCACCTCTTGCATATCACCAACAGCAGCTTTGGGGCATTTCTCTGAGTGGTGATCAAGGTTACAAATCCCACACATCTTAACTTGGTGCACCTTTCCTCGCAAAAGCTCTTTCATCATAGATACTAGAGCTTGGACTATCTCCTCTAACTTCGGTGTGTGCACAGGTTCATCCAATACCTTAACCCTCGACCTTGTACCAAATTGCCTCATCTCATTGCCCATCTCTTCAAAAAGTGCCATAGCGTCCTTCAGGCTCTTGTTGGTGATAGAACTATTGCACGTGGCATTAACCATCCTCATGTCCTCATCACACAAGCCCTCGAAGAAGTAATAGACCAAGTCGCCTTCCTTGAAGGGACAATAGGGAAAACTTGTGAGAAGCCTCTTAAATCTCTCCCAATATTCATATAAGCTCTCGGTCACTCCTTGAGTGATATTGGACAACTGTTTCTTCAAACCATAAGACTTTGAGGCAAAATAATATTTCTCCAAAAACCGCCGCTTCATATCCATCCATGACCCTATACACCCTGGTGGCAAATAATATAACCAATGATTTGCTCCATCTTGTAGTGAAAATAGGAAGGCTCTCAAGTTGTAATCATTTTTCGACACTCCTGGCGGCTTCATGTTTATGCATACCAAATGGAATTCCAAAAAATGTTTGTTTGGATCCTCTCCGGCCAAACCGTGAAATGTAGAAAGGTAGTGTATCATCCTACTTTTCAGCTCACAAGTAACAATCAAAGGTAAAGGCGAGAATGTGATACATAGTGGTTGATTCTCCAAGTTAGGAACCATAAGCTCTCTCAAAGTGTGGTTGTCCTCTACCATTTTGTGTGGTAATTCCTCAAAACTAAAACCTCTAAATTGAACCTCCAATCTAACTCTCTTCCTCCTTCTCCAAATGCAAAACACCTAGATTCGTGGTACGGGTATGTACCATAAACTAGGGTTAAATTATCCTTCCAACAACACAATAGAAAACATGATCAAAGTAACAAGAAAACTATAACCAAAGCTCAACTCACAACAAACAAAACAAACAAAGGACAAACAATAAAAGACACTACTAACTACTCTACTAACACGCTATACTGAACTAATACTTGAACTGGAAAGTATCCCCGGCAACGAAGCTAAAATTTTGACCCGCCTCGACCCGAGGTCATTAACACAGTCGAATCGGCATAATCAATCAACCCGAGCCAAGGCACTGGTCCCTTGGGATGGTCAAAGATAAGATTTATATTCTACACCCGTTCTTGCTGCTAATGCTACCACCAAATGGTAGTAAGTGGCAAGCCTTGGGTTTGTCCACAAAGATGCTAGAGTTCAAGTAAAAGTCAAAACACAGGCTCGTGCGGGTCATCAATCCACTTGAGTGAAAGGAATAGCTACCGATGTAAATATGCAAACCGCGAGGGGGGGGGTTGGTATTTTCAACTAACAACTAAAAGCATGAAATAAACAAAGTAAACTATTTATACTAGACACTTAGGACTAATTTGGCAACATGGTAGGTCTAATGCTTCAATCCTCGATTCATTCACATATAGACATACAAAAAACCTAATAGTGTGTTAACAATACGTGGTGTGGCCGATGGCATACACTTCCCAATCCCTGTCATGGTGGGTGCGCTCGCAACCCTCCATTGATACCACCATCGTAATTAGGGAAGCACAACAAAGTTCGACCATTGTTGTGATTCTATTTCTCCCCCGTGCTATTACGTCCTGGGTTTCCACCACGAATGCACTAATTCCCAGTGGTCCTCTATACGTTAGGCCTTAGGTTCATAGGCACCTTATCTGTGATACTAGGGTTTCAACACAAAACCTAGCTTGCTACTATCAACTATCTCTACCTATAACCTATTAGGAAACGGTTAAGAAATCAGCTAAGATTGGTACGATGGTATGCAGATTAGGGTTACCTCAAATCACCCGTGCACATGCTCACGTAGAATCGTTCCCCTCCACCTATTCAAACATCCAGGTTTCTCTTCCCAAGGGGCATCAATAAGTGCACCATACATGAACATAACCCAAAGTGTGTGCTCAAATGTGGGGTGGTGTTCACGCATTTGTCATATTCAAGAACAATCACAATATTATCATAAACACAAAGATAGGTGGAATTTAAGGAACTTATAAAGCATCAAAAGCTAAACATGAGCCAAATATGTCTCAAGCTTAACTAAATACTTCCTAGAATAGAATTCAAATACTCCCTCTATCCCAGATTAAATTGCACAGAATCTTTTTCACAGTCTCCAACACACATACTTGACCATTAATATATCTAAGTTTGTTAATATCGGTGAACAAAATGTTACTTTCTAGAAACTAATTGTTATGAAGAATCCAATGATAACACATACAATAATATTATTGTTTATATATCTATTCAAATATGTAGTCAAATTTTTCTTAGTTTGACTGAATCTTTGATCTTGTGCAATTTAATCCGGAAGAGAGGGAGTATATATTTGAATTCCACATCTTTGGGATGAAACAAGAAGAAAAGAAAAGGAAAAAGTACAAAACCTACTAAGGAACACCTTCCTTCTCCCAAATGCTCTCCAAGTTACAAGATATGGATTCTCTCTCCTAATGTATATGAAAATGAGTAGACTAGGGTCCTATATATAGTAGTAGGAGATTGGGCCTAAAAATAGGCCCAAAATAGGACAAAAGTGCCAAAACCAACCCTATGTCAGCTGCCTAGTTTTCACGGACTGGCTTGGATGCCACAGTCTGTGAAGCCTTCAAGCACAAACCGCCAGATCTGGCGTGGTCCATGAATGTTCATTTTCGCAGGAAGGCACAGTTCGTGAAGCTTTGTTTGTGCCACGGTTCATGAACCACAAGCAGCATTACAATTTCCACTGTGTAGTTTTCACAGCTCGGCCTCTTTTTCATGGACCACGAGAAACATGGGTGTTTGCTCAGAAATCTCGTCACGATCCATGAAGGTTTTCACAGACCAGCTTCCATACTTAGCCAAATTTCTCATCTATGCTTCACGACCCAACTTCATTGTCATAGACCGACGTTGTTGGTTGTGTAGGGTGGACTGTGGGCATCTCCATGGGCCGCTGATGCTTCGTGTAGCGCTGGCTATTATGGGTCACTGGTCCTTTGCCAACTGAACTTCGTTTGCTTTCCATGGGTGAGCCATTAGTCCGAATTCGGAGTTCTAGTAGTTGATTTTTTAGTACTCGAGAAGACACATCCAATGGAACCAGCCTTGAAGGCTAATTCTTCCTGGATCATTCTGGGAATAAGGCAACACTCCTCGGACCACGATTCACCATTTCCACCTTTTATCGTGTTGAACTTCAAAGCCACCTATCAATGGCTTCAATATCCTTCTACCAAACATTAATGCTTGTGGCCTTCATCTACTACCATTCAATGCGAATGGCCTTCAAATCCTCTACCATTAAAAGAAAACGGTCTCGTAAGAATGTAATGTAACAAATAGCATTCACGGACGACCTACTTAAAGTACTTAAAATGAAGTCCGAGGAGACCGTGAACATGATATGTCAATAATCACTAATTATGTATACAAAATGTGGGATTTAGAATAGAAAACCGAACATGTTTGTCTAAACCCCTTGTCATGTAAACTCAACTAATGATTCCAAACTGCCAACCAAAAGTAACATAAAAACTATGTCAAATACATTGGTTAAAGCATGCATTATGGTGCAGATCACTTTTGTTTTTGTATTTATCCTTGAAATTTTTATACATATGGATTAGGGTGTGAATGTTTTAATTGTTTAAAGTTTTGAGGTTTCTATATATTGGGGTGCTAGAATATGATTTTAGGGTGTTAGAATATGGTTTTAGGGTGTTAGAATATGGATTGAGGTGCTATAATATGGTTTGAGGGTGAAGTTTTTGCTGGTGTTATAGTATCGTTATGTGCTTGAATATGACGTCACTGGCACGTCGATCTTCCTTCTGTTCTACTAATCCTTAGGCGACGTCGCATGTCATGTTTTTTTGTAGCTAGCCAAGTCAATGTGACGCCGCACCCTTATCGGTTAACCAATATGTTATTCCAAAAGTTAAGCAACATTTCTTTAACTTGGTCAACTAAACAGATTATATGTATTTATTAACCATTTTCTGTCTATCATAGCACTTAACATTCATGACAATATGAATTACAGCAATCATGGCTAACAATAATGGTTCCAGCTGTGACCCAATTGAGGTGGGAAATTTTTTTGTTCTGTTTTAAATATTCCTTCTATTTCATTAATAATATTCTCATTTAATTTTTTATAATTTCATTGACCAATATAGATCTGTACTGATTCGAATGATGTCAGTCTGTGGGATACATTCGATGGCAAATATCCACATTTTGTACGAACTTTGACCCAGACGAACATTGGGTCATCCAATTCTTATAAGTCCTCCCTGTTTCAAATGTATTTTATTTTCATTTAACCTTTTCTATAGATTACTTTCATATGTACTAAAGAAGGTTTTTTTTATAATTCAGTACGTCTCTGACCAAATTGTTGAGCTCCTACCGCCATACAAATTGGATGTTGTGATTAGGTGAAAAGGGAGCGAGTATCACATGCACTACTTGGGGAGTAGGAGGCTCAAGACCCTGACCCCCAAGGGGTTTTGCCAGTTTCTTGCCACAGAGGATCTCGAGGTTGGGGACACCCTCTACTTCGAGATGCTAAATGGTGTTGGGCCCATAGTTTTTCATGTTATCATCCTTTCCCGCAGACATTAGATGTTTAGCTTAGACTTTGTATGACCATGTATTTTAAACTAATTGATTCGTATTTGGAAGATTATTTATTTGGACATATTTTATATCTGAAATATTTAAATTTTAAATCTAGTTGTTTATTGTTATTTTAATGTTTAATATTTAACCTAACATATGAACATAGTTTTAATTTAACGATAATTAAGGAAACTATAAAAGACTTATGTGTACTGAATAATTTCTTCCAATTATTCTGAAACTGGCAAATATTTGTTTCTTCCAATTTTTTTAATAAATTGGAATTGTTAATCGGCTCGGTAGTGGGCTGAAATTGCAAGGCCCATATACACATGTGACGTCGGTCAATAATTGGCACACTTTCATATGAACCGACATACGTGCGACGTCACACAACACGAGGAAGGCTTCACAATGTGGCCAAAATGATGTCGTTCCAAAACAGGTATAAATATTGTAACCATAAGTGAGAATTCAAGTTTCTCTTCACAAGTTTCCCTCGAATTCCTATGGTCTCCAGCTTCCTCCCTTATTTTCTACCTTGGAAAAAAGGTATGGTTTCTGTAATCTTCTAACACCTAAGTTTTGTACCTTGGAAAACATTCTGTGGTCTGTGAATGTGTTTTATTTTTTTGGTTATCTAGCTTTTGTTTCTAATTTATGAAAGTGTGAACTTTCCTTGTCTTTCAACGTTCGTACAATGTTTTGGTATGCCTCCAAAGGTTTTTGTTTAATTCAATGTTGATAAAGCCTCATTTTTTCTAGTTTGATGTGTTTTTTCCCGTAGCTTCCTCTGATATCTGCGATGTCGGTATTATGTTTGACACATATCGGTTCATGTGATAATAGTGTGATGTCGCATATTTTTATTTCCAGTAGCTTATTCTACTATTTCTGACATTGCATATATCTCGGTTTGACCTTCTATATGCCCAAAATGTTACCAATGTCGCATTATGGCTTCTATGTTTACTTTGGATTTGCATCACCCACCCCAGTTTTGTGTCGATCTATTGTTCGGTTTGACCAACATGTAAGTGAAACATAGGTACTAGTTGACCAACCCACTGGTTTGGATAGACTTGCACTTGCGATGGCGTTGCCAACGTTGCATCTTGCATTCAATAGGGTTGTTTTGCACTTAACATTTTCACTTTTGATGCAGGACTAATGGCTGGCGAAGGATCATCTAATCGGCCCTTTTTCAGGTATTTCACCTATTTACATATATTTTTACTAACACAACTTCACACTTTGTAAAAACTAATAATTTTTTGTTTCGTAGAATTTATCGCACAACGGAGTCACCTGGAGCCTTTTTTCTTCGATATATTAATAGCTCACATTTCGAATGCACTTTGAAGTAGCTAAACTTCGGAAAAATACCAACTTTCGTAAAGCTTTTTAAATAAATTTAATTTGTTGACAATTTCATATGTATATATATATATATATTTTCCCTCTCTAATCAATATTGTTTAGTGTGTCTTAGTACATCCCATGGGAGATTGTACCACTCCTACCGATTAAGAAGACTCCCGTAGGGCTGAAGTGCTATGGGACAGAGTTGCATATGAACTACTCAGGGGTGGGAGGGTCAAGGCCCTTTCCCTAAAGGGTTTTGGCGAATTCCTTAGGGAAAACAACCTATGCATCAGGGACACCTTGTTCTTCGAGGTGATACAAGCTGGGGGGCCAATCGTCTTCAAGGTCATCATTATCCGAGCTGATTGAGTGTATTGTAATTTCTATTATGTTGGAACTAAGACAATTCTTATTCAAATTTATGTACTATTTCTAAGGATACTTTCATGATTATTGTTTTTGTAATTATTTAACTATCTTATTTGAAAATTGAACAAAGGGGATACTGGCTATGTACGAATTATGGGAGAATTTCTAGGGTGTTTGTAGCACAATGATTGCTAGCAATTGTTGTGCCTAATTGTCCTTAATTTTACATTCCACCAAATTAATCGTGATGACGGGATATTAGGAGGAGAGAACGGGGAAAAGCACACGACCTCCATTTAATTTATTTTTATTTTCTTCAGTCACCGTCAAATTCTTTACTTTAACTTGTCTTTTACATATATGCGAGTTCGCTTGTCATTCGCAATACATATCGGTAGAAACGACGTCTCAAGAAAAATTGGGCAAGCTTTTCAAAGAACATATCTGACGTCGCACGATATTCAGTAACATTATTTACTTCATTTCTTAACCTTTTACTTCGGTTCAAATAACAACCGTGGTAAAAAAGCAATTATTTACCCGTGATTTGCTTCATTTTGCGTGTGTTAACCATTGCATTTGGCATACTTTTTAACTTGTTTTATTTGGTGGATTGCTAGTATTAATTGAGTTTACGTGACAAAGGGGTTTAGACGGCCATGTTTGGTTTTCTTGTCTAAGTCTCGCGTTTTGTAGACTTAATTAGTACTAATGGACATCTTGTATCCACGGGCTCCTAGATCTTCCATGTGATCATCTTTAGTAGAACGCCCACGGGCACTTTACTTTTGGTTGTCGGGTTTTTCCTTTTGTTCGCTCCTTTGCTGATCATAAGCTATCTCCCCGTAGTATTCTATGTATTTTCATCGGTTATAGCTCACAGTATAAGGGGTTTCGGTGTCTCAGCCCTACCACTGGCAAGGTTCATGTTACTCGTCATGCTTGATCTGACGAGGCTTATTTTCCTCTGGCTCCGACTTTGGGAACTGAGTCTCCCTCCTCAGGTTTGGATGTCTCTGCTTTTATTGATCTAGATAATGGGATGGCGCCGCCACCAGCCTCGACTCTGTTTTCACCTCAATTTTAGTTTCGTGATGATGAGCCTTCTTGATCCAAATCTAACCATGGTAGCTCATTGCCTGCGCTCGCGCCCGGTCTTCTCTTGCCCATGCCTGTGCACAGTGGTCTCTCACCCATGTCTGCACCCAGCTGTGAAGGCTTGCGCCCGCACTCGGTAGTAACGGGCCTCCTGGATGGCCCCGGCCATGGCTGGCTACGCACGAACAGTCACAGCTTGCCCTTCTCGCACGACCATAAGCCTTCTTCCTGCGCGGCCACGGACGGCCACATGCCTTCTTCCTGCATTGCTATGGAAGGCCACGGGGGTCTTCTTCCCGCACAGCTACGCATAGCCACGGTAAGTTCCAACTCACGCCCGGTGGTGCCGTTCCTTCCCGACCCGCCATGCCCGACAATCCGAGGCACCAATTACTGTCGAGCGCGGGCGTGAGCCATCACGGTTGGGCACTGACACAGGCAAGAAACCACCGTGCTCGGGCACGGACGGGCAAGAGAAGACTGGGCACAGGTGCAGGCAAGGAGCCATTTTTCGGGTGTCACTCGGATTCTTCACTATGTTCGGGGGACCCTACATTTTGGTCTCAATTTTCGTGCAACTTCTTCTCCAGAGGTGCTCGGTTATTCTGATATCAATTGAGCCCGGTGTTCAGAGCCCCGTCAACTTATGGCTATGCTGTGATCCAGACAATGTTGCCATTCCTGCAGTAATTAGCTTACTCCAGATAATTGCACCATCAACACTGAATTGTGCTCACGACAAATCAATCTTTCAGGGACTATATACGTTTGGCTTTCAGGACTTCAAAATATTGTGCGGATGCCTAGCACATGGAACTACTCATTCAAAGCAGTCATTCAATGGCTTTTTCATTCCTTCGAAGAGCTTGCCAATCGAATTTGATGTCGTCATCCGTTGAATAAATTATCCATCGAAAATGTCCATCACCAACCGTCATTTTTTTTATTTAGAAAATACAGGTCCTACTTGGTGAAGCTTCGAAGATGGTGGATATGTCTCTGTTTCTTGCGTATGTTGCTCATGGTTTCACCTATAGTAGCTTCGAAGGTATCAAGACACCGAAAGATTTGAAGCTTGTGCATGAAGCTTGTGTTGATAATTGCTAAATGAATGCGATGATGTCGAACTCGTTGTCATGTTTGTTTTGGGTAGCAAATGAGAGAGTTCTATGAATGTCGATCGTTCTTGACTAATCTTGTGTAAATGCAAGAATTGGTTAAATGCACAGATACGGTGTAGTGTTTATAAGTGTTGTCAAGCTTGCTGATTATTTTTGCTAAATGCCATCAATGGGATACGCTTAGTACTAAGGGGAGTCAATGGTGAGGTTTGACAAGAGATGTCGAATTCACTCTTGCAAACTACTACCTAAGAAGGATAGAAGATTTATCTTCACAACAAGTAGTCGAAGTAGTGAATAGATTGTTTCGCTCATTATTGAAGCCTTTGTTATTTAGCATTCATGTGTTCTTAATGCTATGTTTCACTTCATTTATGCCATGGGTTTTTTGAGAAAAGGAAGTGTTTGTATAATTGAAGTGTTAGTGAGTTAGGAAAATGGTGAATTCTTTAGCTCCGTTACATGAAAATCTAAGAACATGAACTTAGAACTTCTTGTGCATAATGTGTTGTGATTCTTGCTAGATAAGTATGTTAATGTGTATTGTTCTCATATTTATCCTATAGATGCAATGAAAGGTTGAACCTTGAATGTGGTTTTTTCTAGGTTTAGCCTAATGAATGTTATGTTTGGTGATAGAATGAGTGCATGGTTCAATGATCTACAATTAGTTTGGAAGTGGATATCAATTGCCCCTAAGGCTTTATCTTTTGTAGTTTAAAACCCTTTTTCTTAGTTTTATTTGATGATTAGCGTAGTTACTTAACTTGGCTAGTTCTCTTGTCTTTTAACTTTCATAGCTTAGGACAACCCACCAACCAACCCCCCCCCCCATTTACATGCTTTTATATGTATGTATATATATCTACTCCTAGCCTAATAGCAACCTTTTGTGCTTAAATGCTTGAGAAATCCCCCTTCTTCGTGGACGACCCCGACTTACCGCTATCTACTTAGTTATAGATAGTAAGCAAAAAGGGCTTATAATTATTAACTTTGAGAGGTACAACGATGACCTCCTAAATTTTAGCGCCGCTGCCAGGGAAGAGGCATTTATTTTTAAGTGTTTGGGCATATTTGGTTGCATATTAGCTAGTTGCTTTTATTTTTCATTTCTTTTTGGTTTTTTTGTTCGGAGTAGGTATTTCTGAGTTCTTGGTGAATTTTTATCGAGAATCCTTGCAATATGATTCCGGAAAAGAGAATTTAAAAAAAATGGAACGTCTCACCTTGAGGGAACTCATGATGAGAAAAAAGGCTCAACAAGCAAGGTTTTGTAGGAAGTGTCATTCCGACCATCCTACCAAGGCTTGCTGTATGTTGAGAGAGGAGCACTATGAGGAGGAAAGAACCCTTAGTTTCCAAAACCAAGAGTATTATGAAGAGTGCTACCAAGAGGTAGGAGATGTTGGTTTTCAAGGGCAAGAAACCCAAGAATGGTATCCATACCATAATTCTTACAACCCAGAATAGAGTGGTAATCTGGATTGGTGGTATGAGAATGAGCCGGAAAACTAACAATACGAGCAAAATAGTTGGCCATCACCATCTTATACCATACCCCAAAACCAAGCCCAACAAGGAAGTTCAAGTTTGACGTGTGAGAGAGTCATGAATGCAATAGCAAACTTGAACAACTTTACTAGTGAGGAACCGGACACTCGGCTCTTCTCTAGTGTTGAGGCTATTAAGGGGCATGCAAGGAGTATATTGGAAGCATTGTCCCGAATGGAAGCTCGTGATTCCAAAAAATACACCATCCCAAGTCAAACTCAAGGATTCAGTGAGTGAGGTCCCCATGGGAAATGAGTTTGAGTTCGACGGGGATGAGGAGTTGGTTGTTGAGGATGAAAAATTGGAGGAAGAGGTGATTGTGCTACATTCATTAGCATCGTCACCCCTACCCCCACCTTGTGATCCAATTTCACCATTTTTGTAAGTTTTGAGGGAGTTAAGAAAGGAGCCAAAACACCATCCCAAGCCACCTAACCACCCAACTCCTTTTAAACCATCTCCACCGCCTAAAAACTTTCCTCTTGAAAGTTTTGTACCTTCACCTCTCTATTTTTGGATACTCATGGTGAAGGGGTTTAAACCTTCACCATATGGATAACATTAGGGTCATGCTGATGACCTTAAAAATACGGAGCTTCTCGAGAGGAAACCCGCGTTTCTAAGTTAGGTAAGTATTTTTCTTTTCTTGAAAAAAAATCCTCAACCATGTCCTCAAACCCTTATCCAAAACAACAAGAATACCACCACAACCCACCACCAAAAATCACTACCAAAACCACCATCTAGGAGTACTACCAGTTGTTGTCTTTGTGAGTGTTTATCAGGATTTGCATAGTTGTGGCTTCGTAGTGGATGGATCAAAGTTTCATGTTGTGCGGTGTTCAAGAACATGGAGGAGAGAACATTCATTGAGGAGTGAGCATTGCCATCATCGGGAAGGATCTTCAAGGTCCTAGTTGTGAGTATTTTCTCTCTCTCTTATTTCTCTATCTTGTCCTTTTCACACTTAGGACAATGCGTGTTTCAAGTGTGAGGAGGTAAAGAGGAATATATATCTCATTGTATTGTATTGTAGAGTGCATATGCTCCACTTTGATGTGTTTTGTTTGAAAAAAAAAGAAAAAAAATTTCCCGCTAAGTTGAAAACCCGAGAAGGCAACTTAGGCAAAAGTGGGAGGCCCAGATAGGCCAAAAACCCGAAGGGGCGACCTATGCAAAAATGAGAGGCAAAATGGTGTGGAAAAAGGTGAGGGTAAGTATTTAAAAATAAAAATGTGTGAAGCTAGGATGAAAATCCGAGAGGGCTCCTAGGAAAAATGGGAGAAAATGAGAGAAATTGAACAATTTTAAGCTTCTCTTAATGTGTCTATTGGGTGGATTTTTTGGTAGAGTAAGATAGCTTGGCATTATATGTAAACCTCACTTTTGTTATGGTTTGTTGGTTGTTTAGATTATCGTAGGCTTTGGGATGTGAGAGATTCTTATGCCTTGGGGGTTAGGGTAGTCTAAGAATATGATGTTGGATGTTTTGGAAAAAAAATTATATGCTAGTTTACACATTGATCTTTGCTTGTTCTTGTTTACTCGAGGACGAGTAAAGTTTAATTGTGGGGAGATTTGATGGGGCTTGAAATGCATGTATTTTCCAAAGTATTTAACACATCTTTTATCTTATTTTTATTGTAAGATTGCTAGATTAAGGTAGGTTTACATGACAAGGGGTTTAAATAGTCATTTTTGGTTTTTATACCTAAATCCTTCATTTTGTAACCTATGTTTAGTCTAATGGACTTTTGGTCCTTACGAGTATCTAGATTCCTTTTTGTAAGCTTAATTTGTAGATTTCTCATGATCACTTAGTAGTGGTTTAGTGAAGGCCATTCTAAAGGATGGTAAAATATGGAAGGCCACTCACAAAGTGGTAGAGGATAAGGTGAAGAAAGGAGAGCAAAGCAAAGTGTGAAGAATGATCTATGTTTTGAAGCAGAGTTTTGAGAAGTTTCTGAGAAGAATCAGCATCTAATAGTGGTACCATTGGATTCCTCTTCTCGAGTACTATAAAATCGACTACAAGAACTCCTAAAACGGATCAACAGTTCACCCAAAGGAAGCAAATCAAAACAGGACTTTTTCCATCGCGACTCGCGGCGAGTGTGTTGCGACTCACAAATTGTTGACCTAAGAGCCTAAAATTTTACTGATCTGGTCGCGACTCACGACGGAGGCATCGTGACTCACGATAATTGCCCTGCAACTTGCTTTTTACTCCCTTTTTTCTTGTACTATAAATAGCTTTTCACCCCCTTCTTCCCCAACTCTCTAAGCCCGACTAGAGGGCTCTAAAACCCTTATTTTTCACCATTTTCTTCCATTGTTTCATTTTTCTTTGTAGATATTTGTTCTATGTTATGGGTTTTGATTATCTAGCTTAGTTTTGTACTTGGGAGCAATTTATTGAAGCTTCCATTTCTATGTAGTAAGAACCATATATATATATATATATATATATATATATATATATATATTTGGTGCTTTTGCTATTATGCATTTATTGAGCTTTGAATGTGAATTGTTAATGGCATTGATGTTGTTGGAAGCTTGAGTATATGAATTGCTTGTATGATTTACTTGTTAGGGTTGGGAGAAAGTAGCTAATCCTCCCCTCTTTTAATGTGGAATCCAAGAGCATGAGTTAGACCTTCTTAAATGATGTTGCAGTATTGATGATTGCTAGATGAATGCAATTATGTCGAACTCGTTGTCATATTTGTTTTAGGTAGCAAATGAGAGAGGTCTATGAATGTCGATCGCTCTTGACTAATCTTGTGTAAATGCATGAATTGGTTAAATGCTTAGACACGGTGTAGTGTTTCTAAGTGTTGTCAAGCTTATTGATTATTCGTGCTGAATGCCATAAATGGGATACTCTTAGTACTAATGGAGTCATTGGTGAGATTTGACAAGGGATTTTGAATTCACTCTTGCAAACTACTACCTAAGAAGGATAGAAGATTTATCTTCACAACAAGTAGTCGAAGTAGTGAATAGATTGTTTTGCTCATTCTTGAAGCCTTTGTTATTTAGCATTCATGTGTTTTTAATGCTATGTTTCACTTCATTTATGCCATGGGTTGTTTGAGAATAGGAAGTGTTTGTATGATTGAAGTGTTAGGGAGTTAAGAAATTGACGAATTTTTTAGCTCCTTTACATGAACATCTAAGAACATGAACTTAGAACTTCTTGTGCATAATGTGTTGTGTTTCTTGCTAGATAAGTATG
Organism: Rubia yunnanensis; assembly: GCA_037428765.1. Taxonomy (NCBI): domain Eukaryota; kingdom Viridiplantae; phylum Streptophyta; class Magnoliopsida; order Gentianales; family Rubiaceae; genus Rubia; species Rubia yunnanensis. Next base: position 19,773,800 of record CM075066.1, read on the forward strand.
TTAATGTGGATTTTTCTCATATTTATCCTATAGATGCAATGAAAGGTTGAACCTTGAATGTGGCTAAACCTAGAACAAACCACATTCAAGGTTCAACCTTTCATTGCATCTATAGGATAAATATGAGAACAATCCAAATTAACATACTTATCTAGCAAGAGTCACAACACATTATGCACAAGAAGTTCTAAGTTCATGTTCTTAGATTTTCATGCAAAGGAGCTAAGGGATTCATCACTTTCCTAACTACCTAACACTTAAATCATACAAACACTTCCTATTCTCAAACAACCCATGGAATAAATGAAGTAAAACATAGCATTAAAAACACATGAATGCTAAATAACAAAGGCTTCAAGAACGAGTGAAACAATCTATTGACCACTTCAACTACTTATTGTGAAGATGAATCTTCTATCATTCTAAGATAGTAGTTTGCAAAAGTGAATTCAACATCTCTTGTCAAACCTCACCAATGACTCCCTTAGACAAAACACGACTAAAAGTATCCCATTGATGGCATTGAGCACGAAGAATCAACAAGCTTGGCAACCCTTATAAACACTAAACCGTGTCTAAGCATTTAACCAATTCATGTATTTACACAAGATTAGTCAAGAACGATCGACATTCATAGAGCTATCTCATTTGCTACCTAAAACAAACATGACAACGAGTTCAACATCGTCACATTCATCTAGCAATTATCAAAACATCAACATCATCAAGAAGCTCTAACTCATGCTCTTGGATTCCACATTAAAAGTGGGGAGAATTAGCTACTTTATCCCAACCCTAACAAGTAATCATACCAGCAATTCATATACTCAAGCTTCCAACAACATCAATGCCTTTAACAATTCACATTCAAAGCTCAATAAATGCACAATAGCAAAAGCACTAAATAGAGAGATATGGTTCTTACTACATAGATATGGAAGCTTCAATCCATTTCTCCCAAGATAAAAACTAAGCTAGATAATTAAAAGGCATAATTAACCTACAAAAACTAAGAAAAGAAAGAAGAGAAAAAACTAGGGTTTGAACCCAAAAAAAATCGCAGGAAGAAGAGAGGTTGTGGAAGAGGATAGGATAACGTGAGTTTTATAGTACAAAAAATCAAGAAATATTTTTGGCCATGCATCCGTTGCGAGTCGCGATGGAGCCCAGTTCCAGCATCTTGATTTCTTTCTTCTTTTTGTTTCATGTCCTCCTCTTCACTTCACTTTACTTCAATTCTTAAAATCTTCAAAAACTCAAATACAATTCTTTAAATATTCAAAGGTATTCTTCAAAGTCTTCAAAGTATTCAAAATAATTTCCTTGTCCACAAAATTCTCTAGAAAAGTAATAAAAGTGTAAAAGTCGCTTTTAACTCTCCTTAGAGAATTTCAAGGAAAATGCCATATTTAGAGCACAAAAGTGTACTAAAGTGAATCCTAAAAGTTGTAATATAACCATATAAAATGGGCACATCAATCACCTGTATGTAGACGAACGTTTGGGGGTGATAGAAATGACGGAGAATGAGGTGATCCAGGGGTACCTGCTTGGGATGCAGGACCTGGAATTATACAAGAAGCTGAGTACTAATACTCCTAAGACATTGAAAAAAATTCAGGAGTTTGTGGAGCAATATTCGAGGGTAGGGAAGGCAACTAGAAGGAAAAGAGATAGTTTTGCAGAGAAAGCAGGAAGAAATGTAGAGCATAGAGGAAAAAGGTTGGCCGAACCCATAAGAATACCATTTGAGAGGTATAATCCATTGCCTCCAATGCTCAGTGGAAGAACCCCTGCACAGATTTTAAGCATACATTGTGGGTTGTTCTAGACACCCCCACCCTTGCATAGTTCTCATAATTCAGTTACAGCTCAAAAGGCAACAAATCGGTATTGTGATCATCACAGGGATTATGGCCATGACACAAATGATTGCATGCATTTAAGGATGGAGATTGATAGGTGTAAACAGGAAGGATGGTTTTGAGGACAAGGACATAGGAACCAGGCAGTCCCATCAAGGCCCCGGATGAATGAGTGGCAGTTGTATAGAAGGAACAATAAAAACAATGGAGGTAGAGGAGATAGAAGGCCTTGAGAACAGGGGCCTATCCTGCCTTCCTTCATGCCCCCTGTCTTGAACAGGTGATTCAAGACAGGGGGCAGTAAGGAAGGCAGGATAGGCCCAGGAGCAACAGGGGGGAAATCAAGGAAACCAAAATGGAGAAAACCCACCCATCCAAAGGGTAATTAACGTCATCAATGGAATGGTGGGAGAAATAACCTCGAATGATGTTATAAGGGCTGGAGCTCGAAGTGTTCCCACAGAAGAGCCCAGTTATAAGAGGTTTTGACTGGATGAGACTATCACTTTCTCGGAAGCAGATGTTTTGCTGGACCAAATGCCTCATGCGGACCCTATGGTAATTTTAGCCATTGTTGGCACGTCCTTGATCAAAAGGGTGTTCATTAATGATGAGACCGGGGAAGAAGTGATGTTTACTGAATGTTTTGACCAGCTAGACATAGAGCATGAGAATTTGAAAAAATCTGCTTCCCCTTTATATGGATTCATGGGAAATCCAATATTTCCCATAGGAAAGATAACTTAACTTGTTTGAGTGGTGGATGGTGACAAGGGAGTGACCATCAAGTGTAGTTTCGCTGTTGTGAATACACCTTCTTCTTTTAATATGATCTTAGGAAGGCCATGGATGTACCAAGCTCGGGGGGTCTAGTCACCCTACCACCTGATGATGAAGTTCCCAACTGAAAAGAGGGTGTCATCTATTCGAGGGGATAAGACTGTGGCACGAAGATGTAGCCTAATGGAAATGCGAGAGGTGAGGAAAGAAAGGGATGTAGCGGTACTACACGCAGAGGCAGGATTAGTTGATACAGTACAGATGCCCATTTAGGATAAAGGGTTAGTGGCTGTTGGGAAACTAATCCCTCAAGATGGATATTTCTGCATCACCGCTAGCAATCAGTGCAACTTTGGTAAAAGTAAAAGAAAACTCCACAATCGATAACGGATGTGCAGAAGCTTACAAGATCTTTGGAAACATAAGGCAGGTTTATATCAAAGGGGGCAAAGAGCCACTTTCCTTTCTTTGATGTTCTTCAAAGGACAAAGAATTTCAAGTGGAATGGAAAATGTAATGAGGCATTCGAGCAGTTGAAGGAGCATTTGGGGACATTGCCTACCTTGATGAAACTAGACAAGGATGAGATGTTGTACTTGTATATTTTTGCATCACCGCTAACAATCAGTGTGGCTTTGGTAAAAGAAAAAGAAAAGGTTCAGCATCCAATCTACTTCGTTAGTCGTGCCCTGCAGGATCCGGAGATAAGGTATATGGTCCTCGAAAGGCTGATTCTAGCTCTCGTGCATGCAGCCCAAAAGTTGAGACCCTACTTCCAAGAACATAAAATAGTGGTGCGCACGAGCCACCCTATTCGATAGATCCTTCTAAGGCCAGAAATTCTAGAAGAATGATGAAGTGGGAAGTAGAGTTGGGAGAACATGATATCCAATATCAACCTCGAGTTGCAATTAAGGGGCAGGCACTAGAAAATTTTATAGTGGAAACAACGGAACCCCTCAAAGCATGTTTGGATCCCATACATAATGAAGAAAAAATGAAAGAAGGATATGGAAGTTTTATGTGGATGGTTCATCACATTCAAGAGGAAGTAAAGCGGGGGTCCTACTGACTAGCCTCGAGGGCAGAGATTATCCTTATGCATTGCAACTAACAATGAAACTGAGTATGAGGCATTGATCACGGGATTACGCCTCGTGAAAGAGCTACAAGTGGAGGAACTGGAGGTTTCTTAAATTGTGGTTCAACGGGTGAATGGAGAGTACGAGGCCAGAGAGCCTAATCTGCAGAAGAAGGGTTGAAAGGTTCAATGTATGTATTGCAAGAAGAAGGGTTATATAGAAGAGGCCATTTGCAACCATTACTTCGATGCGTTGATTATCATAAGGCATATTATCTCGTAAGGGAGGTTCATGAAGGGTATGTGGCAGCCACCATGGAGCTAGGTGTGTGGCAAGGAGGCTCATTCAAGCAGGATTTTATTGGCTGACAATGTTCGAGGACACGAACCAATATATTCAGTCTTGCAATTAGTGTCAGAGACCTGCACCTATTAAACATGTTTCATAGGAAGAAACGAGAAGCATCTATAGTTCGTGGCCATTTGAAAAATGGAGGATCAATTTGGTGGGCCCTTTTTCAGAAGTGCCAAGAAAATTCTGATATCTAATAGTGGCTGTTGATTATTTCACAAAGTGGTTAGAGGTTGAGCCATTGACAAAAATAAGGGGAAAAAGGTCATCTCATTTTGTTAGAAGAACATTGTGTGCCATTTTGGAATCCCAAGGACAATCATTAAAGACAATGAAATGCAGTTTGCTCAGGACCCCTTTAAGAAGTGTTACGAGGAGTATAGGATCAAGCAAAAGGTGACATTTGTTTACCACCCCCAAGCCAACGTGCAAGTGGAAGTGACCAACAGAACAATAGTGAATGGAATACAAGCGAGCCTCGAGGGGGCAGATGGTAATTGGATTTGGGAATAACCCAGTGTGTTGTGGGCATATCGGATAGCTGAGTCTTCTACTACTGGGGAAATGCCTCATAGTCTGGTATATGGCTCGGAAGCAGTAATTCCTGGAGAAAAAGGATTCCCTAGCCCAAGGATGATGGCTGCTGCAGATCAGACGATCAACCAGCAAAACCAATGTCTGCATTTGGATCTGGTGGAGGAATACAGAGAGAGCTAGCTTTTTTTAATGATGCTAAGGTCAAAGAATGGGTTAGAAGATACCATGACAGAAGGGTAAATAAGGTGTTGTTTAACCTAGGAATCTTGGTTATGAGGAAAAATGAGAAAAGTAGAAAGGAACCTGAGGGGAAGTTGGCTGCAAATTGGGAAGGACCTTATAAAGTGATCGAATTGTACCCAGGAGGAAGTTATGTTCTTGAACAGATTAATGGAGTTCGAGTGCCAAGAAGGTGGAACATTACCAACTTGAGAAAATACTACCAGCTGTGATGCTCAAGTAGCTTGCTTTAAAGCAGCACTCTAGTTGGTACTCGAGCGGGTTGCTTTAAAGCGGTGGTCTAGATGATGTTTCCAACTACGGCTGATGTCCGAGTGGTTTGCTCTAAAAAGGCACTCGAAGACTATGTTGTACTCTCCAAATGATAAACATTTGGGCAATTTTGCAGGATGTAGGTGGAAACATTGAACCTGGGTAAAATACTTTTGTCTCTAAATTGCTTAATTTCTACTTACCAGTCATGTTCATACTTTTCTCTAACTAAAGAAGTTGCACAAGGCGTCCCTATTCGAGGGGAAACTATTAGAAATGGACAGAATATTAATTATTCATTTGAACTCCAACAAATATTAAGGATATGATATTTACACTAAAAATTTTCCAGTTTTATTCATCTACATGTATTTATTCACTGGGAGGAAATCACGCTTGAAACACTTCCTCAGTGGAAATAGGATTTCCTAGCTTCTTTCACGTTTGCCTGTATTTCTTCGAGTTCTTCAAGCTTTATACTAGCCGCCCTTCAGATATCCTTTATTTTCTCCTCCATAGAATATTCAGAGGAATCAAGGGGGTGACGGCGATGGTCCTAGACCGTTTCTTTGTGGAAGGTTCGAATGGGAACTTCGAGGATGACCCACCACTTTTGTGGAATTTTGAGGAAGTCCCTTGGTTAGTTTTAGTCAATGGGACAAGGTTCCATTCAAATTCTTTAGCGGAAGACTTCTATGACCCAGGGGTGGAGCAAAAACTTGAGGGGAAAACCCCTTTACTTTCAATTCTACTAGCCAACGGAGAATGAGTTCGAAAGCCTGCTTCTGCCGTGGAGTCCCATTGTCATGAACATTGAAAACTTTCATCCAGTACTGAGTAGATTTAAGTAAAAACTTTGGAAGATGATCGATGTTAATCAAGTAGAAGGTAGGAATGCCGTGGGAAATTATATGGGCACGAAGGCTGACTTCGTGTGCGGCAATTTTTTCTTCATCTTCAGCGAAGCGCTGCTCCATTTATGTGGCTTGTACCTTCCAGGCCTTGATCTCCCATGTAATATTTGCATTTTCATATAGAAGGGATTCCAACAAAGAGTTATCTTCAACCGGAGGGTTCCCTCGAGGGGCTGAAGGGGGTTCACCTGAGGAAGGGGGTTCATCGCTAGCTATCTTCCAAGCGAGTAAGTTCTCTTCAATAATAGCCACTCTGTGTTAAGCTAATAGGTGTTTTTTGGCAATTAATTTTTTCCCAAGCAACCGATTAGCTGCCCTTCCACTACTGAAAGTCTAGTTGTAGTGGCAAGACAGGACTTCAGAGATCGAACTTCAAATAAATTTGATGCGTTACTTCTTCTAGTTCTTCATCAGCGGGATCGTGACCCCTGACCACTTTGAAAGGATGGGTACCATTAAACTTCTTGCTAAGGAAATCCTTGAAAACCCCCTTGAAAGTAAGATGATCTTTAGATTGCCATAACTTCATCTCAGCCTCGAGGTTGTGGAGCTTGTCTTTGAAGGAGCCTTTCTCTTGGCTACACTTAGAAAGATCTCAAAGAGCAATCATTAGCTGTTTTCTTGTCTCATTTAGCTCTTTTTGGGCACTCAAAAGCTCCTCGCAAGCGCCCTCTAGCACCATTTTCAATGAATTATACTACGAAAAGAAAATAGAGGTAAAATCAATAAGTCGCGGCATGAATAAAAAGAAATGTATTTTCATTGATTCTCAAGAAAATAGGGTTACAATTAAGGGACTCTAAGTAAAAAAACAGGGAAGAAAAATATTTTACAATCAAGGACCAACCCTAGAATCATCCTCCTTTGATGTGGAAGCAATAATGTCTTCCACGTGGTTGGTGAGTGAATCCTGTTCAGGAGAGGCATATATAACCTCTGGAAGGGGGACCGCTCGAATCTCCTCAGCAATAAAGAACTGCCATTTGGCCTTGATGAAATCGAATAGGGCAAAGCGAAGGCATTCATGTTTGATAGCCTCATCCCATTTTGCATCGAGGGAGGTTTCAAGCTCTGGATTAACTAGTTCATCCACCTGCTTAGCCAAATCTACAGAAAAGAAGCGGGCACTTGTGGCTTTAAAAATTCCTCAGCTAATTTGCTACAGCCGATCTTCTTGGCCACCCTTAGAAGATCCAGGAAGAGTTCCTGCAGCTCAGGTCAATTCAATAACTTGTGTTTGAATGTCTCGAGCACTTGCACCTGCTTGGTTAGATCTTCTGTAGCTCAAACCCTCTTCTCTGCAGCATGAACCCCTTCTTTTGTAGCCTATAACCTCTTGTCGAAGGTATCCTTCTCTAGAAACCATTGACGCCTCCCACCAAAAACACCTTTCCTCTAACTTTACAAATGCCTTTTCTTTTCTTCGAGGTCACTATCTTTTTCCTCGAGCACCTTCCTTAGCTGTAAAATATCAACATCTCATTTTGTGAGCTCCTCAAGAAGATTACCTTTGCCAGTGGAGCAAAAGAAAAGGTAGGCCACCACTTTCTCAGTGGCCTTGCGTAAAATTTTAGAGGCCTAAAAAAACAACATAGCTCGGATCAAGGCTATAAAACAAAAATAGAGGAGAGAGAAGAGAAGGGATAAGAACCTTGGGGTTTGGGGCCATCTTTGATAGTTGGTGCTTGATCCTAGATATGGGCGTTGAATCAATTGAAGGGGCAGAAATTCTTATGAACATCCTTACTACCATGTATCCTCATAAGCGATCTTGGTGAGGAGGAGCTGATAGCATTGTTATTCACCTTTGTCTTCTGGTGAACATTCTGGGTGTGAGGAGACTGCTCAGCACCAAGGGTTGAGATAGGCCTTTCGAAGCCTTCTACAGGAGGGGAAATTGGGTTCAAAGGGGGAGACACTAGAATGGAAGCCTAGTTCGAGGGATCAATGATCCCTCCCGATGGAGCCTGGCCCTGCTTTGAGGACTTTGGCTTCTTTAAGCCCTTAGCGATACCCACTGAAAATGGAAAAAGAAAGAGAGTCAGTCAATAGTAAAGAACATAATAACACGACAAATAAGAGAAGTAGATTTCTATTAAGGCACCTTCGGAAGGTTCTAAATGCCTAGGGTCACTAACTATGATCTCAAGGAGAGGGCCATCTCCGGGCCCCTCACGTTCTCTTTGCCTTTTTCTTGTGTCTTTGCAGAGTGTGTTATACACATATTTTTCATAGATTCTGGGCGGGAATGCAAAGCTGCCAATCCAGGGGTTAGGGTGTTGTTGAAGAGGCTGTAGTCGAGGGAGCAGGACAATAATTTTTGCTTGTCCCTATCAAGGGCATCTAGGCATATGTATTCCCCAGGTTTAGGAAATTCAACTTGCACGACCCAATTCCACGGAGGGACTCAATACCTCCTATTATCGAACAAAATACCTTTTTTCCATCCTTTCCAATCACGTGAATTGCCAGGAACACCAAAAACTTTACATGTACTTCTCGAGTGGAAAATTTGACGATCATATCGGTAGACCGCCCACTATAGGACACAAAGTATAGTGAGCGAAACAACTTATAACTAGGTTTAATTCTGAATTTGTCACATATGGTCAAGAACATTATCATGATCACCAAAACGTTAGGGTGGACTTGCGCAGGGATCACCTGAAATTGCCTAAGGAGTTTGGAAAAAAGGGTGAAAAGGGAAAGGTGAGCCCGTAACGAAGGTTTCGGGGAGAGATGGATGATCTTTCTTCAGGAAGGTTATGGGGGGGTCACCTTCTCAAAAGGGTTGAAAATTGGCGTCCGGAGCTACTCGTTGGCCAGGAGGGATCGAGTCCACAATTTTGGAAATGACGGTTCCCACTACTGGAACTGGGGGCTCCCTTCCTGAGTCTTTTAACCTTAATCTTCGACGAGTTCCTTTTTTCTTCTTTTGAAAGGGCTCAGCCAGAGAAGATTCCCGAGAGTGCTTCCCTCCCCCTCGAGGATTTCCTTCTCTCTCAAAGGAAGTACTTCTTTCTCCTCTCCTATGGCTTCGAGCTCTGGATTTGGGGGAGGGAAAAACCAATCTTGCCGCTCGTAGAGGACCTCTTTATGTAGGGTTTGCCCATGGCCAGAGGCCAATTTTCAACAGCTTCATGAGAAGGCATATCAGTTATGGGAAAGATCCCCTCTTCCCTAGGACTATTAGATATGCCCTCTCTTGCGTCTAAGTCGTGTGGGAGTTCTTCGGAGGGGGTATATTTTGGGTTGCTAACAATTTTCTCCGGAATACTAACCCTTGACTCGCCTACCCTAATTTCACTGGAAAGTTTCTCGGAGGCGGAACCCTCATCAGAGCGGGCCATGATGGAAAAAGGGGAAACGAGAAGATTAGAAAGATAATAGGGATGAAAGAACTTACTGATTTCTGGAAAAAGATGAAAGTTGGATTGCTCGAGAGAGAAATATAGAAAAAAATCTTGTAAGAAGCTGCTTGCAAACAAGAAAAGTAAATAAGGAAGCGCGGATGAGGGGTAAATATGGGGGCTGAAGTGACAGGTAATTATTTTGGCATTGGAAATATAAAAGGTTATGGAAAGACGTGATCACCTCTTCCTCGTCTAAAGGTGCAATGTTTGGGGGGCATTGGCACTCGCAATTTTATGGCACGCGCGCATCCTTTCGGAATTTTAAACGAAGAAAATGATTAGAAAACTAGGTTCTCATCCTCGAAGGCAGGAACGCAATGTGCAAGGTTCATTTCAACCCTTCCGGGTTCTCGAATTGTCCTATGCATTCGATACCTCGAAGACCTTTGTGATTTTCCATCTTTCTAAGGTCAAGAACATACTTTTTTGGGGGCTCTTGATAGAGGTTAGGCCCAAGAAGGCCATTGGGCCGCATGTATGGCAACCCAATTAGGGGAATATTTAATGCTCTAACTTAATTACTGCATTTGTGGGTAATTAAGGGCAATAATTAAGGAGTATGTTATTTAGGACACGAAGTATAAATACAAGTTACACATTTACTTATAATTCATTCTGTCTTAATCATATTGGACGCTTGGACTAACTTAAGCATCAGAGTGATGACCACTGGAACCCCAGGGATAGTTTGATTGTAGGTTAGTTCGAGAAGAACCCAAGCCCATGACCGGTCGGCGGTCGAAGATGCATCAGTGATATCAATCTCAACTAGGGTAGTCAAACGAGCCTGGTCATCCGATGGATAAAGTTTATCCATTTACTATTTTCACTTATTAGATAAGACTAATTGGATAGTGACCCATTAGGTTAATGGATATAATTGGGTTGTAATTATTGGGTTGAATTGGGTTGCATAACAGGTTACCAGTTGGATAATTTTGGGGCGAGTCGGGTAGGGTTGGGTAACCGGTGACCCGTGGATAATTTCTCATCATAAGATAGCAATTTTTCACAAGTAGGGTTAAAATTTAGTAAATTGGGAAAAGTGATAAATGACTTGTTGGGTCAAAACAAAGTGACCCGTTGGATAGAAGTTATTTGGTTGGTTGTAAATGAACTGAGCTGTAAATCATGTGGGTGTAAAAAAACCAAACCGTTCGCAAAAAAATGCTAACAACTCGGTCAAAGCTTGACCCAAATTTGATTTAACTGAGGTCGAGCAAAGCTCGCATGGTATTCGAGCTCGAGCTCACTAATATTGTTTGTAAAGTTCGTCAAGCCAGCATAATATATATTTGTTATATACTCCCGCTGTTCCCTCTTAGGCTGCAGAGGGAGAAAGAGTGTGTCAAAATTTGAGAACATGGAAAAAACCATACTACCACCCAACCACCCCCACCACATGGAACCACCTCACCTCTGCACGTTTGTCTACTCGGTGGTAACGACAACGTTTGGGATGGTGCGGCAGCGATGGTGGGGGAAGGGTCAAATTGGGATTTTCAATGGTGGAGGAAGGATTTTTGTTGAGATTTCTGAAGAAGAGGGATCAATAGAGAGGGACGGTGGTGGATTTTGAGGGTTTGTCTTTGATTTTCATGAGATAACAAAGCATCCAAGTGGGGATTTGATTTTGGGCCAAGGCCAAAAGTAATTTAGAACTTGTTTTTAATGAGGACAAAGTTGTATGTTTTCCATCAAAATTTAATGAAAAGTTACTAAATTTAGAAAGTGTGTAGCTTATGGTGTAACATACAAAACTAGAAAGTGAACAGATTAGTCAAGGATGGGGGGAGTACAATATATTATAATGTATGTAAAGAAATAAAATATATTTTTTTATCATGTCTCAATTTAGAGCTCGAGAAAAATAAATTTCATTCAAATTCAAGCCAGTCAAAATTTTACTGGCTTAAAACGAGCAAAGCTCGCATTAAGGGTTCTTCTAGTTTGGCTCTATTCATTTACATCTCCAATCTATTCGAGATCAAACAAAATGACTTTCATTCTAACTCGAGTTTGACCTAAAATTTCACAAACTTGATCAAAATCGAGTAGTGTTCGAGATTAAGATATTTTAAACCAGCCGAGCTCGAATTTGATTTGACCGAATTAGAGCCGAGATCAAATTGTATTCGAAACTGAGCTAAACTAATACTATTCGTTAACTTTGCCGAGATTATCAAGCCAACATAATTTTTATATATTTGATAATTTTTTAATAAATATAATATATTATAATGTATGTTGAAAATTCTAAAATTCTAAAATATATTTAATCATGTATGTAGTTCGAGCTCAAACAAGAACTCGAGTCAAGATTTTAAAGGCTCGATCAAACTCGAACACAAACTTGAGCCAAATTAGTTTCACTCGACCTCGACCTCCAACCAAGATCTAAGAGGTTCGATCGAACTCAAGCTCAAACTTGAGATATTTTAAACATGCTTAGCTGAAACTAAGGTTTTTTAAATCTCGGCCCGATTCGACAACTCGATCATGGAATAGGACCCGATAACCTAGATTAAAAGTTCTAAGTACAACTAACACTAACTCAAAACCCGCCCCTACTAACTTGGGCTGGAAACCCATATCGACTAACTTGAGGCAAAGGAAGAATAATAGAGGGAGAAAAGGTTGAATGATGGCTTATTGGGTTAGTTACATAAATACTTATTGGATTAATATATTTTAACTCATTGGGTCATATGAGTTGTCTTACGGGTTATACACGGGTTATCCATTTAATGACTCAGCCCATTTGTGATCCAAATCATTATAACTCATTAAGAAATGGTTTAATCGGATAATGACCCATTAAATAATGGGTTGTTTGAGTTTGGATGATGGGTTGTTCCAAATAGGGATGGCAGTGGGGCAAGTATTGGTGGAAGTCTGCCTCAATGGGAGGAGTATGAATGTAGTTTTCGTGGGGGTGGGGCTGGTGTGAGTATGAAAATTGATACCCGTTATGGGTAGTGGGTCGGACATGAATATTAGTTCATACCCTCCCCACCCCACCCCGCCCCACTATACCCTCTATGTACACACTAAGTTACTGCATATAAACTACTTTTTATCCATAAATATTATTGAACTTTTAATATTAAAATTATTAATTTTAAATAAAATTTAGGTTTTTTTTAGAGATATAAATGAGGTGAGTAAAATGGATTTAACGTGGGTATTGAGACCCAAATGGGTGATGGGGAGGGGGTGGATTTTAGATAATACCCGATGAGGCAGGGCTGGATTTTAATGTTATACTCGTCATGGGTAATGGGGCGGGTATGGGTATGAAAATTTTAGGTGCCATAATCCGTACCTGCCCCGCATGGAGGTACCATAATCCATACCCGCCCCACCCCATTGCCATCCTAGATCCAAATCACCCGTTTGACGGCCATAATCTCAACCAAAACCCTAGCAACATGAGGTCTAGTTCTACTAAAGGTAGCTTTGTAAACTCTTACCGAGGTTCCTAACAAATTCCCAATAGATATCATTTCCAACTATTGAAGAATTGTTGCGGTAAACCATACATTGCCACCAAAACAAGGGCTATTGGAGAATCCATGTTCGGATTAAAGTTAGGACCCATTTGGTAATTCTAAGAGAGTATGGTCCAAAGTTCTATACCTTGGAAAAATTAATGAGAACCTTACAATTCTCTAGCAAATCACAGTTTGGAAATCATTTCTAAGTTTTTCCATTTGAGGCCCGCTTCTGGAGAATTTCTCGATCAGTCCACCACAGTGGCTTCTAATTAATCACATTCCTCACCCATGAAGCAAAACCCAAGCTTCCCCCAATGTTCGATTTTAGGTTTTGGATTAAATGAAGTTCTAGGGGTTAATATGGGATTTTCAAATGTGGATTAGGAGAATGGTGGCATGAAGCCTTGTGCTATCTCCGCCATTGTAGCGTAGTCACGGAAGGCAAGACCCAAGGATTCAGATTGGGAAACGTGAAAATTGGTGGAAGGAAAAAGTTAAGAGCGAAGTGATACCAATACTTATTTCTTAGGGGTCTTTTACTACTAGATAAAATTGGATTCCATGAAGTGCGAATTGGAACCTCTCTGGGCAACACCTAGAGTTTTTTTACTACACTTAGAACTCCTTTAGTAACTAAAGCATCTTCTAGTAATTCTTTTTTCACTCTTCCTCTCGAATGGAAACTGCTGTGCCTCTGTTCTTTACTATGCAGGTCAGTTTTTAACTGAGTTCCACATCTGAAGCAAAGGAGGATTTTGATCATAGGAGAGGAAGCACTGACTGAACATAGGGTACATCACGGATGGCAACAAACTTTGGACACTCAGGCGGTCTTATCTCCTATTCGGCCGAATAACATTGACTAATAAGGGTTTCGATTCTTCACTTCCCTGACCATGTTCGTGTTATTTATACTAGATGGAAATAAGACTAGAAAACTGTATTTTCACACTTCCATTTAGCTTATACTCGATTGAACATATCGCTTTTGGAAGCAACTTTTTTATTTGCTTTGAGGGCTGTCCCTTGCTCTTGGATCATCAAATGAATGATCTTTTGTAAAGAACTCTACATGTAGCACCTTTTGGGTCTATTTCGTTTGGGTTCGGGGAGCCTAATAAATTCCTCCCATCTATCAGGATGGTTTAAAATTAAAAAAAAAAGTAACGCCGAAAGCTGAAATTATTATATAAATAATGTAATTTTGAAAATTCTAAATCAAAAATTAAAATTTAAAAAATTATAAGTTTTATATTATTTTATTAATTCATCAATACATCACATTGAAATATTCATAACATTAATCCATTAATTATATTTAATTAAATTTATCTTCAAATTTGAACTTACAATCCAAAATATTTTATCAAAATATATTGTCATACTTAATGAGTAAAATATAGGGTTAAATACATTTATAGCCATGCCTTTTAACTGAAAGTACCAATATAACCCTGCAATCTCAGAAAGTGTCTGAATAACCCTAACTAATTATTGTATGTGCCAATCTAAACCTAAATTTCAAAACAAAATGTGCAAATAAAGCCAAAATTCCTAATTTTGGCTTTGACTCGTAACATTCCGACATTGACTAAAAACTGAAATGACCAAAATACCTTCTATGCCAAAACTGAAATTTTAATACCCATTTTACCCCTATTTTCTTTCACCTTGAACCCCACAGCCCTGCCTCATTTCACCTTCACCACCCTAACCACGCCACCTCACCCACTTTGACCTCCACCACTCTAACCCCACTGCCAATTAAAATAACCTCACCCCAATTAAACAGCCCTGGAAATCCAATCGACATCTTCATTTTTTCCTTATATTTGATGTCGGGCATCTCCATTTTACGATTAATGACAACCTGAATAGACTAGAAATCCCTGGAACTGTCCAGCGCCACCACCTTCGTTTTCCGTCCTCGACAACGACGCGCTGCTCGGCAGCCGCCGATCTCCGGTCGTACCCCGATCTCCGTCTCGCCCAAGCCCCCATTCATGAGTTTCCCACGCAGTAGCTTTCTACACCCTCACCACCGGCTTCTAAAAATAAGAAAACCTGCTATATGAACATTAAATCTTTGGGTATGGATTTTGGATTGGGTAGGAGAATTGGAACTGGTTGTGGGATTTGGGGTGGCAGCAATGGAAGCGGTGTTAGGTTTACTCAGAGCGGGTGGCGGGCGGTGTTAGGTTTACTCAGAGCGGGTGGCGGGCGGTGTTGGGAGAATTGGAATTGGTTGTGGGATTTGGGCTTACTATTCACAATCAGTGTTAGGCTTACTTACGGCGCCAGCGATGGCGGTGGAAGAGGTGCCATTGGTTGATTAGCGGTGGCTTAGTATCCTCTTTAATTTGGCCCGATGTGGGTCATGAAGTGTTTTCACGTTGGCACGTGAGGGGGCGCGTTGAAAGATATATCCCACATCGGTTTCTTACAAAGATAATGACTTATATATAAGGTCTTGGGTCACCTCCACTTAGTACCAATTGGTTTTAAGATGGAAGCCCAAGATACCTTGAATTTAACATGGTATCAGAGCCTGAAATCCTGAAACCTACAACCTTAACATACCGTCTTAAATTTTCCGCCGTCGTCCGTGCGTGACTTCCACGTGCCGCCGATTTGGACTACCTTTTTTTGCCAAAAACAAAAAAAACTAGCCTCTGCCTGCCGAGACTCGCCGTCGCCGCCTCTACCTCTGTCCGCCGATGGACTTACTTTTGCTCATTGCACCGATCCAATTTGTTGCCACCGGAGATCCAAGCTTGCTCGACAGTCAAATTTTGCTCGCCGGTCCATCTTTCTTATCCACCGATCCATCTTCCTGCTCGCTCGATAGTGCTGCTGCCAACGCCGGTCAAAGTCTGCTCTTCGTCCGTCCACCCGCCGGTCTATTTTTCTGGTCGCCCGGTTATGCAGACCCCGATGCCGTTCAAAGCTTGCTTGCCACCGATGCCGACAGCTCGGTCGACAGAGACGCACATGAGATTCACGCACGTGCCATAACCAGCAGTGTGTGAACCCATGTGCGGTTGTCTTCAGACGCGCTCCTCCCCTTTCAGAGCGCATGTCTCCACGAGCCTGTGTCTCCATGCGGATCAGCTCACGTTTGGTTGCTTCTTTCTCCAAAATTATTACAAGAATTTATTTACTTATTTTACTTATACATCTACCCTTGGTTGCCATTTGTGTTATGGCTAATTTTGTCGGCATAGTGACGTCACCGCAAGGGTTTACGGTGGCCGCCTCCTCTGGCTTACCTACACGATCTGATTTTGTTCTTGCTCTGTCTGACGACCAATGGAGTACGACCATACATTTATTTAATCAGTTTTATTCGTTATCTGACCATGGGCCAGGTAAGTCTACTTTACCCTGGATTCTTGATTTGGAAGCCTCGTATAACATGACTGGTGACAAGGGTTCTCTTACTGATATTACTACTGCTACCAATACTGTGAATGTTATACTACCTGATGGATCTGTGTCGTCTGCTACACAATATGGGTCTATTTGTTTTGGTGATGTCACCCTTACTCATGTGCTCTACATACCTACTTTGTGATGCAATATATTATCATGCTCTAGATTGTTATTTACCTTAAAATGTCTAGCCTTGTTTACTGAAAATTATTGCATTTTACAGAAAATCAGTACGGGGATTGTGATTGGTGTGGGTGAACAGAAAGGGGGGTTTACTGGCTTCGTCTACTGGATACTCACATTCGTCCTCATATCCTGCAATTTATTCCGACAGTTGCTTCGTTTTCTTCATCTGATTTATGGCATCAACATTTTGGTCATCCATCATCTACGGTGTTGTCTTCTATTCCAACTCTTGATTTTAGCACAAATAATACTACTATACCTTGCTCTGTATGTTATAGAGCAAAACAGACTAGACAGTTTTCCATTGAGTTCTACAAATGCTACTACATTATTTGAATTAGTACAGTGTGATGTTTGGGGACCTTATCGAACTCCATCCTCTAGTGGTGCATTTTATTTTTTGACGACAGACGATGATTATTCCTAAGCTGCTTGGGCTTATTTATTAGTCGCTAAGTCTGAAGTAGCCTCTAAATTTTTAGAATTTAGTACCTTAGTGAAGAACCGGTGGGGCCGAACCATAAACCGTGTTCGGGCTGATAATGGGACCGAAATATCTGCCTTTGCAATCTCATTTTGCTACATCAGGGATCATCTTTGAGACATCTATGGTTGACACACCACAACAGAATGGTCGGGTTGAAAGAAAGCATCGCCATTTACTCAATGTGGCATGTGCTTTACGGTTCCAAGCCAGTCTTCCTATTGAATTTTGGGGAGAATGTGTTCTTACTGCTGCCTACTTGATCAACCGAACACCGACTCAGCATCTCAACGGTCGTACTCCCTTTGAGTTGCTTTATGGGCAAGCTCCAAATTATTCATCCTTAAGGGTTTTTGGATGCTTGTGTTTTGCTGCTCATGTTCCCAGATATCGTGACAAGTTTGCACCACGAAGTCGGCGGTGTCTGTTTCTTGGTTACCCTGCCGGAAAGAAAGTTTATCACCTTTTTGACTTGGAATCCCGAGTGATCTTTAACAGTCGGGATGCTGATTTCTTTAAAGACCGTTCCCGTACTCTGCAACTCCGGCATCTGCTTTATCCGATGAACATGGAGGCGCCACGACACCACCATCGGATTCCTCCTTATTATCTCCGGAGCCGCATGGAGGTTTTGTTCAGCCTTCCGCTGCCGATCCACCGCTGCCGGTTGCCGTTGGCCTTCCACCGTCCACCGGTGGACAGCTGCTGCCAACTGCTGTCTTTCCAGTCACTGCCGGTCAACGCTGGTCAACGACAGCCAATCAATGCCTGCCAGTCAACACCGGTCAATGCCGGCAGGTTAATACCGGCGAGTCCTCTGCTGCCCGACACTGGTACCAGCACGTCGGCCACCACCGGTCAGCCTTCACCATCCACTGCCAGTTATTCTCTGACAGTCGTCGTCGATGCTACATCCTCGGTATCTATATTACTGGCTTCTCTGGTACCGGACAGTTCTGCTTCTGAGTTGCCACCTACCAGACAGAATGTTCGATCTCGTCGTCCTCCATCATACTTGGCAGATTACGACTGTGAAGATCATGCTTGTGCTCTTACTACTGAAAACCCCCCCTCCTACGTTCCCTCATGCGTCATCACTTTTCTCAGGTGTTCTTAATCCTCTTACTGATTATGTAAATTGTGATAATCTTTCTAGTATGCATTCTAGATTTTTGGGTGCTATAACATCTAGTGCAGATCCCACTACTTATTTCGAGGCTTCCCATCATTCTCATTGGTGGGATGCTATGGCTGAAGAAATTACTGCACTGGACGAAATCAGACATAGACTTTGTCTCCTTTGCCTGCGCATAAGAATGCCATTGGGTGCAAATGGGTATACCGGACAAAGTTTCGCTCAGATGGTACTATTGAACGTCATAAGGCGTGCCTCGTGGTTCTTGGTAATTGCCAGGTTGAAGGAATTGATTACACTGAGACTTTTGCTCCGGTTGCGAAGATGAGTTGTGTTCGATTGTTTCTGTCTATTCTAGTTATCCGTGGTTGGGAACTGCATCAAATGGATGTTCATAATGCCTTCTTGCATGGTGATTTGCATAAAGAGGTATTCATGCATCTTCCACCTGGCTACGCTGTTCCGCCTGGTCAGGTTTATCGCCTTCAGAAATCTCTTTATGGTCTTCGTCAGGCTCCTAGAAATTGGTTTGCTAAACTGTCTCAGGTTTTATGGGCATCTGGTTTTGTTCAGAGTAAGGCTGATTACTCTTTATTTGTCTATTCCTATGGTTCAATTTCTTTACATGTTCTGGTTTATATGGATGATTTGGTTATTGCTGGTAGTTCTTCTTTGCTCATCTCTGAGTTCAAGAAATACTTTGGTTCTTGTTTTCACATGAAGGGCCTTGGTTTTCTTAAGTATTTTTTGGGCATAGAGATTGCTAGAAGACCGGAGGGGATGTTTCTCTCGCAAAGGAAATATGCTTTGGACATCTTATCTGATAGAGGCTTATCTACTTCTAAACCAATTGATTTCCAATGGAGCAACAACATGATTTGGCACGTGTTGAAGGTCCAGCCTACCATGACCCAGAGCAGTATCGACGCTTGGTTGGGCGTCTGATATACTTGACTATAACTCGTCCTGAACTTAGTTATTTAGTTCATACTCTTGCACAATTCATGAAGTCTCCTTGTGTTCCTCACTGGAAAGGTGCGGTTTGTGTGTTGCATTACCTGAATAGTCATCCTGGTCAAGGTTTATTTCTCTCTTCATGTAGTTCTTTACAATTGACTGCTTATTGTGATTCAGATTGGGCTGCCTGCCCGATTACTAGGTGTTCTCTATCTGGTTACTTTGTTATGGTCGGTGATTCTCCGGTTTCCTGGAAAACCAAGAAGCAACCTACTGTTTCTTGGTCTTCTGCTGAAGCGGAGTATCGTGCTATGACGGTTACCTACTGTGAGTTGTTATGGCTTAAGTGTTTACTGAAGGACTTGGGGGTTTCGCACTCCTCTCCTATGAGATTGTTTTGTGACAGTCAATCCGCTCTTCACATAGCGGCCAATCTGGTTTTTCAAGAATGCAACAAGCACATTGAAGTTGATTGTCACTTTGTCCAGGATCTTATTCAATCTGGTGCACTAATTACTCAACATATCCGTACTACAGACCAGCCTGCGGATTTGTTCACTAAAGCTCTCGGACGTAACCAGTTCCATTCTTTACTTGGCAAGTTGGGCATTTTCGATCCCCATGCTCCAACTTGAGGGGGAGTGTTAAGGAAATAGAAATAGAATTGTATTCTTACCATAATTGTAGATGTAATTGTATTCTATTACCTTTTTCTAGCTTGTATAGGTATCATGTACTACTATATAATGTATTCTGAATGCATGAATACAAACACACATTATTACCCTTATTTTCTACTGTTGATGAGCGGTGGAACACACAGTGAATGGTGAATTTCCATCCTCCGTGTAATTAGCGTAGTAAGCGGTGGAGTACTTAATATGTCTTCATGTTATTAGCGAACAAAGAAGAAGATGATGACAGCAGCCAAAAGAATCGTTTAGGTGTGGTTCAATGATGTCCATTTTTTCATGTTATTAGGTCAATTAAGTTTTCTTCGTAATGATGTCCATTTTTTTCATGTTATTAGGCAATTAAGACTTTTTAAAATATTTTGTCTTTTTTGGTTTTTTTGAATCCAGGGCTAAATTTGTCATTTCATCAAATTCTGGTCAATTCACTCTTGACTAATAAGTCAACCAATTCCAGGTTATTTTGACACTTTCTAAAATTACAGAGTTATATTGGCACTTTCAATCTAAAGTTATGGTCATTTTAACACTTAACTCTAAAATATATTAATGAGTGATGTATTTAATTCAATCTTATTTGGAAGTCATTTTGTTAAAATATAGTTAATTTAATGTTATTATATAATTAAAAATCAAGCAAATATATCAATCTGATTTATTGAATTTGTGATTAGGTGAATGAAATAATGGTCTAATAGTCTTAGGTCCATTTCCCACCTACCCCAAATTTTTATTAAGGCTATTGTGAATTAGGCCTCATATCTCATGTCTAAACAGGTTGGCCCAATCATGGCCCAAGTCATGCCATACCTGAGCATGAGTTGCTACCCAAATGGGAACAGAAGATAGGCACGTGGTTCGGTAATTTGGGTCTAGACAGTGCTTGGGCTTTAGCAGCTCCTGTACGATGTGGGTTAAATATCAGGTCGGGTCGTGTCGTCTGTGGGCCGCCCGGCCTGATTGTCATCTCAATTATTTACATTTTTATTTTGTTCCTTTGATTTTTAAATTTGGCAGTTTTATGTGAAATGTGATTATTAATATTAAAATTTTGACAATCAACTAAAAAAACAATCTTTTATAAACTTTCATCTAGACTGATAAGTTTAATTTTCATCTATTCTAAAGTTTTTATATAACAATGGATTTTCATTCATGATTGATAAAAAAAATGCAAACAAAATTGTGGTCCTTCACCATATATATTTACACAAAACTTCTTAAAAAAAAGAACTATAGAGCCAATATTAATAGCTAATATCAGTTTATCTTACCCGATTTGCTACTATTTTTTGGGCCTTCAAAAACAAAGGCCTAAGCAACTAAGGGTTAATATTTTTTAAAAATTATTAGAGGCATTAAATTGGATCAGTTCATTTTCCTTGTAAGAATAACACATTACAAAACCAGCTTTCACACCAAGTAACTCAGTTCCTCTTTAACTTTTCTTCTCATCACTTCTGAGTTACAATTTCCCCCCTGGAAAATGCCTAGATTCCGCTCCTCCCAAATATGATACAAAACTGATACAACCATGATCATTATCTCCTTTTTTCCCTCTATTTTAGAACTCCGTCTTCCTTAACTTTCCGAGTCCCTGTACTGCAGGTATATTGAGAAATCGAGCAACTTCAATTACAAATTAACACTGAGTAAACAGATGTCCAGCATTCTCCTGGGCTACTCCACACACATAAAACAACTAACACTGAGTAAACAGATGTCCAGCATTCTCCTGGGCTACTCCACACACATAAAACAACTGCTGCTGGTTAATGATGTTAAATTCTTACAATCAGTCAACTGTTGGAAACCTACCCTTCAACAACATCCGTATCAAGAAATTCTACTTTGGGATTAGTTATCGGATTACCCCCTCCATTAGATCTTGCTCTTCACATCCCTTTAGTATAATGTATGCCTTTGTAATACTAAATCTCCCAGTGTTCCTTACGCAACATTTAAGCATGTTTTGCACATTATCTTTGAGTTTTTTCAGCCATTTCTACATCCAACTGTAAAAAGGTTGAGGCAGATGTTCATCAAAGGTTTTATCTTTAAATAATAGGCTTGGAGCCATATGACCCACAGTATGTCTGCTTTCATCTGAACTGCCCAAATATGCTTATATAAAGATGCTTGGTTCCAGATTGAGGGGTCTTTGAACCTCATACCTCTTGACTTCTTAGTTCTGCTCATTGTTTTCCAGGATGTTGGAGCAAAATATTTGCCTTCAATGCTTTTGTTCCGCAGAAAAGATCTACACATTTTGACTGTATCTTCATGAATGCTCTCTAACAGCTTAAGTATCCCTGCTTAATATCCTAGTATACTCAGCAAGACTGTTTTAAATAACTGAGCCATACTTGCATAAGAAAATACGATGCATTCCAGGTTGATAACTTATTTAAAATTTGTCTACCAGAAATGCACAAGAAGATTCATCCCATCTGAATGAAGAGATGGGAAGGCCAAGAAATGTCATAGGAAATTCCCCCCTTTGTATCCTTAATATGCCCGTTAAAGTATCTTTCTCTAGTTCATAAAACTTAAAAAAAATACATTGTAGATTTAAGGTTATTTATTGCCAAGCCTGAAATATGTATGAAATCCAATAAAGGGCATGACTAGCTTCACAAAATTTAATAGATCATCAACAAATATTAAGCTATGAACTCCCTGACCCGCCTCCACTCGGGGTCATTAACAAATGATGAGTAGCTAACCCAAGCGGAGGGCGTTCAAAAGAGGTCAAATTTAAAATTTTATATTCTGCTCTAAAACTTACTACTAAGCTTCCTATAGGGTAGATAGTGGCAAGACCGGGTTTGTCCATAGAGATACTAGATTTTAAAAATTCAACTACACACAGCCACATGTGGGTCGTCAATCCCTCTGTATGTTAGGAATAGCTAAATATTGCAAAACAGGTTTTTTGGAGGTTTTTCAACTAACAACTACAAGCATATGAGATAACGCGAGATTAAACTATATAGACTAGCACTTAGGGGTATTTGCGTAACATGATTGATAAAAGACTCTTATTCATTCACTTACAAACATATAAACCTATCTTATGCCTACGTCACAGTGTGGAGATAGCCAGGTATTTCCCTTCTCATGTCACACGAGATACTTACCACCAATACATGCATATCTCACCGTCTCCGTAATTTGGGATGTGCTCTAGTCAACTGATATTGCAGACCATGCCCTTTATCTCACTTTCAATGTTAATGCGCTCCTGCTTAGAGGAACAAAGCCTGACTAAAAGGGCAATGCCTTGCGTAGGTCAGAACCGTTAGATACGAAAATGAGGCTATTATATCCCAGATACTCCACTATGGATCTCAATCCCTAGGCCTAGAGAGGTAGAGGAATGACACCTTGTAATGACTCTAGAGTTGGCACAACTCTAGTTCCTACAAACAATCATGCAAATATATCGGGGTAAGCCAAGGGTTTTCCCTCGTCAGGATTTTCCGAATCGACCTTCCGACATGTGATTTCTCACAAAACTAGCCAATTGGAATTATGGTTTAACAAATAGAAAGATATTCTCTTGATGTAACATGAATGCACTAATCTCCCCGATGTTCTTGAACCTACTCCATAATCTAACACTTCCAAGATAGCAATGAAGCCTAGCACAATATTACACTACCATACATGTATGGATGCATCATAATAATGACATAGAATAAATCTCACAAGAGTGGAAAGCATAAATCAAGCACAAATATTCATTGGACATAAAGATAGGATAATCTATAAATCTCAAAAAGCCAAAACAAATTCATGAATACAAATACTACCCCAAGAAAATTAACTTCTTAAGTATTGAACCCAAGTATTTCATTGGATTAAACTCCTTTGGGAAAATGAAAAATAAAGAGAAGAAAATAAAAGGTTCTAGAGAGAAGGGAGAGCTCCTTTATCTCTCTACCCTACTCTTGAAGTCTAAAAATGAGCATAAACTTAAACCGTAGTAGACATAGGTCCATATATATAGTAGTAGGGAATTGAGCCTTATAATAGGCCCAGAGACCCTAGCAGCCGCAATTGACACGCCCAGTGGAGAATGGCACGATCTGTACCAGCCGGGTTGCCTTCGTGCTGGCGCAGGCCGTTCGGTCTGACATGACCCTTGTGCTTTGTGTTGGCATTGCCTGCTCGGTCTGGCACGAGCCATTTGCCTCATGCTGGCTCGGGCCATGTAACCCGACACTGACCACCGGCTGGAGCCTCATTTTGACACTTCTGATCGTGCGCCTCGTGTCATTTTATGAGGGCCGTCGGCTGGAGGCACTATTTGCTCAGTAAAATGGCGCGGACCGTGTGATCCTTCACACCATGTGGACTATTTTTCACATTTGGGACTTGAAACAAAGTGAACTGTGTGAAACGGCATGGTCTGCACCATACTTAGCCATTTTCTAAGTGAATTTGGAGACATGGGGCATGGGAAATGCAGAACGGCACTGTCTATACTGAGAGCTATGGCATGGGCCATGCTAGTAATCCCTGGCATGGGCCATGCTAGGTTGGCTTGTGCGGGCTTCGTGCCGGTCGGTCGGCTGGCCAGCTGATTCGGCCGGTTGATGCCGTCTTTCATTCTTAACCCCTTCGAACTTCAACTCTGCTTTTCCCAACTTAATTCCATCTATTACAATGCTTTAAGTCAGGGGCCTTCTAATCTACTACCATATTTGTGAATAACCTTAAAATATCTTCTACCATTCTTGCGAATGGCCTTCTACAAAATAATGCCAAAATATTCATGAGGTGCCCGTGAATACAAATGAAGATCTAGGTTCCCGTGAATATAAAGTGTCCATTAGCTTCAATTAAGTCTACAAAATATGGGATTTAGATAAGAAAACCAATAATGTTCATCTAAACCTTTTGTCGTGTAAATCTAACAAAAACTAGCAATCAACCAAGTTAAACATGGTAATAATTGTATCAAATGAATTGGTTAACGCATTCAATGCGGTGCACATCACTCCCCCCTTTTTGCATCTCTGATGAAAACCAATTTTCCTCTTCTTAAATCTCTTGTTTAAAAGCCTAGTTAGAAATTCCATACAAAGGACAAACAAGAGAGGGAATAGTGGATCTCATTGTTTGACTCCAGTTATTCCTTTAAATGAATCAGAATAGCATCCATTAATGGAAAGAAAAAAGTTGGCTGGCCTGACACACCTCTCAATCCAGTTAAAATATAATAATGGTATCTTCTAAATTCTATGTCCTTCAAATAAAAAAAATCCCATTTGAT
This sequence comes from Rubia yunnanensis, assembly GCA_037428765.1. Taxonomy (NCBI): domain Eukaryota; kingdom Viridiplantae; phylum Streptophyta; class Magnoliopsida; order Gentianales; family Rubiaceae; genus Rubia; species Rubia yunnanensis. The sequence continues at coordinate 19,798,898 of CM075066.1, forward strand.
AGAATCAAAATATTTTCGAATATCCACTTCTATGAAACAACTTTGTTTCATACCTTTTATCTTGTATTTGTGAAAAATTCCTTGTGCTAGGAGAATATTATTGTGGGCTATGTGCATGCTCTTTAATTTTTTACATACCACCATTGGCATCACCTCTCCTAATCTATTACACAAAAATTTTGTGATTACCTTGTTTGGAATGGAGCAGCATGCTATAGACTTCAATTATGTGGCAGACTGAGGGTGAGAATTATTGGGAATTAATGCTAAAACTGCCCTACTAAGTTCATTAGGCAGATCCTCACCTTGGTAAAATCTTTTAACTGCACTGATGAAATCCTTTCCCACAGTATCCCATGCTTTCTTGTAAACTTAGCCACTATACCAATAAAATCAAGGACTTTTATTTGAGTTTATGCTTCTCAAGGTTTTTTGTATTTCTGCACCCACTACTTCTGCTAGCAGCTTCATTTGCTAAGTCATAATGAGCGTATCTCTACTTCTATCATATTTTCCTCCAATCTTCTTCTTGACTTAGCCTGAGCTCCTAGCTGTCTCTTGAACAAATAAACAAGATGTTTTAATAGCCCTTGCACCTCAAGTTCCTTAGTTCCATCTTTTAAGCACATAATATGATTATGATATTTTTGTTCCTTCATCTTAGAGTTTAATAATCTAGTAGCCCTGTCTCCCTCCTATATCCACTTCATTATAGTTTTCTGCTTCAAATATTTGTACTAAGCCTTTTTCCAGTTCTACTATTTAAAAGTTGATTGCTAAATATTAACTTGTTTGATCAAAATGAGTAGGAAAAATTTAAAAGCAAAATTCTAGTTGTCAAACATCGTTACAGTTCCATGTTTAGACTATGGATTGGGTTAGAGGCTTTGTCCTCTTTACTTAAATCCCACTTCTTCATACTCCTAGTTAAGCTGTGTTTTCTCAAACCTAACACCATGTTTCTTTCAAGTGACGAACATAACAGAAAAGAATTGAATTGAGTTGAAATGTATAAAATTGAATTAAATTAAATTAGAGTCAAATGAATTACAGTGACCTTAATAGTATAGAATTCAAGTGGGGTGAACTGAAATGAACTTAAGCAAACTGAATAATAGTAGTAATTTAACTAAATGAGTGAATTCTAATTAAACCCTTCTTAATTTTAATAAACTCCATTTTTAATCACCACACGATAGAAAGCAAATTTTTAGTTTGCATACTAATAAAATGCACATTGTGGGTCATGTTGTTGGTATATATATATGACTTGCCAATCCAACTAAGCTAAATCTAGGTATTTAGCAACCGCTTCGCTAAACCAGGGCAGTTTGTCCAATCCAAGAAAATATAAATATAACAAAAACCATTTACAAGCAAATCGTGAAAATAGCGGAAAGCACCACTCTCCACGACGCCCCATAACTAGACCACGATCAAAATATAGAAGCATGATAATCAGACCATGATCACACAGATTGAAGAGTTATAAATATGAAGAAGAAATACCAGCTGGGAGGTCGTTGTCGTACCTCTCAAAGTTATAATTTATAAGCCCTTTATGCTTACTAAATACAATTAAGTAGATAGTGGCAAATCGGGGTCATCCACGAAGAAAATGAGTTTTCTTAAGCACTTAAACATATAAGGTTCATAATAGGCTAGAAGTAGATATATATATATATATATATATATATAAAGCAAGTATATTGGGGGTTTTGGTCCTAAGTTATAAATTAAAAGACAAACTAACTATCAAAGTTAAGTAACTATGCTAATCATCAAACAAACTAAGAAAAAGGGGTAAAAATTACAAAAAAAAATAAAGTCTTGGGGGCAATTGATATCCACTTTCAAACCTCATGTAGATTATTGAACCATTCACTCATTCTATCACATTTGTTACCCATGGGGAATATTACCACTTTCTATTCGAATATCAACATTCATTCCTTCTTAATAGTAATTTGCAAAGACAAACAATGACCATTTGCAAACCTCATTGACAATCACTCTAAGCAAACCACACCATAGAGGTATTTCATCAATGGTATTTCACACGAAGGACCATAGATTTGATGACAATAAGCTTTCTACCAAAGACATAGCCATTTAACCAAACATAGCATTCATTAGGCTAAACCTAGAACAACCCACATTCAAGATTCAACCTTTCATTGCATATTTAGGATGAATATGAGAACAATCCACACTAACATACTTATCTAGCAAGAATCACAACACATTATGCACAAGAAGTTCTAAGTCCATGTTATTGGATTTTCATGCCAAAGAGCTAAGGAATTTGCCACTTTCCTAACGCACTAACACTTTAATCATACAAAGACTTCCTATTCTCAAACACCCCATGGCATAAATGAAGTAAAACATAGCATTAAGAAAACATGAATGCTAAATAACAAAAGCTTCAAGAAGGAGTGAAGAAATCTATTCATTACTATAACTACTTGTTGTGAAGATAAATCATCTATCCTTCTTAGATAGTAGTTTACAAGAGTGAATTCGACATCTCTTGTGAAACCTCACCAATGACTCCCTTAGTTGAAACACGACTGAAAGTATTCCATTGATGGCATTAAGCACGAAGAATCGACAAGCTTGACAACACTTATAAACACTACACCGTGTCTAAGCATTTAACCCATTCATGCATTTACACAAGATTAGTCAAGAACGATCGACATTCATAGACTTATCTCATTCGCTACCTACAAAAAACATGACAACGAGTTCAACATCATCACACCCTAACAAGCATATCATACAAGTATTTTATATACTCAGGCTTTCAACAACATTAATGCCATTAACAATCCACATTCAAAGCTCAACAAATGTACAATAGAGAAAGCAATAGATAGATAGAAATGATTCTTATGACATTAGCAAGGAAGTCTTAATCAATTGCTCCCAAGTACAAAACTAAGCTAGATAAACAAAACTCATAACATAGAAAACATATCTACAAAGAAAGAAGAAGAAATGGAAGAAAGTGGTGAAAAACTAGGGTTTTGGAGCCCCCAAGTCGGGCTTTGAGAGTTAGGAAAGAAGGGGTGAAAAGCTATTTATAGTACAAGAAAAAAGGGAGTAAAAAGCAAGTTGCTGGGCAATAATCACGAGTCGCGAGTCGCAACCATATTAGGAAAATTGTGAGTTCTCAGGTCAACTTTTCGTGAGTCACGACACACTTGTCGCGATTCATGACGGAAAAAAGGTCACATTTTGTTTTGCTTCTTCCGGGTGAACCGTTGATCCATTTTGGGGATTCTTGTAGTCGATACTCAAGAAGAAAAATCTAATGGTACCACCCTTGGAGGTAGATTCTTCTCAAAAAATTCTCATAACTCTGCTTCAAAACATAGATCATTCTTCACCCTTTGCTTTGCTCGCCTTTCTTCACTTTATCTTCTACCACTTTGTGAGTGACCTTCCATCTTCTACCATCCTTTTGAATGGCCTTCACTAAACTACTTCTAAGTGCTCACGAGAAATCTACAAATTAAGCTTACAAAAAGGAATCTAGATGTCGTAAGGACCAAAAATCGATTAGACTAAACATATGTTACAAAATGAAGGATTTAAATATAAAAACCAAAAACAACTACCTAAACCCCTTATCATGAATTCCTACCTAAATCTCTCAATCTTACAACAAAAATATGACAAAAGAGATGTTAAATGCTTTGGAAAATACATGCATTTGACGTCTCATTACTAGCACAGTGTAAGTGAGAATTATTACAAAAAACATGTGCATGATAAAGCTATACTCACTTGAGCCTCGGAACCCCTTCTTAGGGACTAACCTTAGGACATTTAAAATTACTTGAGAAAACATGGATTCTCCATAAGCTGATTCTGGGCATTATCATCATTCTAAAAGAGTTCCCCGCATCTATGGCGCCGTCTGTGGGGACCGATTGTTCTTTTTAAATTTTGATATTTTTTGAGAAAAACTACAATCTATGCCATAGTCTCCACCACTATAGCAGACACCTAAGAAGCACCAATAATTCTTATACTTAAGTTCAAAAAGTTAAACGATCACCATAAGCCTGTCAAGGGCTTGCAACATAATTATGTTCATATATTACAAATCATTTTGCTGAGGACAGCCTGCAATGAAGGATCACCTCATTAACAACTCAAAATCAAGGCACACTCGCACATCATAAATTATCCGTGCTAAGGACGACTTGAAGAGAAGGTATGTTCGCATATTACAAATTACTTCTGCTAATTATATGAACGAACTGCTAAAAACTGTAGAGTAAAAGAATATATAGAGACTCGGGCCTATACGGGCTGCACGACCACATGTGATAAATAAAACCAAATTAGAAAGCATGTACATAGTTTTCATCAATTGAGAGAAGCCATACAAGGGTGAAAATAACTAATTATAAGATAGTTTTGGAATCAAGGGATAGCCAATCAGATATATCCCTAGAAATAATGTAATAATGTTATATCAGTCAAAGGTTCGAGGTTCGTATGGATTGCCTCAAACCCACCCCCCCCAACATATTAGTCTAGTTCAAATTGTCACCGATAATGTTTTCACTAAGAAACTATAAAATGGAAGATCATGTCAAGGGAGAATGCCGCTAAAAAAGATGAGTCCCTGCTGGTTTTCCAAATTAATCCCACTTCATGTTATGGCTCCTCCACTCCATTGTGGTCTCATGAATTGAACTTTGTTGCCACCTTTCCGCCTGTAAAGCGAATAGACATTGTGTTGTGGGTAAGTTTTGGGGCATGGAGCCGCAGAGAGACCAGAAGAATGATTCATTTTTATCGACGAGCTTAGCCTAAAAACTAAGAATCAATGGAATGTTTGAAAACTTAGAAAAACCAACAACAGACCACAATTTACCTAAAAACAAAGCGAACTTAATGATGTCTGAACATAATGAAATAAAAACTCAAAACATAACCTCATAAACAATGAAAATACTTAAATAGATCTGGATCTTAGATTAATACAAAAGCTAATGATTACGGAAAATTCCTTACCATAACCTAAGAAACTCCATTTAGAAAGGATTACAACCAATTATTTGCAAACCTAATACATAAAACTATAACTATGTAACTCTCTAGTAGTCATTGCCTAGAAGGTTGTAATGGACCCTTGACGATGGATCCTTTTAGCGAGATTTCTCAACAACGAACTTGAAATTCCAAGGGATGAATATACCCTTCGAGATCACCATGCTTATTAAGCAAGGTAGGAGCGAAGGTAAGAATGGTTGCCCATTCTCCCACTGCACCAACTCCATTCCCCACTTTATGACCCCATAAGCTAGTGAAGAGATACGGTCCTCCTTATCATGTAGAGCAGGTGTAGTGGCAGGCAATGACTACCAGAAATAGGACTTTTTACCTCGATTTTAGAGGACTTTTTACCTCGGCTATTTAATTGAAAATAATTTAGGTAAATAGAGGCAAGGTAAAAAAGTTTTGCCTAAGGAACAGATCCTTCAAATATACACGATCTGTATTTTTCAAGGCAAATCCCTGGGAAATGGAGCGTGCAAATATGCACGGTCCATATTTTTAAGATGACCTAAACCCCCGAGAACAAGCCCGGGGGAATAGACCATGCAAATATGCATTGAATGTACCTAGGACTTGGGCATATAGCGTATTAGCTGGCACAGTCTGTACCACGAACTTTGACTCGAATTTCTGGTGCTAAGTCTTTCTTTCTCTCTCTTCCCACCTATTAAAGCACTCATTTACCCAATTGAGGTGGGGGCCTTCTTCTATAAGAATTCTCGAACGCTAACCATTTTCATCAAGTATTTCACGGGCTTGTAAAGTTCTACCGGTGCAAATATTTGCATCAATCCACGTTCTTGCTTGACTCTTACCACTCCACCATGCCAAAATCTTCCCACTACGCCATATCGACTCCAGTTTGCTGTCTATCACCATGTCACCATCGTCGGATTCTGGTAGCCCCAACATCATCCGATCAAACTAGCATTATAGGGTGGCCGCACAGTGAATCATTAATATTTTGTAATTGGCGAAACCCTCATAATTGGAGCTTCAAACATTCAGCTATCGAATTCTATTCCAATTCTTCATTCAAAAAATATTTTAGGCAGGGGTTAAAACTCCAATCTGACGATAAAACAGTTTCTTGGCACTATGTAGAGATCAAACACCTCGGCAACAATCCACATCCCTGCCAGATTCTTACCAGTCTACCACACCGAAATCTTCCCACTACATCATATCAACTCTAGTTCGCTTAGCTGTCACCATGTCACCAATATTGGATTCCATTATCCCCAACATCATCCAGTCAAACTAGCATTGTAGGGTGGCCACGCGGTGGATCGTTAATATTTGGTAACTGGAGAGATAGAGCTTTGAACTTTCAGCAATCGAACTTCAGCCTAACCCTTCATGCAAAGCATGATTTTAACAGGGATTCCAGCTTCCAATCCGATGATAAATTAGTTTCCCGGTGCCAGGTAGAGCTTGAGCACCTCGATGTTGTCAGTGAGCCAAGAGTTTGCTTCCTAGTTTGTGGAAAACAAAACCCCGTGTGGGTCCACTGAAGAAATTTTGGTAAACTCATCGTATTCAAGACTTCTTAGACTAAGAAGATGGAAAGCGAAGATGTTTTCTTCTTTTCTGCAAAGGTCCCTATTTGGTTCACATGTAAAAGATGCGAACTTTGGGGAGAAAAGAGGAAGAATGAGAGAATCGAGGTCAGTTTGGTGGGTGAATTGGATGAATTGAAAGGTTTTGATTCGTTCGATCCAGAATCTTTTGATGTTACAGACATTGATCTTGTTGAAGTTACTCTCTTAGTCTCTTTGATTTTCACTTGGCTTTGATCTCATTTGAATCAGTGGAATTTTTTGATGACCAATCCTTAAATATGGTGTCACGTCACTCGGTTTCTGTAAGCCCTGGCTGCTGCTTTACTTTGTGTTTGTTTTATGCCTTAGGAATTTGATGAGTACATATTCATGTTCTCGTGTGAAAATCTTGTTTCATAGGATGAAAAATGATGATTCTATCAGTCGAATATTGTGTCGTAATGGGGTTATTATATCACATGTGTGTTTCTTATGGTTATGGATGGGCTATCTAGCACGGGGATGACTCTCGGGGTGAAGAACCTGTACCAGAGACATCTCAGTATCAATACTTAATGGGTACGGCCCGGAAATGTCTTCCTTCTAATTCAAAATTTTAACTACTAATGGAAAGCGAAGCACACAAGTAGAGTTATTCTTTGTATTTATTTGATTACTGCTTCAAAATCTACTAATTCCATGCTCTAACTTGTTCAATAATATTGTAGGAAAATACCATTATTTTATTCCAATCACAGACAATACTATGAATCCTTGACGTACCTGTATTCAAAATATTTATGTTTTGTTGTTTCCCGTACTCGTATATGTACCCGTTTATGTCCCCATCCCGACTCATTACAACATAGTAGATAAGAAAAAGGCATATATCAATCAAGCTGTGTATCAAATTTGAGTTATCTTATTTGACATTTAGATCCTAGTTTTGAATGAGGTATTATTGACCATGAGAGATATTCCGTATGGTTTGTTGAATTCTGGTGAGCTTTTTGGTTTCATATTTAAAAATTACTAGAATTATGTAATTTGAGTGAGTTGGTTTTTTTCACTATTCATATGGACATGGAGTTATGTCAATCACAAATGGATCAAATTGTTTTTGAAAAAAAATCTAGTGTGTCCCCAGATACAAAGTCACCTAGTTTTGGACAATCATAAGTATTTCTAACTTACATTCAGACAGGGGTGGTGGCAGGAAACATATATGGTAAGGGCTGAAAGGTAAAAAAAATTCACAATTTTTCCCATATTAGAGTGGACCGGTAAAAAACTTTTCAAATTTACTCCCTATAATTTTCTTCCCAGCTGGGGCTGAAAGGGCTCCAGTTCCCGTGTAGTTCTGCCCATGAATTCAGAGGTTCCAAAAACTATTGTGGTCTCTTCTTCTTCATCATGATATTTGTTGGTTAGGTCTGTGAAGGTGGTGAAATGGAGGTAAACTTTTACGTTATGACAATGCATGAATGAGGGAGCGGCAACGGTGGGTTGAGTTGCACTCAGTCTCACCCTTCTATGTTGATAGTTGATAGTTCAATAGCTTATTTTGGTTTATGTTTGTAGCTTGTTTAGGTTCTTAGTAGTATTTTTTCTTGTGAGTTGTTGTAGGTGTGGATTAGTAAAAAAAATTTAAGTTCAGACTGTTTAGTGACTTGTATTCTCTTTCATAAGTGTATATGTTTATGAATCAATACAAATTAATGTTAATTCTTTGAGATAAGTGAATGATTTTTTGGTAATTGATAAATGTGTTTTATTTCATATGATTTTGGAAAGTGAATAATCAAACCCCAAAATTTTAAAATAAGTGTTGATATAACCCTAAAAAGAAACATTAAGTTTACCCTAGAATTCTTGTTAGAGGCAGACTTTAGGAGGGTAAAATCATCCAAATTCTTATAGAAAACTAAGCATCGGTATTTTGGTCATTTTTCGGATGGTCACACAATCAACGTCGGTATGGTTTAAACAAGGCAGTTTCAACACTTTCAACAAAAATTTAAGATAGTTTCTTTACTTTCGATAACTTGAGGTTCATTTATAGATTTTTCCCAGGCAAAGTCTTGGGAAAGACGGTCTTTCCATAGGCTTATGGAAAGACGGAGTTTTATTATAATAATAAAAGGTAAAAGGTCTAAGTTGCAATATTAAAAATTTATTATGCAACATGTAGTAGTAATAAAGTTTATAACCCGATTCATGCAACCCAGAAATTTTATCTTCATTTCTTCTAATTTACACTTTAAACTTGGTCTTTCCATAACTTATGAAAAGACCGTCTTTCAAGAGACGGACTCTTTTTCCCAATTTGATATTTGGAAAATTATTTATTGACAACTCAAATACATGTACTCCCTTCGTCTCATCTCAAACTGCACACTTACTATTTGGCACTATTTTCTATCAAACTTTGAACGCATACTTGAGTGGATATATAAGCAATAATATTATCGTATGTGATATTGTTGCATTCATCATAACTAGTAGTTTCTCAAAAGCAACATTTTGTTTGTCGTTATTTTTTAAAATAAATTAAGAGGATTATTCATGGCTCCTCCCAACCGAACATAAAAATACAACATGTCTCCAAAAGAGGAGTCAATTTGTAATATTACAGAGAATATTCTACAGCTATGACAATACTAATCATACTCTATATCTGAAGCTGCAAGTGCTAACAGCCAGAGCGGCTGAAAAATATCTGAACTAAGACTAAAAAAGGGGGAAAATGAGAGCATAATGGCCAGAACCAATGAAATTTCCTACTAATTCGGCTCGAACTAGTTGGCTACAAGCTGGTGTGCAACATTGGACTAACACCATAATACAACGAGAGCTTTCCGATCAACCTCGTTAAACTTTATGTACTCTCCACTCTAAGAAAGTAAAAGGTTTTCCGGATTGTATTCACTATATCATAGGCGTATGAAAGTTTATCCAAAACGAACCAAGCTAGATAATTAAAGATTTCCAACTCGTACGGTCTACAAAGTTGTTTCATTAGCAATGTACGGACTCGCCAAAAGTAAGTACTTAAACTACTATGACTTGAATTTCTCCTTAAGAACATATGAAACAAATCAGAAGCATACAAAGTTTAACCGAGCAAAAGGAGCTATCGGAGAAACTAGGAATTGGCAGATAAACAATCACGACCAATATCAAAACAAAAGGACCCAATTTAAGTTCATACCCCATTAATGACGAAAAAGCAAATGAAAACTGAAAGCAAATGAAAACTGAAATTAAAAAATTGCCTCCCACTTAAAAAGAAAAATTTTAAAGTAGAAAAATAAATTAAAAACGGAGATGTACCCCTCGTAACCTTGATATAGCCAGAATCATACTCTGCTCTGGTAGACCGAGTTGACTCGTTGCTGAGTCGACCCATTGTTAACTCGTCAACCCTCTGCGTTGTTCCTAACATGAGTCGAAACCGAGTTGGCCGCTACTGGATCTGAGTTGGCCGACTCAGATCCGAGTAGACTCGGAATCCACCCGGGCTGGTCGCTAACAGCCAGATGTCAACAATGCAAAGTTAAACCCACCTCTGGAGAAAACGCTTGCGTGAGCGAACGTCGGTGTGGTCGACGTTGGGTCGTCTGTAACCCGCCACCATAGTTGCCCCGTCCCGCTGTGCCGGAGTGTTGTCACCATCGCTGAGAGAGTCTTCAGGCGCCGATGAGGACATCAGGTAGAGACCGGCTAAAACTACACCCATGGTTGAACATTGATCGGTGGAAGACGTCAAGGAAAATAGAGGGAACGGGCTTCTCTTCGGACTTTGACAAATCGAAATTTCTTCTCCCGGGATAGCTTGGTTCTGGGGTAGAGGTTGGGGGACCGCCGGATTTGGTTGTTTCCGGCGGCGGAGGTCCCCCCTGCGGTGGTTAAAATTAGGGTTAGGCTTTGGTCTTTCGAGAGAAGGGGGATGACAAATCCCTTAGAGGATGTTTTTTGTTTGCCATTATTATACAAAAATAAACATATTAACGGTTAGACAAGTTTCTTGATGAGTGTGAAAAATATTCAGTACAATTTGAACTAGGACGGAGGGAGTACGTCAATTTTAGACATAAAAAATTTCTAGATTGGTGGTTCTGAATTGTTAAAATTTCTATGATAATGCCAGCCTTACACGGAGTACATGAAAAGGTTAGAGTTAGTCAGAATAGCCAAAAATGAAGCTAACCAATTCGGATGAAAAACGAGCAGAAAGGGCAAATTATGATGTACAATAACACAACGAAAAGAGCCAAAGTTCTTCTACGAGCAAATTAATCCCACCGTCTTAAAAGGAACAAGATGCCGATCATTTGAACCTATATTGAGTTTTTCTTTTTACTGCAAATTGCACTGGTCTTGGAAGGATAGCATATGCAGAGCTTGGACCTATCTGGCATTCAAATCCAAGTCTCCTCCATCTCGCCACATACTCTGCGTAGCTGCATCTCCATTTCCTGCTTCCTCGTCATTCAAGAAGTCATCTGATGATGGCTCAATGTTACCCCATCCACTAACCCCAGTATTCGCTACCAGGTCCTGCTGATTCATGTTATGAGCAACGGGAATGTTGTTAACTTGAGATCCAAGGGAAGTTCCTCGAAACAGCATCTCCGGATGAGCTTGCTCAGTGTGAGCCATTCGAGCTGCTGCTCTCTGTCTTGACTCCATTTCCGCCCTCGCTTCAAGCAGCGCTTGCTTCTCATCCTGCAACAGCATCTGCTCAATCATCAGCTTCTCCTCAGTTAGCAGTTCCCCAAGCTTTTGCTGCTGACCAATTATATTGAATGCAGCGACTTGCTTCTCAAATGTGGTGGTGAATTCTGTGACTTTGGCAGAAATGTTGCGCTCCCACTGCTGCGAGCGAGACAACAAATTGCCTGAACTGTCGGAATCCAGAATCTTGTCATCCTCATCCTCTTCATAGTCTGCCACAACATGGTAAGGTAGCAACCTACAAAAATCCCAGAATATAACATAGCCAGCTGATTTGTACAAAGTATTACCCTTTTGTAAAGCAGCAACATGTACCAGCCCTTTCACAAAATAACTCGAAGCAAAATGTATATAATATGCAATGACATATGACTAAAGGGCATCGATTAATTAGTTATAGGGATTCGTAACAAAACAATGGTATCTTCTAAGAATCCATTACATTTACTGAGGTGACAAACATGCCAAAACAATCCTCCACCCGAAATACAATAAAATGCAAGATTTCAACAAAATCAGCAGTTGCTAGGGATTCTAAAAAAGATACAAGTAGAATAAAAAAGGCAGCGAGAAAAACTCGTTACAGTACATTCAAGATGCTGTCATACATATGGAATCTATAGATTTGGATGAGGCCAAAAATCTACACCATTGACTGATAGAAGCATGGAATCCTATATGCGCAACAGTCTATCAGGTCCGAACAAAGGCTAAAGCGAAAAATTCTACATGTAATTAGAGATCAACAAACACAAACATAATTCATTACGGGGATATAGTCAAACACCAAGCATAAAAAATGTAGCACTGATTATGTTAGGTCATAAAATATTAATCTTTTTTTATAAAAAAAAAAAGTGGCAAGACCCGGAAAGGAATGAGCAGATTATGTTTTCTTGAGCGTTAATAAATCCAGTAGAATACTTATTTTAGTCCATGTTCCCAACCATATAATAAGAGATACCACAGAGAAGAAAAATACAGATGCTGTAAACCAGTCAATCTAAAATTAACAAATTACAGATTAACTGAATCTCAAATCATCAAACCACAACAAATCTCGGGAACCATCTGTGGAAAATGTGGGGACAATCACTAACCAGAAGAATTCAACAGTCATTACAATCTATGGTTAAACAGAGCAAAATTTGTTAAATTAGGCTACTAAATGTCTATGTTGAGGAAAAGTAAAAGTGTAAAGAAGGCTTACATGAAACATCACGAAAATGGATCACTTTTCAACAGAAACATTAACAAGAGATATGAATAAGGTAGCAAAAGTTATTGCTGTAGTTAAGATAAGAAGGCATACCGTTCACATGCATCTTCTAGGGAAGTGAAAGGACGTTTAAAGTCCGGATGGCAGACTCGCCAAGCATCTTGGTATGCCATTTGCATTTCAGCACGGTTGGCTTGGTCCAATATCTGCTGATGCTGAGGATTTGAGAAAGAGGAGCCAGCAGCATCGACATTAGTACTATTAACATAGTTCCCACTAGAAGTAATACTAGTTGTTGCATCAGTGATTGTATTAGCAGCGTATGCATTCTGCGCCTGAGGACTGGAGGACATCATGTGCAGGTTAGGATAGCGGTTCAGATTAGGACTGATGACCTGCAAATGTTGGAACAGGTTCTGCTGGGAACGCAGACGACGATCAGTGTTGGAAGGGAAATGAGACATGATGGCCTGCCATTGAGGTTAATATATCAAACACAAATTCACACCACAATCTTAAGCAAACACAACCCATCTAACATTTCAGCACTCCGCATCAAAGAAAGTCGAAATGAGTAGAAGGAATCATCATCCACCGACCAAAATAACCTCCAAAAACCAAGAGAGCTACAAGCAAAGGAGACAACTCAATTTTATTTTATAAAAACACTCCCTGCTTCCCATGATTAGAATCTCCTTCGTCTAAGTAACTTAAATTTACAAATATTATGGGATGCAAGATGAAACTTAAAACTACTCCCAGATTAAAGTGAATGCCCAAATTCAAATAGTTTAACTATGTTCATGAAGCATGCATTTATTGGCTCAGCCCAAAGAACCGAAAAGAAACCATTTGTCCAAAAAAATTAAATTTCAAAATCATTTGCAGTCAAAAAGATTGCACCTTTACCTAGAGGAAAAGCGGCATAAAATGCAATCAAAAACTGGTTCGCAAACCCAAAAGAAATTCAATCACAACACACTGTAATCCTTTGTTGCATGTGACAAGTGCAAAATTTCTGTGACTAATAACCCACAAAAAGAAAACCCAACCAAATGCCGGTGGCAAAACATAAGACCCCCCAAAATTACCATATACGGTTAAACGAACCTAGCAAGTTACTCCAAGGGAGTTGGGTCTGTTTTATGAATGGTGGATGAATGTTCAGCTGAAAGAGGCCGGAATTGCGTACCAAATGGCCGTTTGATCGAACAGTACAACCGACTTCATTCTCATCAAAACTGACACTGTAAATTCTAAATAAATAAATAAAAGCATTTAATTTTACTTTTGAAAACGAAGATTGTATATATCCACAACCAGACGGAGCCTAATTTTTATACTAAAGAATAATTATTATCTAAACCCCTATAAATAGAGTGTTGATCTTTACATTTCCTACTTTATAAATTGCGTTTTAGAACTCTTACATTTTTAAAGTGATCTTTTATTACGGTTTATAAAATATTTCAACAACAGCTCTTATATGGTACATTGGGGATACATAGTGTACGGTATCCCCAATAAATAAATGAAAGAATAATCGACAATTGTTTAAAAGATAATTTATTCCCTAATATCTATGCAAAGATAACTATTAACTATTCTGTCTTACTGATATGTTTTAGGATCCAATTGTTACCAGTATCTGAGGGGTACGGTATACTTTAATAACATATTTAATGGGGTCATGTGATTATCACATGCAGGGAAAAAATTTACTTTTAAATGAGATAAAAATTAAAGGGAAAAAAATGGGTGACATAACTCACACCTTGCTCCCCTCCTTGAATCTCCATACATCTTAAGTTGGAACAAAAGTTTACTATGTCGATGTCTTCTACACCGGGTTATCCGGTTTAGACAAAATTTGATTGAACTGACTATGATCCCGTGAAGATATAGAGATGTTGGACGATGAAAGTTAGTCAATGGAGGATAATGGGTGACATTATCTTAATGTAATGATGGTGTTACTTGTCTGATTTTACTTTTGTTTAATTTTTATCTAATTGAAGTAACTCAGTCCAGTTATACATAAAGATACAATTTTTGTTGTCTAAACCACCAAGAAGGTGGATGTAAGTGATTTTATGGTTGTCCAAACATTCATATACACCTACAAAAGACTTAGTTTGAAAACTTTAACTAAACCTTCAGAAGAATTAGTTTACAACTTGATCAAGATCTCATAGGGGAAACAATCAACAAAGGAATATCATTACAAGAATTCAGTGTACAAGAACAAATTAGCAGAGATATGAAAGGAAATGGAAAGAGACAAGTTGCTTACCTTGAAGAAAAAAGGAAATAAGCGTAGGGATCTTTAGAGAGAGTTGGAAATCAAATCCAATTAAATGACCCTTGAGGGAAAGGTGCGGCTGGTGGACAAGAAAGTTTGCAAAACATTGATGAGAAACTTCTAGTTGTGTGTACAAAATTAGAGTGAGTACCTGAAACCCATGCTACAAGTATTATTCTAAGTTGTGGGGAGCTCTTTTAGATCAACATAGTTCCCAAAATTAGCACTACAAACCCAGCTTCTCTGAATATCTACAAAAGAGATCCCAGAGGTGTTCCCTGAGAGAAAGCTCTGATGCCTAAGTTAGGGTTATGGTATTACTTATCTAGAATTTACTTATGGTGTATACCTAGCCCACAAATTAAAGGTGGCTGGCCTTTATGTCCAACCCAAGACTAAGACATGAATAGTGCTAACCAGAGCCATGACTAGGAGGCTCAACCACAAACATAGAAAGGCGGAGTCCTGTCTGAAAGACTCAGCCATGAACCGATATAGGCGGAACCACGTTAAGGTTTAGCCACGAACCGAGATTGTAGGGACCACTATGCAACCCACAATATCAGACGCTGGCAATGTGGAACTATGATTGTGGACATTTATAAATACAAGGAGAGCAACAGCGGCTCAGGTAAGCGGGACTAGACTGAGAAATACAAACTCTCTTAAGGAAAGAATTGACTTGATCATCGGAGTTCTTTCCCCAGAATCACTTCCGGGAATTTTCTTGCAGATTTACGCTGACCACATGGTGAAAATCAACTATTTGGTTTGGAAATACCACATAATTGGCGCCAACTGTAGGGACGAATTTGTTTTTCTTTTTTGAGGTCTTTTATTCCCTTCAGGATAACCATGGTTTTCACCAGAAGTGAGAGAAGCTAGAATCATCATGCACAAGAATGAACACCTGGGCGTAACAAGAGTATGCATCCTATTCAAGACCAAGAACATGCTCCCAGTAATGAACGGGAGCACAAAAAGGAAGATACGGATGATGAAGAAGAAGAAGTTGAATCTCCAAATACAAATCAAGAAAAGGAGTGGAGAGTTTCACAGCTTTCTTAGAAGTGAATAGGGAGCATCTATATAACCAGATCCTAACCACCATCAAGCCAAAATCCATAAAAAGAAACAAAAAAGTAAGACAAAGGTATGAAAGCCTTAATTATGAAGACGAATTAAGGGATATAGTGGCAGAAGATGATGCAGATCGGTTACCGTTAGCACCGCATCTTTGCGACTTTTCATAATGCCAATAGATTTTAAGCTATTTTTGCATGTCAAAATTTACGATGGGACAGCAGACCAAAAATAATTCTTACACTCCTATCGCAATAGTATGCGAAAATTGAGCTCGTCTGCAAACTTTTCCTATTCTCGTATCTAGGACAACGATTACATGGTACGATAACCTACCAAGTGGGAGTATTTGATCTTGGGCACAACTAATTAACTTGTTCTTAGGGCACTTCTTTCAGAAGCAGAAATTTGCCAAAACTATAGTAGACCTAAACAATATAGCCCAGCGAAGTGATGAAAGTCTCGAAGATTACCACAACAAAAGCTTGAAAGTTTGCGATCTGTTGTTCCAATCCTCATTAGGCACATTCACATGTGGCATGCGATCAGGAGAGTTTTACATGGAACTCGTAAAAAACATGCCTGAGAACCCAAGAGAACTACAAAAAATGATTGAAAAGTATGTGCGGACTCAAGAAGCAAATAACCGCAAGATAGTGCGCGAGCAAGGTGAAAAAAGGATAATGTAAGATCCGTAGAGAAGTTTTTTCAAAATGGGAAAGGAAGTATCCCTTCCAAAGGAAAAGAATCGGGGGCGCAAATGACACCCTTTCTAGAAACTCCTTTAATGAAGTCACGAAAGGAGATTTGGCAGGCGAACAGGGAGTTGTATTGCAAACCTATGCTAATGATAGCACCACCAGACAAGTGGTCTAGGGAATACTATTATGCCTTTCACGAGGACCACATCGAATTCTGCAGAGACTTATAAAGGCAAATAGAGGAAAATTTGAGAAATGGTTATCTGAGCCAATACAGAATGGAGGATGGAGGAAACTAGTAACATGAAGCCAACAAAGTAGGAAACTCATTGGAAAAAAAATTAGGGCGTAGTGAATACGCAGAGCAAGAATCAGTAAATGACAGCGACGGTGGATTATGAAGAAAACCTGGTGAATGATGCCCCAAATAAAGTAATCCTATCAATCAATGGGTCAACCAAGTATCTGTCTAACAATGCCTAAAAATCCAAGGCTAGGTACTCTCCACCACAAAAGCCTAGTGATAAAAGGTTCTGCTGCGATGAGACGATAACATTTAGCGAAAATGATGTATTTTCCAACGCTTCACCTCATTATGACCCCATGGTCATTATCGCTAAGATTGGAAATGCCACAATTCATGGGGTATTTGTGGACTACGGGAGCGCAGTCAAAATTCTACTCGTCATTGTTTTGATAAATTAGGATTCAAGAAAAATTATTTGAAGAAGTCTACATCTTCTCTTGTGGGCTTTACAGGACGAGCGGAGACACCTTTGGATAACATACAGTTGCATGTTACCATAGGTAAGAATGACAAAAATTGCCCCATCATATGCGAATTTGTTATCATGGATGCACAAAGCCTATTCAATGCCATCATTGGGAGATCTTGGATACTACAAAAAAAGCGATATGGTCCCCAGATCACTTGGTGATGAAGTTCCCAACTCCAGCGGGAATTACAACGATAAAGGGAATTAACAAACAGCTAGCCAATACATGGTTATTGCAAAGAAAGCAAGAAGAAGTGCTGGACAAAGAAAAATGGTCAGCACCATCTCAAATAATGGATTACTCAAGCAAGGGGAATCTCAAGTGGATCTAGGAGAAGAAATTGAAGTTGTCATTTTGGATGACGAAGACACTTCTAAATGTGTCAAGATAGGAAAATGTATTCCAATCAAAGTGAAAGAAAAGGTAACGAAAATCATGCGAAGTCACAAAGACACATTCACATGGACTATACAGGACATGGGAGGAGTCAATCCGTAAATTGCTACCCATTCTCTAAATATCAATGATTCGATCAAGCCAGTTAAGCAAAAGCAACAAAGCTTCACTAGTGATAGAAAGAAAGCTATCAAAGAGAAGGTAAAAGCATTGCTTCATGCCGGTATTTTGAATGAAAGGACTTACCCAAAGTGGTTAGCAAACCCAGTGGTGGTAAAAAAAGGTGGACGCGTGATGGAGGATGTGCATACACTGATATAAACAAATCATGTCCAAAAGATTGCTATCTGTTAACTAAAATTAACCAGTTGGTGGAAGAAATATCAGGTTGCGAATTCCTGGCATTATTGGATGCATACAAAGGATATGAACTCGAAAGATGCGGAAAATACGGATTTCATAACAAGCTTCAGAGTGTTTTGCCATGTGACCATCCCATTTGGCCTTAAGAATTTTGGAGCAACATATCAGAGAGTTTTCGACACTACATTACGTAATCAAATAGGAAAAAATTTTGAAGCATATGTTGATGACATGGTGATTAAAAGCAAAAGGGTATATCAGTTTGTACAAGACTTGAAAGAGACCATGGATACACTAAGTGCAATTGGTATGAAACTCAACCCTAAGAAATGCATAATTGGAAAGTGGGTGAAAGAAATTTTTGGGGTATAAAGTACTTTTAAAGGAATTGATGCTAATCCAAAAAAGATACAAGTAATAGTCGACCTTCCTCAACCGCAAATGGTCAAAGAAGTGTAGATGCTGATGGGATCCCTAGCATCACTTAGCAATTTCGTTTCAAAAGCTATTGAAATTTTTTCCCCACTGTTCAAAATCCTTTAAAAGGACAAGAAAATCAGCCAGAATGAGGAAATTCATAAAGCATATGAGTCATTGAAGGAACAACTCTAAGTTACAAACACTGAAGTTGCCAATGCCAGGAGAGACTCTATACCTATACCTAGCAATTTAAAAAAAATAGTAAGTTGATTGTTGGTGCATCAAGAAGGACAAAGACAAGTGCCAGTATACTACATCAGTAGGATACTGAAAAACACATAAAAGGCGTACTTGTCGATTGAAATATTAACTCTCGCATTAGTATACTCAGCAAGGAGACTGCGAAGGTATTTTCAAAGTCATAGCATTGTTGTGTATACTGACTACCCAATGAGGAATATTTTGAGTAAGCCAGAATCATCCAGCTGGATGACTAAATGGGCTATGAAATTAGGGCAGTATAAGATCCAGTTTCAGCCGTGAACTGCAATAAAGGCTCAAGCCTTAGCGAATTTCATCGCAGAAATGACAAGTGTAGATGCACAAGAGGCAACTACACTAGAAAATATTGGAATGGATAAAGGGAAATCCAAGCGGACGGAGTTCGCATGGAAACCGTTCGTTGATGGAGCATCTAGCAAAGAAGGATGCGGCGCAAGATTGCTATTGGTAAATCTAGATGAGGGAGAACACATATACTATCTTCGTTTCAATTCCCACCCACCAACAACAAAGTTGAATACAAAGCACTAGTACGTGGGTTAGATCTTACAACCAGGATGAAAGTCAAGAGCATTAAGTGCTTTAGCGATTCACAAATAGTAATCCAGCAAGTGCGTGGTGATTATGAAGTGAGAGAGGAGCAGTGGCTAAAGTATTTAAGCAGAGTTCATCAACTCATAGGCCAACTTGAATAATTTGACATTCAACACGTACCAAGGAGTGAAAATACCAAGCTATGCGCCTTAAGTAAATTGGCGACATCTGTCTTTGGGTCTTTGCTAGGACCGAACAATGTCAATGTAGAAGTTATACCAGTCAGAAGTACTGTCAAAACAACTGTGTCAACTGTCCAGGCAGAAGAAATGAACTGGATGACACCGTTAAAGGACTACTTCGAAATGTGAAAGTTACCAACAGACAAGATACATGATAGAAAGTTGGAATTGCAATCTCACAACTATGTTTATAATGGGGGAATCTTATACAAAACAAAATTCCTCTCTCCATGGATAAAATGTGTAGGACATCCCAAACAAGCAAAATCATGAAAGAATTTCATGAGGGATTATGTGGGATGCAGATCTCAAATAATCGCGAAAAAGATAATTCAAGTAGGATACTACTTGCTAATCATGTTCATCAATGCGCACAACTTCGTGCTAAAGTGCAAAAGCTGCCAAATTAACGCGTCGGTATCGCATATGCCATAGGCCACTTTAACAAGGATAAATGGAGCATGGACATTTGAAAAATGGGGAATCTACTTGGTTTGAACTTTCCCCAAATGAGCTAGAAATGTGAAGTTCCTAATTGTAGCAGTTGGCTACTTCACAAAATGGGTAGAAGCAAAGCCATTGGGAATAGTCATGACAGAGGTACCAAGAAAGTGTTTTTGGAAGAACATATTTTTTTTGGTTTAGCATACCCCAAACCATCATCACATATAATGGTACGCAGTTCACAAGTGGAACCTTTACTCAATTGTGCTCGAAGTTAGGGATTGTGCAGAAATTCACATTTGTGGCTCATCCCCAGGCTGACGGCATAGAGGAAGTTACTAACAGAACGATAGTCCAAGGAATTAAAAAAAAGAATTGAAGGGAAGCTAAATGGTTGGATTGATGAGATACCCAACACACTATGGTCATACAGAACAACAGTGCAAGAACCAACTAGAGAGATGATCTGTTTCATTTTGCGTGTGTTAACTGTTGCATTTGGCATACTCTTTGGTTAGTTTTAGTTGGTGGATTGCTTGTATCAGTTGAGTTTACGTGACAAGGGGTTTAAACGGCCATGTTTGGTTTTTTGTCCAAATCCCGCATTTCGTAGACTTAATTGATACTAATGGACATCTTGTATCCACGGGCTCCTTAATCTTCCTTGTGATCATCTTTATTAGATCGCATGTGGGTACTTTTTGGTTACATTCTATGTGAAGGTCGTTTTCAAGAGCGGTAGAAAATTGAAGGTCGTTAGCAAGGACGGTAGAAGAGGCTAAGGACATCCGCATTTGAATGGTAGTAGATGAAGGCCACAAAGATCAATGCGTGGTAGAAGGAGATTGAAGCCAAAGATAGACGGCTTTGAAGTTCAAGACAACCAAATGAGAAAATAGTGAACCATAGTCCGAGGAGTGTTGCCTTAGTTCGAGAATGATCCAAGAATAATTATTCTTCAAGGTGGGTTCTATTGGATTTTTCTTCTCGAGTACTACAAAATTGACTACTAAAACTCCCGATTCGGACTAACGATTCACATGTGGCAAGCAAACAGAATTCAGGCGATGAAGCACCAGCGGCCGGTCACGGCCTACCAATGGTTAAGAACTAGAGGCCCGTGAAAAAGCACATGGCCCACTCTAAACGAGGGATACTAGAGAATCCGTGAAGACTTGCATGAAACCTTCACAAAGTATAGAGTTGGGCCGTGACAAAGACCCCAAACCGTGGAGCTTGGAGATGAAGAATTGAAGATTTGGCTAAGTATGGAGCCAGGCCATGAAAACCTTCACGGACTATGAAGAACTTTCTGAGCGAGACCATGTACTATTTGGGGTAGGGAAAAACCTCCACGGACCATGATAAAACCCTGAGCAAAACTGTCAACTGTTCGCGGTCCGTGACAATTTTCATGGACCATAGCATGAGAGAAGCTTCACAGACCACGCCAGATCCCACGGACCGTGGCTATGAATGCTTCATGGATCGTGCCAGATCTAGCGCCCAAGGGCTTGCATGTTTCACGGACCGTGACATTCGTGCCGGTCTGTGAACCTTGGCGACTAACCTAGGGTTTCGCTATTTTGGCCTATTTTGGGCATGTCTTTAGACCCAATCTCCTACTACTATATATATATATAGGAGTCTTAGTCTTCTACTAAACCCTAACTAGAATAGAGGTAGACAAAATGTAGATTAGTTTCTCTCTCCAGTTTAGAGAGAAGGAAGAGGAGAATACTTCTTCTCCTTCATTCTCTTTTTCTTTTGTCTTGTTTTTCCTTTCATCTTATTTTCTAGATCCATGGCATATAACTTGATATTTTCCATGGATCTAACCTTTGTAGAGTATATTTTTAGCTTGGGATTCATTTTGGCACTTGGTATGCTCTATTTTCTTTATGAGATTCATTATATTCATCATATCTTTGTGTTTATGATATTATTGTGATTGTTCATGAATGTTATAAATGCATGAATACTACACCACATATAAGCACACACTTTGGGCTACATTCATGTATGGTGCAATTACTGATACCCCCTTGGGAAGAGAAACCTGGATGTTAGAATGGGTAGGGGAGAACGCATCCGCATGGGTGTGTGCATGGGGGATTCGAGAATGCTCTGGCCTATTTGCTTCCACACCAGTCTCAGCTAATTTTGTAATTGTTTTCCAAGAGGTTACGGGTAGTAATAGCTAATAGTAGCAAGCTAGGTGTTGTGTTGAAACCCTAGTATCACCGACAAGGTACAATCCTTGGACCTAACATATATAGGACCTGGGAGGAGTTGTTGCATTCGTGGTGGAAGCACATGCGTAATAGCACTGGGGAGAAACAACTCTACAATGGTGGCCGGACGTCATTGTATTCCCCTAATTACAATGGTAGTGCCGATGGAGGGTTATGATTGCACCCACCATGACAGAGGTGGGGAAGAGTATGCCATCGGCCACACCACATGTTGTGAACATATTAATAGGTCTTTTGTAAGTCTTTATGTGAATGAATCTAGGATTGAAGCATTAGAACTACCATATTGTTAAATGATTCCCAAGTGCGTAGTTTAATTAGTTGTTTGTATTTTTACTTTTTATGTTTAGTAGTTTATGGTTTGAAAACCAACCCCCCCCCTTTTTGCATGTTTGCTTTACTAGTTGTTCCTTTCACTTGTGCAGATTGATGACCCTCACGACGTTATGTTTTAACTAGTACTTGAGCCCTAGCATCCTTGAAGAAAAACCCAGGGCTTTCCGCTTACTACCCCTTGGTAGCTTAGCAGTAAGAACGGGTGCAGAATTATAAATCTCTATCTTTGACCCAAAAGCCCTCCGCCGGGGTTAATTAGCTACAATTAAGGACCCCGGGTGGAGGCAGGTCAAGAGACACCGTACAACTTAGTTTACGGTCATGAAGCAGTAATACCAGATAAAATCGAGAACTCAAGTCTTAGACTGGAGAAATACAATGAATGGGATAATCCTGAAATGATAAGATTGGATTTGGATGAACTAGAGGGAAAAAAGACAACATGCAACAATCATAGAGGCAAAGAACAAGGAGAAGATAGCCCGAACATATAATCATAAAGTCAAGAAGACACAAGTTCAAATTGGCGATCTCGTGCTGCAGAAGAATGAGGCAAGTCTGGCAGAAGAAAAATGGAAACTATGCCTAAAATGGGAAGGCTCGTACAAGGTAAAAAAAACACACTGATCCAATTGCTACGAGCTAGAAAGGTTTGTTAGTAGCACCTTCCCAAACACTTGGCATGTGATCAACCTAAGTTCTATGTTTAGATCCTTAGTAGGCGATAGGAAAAAATCAGTTGTACATGAGCCATGATATGATCATTGGCGACCTTTTTTTATTGTTGCCATTATGACATAGCTTTCAGTGCAATGTCATCACGTCTGCATATACTCAATATCAGAAAATGTCTTTTGGGGAAAATCTTTTGTAGTATTGTTCACTTACGTTTTGCGTGAAGTCCATAGCAACACTAGCAAAAATTAGTGAACTATGGCACATTGCAAAGAGGACCAACAAACTTAATTCGGCAAGCCATAGATTTTTTTTTAAAAAAAGGCTCACATGCCTAAAAAACAACAAAAAACAAGCAATACATCTTGCGGATTCGCACAAAATAGGTTCACAGCCTAAATCTTGCAAGCTATTGATCTTGCAAAAAAGGTACATGTGCCTACAATACAGCGACATAAGCAACCCGTAGATCTTGCGGCTTCGCACAATAGGGGTTTACAACCATAATTCCACAAGCTATAGATCTTGCAAACATAAAGGTACATATGCCTACGAATACACCGACAAAACCAAGCAATAGATCTTACGGATTTGCACAATATAGACTTACAAATTAAAATTTGTAAGCTATAGATCTTGCAAAAAGAAACACAAAGGCAAATGTGCCTATGAAATCAGCAACAAAAGAAAGCAACGGAGCTTACAACTTCGCAGTAACAAGTGCCAATGCAGTGAAAATATAAATATGACATTTTATTGAAAATAAAAAGTTAGCACAAAACAGAAGAACAAAGATAGTACTCAAAATGTTTGGAGAAGGGAATATCATTACATTGAACAAAAGCAAGTTATCCATGTCTTAGTGCTCTAGATAGACCAGCAGAAGATGAACTACAAGAGCGGCGAGATTGCTTAGCTTGATGTTCCTCCTCAGATAAAATATGATCATACCGCCATTAATATATAAGTAAGCAGAATGGCGGGTTAGACCCATTCACTGCATACGTTCAAGATGCTTCACATAGTTTGCTTTAAAGTCAGTTATAGGACCCAATTCTTTGCGATGAAGTTGAACACTCATCACATCCATGGTGGCTTAATAAATTTTATTCAAATTGTCTAAGGTACATATCTTCTCCTGTAGCTGACAAATATCCGATCTAACAGACTAAGAAAAATTAACCCTCTGACCACCAATATTATAGTTAAATCCCCGGACCAGTGGAACTACGAGGCTCTGCAAAAACAGCCTTCAACTTATCTTTATGATAAACACAAGCTTTCTCAGACTGATGTACACATGAATCTAGGCGTTTGCACTCACCACGAAGGTGATCATTTTCATTACACAACTAGGTATTCAAAGCGAGTTATTCGTCAAACTTGCTCTGCCACCCAGCGGAACATGTAGAAAGATGGTCGCATTCATCTTGCTTCTTCTTCAGATGATCTAATAATTGGTCAATACGAGAATACTGATTATCAATTATGGTGGTTTTCTAATAAGCCTCGTGTGCTTTACTTGCGGCAAAATTCTTTGCTTCTTCTTTTTGACCAATCATTTTAACTAAGCTTAGCTACTGCCGCTAAATAAGGTCATTTTGTTTGGCACAAAATATTTTCAACTCACGAATATAGTTCTGCGAATCATTCATGGTCTTCCATCATCCAAGCTCTAGATCATTGCCACTGAGAAGTATATGTTTAAGTCGAGCGCCTGACGACATTTCCAATTCTTGAACGCGAATGGGAAGCTTGAGCGAGCAAATATACATGCCAATGGATTCAAGATCAACTAAGTTGCGAATGATATCTTTGTCAAGGGATTGAAGATTGTAACCATCAGGAACAAACTTACTACATGGGTAATTCACAGAAGAAGATGGATATGATGAATAAGTAGAAGCGTGCCATCCAAGACATAATGGAATAGATTCTAAATTATAATTTCCAACATTTGAAAAACGACCACCAGAAAGCAACTCAAGATATTCCAAGGATAAGATACTAGCAGGTTCAACCAGCCTACTAGGGTTGCAAGAATTGGTGGATATAAATCCATGATGATGCTCAAAGCGAATGCTAGATCCCAACGAGTGAAGAAAGTTTAAATACTTATGGTCGATCAAAATATCAAAATCCTGCATATGCATAAATACGAAGGAAAAATATAAAATTGGAGTTGGAACACCTAATTTGAATCAAAGACAATACACATAGTACTAACATACACAAAATTACCATTATATGTTACAAACATAAGTTCATATTTTCTCAAATAAAATCACATCTCTAAAAAAATTAACTAACATCTATATGCGAAATAGATGCATTATGGGCAACGAGAGCAGAATTTTCCTTGTTCGCATCCTGGGCAGAATTCTACACATGTGCACTAACCTCTGGGTTAGGAGTTGGCGTAGGATCATGAGAAGCGAACGGGAGGCTTTCAGGATAATCAACTTTTCACTCTAGCAACTCAAGAAATATTGGGCATGAAGGCTGATCAGCAAGATGTGATAACAAGGCATAAGGATGCAATCCATTAGAAATTTTATTAATAAATTCGGAGTTAAGCATAACCTTCTGCTACTCCAATATCTTCTCACAATTAACCAGCGAGGGCAATTTCTTCACCTTCAAATTAGGGTTCTTCTGCAGTAAGTCCATCAGAGCCTCACACCAACCAACATTGCAAGTGCAAATAGAGATTTCCTCGAAAAGGTTGAAGAATGACTTCGTCTTGAATAATATATTAGTATAGATAATGAGGCAAAGCGGGACCCTTAGTCTGCATCTCCTCCAACTCAACATGGAGCTTACTGGTTTTTTCCTAAGCCGCATTTGCACGTTGCTTAGCAGCCTCAAGTGACACCTTATTAACCTCACGCTGATTCACTTCTCCAACAGCAAACCGTCTTGCATGGAGAATTTGGCAACCCTCTCATCAAGTTTAAGACTCTAACCGATCTTATAAGATTCGACAGAAAAAGGAGACAAATGAACAGAGAAACAATATATTGTAGTAAAAGCATATTAGTATACGATAAAATTATTTAAAGGAAAAATAATAAGCGAACATACCGTAAAAATCAAATCATGTAAATGGAGCTGGGAAAGAGTGGTAGAAATAGTCCCTTCTACCAAAGAACTACAGCTTCACAACGGAGGCTTGGATCGGGACTGGCTGGTGTACCCCTTCTTCTCAGGGTGCTATGAGGCACCTAATGAACCATCACTCTGAGGTTTTCTTCTTTTCTCTTTCTGAGTATAAACTATAGCCATCTCTCTCTATTTTTTGTGCCCGGCCTTCAGCATTAGTTAACTGAGGGTTTGCCAGAATAGGGTTCTCCTGGGAGACACTGTCACCACCAGTACTATATGGTTTGGACAGGCGCATTATTCATTTCCTCATCTTCATTATCTAGAATAAATGACCTATTAATCTGGCGACCGACTAGATCTATGTATAACATTCAACACACAACTTGATTTAAACGAACATAAAAACACAGATGGACAATATAAAAACATCAAGGGATAGAAATAGTGCATGCAAATCAGAAAAACACAAGATAGCAACAAACAAAACACCTTCAATATTATAATTAGGATGGTGTAGACCTATTGAGTGTTCACTGAATTTAAACACAACCTCAGAATTAGCGGTGGACGAGCCCCTGGCCTAGCAAGCTTAAACTTAGGAACATTATAGTTCCAAGATGGAAGAATCTCTTTGTATTCTTGATCTATTTTACATTAAAAATACTTTGCGCCATACATTGCAATTATTAGGAAAACCACTGATGAACTCAACAGTAAGAATAGCAGGATAAAAAGTGAATTCTTCTAAGGATTTTTTTACCTTATAAAGCTGACACAAGTTGCAAAACAAGTCAATAGAAAAAGGGACATTGCTTGGGTACACACATAGTTGAAACCCACGATGATCGCAATGCCCTTAGGATGAAACTGGGACAATGTGATTTGGTATGTAAAAGAAGATATATGACATGTTGAGAAATGGGAAAATAAAGACCAAACTTAAGATAATCTAAATAACAAGATGTGAAACTAACAGGAAGGGTGTGAACACTCTCAGAATTAAGAGAGACTTTAAGTCCAAACAAATACATGAAAAGAAAATTATTCTTAAAATTCTCCAAGTAATCGTCGGACAAAATGTTGTTAATGGCATAAGAACCGGTGAGATGATCAGAATCCTCCTCGGAGTGGACATCGTCAAGCCAGACATCCTCTATGGGATAGTTAGTGTGATTAGAAGTAGACATTCAGATAGATAGGAGTCCTAAAATTTGAAATGATAACCCTAATTAGGGCTACAAAACACAGATACAAGTATTCCGGCATAAGATTAGAGAAAAATAGGTAGTACGCCGGAGAAGACAACCGAAAAAGATCAGATTCAAGCGTAAATAACAAATTGGCAGAAGGAAGACACCTTACAGATTCAAATTGATAGAAAAGAGTACAACAAAGAAAAAGAGTGAAAAGAAAAAGTCAGAAAAACTTACGATTTGAGAATAAAGAACGCCGATGCACATGGATATCAAGAAGAAGTGTGGAAGACGAAGGACTGAGTTGTTTAAAGAAGCAATAAAGTTCGATATTTAAGTTCAGACGCTGAAACGTAAAAAAACAAGGCATTAAATCAATCATAAATATCATGATTAAATTTTGACACAAAAGCAAGTTTTCTTTTACAGAAATTGAGACGACGGTAGAATATGAATAGACGGTTCATTGAACAATGATGGAATTAAGTCAGTCGATTCAAAGCACTTTTTAAGGGAAGAAACGATAATGGAAGGTGATAAAAAATGGAACAACGTAGTGAATAATAAGGAGAGAATCTCGGCTTATATCTCAACAGCTAAGCCTATCAAATCCAAATTAAAATTCAAAAAGTAGGCATCCCAACAAAAACTCAAGTGTAGCCAACACAATATAAAATATGTTAGGTTGTTTTCGCGAAGACAATATATGTTACTATGAGGATGAACATGTTTTTACTTATAAAATAAATAGAACAGCAGTTCGCGCTTCATGTTACTTTGACTTAATGGTTAGGGGGGCTTATGGTGTATACCTAGCCCACAAATTAAAGGCGGACTTCCTTTAGGCTCAGTCCAAGACTAAGACATGAATATGGCTAGCCGGAGCCATGACCAGGCGGCTCAGCCACGAACCAAGAAAGGCAGAGTCATGTCTGAAAGACTCAGCCACGAACCAATAAAGACAGAACCACATTCAAGGTTTAGCTACGAACCGAGATTGTAGAAAGTACGATGCAACCCACAATCTCAGACACTGGCAATGGGAAACCATATGTGTGAAAATCTATAAAAACAAGGAGAGAAACACCGGCTCAGGTAAGCGAGACTAAATTGAGAAATACCAACTCTCTTAAGGAAGGAACTAATTTGATCATCGGAGCTCTTTCCCCAGATGCACTTCCGGGACTTTTCTTGCAGGTTCACGCTGACCACGTGGTGAAGATCAACCATTTGGTCTGACTGGAAATACCACATCAAACCATTTGTGTCTTTATTTATATACGCTGGATCGTGCAATCGTGGCTTACATAGTTTTTTCTCCTCTTTCCTAGATCATGGTTCCACGTGTTAGGTCTCTAATTCCAAAAGATTAATTAATAAGAGTTAAAGAGTTTTTTAATTCATCAATGGGAAGCTCAAGGGATGGTTCATTAATCAGGATTCCAAAGAGTTAGGTTCATGAATTGAAGACTTTTGGTTTGCACTTGAACTCTTATAAATATAGGGAAAGTTAGAATTGTTAGGTATGAGTTTGGTAGACATCTGTTATGGTCTTCAAATCACCCCTTCTATATCTATAGTCTGGGATGGGTGGTCTTGCATAACGTAATTACTAACATTTTTAATCTGTCAAACCCGTGTGGGCAATATATTAATCTGTTTCAGTTCGTGGAGGTAGTTAACATGTTTGTTGAACCACGTTAAATTTGTGTTCCAATTTTCTATTTTCTTTTTAATATCTCGATTATGTGCAAGGGGATTATTTTCCTAACATCATGGAAGGTGTTCATGGTAAGTGGTTCTTCTTCTGTTTCAAGCGAGGTGTTGTGCGTGCTCAGTGAACCAATTTGTCCATGTGAGATGGTTATCCCGATGTTAAACTTTGCTTGAGTGGGTATGGTATATACCATAAGCCCCAAAGCCCCAAAGCCCCAAAGTCGTTGTTGGCGTAGCAAGAAAAAGATTCCTTTAATAGATTTAGAAGTGTATGTATGAGTGAAACTAGGGGATTGAGAGCATAAAAACTTGTCAATTTGGTATGGAGCTAGTTGTGAAGCAAAGGTTGATTTCGTGGGTAAAGAAATGTGGAAAGAAGGAAGTGTTTCCATGTAAATTTGAAGGGGGGGGGGGGAGAGGGGTACAAGTGGCCCAAAAATGGAGGAGAATTTTGAATATAATTAATTATAGCATGAAATATTCACTACTAGGTGTTGATTAAAACAGTGCGCTTAACGATCGTATATGAACTTTTTGTTTAGTGGGTCTATTTTGTGACTATTACTTTCTTCTAGAATTTCTGGTGAATAGAAGGTTGATAAGGGTGACTGTTCAGTGTAAAAGGTAAATTAACCTTTGTGAGGTTGTGTATTTCTGAAGTATGGTGAACCAAAGTAAGGATGGTAATAACGTGATTACCTTTAATGATATAGTTACCTTGAGAGAGCGTCACTCAGATCTGAATGATTGTGAGGTGATGTTACGTTGCACTACTGATACGGTGCAAGACCCTTCATATGGGTTTGTTAGTGTATATGAACATCATTTATTGTATGACTAAACATTACCCATCCCAGATTCATTGTGGGTGTGTTGGAAGCTTATGGGGTTGCTCTTGCCAAGTTTCATCCCCGGGGGTGGCCATACTTGTAGGTTTTTGGCAGGTGTGTCTTAAGGCCCGAAAGAGGTTTTCTATGGAGTTGTTTTCTACGTTTTATCACCTCCGTTTGGTGAATGTGGTTGAGTCTTAGGTTGCTTTCTACCCCGTAGTGTCAAGGGTTGATGTAGTGCAAGGTTTTCCTAGTGATTATGGTACTTGGGAGGATAATTGTTTTTAATGTCATCATCGAATGACAAGGTGCATGTAGCTAGGGAGGCGAAATGGAAGAATGAAACAAGTTTCATAAGGAAACTGCTTTCTTATTCACTAAGGATAGAGATGCCAAAAGAGAGGTTATTAATTTAAAAATATCTGCATTACTAGTATTATGCGGGCCTATGTCAGGGGTATGTTGATGAAAATTTAAAAAAATAAATTTAAGTTATGAAGCTATCAAGCGCATCTAGAATGGTGTTCGTGGACAAAGGTGTGGGCGCATCTTGCAGTTAGCATGGGAATGATAGTGGTGACTCAAATTTAGGCTCGCTTTGCATACATCGGTACTTGGACGATGCTGGAAAGATGGGTGTTAGGAGAAGTAAGCACAAGACTTGTGGGTTAGAGGATTATAATGCAAAATCCTCTGAGATAATGAAGTTTGGGAATCATGACATTGTTGAGGTGGAAGGCTCAACGCCCATAGGCTTCATGAGGTTGTTGCAAAAGTTTGGGATTGATGTTTATGAAATTGCTGGTGTGCTGGGTTAGGTTAGGGGGTATTATATCTATTTTCAAATGTGATCTATGTGATTTGTTTTTTGTGGTAATGGGATTGTATTTATATAGGTGGGTGGTGCTATGATATCCACTGCTCAACATGCTATTGATTATATGGACAAGGTCGGTGATTTAACTGAAAAGCTTAAGCTACTAGGAGTATCGTTGGAAGAGAGGGTAATGGTTCATGATGAGTTGGCATTGGAATTGGAGAAGGTGCACATTCTTGGTCAGAAGAATGGCAGTGTTAAAGATGTTTTACGTGCTACAATTAGGACACTAAGAGAGGATGGTCCTACCCATCCAGGTTATCCTCATTTTTTGGTTAATAAGCTACTAAAGACTCAAGAGTTCCATGATTTTCTTGGCGATATGTACACTAAGATCGCCGATGTGAGATGGTATAAATTTTTGGCTAGTATCTATGACCGAAATTCTAGTTTGGATATCGTTGGTGTGGGGGATAAAGGTGTTATAGTGGAGGCATTGGAGGAGGCAAAGTGTGTGGTGGGTGAAGTGTTGGTGAGATAAGTAGAGGATTAGGGTTGTGCATTTCTCTTGATCGAAGAATTGGCTAAGATGGAGTCATCGATTAGGGAACTAGATGAATGTAACGTAGATTTGTACCTGACTACGAATAGAAAGTGTGATACCTTCGCTACCACATTGGATAAGGGCAAAGGGATTTCAGTTGAATGTTCTCACTACAAGAAACATCATCTATTACTTTGCCTCTTTTACCTCAGTTTTTTGCCTTAGGTGAAATAACTGAATATAAAGTTGTTTTACCTCGGTTTTTAAAAAATGAATTAAAAAGTATTATTTACTTTGGCTAAAAATAACCCCGGTTTTAAAAATCGAGGTAAAAAGTCTTGAATGACCGATGTTGCACGCCCTTCTCGATTACCAACATCGATTGTTTTTGTGACCAATGTCGCATGTACCTCTCACGGACATGAATTTCCAACGCCGCACGCCTTTCTCTCTTACCAATGTCGATTTTTTTTACGGACGTCGCACATCTATTTCACAAACATGGGCCATATTCTTACTTAGGCCCATTTCCTAAATGATAATATTTTAGGCCTTCCACGTCTTAAAATAATATATATATATGTGTGTGTGCAATGTAAAAATAATATTCAATATTTTAAATGAAATGTCAAACTTATAGGTTCGCTAATTCACATTCACCCTTTGTATTTTATTATTAATATTATTATTTTATTTATTAGTATATGAATAACAAAGACTTTACCGAGTTTCAATAGATTCAATGGTAGTATCTGCTAGTTAGGTCCTAGAGTAGGATGTTTATATGTAGTTTGGATACTTGTATGTAATCTTTCACACACAAAAATTGCTTTCTATATATAAGTACTAATAATTAAAATTCGACCTTAATTAATCACTGGTAACACTTAATTGACCTTTCATACATAATGAAAAGGTTTGAACTTGACTAAGAAACGGTTAAACCTTCCTTGACTTACATATTTAAACACTAATAAAATGGTTTGACTTTAACTAATCAATGGTTAACCCTTAATTGACTTTCCATATATAAACACTAATAAAATGATTTGAATTTATCTGATCAACAGTCAATCATTACTTGCCTTTCCATATATAAACACAAGTAAAACGGTTTGACTTTAACTAATCAAAGATCAGCCCTTATAACTTAACCTTTCATATGTAAACACTAATGAAAATATTTGATTTTAACTAATCAATGGTCAATCCTTACTTGACTTTATATATATAAACACTAATGGAATGGAATGACTATAACTGATCAACGGTGAAACCTTCCTCGACTTTCTATATATAAACATGAAAGAAACAGTTTGACTTTAACTAATGAACAGTTAACCCTTACTTGACTTTCCATATATGAAAAATAACCTTAACTAATTAATGGTCAATTCTTACTTGACTTTCTATATATAAAAACTAATAAAATGACTGGACTTTAACTAATCAAGGTCAACCCTTACAACTTGACCTTTCAAAGATAAACACTAATGAAAATATTTGACTTTAACTAATCAACGGACAATCTTTACTTGACTTTCTATATATAAACTCTAATGAAATGGTGACTTTAACTAGTGAACGATCAACTCCTACTCGACTTTCCATATATGAACACTAATGAAAAGGTTTGACATCAACTAATTTATGGTCAATCCTTACTTGACTTTCTATATATAGACACTAATGAAAATGTTTGACTTTCACTGATCAACAGTCAACCCTTACTTGACCTTTCATACATAAACACTAATGAAAATGTTTGAACTTGATAAATCAATGGTCAACCCTTACTTGACTTTCTAGACATAAACACTAATTTTTACTTGACCTTACATATATAAACATTTAACGAAAATGTTTGGCTTAAACTAATCAAGGTCAACCATTGCCCGACTTTTTGTATATAAACACTTATGAGCAGGTTTGATTTCAACTAATAGATGGTCAACCATTGATTTTCTATTTAAAGATAAATTCAAAATGTTCTCCTTCTTTCCATTTCTTCTTAGTGAATATTATTAGTACCACATCCTCCTCTTCTATAGTAAATATATATCATAATTTTTTGTAAAATTTATTCAGGTTCAACTACCTAAACACTGCACCACCAACGACTGCCGCCACCAAAGCTGGAACCACCACGATCTCACCTCCATCGACCACTTGCAGGTTGAGAAACCACAGTGAGGACCACCGACACAGTCGCATAACGCTAGATAATCCCCATCTACAAATTGCTCTAATATTCACAATTCTTGATGGGGGTGTGGTTTGAACCCTGGACTTCTCAATTATAGAGTGTGTGGATTACCAATAAACTAGACTCAATCCACCCACACTTCTTTGGCTTTATATATGTTAACAATGCTAAAAATGCTTGACTTTAATTAAACAATGGTTAACCCCTTACTCTCTATATAAGACAAACTTTGATGCACAAACACTTTTTATACCTTATTGTTTTAGTTAAACTATTTTGAATCACAGATGTAATATTATCGTTATTACATATTCTCATGTGAAAAATATTTTTAAAATTATCACACAGTAGATATATAAAAATATTATGACATCAAACATATTTGTTATTTTATTATAATAAAAATAATTATTATTTTATTTAAATTCAAAATTATACTCCCCTATCCCAGCTTATTATGCACAAAATTTTTTTACGATCTCCAAGAAACATGTTTGACTGTAAATATGTGTAGCTAAGGACAATAATGACACGCAAAAAATTGATCTTTAGAAACTACATGTTACGACGAATCTAACCATATCTCATACTATAAAATTAATGTTTACCTATTAAAATATGTGGTCAAAGTTTGGCCTGTTTGACCAAAAAAAGTTTTGTGCAGAATAAACTGGAACAAAGGGAGTAATTAAAAATCCAAATTATAAGTTAGTTATCTTCACAATATTACCTTAAATTTCTTTCCTTCCAGTGATAATCCTAAATTTAGAATTCAGTCTGAAAACTCTTAAAAGAAACTAGTGGAGTACCATTGCACATTGTGCTATATCATTAATTAAAATATTTGAGATTAACTTTATTTAAAATTTTAAAGTTTAATCATCTAATGAAAAATTATATGAATTATGAAGTGAAATAATTAATTTAGTTTGAAATATTTAAATATTGAATACAATAAAAATTGATTATTTTTATAATATTTCATTCAAATTATTTTAAAGTAATTAATTATATGTTGATATTCATTTTAAAGGCAAATTCTTTGGAAAGACGGTCTTTCCATAGGTTTATGGAAAGACGAGGTTTGATTGAAATAATAAAAGTTAAAGGTCTTAGTTGCAATATTAAAGTTTTAGTATGAAACATGTAGTAGTTATAAAATTTATAATCCGGTTCATGCAACCCAAAAATTTTATCTTAATTTCTTCTAATTTACACTTTAAACCTTGGTCTTTCCATAACTTATGGAAAGACCGTCTTTCAAGAGACGGACTCCATTTTAAAATGTTATCATAATTATATGTATCTCATTACAATAAATAAAAAGTAAATATATATCAGGTGACCTTATTAGTCTCACTAATTATAATATATCCTCATTTAACAGTTAGTTGGTCTAAAATAAAACTTTACCATACATAAATAAATAAATAATATGTATAAATATTTCTATCAAAAGTATTATATCATTGTATAAAAAATACTATATCATTGTATAAAAAATACTATATCATTGTATAAAAAAATACGAACGTTTTGTTATTTCAAATTATGTGTTTCTTTGTATTTTCTTTAATGATATATAAATAGATATAGTATAATGAGATAACTATGATTTTAAATAGGGCGAACAACTTCAAGGGCCCTCAAACTCTTGCCATTTGACTCTTTTGGCCCCTCTTTTTTTTCCGATCACTTTCATCTTTGAACTAACAAAAGTATTGAATCGTAACCCTTCTGTCCGGTCAAAGCATTAAGTTCGATCAAACACGTTAATTTTAAGGGCAAAATAGTAATTTCTCCTTTTTCCTTTTCTTTTATCCTTTTTCTATTTTATTTATTTCCTTCCTTTTCTTTCTCCTTTTTCTTTTCATTTTCCTTATTATTTGTTTTCCTTCTTATTATTCACTATTTCTTCCTTCGCCATTCTCGGCCGTCTGCCGCCACCTGACCACCTATGACAATCCTATTTCCACCACCTTGCCATCTCACCACCACCACTACTATCTATTCTCATCCACCTCGCCACTACCACCACCTATTCTGCTTCTCATCACAATGGCGCCACCATCTATTCATAGCCAACTCGCCAAAAAAACAAACCCAGAAAAAGGAAACCCCATAAACCTGAGCAAAATCCAATTGACCCAGATGATGCCCCATTTCTGTAGAAAAATCCAACAATCTTTTCAGCCCAAGGATAATGGATTCGGCCCAACCTAAGAAACCCTAAGGGTCTACAGACCTGTTTTTCATTCTTGCGGATCAAGTGACCCGGCCATTTCCTCAAACCCTCAGCTATGTCATCGCT
Organism: Rubia yunnanensis; assembly: GCA_037428765.1. Lineage (NCBI taxonomy): Eukaryota > Viridiplantae > Streptophyta > Magnoliopsida > Gentianales > Rubiaceae > Rubia > Rubia yunnanensis. The sequence continues at coordinate 19,835,009 of CM075066.1, forward strand.
AGCGAACACGCACGGCGGCGCACTAGTTCCAGGTTCCAGTTGGCGAACTACAGCTCAGCCACTCACACGCCGCAGCAGCTCAAGACGCACTACCAACGCAGTCGAGTTCAGCGGGTGACAAAGCCATGTGCCACCTCTCACCGTGGCGTCGTGAAGAAAGACCGGCGATGCCCACCTTCTACTCAGCTCGAACCAACATCCTGCAACCCACCTGAATGGCTTCCAGCTTCGGCAAACGGATGATGGATTTCGGTGAGGTGGACGAATGATCTGAAGGGATTATAGACGGGAAAAGGAGAATGGAAAAAGAGATGAAAATGAATGGAAAAGGACGAATGATCTGAAAGTGAATGGAAAAAGAGAAAGAAAAATGAAAATAAGAAAAGAAAAAGGGGAAATGTAAAATTACTAATTTGTCCTTAACTTAACGTTTTTTTTACCAAAGTTGATGCTTTGGCCGGACAAAAGGGTTACAATTCAACATCTTTGTTAGTTCAGGGACGAAAGTTATCGAAAAAAAATGGGGGGCTAAAAGGGTCTAATGACAAGAGTTGGAGGGCCCCTGAAGTCGTTCGCTCTTTTAAAAATATCTTTAGAAGTTATATATTTTAACAAGTTATGATTCATTATATATACTCCCTCCATCCCAGCTGAATCTGCACATTTTTTGGTCAACTTTCTCATGACAGATTTGACCATAAATTTGAATTAGTGATAAGCACCAATATTGTCATTTAAGATATTGTTAGATTCCCTACATCATGTAGTTTCTAATTATAAAATTTTAACACATCGTTAATATACGTAACTAAAGTTATCATTGATCAAACATGATCTGAGAAAGTTAATAAAAAAGTGTGCACATTCGACTGTGACGGAGGTAGTAAAGAATTAAAATGAGTAACAAATTATAATATTATTATGTTAACAATTTATGATTGACTGTGTATAGTAAATTATAAAATGAGTAACACATTATAATATTAGTATATATGTTTAGACAACTTGGGTTTAGTTTCATCAAAATGACTTCAATATCCCCGGTTGACACCACCAAAGAAAATAATTTCTATTATATGCTGATTGTGATGACAAAAAAATGTGCGCATTCGGTTGGGACTGAGGAAGTAGTAACGAATTAAAATGAGTAACAAATTATAATATTAGTATGTTAACAAGTTATGATTGATTGTATATAGTAAAAAAAAATAAGTAACATATTATAATATTAGTATGTATTTTTAGACAACTTGGGTTTAGTTTAGTCAAATGACTTCAATATCCCATATTGACAGCACCAAAGGAAACAAAATTTTTAGTTGTGCGTAAGTTAACTAATTAAGATATAATTGGTTTTAAAAAATTTAAATCAAACTTGAAAAGCTAGTACATAGTTAACATAGGACGGAAGTATACACAATCATTTCATATAAAACTTTTCTAAAAATTAACTACAACAAAAATAAATACAATTTTTTTTATCCCCTGCAAAGCATCTTATACTATATTTTGGTGCTCATTTGCAAATCAATGCTCAAACAGTACCAAACAAGAACGATATGTTTTGGTCCTCAAATATGATTTTCAGCTAAAATTAACGATAAAATTAGTTAAAATCTGTAAAATTGCCATTATACCACCAAGTTTTAAAAAATATAAAAAAAATCTTTTTCTCGGCGGCGGAGAAGAACTCTTCTGAACCCATCTGATAACTGATTAATTGATGTGGTTTTACAATTATATGCCACTGGAGTTATATCCAATTCCCTCTAATTTACTTCCTTTACATATCACGCATCGCCGTCTTCTTTATTTCTCGAAACCCAGAGCTGAAAAACGCACCAAGAAAACAGCCATGGAAGACCCAGAAAATCATCGGAAGCGGGAAGTGTTAGACCCCGACGTGATGGAAAACATGTTCCTCAACGGTGGGGTATAATGAATTGCAGCGGCGGTTTTGATGCCTCGTCGGAAATATCTGGTTGTCTCGAGATTAATCGCACCTCGAGATTAATCACTGGAAACATCTGTTGCAGCGGCGGTTCTGAGCCCAGAAGTTTTACTACCCTCATTGCCTCTTTTTCCTATTGCTATTATTGATGTAGATTTCGTATTGTGTAATGAATTGGGATTGGGAATCGGTGAATTCGCGATTGCGATGGGCCTCTAGGACTGTGCCGATACAGTTGTGGGGAACTGGCACCTGAGAGGAATCAGCGGTGTGGAGAAGAGGAGAGTGAGCATCGCCGTCGAGATTTTGTGATCAATCGCCGGAGAAGATGCCTTGCCGGAGAAGACGCCTCGCCGGAGAAGACGCCTCGCCGGAGAAGATGAATTGCAGTGGTGGTTTCATGTGTTTTTGTTTATTTGCAATTAAGCCCCTCACCTTTTGTATGGTCTTTGAAAATGATCCCAAATATAGAATATTTGTGTATTGACCCTAGAATTTAATTTAAAATACTTTTTTAATAAGTAAAAATACCCCTAACTATCTGAAAACAGTTCCGGTTTACCTGAAAACCACCTTTGGGGACCAAAACATATCGTTCTGAATTTGTTTGGTACTGTCTGAGGGTTGATTTGCAAACGTAAACCAAAACATGGTATGAGATGCTTTGTAGAGGACCAAAAAAATAATTTAGTCTTTGTTAAATTACTTACAAAATTTAGAATTTTTAAAGTATTTTTATATCATATATTTTTATATTTTCACCTTCAAATACATATTATTACTTGTTTTAACTTATAAAATACAATATTCAAATTTTATAAAAAATTACAACATTTAAGGTAAAAACTCCTGGACAAAGTCTTGGGAAAGACGGTCTTTTCATATGCTTATGGAAAGACGAGGTATAATTAGAATAATAAAAGGTAAAAGGTCTTAGTTGCAATATTAAAATTTTAGTATGCAACATGTAGTAGTTATAAAATTTATAACCCGGTTCATGCAACCCGAAAATTTTATCTTCATTTCTTCTAATTTACACTTTAAACCTTGGTCTTTCCATAAATTTATGGAAAGACCATCTTTCCTGAGACTTTCTCACTAAATTAAACTAAACTAAATTACATTAAACTAAACTAAATTAAATTCCATATTAACTCCAGAATGGTGCCCACATTTTTAACTGAAATTCATAGTTTGATACCCTATTTTTAAAGTTGTTCTAGAGAGGTGCCTACATTTTCTAATGTTCTAAAAAGGTACATTTTAGTTCAAAGTGGTTTCCATTATATCACAATTTTGATTCAAATTGGTACCCCTCTTTTTTTTGTGAAAGATACCATTTGAAAACATAAATGAAAAAGCAGATACCTTTGAAAGACAAATTCAAAATTCGGGTATTAAACCGTGAATTTCAATAAAAATGGGTATTATTTTCAATACAAACACGGGTGTTGAAAACATCACTACTAATATTGCAGCCTTGAATGAGCAAAACTCATGTAACTTTTAATCCAACAACAACCAAATTTTGTAAGATGATGCATTCCTCCAAAAGACTAAATTACTTTTTGGCAATGAAGAAACTTTTGGCTATTACTCTCCTTTTCTTCTCCATTTATCTATCAAGCTTCAAAGATCTCGGTACATTCATAGAATCATCTAGCCTCTTCTGATATGCAATTACAACCTTCACAAACTCTAATTGATTATTTAAAATTTGGGATGATTACAGATCTGCGAGTACTGTTCGTAGGAATAGGAGTCACATCCTCGATACGACCCATCTTCATTCCAGAACGAGCAAGCGCATTAAGAGCTGACTAAGCACCGGGACCAGGAGCCTTAGTCTTGTTACCACCAGTGGCTCGCAGCTTGATCTGAAGAGCAGTGATCATGAGCTCCTTGCATCTTATAGTAATATCTTGAGCAACATTTACCTTCATGCCACCAGTGATGCAAATCAAGGTTTCTCTTCTAGACAACTCAGTAACATGAATAAATGTGTAGTTGAAAGAAGCAAAAATGTGGGCAACTCCAAAAAGCTTCGCCCCATCCCTTGTGACCAGACCAAGGGCCACGTTCCCTTCCTTAGCCTCTCTAATCTTCCTCCTAGACTACATTTTCGACGAGAAGTTGGAAGCTGTGAGCGCCGAAAGAGAAACCTAGCTGCTGTTGGAAGAAAGGGGATCAGTAGAGAATCATATTTCTGTATATTGTCACAAAACTCAAAACATACTTAAAATGCACAATAATTGCCAAAGATCATACCTTTTTATATGATGTTCACATATCCAGCTCATTTAGCATTAGACAATACTTCTATGTCCCCATAATCAGTGTGAATACCTCCATCCAGAGTAATGTGCAGAGTAACAATTCATTTGGTTAAACTATATAATAAAGATATTAACAATCAAACGGGTTGGTCAAAATAGACCACATCAACCAGAAAGAAAATTTTACTACTCCATCTTAAATATTTGACAAAGTAGGTATCTCCATCACAATGTCTATACATTTCTAACAATTCACATTACTTTCATCACCTAGTAAAATGAAAGAGTTCACTGAATATGAAAACTTTAAGACAGGAGTTTAACATGATACGATCACTTCAACAATAGATATCCTATTATCATTTTGTCATAGACTTATTCGAATTGGTCTCCGTTCATTCTATTACACCAAGATTAGCAAGTTATCAGACTCAACTCCATCTAGTTCAAAATGCAGTCAGTTACACTACTATATATAAGAACCTTTAGTCTTCTAGGATTAACTAAGTATGTAATGTAGATTTTCTCTCTCTCTAGATAGGTAGAAGGAAGATGATAGTTCTCTCTCTCTCTAGAGTACCTCTCCTCTTTTCCTTCTCTTTTTGTCTTCTTTTCTTCATTTTATTTTCTTAGACCCATGGCATTTAACTCAATATTTGCCTTGGATCTATATTCTAGGGAGTAATTAGAAGCTTTGGATTATATTTCTGAGTTCATTTGCATATTTTAAGAGCAACTTAGAGATAGAAACACACTCTCTTCTCTCTAGGTTCTTTCCCTTTTTCTTTTTTATTTTGCTTTTGCCCAAAGATGTGGAATTCAATGAAATACTTGAATTTCATGTCTAGGGAGTAGTTTCATATTTTGAGGGTAAATTTGTATTCGTGTGTTGATTTATATTTTGCGAGATTTATTAGATCATCCTAATTCTATGTGCTTATGATATTATGATGGCTTGTTCTTGAATGGTTATAACTATATGAATGATACACTCCATTAGCACACACTCTAGTCTACATTCATGTTGGTACAAATATTGATACCCCCCGGGAAAGATAAACCTGGATGTGATATGGATAGCGGGGTCCGGGTCTGCATGCACGTATGTCTTTTTTGAGTTTTACCATTATGATGACATTACACAAGTCTTAGTGTCATAGACAAGGTGCCTATCTCCCTTTGCCTCTTTATAGGTCTAGGGGTAGAGCATTCGTGGTGTAGAGCCCAGGACGTAATCGTATGGGGGAGAAACAGATCTGCACAACAGAATGGCCATTGTCACACTCCCCTAATTATAGAGGCAGTGCCGATGGAAGATTACAAGGGAACCCTACGGGACAGGCATGGGAAAGTGTTGATCATCGATCACACCATGTGTTATGAGCACTAGATTAGGTTGTTGAGGTCTTATATGTGATAGAATCGAGGATCAGAACATTTAATCAACCATGCTATCCAAATATTCCCCAAGTGTCCTGTCTTTGTAGTTTACTTGTGTTTTACCTTTATGTTAGTAGTTGTTAGTTGAAAAACCCAAAAAAAACCCCATTTTACTATACTAGCTATTCCTAGCAACATGGGCGCATTGACAACCCATACGTGGTTGTGATTTAAACATCTTTGTGGACAAATCCAAGCTTGCCACTAACTACCCCGTAGGTAGCTTAGTAGTGAGTTGAGTGCAGAACTATAAATTTTATTTTTGGACGCCTTCGCTCGGGTTAATTTGGGCTAAAACTTAACGACCCCGAGTGGAGGTGGATCAGTTGTGCTATTTCTACATCATTGTTTTCCTTTACGAGGTTTTAGTCTTTTTACATTGTTTTAGCAGATTGGGTTTTTTTTACCCGAGTATGATTATGCCTGATATCCTAAACTTAATATTTTATTTGTTTGTTCTTGCCTGAGTCCATGGCTAATCGATCTTTATGGCCTTGTTCTCTAGATGGGATCTTGTAATTCCTTCGCCTGTATGTCCATATCATTTTATGTATATATAAACTTGTTGTGATACAGGAGTGTACCTTTGTTATAGATCTACCTTGGTGTGGCAAACTTATAATTGTATGGTCTTATTATTGCTGCGAACTCCCCTGGCTTGTTGAGGCAGTTTGTTTCTTGTTGGTCTCCTTGGTGTGTGATGTCTTCATTTTATGTGGTTATTTTAGGATATTTTGGACTTAATTTTGTATACCGTTGTGCTCTAGTTCTTGTATTTTGCTTTGAAATTCTCTTAAGAGAGTTAAGAACAACTTTTGCTCTTTTACTACTTTTCTAGGGAATTTTGTGTGACGGGGCAATTATATGAAAATTTAAAGACTTGAAGACCATATTTTGGGGTTTGACGAATTGTAGATAATAGAAGTGAAGAGATGAAGAGGAAGGCTTAGACAAGAAAATGGAAGATTTGAAGAGGTAGCAATTCACCTGTCGCATCAATCATGTAGCGGGTCGCAACGCCCGCTGCCAATTGGCCTACTTTATTCATTTTCTTGTACTATAAATACTAAATTGTATCCTCTCATTTATAATCTCTTCTTCCCCAACTTTCCCTCCTTCAAAACCCTAGTTTTCACTTGTTTTTCATCTATTTTTTTTTTATCTTTGATTATGTTGGATTTGCTTATGAACATTAGTATGAACTCTAGTAGCTAAATTTAGTCTTGGGAGCAATTGATTGGATCTTCCTTGCCCATGTCTTGAGAATCATTTTTATCTATTTAATGCTTTGTCTATTGTGCATTTATAAATCTTTGATGTTGATTGTTAATATCATCTATGCGATTTGAAGTTTGATGATATGAAATGCTTGTATGATAATTTGTTAGGAGTTGATGAAAGTAGTTAATTTCTCCTCTTTTGACATGGAATCCAAGAGCATGAGTTAGAGGTTCTAATTGGGTTTATGATATTATAATTGCTTATATGAATGTGATGATGTTGAATCCGTTGTCATGTTTATTCTAAGGTAGCAAGTAGGAGAAGTCAATGAATGTTGAAGTTTCTTGACTAATCTTAGTAAATGCATATATTGGTTCAATGCTTAAACATTTGGATTAATGTTTATAAGTGTTACCAAGCTTGTTGATTCTTCATACATAATGACATTAATGGGATATCTTTAGGCGTTTCTCAACTAAAGGGGTCATTAGTGAGGTTTACAACAGATGTCGAGTTCACTCTTCTAAACTATTACCAAAGAAGAATGGAAGATTTATTTTCACAATAAGTAGTCAAGTAGCAAATAGATTTTGGATTCAAGGATAGATAAGAGGCTCGAAAGTGGAAATCAATTGCACCCAAGGTCTTGTACTTTGTGTTTAATCAATATTTGTAATTTATTGCATGATTAGCTTAATCTCTTGTTTATGATAGTTTCTTTGTCTTATATACAAACCCTTAGGAAAACCCCTCTTCTTCATGGATGATCCCGATTTGCCACTATCTACTTAGTTGTATTTAAGAAGCACTTTAGGGATATATATATATATATATATATATATATATATATTTGAGAGGTACGGTGACTAACTCCTAGTGTGAGAGTCATTAGTCTCATGCTTGCTATTCGAGTGGTGACTCTGACCTTTCCCAGTGATTATACAAACCCAGAAAGAAAAATCGATCCCCATAGACGGTGTCGCTGATGCAAGGGATTCCTTCTGAGCAGTGATATTTCCTGGTATTAGTTACAACGAATCCAGTCTTTTCGAGTACCAGCAAAAGTCCCGGGGGTGGTTCTCAAGGAGGAAACTCTGACGCTCAAGTAGTGTGTCTTTTTTATCAGTTTGTTCCAGCCAAAAACCGACCTTCCTGGTTTGGTTTGTTGTTCTTCGTCTTTATTTATAGTGTTCGGACCATGTGATCATGGCCCATGTATCGTGATCCTCTATCTTAATCGTGGTCTAGCAAGGAATATCGTGGTGATTAATAATTTTCTGCCACTTCCGAGATTGGTTATCTTAAAGCGAAGTGATTTGGCTGGAAATGTGCGTGTAACTTAGATTGGGCGAGTTATATGTACCGAGTAGTTTTCTGACAAATCGAATGTTAGTTGCATAAGAATTAGAATAAAATTGATTAATTTGATGTTTGTATTGGTGGATGGTCTGTTAATTCTTGGTTTAGGGCAAGGAAGTCTTTGCATGCACAAATAGTTCTAAGTTTTGGCTCATTAATTATTAAAACCTTAGGTTCAGAGCACCTGATTCATTTCAACGCAAATTTGTTTTTCAATTTCACATCCACTTCTAGTGTTTTGATTTGACTTGACTGATTAAAATTTTATCAGCGTTTCTTGTGCTTGTACCTGCTTCTTGCATTTTGTTTTTGGCGTTGCATGTTTGTGACTACCCCTTCCAGTGCCTGCCTAGCCACTTACCATGAGCCAAGGAGCTTACCCAGATCACCGTAAGACCTCCTTATAAGATGATAATTGTGTGTTTTCTTAGGGCATTTAATACAATATTTTATATGTTTTTGTTGATGGTTAGTTATGTTTGTGAGTGTTTTGCATGATAGAAGGTAAAAGCCACTTTTTTTTTTTTACATTAAGTCTTCTGCATTGGGAGACATTTGTAACTTAATAGGATTTTTCCTCCATGAGTTGGTCTACTTGATTTTGTGAAATTAGATCGTCATTGGATAAGATCATTCGCAAAAATGGTAGTATATAGACGGTCAATCACAATGTTGGTAGTAGATGAAGACCATTGGATATAACAGAACAAGAGACAACACCTATTACTTCAATTTTTCAGTACTTTTTACCTTGGTTTTCAACTCCAAAAAAAACTGAGATAAATATGGGTGAGTAAAAAAAATATTTTTTACCTAAATTTTTTTAAAAAAAAAACAGAGGTAAAAAGTGAAACCAACCGAAGTTAGTGCGGTGTCACACCAAATTTCTAAAACAACAGTAAAAACATTTTGAAAGCGAAAGTTGTGCGACTTCGCACATAGCCGAAGTAAATAATATTGGCACGATGCTAGTGCAACGTCGCACCTGATATTTTGCTAATTTAAAAAAAATGCCGAAAGTATAACCGATATCGATTATGCTTTTGGTAGTTCATGGACTAAAAAATATTTTCCAACAAGAATTTGAAGCTCGATTCAGGCAAAATACTAGCAATTTACAAACAGAACCAGAGAAATTAGAAAAAAATAGAATCAGAGACGAATTACAAACAAGAAAATACATTAATTTACAAAAACAAATAACCTAACATAATCACCAGCGGACGGAGGGTTTCGAACTCTAGAGCAGCGTCGGATTTAATGAAGCAAGGCAGAGAAAGACGGTGCTTGGAAAAGCCAAACTCTAGCGAGACAGGGCGGCGCTTGGAAGAGCTGAACTCCGGAGAAATAGGGCGGCACTTGGAAGAGCCGATCTTTGGCGAGACAGGGTGGCGCAGTAGCGGATCTCCGGGGTTAACAGCAGCGGTGGAGATGGAGTGGAGTCACGGTGGCAGAGATGGATTGGCAGTCGGCATCTGAATTGATGGTGGTTGGCGTATGAATCATTGGTGGTCGGCATCAGCAATGGCGGAACCAAGATTTTTTTTCTAGGTGGGCTGGATGGAGAGACGACGGGACTGTGGTGGGGCGGCGTCCGGAGTCTCTGGCTGGTGGCGGGACGGTGGCGGCTGGAGCTGAGGCTGGAGCCTAGAAGTACGCTGACTGTCACGTTTGAAGTTTGAACCAATTTTTGGTTCTTGGCAATTGGCAAGATTTGTTTTGTTTTGTTGCAAGTTTCTGCCCATGGGTTTTGTATTTGGGCCATCATTTTTGGATTTTGGCCCAATACAAAAACCCATATTCGATTTTAATTTTTTTTCTTCTGCACTAATCAAAACGACGTCGTTTGACTTGAGCCAAAATGACGTCGTTTTGATGTGTTATGGGTAAAAAAAAGAAGGCCTGCTACAACTTTCTTCCCCAGTTGAATATGCCGGCAAAATGAGGAATAAGCTGGAAAACTCCGCTCCGCCACTGGGAAGCGCTTTAACCACTTATAAACACTACTACTATGGTGTCGGAATCTCAGGTAGGGTTGGAGCCCTACCACGCACCATGGTAGTTCCGCCCATGGGTGTCAGCTTTCCCGGATGTGACGCGGTGGCGTGGAGGGTTAAGTGGGTTGTGGAATCGTTAGGGCTGGGATGAATCGAAGAAGGAGGTAGCTTGAAATGGATATGGAGCCGTTTGAGATGGAAGAAGGACAGAGAGGCGTTTTAGATTGGAGATGGTAAAAAAATAAGCAGGGATGATTAGGGTTAGGCTTTTATAATGTATTTGGGTTGTGTTTAATTCATGGGTTGTTTTTGTGGGCTGAAATAATATAAGGGTTTTTAATTAACATGATTCAATTATGTTACTTCGTTTATTTATTTTTGAAAATTCGAAAAATTGATTTAATCAATGAATTTGTTCTATATTGATATCTTTTTAATCAATGAATTTTATGTAGTCAATGAATTATTCAATGTATTCAAAATTTATCATGTTATACTAAGTCAGATATTCATGTCAAGTCAACTTTTTGTTACGATAATGTTACGTGCTTAGCACATGTAATTATCCTGGGTTATTTTCTAAACTGAACCAAATATTTTTAACAAACAGAGTTGTTAAAATATTTTTCCAAGTATAACTTGGATAATTACTAAGGGTTGACTGTTCATTAGTTAAGGTCAAATATTTTAATTAGTGTTTATGTATACAAAGTGGGACAAGGGTTGACCATTGATTAGTTAAGTCAAATGTTTCATTATTGTTTATGTATATAAAGTCAAATAAGAGTTGATCATTGATTAGTTAAATTTTAACAATTTATTTAGCATTTATGTATAGAAAGTTAAATAAGGGTTGAACATTAATTAATTAAAGTCAATCCGTTTCATTAGTATTCATATATGGAAAGTTAACTAAGGGTTACCAGTTCACTAGTTAAGTTCATACCTATTCATTGGTGTTTATGTATAGAAAGTCAAATAAGGGTTGACCGTTGATTAGTTAAGTTCAAATATTTCATTAGTGTTTATGTAATAGATAGTCAAATAAGGGTTTATCATTGATTAGTTAAGTTCTAATTATTTTATTCGTGTTTATGTATGGAATTAGCGTTATGGAAATTAAGTTAGAGTCTGTCTCTTGAAAGACGGTCTTTCCATAAGTCATGGAAAAACCAATGTTTAATGTGCAAATTAGAAGAAATGAAGATAAAATTTTTGGGTTGTGTGAATCGGGTTATAAACTTTATAACTAGTGCACGTTGCATAATAAATTTTTAATATTACAACTAAGACCTTTTATGTGACCAAAATTGTGTTACCTCATTACCCTCATTGCTCCAAAATACATTATTTTTTGTTATTCTTGCCTAAATATAGAAATATAAAATAAATTATTTTTTTGTAAATTTGGAAAGAGCTAGTACATGTTCTAGAGTAACTTATAGTTGAATACTTAGAAGTAAGAAAGGAAAATCGAAAAGGATTACAGATACGTTCTTATGCCTGATTGTTGATTAATATTCTGTTACAGACTTGGAGAATACAATAAGGGTGTATATGGTAGCATCACGTTCGAGCGGATTTTAATTTGGAGTTACGAGTAAAGTTTTACTTTTTGCACTTAGGTCCCTCCAAGAAAGTTGGAGTTGTCAAATTACAAAATTGGCAACACCAAAATGAAATTCAATAATATAAGATTGTGAATTTGCAATTTGGGCATGTATGGGTGAACGGAAAGGCCTCAAAAGTCAATATTGATTACTTCTACACGGTCTTGGAAAATTACACTACGGCCCAAAGTTATGTTACCCTATAATCCATTGCTCCAAAATACATGATTTTAGTTATTCCTGCCTAAGTATAGAAATATAAAATAAATTATTTTTTTTGATGAAATGTTGGAAAGTGTTAAGACATGTTCTAGAGTACCTTAGAGTTGAATACTTAGAACTAAGAAAAGTAAAATGGAAAAGATTACAAATATTGTGCATGTTTATTGATTAATACTATGTTACGGACTTGGAAAATGCAACGTGGATGTATAGGGTACCATCACATTCGAGGGGATTTCAATTTAGAGTTACGAGTTAAGTTTTTAACTTTTTGCACTTAGGTCCCTCCAAGAAAGTTGGAGTTGTCGAATCACGAAATTGACGATACCAAAGTGCAATTCAATAATATATAGTTGTGATTTTCCAATTTGACCATGTATGAGTGAACGAAAGGGCCTCGAAAGCTAACGTTGATTACTTCTACACAATCTTGAAAAATTACCCTATGGCCCAAAATTGTGTTACCCCCATTATCCATTGCTCCAAAATACATGATTTTGTTATTTTTTCCTAAATATAGAAATATAAAATAAATAATTTTTTTGGTGAAATGTTGGAAAGTTCTAGTACATGTTATTGGGTAACTCATACCAGTGCCTCCTAGCAATCAAATTTTATACTACTTATTTTACATACTATTTATTTTATATAATTATGAATAATGAGTATATAAAATGTTATTTATTGATATTCGACTTCGATTACATATTACTCAAACTTTACGCTTAATTTATTTCATTTGAAATATATAAACATAAATTTATAGTTAAAAGTATAGTTATAAAATCTTTTAAAAGTTTAAAAGAAACGGAGTAGCATAAAAAATTAACCAAATTCTATTTCAGTTTTGTTTAACAGTAAATTTTATTATTAAAATCTCAATCATGGGTACATTTAATTTATTTCATTTGAAAATATAAACATAAAAGTATAATTATAAAATCTTTCAAAATTAAAAGGGCAAAATACTCATATGACCCTGTGTTTTGCTCGTATGTGCCAATATGACCCTGCAAGATCATAAAGTGCTATTATAAAATATTTTACATTAAAAGTGCCGATATAACCTTTTGGCACTATTCCGGTGTTGACTAGGTAGTTTCCAGCATTGACCAAATTTAAAAAGACTAAACTACCCCTAGTCTTAAAACAAAAAACGTAAGGACTAAAATATCCCTAAGTTCTTCTTCTTCATCTCCAAAACCATGCTGCTCCCACCACTACTCCACCACTTTCACCGCCTTTCCGCCGCCGCTCGCCGACCAGAATCTGGGAATTCACTAACGGAACCTGAGATTTCAAATTAAAAAAACACAGAATCACAAAGCCTCAACCTAGTTTCTAATCTTCATTTCTGAGACTAAAACACACAAAAAATATAAACATTTTTAGAATCTCTAAATCAACCAATTCAACCCAAGTCTAAAATCAAGCTAACCTAGGGCTAGGCAAATAATCTTATACAAAAAAAATCATAAAGCCTTAATTTTGCAGTGCAACAAAATCAATCAATTCAATCCACAATTCTGATTCCATCCACCAAATATATACACATATAAAAGAAATCCCAGGGATTGAAAACATACTGATTCGGAGTGGGAGATTTCGAGGGAATCAGTTGAATCAGAATCACCGGCGCTGGCATAGCCATCATACTCTTCGTAATCGGAGGAAGTCGAGAGAGTATAAACGGAAGGGGAAGGTGGAAAACGAGGAGAAACCTATGATTTAGAGGCGAAACCCTAACCTCTGCACCGACGCTCAGCCCAAATTGAACGTCAACCACAACCCAAATCGACCAGTGCCATCGAGAACCTCTCCACTCGTTTGCCGCCGCCTGATGGTCTCCTCCACCATAGGCTTAACCATGACCCTCAATCATTGGTGTCCTCCACCCCGAGCATTGACTCTGACGGAGATCGTCTTTTCTAACCCTAGTCGCCGTTGAGAGATCTTCGAGGTGCCGCTGTGGAGGAGATCTTTGAGGTGCCGCCATGGAGGAAATCTTCGAGGCACCACTACTGGTGTCCTTGCAAAGTGAATGGCAAAAGGCGCCGCCGCTGGTGTCTTTGCAAAGTGAATTGTAAAAGGGTAATACTATTGAGACAACAAAAAGTGAAAATTTTCTATTTATTTGAAACCAAGGGCATAGTCATCATTTCATGTTTTTCTGGCTAAATTCAGGCCTCCAGGGTTATATTAGCACATTTTAGCAAATCATAGGGTTATAATAGCACTTTCTGATCTTGCTGGGTCATATTAGCACATATGACCAAAACATAGAGTCATATAGGCACTTAACTCAAATTAAAAAGAAATGGAGTTGCATAAGAAATTATAAATATTATATTTTTGTTTTATTAAAAAAATTACATTATGAATATAAAAATATATATTCAATTATTTTAAATTGTGCATCGCAAGGGTGTCTGCGAGAGGTACGTGTGACACCAATAATGCATACATACGTGCGACGTCGGTCATTTCATGTGTGCGAAAGGTACGTGCGATGTCAGTCACAATAATAATCAGCGTCAGTAAGCCTGACATTCGAGCGACATTGGTCATTTCATGTTTACGAGAGGTACTTGCGACGTTGGTCACAATTATAATCAACGCCGGTAAGCCAGAATGCATGCGACATCGGTAATTTAATGTCTGCGAGTGGTACGTGCAATGTCGGTCTAAAAAACAACCCAAATCGGTAAGCCAGACATATGTGCGACGTCGGTCATTCATGTCTGCGAGAGTGACATGCGATATCAGTCCAAAAAATAGCCGACGTCGGTAAGCCAGACATGTGCGTGACATCGGTAAAGGCAGGCTTTTACCTCAGTTTTTAAAAAATTGAGGTAAAAAGTGTGGTTTTTTTAACCGTGGTAAAAATTTTTTTTACTTAAAAAAGAAGAACCGAGGTAAAAGAACTTTTACCTCGGTTCTTTGGCCTTAACCAAAAAACCGAAGTAAAAGGGGCGAAGTAATAGGTTCAATTTGTTGTAGTGTAATGGTAGAAGATCAAAGAAGTCCGGGAGAAAAAAGATGCAAAAAGAGCAAGTGTTCCAGGAAGGATAAAAAATGTTCAGAGGGCATGCACCGTTTCAACTGGCACGGATCGTGCAAATCAAGTTGGCCAATAGTGCAAGGTCCAGAGGTTATTGTAAAAATGAAAACCGAAATTGAAAACCGATTATCCAAATATTGAATAACCCAAACCAAATTTAATATTCAAATGTTCAAATATTTGAATCGATTATCAAATTATGAATATGGTTATTGTTTTGTTTTTGGTTTCTAAACACAAATAGAAAAACCGGCCCAAAAACCGAATTACAAGTATATGAATAATTAAAAAAAACATGCCAATGTATTCAAATATTTGAGTTAAGTGCTAAAATGACACTATATTTTGGTCGAAAGTGAATCTAACCTTGTAAAATATGAAAATGTAATTCTAAACCTACAATTTGGACAAAAGTGCTAATCTAACCCTGACAACCTGAAATTGATCAAAAATCAGTAAACTGACCATTATACCTCTGATTAAAAAAAATAAATGAATAAAAAAGTCCAATTTCCCCTCCCCTCACTAGTTGGGGCATAGGCCATTTAAGACGGATTTATCGGACCAGAGAATGCACTTTTAATGTGCCTTTGATTGCCTCCGATTAAGGCATTTCCAAAAACCGCCTTAAATTTGCCATTAAAGGCAGTTTTAAACCGCCTTAAAAAGGGAGGAAGAACCGACCTAAATCACTTTTGAACTCGGAACTTGCGTTGCCTCCGCCGCATGGTGACTTTCCAAACTTGGAAGACAAATGAAGGAGGTACTTAACCACCTTAGAAAAGTCAAAGTAACTGCCTTAAATTGCTTTTGAGTTCGAAATCCATTATGTCCCCGCCCAGTGTGGAAGACATATTCCAAACTCGTAACCTGAGTACATTCTGAGTTTGAAAGAACTTTCCAACCCAGAACCGCCTTAAATGGCAATGGACTTCTCTATTTGGATGCACAATCTAGACCAGCATGGTAAGTAGCATGCATATAATTTTGGGGTATTATCTCGTTTGCGAGCTCGGAAGTGAATTTGGCTCTTAACAGATTGAAGGGACAAAATGTCTTCCAATGGTCAAAAACACAATTTACATTCATTTTCCCAGCCCAAAATATGCCTCGTTCAACAGCCACAATTGCTGACACAATACATAAAATCATTCTACAAGATAAAAAAAATCTATAGAAAATGCTAACTAAGCAATAATCTATAGATAGGAATAGAAATAAACACATTTCTATTCCAAACTTACACGCCATACTAAATAACAAATATGTGTTACTCTACCACATTAGGGTTTGCGAAGGTTTGTGAGCGGTTGAGAATAAGATGCCTAGCCAAGCAATTCCAGACGTTGTTGATGTCTTCCTTTGAATAGGGCCTCGTTGCCTCAGGAAGAAGCTGTGACTCCAAGAAAATAGCTAAACGTTAAAGATGATTTGAAGATACGATTAATGTTTAGTTAAACCAAATGCATGATTACCTTGTCAATTTCAAGGGAATCTAACATCACGACTTCTATGCACTCTATTGCATAAAACATTACGTAATAACCGCATTTCCACGTTTGTGCCTGTTTCTTGTACTGAATTGAAATAATTTCAAATTAGAGTTGAATCGAAAAATGAAACAAAAAAAAAACAATTGAACTAGAATTCATACCTTGATTTTGACCACACCCGTTTTTATTCTACCATCATTGCTAGTGTCCTTCAAAATCTTGATCACATCCATTTTTATTCTACCATCATTGCTAGTGTCCTCCAAAATCTTGACAAATTCTTCTGATGGTTAGAAGTGCAAGGGATCCATCCAATAAACCCATTTTTTCTCTAGAACAATCATGATCAATCACCAATGGTCTCTAAACGTAAAACACAGGAAAATTTAAGTTGATATCATTGCATAAATAATTTTTGTAACAAGTAAATAGTTTTGTAACTATAACCTTTCAATGTGGGGCATAATGAATAATTTCTTATCCTTCCTCCCAATGTTTTGTGAATGTAGTCGACTGTCTCTTTGTTTGTATAACCAATTTCTTGGGTCAACACCGGACACATGTATCCAATCCATGCATTCTTTAGATTATACAAAAAATACATGTACCTTCAAATTTAAAAATACTTGAACATTATTCGTAAAAATGAGAAAGTAATTAAATGGAAGCAAGCATTAAATATATTGATATTGAACTCAGAAGGTATAAATGGACATTTGCATCTGATTAACTTGCTCACATTTCCAAAGGTCCTCAAAATCACTCTATAGGGCAATGATATCCCTTTTCACACCAAATACACAATCGTTTCCATGAAATTGTATAGCACTCACACGAAGGAAGGTGAGTCTTTCAGGACTTGTTGTGCCTTGGTACTGGTTTTTGAATCTTGTCTTGTGTTGTTTAGACCGGTTTAAGTGTTCTTTCAGCCCGTTTTGATGTAGCTTGCTCCATTTTTGACGTAGTTACGAGGTCCTTAGGTGTTGTTAGCCGGTTGAGTTTCAAATGGAAGTCTTTAATGGGATCGGCATAAATTAGTCGACGAGGCCACAATAGAAACATTCCACGAGCAACACCAACAATCTTGTATTCTCCGTCTGGAAATGGAAACGTGGCACCCCTTACCAACGCCTTCTCTAGAGATACTCTTGACAATTCTTCAGCAATTGGCATGGTGTTATGATGCCTCATTAACTCATGTAAAAAACCATCGGCAACATGTAGTGATCTACCACCTATGTCTTGATCACTGTATAACTCACAAACATGTGAACTCTACATTGCACCAATAAGTAATGTTATGTCATACACAAAGTTCATATCAAAGAGTTGGTATACTTAAACGTGTACCTTTTTATCACTTGCGAGTAAGGCCTTATCGAGGTTGTTGCCTTCATCTCTAGGACTTAGGATAATTGCCTCCCGATTAAGCTCAACTTCTTTAGGAGAGTGGTGTGATCCTCTTGATGGGGGAGTTCAATCAGGTGTTTAATCATCCAAATTTTTGGGAAGAGGTAGGATTCTATGTTGGATCAACCTTTGAATGAGAATGTCTTGTTGCTCAATTTGTTTTTCTTGTTGAAGGGCATGTGTTTGAAACATGTGGATATGTGATAGTTGTGCATGACCATAGTACCGGGTAATTCCAAATGCCTCTCATTGTGTCATGGACTCACCCACTCTCCTAACATGAACCGTGTGGTCCGATTTATTTGTTGCCTCACACAGAATATCGTGCTAGATGGTAGGTATGAATTTCCCTTCTAAATGACCATTCTTTAATTTTTCCTAATTGATTAAATAAGGTAAAAATGTTAGCACAAGTGAACGGAAAATATGTGAATGAATAAATGGAAAGTCCGGATAAATGGTATACCACTCGTTCTACGATTTCTATTATATCCTCCTCCCCGTATTCACCCTCCTTGTTCCACCAATCCATACCCGCCACAGCTTAAATGGTGAGGCATTTAATTCAAACCGGTAGGGCATTTTTATTTCTTTCCTTGTACCCTATGTTAGGTTGTTAGGGACATTTTAACACGAAAAACTAGTTCATTTTAAAAAAAAATCGTAATAACTCTACTAACATTAGAATTATTCTCCAAAGCCCTTCTCTTGTGGATATTCCGAATCTCCGGTTGAATGTGTGTGTACGTCATCCACGGATTATCACCTTTTTCTGAAGAAAATATGTACTCCCTCGACAAAGTATATTTACGTTCCCGCCAACTTTTGCACATCATGGTTGTTGCCTTCTTCCTAATATATGTCATATGTAGGGTTTCGATTTCAAAGGGTCTCTATGAGGATTTAGAGATGATGGTAAGTTTAGAATATTCAATTAGTAAAATATTTTGCAAACACACTATAACCATTAGCATTACCTTGCACTCCATCCATAGGGTCTCCTTATAGACTTTTGGTACATCATGCCAACTATTTGACCGAATGTCAACCTTTGTTCTCCCAATCTTTGTGACCCAACTTGACCATTTTGGACGATCTTTGGAAAAACACCTATCGGAAATGTTAAAAACTAAGGGAGTTAACTCCTTCCTAGCCATCATACGCTCTAAAGTTCTAAAATGGGTCTATGTTATTCCTACCTCATAGGATCCGTAATTGTCATCGGAACCAAATCCCATAGTCTTGCCAACACTATGTTGTGGGCATGACGCATTATCACGGGTCCATTTCTTAGACATGTTTTTTCCTACTACAAAATATGCTACATTTATAAACTACACTGACTTCATAGTATATAGTTTAGGCCAAGAAAAATTCCACTTTACATGAGATCCCCTTCATATTCAAATGCTTACAATATTACACTACTTTTCATTAGGTTTTCGCAATCCGACATAAAAATAAATCACACTCAATAGAATATCCAAAAACTATAGCATTGAAGACAAATAATATCCTAATAGCCCTAGGTTAAACAAAACATTCACAAACACACTAAGGACGATAAGAATTTTTAGGGTTTTACAACACTAACCTTAAAAATAATCAGTGGGAGCATCAAGTTGATGAAATCTAGCTCTCCCTCAAGCCTTTTTCCTCCATGATCATCATCCCCCTCAAGAATGAGATAAATATGTTAGATGGAAAAAATGAGAAGAAAATTGAAGGAATCTTAGGCAATGACACCAACCTTTCATCAACTTGTGAAGAAATCATGGAGAAGAGATGAATAAGACAATGGATTTGATGAAGAGAAAAGGAACTTTTGTGGGGAAAGTTGGAGGGAAATGACGGGTCTTCTTAGGGTATTTAATACCCTTTGAAAATGACTTAATGACTATTTTTTCCGTCAAATTGTTCTTCCGAACTAGGAAGATACTTGGCCCTTCTTAAAAAACCCTCTGATAAGCTTCTGAGTTCAGAACCTCTGTAAATAAATAAAAAATTGAATATACGACATGTCACTTTTACAAACGTTTTTCAAAACCTTCCCAATTCCTTCTTCCCACCCAAACCCTAACTCTCACCCAAATCAACCAAATCTCAAGTCCTAGCACAATGTGAAGCAATGATACACTAAGAAGAGAACCAGTGAATCCACTAATTGGAGTCATAACTCTTACACTGAAATTGGAGCATCCAAACGGGTTTTCAACTCGAAAGCGGAGGAGAGGTATGTTGAATTCTCCAAATGTAAAGTAATTAATGCTAAATTCATTCATGTATCGTCAATTGAATATTTATGCTTAGGATATTTGTTGAGGCATTTTAAAGAACCGTTAATTGAATATTTATGCTTAGGATATTTTTTGAGGCATTTTAAAAAACAAAATCTTGATGGATTGATATTTTTGGAAGAACCTGTTTATGTGGACGAGGTTATTCAGTTTTATTCAAATTTAGGGCAATATTTTAAAAACCGTGATGTGAATTTGGTGAATGGGAATTTTTGGTGAAAAGTACACAATTTGTGAAGCCCTGGGTAGCTCCTACACCCTTGACAAACTCGTAATAACCGACGATCCACATGCCCCCTACAAAATTTATCACCAACATAGTTTGCCATCAGTAACCAAAGCTACCCAACTAGATCCTGTAGTGATAGCTAAGAAGTACTTTGATAGAAGTGGGGTGGCCCCGGGCCCAGCCAAGAGCTATAATATAGGGCAATTGACAATTGAGTAGAGACTTATTTACGAATAAGTTTGTTTGAATGTGCTCATGACGGGTGGCCACACGTGTGAACCGACTATTGTTAGCCTCATGTTATTCTACTATGTTATGGAAGGAAATAAGATAAACGATGGGTTCATCATCCTAATGAGCATGATTGAGGTCGCCAACACAAACAAGAAGGAACTCCCTTACGATGGCTTGATCACGGCTATGATCAAGAAGATCGACGTCCAGCCGAATGATTGAACTATGCACATAGATTTTTATGACCAGGGTTGTTTTTATCATAAGAAATTAACACTCAGCATAGATAAGAAATGGGAGCAGTGGGTTCTTTTGGGTCAGTTAGCTAAAAATGCAAAAAGAGCTAAGGAGCCGAAACTTGATAGGGCCGAGGCATCAGAATCTTGTAAGTATAAATTTTTTGCTTTTTTTCTACAATTTTAATTCAGCACTTCAATAAGCCAAATTGTATTTTTTACATTAACTGGTAATTCTTTTAGGTTCACTAGCTCTTGGAAGACTATTATAGGGAGGTACCTGAATTGCCTTCATGGAGACATTGAGGAGACATCGCAAATGTTGACTAGAGCTGATGCCCATCATGAACATTTCATGGAAGCTCAAGGACTCAATTTAGTACTAAGTGATGACGAGAAGCCACCTAAGTTTGAGCCACAGTTCACCAACAACGAGGGAGATGCCGATGCGGGGCCTGATGTTGGTGGTCACAACGTGGTGGACATCGATGATGATAATTAGAATTATTTCCAATATGTTTGGGACTTGTGTTATTGGTTTCTTGGAATGTTTTCATTAAAAACTATCCTTTATTTAGTCCCTCGATATCATGTCTTGTTCTAAGGTTTAAGACTCAGACTTCTACTGAATTGTAGTTGAGAATGGATTTTAAGACTTGTGGAGTTGAAGTGGCCACCAATATAGTCTGTCATTTCATTTTCCGAATCCGTCATAGGAAAAAAAGACACTCCATACAATATCAAAAAACTACAACATTGAATAGGAACTATCGCTAAGGTTAGAACACCCACCATCTTTTAGAAAAGTGTTTAGAATTTTTCCATTTCATCATAACCTCTTTCGAGTTTGGGAGAGGGTCATCCCTTTATAAAAAAATATATTTTGCGTATTCCGAGTTCATAACAGATTTGGGCCCAAAGTCAGTGATGAGTCGAATTTGTTTCCAAACTCGGAATAATGTGGTTTCAAATTTGGCCCCAGGATCCGGACTAACACAGATTCAAACAAGCATGTAGTTTTTCCTATTATTAATGATTTATGAGTTTGGAACTAAATCGGCTCCTAACCGTGAATAGCTGAATTCATTATTCGAAATCTGAAAATTGAAAATTGGCTCTTCACAACCTAAGGGCCGATCATATTCCGAACTCACAACATAGGGAATATAAGAAAAAAAATTCCTAAATCAGAGGTCATTATTCAATCGACCTCAAACTTTCAAAATTCCAAAAACCCTAGCGAATCATTTACCTTGGGCAATCCTTCCCATCAAAGTTCATCAAAGAGAAATGATTGAAGATGGAAAGAGGTGGATCATCTTGCATCCCTCATTCAAAATCCACCGGCAACAATCCCAGGTACGATCAATATTTTGCGTTCTTCCAGGAAATTACTAGATTGTTATATCATTGATTTCAATGAGTATATGCGGATAGGATTAGCGGATCCCATAGACAAATTTAAAGACCAATATGTGGAAACACGGGATCTTAGGAATGGTGATTATTCAACTGGAGTAGGGGGTATTGAAATTCCTATTAATTAATGGATTATAAATAAAGCCCTAGATTGTCCATATTTGAACCCGGAAGCATCTTTCTAGAAGACAACGATGGTCCTATGGACTATTGTTATCATAGGGACAAATTTTCGCTTGTTTCCAACCCCCATATGTTGATCATGTTGAATGTAGTGTTAGGTATGTTAGTCATGATCCTACTGATTTGGGTAAGCCCGAGACTTTTAGTCTGAAGAAGTTAGGGATAGATAATCGCATTGTGTTTGAGATGATTACTAGAAGCATAATTCCCACCTCCGGCCACGTCACCGAGCCTACCTACTCGGGATTGATATTATTTTTATCTAATTATGGAGGGTAGAAAAATTCACCCCAGGGCAGTTATATTAAAATATATGCTCTATGTTGGCACCTCGAAAAGGGTAGTGAAGAGCCTTATGTAAGGGAACTTCATCACCTTATTATTGAGGATGGTAGAGGGATTGGAAATATACGGGGAGAAGAAACAACCAAAGTACTACGACAAGATACACTATGAAAACAAGAGGTGGATCTTGGTTGATAGAAAATGGTTCCATCCTAAGGAGTCAGAATATGGCGAGCTGAGAAAATGACCTCGGGTTGATGAAGGTAATTGAAATTGTTAGTTTAATATCTTTTCTGTTAATAAATTATTTTTATTTATAATTGATTATGTGTATACATTACTAGATTTAGATTCGGAGAAGGCATACTTCAGAGGTGTTAGAGATTGCTATAGGTGGGTGTGGAAGGATTTGGCCTCCATGAAGGCGAAGATTTTGAAAGTTGAGAAAAGACAAAGGTTGTACGAATGTCACCTTGCATCTAGCCACCGTCCTCGTCTCACCGATCCACATCGACGTGCAATCTTGAGGATGACTTGGAGTTGGGCATTCCTTAGATTTTGAAATGTTTAAGTGATATTTTTTGAATGAACTTGTCATGTTTCCATGGATAGTGGATTAGTACTTTTAATTTTGATGGTGGATACTATTTGGATTCTATTTGGAGTAGTACTTTTTTCTAGTGTGGATTTTTCCAATTAATTTTAGTGTGGATGCTATTTGGATTCTCAAGTTTCAATGTTCTTTGATGATTGAAATTTGGTGCAGTTCATTGCAAAAAAAGGGCAACTAAGCTATTACACACTTAATCAACGTGACAAGAACTATTACAGAAGATGAAACTACTTCTTAAGTTTTCTTTTCTTAGTAACCTTTCTGGATTTCCTCTTTCTATGACTCACCTTGCCATGAACATCCACCCACATTCCCTCATCATGATCATTGTGGCCAACTGAGAAATTCAACGCAAGATTGTCCTCCTCAAGCAACAAAGCATCATTAAGACTGAAACCCATTGTATTGTGACAGAATCCTACTGTTATGGTATTTCCTATCCGGCTAATTGATCATTGTCCACCATGGTATGCCTGCAAAAGAGATCCCAAAAGTGGTTCCGGGGAAAAGGCTCTGATGCTCAAGTCAGTATCCTTTTTTCAGAAATCAAGCTTCTCTAGTATGGTTGCACTTACACATCTCAATGACTTCTTTGTTCTTTTTATAGCCTGTTCTGAACATGGCTCCACTTTTCTCAGGTTTGCCATTGTGTGCTTGATCGTGGCTCTGAGATTAATGGTTCATGTTCAGTGCCAGACTATGATCTCCGCTTTTCACGGTTCGTAGGTTGCCTCTACCTCTGCTTGCATTGCAGGTTAGTCTTGGGCTTACTCGCGGCTTTGGGCTTGCAGCCCAGCCTTTGGGCTAAGTATACACCATAATCCCCCTAGCCATGAAGATTAAAAGAAACAGAGTAATGGCATGGGTTTGTGGTTTAAATGCAAACTGATGTTGCTCATACAGACTGTTCGTCATTTAAAACTACCTCTGCGCCATTGCGAAGTGACGTTAGCTTTTTAGCTATACCTCAGTCCTTGATCCCTCTTCAAATTTGAATTTTTGAATTTTGAATTCCCCATGATAAGGCTATTTTTTCAAAGTTTTTGTTTCTAAAGGTCGAGATTCTATCCTCATTTTTCGTTATTTTGGTCCGTATTTTTCTGATGTTTGTTCTTGTTTTGCTTCATAAATGAGGAATTTGAAACGAATGTTTCGATGTTGCCCTCCTTCAATGCACTTTCTTTTCATATACTGCCGTTATCTCGATATAAGCAAAATGTAATTTTCTTTTTGTGTCAGATTATCATCATTGCACTTTTTGAACTAATTGTCTTCCACAATCTTGCCATTTCTTTTATATGTTTAAGTATCTTCTCTCATCTCTATTTCCGTTTATCTTCTCTGTTGACCAAGCTTTCATCCTCTCTGATCAACCCTAGGGTTTTAGCATATCATCTTCCTTCATCATCTTTAAGAGTAAGTATTGTCATTAACTTAATTTCTAGTTGCTTTGGTGCATGTTCTGAACTTCATACATTGAATTTCTTCTTTGATTTCTAGCAATTTTAGTAGTTGTTGCAATTCTAACTATTTTTTTATCATCTTCTCCGCCGTGTCTTATGTTAATCTTTGCTCTGAAAAACTTGTGTCCGCGGTGTTTAACTCTAATTAAGGTTGTTACTTCCAACTCTAGGACCCTTACTAATCCACATGTCTTCCTCTAACCATGTTGAGTCTCCCATAAAATATGTTCACTCCGACGGGGATTCCGATATCACCGGATCCTCTACCACACACAGTATGCTGTCTAGTTCGTATTTAGATAACTTGAAGAATTACTTCAATTTCTAGCTCCTTTTAAGCTTCACACTCCTCCAAATTCTAAATGTGTTTGCACTTCTCCTCCTGGCTATACATAATGTTATTTAGCCTATATGAACTTTGGCCTTTATTTTCCTCTCCCTTAACACGTGGTTGATTTTCTCTATTCGTACAAGGTCACGTTGTCCCAATTTCACCCAAGGGCATCGCTATCATAAGGTGGTTTCTTCAGGTTTGTGAGAAAAAAGATATTTCTTTCACTCTTGAGTTGTTTCACAATTTCTATCATCTGCGAAAAGTTAAACACACAGTAGATGAATTCACCTTTTATCATGTGATTGTTGGGGTTTAGCTTGTTAGCGGTTTCCCTAGTAATGTTGGTCTATGGCATACAAAATATTTTTTTATAAAATTAAATCAAAATCCCAAAGTTGATGTGCCTTTTGGAACTATAAGGTTCCCAAGTCTAAGCTTCCTAGTTTGAATGTATGTTTTACTACTGAGACGGAAATCGTGGCCACACTTCGTGCTCATACCCAGCATCTCCGCCATGCTGACTCTCATGCTGAAGGTGTCTTGTTTGTTAATGTTTTAATGAGTTTGATCTGTATTCTCTCTTATTTTGGTGATCTTTTATTCTTTTCGTGCATTCATTTGATCTATGATATTCATTTTATTTCAGACATGGATCTATCTAAGGGTGGAATTGACAGATCTCTTTTTGATGGCGACGATGAGGAGGTGGCTGAGACTTGTTCAGCCTGATAACACTGCTGGAAGTAACATCACCCGACATGTTAACAAAATAGGCACTGGCAGCAAGGGTAAGTCTCCTGAAAATAGGGAGATATGTGGTCGTTGCTTCGTTGGTTGACAAAGGGAGAAGAAAGAAACACAAGAGGGACAAGAGTGAAGGTCCTTTAGAACATTCACTTTCTCCGGTGAAAAAGGGTCGTGGTAACTCATCTCACCCTCAAAATATGGTACGAAATGAAATTCCTCTAGCGGAGGGGATGATATTTGATATTTTCTCCTACCTCTCTGCCTGATACATAGGTTGCAGTAAGTTTGTGGCTAGATTTTAGTGATTTTTGCTATACTATGATACTTTGTATGTAAAATGTTGATTAATTTTGTCCTATGTGTTATCGTTTGATAACATCGGAGAAAGCCTTCAAATCGCAAGTGAGCAGATTCTAAGGTTTCCTCTGTTGATGAATCGCTCATGGAGAAGTATAAGGCACAGGAAAAAAAGTGTAAATCTAGAAATCTCCCTGAAAGCCGCTTTGGAGCTTGAAAATGTTGTAGAGGCATAAATGATTTGTCTTTGTTCTGTGTTGGAGGAGATGCGTACCTATGGACCTGCTTCCCCTAAATATCCTCAAATCCTGGTAGATCAGTATAAATTATGTGAGGATGTTTCCAGCAATGCTCGCACCATTGGGCATTGCCACACTGTGAAAGATCAATGCGAGTGGAATCCCACCTGTTCACTGAAGAGTCTGTCCTTTCTTAAAAGTGTACTAAGACCCTAGAGAAGAATAAGGCAAAACTAAACAAATCCTATATCAAAACGATTACTGATGGGGAACATCCCTATGCTCTTCTCTCTCATCTTGCCAGCCTTTCCTGTCTTCCATCTGCGGCTGAACTAAAGGACTGTGAGGTGAATTATTTGGAAGATCTTCCATTTAAATCTAGCATTGTTACTCCAACTCCTAATCTTGATGCCAGTGTGGCCACTGAGGCTAATGCAAGCATTGAAGCCCCCGCCTAGCAGCCAAGTTAGGAAGCTTCCGCTTAGCCAACAAGCCAGGAAGTCGCTGATATCGTTGTTCAGTCTTCTCCTACCTCCACCTCCAAAGTCAGCTAATCCCTAGTGTACTGTACTTTTATATTTTGAAGTGTAATTTGAGATAATATTGTGGTGTATGTTTGTACTATTTGCGTGGTTGGGATTATTATTGTTATTTTATCAGTCATCTTTTGCAACCTCTCATTATACATATTTATATGCAGGTTTTTGATATTTTGATTGACCATAAGTTTTTGAAATGTCTTGACTTTCTTGGATATAGTGATCGTTATTCTGATCGACATGGATCTTCGTCCTCTAGTTTTCAATGCCATATTGGATTACTTTGCGCTTCTTATTCCATCACTAAAGAATATGAAGAGATTGTTTCTTCTGATCGCTTCCGTCGTGTGGATTTGCTTCCGTTATACCTTGGGTGGTAACTCTCTATTCCCAATGCATCTACAAAATGTCCTTGACTTAGTTCGTTCTTGATGGTTACAATGTTGAATCACTTGGCAAAGATATTGTTCGTGGACTACTTGATCTTGAATCTATTGGTGTGTACATGTGATCTCTTAATCTCCCTACTCGCATCCAGGAATGGGCGTTCTCTCTAAATATTTGTCCAAAATACATGCTCTTAAGTATCAATGATCTTGAAGTGAAATGGGGCAAGGATGTGAAAGACACCCAAGATGTTGTGCGTGATTTGCTTAGGATTTGCAACGAGCAGAATGGTCTTATCTAATGTCAACAGTTGACCATGGTGAAGATGCTCCGGAAAAAGGAAGAGTCTAGATATTAAGATGCTAGCAATACTTGCGAGGCCTATCAGAAGACGTTGATTATTGATAAAAAAAATGTGCTTGTATTAATGATTTGTTGGACAAGTTGAAAAAATGCAGGATGAGTGTGATCACTTAAGTTCTTCTGCACTTGGTTGGCAAATTACTTTTGATGAGAAGTATGCTATAAACACAAAAATGCGAAGTGAAAATGAGAAACTTCACGCTCAGTGCTATCGGTTTGATTCATTAGTGCAACTCGAGCAAACTTGTGTTGAGTACAAAGATAGACTGCATGCCTTCCTTCTTCATCCCACAGAGCTCCTAGCCATGGAGATCTCATCGTGGGAAACGGTGATCAAAGGATTAATTTGTCTGAGGTTGTCCGATCGCATATTCGCGGCCTAGAGGATGAAGTGCGGAATTTAAGTGCTGAAATGAAGCGGTATGAGGAAACTATCTATGTGATGAGTATGCAGCTAGACTGCAAGGAGTTCGGCCCTATAACCGATTTTAAGGCGTATTATACTAGGTCTCTTAGTCATATGGAGTGAAGGGGTGTAACACGCCATCCTGATTATTTATACATGAAATGGAGATATGACCTTATGGTTAGCAAGGAGTGTGAGGCTAAAGAGAATCAACGTAGGGCTAAGCATCTCTATCACAGAGCTAAGCACTGTTATTGCTGTGGTGGTTCGTCTTCTTCTGGTTCATCACGAGTATCTAGGCGTAGATAAAATGTGATGATGTTCTCCAATGATGTTATTTTTGTTGCAATTTTTGGATATTGTGGTTATCCTTTTTTTGTCTTGAATGTTTTTGATAGTGTAGTTCTATGTTCTTCGTAGGACCATTTTCTATCTCTTTTGTTTTGAGTATTGTAATTCTGTTTATCGCGAAGCCTCAAGATCTATATCTTGCTTTAGTTGTTGCATTGTAGGCATATCTTCCATGCAGCAAGATCTATTGCTTGCTTTTCTGTGTGACGCCGCAAGATCTATAGCTTGCTTTAATCGCTGAATCGTAGGCATATCTTCCATGTAGCAAGATCTATTTCTTGATTTTTTTTGTGCGAAGCCGCAAGATCTATCACTTTTTTTTGTCGTTGCGTTTGCTCCTAGCTTTGCTGGATGCAAGATCTATAGCTTGTCTTTTTATTGATAATGCAAAGGCATAAGATCTATGGCTTACTAATTTTGTCGCTTTGTTATGGGCTTATCTGCATTATTGCGAAATGCATGAATTGTTTTCTCTTTGTATTTTTGCGAAGAGGGAAGTTGAGGGATGTTTATAAATGATAATTATACCATTATCATCATGTGTTCGCATGTTAAGAATGTGTAACTTGGTTTTTGCGAATGCAAACAACAGCGTTTTGAAAAGAAAAGATGATATTCTGAAAGATTTATATTGCGATCATATTGCCTTCAACGCGGAACAAAGGAACGAACACTCCCAATGATTATATCATGGTTTCTATATATGGAAACTAGGTTTTCCTTTCTCTTTGCTGATTCTACACATAAAACTTCCTTAAGTTAACTATGTGCCAAGTGTTAGGGATGCTGCTACCATCCATTCTTTCCAGCTCATAGTAGTTAGATTGGTGCACCTTTGTTTTCTTGTACGGCCCTTCCCACTTTGGGCACAACTTTTCTTTTTCCTCTGCTAGGATAGCTTTGATCTTCCTTAACACCATATCGCCAATTTGGAATTGTGTTTCCTTGACTTTCTGGTTGTAAGATCTGGCTATTATTTTGTTGTACTTAGCTTCCTTAATTGCCACCCTTTGTCTCTTTTTCTCGAATTCATCCAAGTCCAACCTCACCATCTCTAGGTTGGTGTCTTTTTTGTATTGTTCAACTCAGAGGCTTGACTATCCGATTTCAACTGGTATTACCGCTTTGTGTCCATATACCAGACTATACGGTGTTTTGTTTTTTGGTTCTTGCACTGTTTTTTTGTATTACCACAAGGTATTGGGTATCTCATCAACCCAGCCTGCTCGCTTTCCTTCCAATCTTTTCTAGATACCTTGAATGCTCGTTCTGTTCATTACCTCTACTTATCCGTTTGCTTGGGAGTGAGCTACAGAAGTGAATTTCTACGTGATCCCCAGTTTCAAACACCATTCCATAAAGATCACACTTGTGAACTGCGTGCCATTTTCGGTAACGATGGTTTGTGGTACTCCGAAGCGACAAACTATATTCTACCAGAAAAAGTTTCTCACTACTTCCACTGTGACTCTTCCTAAGGGCTTTGCTTCTACCCACTTTGTGAAGTAGTCAACTGCCACAATAAAAAACTTGGAAGTGCCAGCACCTTTTGGAAAAGGTCCAACGAGATCAATTCCTCATTCATCAAAAGAACAAGCTCCATATATCCCTGTTAATGTTACTTGTAGCTTGTGCAATATTTGAGCATTTATCTGCCAGGTTCTGCATTTACGAATGAAGTTGTATAATCATTAAACATGGTCGGTCAGTAGTATACAACCTGAATGATCTTCTTTGAAATCGTTTGAGATCCTTGATGTGATCCGCACAATCCTTTGTGTACTTCTTTCAAGATTGCTCTTGCTTGTGATTGCCCCACGCATTCTATCCATGGAGATAGGTACCCATTTTTTTTGTAAAAGGTCCAATCTTCATAAACATAGTTGTGGGATATCATTTCTAGCTTCCTGGGTTGTACCTTGTCTGGTGGTAGCTTCCTTTTGTCCAAGTATTCAATCAATGATGTCATCCAGTTTACTTCATGCGCTTGAACTGTTGACACAATTGTCCTTTTTGTGCTTCTAACCGGAATGATTTCCACTTTCACATCTTTATGGTTAGCTAAGGATTCAGAACATGATGTGGCTAACTTGCTAAAGGCATATACCTTCACATTTTCACTTCTTGGGACGTGTTGGATGTTGAAGTACTCAAGGTGAGCAATGAGTTGATGAACCCTGGTTAAGTACTTCATCAATTTTTCTTCTCGCACTTCATAATCTCCTAGCACTTGTTGGGCCACTATATGTGAATTGTTGAACGCTCGAAAGCTCTTCACATTCATGTTAACTGTGAGGTCTAAGCCGCATATTAACACCTCGTACTCAGCTTCCTTATTGGTTAGTGAGAAATCAAAGCATAGAAATTATCTATATTCTTCTCCATCCGGGTTAATCAACTGCAGTCCTGCTCCACATCATTCCTTGCTAGATACCCCGTCTATGAACAACTTCCATGCGACATCTTCCCATTTGGCCTTTCCTTTGTCTTCATAAAGAAACTATTGTGCTTTCTCCTGCTGCGCTCCCACACTTGTCATTTCAGCAATGGAATATGCTAAAGCTTGTGTTTTGATTGAGGTTCGCAGTTGAAATTGAATCTCAAACTGTCCCAATTCAAGAGCCCATATGGTCATTCTTCTAGATGACTCGGGCTTGTTCAAGACGTTCTCAATTGGGTAGTCAGTATAGACAAAAATCATATGGCTGTAGAAATAGGTTTACAGTCTTCTTGCCGCAATATCTCAATGCTAAGGTCATCTTTTCAATTGGAAGATACGCCGTTTCAGTCTGCTGCAATTTCTGCTGGTGTAGAACACTGGTATCTATTTATGGCCCTCTTTCCTTACAGGGATTGAACTTACTACGCTCAGTGAAATCGCCAAATACAAGTATAGTGTCTCTCCCTGAATTGGTGCTTTCAAGGTTGAAAGTGTTAGAAGTTGGTCCTTCAGTGATTCATATGCTGATTGACACTCCTCACTCCGGCTAAACTTCTTGGCATTTTAAAGGATTTTGAACAGTACAAATTGCCTTTCAGCTGCTTTTGACATGAACCTACAGAGTGAAGCCAGTGACCCTATCAAGATTTGGACTTCCTTCACTGTTTGAGGTTGGGGGAGGTTAACGATTGCTTGTATTTTTTCTGGTTAGCCTCGATCCCCCTCGAGGAGACCTTGTATCCAAGGAATTTACCAGCGACAACCCCTATTGTGCACTTTTTGGGATTTAGCTTCATTCCAATTGCACTTAATATATCCAAGGTTTCTTATAAGTCATCTGCGAAGTCACATGCTCACCTAATTTTTATGACCATATCACCCACAATTGCCTCTATATTGTGCCTAATATGACCACGAAATATATTATCAACCACCCTCTGATACATTGCTTCTGCGTTTTTCAATCCAAATGGCTTCTTCACGTAGCAGAATATCCCAAAACTTGTTATGAAGGCCATTTTTTTTTAATCTTCAGGGTTCATCAATATATGATGATACCCTTTGTAGGCATCCAAGAATGCGAGGACTTTGTACCTAGAGATCGCTTCTACTAACTGATCAATTTTTCCCAGGGGGTAACAATCCTTTAGGCATGCTTTGTTTAAATTGGTGAAATATATACACATTCTCCACCCAGAGTCTTCCATTTTCACCATCACCGGATTTGCTAGCCATGTTGGGTATATTACCTCCCTTATAATCCCAGCTTACAACAATGCCTTAACTTCTTCTTCGATTGCCTTTTATATATCACTAGTGAAGCTTTTTTTGTTTCTGTTTGACCAGTTTGATCGAATCAGTGAAATTCAAAGAATGAGTTTCCACACTTGGAACTCCTCCCATGTTCTGCACACTCCATGCAAATGTGTCCTTGTGATCTCTCATAATTTTTATCACCCTTCATTTCTCTCGATCTGGAAGATATTTCCCTACTTTGATACATTTAGACATATCATTGTCATCCAGAATGACATCTTTATTTTGTTCCCCTGTCTCTACTAGGTGATCCACCTAGTTAAGTGAGTCGTTGTTGGTGATAGTACTAACCATTTTTTGTTGTTCCATAGTTATTCCTTCTTTCATTGCGATGACCATACACTACCTGGTGATTTGCTTGTTTCCCCTCACTGTTGTAATACCTGTTAGGGTAGGGAATTTCATGACTAAATGGTACGGAGACCATATTGCTTTGGCTCTGTTCATCTATGGCCTGCCAATAATGGCATTAAACGAACTTGGAGCATCCATGACAACAAAGTCACAGATCATGGTGCAGTTCCTCCCATTCTCCCCAATTGCTACAGGCAACTGAATATTGCCAAGCGGTGTCTCTGCTCGTCCTGTAAATCCTGCGAGTACTGACGTGAATTTTTTCAAGTCCGTTCTCTTGAATCCATGTCTGTAAAAATAGTCCGCAAAAAGGATTTCTACTGTGCTTCCATCATCGACAAACACTCTTTGAACATGCGCGTTCCCAATTTTAGCTATAATGACCATGGGATCATTGTGTGGCGAGGCATTAGGAACAACGTCATCTTCGCTAAATGTGATTATTTCTTCAATACGCAACCTTTTATCCATAGGCTCCCGTGGAGGTGAATACCTGGCCTTAGCCTTCTAGACATTATTTGATAAGGACTCTATTGACCTATGTATGGAGAAAACTACTCTTTCTAGAGCTTTGTTTGGAGCATCCTCTTGAAATCTACTGCCACCGTTCTTTTTTGTTTTTGCTTTGAGTATTCACCATGGCTTGAGTTTTAGCCATGGAGCTTCATGCCTTGCTCACTTCATTGTATCTATTACTACCATCTTCCTTCTTGTAATACACAAGATAACAATTCCTCAAGTTTTCTTCTATCTACATCCGTAGATCTCTGCAATACTTGATGTCGTGACCGTGATCTCTACAGAAGGCACCATAGTATTCTGTTGATCTTTTATCTGGAGGCGTTACCATTGGCTCTGGTCCGCAAAATAGATCTTTATTCGCTTGCCAGATCTCTCTTCGCGATTTTATTAGTAGTGTCTCTTGGGACAAGGGGTTTGGTGTTCCTTCTTCTCTTCCTTTGAAAATGAAGTTTCCATTCCCCCTCTTTTCTATTCCTTTTCGAGTGTTCGATTACTCTTTTCTCTCCTCACTCCTGCTCTATTTTGTCGTTTTTGGCTTCCTCGGTTCACATATACCGTTCTATCATTTTTTGTAGATCCCTTGTATTTTTTTGCATGCGTTAGTTCCTTGTAGAACTCTCCTGATCGCATGCCTCCTAGAATGCACCGTAACAAGATTGAAACGATAGGTCCCACTGCAAACTCTCTCTAACAAACCTACTGTGATATCTGCCAAGCTTTCATCTCTTCATTGTATAGATATGTGATTGTCTTGGTAAACTTCTGCTTCTGGTAGAAGCGTCCTAGAAATAGATCAGACAGCTATGCCCAAGATGTGATGCTTCCGTTTGGTAATCTTCGTTCTATGTGATAGTTGTTACTGAAAAAATATGGGGAATACCTTACATACAAGCTTGATTTCATCATCACGGAACCTCATGCTATTACGAAAGGAATGTAGGTATTCCTTTGGGTTGGTCGTCTCATCGTAGATTTTGACATGTAATGGTAACTTGAAGTCCTTTGGCATCTTGAAGTTGTGAAGATGTGGTGCTAGTGGCGACTTATCTACATCGTCATCCACTACTATGTTTCTCAACTCATCCCTATATTTAAGGCCCTCATTATTTTGAACAATTTTTTGACTCAGCCTAGGGGACTTTGGTTTGAGAGTAGTTAGAAACTGATTATACAGTTGCTCTTTGTACGCTTCTAGGAACGACATGAACGCTCTCCTTTCCTTTTCCTTGTTCGTGTCAGGGGATTCTACCTCTTCTTCATCTTCTGTGTCATCCTTAGCATGTTCTTTCTCTTTGCTGGGAATGTGATCCTGGTGCTGGCTGGGATGTATATTTCTATCTCTCCCAGTTGTTTGCTCTTGAGTATGGTGGTTTTGACTTCTTTCACTTCTGGTGAACACCATCATCAACCTCGTTGGGAATGAACGACTGAAAAAAATTCTTTACCCACGGCACCAAATGTTTTGGTATTCCCATTCTGGCTAATTGATCATTTTCCACCACGGTATGCATGCAAAAGAGATCCCAGAAGTGGTTCTGGGGAAAAGGCTCCGACTCTCAAGTCAATATCTTCTTTTCAGATATCAAGCTTTTCTAGTGTGGTTGTAACTACCTGTCTCTATGACTTCTTTGTTCCCGTTATAGCATGTTCTGAATGTGGCTCCTTTTTTCTTGGGTTTGCCATCGTGTGCTTGACTGTGGCTCCGAGATTGATTTTTCATGGTCGGTGCCTTACTATGATCTCTGTTTTTCATGGTCCGTGGGTTACCTCTACCTCTGCTCGCATCGCAGGTTAGTCTTGGGTTTACTTACAGCTTTGGACCTACGGCCCAGCCATTAGGCTAGCTATACACCACCTACAATTTCTCCAGCTTCAAATAATTGAACGAAAGCCCATTTTCCTTCCACAACAATCTCCCACCTTGGATCGGAAGGATCCCTTACATAGAAAACCTGGTGCACCTGGGAGGCCATAATGAAAGAATCCTCCTGCCAACCTACCGACTTTGATTGACGATGGTGAAACTAAAATTCTCGATTCGTTGCCTATTGATGAAATCCACCCACCAACATATAAAACTAGAACTTTCATAGTCACACAGTCAAGCTTCCATATATCTAGAATTGTTCCAAAGTAACATTGATGATCATGCATTGGATTATTTTCACTTCCATTACCGACATGCAAAGCTTCGGACACGAGGGACACTCCACTATTCTGAGACACACCCTCATCATCCATTGCTTTCGTGCCAAATGTACAACCATTAATGTCAAAACCTCCATATGAAAGCACTGTACCCATTGGTGTACGAGCCAACCACTTAACTGTCATTGGATTATCGCTCTTTGGAATGTGATCACGCAATTATGACGCAAAAATTTCACTATGTAATCGTAGAACATGTGCTTCGTTGAATTTTGGGTTGGAAATTCTAATGGCATCCATGTGAACCTCTATATACGGTACACCATCTTCATGATTATGAAGAACATATAGATGGGTTGTATTTAATTTTTCCACGCTA
Organism: Rubia yunnanensis; assembly: GCA_037428765.1. Classification (NCBI taxonomy): domain Eukaryota; kingdom Viridiplantae; phylum Streptophyta; class Magnoliopsida; order Gentianales; family Rubiaceae; genus Rubia; species Rubia yunnanensis. Next base: position 19,870,831 of record CM075066.1, read on the forward strand.
GGGCTGAACAGTTACCCTGCTGAAGTGCATGACCTTACATCCATCCATCATGTCTAGGTGTTGGAAGCCCGATCGAATCAACCTCCTTCAAATAATATGCACAAAACTCTATGACATCTTCCGCCACATACCTTTGTATTATACTTGCATCAGGCATGTACCAATTCATCACAAAATGTTTGAATATTTTCATGTACCTCTCAAACGGGTACATCCACCTCAAAAACACAGGACCACAAAGCTTTATCTCCCGCACAAGGTGAACAAACAATTGGACTATGATGTCAAAGAATGAAGGGGGAAAATACATTTCCCTTCGGCACAAAACTTCAACAACCATTGTCTACAAACGATCCAGCTTTGACACACTAATGTTTTTGCTACAAATGGACTTTAAAAATAAACAAAGCTTCATAATGCATAGTCTTACATAGGATGGAAATAACGATCGAATGGAAATGACATTTGATTCCTGCATAAGATTGTGACAATCATGAGAATTCATCCCAAGCAACTTCAACTCCTTAATTGACACACATGTACTGATGTTGGACGAATATGTTATCGGGACCTTAACGCTACTAAGCGTCTCACAAAATGACTTTTTCTCCACCCGAGACATTGAATAGCAAGCACGGGGAAAGTAGCAACTGTCACTCAAAGTTACTGGCCCTAAGGTCTTCTTAATTCCCATCTCAACCAAATCTAATCGAGCCTTAAGCCCATCAAGTTTTTTCCAGGGGTATTCAAAAACATCCCGACCAGGGAATCACACACGTTCTTTTCAATGTGCATCACATCAAGGCAGTGTCTTACATCCAAATGCTCCCAATAGGGCAATCTGAAAAATATAGAGCATTTTTTCCAGCTCCCTTCCACGGGGACTTTCCGTTTCTTTTTCCTGAAATCATTTGCCAAATTCTTCACTGTTTCAAATGTCTGACTCCATGTTTGAGCAACCGGTGCTTCTCTTGACTCAACTTCCCCATTGGACCATTTTTTTTCCAATATCCATGGATGGTCTTCTGGAAGAAACCGTCGATGACCTTGATAAACTGTTTTACAACCATGCTTCAATTGGAGATAATCAGTATCCTTCTCGCACATAGGATAAGCAAGGTGATCTTTCACAGAGTAACCGGATAAATTACCATACGCAGGGAAGTTATTAATTGTGCGAAATAACATGACTTTCAATGTAAAGTAATCTTTAACCATACCATCATATGTCCTAACACCATCCTTAAATAGGGTTAACAAATCCTCCACAAGAGGTGCAAGATACACATAAATAAGATTACCTGGTTGCCTAGGACCGAAAATCATCAAAGATAGCAAAATATACTTACGTCTCATTGTTATCCAGGAAGGTAGGTTGTGGATAACCAACATCACAGGCTAAGAACTATGTGTACAACTCATATTACCGAATGGATTCATTCCATCAGCACAAAGGCCTAACCTCTTTTCCATTGCTCACTATCCGACGTATGTCTAGTGACATCATCCACAGGTTGATCCCTCTCAGCATTTTAGCGCAAAATTTTAGAATCTTCCTTAGACGCAAATAACTTCTGCAATTGTGGAACAATAGGAAGGTACCACATCACCTTTACCAAAGTTTTTCTCTTTGATTTGGTTAACACTTCTGCTCCCACCACAATTTCACCCCTCTGCAACTTGTATCGAGACTTACCGCATACCCGACAAGATTCACAATTTTTATCTTCTAACCCGAGGTACAACATACAATCATTTGGGAAAGCATGTATTTCAATTCCAATTACATCGGGCACAATACTTTTTTCATGGCATACAACCTATCCGTCATAAGATTACCTTTGGGTAACAAATCCCTAAGCAATTGAAGAGTTTCGGTCATCGACTTATCGGTCCACCCAAATTTGGCCTTCAAATTGATCATCCTCAAAGTTGCACTCAATACTGAATGTTTACAAGCATTATACAATGGTGTCTCGCTGTCGTCATGTAAAGCTTGTAGCACATCAGATTTACCTTTGAACTCTCTAGAAATATCCTCAACCATTTCATCAAATTCAAAATTCCCATCCAACTCATCTTACACATTCTTCTTGTTTGTTTCACTCATACGACAAGTTTGACCTACTTCCCTGTGTCATACCCAAGAAATGTACATTGTCTGAAACCCCCCGATTATTAGATGTTGCCTCAATTTCTTCCTCACTAAATAAACATCATTTCTACAATCTTTACACGGGTATCAGGCTCGCACACAACCTTGTTCGAAGGCATCTTCAAATGGTACCGTTAAAAAAGTTTCAATCAATGACATGTAATCGGGTGATTTCCTAAGATTATTACCAATGAGCTCAATATGATCCATTACGCTACAAGTCAATTGCAATGCAACCCATTAGTATTCACACAAGAATAATCATAACCAACCACAAATGAATCTCTACACGAGCCCTAATTCTACATTTATATATTTCAAACCCTAATTTCAAGTAACAAGTTCATAAACAATTTACCTTCACCAATGCAAAATGATGCACTCTAATGTATTACATTTTCTTCTTCATCAATGTTGGAATAGAAATGGAAGAGCACCCTTCTACAACAATGTTGTGGGAGAATTAAAATTGATGACCCCCTCCCCCTTTTATATAAATACAGAGTGGGTTTCAAGCTCGGAACCCACACTAGATTTTAAAAATGCGCAATTTTTAACCTTTCCTAACTAGGAATGGTTATCTAATCTGGTTGAGTTCGGAAAGGTTCCCCTTCTTTGACTAGGGTGGAAGATGACATGGTTCCGGACTCGAAAGACTTATCGGCCGTTGGTTCCGACCTTGAAAGCTTGGACATTTTAAGGCGATTATGTCTAACCACCTTTAATTAATATTATTTAAAGGAGTTGAACTAAATAAATGCCTTTATTGAAAGTTACGGACTCGGAAGGTATTTTGGAGCACTGTTCTGAGCTTGGAACATTATACAATTCAAGGAAGTTGTGTCTAATTGCCTTTAATTAGTGTTAATTAAAGGAAATTTTATGAATAACCACCTTTAATGAATTGTAATTAAATGTGGTTTTCAATTAACCGCCTTTAAAAGATTTTAAACTGCCTTTATAGCAATTTGCCATGATAAGAACTGAGGTTCCGAGTTTGGAACCTTTATTCCAACTCGCCTCCTATTGCCGCAATTTTTTACTCCAACTCGCCTTCTATTGCTGCCTTTAATAGCATGGCCTCTGGTGGTGCCTCTTCTTCATCCTCATTTCCTTTTATTTTCTTTCGCGGGCTGAACCCATTTTCTTCCTTTTATTTTCTCCTTTGGGACCAGAAATTCACCTGAATCTTTGACTCAAAAACATGACCAGAATGAATATCCTTCTCTTTTGCCCAGTAATTTGTGCCGAGCGAAGGGACTGTCACAGCAGCACTAGATTTGATGGGGCTTGGGCTGGGCTCGGTCACCGCTGCCGGTTGCCCGCAAGGACGAGTGCAGTAGCTGGGATTTAGAGATGAAATGGTGATTAAGATGTCATCCCCGTACCTATCAAAGTTAAATTAATAAGCCCTAAATGCTTACTAACTACAACTAAGTAGATAGTGGCAAATCAGGGGGTCATCCACGAATAAGAGGATTTTCTTAATCGTTTAAACATAAAAGACTGATATTATACTAGAAGTAAATATATAAACATATATAAAAGTAAGTAAAAGAAAGGGGTGATTTTTCTCCTAAGTAATGAAATTAAAAGACAAACTAACTAGCAACGTTAAGTAACTATGCTAATCATCAAACAAACTAAGAAAAGGGGGTAAAAAATACAAAAGATAAAACCTTGGGGGCAATTAATATCCACTTCCAAACCTTATGTAGACCGTTGAACCATTCACTCATTCTATCACATTTGTTACCTATGGGGAATGTTATCACTTCCCATTCGAAGATCAACATTCATTCCTTCTTAATAGTAATTTACAAAGACAAACAATGACCATTTGCAAACCTCGTTGACAATCACTCTAGGAAAACCACACCATAGAGGTATTTCATCAAGGGTATTTCACACGAAGGACCATAGATTTGATAACAACAAGCCTTCTACCAAAGACAGCCATTTAACCAAACATAGCATTCATTAGGCTAAACCTAGAACAAACCACATTCAAGATTCAACCTTTTATTGCATCTATAGGATAAATATGAGAAAACTCCACATTAACATACTTATCTATCAAGAATCACAACACATTATGCACAAGAAGTTCTAAGTTCATGTTCTAGGGTTTTCATGCCAAAGAGCTAAGGAATTTGTCACTTTCCTAACACCCTAACACTTCAATCATACAAACACTTCCTATTCTCAAACAACCCATGTCCTAAATGAAGCAAACCATAGAATTAAGAACACATGAATACTAAATAACAAAGGCTTCAAGAACAAGTGAAACAATCTAATCATTACCTTCACTACTTGTTGTGAAGATAAATCTTCCATCCTTCTTATATAGTAGTTTGCAGGAGTGAATTTGACATCTCTTGTCAAACCTCACAATGAATCCCTTATTTAAAACACTACTAAAAAGATTTCCATTGATGGCATTGAACACGAAGAATCAAAAAGCTTGGAAACACTCATAAACACTACACCGTGTCTAAGCATTTAACCAATTTATGCATTTACACAAGATTAGTCAAGAATGATCGACATTCATAGACGTATCTCATTTGCTACAAGAAAAGAACATGACAATGGGCTTAACATTATCACATTCATCTAGCAATTATCAACACATCAACATCATTAAGAAGCTCTAACTCATGCTCTTGGATTCCATATTAAAAGAGGAGAGAAATAGCTACTTTCTCCCAATCCTAACAAGTAATCATACAAGCAATTAATATACTCAAACTTCCAACAACATTAATGCCATTAACAATTCACATTCAAAACTCAATAAATGCATAATAGCAAAAGCAATAAATAGATAGATATGATTCTCAAGACATTAGGAAGGAGGTCTCAATCAATTGCTCCCAAGATTAAACTAACCTAGATAATGAAAATACATGATTAACTTACAAAAACTAAGAAAAGAAAGAAAGGAAGAATTAGGGTATGAACCCAAAAAAAATTGCAGGAAGAAGAGGGTTGTGAAGAGGAGAGGATAAGGTGAGTATTTATAGTACAAAAAAGTGAGAAAGTTTCTGGCCATACGTCTGTCGCGAGTCACGGCGGGTTCAACGCGAGTCGCAACCGAGCCCAGTTTCGGCATCTTGATTTCTTTCTTCTTTTTGTTTCAAGTTCTCCTCTTCACTTTACTTATCTTCAATTTACTTATCTTCAATTCTTCAAGTCTTCAAAAGCTCAAATACAAGTCTTCAAGTCTTTAAATCCTCAAAGGTATTCTTTAAAGTCTTCAAACAAATTGCCTTGTCATGCAAAATCCTCTAGAAAGGGAATAAAAGTGTAAAAGTCACTTTTAACTCTCCTTAGAGAATTTCAAGGCAAAATGTCATATCTAGAGCACAAAAGTGTACAAAAGTGAGTCCTAAAAGTCCTAATATAACCATATAAGATGAGCACATCAGTGATGGTGGTAATAGGGTATAGAGAGAAGATGGTGGTGGTGGTTCTATGGTTTAGAGAGGATATGGTGGTGGTGCTAGGTACGGCTAAGGAAAGGGCGGGCAGCGGTGGATCTAGGCGATGAAGGTGGTGCTGGGTGGGCCGGTGAAGGTGGTGATGGTCGGGGAGGACCTGTGATGTGGCATGGTGGTATAGGAATAGAAAGGAGAAATCTTGGAGAAAGTATAGGGATTTTCGTAGGTTTATGTTCGGGTTTAAGAATGATTGTAGCTATAGAGTTACTTGCATTGGCACTCTAGTGTGAATTCTTCTAGAGCTAAAACTAGAGCTGCTCTCCATGTTAGGAATGATGAGATCAGTGACACACTTCTTGTTTTAGCATCAGATTTGGCGTTTAGGAATGGGAAATACATGTATTACTCTCGAGGCGGGGATTACTGTAATGGAATTAATCATAGCAGCGACGGCGGTAGAGCAGCACTGGTGATGATTTTGGAGATGAAGAAGAAGAACCTCGTGGTATTTTTGTCATTAGCTTTTTAGTTTTAAAACTAGAGGTATTTTAGTCTTTTTATGTTTAGTCAATTTCAGAAAATGCCAAGTCAATGTTGGAATAGTGCAAAAAAATTATACCGACACATTTGCTGATAAACTTAGGATTAGAATCGCACTTTCAAATTTTACAGGATTAGATTGACAATTTAAGAAAATAATATGGTTAGTTTTGTATTTAAGAGAAGTAAAATAGGGGGGAGGGTTGTGATCTAACTACTAACATGAAATTTAAGAGAAGTAATATATGGATTAACTAGTCTAGGGGGTATTTGCGTAACATGACCGATTTAGAGATTTGATCCTAGATTCTATCACATATAGACATATAAACCTAATCCCATACTTAAGTCACATAGTATGGAGATGACCGGGAATTCTCAATGTTTGTCACACAAAGGTTCATCTCCATTAAAACCATATCGTCACCTTCGTAATTAGGGATGCGCTCCAATCCTTCTGACTCCGTATTTCATCTATGTAACCTCACTTTCAATGCTAACAAGCCTCTTCTCAAAGGAACTTAAGCCTCCACAGGCAACACTGTTAGATACGAGAGTGAGTCAAATACATCTCGGGCTCTTCACTATGGACACCAACCCTAGGCCTAGAGAGGCAAAGGTATTGACGCCTTGTGATGACTCTTAAGTCCATACGGCCCTAGTCGCTATAAACTACAATGCTTAATTGTCGGGGTTAGTCAGGGTTTCCCTGTTAGGAATTTCTTCATGATAATGAGCAAAGTTTGCTATTCCACTTTGATTCTGAATCTGCTCCTTTCTTTTCTTCTTCTTGTCTAGCTGAGCTTCAACCATCTTTGCAATTAAGACATGTAACTTTGTATCCACACTACAAGAAAGTTGACCATTTGTGACATATATACGTGCGACCAATGTGTAAATGTCTTATATATACTACTCTTATGGGAATGTGTCGTTCATTTGCGACATATATACATGCAACCAATGTGCATATGTCGTATATTTACTACGCTTATGGGAATGTGTCGTTCATTTGTGACATTTTTATTTCATTTCATTGCTATGTCACCAATCTGGTGACAAGTATGCAACATATTATTTTGTATTTCAATCTTACGACATATTATTTATGACACTTTACCTAAATGTCATAATTAGACGACACAGTTATGAATTTGTTGCTAATTTACGGTACAATTGTATCATTTCTTTGATGTGTTGTATGTTTCGTGACATATATGTGGCACTTTCTAAAATGTCCCAAAATTAAGACAATTTATTTATGACACTTTACTAAAATGTCATAATTAGATGACATAATTATAAATCGGTTGCTAATTTACGACAGAATTGTATCATTTCTGTGATGTGTTATAAGTTTTGTGATATATATGCGACACTTTCTAGAGTGTCCTAAGATTGCAACAAATTATTTACGACACTTAACATATATGTCACAATTATATGACACATTTTAAAATTTGTTTAAAAATTGTGGCACAATTGTGTCATCTTTGTATGTGTCGTTTCTCTCTTGTGACACATAAGCGATTTCTAAAATGTCCCAAGATTATGACAAACTATTACGGCACTTTAATGAAATCTCTAAATGAAACGATTCAAAAATTCATTGCAAATATGTGACACTATGTTGTTAAAATATTGCGATATTGTTTGCATCATTTGTGATTAATGAATGAATTTATATATAATAATTTTTTTGGCACAATGCTTTATTTTTTTTATACATTTTGTTTGGGAAGTTTATAATTTATTAGTTTGACTAGTTAAATGTAAAATGAAATTTAGTTTTTACTATTTTACCAAATTGCAAATTGATCTCCTCTCTCGCCTTAAACTTCTATCGAGACAATATCACCAAAAGTTATGTTAATGAAATAATATAAGTAGGTGGAAATTAAATAAGTATGAGAGATTAAAATGTAATTAAAATACAAATAAAAACTTATCAAATAAAAAAAAGTAAATTTGTTTTTAATATCTAATAAGAAAAGTAAGCAATTTTTTATGAGAACGAGAACTTTAAAAAAGAAGTTGGATAAAGAGAATTATTTAAGAGTAGTATTATGCGATTGTAATACACTTAAAAAATGATTTTTGAAACGAGTATATAAGTAAAGAGAAAGCCTTCTATAATACCGTCTCACCATAGGGGATGATGAGACAAATGTTTGATGTGCAATTTCAAAATATTAATATAATTTTGCGGGAATTTATGTGTAAATTTTCTTTGGAATTGCAAATTTAGTTGAATGTAAAATGAAATTTAGTTTTTATTATTTCACCTAAAATTGCAAATTGATTTCCTATCTCGCCATAAACTTCAATTGAGACAATATCACCAAAAGTTATGTTAATAAATTAAGGGAAAATCTCAGGAAAGGCGGCATTTCCATAAGCTTATGAACAGTATTCAGGGGCATTTGACTTATATGTTGTAATTTTTTTATAAAATTTAAATATTGCATTTTATAAGTTAAAAAATGTAATAATATGTATTTGAAGGTGAAATATAAAAATATATGATATAAAAAAATATTTTCAAAAATTTTATATTTTGTATGTAATTTAAGAAATGCAGTGTATAAGGTAAGAAATAAGTGGTCTGTCCATAAGCTTATGGGCAGGCCGCCTGTTAGGAGACCCACTCATAAATTAATATAAGTTAATGGAAATTAAATAAGTATGAGAGATAAAGAGAAATTAAATTACAAATAAAAACTTTTCAAATTAAAATATAAAAGTAAATTTGTTCGGAATATTCGAATAAGAAAAGTAAGCAATTTTCATAAGAACGAGAACTTTAAAAGAAGAAGATGGATCAAGAGAATTATTTAAGAATTATTATGGGATTGTAATATAATTCAAAAATATTATTTTTGAAATGATTATATAATCAAGAGAAAATGTTCTATGTAAAAAATATGTTGGCGTGGAGAGTAGAACCCGCGACCTTCAAGGGTTGAATGATAACATTTCAACCAACAAAACCATATACTTTTGTCTACCACTCTTAAAACATTAAATTGTAATCCTTGTAATTGTTTTATTTATCTAACGAAAAATTTCTTCTTTCATTTCTTTAATGAAAATTATAGTATTACATCTCGGAAAATTTTTGGGAAAGACCGTCTTTCCATATACTTATGGATAGATGGAGTTTAATTAGAATAATAGAAAGGTAAAATATTTTAGTTGCAAGATTAAAAATTTATTAAGAAACGTGCAGTAGTTATGAGTTTATGATATGATTAATTCAATCCAAAAATTTTAGCTTCATTTATTTGAATTTTTAATTTAAACCATGATCTTTCCATAATTTATAGAATGCCCGTCTTTCAAAAGACAGACTCTTACATCTAGTAGAAAATGTATAAATTAGTTATATGTTTATAATATTTGTAAATTATTATAAAATTTTAATTTAAACATTCAGAACATATAAAATAATTTATACATTTCATATTTGTAAGTTCAATAATTAATATCTTCAAGAAAATTAAAATTTAAACAAAATTATTAAAATAATTAACAAAAATTCTAAACATGTGGACTAACTAATATATTTGATATTTCTAAGCTCTACCATTATCTTTAAAATAATGATGAAACGCAAAACTGAATCCTTGAATTAGTAAAAATAAAATTATAAATTTATTAACTAATTTTTGCAATTTCTAGCTATAAGTTCTATATTAATTATCATACGAATAATGTAAGTCTAAATAAAATTATTAAAATAGATAAAAAAACATTGTAAATGTATAAACTAATTATATATTTATTAGTTGTAACTTCTATTATTATGTTTTAAAAAATGAAATTCTAGACTAAGTCCTTGAAATGATTAACAAACATTCTAAATATATAAACTAATCAATATATTTGATATTCGTAGCCATAGTTCGTGATGAGGCAACTTGGTTGCCCCCCAAAATTCCTACCAATTCTAGATCAAATACTTGTGTAACAACTATCCTAGCAAAAAAAGGATAGATGATGAAGTTGCGATCCGAAGGAGAGAATCTCCACCCCTTGTGTTAATTCTCACCTCCGGCCAGGCAACTTCAATTACAAGAAGTGATGGCATAAGTTAAAAGTTTCTGAAACTGAAGTCCCCAACAACTGTATCAGTTACAGAGTAAATATGTGCAAAGCTTAAGTTGAGAGAGGCTAGAAGAATGTAACTGAATGGAGTGAAAGATCGAAGACCTCACCAACACCGATGTAGCAATTTGCTGCCGAAGGTCGCTACCGGGTATACCACCATGAATACCAGCAGTAGATTTCCAATTGATATGGGATCTGCACGATCGGAAGAGTATGGAGTCCCCGAGGTTCGTAGAAACTCGCAGAAGATGATTGATAGCAAGCATAAAGCAGATCCTGAACCTGCATGAAAAAATCTTGATCAGCAGTATCAATCCTTAGACAAAGCATGTTAATGCGTTCTAACCTGCGGTGTATGTAACCTATCTAATGTAATCAGACCCTTGATGTGCTGGGGGATGTTATTAAGATTAAGACATTGAAAATGGCTAGTGTGATGCTTCACAATTACATTTGCTACAGAATTACCCTCTCTGTAAACATGATTAAGATGAGCAGAACCTAATAGAGCTTTAACTCTGTAAGCCAAATCAAAAAGATTCCAGTTTGTAGAGTAAGGGTCATTTATCATGTTAATAGCCAACATGCAGTCAGTTTCAAAAATGCAATTTTGCCCTATATCGTACAAATTTTCACATGCGAATAACAGTGCCTTAATTTCAGCTTCCAAAGGTGAAGCAGCAGAGATAGAGGCAGAAGCTATATTAATCAAAGCACCCGAGTTATCTCGAACAATCAAACCAGCAGCTGCCTTATTAGGAAACCATGAGGCATCTATGTTAATTTTTATTGACCCCCATGGAGGTTTCTCCCAATGAACCGTGGATATGTTAGGCTTCGGAGGAGGTCTAATGAAAGGAATCCAATGACTGAGAGGTGATGCAATAGCAGAATGTGAGAAATAAGTCCTTGGAGTGGTTAGAAAAGCCAGCTTAATTAGGTCATAGACTTCCTTGGAAATTTGCTCCGAAGAGAATGGCTTATTATCAAATATGAACCTATTCCTAGCTTTCCAAAGCGACCAGCAAGTAAGAGATGGCAGGATTTTACAGGCAAAGTGCTTCCAGCTAGGTAAATCATGGGTATTCCAGAAGATAAAAATTCTTTCAGTAAGGGAATGATTAGAGTTTAAATGAAAGTGAACTATAGATGCTATGTTACTCCAGACAGCCTAAGCAATAGGACATGAAATAAAGAAATGTTGAATTGAGTCTGAACTAGAACAAGCCGGGCACTTAGAAGCTAGATTGAAACCACAGGTAATCGCACATCATCAAACGGAAGAAAGGATTGCAGCATTTTCCAGGTGAAAATTGAAATCTTTTTTTGTAGAGCATTATTCCAAATGAATTTGCAAGTAGGAAAGTTACCTGGTCCGTAAGTAAGAGCCCTATATGTTGACTTAGATGTGAAATTACCAGAGGCATCAGCCTTCCATATCAATCTATCTTCCCTCTCTATTGTCAGTTCTGAATCCTGAAGAAAAAACAAAGTATCATTTTCCAGAAAAGAACCAATCTGGGTTAAAATAATGGCCTTGTTACTAATGAAATCTGCCACAGATAAAATGGCATTGCAGCTACTATATGCTCAGGGATAAGGTTACACAGAGGACCCTTAGGACACCAGTTAGCAGACCAGAAACTGCAGGTACCTTTGCCATGAATGATTACTGAGTTATGTTCTGCAAAAGAATTAATGGAAAGGATTCTTTTCCAAGTTACTGATTTCCTATAGGAAAAAGGAAGAGCCCAGAGCAACTTGGACCAAAGAGTGTTCCCTAATTGGCTCTTCCACCAAAGTTTAGCTGAACAGGTATCAATTATAGCCTTAATAGATCTAAAACCAAGCCCATTTAAATCAGTTGATATCGCAATGGCAGACCATCTTTTCCACATTTTATTATTTTTTCCCTCTGATTCCCCCCAAAAGAATCTTGCCAATCTTTTTTCAAATGTTCGAATTATTATTTTAGGGGGATTAGTAACTGCCCATAGGTGTTGTGGCAAAGAATATAGACAGTGTTTAATTAAAACCAACTTGCCCCCCGCACTTAGCCACCTATTCTTCCAACTTTGAAGCTTAGTGTCAAGGTTTGCCATTAATGGTTGGAAATATCTTTTAAGAGTTCTTCCCTGGAAAATGGGACAGCCAAGGTACTTAAATGGGAATGAGCCTTTTTCATTTTTAGGATTGACCTAACCTGATTATTCTTTAAAATGGAGGCCCTTTTGCTAAGATAAAAATTGGATTTTTCAAAATTGAACTTCTGTCCCGAAGTAACCTCAAAGATATCTAGGAAGGCTTTTATTTTTATGAGATTAGACTTAGATGCTTGCATAAAGATAATGGTGTCATCTGCATACATTAAGTGTGAAACAGCAGGGATTGAGGCAAGTAGTTGGAAACGAGTAAGACTATTATTTGAGAATATAAAGGATAGACTTCTAGAGAAAGCTTCAGTAAAAATATTAAAAAGAAAAGGAGAGAGTGGATCACCTTGTTTAATTCCTCTAGTAGCTTTGAAAAAGCCTACTGGGTTCCCATTTACAAGAACAGAGAAATAAGCCTGAGATAAATTACTCATAACAGCAGATAAAAAGGACCCATTAAAACCAAATTTAGATAGAATCTTCCTAAGAAACTGCCAGTTGACTCTATCAAAAGCTTTCATTAAATCTAATTTCAGCATACAATTAGGGGACCTGTTCTTTTTATCTAGAAACCTGACCATTTCCTGTAAATACAGGATGTTATCAGAAATATCTCTCTTCTTTAAGAAGGAAGATTGGTTAGGAGAGATCAAAGTGTCCATGTAAGGCCTTAGCCTTTCCATTAAAACCTTAGAACTGATTTTATTTAGGACATTAGATAAGCTGATAGGTCTAAAGTCTCCAAAAGAGCAAGGTGTTGCTTTCTTGGGAATTAGTGTAATCCATGTACTAGATATTCCTTTCAGGGATGTTAGAACCTAAGATGAAATCATTGACAGCCTCCATTAGATCTTGTTTAATAAAAGACTAGCATTTGCTATAGAATTTAGGTGTGAAACCGTCCGGCCCTGGACTGCTGTTACCATTTAAACTTTTAATGACAGCTTCTAACTCAGATTCTAGCACAGGTGCAGCTAAAGTTAGATTATCCGAGTCATTTATTATTTTGGGGATTTGACTAAGAAAGTGAGAGCAGTATGTATCAGCAGTATTTTGGTTAGGCTCAGTTAATAAATCAGAGAAAAAAGCAATTGCTTCATTCTGAATATCAGTTTGTGTGTTTAACCATTGGCCTACTTGATTTTTAATTTTATTGATCTGCATCTTACAATTCTTTTCCTGCACAACTTTATGAAAAAATTGCATATTATTATCCCCCAATTTATGCCATTTAAGTCTCGCTTTCTGCTTCCAAAACTTTTCTTTCTCCTTTAGAGCCCTAAGCAGAAATGCTTTTTTCTGGTTTAGCTTTACAAGTTCAGGCAAAGTTGGACTTAAATCAAAAGCGAGTTCCTGAATTCTAAGGGCTTCCTCAGCTAGTGTTACATTAGAATCAATATTGCCAAACGACTCTCTGTTCCATGTTTTAATCACTTTTTTAAGCCTAATCAATTTTAAATAGAACCTGATCATGCCTTTATCATGAATTGGCTTTTCCCAATTTTCCTGAATTAAACCAAGAAATTCTGTCCTCTGGAACCAGGCATTAATAAACCTGAAAGGCTTTGAATATGAGGGAACTAAGTTGGACAATTGGAGGAGAAGAGGTGAGTGGTCCGACGTATGCCTATTAAGAATCTGGATGGAGGAAGAAAGAAATTTAGAGCTCCATGATAGAGTACAAAGACCTCTATCTAATCTTTTAGAGGTAGGGTTTCTCAGCCTAGAGTTGCACCAAGTAAAAATATTACCCACGGTATTAATTTCCTGAATACCATTGGAATTAATCCAGGTATTAAAATCTCTAATACTTCCTAGGGCCGGGTTAGAAGGACCTCTATATTCAGACACAAAAGTGATTGTATTGAAATCCCCTATGAAAATAGTGTCACCCTTAGAAATCAGCTGTAAATCTTTCCATAGTGCTTTTCTACCTTCTCTATTTCTTAATGCATAAATGAAAACAGCCTCCATGCAGAGATTTAAAGATTGGTGAGATATGTCAACGTGCATAAATTGTTCATGAGAAGTCAGTAGTGAAACAGATAGGAGGTTGGACCACATAAGCCAGATTTTCCCATTTGGAAGGAACATAGAGTTGGAAAAATTAAGTGCAGTCATATAGGATTGAATTTTTAAATTGTCATGCATGGGTTCAATTATACATAACAACAGAATTTTCTTAAGTTTAAGTAGATTAGACAGTCTAAGCATTGAAGTTTCCATACCACGTAGATTCCAAACCAGGAAATTAACATTAACAGTAGATGTCATATTTCACCTGATTTATTACCTTTTGTAGCCAATCTTAAAAGCATCTTATTCAGTTGGCTAAGATAGGTGATTTTTTTTATTTTTAGCCTTACCATGGTGATCAAACTTACCCGGGGGCTCTAAAGCAGGAGAGGCATTTTGTTGATCAGTGGAGGCCAGTTCCAGGGAACTATCCAAATCCTCATATATTGTCTCACTGATTCCATCCTGATCCTGTGAACCGAAGCCTTCTTCCTGAAAAACAGAAAATATGTTTGACATCTTTCCATCTAGGGAAAGTGTAGGGTTAACAATAGAGTCCTTCAAAGGAAACCGAAGTAAAGCAATTTGTAGATCGTCTTTAGTTTAAGATATCAGTGCTGGTTTGGAGTTTTCAGTTGCCTTTAGTAACCTAGTAATAGAATTATCAGGGCTCTCAGTGGTACAGTTTTCACATGCCAGAAATCTACCACTAACAGAAACTCTAGGAACCACAATTGGAGAGTTAAATTGAGAATGAAAGTCAGGATTCCTACCAGCCTTATCAGAAGTAGAAGGATCATCAGAGATCAAAGGTGGTAGATCAAATTTTTTACCCGTTTCCTGCCACTGTGGATTAGGTTGTCTTTGAACTATGATGGTATCCTCAATTCTATCATTAGTAGGTTGGGAGATAGCTCTACATTGGGCTAACGAATGACCTAGTTTAGCACAGTGGTCGCAATAGAGAGGAATATCTTCAAACTCAATTCGATACTTCCTATTATTCGAAATTGAACCAAGCCTAATAAAATGACATAGAGGCTTCGGTTAATCAATTTCGACACAGAATTTGATTGCAGAGGGCCTAGTAAGCATCTCAGTAGCAAAATAATTTTTAATAAAGTTGCCTATACTATTGCCAATTGCCTCAATGGAAGCAGAATTATAATAATACAAAGGCACTTCCCTGATAGTGCACCAAATGGGAACGATAGGAGATTCTTTCTGTGTGGAAAACTCAGGAGTCCACTTTAGCATCTTAAGCAGTATGCCATTGAAGTTCCATATGCCCTTCATCCAACATCGTTGATAGTCGTTGACCTGCTCAAATCGGATTAGCACATGTTTATAATCCAGAGATCCTAATTGATACTTACCTTCGAACCCAATTGTTTTAAGGGCTACCTCCATCTGTTCCATAGAAAACCTACCCTTAGTAAACTTACCAACCAAAGCATTGGAATAGTGTGCCGATAGCGTTGCAATTTGCTCATCAGAATACAAGCAGGCAGGGTCTCCAAGATGAGTAGATTTTGGGATAAGCTCGGGGTTACTTGGGAGTTGTGTTGAAAGAGGGGGAGATTTGGATTGAAGAGCTGCAGCAAAGGTTTTTGGAGGAGGAGGATGATTGGCAGTAGTGGCCGCCATATCAGCCGGCGAGAAGAAACTTCGCCGGTCGGCGAAGCAGCCAGAAGAGCCGGCCTAGAACCGTTGCCAGCAAATAACGGTAAGAAAAAAGAGGTTAAGAGAGAAAAGGAGAAACACACACACTTTCGCACCAAGAATTGCACCTATGAACAGTCCTTTATCACCGTTAGAATTGACTTATATTTGATATTTGATATTCGTAAATTCTATAATTATCATTTTTATCAGCTTTATTAGCTTGTACAACCGGGAAGGCGTGGAGACTATCAAACTCAACGTTGCTGCCACACACATAGGTGCCTTCCTGAATGTGAAACTATACATTTGAAGGTGTAACTTTGTTAATTTGCTAACACTTTCAATACTTTAGTTCTCCTTGTAAAAAGTAACTTATCTTTTGTTTGGAATGACTTTTGAGTTTTTTGAATCGCAAATGAATATGGCTTGATGGTTAAGAAGTGTTTATATTTGTCTACGGTATTTAAATCACTTATAGCTTGATTATTTTTGTATGTCATAAAGGTAAAACACACTTTCTTGCTTCAATTCGAGTTCCCGTTCTGTTAACTTCCCTGCTTCATTTCATGGACTAATTTTTTGGTGTTATGGTGCCTTTGCAGAGGGTAAGTCGATGAACGAGCTCCTGAATGTTGGCGGTTCAGGTAAGGTATCACGAGTTAATATGGCCTAGGCTAAAAAAACTCATCAATCAAGGCAGTCTCTGTTTAGTCAGTATCACCATTTGCCCTCAAACACAGACCAATCTAATTGATTTTGAAGTGAAATACTTTTAGAAATGCATACTGAATCTGCAATAATAAGGAGAAAACCCAAAGATATGTTTTTTCTCAGCTCATCAAATTCCTTCCCTCTCCGAGTACTAAGGAGAAAGATGGGGCCTAGATGGACCTGGTGGAGCTCTGACTCGTGGAATCATAAAGAATCATGCAACGTGTGTATTGATAGCATAATTTTTTTGCTAGTTATAAAGAATCCATATTTATTAGTTTCGTCGGGGATTGAGGATTCGTACAATGTTGATCTTGGAGCAGAGAATTATGGAGGGTAAAAGTGTTTTGCTGGTAGGTTTAGTGTTAATGGCAGTTTGGGTTCGGGGTGTGCAGGGATGCAAAGCTTTTGAGACGAGTTCACCAAGGGTATTATGAATGAGTTAGTGGTTACTTGGACTTCAATGTCGAGTTGTCGGAAAAGGGCTCGCCATTCTACTTTTCCACCATGGCCTGCCAAGATCACATCATGAAGGGCCGACATCTTGCTGATGCCACCGCTCCTATCATTTTCGTTGATGGCAACGAAAGAGTACGTGTTAATGGTATTTTATGTTCATATTTTAGTACTTGTTTGGATCACTTTTCTACTCTTTTGTTATCAAGAGCTTGTGTTTTACCTTGAAATGTTCTTAGGAGAGGTAAGAGCGTCTTTACACCCTTTTACCCTTTTCTAAGGGATTTTGTGTGACAAAGGAAGAACATCGAGACTTAAAGACCGGAGACCATTGAAGATCACAGTTTGAATACTTTGAAGATTTGAATACTAGCTTTGAAGATTGAAGACAAAAAGAATTGAGGATTTGAAAGCAAGGCGACACAAGGGTGTAAATGGGCAGCCTGCCTGGGAAAGCCCATTCCCGCCCGGGCGGGAGCCTTCTACACTTTTGATTTTTGCTTTTCTTTTCATCCCTCTTGTACTATAAAAGGAATTTTTGGTCACCCACTTCATATCCTCATCCTTCTTGGCTGAATTCCACCTTCTCCAAACCCTAGGTTCTTCATCTTTTTCATCCTTTCTCTCTTTATTTCTCTTTGCATTTGTTTATGGATGTTAGTATGATTTGTATTAGCTAATCTAGTTTTTGGGAGCAATTGATTGAAGCTTTCAAACTTATGTAGTAAGATTCTATATTTGCTCATTTATGAACATTTATTGGAGAGCTTTTATTATGCCATTAATGTTGTGTTTTACCTCATTTATACCATGGGTTGTTTGAGTATATGAAATGTTTGTATGATTGAAGTGTTAGGGTGTTAGGAAAGTTGGAAATTTCTTAACTTATTTGACATGAAATCCAAAAGCATGGATTTAGAACTTCTTGTGTATAATGTGTGGTAATTCTTGCTAGATGAGTATATTAATGTGGATTGTTTTCATATTTATCCCATAGATGCAAAGAAATGTTGAACCTTGAATGTTGTTTGTTCTAGGTTTAACCTAATAAATGCTTTGTTTGGTTAAATGACTATGTCTTTGGTAGAAGGCTTGTTGTTATGAAACCTATGGTCCTTTGGGTGAAATGTAATTGATGAAATACCCCTATGCTGTTGTTTGTCTAGGGAAATCATCAATGAGGTTTGCAAATGGTCGTTGTTTGTCTTTGCAAACTACTATTAAGAAGGAACGAATGTTGATCTTCGAATGAGAAGTGATAGCATTCCCTATGGACAATAAATGTAATTTAATGAGTGAATGAATCAATGAGCTATAGGAAGTTTGAAAGTGGAAGCTGATAGCCCCCAAGGCTCCGTTAATTATCATTTTAATCATGTCTTTATTTGTATTGCATGATTAGCATAGTTCTCTTGCTTTGCTAATTGTTGTCTTTCAATTTGATAACCTAGGATTAAAAACCAACCCCCCCCAATTTACATGCATTTATATGTATCTATGTATGTATATGCCTAGTATGTTTTCTCCGCTATACTTAAAAAGATCCCTCTGCTCGTGGATGACCCACAACTTGCCATTATCTAATTAAATGTAGATAGGAAGCATTAGGACTTAAAAGTATTAACTTTGAGAGGTACGACGACGATCTCCCAAATTTTGGCACCGCTGCCGGGAAAGTGGCTTTTATTTTTAAGTGTTTGGGTATATTTGGTTGCATAATAGTTAGTTGGTTTTATTTTCCACTCCTTTGTGATTTTTTTTTTGGAGTGGGTATTTCTTGAGTTCTTGGTGAATTTTTATTGAGAATCCCTGCAATATGATTTCGGACTTTTGAAAAAGATTTTTGCTTTTGAAATGAAGCGTCTCACCTTGAGGGAACTCATGATGAGAAGAGAGGCTCAACAAGCAAGGTTTTGTAAGATGTTTCATTCCGACCATCCTACCGAGACTTGCTATTTGTTGCAGGAGGAGCACTATGAGGGGGAAAGAACCCTTGGTTTCCAAAACCAAGGGTATTATGAAGAGTGCTACCAAGAGGTAGGAGATGTTGGTTTTCAAGGGCAAGAAACCCAAGAATGGTATCCATACCATAATTCTTACAACCCGGAATGTAGTGGTAATCCGGATTGGTGGTATAAGAATGAGCCGGAAAACCAAGAATATGAGCAAAATAGTTGGCCACCACAATCTTATACCATACCCCCAAAACCAAGCCCAACAAGGAAGTTCAAGTTTGACACGTGAGGAAGTCATGAATGCAATAGAAAACTTGAACAACTTTACTAGTGAGGAACCGGGCACTTGGCTCTCCTCTAGTGTTGAGGCTATTGAGGGGCATGCGAGGAGTATATTGAAAGCGTTGGCCCGAATGGAAGCTTGTGATTCCAAAAATACACCATCCCAAGTCGAACTTAAGGATTCGGTGAGTGGTTCCCATGGAAAATGAGTTTGAGTTCGACGGGGATGAGGAGTTGGTTGTTGAGGATGAAAAAATGGAGAAAGAGGTGATTGTCCTACATTCATTAGCATCGTTACCCCAACCCCACCTAGTGAACCAACTCCGCCATTTTTGGAAGATTTGAGGGAGATAAAAAAGGAGCCAAAAGACCATCCTAAGCCTCCTAACCACCAAACTCCTTTTAAACCATCTCCACCTCCTCAAAACTTTCCTCTTGAAAGTTTTGTACCCCCTCTCTATTTTTGGATACTCATGGTGAAGGGGTTCAAACCTTCACCATATGGATAACATTAGGGTTGTGCCGATGACCTTAAAAATATGAAGCTTCTCGGGAGGCAACCCGAGTTTCTAAGTTAGGTTAGTATTTTTATTTTCTTGAAAAAGAAATCCTCAACCATGTCCTCAAACCCTTATCCAAAACCACAAGAATGCCACAACAATCCACCACCAAAAACCACTACCAAAACCACCATCTAGGAGTACTACTAGTTGTTGTCTTTTGTGAGTGATGATCGGGATTTGCATAGTTGTGGCTTCGTAGTGGATGGATCAAAGTTTCATATTGGGCGGAGCTGGTGAACATGGAGGAGAGAACATTCATTGAGAAGTTAGCATTGCCATCACCGGGAAGGACCTCCAAGGTCCTAGTTGTGAGTATTTTTTTTCTTTCTCCCTTATTTCTTTATCTTGTCCATTTCACATTGAGGACATTGTGTGTTTCAAGTGTGGAGAGGTAAAGAGAAATATATATCATTGTATCTATTGTAGTGTGCATATGCTCCACTTTGATTTGTTTTGTTTGAAAAAAAAATGAAAAAAAAATCCTGCCAAGTTGAAAACCCGAGAGGGCAACTTAGGCAAAAGTGGGAGGCCCGGATAGTTTGAAAACCCGAAAGGGAGACCTATGCAAAAATGAGAAGCCAAATGGTGAGGAAAAAGGTGAGGGTGAGCATTGAAAAAGAAATATGTGTGAAGCTAGGATGAAAACCCGAGACGGCTCCTAGGAAAAATGAGAGAATCAGAGAAATTGAAAATGTTTATGCTTCTCTTGATTCGTCTATTGAGTGGATTTTTCGGTGTAGTAAGTTAGCTTGGCATTATATGTATACCTCACTTTTGTTATGGTTTGTTGGTTGTTTAGA
Source organism: Rubia yunnanensis (assembly GCA_037428765.1). NCBI lineage: Eukaryota > Viridiplantae > Streptophyta > Magnoliopsida > Gentianales > Rubiaceae > Rubia > Rubia yunnanensis. Next base: position 19,891,683 of record CM075066.1, read on the forward strand.
TTATCTTAGGCTTTGGGATGTGAGAGTGTGAGAGATTCTTATATCTTGGGGGTTAGGGTAGTCTAGGAATATGATGTTGGATGTTTTGGGAGAACTTTTACATGCAAGTTTATGCTTTGATCTTTGCTTGTTCTTGTTTACTCGAGGACGAGTAAGGTTTAACTGTGGGGAGATTTGATGAGACGTCAAATGCATGTATTTTCCAATGCATTTAACATCTCTTTTGTCATATTTTTGTTATAAGATTGATAGATTTAGACAGGTTTACATGATAAGGGGTTTAGATGACCATTTTCGGTTTTTATATCTAAATCCTTCATTTTGTAACCTATGTTTAGTCTAATGGATTTTTGGTCCTTACGAGCATCTAGATTCCATTTAGTGAGCTTCATTTGTAGATTTCTCATGAGCCCTTTAGAATGGTTTAGTGAAGGCCACGTGGGAGGTCATCGCCGTACCTCTCAAAGTTAATATTTATAAGTCCTAAATGCTTACTATCCACAACTAAGTAGATAGCAGCAAGTCGGGGTTGTCCACGAAGAAGGGGAATTTTCTCAAGAGTTTAAGCACAAATGGTTGATATTAGGCTAAGGGTAGATATATATATATACATATACATATAAAAGCATGTAAAAAAGGGGTTTTGTTGTTTGGTGGTCCTAATTTATGAAAGTTAAAAGACATGACAACTAGAAAAGTCAAGCAACTAAGCTAAATTATCAAATAAAACTAAGAAAGAGGGTTTTAAAAATACAAAAGACAAAGCCTTGGGGGCAATCGATATCCACTTCCAAACCTAATGCAGATCATTGAACCATTCACTCATCCTATCACAATTGTTACCTATGGGGAATGCCAATGGAAGATTAACATTCATTCCTTCTTAAGAGTAGTTGCAAAGACAAACAACGACCATTTACAAACCTCATTGATGATCACCCTAGAAAAACGACCATATGGGTATTTCATCAATGGTATTATACACGAAGGACCATAGATTTGACAACGATAAGCCTTCTACCAAAGACGTGGCCATTTAACCAAAAATAGCATTTATTAGAGTAAACGTAGAACAAACCACATTCAAGGTTCAACCTTTCATTGCATCTATAGGATAAATATGAGAACAATCCACATTAACATACTTATCTAGCAAGAATCACAACATGAAGTTCTAATTTCATGTTCCCGGATTTTCATGCAAAGGAGCTAAGGAATTCGTCATTTTCCGAACACCCTAACACTTCAATCATACAAACACTTCCTATTCTAAAACAACATATGGCATAATTGAACTGAAACATAGCATTAAGAACACATGAATGCTAAATAACAAAGGCTTCAAGAACGAATGACGAAATCTATTCACTACTTCCACTAATCATGCATTTACACAAGATTAGCCAAGAACAATCGACATTCTTTGACTTCTCTCATTTGCCACCTAAAAATAACATGACAACAAATTCAACAGCATCACATTCATTTAGCAATAATCAACACATCAACATCATTAAGAAGCTCTAACTCGTGCTCTTGGATTCCACATTAAAGGAGGAGAGAATTAGCTACTTTCTCCCAACCCTAACAAGTAATCTTACAAGAAATTCATATGCTCAAGCTTCCAACAACACCAATGCCATTAGCAATTCACATTCAAAGCTCAACAATGCACAATAGCAAAAGAACCAAATAGATATATATATATATACACATATACATATATGGTTCTTACTACATAGAAATAGAAGCTTCAATCCATTGCTCCCAAGATAAAACTAAGCTAGACAATTAAAAGACATGATTAAACTACAAAAACTAAGAAAAGAAAGAAATAAAAACTAGGGTTTGAACTCACAAAAATGCAGGAAGAAGAGTGTGTCCAAAAATTCTTAAAGAGGAGAAGATAAGGTGAGTATTTATAGTACAAAAAGCGAGAAGAGTTTCTGACCACTCGTCTGTCGCGAATCGCGACGTGCTCGCGATGGACTCCAAGTCCATCACCATTTCTTCTTTCTCCTTTTTGTTTCATACCCTCCTCTTCTCTTCACTTCTTCAATTCTTCAAATCTTCAAAAGTTCAAATACAATTCTTCAAATATTCAAATCTTCAAAGGTATTCTTCAAAGTCTTCAAAGTTTTCAAACAAATTGTCTTGTCACACAAAATCCTCTAGAAAAGTAATAAAAGCGTAAAAGTCTCTTTTAAATCTCCTTAGAGAATTTCAAGGCAAAATTCCCCATTTAGAGCACAAAAGTGAATCCTAAAAGTCCTAACATAACCGTATAAAATGGGCACATCAAACCTCCCCGCACTTAAACCTTACTCACCCTCGAGTAAGAAAATATTTAAGCACACAAAAGAATTCATATGTCCATATCCTAAGCTAATATTCCCCCAATCAAAACCTCACAAAAACTCTAAATATCATGAATCCCAAAATCAAAGGTCAAATGAGAATTTTTTTCATACACACAACCCCGATTCCTAAATCTAACCAAACCTGCCACTTATCAATTCACTACCCATAAAACTGTTTCAAAGTCCCAAAATGATAATCCCAAAGTCCAATGATATAAAATGAAGTTAAAACCATAAGAATGGTTAAAAAACATACTTCATTCATACCAATATATCAACCAAAATCCAATGACACAAAATGAAGCCAAAACCATAGAGGAGGTTTAAACACATACTTCACCCAATGCCAATATATCAACCAAAACGAAGTATAAAAGAATCAAGAATTTTATAACCCTACTTCGTTTTTCAACCCACTATGCTACCCAATCCGAAGAGGTCTCTAGATGTTGAGCTACCCGATCCATTCATATGACAACCGCAACCTTATGACTCCAATACCGGCAAATGAGTGAAATTATAGCATTTTTATTTTCTCTCTCTCTCTCTCTCATTTTGCCTAGGAGCCCTTTCGGGTTTTCATCCTAGCCACACATCATGTTTCTTTGGCTCACATCTCACATTTTTCCGCATATTTTGGCCTCTCATTTTTTTCCTAGGCCGCCCTCTTAGTTTTTTGACATATCTGGGGCCCCAATGTTGCCTAAGTTGCCCTCTTGGGTTTTCAACTTTGAATGTGGATTGTTAATTTCATTAATGTTGTTGGAAGTTTGAGTATATGAATTGCTTGTATGATTGCATGTTAGGATTGGGAGAAAGTAGCTAATTTTCCCCTCTTTTAATGTGGAATCCAAGAGCATGAGTTAGAGCTTCTAAATGATGTTGATGTGTTGATAATTGCTAGATGAATGTGATGATGTTGAACTCGTTGTCATGTTTATTTTAGGTAGAAAATGAGATAAGTCTATGAATATCGATAATATGACGTTTAAAAATGATAATTTGTAAGTGATGCAAAATGTGTTACATTATTTGCGACTAATAATTATTATGTGTCATATATTGTGTGTGTCACAGCAATTTATGACACTTCTATTTTTTTCCATATGTGTTGCAAAATAGCATCACATAAATTATTGTATAACATATAATATCGTAAATTTTACAGCCAGTAGTGTTAATAAAAGTTGCAAATTGTGCCCCAAATAACTACGTCATTAAATATAGAATCACACATGATGTGTCATAAAAACATGTGGCAATCAAATTAATAACGCACAATATGCATCGGTAAACTTTATAACGCACAATATGTAGCAACTAGGTATGCATCACTAAACTTAAATAATGCACAATGTGTTGTAAACAACAATGTGTCACTAAATGAGAATGACGCAAAATATGTCGCCAAAAGAAATGCGTCGATGAATGGAAATGGCGCATTATATGTCATAAACATACATGCGACACTATATTAAAAATGACGTATAATGTGTCGCAAACATTTATGCATCACTAGACTTAAATGACACAAATTATGTCGCAATAATTCACGACACATAATTAGTGACACAAAATGTGTCCTAAAATTTATGGCATAATTGAAAATTTGTGATGCAAAATTTGCTACATGGGTATACGTGGTATAATATAGTGTGACACAAACTGTGTTGCAAATTGACATTTGCGACACTAAATCATTGATAAGCGACACATTTTGAATGTAGCAAAAGGTCATGTTTGTTGTAGTGACAGTTTTATCAAAACCAAATTATATACAACGACCCCTGGTCTGCTGCTCCTAACATGCAATCACTTACACAACTAGCCAATTAGAATTAAACTATAATGATCAGCTCGAAATTTTTTATATAGATTGAATGCACTCAACTCCCCGGTACTCTGAAGCCTACAATAGCAATAATCTAACACCCCCAAATTAGCATTTTAGCCTAGCACAATATTATACTATGAATAAAATCATTGATGCATCATAACACATATCATGGCATAAATTATATAAGAATAGAAACCCCAAATCATGCACAGTATTCATAAGCATAGAAATTTAGGGTAATCTAGAATCTCATAAATCCTAATCAAGTCATGGATACAAATATAACCCCAAGAAAATAAACTACTCTACTACTATTAAATCCATGGCATTCATTGAATTAAATGTCATGGATTTAAGAACTAAACAAAGGAAAAAGATGAAGAACCCTAGAGAGAGATGGGAGGTCGTCGCCGTGTCTCTCAAACATAGTATTTATATGCCCAAATTACGGCTAACTACTAAATAGTAGCTAGTGGTAAAACGGGGCCATTCACGAGGAAAAAGGGGTTTTATCGAGTGTTAAAGCGTAGTCAAAAGGCACACGAAGAAGTCCGTCTACGTGCGTGATAACCAATTTGGGAGGTTTTACTTTTTGGAAACATTTCTCCTACTTTAAAAACTAAATTAACCAACAATTAGAGAAAACAATATAATTATGACTACCACAGAAAAAGGGTAACTAATATGATAGCGAGTTTTGGGTGCAATTGGTTTACATTTCTAGTCATTCTTTGATCATCGATTAATTATCATATTTATATGCATTAACCACATATTGTGGAGAACTTGTCAACACCTTTCGAGTGAAGAAATTTCTCGCCTCTCCTTGGTTATTGTTAGAGTGGGCGATCGGCGCCACATAATAACCCTTACACTCGAGTTACTCTAAACGATCTTCGTCATAGACTTCCCCGAGAATAGCAATAAACATGGAGACCCAATACAACTAACACAATATCCTACAAGCGAGACATATCGGGATAGCACAAGTATATCTACTAATAACAACTACGAGGATTAGCCTTCATGATAATCGATATTAGTGAGCCACATTGATAATTAGTCATACTCATTCAAATTTATCTCAAGTCTAAGAAATTTTATCAATCAACAATCATAATTAGATGTCCCTTCTAATTAAAACATTACGTTGGCCAACAAAATTCACGTTGACTAAAAGTCAAAGTCTTCCGAGTTTGACCAAATACCTAGCAAATAACTAACCCACAATCTTCAACTAGTTGATCACTCTAGTTCAAATCATGCATTAATCACACAAGAAATCACCAAATATACTTGATAATCAAAGCACAAAATAGGATAAATTGAATCTCACATATTCATACTAGAAATGTTTACCAATTGCTCTCAGGAGTATATTTAGCCTAGATTATGAAAACCCATAAACAAATAACAAGAATCCATGGTAAAACATAGAGTTAATGATAAAAAGTAAATACAAACTAGGATTTTGAGGGAATAATTTTTGTTTTGGGTCTAAAATAAATTAAGAGAGATATTTTGAGCTTAAATTCAGTTTTTAAATTACCCAAACTGATGTCGTTGCGGGTCGCAATGTGGGCTGCGGCCCACAAGGAACCCATTGACCGCCTCCTGAGCTTGTTTACTTCTGTTGTGGGCCGCAATGTGGGTTGCGGCCCGCAATGGAGTTGCTAGATCTTCATCTTCTACCAAATGAAATTTGGTCTTCTTCCAATCTTCTACTTCATTTGTTCTTCAACACTTGAACTTTTCGAAACCCGAACACTCTAACAAGATCTAGAAAACTTCATAAATTAAAGAATTAGGATATAAAACAAATGAATTCATCCTAACCCCTTAATTGATAAAATGTTAGTTTCTTCTCAATTAAATCCCTAATTTACTACAAAATTAGATTTCAAATGTGCTAAAGATAGGATATAAATTGAGCACATGAAAACACCCTGCACTTAAACTTTTACTCGTCCTCGAGTAAAGAAAATGGAGGCCTAAGGTTGTTCTTAAAAAAATTTCTATCCCATAACACATTCGAAACCCTTCCTTGAGAATTCTTTTAACCTTATACATGAGAGATTATGAGAGATTACCCATCCTCATATTTATGCCTAAAAGATTCTCCCCAAAAAAAATTCCAAGATAAAACTGCATCCAAATGAGGTCTTCATCATCCAAAAATGAGGTAAAAGAAGTTGACTCTACCCAAAAGTTTCCAAAATGGCAACATGAGCCTTCAAAAAAATTTCATTTCTCTCAATTTCTTTCACTTTGCCTAGAAGCCATTTCGGATTTTCATCCGAACTTCTCATTCTTTTCACCTCACTCCCTACCTTTTTCTACACAATTTAGCCTCTCATTTTTTCATAGATTGCCCTTTCGGGTTTTCAATCTATCTGGGTCCTCAATTTTGCCTAAGTTGCTCGCAAGTGGGTTTTCAACTTAGCGAGATTAAAACTTTTTTCATCCTTCATTTTTTTAAACCTCCTAAGAATTTATTAAATACAATGCAAAATGAGCAATATCACTTCAAAAGCACATGCTAGTAATGAGCTTAATTAATCCCCCCACCCCACACTTAAAATCTAGCATTGTCCCCAATGCATATAAAAGATCAAAGCGTAAATGTGGAATAAAGGAAAAAGGAAAGTACTCACAACTAGGACAATAAGGGTCCAGCTCCGCCCTGATGACGAGCTTGGCAAAACTCCGAGACGATGGTGTCAAGCTTAGTATGGACTTGCTGAAACTGTTGGTCGATATGCAACTGAAATTGGTTGAATCTACCCTCAATATGAGCAAGCATGTCAAGTACATTCTGTCTCACATCAAGGGTATCCTGTTGGTCCTCTTGAGGAGGTGACTAGAGAGGTTGTGCATGTTTACTAGGTGGAGGATCTTGCATATAAGGTTTCCCCGTCTGTAGTGCAGCCCAAAAAATGTGGCTATACTCGGTGTCTGGCTGTATGAAAATATTGCTAACCAGTGTGTTCTCAGTGATAGCCACCTTGTCTGCTAGGGGAAGTTTCATAAACAAGAGAGACTGTGGCCCGTACCTCAAAATAATGTCATTCCCAGTAACTTGCCACATATTGGATTTGCGTAGCCTTTCGAAGTCTTGATAGAAGTTATGCTTGCCTGAAATGGACTCGGTTGTGCTCGGGTCCTGTATCCCCAACTCTCTGGCAATGAGGGTCACTATCCCTCCTATCATCCCCTTGTTCGGTTTTGACCGCTCTATGCATCTGTCGACCCAAAAATCTATCCAATTTGGATGACCCTGTCCCGTAGACGTCATAGCCCAAAGGCACTTTATAAAGCTGCTGGGACATTGAGTGAGTTCGCCCTGACACAACACCTCCATGGCCAATAAGCAGTGGCCAATGTACAAAGCTGGATGGATGATGACAGAAGTTTTTTCAGTATCACATCTTTCTCTCCCGGTGATCAGCGGCCAAAAGAATGACTCGCAGTAACCAGCGGAATTGATGTAATCACCATCCCCGGTCCCAAGCTCCCATCAAAAATTTTAGATAAAGCATCATAACTCATCGAACGTGGATCATCATTGAGGTGAAAAGAGATGTACTTCCCACCTTCCCGTTCCTCCTTTGGGAGTGTGGCAAGAAACTCTATTGTGTATCTAGGGAAGGTTAACGTCTGCCTGTCCAAAAAATCTGCCAAGCCAACCTTCCTAAACAATTTCGCAATGGGTCGCCACAACCCCAATTTTGTTAAAGTGGGCAGATGGGCTAACGTTTTTGAATGAATCATGTGGTTGAGGGTGACCAAGTTTGCACACCATGTAGCAAATGACCCTCTAATGCGGGTCAACCCCATGTGAACAATTGTAGGAGCTTGGGACGAAATAGCAACACAAGTGGCTTTTCTTTTTGGAGCCATAAGATATCTAAACAGCAAGAACAAACTCTAAAAATCAACGAAAATACACTATGCTACAAATTTTAGGAAGTGTCACAAAGGGTCACTAAGTGTCACAAAAAGTGTAGCTAAAGTGTTGCCAAGTGTCACAAACCTCAATCACCAAAACAATCATCCCCAAATATGCTACTAGCTCACCAAAACTCAACAAACACCCAAAAATTCAATACCATATCACAATTGGCATTACACAATCCCAATACTATAGCAAAAATTGAGATTGAAGAACACACACTTTTCAACACACTTTAAATTCAACAATGAAAGTGTTACAGTGAGATAGATGGAATGAGTGTAGACAATATCAATATGTGAAATGCGAGCAAAGAAGGTTGGATTTGACCAAAAAATCAAGAACCCCCAATTTCTAGGGTTCTTGAGCTTTTAAAACAAATTTATGGGTAATGGAGAAGGATTTGAGTATTGGGATGTGGAGGAATGAAAGAAGGATGGAGAGAGGACAAAATTTAGTTGGAGGAGGTGGTAGGGTGGGGGAATTTTGGCGGGTTGGTGGTGAAATGGTGGAGGGAATAAATGAGGAGAGGAGAAGGGAGAAAATAGAAGATGTGAGTGAAGGGGGAAAAAAGAAGAGAGCTGGCGAGCCTGGGGGCAAACATGGGTCGTTGTGGGCTGCAACCTGACTTGTGGCTTGCAAGAGGCAGTCTACCCACGGGGTGTTTTTTCTTTCTCTAGGCTGGGGGCCGCAATGTGGGTTGTGGCCCGCAAGTGGCAATCTACCCGCCATGCCCATTTTTTCATCATTTTAAAAAAAAGGTTATTTGTGTTGTGGGTTGCGGCCCGCAATGGAGATTCTGCCTCTTGCCTTCCAATTCCTCAAAAATCCTCATTTTTTGGCCTCCAAAATTTCTTAAGAGCATTCTAAACCTGCAAAAACACAACCAATGCAAACCTGGCATAATGTTGCTCCAAAAACCAAATTCCAAAAAGATTATCAAAATAATTTGACATAAACTAACAAATTAAAATTGACACTAAAACTAAAAATAAATTCACACTTGCACCGACGAAATACTCCAGATGATCAAAACCAAGTTTGTTTAACATCGTCGCCACGACTTATTCACAAAGCCACAAAAATGAAGCTACATCAACATAATTGCATCAATGGCACACGGATGATCAAAACCAAATTTATTTAACGTCATCGGCATGAAATACTCACAAAGCCACTACTCCCTAACCGGGTTGTCTAGGAGTGTTTTCTCGACTAGCTTCGGTTGGAAACTCTCATAGTAGGGCTTCAAGCAGTGGTCATTCACTTTGAAGAACTTTGAAGTCTCCTTACTCATTATTTCAACCGCTCCATGTGGGAAAACTTTCATTACCACAAAAGGCCCAATCCATTTCTACCTCAATTTTCTTGAAAATAACTGTAGGTATGCTTGGAATAGAAGGACTTTTTTACCAACGTCAAAGCCCTTTCTATTGATTTTCTCAAGGATAGATTTGATCTCATGATTGGAAACCTCGGCTTTGCTATTTGATTATGGGTGATAGGCCATGGGCCATCAATGCCTCAATTGTGCGGTTGCAAAAGTGGGTTCCTCGATCACTAATCATGGCTTGAGGAATTCCAAACTGGGAAACAATTGTTGGCTTTCAAGAAATCCGCCACCACTTTTGAACCATTGGTCCTCGTTGCATTTGTCTTGACCCACTTGGACACATAATCGATGATAAGCAAAACATAAACACACCCAAGAGAGTTGGGGAAGGGTCTCATGAAGTTAATTCCCTATACATCAAAAACCTCACAATACAAGATGTTTGTGGCATTTCATTCTTTTGGGAGATGTTTCCCGTTCTTTGATATTTGTTACAAGATTGGCAAAAATGATAGGAATGCTTTATCATGTGAGACCAATAGAGACCTCTTTCTAACACCTTCAAAGCGGTTCTCTTGGCACCAAAGTGTCCACCACATGCAAGAGAGTGGCACATATTTAGAATTGAACTCACTTCACTCTCTAGGACACATCTCCAGATCATTTGATCTAGGCAATGCTTCCATAAATATGGATCATCCCACACATAGTGTTTAACCTCACTCCTTAACCTATCTCATAGAGCTTTGGAGAAATGTGGGGGAAATTGTTAAGATACAAGAAAATTAACTAGATCGGCGCACCAAGGGTGAGTTTCTCTAATCGAAAACAAATATTCATTGGGAAATTCTTCCTGAATGGTCTTCTTTTTGGGCTTCTCAATAGCACTCTCCGACTCATCGCTCTGTGTTAACTAAATTAGATGGTCGGCCATCACATTTTCAACCCCCTTTTTATCCCTCACCTCTAAATCAAGCTCACTCAAGAGAAGTATCCACCTAATCAATCTAGGTTTGGCTTTCTTTTTGGTCATCAAATGGCGAAGAGTCGCATGGTCCGTGACGACAATGACCTTTGTACCAAGTAGGTACAACCTAAACTTCTCAAGGGAGAATACTACTGCCAATAACTCTTTTCCAGTGGTGAAGTAATTGTGTTTTGCATCATTAAGAGTTATCGAAGCATAGTATATAGCATGTGGGATTCTCCCTACCCTTTGACCTAGAACTGCACCAGTGGCACAGTCACTAACATCACACATAATCTCAAAATGGAGGTCCTAATTAGGGAGTTGGATAATGGGGGCAGAAATAAGCATTGCCTTCAAAGTGTCAAAGGCTCTTTGGCATTCTAGGTCAACCAAAAAATCTGCCTCTTTTGCAACTATTTGCACAAAGGGGAGGCAATCTTAGAAAATTCCCTAATGAAACACCAGTAAAAACCCGTGTAACCTAGAAATGACCTAACTTCTTTAACACTCGAGGGATAGGGTAGGGATTGGATCGGGTTAACCTTGGTTTTATCTACCTCTAAACCTTGAGAAGAGACCGCATGACCCAATACAATGTCCTTTTCCACCATGAAGTGGCATTTTTCGGAGTTTGTACGAGATTACTTTCAATGTATCTCTTGAACACTAATGATAGATGGTTTAAACAACTATCAAAAGAATCTCCATGAACGGTGAAATCATCCATGAAGATCTGTACAAAGTGCTCAATGAACTCTGAAAATATACTAACCATACACCTTTGGAATGTGTTGGGAGCATTGCATAGATTAAAATGCATGCGCATATAGGAAAAAGTGCCAAAGGGGCATGTAAAGTGGGCCTTCTCTTGGTCTTCCAGGGCTATGGCAATTTGGAAGTACCCGGAATTCCCATCTAGAAAACAATAGAAATCTTGCCCAGCAATCCTCTCAAGCATTTAGTCAATAAACGGTAGAGGGAAATGGTCCTTCCTAGTTACCGCATTCAACCTACGGTAGTTATTACACACTCTCCACCCATTTTGCACACGAGTGGGAACCAATTCTCCCTTTTGGTTCTCTATCACAGTCACACCACTTTTCTTTGGCACAACTTGGGTAGGACTTATCCACTTGCTATCGGAGATGGGGTAAATCATACCGGCATGGAGAAATTTGAGAATCTCACTCTTCACTACCTCCATCATTGGCAGGTTAACTCAACATTGGGGTTGCCTCACCAATTTTGCCCTATCATCTAACAAGATACGATGCATGCAAGTGGGTGAGCTAATCCCCTTGATATCAGCAATGATTCACCCAATTGCCTCCTTATGGGATCTAAGAACCTCAATCAACCTCTCTGGTGTGCTTCATTTTGTGTGCATTAATTGTTACATCCAGCATAGCTTTTAGCATTTTTTTGGCGGATTGCTAGTATTAGTTGAGTTTACGTGACAAGGGGTTTAGACGGTCATGTAAGGTTTTATTGCCGAAATCCTGTGTTTTGTAGACTTAATTAGTACTAACGGATATCTTGTATCCATGGGCTCCTAGATCTTCCATTTGATTATCTTTAGTGGGTCGCCCATAGGTACTTTTTGGTTACAATCTATGTGAAAGCCATTCGTAAGGGCGTTAGAAGATATTGAAAGTTGTTCGCAAGGACAATAGAAGAGATAAAAATCCATTGACCTCTAGAATGGTAGTAGACAAAGGCCACAAATATCAATGTGTGGTAGAAAGAAATTGGAGTCAAACATAGACGACAACTGAAGCGGCCAATGAAGAAACAGGGAATCGCGATCTGATGTGTTGTGCCAAATTATGAGAACGATATGAGAATAATTAGCCTTAAAAGATGATTCCATTGGATTCATCTTCTTGAGCACTAAAAAGTTAACTACTAGAACACAAAAATGGAACTAATGGTTCACCCATAGCGCAGGAAACAAGTTCAGCTGACCAAGGTACCACGGGTCGGCGTAAGCCTTTCATGGTTAGGCACCAACGTCCCTCGCCAGAGAAGACGTCCCACTCCAACAGTTCCAGCATGAGGATGTTATTCGTACCAAATGATTTGGCCCAAGGCAATGGCGCGATCGACACCATATCCCATAGCCCGTGCATCATCAGTTCGAGGCTTCGCTGAAAAATGGCTAGGTATGGGCGTAGACCATCCCATTCACGAAGGCCTATGCCATTCTAAGTTCAACATGACAAGACCAGTCTACGGATTATGCCAAAGTATACACCTCATGCTAAACTTCTGAGCAGACTGTGCTTCTAGACCACGGTCTGCGCCATATCTCACGGTCCACGCCACAGCACACGTCAAATCCAGTGCCCCGCACCGGATAAAGAAGCATGTCGTGTGCTCGATTGTGAAGCCCGTGACATGTACTTGGCTCGGACCACGCCATCCACGATGGCCCGCGTGCGGGTTGCGGCTGAACTATGGTCTCTCACTATTTTGGTCATAACTCTCTCAATTGTCATCCGTTTTCCCTCTACTATATATCAAAATTTTCATTTTTCCAAACTCTATCCAATGCACTGAATCTCAGTTCCAGAAGATTCGTGGATTTAAGGAGTTTATTCAAAAAAGATTCTTCCATTAGAGGGAAAGGTGACTAGGGGTTTGACCTAATTTGGCCTATTTTGGACCTATCTTTAGGCCCATCCTCTACAACTATATATAGGAGTTTTAGTCTTCTAAGAAACCTTAAGTAGGCATAATACATTGGGGTGCTAAACCTTCCCGTCGATGTGAGTTTTTTTCTCTTTCTAGTTAGATAGAAGGAAGTGGAGAATTCTCACTCTTGAGTTCTTCTCCTATTTTTCTTATCTTTTCTTTTCTTTCCTTTTCTTCTATGTACAAAGTAGATTAGCTCATTAGGGTAACACTTTTAGAGAGAGAAACACTCTTCCTTTTTTCTTTCTTTTGTTTTGTGTTCATCCTAGATGTGGAATTCAAGTTCATATTTGAATTCCAAATCTATGGAGTGGTTTCCATAACTTGGGGATAATTTTAGCGCATGATTAACTCTATGTTTTGTGAGATTAATTAAATTCATCCTATTATTTTTGTTCATGATATTACTATGTTTGCTCTTGAATGTTCTAAATGCTTGAATATTACACCACATTAGCACACACTTTGGGGTTGTATTCATGTATGGTGCACTTATTGATTCCCCCTTGGAAAGAGAAACCTAGGTATTAGAATGGGTAAGGGAGTACGTTGCGTCTGTGTGAGTGTGTGCATGGGAGACCCGAGTATTGCTCTGACTTATTTTCCATCGCACCATTCTTAGCTGATTACATAAATGTTTTCGATAGGTTGTGGGTACATATAGTGAAAAAGTAGAAAGGTAGGGTTGTAAGAGCCCCTAGTATCATAGATAAGATGCCAACTGCCCTTGGGCCTAGTTGATAGAACCTGGGGGAAGTTGTGCATTCGTGGTGGAAGCCCGGGACGTAATCGCACGAGGGAGAAATATACCTACAACAATGGTCAGCTTGTTGCACTCCCCTATTTACGATGGCGGCGTCAATGAAGGGTTACAAGCGCACCCGACGTGACAGGTACGAGGAAGTGTATGTCATCGGCCATACCATGTGTTGTGAACACTCTAATAGGCTGTTTAGTAAATCTTATATGGGAATGAATTGAGTGTCAACACATTAGGTTAATCATGTTGTGTAATAACTCCCCAAGTGATTTGCTTAATTACATTACTTGTTTTACTTTATGCTTTGTAGTTGTTAATATGAAATCCAACCCCCCATTTTGTGTTTGCATTTACTAGTTATTCCTTTCACTTGTACGGATTGATCATCCGTACGAGGTTGTGTTTTTAGTTAGTACTTGAGCTCTAGTATCTCTATGGACAAACCCAGTGCTTACCGCTAACTACCCTCTATGTAGCGTAGTCTAGGTAGCATAGCAGTGACAAACCCAGTGCTTACCGCTAACTCCCTCACCAAGGAATACATATTTCAAATTCTCAGGTAATGGTTTCAACTCCACTACTGGTGCCTTCTCAAGAGATGTGGGGACTCCGACATCTTGAGGTGCATCGAGAATTTCACTAGGGGGGTTGAAAGGTAGCCTATCAACAAAATTAAGTCTCTCTATAGTCTCAAGAACATTTACCCTCAAAGAATAATTATGCAATTCATTTATGTCAAGACTATTTTCCAAAGAGACCTTCAAACAATCTTTTCCATTAATCACAAACACATCTTGCACATAATCATCAACAATATCAACAATATCAATAGAATGGCAAGAATGACCTTCACTAGGAAATTTCATGGCATCATAAATGTTGAACTTCATAATATCCCCTTTAAATTCCATAGTTAAACACCCACTATGTACATCAATTTTTGTTCTAGATGTTTTCAAAAATAGCCTCCCTAACAAGATATGGACGGAACGTTTATCACTTTCCATATCTAGAACATATAAATTGGCGGGGAAATCAAAGTATCAGCTTTAACCAATACATCTTCCATAATCCCCCTAGAGTAAACATTTGAACGGTCGACCAATTGGATCACTATCCCAATTTTATGCAATTTTCCAAGATCTAGGGATTCATATAAAGAGTATGAAGTCACATTTATTGATGCTTCTAGATCTAGCATGGCATTTTGGATATTCTTACCACCTATGATGCAAGGGATGGTAAACATGCTGGGATCATCACATTTAGGGGGTTGTTTATTTTGAAAAAGGGTCGACATTTGACCTCCAATTTTTATCTTCTCTCCATTTTTCAAATTTTTGTTCCTCCTATGGGTACATAATTCCTTAAGAAATTTAGCAAACCTAGGCATTTGGTAAATGGAATCAAGGTTAGGACACTAGCATTAGGAGGTTAGGGGTTTAACTGCTGCTATAATAGAAGTTTCCCAGAATCCCTAGCTTTCAACCGGGACACGGAGGATGCTATTTGAATAACTTGGACTTCCAAACTCTTGAATCTAGCGGAAGAGCGGTCCTTCACATTTGCAATTTGAGTTGTGGTTTGGTCTTCCAAGTTAGCGACCATGTTGGTTATAACATGTATTAGCTCCACATGCTCCGACTTTGACTTCCCGTCCCGAGGGATAGATGACCCCTCATCCCTTGGGTAGGGTTCATACGGTGCCCGATTGTGCCCTTGATTTCCTTAGTATTGGTGTTGTCCACCTTGATGATTCAGTTGATACACACCTTGGCCACCTTGAAGACAACCTTGGGGATTTGATTGCCCGACTTGATCATCTCTCCACCTAAAGTTTGGATGGTCTCTCCACCCAAGGATTGTAGGTCTTGGAGTAGGGATCATAATTCTCGTCATTGTCTTGTCCCCTTTGGAAAATTTGACCACCTCGGTAGTCTCTATTTCCTTGAAATCCTTGGCCTTGTCCACCTTGATAACACATCGCCTTAGCCTCCTCAAATCCTTCATCTTGGAGTTGAGGGCATATATCGGTGGAATAGTCGAACAAACACACCCCACACACCTTAACTTGATGTACCCTCCCCTTCATTAGCTTCTTCATCATGGAAGCTAAGGCTTGCACTTGCTCCTCAAGTTTGGGGTTTTCCGGAGGTGGAGCCTCCTACACCATTGCTCTTTCTCTCACACCAAATTGTCTTGTCCCATTAGCCATGTCTTCAAACAATGACATGGCATCCTTTGAGCTCTTGCTGGCAATCGACCCATTACAAGTGGCATTGACCATCCTGATATCTTCAATTGATAAACCATTGAAGAAATAATACATAAGATTTCCTTCCTTGTATGGATGGTAGGGGAAACTCGCTAGCAACATCTTGAACCTCTCCCAATATTCGTATAAAGATTCACCCAAATATTGGGAGATGTTGCTTAACTCTTTCTTTAGCCCCACAGACGTTATTTTCGGAAAGAACTTATCCAAGAACTTGCTCTGCATCTCCTTCCATGATGTAATACTTCCCGATGGAAGGTAGTATAACCAATCTATGGCCGCATCCTTCAAAGAGAAAAGGAACGCCCTTAGATTGAAATTTTCCTCCAAAATTTCAAATGGCTTCATGTTCATAGTCACATAGTGGAACTTGGACAAATTCTTGTTTGTGTTCTCCCCGCTTATCCCATTGAAAGATGGTAGACAATGGATCATCCCAGACCTAAACTCACAAGTAACATTTTCTAGAAGAGGAGGGAATGTGATGCAAAGGGGTTGGTTTTCTAGGTTAGGAACCATGAACTCCCTCAAGGTTCTATAATCAACCGCCATAGTTGGTGTAACTACTTTGGGTGATGATTGGGTGGCTTGGTTAGGAAAATGGGCTACTCTCCTTGCTCTCCTGAGTGTTCCTAAGAGATCAGGGTCGTTGTGCAAGGGTTCTTGTCTATTGGTACGAGTATCGACCATAAACCAAGAACCAAAGCAATAAAACCTTATCACAAGTAACAATCACAAAATCAAGCAAAACGTCAACAACAAACAAATAAAAACAAAAACACAAAAAACTACACTAACACTTTAATAAAATATGCCTTTTCCCCGGCAGCGACGCCAAAATTTGGGAGGCCATCGCCGTGCCTCTCAAAGATAGTATTTATATGCCCAAATTACATCAAACTACTAAATAGTAGCTAGTGGTAAGATGGGGTCGTTCACGAGGAAAAGAGGTTTTATCAAGTGTTAAAGCGTAGTAAAAAAGCACACGAAGAAGTCACTCCTACATGCGTGGTAACCAAGTTCGGGGTTTTTTTTTGGAAACAATACGACTACTTTAACAACTAAATTAACCAACAATTAGAGCAAACAATATAATAACGATCACAACTAGCACATAAAAAGGTAACTAATATGATAGCGAGTCTTGGGTGCAATTGGTTACATTTCTAGTCATCCTTTGATCATCGATTACTTATCATATTTATATGCATTAACCACATATTGTGGAGAAATTTTCAACACCTTGGGAGTGAATACATTTCTCGCCTCGCCTCGTTATAGTTAGACTGGGCGAACGGCGCCACACAATAACCCTTACCCCCAGGTAACTCTAGACGATCGGCATCATAGACTTCCCCGAGAATAGCAATAAACATGGAGACCCAATACAACTAACAAAATATCCTACAAGTGAGAAATATCGGGATTGCACAAGTATATCTACTAATAACGACTACTAGGATCGGCCTTCATGCTAATCATTATTAGTGAGCCACATTGATAATTAGTCAAACCCAATAAATTCATCTCAAGTTTAAGAAATTTCATCAACCAACAATCATAATTAGTTGTCACTCCTAATTAAAACGTAGTGTTGACCAACAAAAATTATGTTGACTAAAAGTCAAAGTCTTCTGGGATTGACCAAAATTCTAGCAAATAACTAACCCACAATTTTCAACTAGTTGATCACCATAGTCCAAAGCATGCATTAATCACACAAGAAAGCACCAAATGTACTTGATAATCAAAGCACAAAATAGGATAAATTTAATCTCACAAATTCATACTAGAAATGCTTACCAATTGCTCCCAAGAGTATATTTATCCTAGATTATGAAAATTCATAACAAAATAGCAAGAATCCATGGTAAACATAGAGTAATGATGAAAAGTAAATGCAAACTAGGGTTTTGAGAGAGTATTTTCGATTTTGGGTCTAAAATGAATGAAGAGAGAGAGAGAGAGAGAGAGAGAGAGATATTTTGAGCTGAAAATCAGCTTTTAAATGACCCAAACTGACGCCATTGTAGGCCACAATGTGGGATGTGGCCCACAATGAACTCGTTGACCGCCTCCTGAGCTTGTTGACTTCTTTTATGGGCTACAATGTGGGATGCGGCCCACAATAGAGTTGCTGGATCTCCATCTTCTATCAAATGAAATTTGGCATTCTTCCAATCATCTACCAAAGACAATTTGGCATTCTTCCACCAAAGACAATTTGGCATTCTTCCAATCTTCTACTTCATTTGCTCTTCAACATTTGAACTCTTTCAAACCTGAACACTCTAACAAGATCTAGAACACATCATAAATTAAAGAATTAGGGTAAAACATATGAATTAATCCTAACCCCTCGATTGATAAAATGCTAGTTTCTTCTCAATTAAGTCCATAATCTATTACAAAATTAGATTTTGAATGTGCTAAAGATGAGATATACATTGAGCACATCAAGTGAATTTTCCTCTTCTTTCCTACCTTCCATTCTCTAAAATCAACATTATGGTCACTTGTTAAACTGGGGTAGACTAAAAGCTCCTTTTATATGAGAAGATAAGTGGGCCTTAAAAACCCAAGTTGGAAAACCTAGTGCCAGCTGGCAGAGGCCGTGCCAGATTGCATGGCACAGACAACATGGCCAACACATGCCGTGCAATCATGCACATGGCATTGTCTGGGCATGATGTTCATCAGTTCTGAGCACACGGGTCGTGCAAAATTGCACGGGCCATTTCCTGGGTTCTCATTTCTTCCTTCTGAGAGCACAGGGCGTGCCAAAATGCACGTCCCATTGTCTGGACTTGAGTCTCTGCCCATTCTTCGCAAATGGGATGTGCAAGTTTGCATGGCCTGTCTTGGGCCCCAACTTGGTTGGCACAGGGTATTGGCATGGGCTTTTCCATTTTACATGGCTCGTACCGCTTCTTCAAAACTATCGAAACTTGACTCTTTTCTTCAACTTGTATGTGCTACTACAGCTGAACCCTAATCTGATTTGGGAGTTATTATGGTCAATTTTATAGTGCTCAAGAAGATGAATCCAATGGTGCTATCCTTGAAGGCTGATTCTTCTTGGATTGTTCCCCAAACTTGATTCCAACTCCCAGATCACACTTCATCTACTTCTTCTTTGTCTTCCTTCTTCGACCCTTTTATCTTCTACCACGTTTTAACTTGTGGTCATCAATCTTCTACCAATATTGAAATTGGCCTTCATTAACCTACTCTGAACTGCTTACGAGCAATCTACAAATAAGCTTACAAAATAGAATCTAGATGCTCGTGAGGACAAAAATCAATTAGACTAAAAATAGGTTACAAAATGAATGATTTAGATATGAAAACCGAAAATGGTCATCCAAATCTTTTATGATGTAAACCTACCTAAATCTAGCAATCTACCCACAAAATTATAACAAGAGAGATGTTAAATGCCTTAGGAAATACATGCATAGGACATCTCATCAACTAGATACTATTCTTGGTAGTTATGAGTGATTAGGACATCAACATATAAACCTTATCTTTAGCTTCTCGTACCCTGGGTTTTCCAACAATGCCCTGGGATGCCAGTCACTTTCCTTTTTCTAGGTACCTGTGTCCAAGCACATAATCAGACAAAGATCATCATCAACCCACCAATGATGCAGACAAATTGAATGAAGACATGGACATCCATTATTCTTTGAGCAATTCAACATTATCATGTATTCTTTAAACCTGATTACTTTTATACTGATGTCTCTTAGTTGCTTTGTTATGATGGATCAAAACAAGGAGCACCTTGATCATATTTCTATTAACCAAGTGTACATGAAAGAGACCAGGTGGTACAGTAACCCCTTGGAGGTCAACATTTGACAGATAAATCAACTATTGGACCTACAGAAATAAGTATTATGCTTTTCCCACAAACTTACTTTATTAAAATACTTGATTGATATCTTTTAACATACTTACTCCCTCCATCCCTGAATAAACTGCACACTTTCTATTTTGGTATGTCCCGGATTAAATTGCAAACAATCAGAACTTTCCATTTTTAGCAAAGTTGACTGCCTGTGAAATGATTGAAAAGCCCCTGGACCGTGTAAAATTTATAGCCATTAGGGTTGATTAATTAGGGAATGGGTAGAGTCTCTGGAAACACGTCCAGAGACTGGTAGTTGGCGTGGGGTTTAATTTTTAAACTCCCAACCACCATCCCATTTCCACATGCATCCCATTTACACTTCTTATGCTCCATTATTTGCTCTCACAACACTCTCATTTGTCTCCTTGATATCTCTCTCAAACGCTCATTTATGTTCTTCATTTCTCTCATTTCTCACATAATCTTCATAGCACGCCCTCTCTTCTCTCTCAAATCTGAAAACCCTAGTCGCTTAACCACTTTTTTGGCTTTGTTCTTAGTTGAAAACATGTGCCTTTTGTGTTGGTTTACTTGTTTAAATATGGTTTTATCAAAGCTTGTTGTTTCAGATCTAGGATTTTCTTGATTTGGTTTGGGATTTTGAAAACGTAATCAATTTCTTCACTTTTTTGAACTAATATCACAGCTTTTTAAGGCTCGGTTTATGTTTGGCTGGTTGATTTAGGATTTATTGACCATAAACAGATGTTGTTTATGTTCTGGGTTCAGATCATAAACAAATGTTGTTTATGTTCTGGGTTCAGATCTAAGGTATTTCTCGTGTTGGATCTGTGATATTTCCCACTATTCCTGGGTTTTTGTTGTTGAAAATTGAATGCATGTTTTTTATTCTTGGCTTTCATGTTATTTTTTGAGGTAAATGAACTTCGATTCATCATTTTTGAACTTAAATTCATGCTCTTTGTGGTCTTGGTTTTGATCTAAGGTATTTCTGGTGTTGTATCTTTGATATTTACCACTGTTCTTGGGTTTTTGTTGTTGAAAACCAACTGCATGTTTCTAATTTTTTATTTTTATGTTATCTTCCGAGGTCAGTTATCTTTGGTTCATTTTTTTTGAACTGAAATTCATGCTATTTGTGGTATGGGGTCTGATATGAGTTTTTTCTTAGGTTGAATCTGTGGTATAGTCAATGATCTTTGTTTTTGTTGTTTAAAACTGAATGTATGATTCTTCATTTATAAGTTCATTTCTAAGTAACTGATATTCGGTTTGTGATATTGAAACTAAAATTGATGTTCTTTGTTTGTTGGGTTCAGATCTAGTGTTGGATATACCATATTTGCCACTGTATGTTGACATTATGTTTAACCAGTTAGGGGTTGATTAGTGTTTGACCATTTCTTTATGAACTGCTTCTGATGTGTACCGTGAACTGATTGTGATTATTAATGTGAACATATTCTGATTATACTGTGAGCCTTTTCTGATTATACTGTAAACCTAATCTGGTTATACTATGACCTGATTCTTATTATAGTGTACTGATATCTACTGATTGTTTACATCTGGACTGATGGATCATGGTGATAGGGTCATGGCTGGTCAGGGTAGGTCGGACCCTTGCCAACCCTTAAGTGAATCTGAGTTTGACTCTCAGTTTCAGTCGAGTTTTGATCCCACATTATCTACTAGGCTTGATGGCATTGAATCACAACCCAGACCCAGTACACTTATCCCACCCCAGTACCCTGTCCTTGATACTCATTCAGTTGAGTCTTGGGATACCCCTGTGGCTACACATTTCAGCCATGTACCTGAATCTATCATATACCACTCAGAATATGATACTGATTCATATGAAACATAACCCTCTGATACTGATCCTGATAAAACACAATCCCCTAATCCTTTTACTGATTTTGATGAAACCCAACCCCTTGATTCAGATGAAACACAGTTCCCTAATGTTGATCATGATAAAACAGAGCCCTCTGATACTAATCTTGATAAAACATAGCCCTCTGATCCTGATACCGATTCGGATGCAACCTGACCCCCTGATTTCGATGAGGTCCAACCCCTGATTCTTATGAATATGATTCATCTGAATCTTGGTGTGATCCATATCCTTCAGTGTACTTCAAGGGTAATGAATTTCGTAAGTCTGGTGAGCCAAATTTCTGGGAAACAGGGACTTGTCTATATTCTGGTAACTAGCCAAAATATGTGCCTAAAAGTGATTCTGATGCTGAAAAATAGTTTCATTACTCACAGGTTTGTATTTTTGGTTCCTTTTCAGTTCTGTTTTTACCTTTAAATTTCAAATTGTTGAACAGATACTAACAGTGTACCTTTTAGTGCAGGCTTGTTTATACAGTGTGGTTGTTTTTGCTTTTTACCGCAACTACTTCATTTTGTGTTTGTCTGTGATAGCTCATGTGCTACTTGTCTGTGATAGCATGTGTGCTACTTGTTATATTCTGGGTATTTGAATCTGTGTGATGTTTATGTTAAAACGTACAATCACTCAGATTCAGGCTCATATTCAGTTGAATCCTAGGGTGGCTATTCCTATTTTTCAACTGAATCTGAAGCTGAACCTGAGTCATGCAAGATATGTTTTAGGTTAGGGGCAATAATTGGAGCTGTAAATTATGATGCATATTTATGTGGTTTATATATGCTGCCATGCAGTGTTAGTCACTAGACTTACCTGATCTTGGTAGGGCATTTGTTTATTGATATCATAGCTAATATGTGTGCTAGTGGGTATGTGCTAATTGAACCCATAATTTATGATGTAGCTGTGATGAAGAATAAACATGCATTCATGCTTATTAGTTGCTAAACTGATATGATCTTGGCATGATGTGATTAAACCCAGCTCTGGAATTATTTGCTTAGTTGACCTTGTTATAGTTGTTAGCCACCTGTGATGATACCTTACATGTACACTTTGGCAACAACCTTTTTTTACAAACATTAGGATGACAACTTTATAGTGTTTGTCCCTTCGTTGTGATATGTGTGTTTGCCATTCCACCTAGTTGTACTGTTGATCATTCTGGACTAACCTGTTTTGCCTCATACTTAGAAACAGATTTTTAAACACAAACTATTTTTAAAAATATTCAAAAAAAGGGAGTATAGCCCTTCCATCTTTTACAAGGTTGACCTATAAGTATACCTTAACAAAATAACTTGTATGTTTACCCTAGACCTGAATCTAGAAGCACAACCTTACAAAAGTACATCAGTTGCATATCGACACTAAATCCATCATAATTAGCAGATCTTGTATGTTCCTGGTTCATCCAATAAACACCATGTGTTCCAAACAACCCCTTACCAACTCAGAATCCACAATCAGATTGTGGGGTAGCAATCCAAGTCCTCTTAGCCTTTCCTTCCCCATATTTGGTAGTTTGAACTCATTACCACCACTGCATTTCATAATTTCTACCATAACACATTGCAAGCTTAGAAATATATCTTATCTATGACCCTAGGATCCTCCCTCCCAATTGCATCATACACAGCTTGTAGCAGTTAATCTAGGTTTTGGCTAGGGTTTTGTTGTTGTAAACTTTGAATTGAGGCAAAAAAAAAACCCAAGTCCGGAATATTTAAAATGGGTGATTTTGATGGTTGGCACACTAACTAAATGTTAAATCCATCTTAGGTGGTTGCAACTAAAAATTCAGGGTCATTTGCAAATATGTAGGTAAGGGCATTATCTTGTTGTATGAAAATGTGTTTACTTGCCCAAACTGGCCATTTTGCTTTGATAGCTGGTATGAGTTCATGGAAAGCTTGTGTCTAATGATATCCCAGGTTATGGATATTATAGTTCCCCTAGGTCTATTTACTGTTGTGTACTTATCTTCTACATGCTCAACATAAGGAAACACCCTTATTTTCCCATAAAACATTTCATTACCCTTTATGTCAAATATAGGTCTACACACAGCTCATAGAAACATGAGTTTTGGTATGTAATGCTTGCTTTGGGTGATTCTTTATAGTTATGGTTCATTGGGACCAAGAATATACCTCGTTGTAGCCTCTGTTATGTAGAACCACTTTTCGTCGAAGTGTATGATGTTGTGCATGGTCTTGAGCTACATGTTGCACTCCAGTTTGCTTAAACATCATTCCAGTCTTGATTCTTTTTAGGCTGTTGTTAGGCATGGATGAATTACAGTTGTGTGGCTTCTTATTTCCTTGCTTTCTATTGCTCTATGTATACTATTTTTCCCAACATGCAGCTTGGCTGATGTGCTTCGACATGTACGCCTGAACTTTAGTGGTAGTGCCATTAATGCCTCTAGGTCGATTGGCTTCTTGCTTCTTCCACAGCGCTCGTGTCTTCTCGAACGGGAGCACACAGTCTCTCCATTTTGAAGTTGCTGCCTAACCCGGGCCCAGATTGTGCCGATGGTCCTAACTGAGCATGACCATTTTTCTGCTGCCTCGACTCTACTATTGTTCTCAAGCTGTCCATTTTTTATGTGTTGAAGGAAAAATGGGCAATCTCCTGCCTTTGTTCATCAGTGAGGTTTCTCCCCACCATCACAACCCTACTTTTGCTTGATGATGAAGATCAGAAAGAAGATGGGTTAAGGATTTCTGAATTTGGCCCATTCTGGAAGAACTGGCCAAAAAGAATTCTGAGGGCTCTGGTTTTTTGTTTTATAGGGTGTGAATGGGTGCTATAATAAATGCCTCTTTTTATAGATGAGAATTCTAATTATTGGAGACAATAATCAGTGAACGAAAAAGTGTAAAACTGGCTCCAAAACTTTGGAGCCAAAGATTAACTTTTGAAGGGAATAATTACAGGTTGGACATTGTTTAGCATTGTTTTAGAGTCAAATTGGGGACATGTAATTTGCTGATTTTGACTTGTACCTTTCAGCTTTTTGGATTGAAAAAGGGTCCTTTTGGCACTGTTCAATTTTGCCTCCACTTTTCTCTTTCTTGCAAATTAGTCAGGGACGGAGGGAGTACTCCTTTTATACCAGCTGAATTTGCACCCTCGACATTATCACGTTGTTCAAGAAATATATTTGACCATTAATATGTTTACCTACGTTATACGACAAATAAAATGTTGATATTAAGAAACTACTTGTTGCGACAAATTGAACAATATCATATACGATAATATCATTGTTCATATATCTATTCAAATATATGGTCATTTTGATAGAGAATAGTGTAAAAAACTCAATAGTGCAAATTCATGTGGCACAATTTTGCACTCATTTAAGTTCATTTAAGAGCTACTGGGTTACGGCAGCTGTCAGTATCGCAGATGCAGCACAATGGACTTACAAAACTCTTTGCGCTAAGAGTAATTAACAAATAGGGTAATCTAAAAAAGCTCTCTCTCTCTGGAAAAGCTCTCTGAAAAAGCGATAAACACTGTATAACGTATTCATCTGCTCCGGCCATGGTGGCGACGCCATGGAACCAGGCAAACCAAACCTTCGCACAAGCTCTCAAACAAAACTCTCAACCCCCCATATCACCTGCATCAGATCTCCACCCCCACTTCAATTACAAAGGGGAAATAGCAGTCTTATATCCGGAGGAAGAAATCGACATCCTAGCTGCTCCCTTCTCAAAAGCCCTAGTCGGAAAGTTCAGCAGAGGCCGCCCAACAATGGAGTTCCTCAGAGCTCAAATCAAAACCATAGGGTTTAAAGGCGAAGCCCACCTGTCTGCAATGGACTCCAGGCATGTTCGAATTACCTTCGACCTAGATGAAGACTACCACCGATGCTGGCTGAAAAGAACATGGTCAATGGGAGGGAACATCATGCGCATCATCAAATGGACAAAAAACTTCGATTACGATGAGGAATCAGCTCTAGCTCCTGTATGGCTGACGGTCGAATTCCCCCCGGTATACTTCTTTCACCCCAAAGCTATAGCTGATTTGGGGAATTCATTAGGAGAATTACTTTTTGCTGATGCTCCCACTAAGAATTTAACTAGGCCTTCCACAATTCGGTTGTGTGTTGAAATGGATGTTTCCAAACCTAGACCAAGTAAGATTAGGTTAGGTTCCATAGCTCACAATAAGTCTTATGCTATAACTTACGAGGATGTCCCACAATACTGTAAGAAATGCCTTAAGCTAGGTCACAATGAGTTTTACTGTAAAAAAGATTCAGTAATGACTAATGCTAACCAAATGGAACACCTGAAACCAAGAAGTCACAACATAAGATTGGGTTCTGATCCTAAACATTCTATGGCTAACCAGTCATGGGAAATCAGGAACTCAGCAAATAATAACAAAGATAAACATCAAGCCATCACTAAGGTTTACCAACCCAAGCCTAACCAAAATCATCTGAAAACTCCAGCCCAAATCCCTGTGGTCCCTACACAAAGAGAGGAAAACAAAGCCTCACACTCTGAAAACAGATTTGCTGTCCTTGAGGAAATATAAACTGTAAGCTTGTAGGAAATTGACCTACAGCAACCTAATAAGGAACATCAAGAAGAACTAGACAAAAGTGCAGGGGAGCTATCAAAAGAGAACACCCAGATATCCCATGAAAGGATCCAAAATCAGCACACTTTAGATACTGAAGAAATTGGCTCTGACTCCAACTTGCAGCAAGATCACATAGATGAAGGATATGAGTCCAGAGGATATAACACTGCTCCTTCGTCTCCACAAAAGAAGAATATCCAATCAATATCCTTTAATGATGATACTGTATGCGATAAACTGAAATTTCCAATAAATTCGGATATATTTTTTACTGATCAGTTTTCCTGGCTGCCTAACGAGGAAACCCTCTCAAGTATTGATTCTTTACAGGTTATGGAGAATCTCACCCACATCAACACTCATAGAGACTATAATGACACTGAAAGGAATGATACACAGCAGGTACAAGAACAAACAACAAGTGACTTACCAGCTGAACCTCTGATCTCACAATCATCATCTCAGGTAAATCTCCCCAAGAGGAGCTCCAGGTTAGCCTTAAAAAATAAAGTTTCTAATGATAGTTAAATTCTTAATATGGAATGTTAGAGGATTATCTACTTCTAAAGTTAGACTTAAGCATTTATCCAAGAAACATAAACTGGACTTGCTTGTTATTATTGAACCAAAAGGAAAATTAAGTCAGTTAGACATGTACAAAAAGATGTTTTTCTTTCGTCATCATTTAGGCCAGATACATAATAAGATTTGGATTATGTATTCTGATAGGATTGACACAAATCTGCTAGCAATCCATAATCACTTCATTCATGTGGAATTAACCATAAAAGCTAGTGCAGAGAAAATTAAGGCCTTTTTCATCTATGCTCCACGCAATAGAAAAGACAGAATCCTGGTTTATAATGAATTGAACGATAGATTTGATGCTTCCCCAACTCTCATTGGAGGGGACTTCAATGTGATAAGATCTATTGATGAATACTCTGGACCTAGCTCCCCAAATTTAAATTCTATCTCTGATTTTGATTCCTTTATTAATGAGGTTCATATATCGGATTTAAATACTGTAGGTAATCACCTAACATGGAGCAACAATAGATCGGTTAACCTAACCTCCAAGAGATTAGATAGGGTAATGGGAAACAGTTCCTTCTTCAATTTATTTAACCATTCCTCTGTCCAAATCCTCAGTAGAACATCTTCTGACCATGCCCCTATGTTATTAGACCTATCAAACTCAGATATCTCCTCTCCTAAACCCTTTAGGTTTCAGGAAATGTGGTTTAACAGAAACGAATTCATGGAACTTATATCCAACAGCTGGTCACAACCCATCATGGAACAAGGTCTTCTTGGTTTCTCCTTAAAACTTAAAAGACTTAAAAATGAAATAAAAACATGGAACAAATTAGTATTTGGCAATGTGCAGGAAAACATAACAAATTCAGAAACAGAAGTTGCTAAATTGGAAGCCCTTTATGACAGATCACACTCAATAAATGACAGGATAAAGTTAAATAAGGCTAAAGCAGTTTTAACTAAGCATTTAGTTGAACAAAATATTTTCCTGACACAAAAGACAAGAATGAAGTGGCTTAAAGATGGGGATTTAAACTCAAAATATTTTCACAAGTCTATCACTGAAAATCATGCTAGATTAGCCATCATGAAAATCCAAGACATGGATGGTACTTGGTTAAGTTCACAGCCCCTAATAGAAGAGGCAGCAATAAATTTCTTCAAATCATTGTTATCAGATGGGAATGATGACCCATCTGGCCAAAGCCTCTCATTCCTAATGAAGGAAATTTACCCTGTAATCACTGATAATGATAACATCAAACTGCTACAACCTATATCTTTGGAGGAAATCAAAACTGCTGTTTTTTATTTATCTCCCTCTGCAGCCCCTGGACCAGATGGTTTCCCAGGCATCTTTTACAGAAAGGCTTGGGAGATAATTAAATCTGATCTGCTAGTTGCAATGCTGGAATACCAAGCTGGAATTCCAATCCCAAAATCAGTGGCAAGCACACTTATAGCCTTAATACCAAAAACAAAAACACCAAAAGATTTCAGTGAATTTAGAACCATAAGTCTATCAAACTTTATTAACAAACTAATGTCTAAAATCATGGTTGAAAGAATCAAACCACTCATGAACTCCCTAATCTCAGAAGAACAGTCAGCTTTTTTAAAAGGGAGAGACATTGTAGATAACATTCTAATGATGAAGGAGGCAGTTAGGATGCTAGACAAGAAAAATGAATCCTTAAATCTAATCCTTAAACTTGACATGATGAAGGCTTTTGACCGTGTCTCATGGTCTTCCATCAACTCTCTCCTACTGCATTTGGGATTTCATGGTCATATAGTTAAAGTCATAATGAACAACATGAACTCAACCTGGTTTTCTGTGCTGATAAATGGATCTCCCTGTGGGTTTTTTAAACCTACTAGAGGGTTAAAACAAGGAGATCCACTATCACCCTTCCTCTTTAACATCTTAACTGAACTCTTAACCAGAAACCTCAGGATTCAATTCTTAAATGGGAACATTAAAAATTTTAAGACACCAGGATCATCAAACACAATTAGTCAATTATCCTTTGCTAATGACACTGTGATTTTTCTAAAGGGGACAAAAAAATCCCTACAAAACATAATCAGATTTCTGGAAATTTACCAAAAAGGCACAGGATAAAAAATTAATTTCCAAAAAAGTACATTCTACTCAAGAAAGTTAAGTAGAAATAAGAAAAAGGAGATTAAAGACTTAACCAATATGACCCAAGGAACACTTCCCTTCTCATATTTAGGAGTCACAGTCTTCAAGGGAAGGAAACTTAATCTGCACTTCAAAACCCTAATTGATTCGGTGAATAACAAAATATCAAACTGGAAAAATCAATTGTTGTCGGGAGGGGGAAAAATTATCCTGATAAACCATGTCCTAACAGCTTTACCCCAACATACATGGGCTGTGACGGCACCAACTAAGCACATTATTCACAAGCTAAAGTCCATATTCAGTAATTTCTTATGGGGTAAGTCCGAACATGGGTTTAATAAACACTGGATATCATGGAATAGAATTTCGTGTCCCCAGAAAGAACAAGGGCTAGGTATAAGGCACATTCAATCAATAATTAACGCTTTTTCGACTAAAATCTGGTGGAAACTTCAAATGGGACAATCTAATTGGTCTAAATTCATGTGGTCACTACCCCCCCATGCCAGGAAATCAGAAACATGGGCTAGATATAGGAAAATAAATAGTTTAGCGGAATCTCTCTCTCAGGTAATCATAGGTAAAGGATCTTCTAACTTTTGGATAGCAAACTGGCTAGGATCTGCTCCGCTCATTAACCATGTGGAAGACCAGGTAAATGTCCCTTTTCCTTTTCTTACAGTAGCTGAATTTCAGCTCAATAAAGGTAACTACATCCCTCAACTCTCTCATCTATTTAACTCTGATATACAACTGGAGTTGTTGAAGGATATACAAATCACGGATCAGCAAGATTATATCATTTGGAAACCAGAAAAATATGGTCACTTTACTATTAAATCAGCTTACCATGCATACAGACCAAAAAAACCAGAAACGGTGCTTTTTACAAAAATTTGGAATCAGGTTTTACCTAAGAAAGTAAGCTTCTTTATGTGGAAAATGATACTGAATGCTCTCCCTTTTGCTGATATCCTTATGACAACTGGTATTAACTTACCCTCCAAATGTATATCCTGTGATCACATAGACTCTATTTCTCATTACTTCAACTCCTGTGCACCAGCTGTGTTTATGTGGGAAAAATTCCATGATGTTTTTCATTTGCCAGCTAGATCATTTAACACCATTTGGGAAAGATTGGAATTCTATTGGTTTTTTAAACCTGCTTTACCGCATCACTCCATAATGATTGCTCTCTCTGGATTAATATTTTGGGAACTATGGAAAAGTAGAAACAAAATGATTTATGATAACAAGCGAAGTTGTGTTCATGTTCAATGGAAGAACATATCTGATTTGTGCTGCATGATATTTTCTGTTCATCCTAAATTATGTTGTCATACACAGTGTAGATTGGTTTCCAGGGGATTAGTTCCCCCCTATAAATGGAAAACCAGGAAAAAACTGAACTTAATTAAATGGGAGCCTCCTGACTCTGGACTTAAAGTTAATTGTGATGCTGCATTACAAGGAAATTCTATGGGGGTAGGGTGTGTAATTAGAGATCAGCATAAAAGAGTGGTATATGCTGTATCAAGCTACAGGGACATTACCGACATCCATCTCACGCCTCACTTGATAGTTCTCAATGCTGAAATGGTTGCTATTCTTACAGGTCTTAAAGCGGCATTGGATAGGACTCAACATGTCCATATTCAATCAGATTGTGCCACAGCGATACACATTCTCCACGACCATAACTGTCTGTGGCCTCTACTAAAGCTCCGGGACAAGATCAAAACTGCTTCTTCACGGTTTCAATCGACCATCTTCAGTCATATCCACAGAGATGGAAACCAAACTCCAGATTTCTTAGCAAAACTTGCTATTCGAAGAGGACTCTCCTCTCCATACGCTGACATCCGAACATCGCTCAAGTTCATATTCCTCAACCGTAGGGAAACATTGTTTCCCCAATTCAGATGGAAGAAATACATCACTACTTAGGTGCTTACTGTATACTTCTTGGACTGCATTTTCTTGATTGTCTGGCCTTCATAAGCTTCACACAGGGGTGGAGAGCTTATAGAAGGAAACGCATTCAAGAAAATTCATTCAAGTGCCATGTCATTCATGTTCAGACAGTGCAACATGATACATCCCCTTGTAAAATAACCTTTTGAGCCGAATTATAGGGAGTGGGATCCCTCAATAAAAAAAACTCCGCTCATCAAGGATGAGTGTTTTGATTTAAAAAAAACAATCCCTCAAGTGCTTTACTGGGCATTCATTTCACATGCAACTTTTGTGGTCACTTAGAAATCTGACGAAATTTATGTAATTGACCTTCCACTTGAGTTTTCATCTCCAACTAACATTTTCATATCACATTATGTGTTAACTAATAATTTAATTAATTGATCTAGCTTAAGGCTGTCGATCCATCTCACTGATGTCAACATACAAGGGAGGTGTGCTCATATGGCTCTGGGAATAACTAATAGTAGTGATGTTCTTGTAAGAAAAGAAAACTGTAATGTTGCTCAGCTTGTTTTCCACAAATTTAATAGGCCAACATTTTCTCTTTTTTTTAAATAAAACCATCCGTAGATGGGAGGGAATATATTAGGCTCCCCCAAACCAATGGTAAATAAGCCCAAAAGGCGCCACTTGAGTAAAAACTTTACAAAAGATCATCCATTTGTTGATCCAAGGCCAAAAATATATGACTTGGTTACAATCCATCTAATCTAAAATGAAGTAATATAGTGAGCTAAACAAGGTGTAAATTTTCTTCTATCCGGCTGATAAACCACGAACAGGGCAGTGAACCGAAGAATCGGAACACTTATTTGTCAATGATTTCCAGCGGAAGAGAAAGAAAAATACCACATGAGTATCCGATGGTTGTTGCAGGTAATGGAGAATCATCCTTGGCGATCATACAATCCTCAGTCGAGCATCATCTCTGGAAATTTGGTGTTGCTTGCAACCAACATTGACCTCAGCTTAGGACATCTGCAGTGAGCTGTGAAAAGTGCACCAAAAGCTCACCACCTGCAAAGGATAAGAGGAGAAAACAGCGGTTTCCATTCTAGCCAAAAGAAAGAAATATTTGAAAGCACTAAATCTGAATGAAATCATAGCAAAGTTGTGGGCTTAAAACTGGATGAAGGCAAAGCGAATAGATGTTTAGTCCGAAGGGGAAACAATCCGCACCCCAGGATAGCCATTTTTGTCCAGTTCTAAAAGACCCCTGAAGAATGTTGGAACAAATTCTATATGTACTTCTCCCTGCAGATTATTTTCATGGCATATTTTGCCAAGAAGTCGGCAGCCGTGTTAGCTTCCCTGGGGGTATGCTGGATTGGATTCACTAGGTGTCCTAAATTTAAATTTCTACATATAGAGAACACTCTCCAAGGACAAGACATTGGGGATTGAATGCCTTTAACAGCTAATAGACAATCAGACTCAATCACACAACAATGAAGATTCAGATCTGAGCATAATTGATATCCAAACTGAATGGCAATTAGTTCAGCATGTAAAGGTGAAGCTGATTGAAAAATGTTAACTCTCATTTTAATCACCCCTCCCTTCCAGTTCCTCACTATAGCTGCAGATGAGGATTGACCATCACTTTTCCATGTTGCATCTATATTTATTTTGAAGCCATTTAGTGGTTTTTCCCATCTGACAGCAGTTATCAATTTTTTCTGTTTTGGAAGGATTTTTGGTATTATTCTAGCTTGTATCAATTCCTTATGCTTGTTTATATTACCTTTCAAATGATAAGCTGAGAATATCAGGTATATCAGTTCTTTGACATTCTGAAAACATGCATCAACTAAGAAAGCTATGTTGTCAAAGATGAATTTATTTCTCTGAATCCAGAGAGACCATGTTGTAACTGTTAGGGCAGCTATAAGTAAGTTTGACAATATCTTAGAATCAGTCCCGAAGGATAGAAAGAATTCTACTCTATTGCTGAAGCTGCCAAAAGCTGGTTGTTGAAAGTGCAGTAAATTACTAACTCTGAACCAAATAGCAATTGAAGAGGGGCGGGAGTTAAAAAAATGATCCAAAGAATCTGAATGATTCATGCAAAGAGGACACATGGAGGCTAAAGAGATACCAAGCTTACACAGGATATTATCAAATGGAAGAATTCCATTTAGAGCTCTCCAGATAAGAATAGACATCTTTGTAGGAATAAAAGATGACCATACCTTGTGTAGGTGTCTGATGATTGTTCTTTTCTGTCTGAATAATTTGTATGCAGATCTGATGGAGAAGTTCCCATCCAAAGCAGGAGTCCAGATAAGCCTGTCAGCATGAGAGTTTTCCAGTTTGACTCCCTGCAAGAATAAAAGAGTATTGGTAGCCAGGTGAGGCTCCAGGATTGGAAGGTAAGAAACTTTGTTAGAAACAAATGACCTTAGAGAGATATCAGGGAATGGGATATCCATCTCCTGGGGCCATTCATAATACAAAGCTCCATCACCTTTCCAGTTAGCATTCCAGAAAGAACATTCACATATACCATAAATAACTCTAGTGAGGCTATTAGCCTTAGCAGTAATCTTGCAGATCCTTTTCCAAGTGTGTGACTTTTTATAAGATGCAGGTAGTGACCACAGATATTCAGACCATTGGGTATTATTTATTTGCAGTTTCCACCATAGTTTACAAGAAAAAGAATCTACAATAGCATTTAGGTCTCTAAAGCCTATACCATTTTCATCTACTGGTAGACTCATTTTTTTTCCATGATCTCCATTTTTTCTTTTCTGTGTTTTCACATGTTCCCCAGAAAAGGCCAGATGCTAATTTTTCCATTTTCCTTAAGACTAAATTAGAAGGGCTTAAAACTGCAAACATGTGTGTGGGAATTGAAAGAAAGCAATGGTTTATCAAAATAATCTTACCTGCACTGCTTAGCCATCTGTTCTTCCAATTGTTTATGGATTTCTCCATTCTTTCCAAGATTGGATGGTAATGGATCTGTAAATTACGACCTGGAAATATAGGAACCCCTAGATACTTAAAAGGAAAAGATCCCTTCACCATACCTAAAATCCTACTCATAGTTTGAACCTTTGCCACTGAAGTATTTAGAGCAACAAAAAATTCAGATTTAGAGAAATTAACCTTTTGACCTGATGTTTGCTCATATGCTTTCAAAAAGCTTTTAAACCTTTTTAAGTTTCTGTGGTTAGCATTCAGGAAAACAGTCGTATCATCAGCATACATGAGGTGAGTAATTGGGGAGCAGGGCCTTGGCAGATAAAAATATTTCAGATATCCTGTACTGAAAATTTTTTTTAAACCTCGGGAGAAGGCTTCAGATAGAATATTGTACAGGAAAGGTGAAAGTGGATCACCTTGTTTAATACCTCTAGTAGAGGCAAAGAAACCAGTAGTAATTCCATTAATTAAAACTGAGAAGTGAGCTGCAGCTATATTATGCATAATTCAGTGCACGAATGTTCCATGAAAACCAAATTGAAGAAGGATTGAGTTAAGAAAAGACCATGAGACTCTATCAAAAGCCTTTTGCATGTCTAGTTTTACTATAAGATTAGAATCCTTAGATTTTCTAGAAAGAGTTCTGGACATCTCTTGCATTAAGATAATGTTATCAGATATATCCCTGCTTTTTATAAATGCACTCTGTTCAGGGGATATGAGTAGAGTCATTAGGGGTTTAATTAATTCCATTATCATCTTAGAGAAGACCTTGTTCACAAAATTTGATAGGCTAATGGGTCTGAAGTCTGAGAAGGTGACTGGAATTGGTTTTTTGGGGATTAAGGTAAGCCAAGTGCTAGAGATGTCCTTAGGAATATTGTCACTATTTAGGAAGTCATTGGCAGCATCAAGGAGGTCTCCCTTTATAGTGTCCCAGAAAGTAGTGTAAAAGGTACCAGAATAACCATCAGGTTTTGGAGCACTAGATTTATTAAGGTCAAATACTGCAAATTTGAGTTCCTGAATATTAAAGGGGGACAGAAGGGTGTGATTTTGTAAATCAGTGATCACTTTAGGAATTTCTTTGAGGAAGTGATGAAAATAAGTTCCCATTTTTAGAGGGGACTCTTCATTTAGTAATTCCTTGTAAAATCTTACACCTTCTTCTTTAATCAGTTGTGGTTCTGAAATCCACCTACCACTACCATCCTTGATTTTACTGATTCTAGATCTTTCTCTCCTTTCCCTAATGGAGTGATGAAAGTAACTAGTATTTGCATCCCCAAATTTAAACCAATTTAACTTAGCCTTTTGCTTCAGATAGATATTTTTTTCTTTTGAGCTCTCATAAGCATATCTTTTGATTTATTCGGCTCAACAAGGATCAATTCATCTTGTGTTTGCTGAAAGGAGATTTCCAGTTCATTAACTGTTTTTCAGAGTGTGACAAATTCTTATTGACATTACCAAAATGCAATTTATTCCATTGTTTTATTTCCATCTTTAGCCTCTTTAATTTAAAAACTAATCTATACATCCCACTGAAAGGAGAAACTAATTCCCAGTTTGAGATTACTAGAGCCTGAAATTCCTGTCTATTTGACCACATTTCTTGGTATCTAAATGGCCTAGGGACTTGTTCTTCGGCTGATTGAACTGATAAGAATAAAGGGGAGTGGTCTGAAGTCATTCTATTTAGCACATGAATGGAGCTGTTAGGAAATAGATCCAACCAATCTAAGTTAGCAATACCCCTATCTAGCCTCTGAAACATTAAGTCCTTACATTTATCCCGATATCTATTATTGCTCCAAGTGTAAGAATTTTCTACTGTAGGGATATCATGCAGGTCCATATTGTTTATAAATTCATTAAACTGTTTCATGCTTTTTTTTGGAGTAGATTTCCTTCCTTTATATTCAGATACAGAAGCAACGGTGTTAAAATCTCCAATATATATAGATGGATCATGTGTTGTAGTATGTAAATCATTCCATAATGCCTCCCTCATTTGTCTATGTACACTAGCATATATGAAAAAACAATTCCAACTAATAGAGGAGGCAGTATCTGATATTCTGACTTG
The DNA here is from genome assembly GCA_037428765.1 of Rubia yunnanensis. Lineage (NCBI taxonomy): Eukaryota > Viridiplantae > Streptophyta > Magnoliopsida > Gentianales > Rubiaceae > Rubia > Rubia yunnanensis. The sequence goes on from CM075066.1 coordinate 19,927,953, forward strand.
TAAAAATTGATCAGTCTCCCTTGATGTTGTTATACTGAAAACCTGATTCCATAAGATCCAGATTTTAGCACTTTGAGCAGGAAGAGCATATTTGTATCCAAGGTTATACATCAATGCATTTAATTTCTGTTTATCATGCCAGGGTTCTATTAAACACATAATGTCTATCTTGTGTTTGAATTTTAAAGCCTTTAGTCTATCTAGAGATGATCCAAAACCTCTAACATTCCAGACTAAAATGTTCCCTATTGTGGTGTGTCTTATCATTTAAAAACTGGGGGGGTTGATTTTTGTGAGGATCTTAAGTTTCTAGATGTCTTGGCAGAATTCTTACTTTTGTTACCAGGCTTGCCACTACTATTCTCAATATTAACCTCAGTAGAGATCTGTTCAGGTTTACTTACCTTGATCTGGCAGATGTGCTCCATATTTGGGATCAGTTCAGATGATTCAGAAGCCAGATCTCCTTCATTGACCACTGGGATGGTAACTTGCTCTGTGGAACCTGTTTGTGCATGCTCAAGAATAGACATTGGAGCTGGTATAGTTGTTAAACTGTCCTCAGAAATAGAATGCACAAACTCCTGAGATTCCAAGGATTCATGATAAATCTCAACCACTTCACCCTCCTGATCATCCTGTAAATCCTCTAGGGTTTGAAAAGCATTAGATATTGTGACTGTATTATTTTTTGTTGCTTCTTCCAGAATGGGTGAAGGATCAGAAAGTTGGTTCTTTTTTCTCCAAAAAGTTTTGGTTATTGGTTTAGAAATGTCATCCAGGGAGTAGAAAGAAGCATTTCTTTTCTTGTGACTAACATTATAAAAGTTGAGATTATTTTCATGTTGAAAACCTGTAGTCACTTTTTGAGTTTGAAAATCTTTCTCTTTTTGTGAGACAGATAGAGTTGAGGATCCCTCTGTATTTTTTCTTTCTGTTGGAGGGAGTTTTAATCCTGTCTGAGTGTCATCATATAATGGATTTTTACTCTCCTTATGCTCATTGACTTCACTTTTCTTAGCATTCTTTTTTCGCAGCTCAGGATGCAAGAAATTACAATTAGTCTGACTGTGACCTATTATCTTACAATGAGAGCAGTATGTTGGCAATTCATCGTATTCAATAGGATATTCTGCTACCTTATTACCAATGCCTACCACTATAGTAGGAGGGAGTTGGGATAATAGATCAATTTCAACACATACTTTGATGGCAGAGGGTCTAGTTAAAGCTTTTGTGGCTGCATCCATCTTAAGGTATCTACCTATCTGACTGCTAATACCAATTATTGTAGAAATATTGTAAAAATGAATAGGTAGTTTGTGTACTGTTACCCAGGCAGAAACAATGGAGGACTCCACTATTGGTGAGAAGTCCGGAGTCCACTTTTGAACCTTTATATTCGATCCTTGAATCATCCATTGGCCTTTCATCCAGCATCTTTGATAGTCCTCGCTTTCCTGAAAATGGATAAGAACATGGCGATAATCAATGGATCCTAATTGAAATTTAGATTTAAAACTGATTGATTTGAAAGCCGGTTGTAGGGTTTCCATAGGGGGTTTCCCTCGATTAAACTTTTCGACGAGGGCATTCTGATAGTGCGAGGCTAGAATATCTCCTTCCTCCGGGGGAAGGATGTAAGCTATCTTGCCCTTAAATTCCGTGATCGGATGCAGATTTGGTGTATCAGGTAAAGAAGATAATAGCGGGGATTGCTTTGTGCTGAGAGCTTGGAGAAAGCTTTTCGGAACGGAAGGTGTAGGATCGGGAGGTGGGTTTGGCATCAAGGATGCCATGATCAGTAACCAGTGGCAATAAATAAGATAGGATCGTTGATGAGAGGAATTTGATACGAGGAAGAAGAGCAGAGAATGTTAGTGTGTGAAATCGCACAAAAATTCGCCCGTAGTAACAGTATTCAGACCGTTAGAAGCCCTAGCACTTAGGCCAACATTTTCTCATCCATTAGCAGAAAGCCACGATTGAATGAATTGAACAAGAGTCTCGAGGATCGATTTAGGTTGAAGAGCTTTCAGAAGTCAAAAGACTAGCCTTGGCATTTGAAATTTGGTTTTACCGAATTTTCTTAATTATTATTAGTATGTTCCAACATAACTTATCTAACCAAACATACAATAAAGTAAGGCATAAAAGACACAAGACTTAGTTACGTAGTTCGAAGAAATCCACCTACATCTGCGGGGTCTGTCCCAGTTCAGAATAAATTTACTAATCATAAATATATAGTACAAAATACACTATAAAAAATACTCATCGTTACTAATTAAACGTGTGAATTCTACTAGCTCCCCTAGCTACCAATCCACCTTGATCAGACTCCTTGTGACCTCGAAACTTGTCGACGCTGGATCTCCTCCTCCCGAGGAATTAAGGCATACGACTCTGAACTTTGAACGGTAGGTCACGTATGTTGGAACATATATATATGGCTCTTTGCAAGACTCTTTGAAAGATGAAAAATTTGTGTGCAGATTTTCTCAGTTAAATTCGTGAGTTTAATGCAGCTGTGATGTCCCCTTTTAAAACCATGAGCAGATCAGAACTCTCCATGATTATCTCCATAATATTCCCATTCCTTATCTACTTCTGAAGTACATCCTAATCTCATAAATGAAAGAATTTTCCTTATCCCAATATCTCTCATATATTCGATAAACTCAATACCATATTTGTAGGATTTTCCATAAACCAAATATGCTTCTACCATCGCCTAACATATTGCAGAATATTCAGATTTCCATAAATCACAAATACCATAATATTATGATCTTCTTCCGTAAATCTCGTTGGCGTGATCGTAGCTTGTCTGCATGTTCCAACATGGAAAATTTTTCGTTTCCAAACTTGTTCACAAATTGCCAATTAAATTACTCAATGAAAACCATTTGACTTTACAATAATTGCCAATTAAATTACTCAATGAAAACCACTTAACTTTACAATCTCCCCCTTTGATATTTTGTGGACCAAGCCATTTTGAAAACCAAAACGCTACGAAAAAACTTCTAATTATTCACGTAGGTCTTCCAGAAATCCACCTATGTTGGAACATATGCAAACTACTGAATCTGATGATAAAAGAATACCATTTGAAAACCAGAATTCCATAATACTGAAACATAATAATCAGATTACAGTCATCCAAAAAATAATATCCAAAATCATCAAAAATTCTCCCCCTTGGGCCATGAATATGCCAAAGGAAATAAACCACAGAAATAAACTTAAAACAGAATAGAAAACCAGCTCCTCTTGAACGCAACATATGATCTATGCTGGAACATAGATATTTACGATCAGCAATCCTGTTTCGGAGCAGCATCCTGTACCTCCAGCTGAGCCTTCTCCTCCTCAAGTCTGGCCTTCTCTGCTTCAAAAGCTACAATTTGGATGGCTATAGCCCCTAAACGTGCATTGAGCACCACTAACTTGGCCTTCTTTTAGCATCTGCAGAAGTTGTAGCTTCAGGGTTCCATGGCTGACCATGCTCTTGCCGCATGCCAAAAGTCTTCTTGTTGGGCCAGAGAAACTCTGTGTCAATGATCACATCCTTTGCTTTTCCATTCACCTTAGCACTCTTAGCTAATGCAGATATCAGACAGGGGTATACCAGAGCATGCTTAGCCTTTTGAGCAGTAGCTTGCCTAACCAGACTCTGCTGGATAAATAATCCCAAGTTGACTGGTTTCTATGTTCCAACACGGTACAACTTCTCCATTTCTCTGGTCAAAGCTGTAGTATTTGACAATGACATCCAACAGTTCACAGCCACCTGATACAAACCAAAAAAACCTAGAGGATAGGCAAGAAGCATGTGAGTATCCAGTCTCAGGCCACTCCATCTTGTACCCTCCTGAGACTACCTCCAGAATTCTATCATCAGACACATCCAAGCTATCTAGAAAAACTCCCTCAAAATAAAGAGTCTTCAGCCCCAAAATCTTGTTCATCCTTGCAGCTGAAAATCAATAATTTCCCCTCTAACATAGACCCTTTCAAACCATGGGGAATCAACCTCCAAGTTTCCAGCCATTAGGTTAGAATATATTTCAGTGACCACCTGCTTGTTGTACTGGAGTTGTACTGTAGTAGCCTTTTCATCCCAATCATTTCCAAAAAATCAGAAAAACCATTAGCCCTGTATGCCTCTAGATCTACTGTCCTCTCAGAGATTATCTTTCTCTTAGAAAACACCTCTCTCATAACCTCACGATTGATATCTAAATATGAAAAATAAAATGTTTCACTTACAGGAGGAGGAGGCAACAAAATTTTCTTATGAGTGATTTGAGTTTTCTTGGGTTTCTTGGCTGGTAAGGAGCCCTCAGCAACATGTATCTTCCTCTTACTCTTCATAGCTTGAAAGAATTCATCTTGTACCTCATCACTGGAATACTTCAGGCTCGATTCCTGTGTTGGAACATGCTCAGGCTGTTCAACTTCTTCTTCTTGCTCAGTTGTATCTGCCTCTTCCTGTGTTCCAACATGTTGATCCTTGCCTGATTCATCTTGCCTCAAATCAAATCCTCCAGTCTGCCTTCGGTCTGAATACTCCAAATTATCATATACATTACCAGTGACATCAAACTGGTCTTGACCTCCCATGTCTATATCATCAATCTACATGTTTTCACCCTTTTCTGAATCTGCCCTCTGTGTTGGAACATACCTAACATTGTCTCCTTCTTCACTGTCAGTAATCTCTATTATCACGGGTTTTCTAAGTTCCTCAATCCTGTGAGTAGTTTTGGCATCATAAAATCCTACATGCAAGCTATCTGTGAACTTAATCACTATCAGTCCCCCGGTCTCATCATCACCTATTTCTTCAATCTTAACATTACTAGGGCCAAGAATAGAAGTGTAAACATGAAACATATCATTCCCTTTGTAAACTCCATATTTCTCTCCAACAATTTAACTTCATAATTCTCAATGTCCTCCAGCTCACCAACATCACCAGAAAATAGTTCTTTAGCAATAACACTTAGAAATTCCCCTTCTAAAATTTTAAATTTAGACAGGTCTAATGTGCTTCTATTGGCTTCAAACCACTGAAAAATATCATCGACAGTTTTAAATTCCATTCCATGAAATTTGAGAGCAGGAGGATTCAGGCTTGTTACCTTTTGATAGGGACCTTTCCCTTTGCCTCTGAGTTCTTCACTCTGTCCCCCTTCACAGGTCAGGTTTGCCTCCACATTCTCTTCCCTCTGCTAAACATTGTCATTCTTTGGAGTTTGAGGAGTTTCTTGAGTCTCATTCTCGAACGTGGGATATTTATGGCTTGAAGACAATTTTTTCCGACCATGGTTTGTTGTGAGAAGGAAGATTTGCTTTAGCCTTTTCAGGATATAAACACAACAGATTTCAGCAACAAAAATTCGAAAATAACAAGGAAAGTGGGAGAGAATGCCGAAAAAGAGGGGGATAGGGAGAGATGGAGATTTTTGAACAAACACTAACTCTCCACTTTTTACCTATTTTACCGTGAAAAGCTTTTTATCTTTCCAAGAAAAGTAATAATTTTACTTTTCTCACTTGTCAACTCAAGACACTGCTTATTGAACTTTTAACATATCATAACTTAAATTTTGGTAGCCTTTTCTTCCTTCCTTTTTTTTCAATTTTCCAAAAAAAAAAATAGGAGACCAAAAAAATATTTACTGATAAATGAAGGTAAAAAATACCTCAAATCTTACAAACACCTAAGTGTTGTATGGGAATTTCAAATGTGGCAGTGTCCAATGGTTTTGTAAAAATATCTGCAAATTGCTCAGATGTTGGAACATAGACCACTACTACTTCCTTTCTTTCAATAAGATCTGTAATAAAATGATGTCTGATGTCAATATGCTTGGTTCGAGAGTGTTAAACTGTATTTTTGGAAATATCAATAGCATTTGTGCTGTCACATAAAATCTTCAAAGGCCTGATGAATTCCATAGTCGTTCATCATTTGCTTCATCCATAATAGTTGTGCACAACAACTTCTAGCAGCAAGATATTCAGCTTCTGCAGTAGACAAGGAGATTGAATTTTTTTTCTTACTATACCAAGAAACTAGATTCGTACTAATAAAGAAACACCCACCTGTAGTGCTTTTAGGATCATGCAGTACCAGCCCAATCAGAATCATTGTACCCAATTAGATCAGAATCTTGATTCTCAGAGTACCAGACACCACACTTAGAAGTCCAACTTACATATCGAATAACTCTTTTGACTGCAGTTAGATGAGATTCCTTTGGGCCAGCCTGAAATCTTGCACATATTTCTATGCTGAAACATATATCTGGTCTACTTGCTGTCAAATACAATAAACTCCCAATCATGCCCTTGTATAACTTCTGATCAACTGGGACTCCTTTCTCATCCTTTGCCAGTTTATCAGAAACCCCCATAGGTGTTGGGACTGCTCGAGCATTGCTTAGACCAAATCTCTTTAGTAAATTCAGGGCATACTTACTTTGATTTATAAACAGACCATTTTTCCCTGCTTAACTTGTAGTGCAAGAAAATATGTGAGCTCTCTAACCATGCTCGTCTCAAATTCAGGCTGCATAATAGTGATGAATATCATGTACCATAGATGGTGAAGTAGAGCTGAATACTATATCATCAACATAAATTTGAGCAATCAGAATTTTTGATGCCTTTTCAAGCACAAATAAAGTGCGATCTACTCCCCCTCGATGATAAAATTTCTTAAGAAGAAATTTAGTAAGTCGTTCATACCATGCTCTTGGTGCTTACTGTAAGCCATATAATGCCTTCTTGAGGTGATACACATGATGAGGGTAATGAGGATACTCAAATCCTTTAGGTTGTTCCACGCATACTTCTTCATTTACCACACCATTTGGAAACACACTCTTGACATCCATTTTGATACAGAGTAAAGTTCATAGAGCAGGAAATAGCAAGTAAAATTCGAATTGACTCTAACTTGGAAGCTGGTGCGAATATCTCATCAAAGTCGACTCCTTCAACTTGTGTATATCATTGAGCTACCAGCCTGACTTTGTTTTGAGTAATTTGTCCATCAGGATCAGATTTTTTCTTGAAGATCCATTTTGTGCCGATAACATTTACACCTTCAGGGCGAGGAGTGAGATACCATACATCATTTCTTGTAAATGGACCGAGTTCTTCTTGCATTGCAGCAATCTAGTATTCGTCCAGTAATGCCTCCTTGTAGTTCTTGGGTTCAATGAGAGAGATGAAGTAGTGTAATCCTGCTAACTTTCTGTAATCAACCCGAGGGACTGATCGAGTACTCCATGTCATTGGTTCAGGTTGATCCTGTGTTGGAACATGGGATAAGAAAGTGAGGGATGATGTTCTAACATGCTCAGTATCATCTGGTTCAACAGGGTAATCAGTATGTTTAGATGTTCCAACATACGATGGGTCTGGCTTGTTAGGTTGACTTGGCTTTGTTGGAACATGGTCTATATCGGGTTTATATTCTATAACACATAAACCTTGTCCTTCTTCGAAATCATCCACAATAACGTTTATGGATTCCATGAGAGTGTTTGTCCGAAGGTTGTAAACACGATATGCCCGGTTGTTCACAGAATAACCAAGAAATATTCCAATATCACTGCAATTGTAGAATTTTTCCAATTGCTCTCTATCTCTAAGGTTGTAGCACTTGCTTGTAAACACATGAAAGTATGAGACATTTTATTTCCTGCCCTTCTAAATCTCGTAAGATGTTTTTCTTGTGAATGGACGCAGATACACTCGATTGATTGTATAGCAAGCTGTGTTAATGGCTTATGCTCACCATTTTTTGTGAATTTCTTTCTCTGCTAACATAACTCAAGCCATCTCATGCAGAGTTCTATTTTTCATTCTACAACACCATATTGCTGAGGGTGATTGGTGCAAAAAACTCATGTTGAATTCCGAGCTCATCACAGAAGTCACTGAATTGAGAATTGTCAAATTCTCTACCATGATCACTAAAAATTTGAACAATCTTCCCGACTGGACTTCCTTTTTCAGTATGTATTTTTATCACAAGACTTCTAAACACTTCCAAAGTATCAGATTTTTCTTTTAGAAATGCTACCCACGTAAATTTGGAGGAATAATCAACACATACAAAGATATATTTCTTGCCACATATGCTAGGTGTATTGACTGGACCCATCAGATCCATATGCAATAATTTCATATTTCTTGAGTTGGTTATATATTGGACTGAAGAGTGGGGAGATCGAATTTGTTTACCTTGTTGACATTATCCACAGACAATTCTGTCCTTGCTTGTTAATGTAGGCATAACTCGTACTGCCTTTGCATTTGCAAATTTCACCAAGGTTTTGTAATTGATGTGACCGAGCTTCTTGTGCCACATAAATCCTTCATGTTGTTTAGAGATCATACACCTCACTTCTTGTTCCAGCAGATAGCAATTATTTGATGATCGAATGCCTGAAAAGACTTACGTTTCTCCATGTTTCACTATACATTTGTCTTTCTGAAATTCCACAGTCATATTGTCGTCACACAGTTATGCTCAGCAGATTGGTCTTTAAGTCATCAACAAACAAAACACTGGTGAATACTGGGAATCCTTCAATTTGTAGTTCACCTTTTCCAACTACTCTACTCTTCTTTCCATCACCAAAAATGACAAAACCACCATCGTAAGGTGTGATATTTGTGAGGAATTCCTGGGTGCCAGTTATGTGAAAAGAATAGCAACTATCAAAGTACCACAAATCTTTGGAATGTGCTATAAGAGAAGTATGTGCAACAAGGCACGTACTAGAGCTTTTGACAACCCATACCTTTCTGACCATCTTTGATTTCTGGACATCATCTATGTAGGAACAAACCGAGAGTTGACGTCCTGCTATGATGTCTCTGAGTAGTTTCTGGCATTATTCCTCTATGTGCCCTTGGTATGAGCAGTAGCTCCATATGAGAGTTCCATTGATGAGGCTTGCCAAAATTTCTCTTTATATCTCAGATATTTGACTTGAGCGTTACTGTGCTCTTAGGTATCTCTCGAGTCTTAGACTTGAGCGTGACTGTGTTCTTCGGTGGGTTGTCATACCAATTCTGTGTCAATCTCCAAAGCTCTTTCCCATTACCAGAATATCATTGAGTTTTGCTTTTCCAGAGTGTAGCTTAGTAATAGCTGCTTTAGACATCTCAACTCTCTTGGTTGTTGAGCTTCACATTCAACTCCTTTCTGAGTTCAGCAACTTCCATACGCAACTCCTTTTCTATCTCCGTCGGATGAGTTTTTTCTTCCTTCAGTACTGTGTTTGTATCAACTACTTGGAGCCACATAGCATACATTTGTTCGTATGTACCGTAGATTTCTTCATCTCTTACAGCAAGTCCATCATCATCACTAGACACCTCATATTAATCTATGTTGAAACATACAGCTTCAACTCTATCTAATGTGTTGAAACATCCATCTTCCGATGCATCATGAACTTTTGCTCCAAACGCCACATAGTTACTTGTAAGTTCCTCTTCATCTTTCTCGTCCCCTTCATCTTCACTCCAAGAGGTGACATATGATTTTTCCTGTTTCTTCCGGGTATTTGCACACTTAGCCTGAATATGACCATATCTTTCATATTCTCTGCATTGAATTCGCCCATGCTGTCTTTGGTTCACCACTTTGATTTCTGGAAAACTGCTGATTTTCCTGTTCAAATCTTGTCCCACGATTACTTCCAAATTCTTATGTCCTTGGTCTATTTCCACCAAAAATTTCCTGAGATTTCTTGTTTACTACTTTCTTCAGCATTCTTAAGAAATTTTTCGTGATAAATGCAAGATTTTTTCAAATTCATCATCATGTCAGATTCGTGATAATCCTTTGATTACAATGTTTTGAACGCCAACTCCTTTTGGACCCTTTTTGTAGTGTGTTGGAATGTCATCTCATAAGTCTGTAATGATCCCATTAATTAATCTAAGCTCATGGTGGCTACATCTCTTGCTTCTTCTATTGCTACTACCTTCATTGCAAACCTTTTAGAAAGTGGTCTTAAGATCTTTTTCACCAATTTTGCCTCTTTGTAGACTTTTCTAAGTTGATATGCCATATTGGAGATGTCCCTGAGTTTTCTGTTGAATACAACAATAGTGTCATCTTCCTCCATCTTGAGTTCCTCTAACTTTGTAGCCAACATCTGTAATTTAGATTCTCGAACTTGACTAGTTCCTTCATGAATAGTTTGCAGAATATCCCATGCTTTCTTGTCTTGATGACATGTAGAGATGAGTTTGAACTGATTTTCAGCTCTGAACAGCTCTGATACCAAATGAAATTTGGTTTTACCGAATTTTCTTAATTATTACTAGTATGTTGAAACATAACCTATCTAACCAAATATGCAATAAAGTAAAGCATAAAAGACACAAGACTTGGTTATGCAATTTGGTGAAATCCACCTACATTTGCGGGGTCTGGCCCAGTTCAGAATGAATCCACTGATCGGAAAGATACAGTACAAAGTATACCATACAAATTACTTATCTTTACTAATTAAACGTGTAAATCTGCTAGCTCCCATAACTACCGATCCGCCTTGATCAGACTCCATGTGACCTCGAAACTCATCGACGCTAGATCTCCTCCTCCTGAGGAATTAAGGCATACAATTCTGAATTTTGAACGATAGGTCACGTATGTTGGAACATATAGATCTGGCTTTTTACAAGACTCTCTGAAAGATGAAAATCTGTGTGTAGATTTTCTCAGTTAAATTCGTGAGTTTAATGCAGTCGTGATGTCCCCTTTTAAAGACATGAGCAGATCGAAACTCTCCATGATTATCTCCATAATATTCCTATTTCTTATCTGCTTTTGAAGTATATTCAAATCCCATAAATAAAATAATTATCCTCACAACATTGTAGAGATTTTCCATAAACCAAATATTCTTCTACCACCACTTAACATATTGCACAATATTCAGATTTCCATAAATCACAAATACCATAATATCATGATCTTCTTCCGTAAATCTCATTGGTGTGACCGTGGCTTGTCCGCATGTTCCAACATGAAAAATTTTTTGTTTTCAAACTTATTCACAAATTGCCAATTAAATTACTCAATGAAAACCACTTCACTCTACGGCATTGAACTAACAACTTGGAGTTAGCAGAAATCCTAGGGACTTCTTCTCAGCCTGTGGAATCTAAACCCTTGGAATGCCTTGAAAAGAGCGAGAATGATGAAATCACAGTTTCCGAGCCAATGAATCTATGTGCTGCGACACCCACAGATCCTGCAACTGACGATACTCACATGGTCGACACAATGGATGCGTCCAATGTGCTGCTCGAGCTGTCACTAATCATGATGGAAGGGTGAAATGAAAGCTTGATTATGATCTGGATAATTAGTCCAAGAAAGCCAGAAACTGAACCTCTTTTGCCTGGCATTATCTTTTGTTTACTCCCCCTTGTTGATTGGTTTATTTAGCTTGTATGTTTGTAGTTTGCAGGAGTACAAATCCCATTGTTTAGTTGATAAGTAGGGCTACTTCAGCACTGGATAGAAACTGAGTTCTAGCTACAACTGGTTTTTAATGTAAGCAGGTGGTTCCACATTTTGGTTTCCCAACATTGGAAACATTTTGAAACACATGGGCTACATTACTGCCATTGTCACTTACATCTTCTTCCATTTACTTTCTTACCAAGTGCATTACTCTACGGATTTGATAATAACTTTTAGTTTGTCAGTTGATACTGACCTACTATTTCAGTATGAGGAAATCATAACGAGCAAGTTCTGTATTTTCCCATCAACATTAATTCCTTGTTTTCGTTTCCTTTTAGCTCGAAGTTTCTTGTGCGAAGAGATAATAGACTACGTTGCTCATGAATAAAGAGTCACTAAGAAACCATTGATTCTATGTTTCAAATTTGAAATAGTTAACCGATTTCCTTTTCACAGAGATAATAATAAATTCAAGTTTTCCCGGATCATGCGATGTAAGTCTATGCCCCCAAATTCAACGTTTGATACGATATCTTTTCAATCCTTAGTTCTTGCACCCCTTTACTAGTAAATTATTGATGGTTCTTCACATCGAGAAGTACTTCACAATGGTAGAAGCTAGCAATTCACTAGCCCATCAACAATTGAAAGGAGAGGAAATGGATGAAGAAATTGCATCTCCATTTCCATATATTGGAATACTGAGCAAAAATATCCTGTTTGGTTAGATCTCATCCTATTAAAGATTCAGAAAACGATACATTTATCAAAGAGTTTAGTTAGGATCATATTCCTAATTGTAGGAAATAAGGGTAATAATCTGTGTTCTATTCATGAATTCAGGATACATTATATATTAGTACATGATACCTATCCCAGCTAGGAGAAGGTAACAGAATACAATTATATCTACAATTATGGTAGGAATACAAATCCAATTCCAATACCAATACTAATTAACACTAATTCCATAACAACTATAATACTAATTCCGTAACACTCCTCCTCAAGTTGGAGCATGCGGATCAGAAATGCCCAGCTTGCCAAGTAAGGAATGAAACTGGTTACGTCCGAGAGCTTTAGTGAACAAATCCGCGGGTTGGTCAACCGTACGAATATGTTGAGTAACAATAGCACCAGATTGGACAAGATCTCGAATAAAATGACAATCAACTTCAATGTGCTTAGTACGTTCATGGAAAACCGGGTTGGCCGCTATGTGAATAGCTGATTGACTGTCACAAAACAATTTCATAGGAAAAGAGTGCGAAACCCCTAAGTCTTTCAGCAAGGACCGAAGCCATAATAACTCACAGCAGACAACTGCCATAGCACGATACTCTGCTTCAGCAGAAGACCGAGAAACAGTAGGTTGCTTCTTAGTCTTCCAGGAAACTGGAGAATCACCAATCATAACAAAATAACCGGATAAGGAATGCCTAGTAATTGGACAGGCGGCCCAATCTGAATCACAATAAGCAGTCAATTGTAGAGTACGACGGGAAGAAAGAAATAAACCTTGACCAGGATGACTCTTCAGATAGTGCAAAACACGAATCGCGGCTTGCCAGTGAGGAACACAAGGAGACTTCATGAATTGCGCAAGAGTATGAACTGAATAACTAAGTTCAGGATGAGTGATCGTCAAATAAATCAGGTGCCCAACTAAGTGACGATACTGCTCCGGGTCATGGTAGGCTGGACCTTCAACACGTGCCAAATCATGTTGTTGCTCTATTGGAAAATCAACTGGTTTAGAAGCAGATAAGCCTTATCGGATAAGATGTCCAAAGCATATTTCCATTGCTAGAGAAACATCCCCTCCGGTCTTTTAGCAATCTCTATGCCCAAAAAATACTTAAGCAAACCAAGATACTTCATGTGAAAACAAGAACTCAAGTATTTCTTGAACTCAGAGATGAGCGAAGAAGAGCTACCAGCAATGACCAAATCATCCACATAAACCAGAACATGTAAAGATTGTGAACCATGGGAAAAGACAAATAAAGAATAATCTACCTTACTTTGAACAAAACCAAATGTCCGTAAAGCCTGTGCCAGTTGAGCAAACCAATTCTGAGGAGCTTGATGAAGACCATAAACGGATTTCTGAAGGCGACAAACCTAACCATGCAGAACTGCATAGCCAGGCGGGGGACGCATGAACACTTCTTAATGTAAATCACCATGCAGGAAGGCATTATGAACATCCATCTGATGCAATTCCCAACCACGTATAACAGCAACTGACAGGAACAATCGAACGGAACTCATCTTCGCGACTGGAGCAAAAGTCTCTGTGTAATCAATTCCTTCAACCTAGCAGTTTCCAAGAACCATGAGATGAGCCTTGTAACGTTCAATGGTACCATCAGAGCGAAACTTCGTTCGGTAAACCCATTTACATCCAATGACCTTTTTATGCGCAGGCAAAGGAGACAAAGTCCAAGTCTAATTGCGCTCTAGGGCAGTGAGTTCCTCAACCATAGAATCTCGCCAATGAGAATGACGGGAAGCCTCGGAGTAAGTAGTGGGATCTGCACTAGAAGTTACAGCACCCAAAAATCTAGAATGTATACTAGAAAATTTATCACAATTTACAAAATCAGTAAGAGGGTAGAGAACACCTGAGGACAGTGATGACGCATGAGGAAACGTAGTCGAAAGGGGGGTCTTTAATAACAAGAGCAGAAGTAGAATCATCACAATCATAATCAGCCAAATACGACGGTGGACGTCGAGCACGAACACTATGTCTGGTGGATGGTGGATCGACTGCAACTGGCGGAGAAGGACCAACGTCGTGCAGCGTAGTCGACGGTATTCTACCGGAGACCACCAACGGGAGTTTGTCGATCGAAGGTGGCACGTCGGCGGTGACCGGAGTTGGTCGAAAGTCATTGACCGGCGTAGACTCACCGGCGTTGTCCGACGTTGACTCACCGGCATTGACTCACTGGCGTTGACCAACGTTGACTTGTCGGCGTTGACCGGTATTGACTCACCGGCGTTGACTGGCATTGACCGGCCGGAGTTGACCATCGTTGACCGGCCGGTGTGGACCGGCGTTGACTCGCCGGCGTTGACTGGTATTGACCGGCCGGCGGTGATCGGCGGGGACTGGTCAGCAATGACCGGTGGAAGGGCTGCCGGCGGTAGTGGGACTCCATCGGACAGCGGAAGGGCAGCCGGCGGTTGATCGGAAAACCCGTATGGTTCCGGCGAGTAGGAGGAGGAAACCGGTGGTGTAGTGGTAGCGCTGCCAGGTTCATCAGAAGAAGCGGACTACTGAGATGCAGAATACGGGAACTGGTCTTCGAAGAAATCAGCATCCCGAGTATTAAAGATAACTCGAGAGTCCAAGTCGAGAAGACGATAACCTTTCTTTCCAGCAGGATAACCAAGGAACAAACACCAACGACTTCTTGGTGCAAACTTGTCACGGTATCTTGGAACACGAGCAGCAAAACACAAGCATCCAAATACTCGTAAGGAAGAGTAATTTGGCGCATGTCCATAGAGTAACTCAAAGGGAGTACGACCGTTGAGAAGCTGAGTCGGTGTTCGGTTGATCAGGTAAGCAGCAGTAAGAACACATTATCCCCAGAAGTCAATAGGAAGATTGGCTTGAAACCGTAAAGCTCGCGCCACATTGAGTAAATGACGATGCTTTCTTTCAACTCGACCATTTTTTTGCGGAGTATCAACCATAGACGTCTAAAAAATGATCCCTGATGCAGTAAAGTGAGATCGGAGAGGCAAAAATTCAGTGCCGTTATCAGCTTGAACTCGTTGAATTGTTTTCCCCCACTAGTTCTTGACTAAAGCACTAAATTCTAAAAATCTAGAAGCTACTTCAGATTTAGCTGCTAACAAATAAACCCAAACAGCTCGGGAAAAATCATCTACTATTGTCAAGAAATAAAAAGCACCACTAGAAGATGGTGTATTATAAGGTCCCCAAACATCACAATGAATTAATTGAAATAATGCAGTAGCATTAGTAGTACTTAAAGGAAAACTATGTCTAGCCTGTTTTGCTCTATAACATATAGAACAAGGCACGGAATGTTTATTATTGCTAGGAGAAATAGAAGACAACACCGTGGAAGATGGATGACCAAAACGCTGATGTCATAAATTAGAAGAGGACAGTGAAGCAACTGTAGGAAGAGACTACAAGACAGGACTTCGAACACGAGCATCCAGCAGACGAAGCCAAACCCCCCCCCCCCTTTCTGTTCACCCACGCCAATCACTCTCCTCATACTGATTGTTTGTAAAATGCAATAATTTTCAGTAAACAAAGCTAGACAGTTTAGGGTAGATAACAATCTAGAGCATGGCGGTAAGTTGCAGCGCAATGTAGGGATATATAAAACGTGCGGCAGTATAAAACCATCAAAACAAATAGATCCAAATTATGTAGCGGAGAACATCGAGCCATCGGGCAGAAAAATAATCACAACATCAATAGTAGTAGTAAGATCAGAAAGAGAACCTTTGTCACCGGTCATATGATAGGAGGCTCCCAAATCAAGGATCCATGGTAAAGTATGCTTACCAGACTCATCACCAGGAAGAGAGTGAAGCTGATTAAACAGGTTCATGGTCGTGCTCCATTGTTCATCAGACAGAGCAGGGCCAAAATTGGAGCGGCCAGGTACAGTAGAGGAGGCCGCCACTACCAAACTGGGTGGCAATAAGGTGGCTCCGGCGAACGGCGGCGGGAGCGAGAGATCGGTGGCACCACTTGTTTGACCGGTGTTGACTAATGGCCGGTCAGGTGGTGCCGATTTCTTGCCCTTCTTGAACCACTCTGGGACACCATGTATCTTGAAACAGGTATCTTTATCATGACCCTTACGATGACAATGGGTACAAACAAGATTCTTGAGGTCGGCTACAGAAAGAACAACTGGCGAAGAACTTGCAGGAGGTGTACGTCGTGCAGCATATGCCATGGAGTTAGAAGAAGACTCACGAGCTCGAATGATAGCTCTATGATTCTCCTCCTGAGTAACAAGGGCATATACCTTCATGACAGATGGCAGTGGCTCAATGCTCAAGATGTGGGATCGCAAGGTGTGAAAACCTTCGTCGAGACCAGAGATGAATTGGTAGATCAAATCCTTCTCTCTCTCTTGGAGGATTTTCGCCTGAAAATTGCACTGGCATAATGCCTTGCAATCTTCACAGATACAAACTAGAGGAGGTCGCATGCAGTGATAATCTGCAAACAACTTCTTCAGTGTGGCAAAATAGATGTCAATGGGCTGACCGTTCTGCCTGCAACCTTGAATGGCTTCTTGTGTCTACAAAAGTTTCATTCCATCGGCGAAAATAAATCGTGCCTTAAGATCATCCACAAATCCTTGACTGTGGAAAAAGAACTTGTAGAAGATCTTATCACCGAATCCAGGGTTTTCAAGATCTAGCAGACAAGAGTAGCATTAACCCCAGGCCAAACAGCAGCATCAGGATGATCATCCTGGGGTTTGGTGATGGATCCAGTAACGAACCCAATCTTATGTTTGGCCAAGAATGCGCGATAAATCTCATCGGACCATTCATTGTAATTTTCTTGACCTTTCAACATGATTGGTACAAGTTGTAACCCTGGACCATCCACAGGACCAATGAAGTAAGGATCAGTCGACACACGACCAATCGGTAAAGCAGGATGAGGACCAGATTGCAATTGCAGCTGCTGAAGTAAAACTGTAATCACGTCATAACCACTCATATCCTGAAGTTTCGAACCCTCAGGAATATCCAAACGAGGTTGTTCTTCAGAACCAGACATATTGTAAAAATCAGGTACACACCGATGCAGGGGAAGCGGCGCGTGTGGAGAACGTTGATCGGCGGACGTCGAACGGTGAGACGGCGCGGCGGCGAATCGCCGCGTGGCGGACAGCACGTGAAAGAAGCGGCGGTGCGTGAAAGAAGCGGCAGTGCGTGGCGTCGTACGGCAGCGGATCAGAAGGTTTTAATGCAGCGGAAATTTTTCTATTTTAGGTTTCAGAATTTTAGGCTCTGATACCATGTAGGAAATAAGGGTAATAATCTGTTTTCTATTCATGAATTTAGCATACATTATATAGTAGTACAGGATACCTATCCCAGCTAGTAGAAGGTAACAGAATACAATTATATCTACAATTATGGTAGGAATACAAATCCAATTCCAATACCAATACTAATTAACACTAATTCCATAACGACTATAATACTAATTCCGTAACACTAATGCCATTCTGTATTATAATCCATTACTAACATACAAAGAGTTGTTAACATTATAGTGCACTTTGTTTGTTAACATTATAGTGCACCTATCAGGGAGTCACATTCCAGATTATAAGTGCCCTGGACTTAGGTCTTTCAACTACTCTATTTTTATTACTGGTTACAAAAACCTTATCAAAGATGATCCCAGAATGGAATCACACTTCTAACTCTGGCTTTTCTAATTTATATCGCATACCTATAATTCTTTTGAAGATGTAAGTAAAACAAAATTTTGTAGCTTCAAAAACGTAAAACCTAGCCCCAGATGAATTTATTATGACAAAGTTTTGTGCGAGACGGTTCACAGCGAGATCAGAGATTAAATTGTAAAAAATTCATCATGGGATTTTTAATTGAAGTTTTAAAAGTTTGGGGGTGAGGTGTGTAATTTAATTAATTTATATTTAATTTCATTTATAAATATTGATATTTCATCTTCTTCTCTCACATCTCTCTCCCTTTTTTGCAACCGATGTGCTTGTCTCCCATTTTCTCTTCGGGCTCCAAATTTCAACCGCTCATATCCTTCAATTTGACCGCACATTTTCTCCATTTTCCTTCCACATTTCTCGCGCACAGTGATTCACAAGAAATGCTGGGAAGTTTCACTTCATTTTCCGGCGATTTTTCCGATTTTGGCTTCGGTTTCCGACGATCGAACACAATACAACCTTTGTTTTGTGTTTATCTTCGAAGGTAATGTCTTCGCTCTATTTTATTAGGCATATTTTGTTGTTTTTTCAATTTTTGTTTAATTTTTTTGGTTCATGTGATTTTCTAGAGTTTGTGTAGGTTATACTGAGTATTATGTGCTTATTTTGTGTTGTTTGTTCAATATGTAGTTGAATTGTGTTTTATTGTGGGTTCTAGGGTTTATGTTGTTTACTGTGTTAATATTTGGAGATTTCTCTATTTTTTTGTGTTTGGTGAACTATTCTTATGGATTTGTGCTAATATTTTTGTTGTTGTTTCTTAAATGTCTAAGAAGACTTGCATCACTGATGCTGCAATTAAGAAGGAAGGAGGATCTGTGAGTTTCATTATTTTTCAGATGTGATGTTTTACATATTGTTCTTCATGCTTTTCGTATTTTGTTTGATGTTTCATGTTCAGATTTTAAGTATTGTTATTTGTATTGATGTGATGTTTTAATTTCAGTCTTTGATGCTTGTGGTGTTTTCATGATTAAGTGTACAATTGATGTGCAATTTTGATTGTGTGCGATATCTTAGGGTTTGTTACAATTTGTGCTAATTTTTGTATTGTTGTTGATGTTTATTAGATGTCTAAGAAGACTTTCCACTGTTGTTGCAATCATGAAGGAAGGAGGATCTGTGAGTTTCATTATTTTTCAGATGTGATGTTTTACATACTGTTGTTGATGCTTCTGATATTCTGTTTGATGTTTCATGCTTAGGTTTCAAGTTTTGCTATCTGTGTTGGTGTGATGTTTTAATTTTAGTTCTTGATGCTTGTGGTGTTTTCATGCTTAAGTGTGCAATTGATGTGCAACTTTGATTGTGTGTGATATCTTAGGGTTTTGTCACGATTTGTGCTAATTTTTGTGTTGTTGATTCTTAGATGTATAAGAATACTTGCCCAGTTATGCTCCAACCAAGAAGGAAGCAGGAACTTAAGCTTTCTTCTTTTTCAGTTGTGATGTTTTAGATACCGTTATTGATGTTTCTGGTTCTGTAGATGATTTTTCATGTTTAGGCTTCAAGTATTTTTATTTGTGTTGGTGTGATCATTTAATTTCAATGTTTCATACTTGTGGTTTTTGATGTTCAACTATGCAACTGATGTTCAATTTTCTTGTATTGATATTTTAGTGTGTGTTGTTGATGTTTTTAAAATTTGAAATTAATGTTATGTGCGATGCTTCTCGATGTAGTTGGCAGTGATGTTATGTGTGCTATTGTGATATTTTTATGGGTAAAATATAAATCCAACCCTATTATTTTTTGAAGTGCCAATATAACCCTGTGAAATATGAAAGTGCGATTCTAACCCTAAGTTTTTTCAAGAAATATGCAGTTAACCTTTTCGCACTATTCCGATATTGACTTGGTATTTTCTGGCATTGACCAAAGTTAAGAAGACTAAAATGGCCCTACTCTTAAAACTTAAAATCTAATTACATATATACCGCTAGAGTTCTTCTTCATCTTCAACACCACCTCTAGCACCACCTCCACCCGCTCCGCCACCACCACTGTCGGATCTCCACCGCGCCACCATTGCCGCCGGATCTCCACCGCGCCACCACTATCATCTACTTCGTAATCACATCTTGAACCCTGTAAACAAAAACCCTTTCATTTTGGGGTACAGAATCAAAATCCATCCGATGAAACCCTAGAAAAAACACACACAGATTCATCATCTCCCTCTTATCGAATCAAATCCAAAATGAGTCCCTCATCTTACAAACCCAGAAGTATTTCAGTCTTTTGATAAAATCAACATTAATATTACCAGTAAATGACTCCAGAAGGTCGTTGCTATCGAAGGTGGCCAAGGAAGAGGGGCGGTAGCGGTGAGGCCCATCTGACAGAAGAGCCCAACGAAGACCCACCACCCCTTGAGCTCCTCCATCCCGCCAACTCCAGCTGATTCCGACCAGATCATGCATTAGCAAACCCATCAGATCACCAGAGTTGGTGATGCCTCCTCCTGCTTTACTCCAATCAATCACCGATGCCTCCCCCTCATCGGCTGTGTCGCTGCCGCCGTACTGGGCGCCTTTACCGGAGCTGGTTTAGGCTGCTTCTTGTAGTGAAGAATAGGATGTAAGGAGAGTGATCGGACAAAACAAAGATTAGGATGTTTTCTGGTTCTTGGAGCTGGGATATGAGGTGGAATTTTCACGAAGTTTGGGGTGATTGATTCACGAAAGTGAAAGCAATTGATTTTTTTTTAAAGTGGAATTTTCACGGAAGCGAAAGCCGTGGAATCTGCCAATTGATTTAGGGGGGAGGCGGAATAGTAGTATGGCTGAAGCAGGGTCAAGAGAAGAAGACTTTAGGGTTTTCAGGGGCAATATAGTCTTTTCCAAAATTTTGAATTATTTAAAAAAATAGAGGTATAATAGTCCATTCACAAAATTCTGGTCAAATTTAGGTTCCCAAGGTGAGATTGGCACTTTCGAGCAAATAATAGGGTTAGAAATGCACTTTCAGATTTTACAGGGTTATATATGCACTTTCGACCAAAACATAGGGTAATTTTAGCACTTAACTCTATTTTAATTTCATAAATTGGTGTTTTTATTACTTTATGTGATGTTTTATGTTTATTTCACATGAATACTTACCAAGCTAGAGCTTTCATTGATGAGATAATAAAAAAAAGAGGAATTATGTTGTTGAAGGTGTTCCTTTGAACAAAGGACCAGAGTTGACCTTTGATCTTTGCGTTGATGGAGTATGAGAGTCGTCCTCTTCAATATTAGCGGGAAAAGGCAAGTCTGTGAGCCAGCCAGTGGCGAAGGGAAACAAGTTGGGGAAAATAGAATTTGATTATTTGGAATGTATTGTTTGACATTGATTTTCACTTATGACGGTTGATTGTTAGTGTTGAGATGCTTGATTGTTATTGATGCTTGATTGTTATTGATGCTTTAGATTGATTTGGATTTCTCAATTTTTATGTTAGGGATTTGTTACGACATTTGAACCCTTTTGTAATTAATGATGTTTAATAGTTTGATAGTTATGACGATTGCTATTTTCACATGCTGACGTAAACTTCAAATTAAAGGTTACCACTATTGTATGCTAATTTTTTGTTTGTTGTGTCAGTGATAATTCATTAAATTCATTTGATTTTGAGTTATCAGTGTTTGATGTTTTATGTATTTTTCATCTGTGATATACATTAAGTGATATGTATCATCTTACATCTGTATATTATCATGTAAAAAAGAAATAACATCAGTGGATAGAAGTGTCAAATGCAACAACAGAGGAATGTACAAGTGCAATGGAGCATATGAATACCCTGTTTAAATCAACATCCATATCAGTACGTTTTTGTAAAACATCAAACAAAAAAATTGAATCATCACAACGTAACAATGTAACATTACAGCATGACAGTAAATAATGATCAACTCCGAACAAGCTGGTTTTTTATCAACTGAGCATATGGTGTCTCTGTGTCGACTTTCATAAAGAAAATCCAAGTGAAGTTGCATGTGCGCGATATAATGTTTCAAGCTCTTCCCTTGTATTTGCTCGTACTCCTTGAAGGGATTCAGTTTGATCTATTTCAAACAAGTTTGGTAAACCTGTATCTTAAACCCCCCAAAAAATAATGAAATCTAAGCTTGCTATTATTCAGGAATTCAGTTACTTATGTTTATATCGAAACATCATGCCATAAATTTATAACATCCAACATTATATGAGGAACATCACCTGTTGTATTTTTTGAACTGTAATTTAAAAAACAAATATTTTGTGTAAATGTATAGACTCATTAAGGATTATGTTTGGAACATCACACAATGACGTTGCAACATGTAATGTCGAAAATGTTCAGTGAAGTTCCAATATGATGTTGTATAGTTAAAACATCCTATCATATACTTGTAATATCAAATGGGTCAGAAGAAACAACACATCATTTTTACTGCAAATTGTAATCCTGATCAGGCACATGCAATTTTTTTACCATCATGCTATGCTGTTAAAACATCATGCCAAATTTCATGAACATCATCTGCTATAAATAAGATTTTTAACTACTTATAATTATCTTCATAATGTGAAATAGGCTCAACTGCAATGTTTAAAACTTCAAAATAACTGTTAAAAATGCCAATTCCAACATGTGAGAGTAGGCATTTTAAATGAAACTCTCAACAATTTGACATGATGTTGCTCTGCTTTACACAAATCAACAACATTTGTGGAAAATCAGCCATACAAACATAGGTTGATGCTCATTCGATTTCAAATCATCAAACTAAAAACTAAGAAAGATCGGTAGCCTACCTTATGGAACAGGTACGATTTGTTCATCATTTTCATTTGATTCAAAATGTTTCCTTTTAACTCTGTTGTTGCGTTATCTGTATGAGGTCCTAATGATTGTCAATCTTCTAATCTCCTTCATCAGTCACAATTTGAGATTTGAATATGCAATTTTCAAAATTGATTTCATTCATAGATTTGAGATGATTAATGTTAAAATAATAACTTATTGTAATGGTAGATTACTTGATTGATGCTTTGTTGATGCCGACTGATGTTTTTCTTCGAATTCCTTATGGTTGAATTTTGATGATGATGCATCTTGAACGACCGTCCAACTAATGGGCTTAAGCTCCTTAAACTGACCTGCAATGAAAACTGACTCTGGGGAGTCCCAGGGACCAGTCTCCGATGGCTAAGTCAATTAAAGAGTCCAAATGTGATTAAGACAGAACGAATGAGAAATGAATATGTACCTGGTATTTATACTGTATGTCTTAACTAACAATCTCCTTAATTATAGCCATCAATTACTTTATAAATATAGTAATTATTATAATGCACACCTCAGATGGGCCGTGATTATTATGGCCCAACATATCACTTGGGCCTGACCTACATCAAGAGCTCCCAAAAAACCAGATTCTTCTTATTCGAGACCCTAGAACGACACACTGTAACCAACGTAAAATCTCGTTGTTTCTTGATGATTTGATATCCTCTAATAATCCTTACTTAAGTCCATATATTCCCAAGGGTATCTCGAGGATGTAATAGTTCAAAATATACTTTGTTCCATACATTTCCAGGTCTCGAGGTAGGGAATCTGGTTTTCTCCTTAAATTCCTTTATCGGAATTTCAAGAGACGCGCGTGTTTTGATAACAAAATCCATGTGTGTTTGGCAACCACACTTGTTCTTATTCCCAAAGTGGCATGCAGAGAGAATATGAAAATACACTATCTTTTCATAAATTTTTAACATCCCAAAGCAGTTATTAATCATGCTGTCATTTTAAATCTATTAACCACTCCTCTTTTCTCCACTTTCCATTCTTACTCATTTGTAGGAAATTTCACAAGAGAAATTTATCTCGGGGTCATTCCTTTCCTCCCTTTCCATCGGCAATCTCATTCTCATCGCATTTCTTCCAAAAACTAGTAAGTGTATTCCTCTTCTCCTTCTGTTGCTCCGTTTCCTTCTTCCTTTGAAAGCATGATCGATTCCAACGAGGATTCCGCCGAGAGGGGGTTTTCTGGTGAGGTTACGGCAGATGAGGAGCGATTCTTCTCATCTGGGGGGATAGGTGCTAGTTATGAACATGATTACTCTGGTGAGTTGCGATGTGATTCCAATGCCGGGGGGGGGGGGGAATGTGTTGGGTCATACTACCTTTGAGCCTAGGGTTCTACCCATCACGGATATGCCTTTTGGAGGGTACACTAAAATTTGGGCCCTAGGCATGGGTAAACCCTATGTGAGAAGGTCACCTACTAGTGGTAAAATTGGTTTTTATCCCTCCTCGAGTCCTATTCTCGAGGTCCAAGAGGCAGACGATGTGTCTCCTCAAAGAGATGATGTATCCCCCGAAGGGAGAGAAACTGCCCATGAGGCATTAGGAATATCTCTAGGAGAAAAATTACCTCAAAGGAAGAAAAATGGGGTATCGAGAAGGGGGGAGGTTAAAACTTCTGTAAAAGAGCCGACATCCTAGAAGAGGGGAAATGCTATCTCACAGGTCATAGGTTCCCGAGGGGAGATCAACCATTTCCCTCAGGCATTTACGTTGTGGGCTCACTTTTACTTTTCCACCTTTGTTCTCCAAACTTCTCAAGCAGTTCCAAGTGAGCTTCGCCCAAGTCTATCCTAATGTCTTCGTGATTATTATGATGTTTTTATCGAGATGCCATGAGTTTGGAATCAAGCCCAGGTATAAGTTGCTCTGTTCGTTGTATTATGTGTCTTATAGTGGGAAATATTCTGATATGATTATTACTTTCACCAGCAGGGAGATATACCACAAGGTTTTCACCATTCTTAGAAACTCGGGCAACTGGCGAAGCTGGAAGAAGGGGATCTCGTTGGACAGTAAGAGGCATCAAGTTCCCCCGTGGAACTGGAATGTACAAGTCGAGACTCCCAAACTAGTGAAATACATTTGCCCCAAGGATATCGAGAGGGATAAGCAGAAATTGTAAACCAGTTCCCTCGATTATATTCCTTTTACCAACCCCAACCAGAGTATCAGTGGCTTTTTCTGGTCGGTTGTAATACATGAGAAGCGAGTGTATAAAACTTCTGAAAAATGGAAAGGAGAGGAAAAGAGTACTTGGGGACCCTCTCGAAGACCTCCCCCCCCCTCCCTCTCCCGGTACTCCTGACAGTGGTTTTGAACCCTTAGAAGCCTCTAAAGGTGTTTTAATGAAACTCTATTATTATTTTGTTCCTCTCTTTTTGTCTTTCTTTACTAACTTCATCTTTGTGTTTTTTTCTTTCAGTGTGTCTTGGAGGGTCTTTAAAAAACAATAAGAATGACCCGAAGAAGGGTCAGAACAATCCTAAGGGGAATGACCCAAAACACGGTCAGAGCAATCTTAAGGGGACCCTTGCCCCCCTCGAGTCAGACTTCCACCCCTTCAGCGGGTGGTGGAAGGACTATCTCAACCCAGGAGAATGCTCAACCCCTCAACACCAAGAATTTCCATCAAAGGATGGAAACAGAAAGTGGACAGAGCGCTGACATCTCCCACCAAGCTCGCTCCCAAACACCCTCCTTGAATGATGCAACAACTACCTCCAGCCTTTTGGCTATGAATGAGCAATCTCTCATGACTATGGTACCTAACCCTCAGGTTCGTGCTCCCTTGTGAAGTTTTATTGTAAACTAGTTCCAAGCACTTAACTTTTGTAATTGATTTTCTTTTAGGCTTCACAGCTTCTTAGCGAAGCTACCCAAAGGTTGTCTACTTTTGTTCAGGCAGTGACCACTGGTCATGGTAGCCTGTCGGAGCAGCTAGGCCAGAAAAATGTTGAAATTTCTAAGTTGAAGAGGAAGCTAGAGGAGAAGAGAAGGGCACACGAGGAGGAGAAGAGTTTGCATGAGGAGGACAAGAAGGCGCACGAGGAGGAGAGGAGAAAGATGCTGGGTTTTGATGTTGAGAAGCATCATCTCACGCTGGAGAAAGACACTTTCAATAAAAGGGCTAAGCAGATACAACTGCCGGAGGTGTTCAAGGAGAAGTTGTTGAATAGTCCCGAGCTATTCCAATTGTTTGTAGACCTCTTCAAGGTGGCCAAGCAACTTGGTTGCAGTGATTTGGTTGAAGAATTCTTGAAGCCTTGATTTTTCGCCTCTTTATTCGAGGAGGATGCTAAACAAGTGGAAGAGCTGATCAAACCGTAGCTCATGGCCTTCCTAGATGCAAAGTGGGACGAGGCAATAAAAAATGGCAGTCTGCGTTTCACCATGATAGACTTCATCAAGTCCAAGGGGCCATTTTTCACTACTGAGGGGATTCGAGAAACTTCCCTTCCAAAGGCCATTGACGAGTCTTCCAAGCAGAGAACCCTAATCGAGCAAAATTTTGAAGAGCTAATTGCATCCACCTCAAAAGAGGATGACTCTGGGGTTTGTGCTTGATTGTAAACTTTGCCAATTTTTTGCCTCCTTGTGTAACTTTTGTTACTTGAATATAAAAGATTTTTTGGAATTCTCATCGTTCCTTTCCTTATTCTTATTGTTTTCCTCTTTCTTTTAGTTTAATTAATTGAAAAGCCCATTGGAAAATGCTTGGAATGACCTTTCGAGTGCTCAAAAGGAGTTGAATGAAGCACACAAACAACTATTGAAGGCGTCGCGTGACCTATCCATCTGTAACCAAGAGAAGAAATCTTTAAAGGACAAACTCAATCAGCTCGAAGTAGAGATTAAGTTGTGGCATTCTAAAGATCACTCAATCTTTAAAGAACTTGTTAAGGATTTCATAACCAAGGAGTTCAACGGGAAATATCTTTTGGAGGTCGTAAAAGATTGTGATCCCACAGATCAAAGCTATGAAGAATTAGTGCGCCAAATAAATTTGAAGTTTGGATCTCTGAAGGCGTGTGTCACTAACACGACTAGGTTACCAGTCGTGGACGGGCGCCTAACTACTTGTATGGAAAAAATTATAAGTTGAGGGCACAGAGAGAGGATGTCGCCAAACGATATATGGTGGCCATGGGGAAAATAACCAGTCTCAAAGAGGAGTTTCTAGTATGGAAAGTAGCTAGCGAAGAACCCCTCCCTAGTGAAGGAATTTCCTACGAGAAACCCAGCTGCCAGAGACGTTTCTCTGGTAGAGTCCCTTTTATCTAAGAATACTTGACTGGTAGGAGAGATCAAGGCTTGGAAACTTCAGGTGAAGGACCTCGAGGAACATATCATGGAGTTTGAGTATATCTTTTGTGAATTAAGTTCCAAACATTGGTAACACTTGCACCTTACCTATTAAGAAATGATGTAATCAACTACATTAAGTAGGAATTGAAAAGTTAAAAAACACAAGCAATTTTACCCAGGTTCGGTGTTTCCACCTACATCCTGCAAATTTTCCTTCACTAGATCATCATTTCAAGATTACAAAGGTACCTCGTGAGTGCCACTGAAAAGCATACCACTCGATCATCAGTTATAGCCGGAAATATAACCTAGAGTGCCGCTTAAGAGCAAACCACTCAAACATCAGCCGTAGTTAGAAATATCATCTAGAGTGTTGCTTAAGAGAAAACCACTCAAACATCAGCTACAGCCGGAAGTATCACCTAGAATTCTGCTTAAGAGTAAACCACTCGAACATCAGCAGTAGCTGGAAGTATCATCTAGAGTGCCACTTAAGAGCAAACCACTCGAACATCAGCTGTAGCCGAAAATATCCCCTAGAGTGCCACTTAAGAGAAAACCACTCGAACATCAACCGTAG
Source organism: Rubia yunnanensis (assembly GCA_037428765.1). Lineage (NCBI taxonomy): Eukaryota > Viridiplantae > Streptophyta > Magnoliopsida > Gentianales > Rubiaceae > Rubia > Rubia yunnanensis. The sequence continues at coordinate 19,955,708 of CM075066.1, forward strand.
CAAAAAATATCACCTAGAGTGATGCTTAAGAGCAAACCACTAGAACATCACTCGTAGCTAGAAATATCATCTAGAGTGTTGCTTAAGAGAAACCACTCGAACATCAGTCATAGCTGGAAATATCATCTAGATTGCTGCATAAGAGAAAACCACTCAAACATCATCATGAGTGCCGCTTAAGAGCAAACCATTCGACATCAGCCAAAAGCTGGAAGGATTATCTAGAGTGCTGCTTAAGAGCAAACCACTTGAACATCATCATGTGCGCTGCTTAAGAGCAAACCACTCGAATACAATCATGGCCGATAATACTTTCTCAGGTTGGTGATGTTTCACCTTCTTAGCACTCGAATACCATCCATCATCTTGAGGACATAGCTACCACCCGGATGCGACTCGATCACCCTGTAGGGTTCTTCCCAGTTTGCAGCCAGCTTCCCTTCGGGTTCCTTTCTTATTTTCTCGTTTTTCCTCATTACCAATTCTCTCGAGTTGAACAACATCTTTTTTACCCTCCTGTCATGGTATCTTCTGACACGTTCTTAAAACTTTTCTTCATGTAGAGAAGCTAGCTCTCATTTTTCTTCCACCATGTCGAGATCTAGACACTGATTCTGCTGATTACTTGTCTCATCCACAACAGCCATCATCCTTGGGCTAGGAGCGCCTATCTCTGCAGGATTACTGCTTCTGAGCCATACACTAGGTTGTAAGGTGTTTCCCCAGCAGCACAAGACTCAGCTGTTCAATATGCCTATAAAATATTTGATAGTTCCCATATCCAATTACCTTCTGCCTTCTAGAGCCTAGGTCAAATGCCATTCACTATCATCTTGCTAGTTACTTCAACCTCTCCATTAGCTTGACGGTGATAAAGCGACATTAATTTCTGTGTAATTTTGTATCCCTCACACCATCTCTCAAATGGATCTTGAGCAAACTGTGTTCCGTTATCCGTGATAATTATCCTTGGAATTCCAAAGTGGCATATAATATTCATCCAGAGAAAGGCAATAACTATCTTTCCCCTTATGTTCGTCAAGGGATCGGCTTCTACCCACTATTTTAAGTAGTCAACAACCACTATGACGTACTTGAACTTCCCTGGAACTTCTGGAAAGGGTCCCACTAGTTTGATCTCCCACTGATCGAAGGGTCATGAACTGTAAATGCTTTGTATCTCCTCTAGGGGAACATAGGTTATGAGAGCATGTCTTTGGCACTGCTGGCAAGCTTGTATGTATCTATTTGTGTCATCAAATATTGCTAGCTAGTAGAATCCTGGTCAAATGAGCTTTCTTGCCACAGATCTAGCCCCTTGGTGACTACCGCATATCCCTTCGCAAACCTCTTTTATGAGATAAACAGCTTCATGGGGCTTAACTCACTGAAGCAACGACTGTAAATGACCTGTCATGTATAACATTCCTTCCTGCAACACACACCTTGGGGCTTTCAACCTTATCTTTCTAGCTTCAATTTCATTCTCTAGTAGGACACCCTCTCTAAGGTATGCCACGATAATGGTCAACCAATTGTCCTCCACCTCAACTTTAGTGACAACAAGTTCTTCAAAACTTTGTTTGTTTAAGGTTTCCATGAGAAACTGCTTCTGAGATTGGATTCCCAGGTTTGAGGAAGCAAGCTTTCTTAGGGCATCTGCTTTATGGTTGTTCTCCCAAGGACCTATGTTAAAGTACAAGATTTAAAAGCTTTCAAGATATTTTGCACCACCTCGAGGTACCTTTCCAGGTTACATTCCTTGGCTTCACATTCTTATTCACCTAATGACAACAATCTGAGAATCACTATAAACATCCAAGTCTTTCACTTTTAATTCCCTAGCCAACCGCAATCCCGTTATCAGGTGATGTGTCCATTTTATGTGTATATTTTGGGGCTTTTGGGGATCACTTTTGTGCACTTTTATCATCAAGAGCTTGGGTTTTACCTTGAAATTCTCTTAGGAAAGGTAAGAGGAACTTTACGCTCTTTTACCTTTTCTAAGCGGATTTTGTGTGTTGAGGAAATAACATCAAGACTTGAAAACCGGAGGCCGTTGAAGATCACCTTTTGAAGAATTTATTTGAAGATTTGAAGACTTGAAGAATGGAAGAAAATTGAAGTAAAGAGGAGGACTTGAACCAAGAAATAAAAGAAATTAGGATTGCTGAATTTTCCAGTCTTTGCAATGGGTGAAGATTTGTTTTCCCGTCGCGAACTTCGGGTGGCCAGATCCTATCCTCTCTCTCTTCACTTCTTCTTCCAGCTCATTTTCCCTCTTTTGAACCTTAGTTTTCCACCATTTTTATCTTTGTCTTAGCTTTGATTATGTATGGATTGTTGTTGGTAATTAGCATGGGTTTTAGTAGCTAAATCTAGTTCTTAGGAGCAATTGACTAAGGCTTCCAAGATCATGTGTTAAGAACAAGTTGTAGCCTATTTAATACTCTAATTATTATGTATTTATGGAGATTTTAATGTGTTTTTTAATGTCATAAATGTTCTTGAAAGCTTGAGCATATGAAGTACTTGAATGATATGGCTGTTAGGGTTTGGGGAAATAGGTTGATTTCCCCCTTTCTTAATAGGAAATCCAAAAGTATGATTTAGAGCTTTTGATTATGTTGATGGATTGATAATTTCTAGATATATATGATAATTTTGAACTCTTTTTCATGTTTATTCCTTGTAGCAAATGAGAGAAGTCTATGAACGTTGAACGTTCTTGACTAATCTGGTGTAAATGCATATATTGGCTAAATGCTTAGGCACGATGTAGTGTTTCTAAGTGTTTCTAAGTGTTGTCAAGCTTGTTGATTCTTCATGTTCAATGTCATCAATGGGATACTTTTAGTCGTGTTTCGACTAAGGGAGTTATTTGTAAGGTTTGACAAGAGATGTTGAACTTACTCTTGGAAACTACTATCTAAGAAGGATAGAAGATTAGTCTTCACAATAAGTAGTTAAAGGAATAAATATGTTGCATGTTCAATGATAGATAAGAGGCTTGGAAATGGAAGTCAATTGCGCCCAATGTTCCGTTAATTGTTGGTTTGATCACATTTTAGTTGTTGTTGCATGCTTTGCATATTTAACTTGCTCGTTAGTTAACTTGTCTTTCAATTTTATAACTTAGGACAAAAAAACAACCAACCACCCCCTCCCCTTTACATGCTTTATATCTATATATATACCTAGTATATTTTTTTATCTATATGTTTAAACACTTGAAAAGATCCTCCTTCTTCGTGGATGACCCCGACTTGCCATTATCTACTTAATTGTAGATAACAAGTATTACGGCTTATAAATATTAACTTTGAGAGGTACGGCGATAACCTCCCAAATTTTGGCACCGCTGCCAGGGAAGATACATTTATTTATAAGTGTTTGGCCATATTATGTGTGAGTGTGTGCCAGTTGTAAATATTTGTTAGTTTTCTTTTATTTTGGTTTTCAGTAGATTAGCCATTTTCCCTTGACTTCAAGACATATTATTTGAGTTCTTGGTGTATGGTTCATACATGTTCCTCTTCACAAGAACCCCTACATTATGACCTCGAGTTAGGGTTGAATTTGAGAAGGCCTAGGAGGCTTTCTTTGGAAAGTGTGAATAACACCCCTCCTAGTGACCATTTTTTGGACACTTTTACATTAATAGAACATCAAGATAAGCATGAAGTTCACATTCCAAGAAGAGAGCTCAACATCCTCCTCTCCAAGCAAGAACTCATCTTATCCAAGGAAGGGAGATTCCTTTCAGGAAACCCTTAATGAGGGAAATCATGACCCCCCAACCTTGATCAACAACCGATGTGCATAGATTATCCATTAGTTGGACCAAATGGGCACTTCGAGCTCAAGACCGGGTTGATCAACTTTCTACCTATCTTCTTTAGTAGGTAAGGGAAGAACGCAAACAAGCATCTCACCGAGTTAAAATTTATGTGTTGTGGTATGGTTTCCCATGGAGTGGATAAAGATCTCTACAAATTGAAGGCATTCTCATTCACATTGAAGGATGTCGCAAAGGATTGGCTCTACTACCAACCACCCAAAAGAATCAAATGTTGGGGTAAAATAAAGCTAAAGTTTCTAGCCAAGTACTTCCTAACCTCAAGGTCCGCCTCTTTGAAGAAGTACATTAGCAATATCCCCCAATGGCATGAAGAGTCACACTATGACTATTGGGAGATATTCAAGATGCTTCTCTCGAGTTGTCATTACCATGGATATCTGGAGGGAGATTTGGCTTACTATTTCTACAACGGTCTTCTTGATGAGAATCAAAGGCTAGTGAAGAGTTCTTGTAGTGGTTCCATTGGGAATAAGACTTTGGCAGAGGCTATGGATCTCTATGAGGTGTTAGGCAGGGAGTCGAGGAACTACAATTCGAGGGCCGATTTGAGAAGAAGAAACCCCAACACCACGTATGGTCCTTCCGCTAGTGGAAAGCTTGAAGACCAAGTCTCTCATGACCAAGTTTGAGAATGCACCACATGTGAAATCATGTGAAATATGCTTATTAGCACATCCCACGGATGCTTGCCCGACTTTGCAAGATGACTATGTTGAGGAGGTGAGTTCTATGAGGTACCAAGGAGGCCAAGGACATCAAGGTGGGCAAAACTATCAAGGTTACCAAGGTGCGCAAAGCTATAAAAGAAATCAAGGGTACCAAGGTGGCCAAGGCTACCAAAACTGGCCTTACAATGTGAGTAATAGAGATCACCCAAATCTCCGGTATGGAAACCCTTAAGGAAGCCAAAATGCTCAACAATACCGGCCACCTCAACAACAATATCAAAGTCTCCAAGACAAGCCCCAAGATTAAGGGGAGAGCTTGGGTTTGTCAAAGGATGAGGTGATGCAAGCCATTCATAGGTTGAGCATGTGTGCGGAGAAAGGCAAAAAATTCCAAGATGAAGCCAAGGCAAGCATCAAGAACTTAGAAACTCAAATGACCCAAATAGCTCAAGTTGTCAATAGGATGGAGGCCCGGAAAAAGGGAAAACTTCCTTCCCGACTGGAGATTAACCCTTGAAAAAATGCTAGTGCTATTGCTTTGAGAAGTGGTAGAGAGGTTAGCACTCCCTCGGGTGATGAAATTGTTGAAGAGGAGCTTAGAAGAGTTGAGGTGTTTGAGAAAGAGGTTGAAGAAGAGGCCGAGAATTTGGCCAAGGAGAAAGCAAGAAAGAGGAGGTTATTGTTAAGAAATCAACCTCCATTCTAGAACCTTCATCCCCTTCTCACAAAAAGGAAAAAGTGGTGGAGACTCTTCCATATGTGCCGGAACCACCATTTTCGGATGCTTTGAAAGACAAGAGAAGGAAGGAGGACAACAAGGATATCTACAAAGACTTCCGTACATGTGAGGTAAATATTCCACTCTTGAATGCCATTGAACAAATTCCTAGATATCTCTAAGACAAGCCCCAAGATTAAGGGGAGAGCTCGGGCCTGTCAATGGATGAGGTAATGCAAGCCATTCATAGGTTGAGCATGTGCGCGGAGAAAGGCAAATAATTCCAAGATGGAGCCAAGGCGAGCATAAAAAACTTAGAAACTCAAATGACCAAAATAGCTCAAGTTGTCAACAGGATGGAGGATCGGAAAAAGGGAAAAATTCCTCCCCGACTGGAGATTAACCCTAAAAAAAATGCTAGTGCAATCGCTTTGAGAAGTGGTAGAGAGGTTAGCACTCCCTCGGGTGATGAAATTGTTGAAGAGGAGCTTAGAAGAGTTGAGGTGTTTGAGAAAGAGGTTAAAGAAGAGGCTGAGAATTTGGCCAAGGAGAAACAAAGGAAGAGGAAGGAGAAGAAAGATGAGGTTATTGTCAAGAAATCAACCTCCATTCCAAAACCTTCATCCCCTTCTCACAAAAAGGCAAAAGTGGTGGAGACTACTCCATATGTGTCGGAACCACCATTTTTGGATGCTTGAAAGACATGAGGAGGAAGGAGGACAACAAGGACATCTAAGAAGACTTCCGTACATGTGAGGTAAATATTACACTCTTGAATGCCATTGAACAAATTCCTAGATATGCTAAATTTCTTAAGGAATTATGTGTTGTGAATAGAAAGAAAAGAGCAAAAACTAAGTGGAAATGGGAAAATGAGCATGTTTCTGCCTTGTGTCAAAAAGAGCTACCCCCTAAGTGTAGTGATCTCGGCATGTTCACAATCCCTTGCATAATAGGAAACACACATTTTGAAAAAGCCATGCTTGATCTAGGTGCATCAATAAATGTGATTCCTTACTCTTTGTATGAAAGCCTCGACTTGGGTACTTTGCACAAAACAGGGGTGGTAATCCAATTGGCCGATCGTTCTAGAACATACCCTAAGGGTATTATCGAGGACGTGTTGGTTAAGGTGAATTCCTTAGTTTTCCCCGTGGATTTTTATGTCCTTGATATAGAGCATGATTAACATATCACCCCAATTTTATTGGGGATGCCATTTTTGAAAACTTCTAGGACAATGATTGATGTGCATAAGGGTACCCTCACCATGGAATTTGATGGGATGAAAGTAGAGTTTAACATAAATGACTCTATGAAGTATCCTAGTGAAGAATATGCTTGCCATGCTTTAGATGTTGTTGAAGATGTTGTGCAAGATGTTTTTGAGCTAAGTGGTGATGACTCCCATTAGTTTCTTTATAATGTGATAGTGATAATGCATACAATGTTAATTCTATAAGCACTCACTTGAAGGAAAGCTTTCAGGACTTGAACTTTCTTGAGAAGATAAGACAAAGACTCTCAAACCATCCCCCTCTACTCTTGGAGGAACCCAAGGAACTAGAATTCCTCCCATTACTTATGAAAGCTTCGGTGATAGAGCTTAAGACTTTGCTAAGTGACCTCAAGTATGCATTTCTTAGGGAAGGGGAGATGCTCCCGATCATCATTTCGAACAAGCTCACCCAAGAGCAAGAGGAGAAGTTAATGGTGGTGTTACAGGAGAATGAGGAGGAAATTGGGTGGACTATTTCCAACATCAAGGGCATAAGTCCATTCACTTGCATGCATCGAATTTTTTTGGAGGAAGAAGAAATACCCGTACGACAACCCCAACGCCGATTGAACCCATATATGATGGAGGTGGTGAAGGTAGAAATCCTCAAGTTGCTCCAAATGGGTATGATCTATCCATTCTCGGATAGTAAGTGGGTGAGCCCAACTCAAGTAGTACCCAAGAAGAGTGGGGTAACGGTAGTTGAGAATGAGAAGGGTGAAATGGTGCCCACTCTAGTCCAAAATGGGTGATGCGTTTGCATTGACTACCAGAGGCTAAATGCGGACACCCGGAAGGATCACTTCCTGCTACTATTCATTGATCAAATGCTCGAGAGGTTAGCAAGCCACCCTTTCTATTGCTTTTTGGATGGGTACTCTGGGTATTTTCAAGTAGTTATTGCCCCAGAAGACCAGGAGAAGACATTTTTACGTGCCTCTTTGGTACGCTTGCTTACCGGTGTAAGCCTTTTGGGCTATGTAACGCCCCCGCTACTTTCCAAAGGTGTATGGTAAGCATTTTCTTGGAATTTATTGAAAACTTTGTTGAGGTATTTATGGATGATTTCACCGTTCATGGTAATTCCTTTGACAATTATTTAGCAAATTTAGCACAAGTTCTTAAGTGTTGCATTGATACCAATCTTGTGTTAAATTCCGTGAAGTGTCAGTTTATAGTAGAACAAGGAATTTTCTTAAGCCATGTTGTCTCCTCTAAGGGTATTGAGGTAGACAAGGCAAAGATAGACACGATTCAAACTTTTCCTTATCCTACTAATGTGCGCGAAGTGCGCTCTTTTCTTGGTCATGCAGGATTTTACCACCGGTTCATGAAGGACTTTTCAAAGATAGCATCTCCTTTATGTAAATTGTTTTAAGAGGAGGTGAAATTTGTGATAGATGAGGATTGTAAAGGGTCCTTCGATACATTGAAGGAACGGTTAGTCTCGGCCCCTATCATAGAACCCCCGGTTTGGTCATTTCCATTTGAGATCATGTGTGATGCTAGTGATTACGTTGTCGGAGCGGTGCTTGGTCAAAAGGTAGGGATAACACCTTAAGCCATCTACTATGCATCCATGTTTCTCAATGAGGCCCAAAGAAACTACTCCATCACGGAAAAGGAATTATTAGCAATGGTATTTTCTTTGAAAAAAAACGATCTTATTTGCTTGGTACAAAAGTTATTATGTACATTGACCATGCAACTCTTTGTCATTTGACGACGAAGAAAGAGGCCAAGCCAAGATTTATAAGATGGATCCTACTTTTGAGTGAATTTGAGTTAGAGGTACGAGACAAGAAGGGCGCAGAGAACCTCTTGGCCGATCATTTGAGCCAGTTGACTCCATTCCAAGACCTTGAGGTAAATTCCTCAATGAAGGATCAACTACGAGAGAAGTTCCCCGATGAACAATTGTTCACAATTAGGGACCTCCAACCATGGTATTCCGACATTGTAAATTTACTTGTCACTGGTAAATTCCCTCCTTATTTTTCTAAGGCTCAAAAGAATAAATTGAAGAGTGATGCTAAATATCATATGTGGGATGATCCTTTTTTTGTAGAGACATTGTGTGGATCAAGTTGTTAGAAGATGTATCCCCGATAATGAAGTACACTCAATTCTTGAGTTTTGTCATTCTCGTGCATGTGGCGGTAATTTTGGAGCAAAGAGAACCACTAGGAAAGTCTTAGAAAGTGACTTTTATTGCCCTACATTGAATAAGCATGCATATACCTTTTGCAAATCTTGTGATGAATTCCAAAGAGTAGGAAATATCTCCTCTAGGAATGAGATGCCCCAAAACCTATTTTGTATTGTGAAATCTTTGATGTTTGGGGTATTGACTTTATGGGACCTTTCCCTAATTCTTGTGGCTTTACATATATTCTTCTTGTCGTTGATTATGTGTCGAAGTGGGTTAAAGCAAACCCACTAGGACTGACGATTCTAAAGTGGTTGTAGAATTCCTAAAAGATAACATCTTCTCTAGGTTTCGGGGGTTCCCTGAGCCTTGATTAGTGACCGTGGCACCCACTTTTGCAACCGGACCATAGAGGCACTCTTGAAGAAATATGGAGTCACTCAAAAGATGTCCACTGCCTATCACCCACAAACCAATGGGCAAACCAAAGTTTCCAATCGGGAAATCAAGTTCATCCTTCAAACAATGGTTAACCCTAACCAAAAGGATTAAAGTTCTCGATTGAATGATGCCTTATGGGCGTATAGGATAGCTTACGAGACACCGATTGGTATGTCACCATATCGGTTAATCTTTGGCAATCTATGTCACCTACCGGTGGAGATAAAGCATAAGCCTTATTAGGTGGTCAAAGAATTCAACCTTGATATGGATAAGGATGGTTTGCATCAGAAGCTCCAATTACAAGAACTAGATGAGATCTGAAGGGAGTCATATGAGAATGCCAAAATCTATAAGGAGAAGACAAAGGCGTGGCACGACAAGATGATCATGAGGAAGGAATTTGACCTGGGTTAAAAGGTCCTCCTATTTCAATCTCACCTTGGCCTATTTCCCGGTAAATTGAGGCCTCGGTGGATTGGTCCTTTTGAGGTGGTGAAGGTATTGTCGCATAGTGTGGCGGAAATCCTAGATTGAGCTAAGTCCAATACCTTCAAGGTCAATGGACAATGTTTTAAACCTTACCACGAAAGTTTTGTGCCGGAAAAGGGAGAGGATGTTAATCTTCTTGATCTGGTTTGTGAGTAAGCTTGAAGAAAGGGAGTAGGTCATGCCAACGACATTAAATAAACTTAGTTTTGATCATCTGAATTGTCATTCATGACTTTTTGTTGATGTTTGATTTTGATTTTTTGTCGTTAGTTTCCTTATTTTGCTTTGTTCTTTTCATGGTGTGTTTTTCCATGATTTTGTAGCAAATTGAAATGTGTGACATTGGATTGATGAAAGGAGAAAAGCTTGGAAAAAGGGAGGAAAGCTTGGACATTTGGTGAATTCAAAATTTTTCTAAGTGTTGGGAAAGCTCATAGTTCGCGAGGTGCGAACATTTGTTTGCCCGAGGCAAAGAAATCAAAAACTTTTGGCCAAACTTTGAGCTTTCAGATCCCTCAATGCGCGAGTCAAGAACAAGTTTTTTCCCATCGCAAAACATTTTTCGCCCATCGTGAAGCAATCGGGAAGTTTGGCAGAATGTTGAGCTTTCAAATCCCTTAATGTGCGAGTCGCGAATAGGTTTTCAGTCATGGTGAAAAAAATTCTTTGCCCAACGCAAAGAAGTCAGGATGTTTGCAAAAAATTTCAGCTCCCAGATGTCTCAATTCCCAGGGGGCTTAAGAACAGGCAGTACCTATTCTTCTTCCTCATTCCCTTATACCTTCACACCATATCCGCCGCCCCTAAGCCACCCTCACTTGCTTGCCACCACAGATCCAGCCTCCAAACTCCACCATTAGGCCGGTATCCACCAGCATTCCACAACCCATCAATCCCATTCCATATTCCTCCACCAAATCCACCCAAATTGCAAAATTAAAAAAATACGAAACCCTAGGTTTTAATTTTTTTTTTCAAAATCAAGCTAATTAGGCTAAAATTTTTGTGGGTTTCATTGATTCATCCTCCTACCCACGATATTGGTACAATTCCTCACCTTTGAACACTTGAACTATAAATTGTGTGTAGTTTGATTTCGGTGAAAAATTGTGCATTTTATGAATGATGAGATGTTGTGTATGTTATGCTAGTTCTTCACAATTTGTGCTTGTATTGAAAATATCTTGTGTAGATTATTATGTTGGATGTTTAGGAATTGTGAATGTGGGTGATGCTTTATGGTTTGGTATTGACTAGGCCTTGTGCATATTGTGTTTATGATATAGATTGATGGAAATTTTATCTATAGGGTGTTGTTAATGCATAACGGATTGAATATCTTATATTGATATAGTTTGGCCAACAACATAGTAATTGCATGATTGATGAAGATTTTGGTAAGGAATGTTGGTTTTGGCTCTAACATGTGTTAAACCAGTAGTGGATGTTTGCTATTCCTTTATCTAAATGTTGTGCGTGACTTACAGTGAATGGCCTGAGATATAAACTTGGAATTGTCGGCATGTTAAAGTGACATGAACTTTATATGCAATAAGGGATGCCACTTGGACTAGTTTAGCTTGGACTTGAATGTTGCATTATGGAACTTGTAATGTTGGCTAAACTAGTTTAGTGTTAATTTTGATCTTCAAATATTGCATATGCTTATGTTCTTATACAATTGACATGTTTTTTGTGGTTGTTAGACATACCTCAGAAAAAAAAACCCAGGGTTACATGACGTGCTAGTGTCGCCGCTTCACCTCCACCACCAGCTCTGGAGCCTGCCCCAGCACCATTTCTGAACCATTTCTTGGGTTTGACAAGGATCATCGGGCCATATGTGGAGTGGTGGGACCAGTTAGTTGCAAGGAAGATCCAGGAGACCTGATAGCACCACATTGGATGCTATTGGGCTACGGGAGCCAATTCATTATCTCCTTGCCAAGGGCGCCTTGGCCGGGTTTCTGGACAAGGCTGCCCCCACTTATCGGTGACTCACCTTTGAGTTCCTTGCCATGCTGAGGGTGCACAGTCTTAGAGACGAGAAGCCTTGTGAGAGATGTATAAAGTTCCACCTCAATGACCGGCCCTATGAGATGTTATTGGCCGACATTGAGGTAGCGTTTAGTTGGTCTATTGAGTAGATTAGATCCTAGGTTGGGCCCGACAGGTCCAACCACTACATTAAGGAGGATGTTGTATTTTGGCAGACCGTCACGAGGTGGACTCGGGATTCCAAAGACAAGAGCAACATTATCATTCATCCTACTCTTTGCTTGGTGCACCAATTTCTAGCGGGCACACTGTTATGTCCCGCGGAGCTGAAAAATGTGTCCAACTTTGATATGTGCTATATGTGTTACCTCACAAGTGAGGGCACATGTTATGGGTTGTGGGCTTATTTATGGGTAAGGCTTGTTGACGAGGTAGCTAGTAACGCAAAGGGCAAGTTACCGATGAGGGCTATGATCACCCGCATCGCTTGGCACTTGGGCATCCACACACCAGCTGATCTTCCGCAGCTGGGCAGAGGTAACACATACCTCATCACTCTATATTGGATGACCGATAACTTTCACCTCATCAAAGAGACAGATATAGCGGGCTCTTTCATACGGCTTTATGGGGCGAGGGAAGTTCACTTTTTGAAGCTTCCCCAACCCCAGCAAACCAAGATGGAGATCGACACACCTGTTGAGGATTTAGAAATTAAGCCAGATACCTCCTATATAGTGGGTTTTGACCGGGAGCGTCGGAACCTACCTCCACTGGTGGATTAGACTGATAAGGGTGCTCTCTCTTTCACCAGCCACAGGAGGATTCACATCCTCCACCACATCAGCCGGAGCCAGAGCCAATATAGGAGGATGTGTCACCCTATTTCCCTCAGCCTCCACCCAATTTTTATGACCGCATGATGCAGACTGTTCAAGATGGATTCCGGCGCCCAGACGGCATAATAATGGAGCACAATGTTTTTATCTCCTAGATGCTGATAGATATGGATGAGGAGATTGACCATTTGTCAGCCCGCATTTATGAGATGCAATCCCAGTCCGGTGGTACCTCGGGCCCTGATCCTGGAGTGGAGAGGCGCAGAGTGAGGCGTCAGAGGAATTCTAACTGACTCGCCCGTTATCAGCAGCGCTACTTTGGTGATGGTGGTTCATCCTCACATTAGTGATTGTAAGCTTTATCTTCTTGCACTCCCCATACTTTTCTTTGTATGCTTTTTCCCTATCTTTTCTACATTGAGGGCAGTGTAGTGTTTTAAGTGTGGGGAGGGGTATTTACTGCTTTTATTTCTTAGTTTTGGATGTTCTTCTTTTTGGGATAGGATGTTTTGGGATGCTTCTTTTGTTTTTGGATATTTTTCACATTAGATGTATTTGGATTCTCTTTTCTTTGACATGTGAAAGTTTTGCTACTTTTGATTGGAAAAACATGAAAAATGAAAAAAATTTGAAAATGAAAACGAAAAAAAATAAATCGAAACCCACTAAGTTGAAAACCCAAGAGGGCAACTTGGGCAACATTGGGGGCCTTGATAGGCTGAAAACCCGAAAGGGCGATGTAGGCAATAATAAGAGGCCAAATGTGGGAAAAAAGTGAGATGTGAGCCAAAGAAACATGATGTGTGGCTAGGATGAAAACCCGAAAGGGCTCCTAGGCAAAATGAGAGAAAGAGAGAAAAAAATGAAAATTCTATGATTTCACTCATTTTTCAGCATTAGAGTCATAAAGTTGTGGTTCTCACATGGATGGATCGGGTAACTTAACATCTTGAGACCTTTTCGGATTGGATAATTTAGCATGGAAAATGAAGTAAGGTATGTAATTCTTGATTGTGGCATACTTGGTTTTTGGGATGACATATTGGTATGTTGTGAAGTATGTGGACGAGAGCCTAGAAGTAATGGAGACAATGGAAAATGAGGTGATTCAGGGATATTTGCTGGTAATTCCAGACTTAGAGTTATACAAGAAGTTGAGCATGAACACTCTTAAGACTTTACAAAAACTTCAGGAGGTTGTAGAGCAATACTCGAGAAGGAAACTAGGAAGAAAAGAGATAGCCTCATAGAGAAGGATGGAAGAAATATGGATCCTCGAGGGAAAAGACCGATCAAGTCTATAAGAACACCATTGAGAGATACACTTCCATTCCACTGACACTTGGAGGAAGAATCTCTACACATATCTTGAGTATACATCAAGGATTGTTTCGACCACCCCCACCTTTGCAGAATTCACACAACACGATAATAGCTAGGAAGGCGATGAACCGATATTGCGATCATCACAGATATTGTGGCCATGATTCAAATGATTACATGTAGATGAGAATGGAGATTGAGAGATATAAGCAAGAAGGATGATTTCGAGGGCAAGGGCCCAGGAATCAGGTGGCTCCTCCGAGGCCTTGGGTGAATCAATGGAAGCTCTGCTAATCAGAATAATGGGGGGTAGACCTAAAAAAAGGCCTCGAGAACAGATGGTTCGAGATAGAGGATAGAAAGAAAGCAGGAGAGACCTGTTCGAAGAGTGATTAATGTCATAAATGGTGTGGTGGGAGAGAGATCCTCAAATTCTATGATAAGAACAGACGCTCGAAGGGTCCCTGCAGGAGAACCCTATCATAAAAGGTTTTGGCCAGGTAAAATGGTAACGTTCTCGGAAGCAGATGCAGTACCAGATCAAATGCCTCACGCGGACCCCATGGTGATTTTGGCGATCATGGGAACATCTTTAGTAAAAAAGGGTGTTTATTGATGATGGGAGTGGGGTAGAGGTAATGTTTGTTGACTGTTTTAATCAGCTGGACATTGGATGTGGTAATCTAAAGAAGTCAACCTTGCCCCTATCTGGCGTCACAGGGAACCCAATATTTCCTCTGGGGGAGATAACCCTGTCAGTTCATGTGGCAGATGGGGATAAAAGGGTAACCATAAGTTGAAATTTTACTGTCATTGATGCCCCATTCCCATATAACGTGATTCTAGGAAGACCATGGATGTGCCGAGCTTGAGCAGACTGGTCACCTTACCACCTTATGATGAATTCCTAACTGAGAATGAGATAACATCCATTCATGGACATCGGGCTGTAGCTCGAAATTGTAACCTCGCCACGATGAGGGAGGAAAGAAGACAGAGAGAAGTGGCCATGATACACGTATATGTGGGACTCACCGATACAACACAAATATCGGTTCAAGATGTGGGATCGGTAGCTGTTGGGAAGCTGATGCTCAAGGGCATCAATGATAAACTAAAAGATCTGATGGGGAAATATAGGGATGTGTTCTCATGGGATACCTCTGACCTCACTGGAGTGCCATCGAATTTGGTAGTATATAGGTTGAATATAGATCCCTCGATAAATCCGGTAAAACAATAGAGAACAGTGTTTGCTCCTAAAAGAGCTGAGCCAATCAAAGAAGAGATGGAAAAGTTATTGAAGGAAGATGTCATCAAGGAGATGTTCTACCTTGAATGGTTAGCTAACCCGATTATGGTCACAAAACAGGATGGAGCTTGGCGAATGTGTATAGATTTCACTGACATGAACAAATGCTTCCCTAAAAATAGCTACCCATTACCAGAAATTGACAAGTTAGTGGAAGGTATCACTAGATATCAAATCCTGGCCTTTTTTGGAACATATAAGGGATATCATCAAATACCTATGGCAGAGGATGACAAGGAGAAAACATCGTTCATCACGGATGTAGGAACTTATTGTCACAAGAATATGTCGTTTGGACTAAAGAATGTTGGGGCTACTTATCAGAGGTTGGTTGACAAGCTGTTCAAGGATAAAATCTGGAGAAATATGGAGATTTATGTAGATGATATGGTAGTAAAAAGCAGGAGTCATGAGAAATTCCTAATAGACTTGGTGTGAACATTCGGCAGGCTTCGAGGGGCTAACCTGAAGTTAAACCTGTCCAAATGTGTTATTAGTGTAGGATCGGGGAAAATTCCTTGGATTCCTAGTTTCAGAAAGATGTATTGAAGTGAACCAGAAGAAGGTCAAGATTTTGATGAGGATGAGAACTCCACGGTCAATAAAAGAAGTGCAAAAGCTTACAGGGTCTCTAGCAGCATTGAGCTGGTTCCTTTCGAAGGGGCGGAGAAACACCTACCCTTTTTCGACGTCCTTCAAAGGGCGAAGAGATTCGAGTGGACTGAAAAATGTGATGAGGCATTCAAGCAGTTAAAAGAACACTTGAGAATGCTATCTACCCTGATGAAGCCCGAAAAGAATGAGACGTTATACCTGTACATTTTTGCATCGCCCTTGGCAATTAGCGTGGTACTAGTAAAGAAGAAGGAAAGGGTGCAACACCCATTTTACTTTATCCTTCGTGCCTTACAAGGGTCAAAGATAAGGTATAAAGTTCTTGAGAGGTTGATTCTAGCCCTGGTACATGCAGCCAGAAGATTGCGCCTCTACTTTCAGGGTCACACGATCGTCGTACTCACGAATCACCCCATCCTATAGATTCTGTTGAAACCAAAATTTTTTGGAAGAATGATGAAATAGAGGGTGGAATTGGGAGAACATGACATCCGATATCAGCCCCGAGTTGCAATTAAAGGCCAAGCGTTGGCCGACTTCATAGTAGAAACTTCGGAGCCCGTCGAGTACCAAGACTCTACCCAATAAGAAGAGGTGAGTAAGAAAGAAGTATGGAAGCTATATGTGGATGGTTCGTCACATTCAGGAGGAAGTGGAACTAGGGTTCTATTAACCATTCCTGAAGGTAAATATTATTCTTCTGAGTTGAACTTCGCATTCAAGGCGATGAACAATGAGGCATAATATGAAGCCCTAATGGGAGGTCATCGATGTACCTCTCAAAGTTAATATTTGTAAGCCCTAATGCTTCCTATCTACAATTAAGTAGATTATGGCGAGTCGGGGTCATCCACGAAGAAGAGGGATCTTTTCAAGTCTTTAAACATATAGAGCGGAAAAAATACTAGGCATATATATATACATATAAAAGCATGTACAGGGGGGGGTTGGTTGTTTTTTGGTCCTAAGTTATAAAATTGAAAGACAAGTTAATTGACGAGCAAGTTAAATATGTAAAACATGCAACAACAACTAAAAGGTGATTAAAAAAAATTAACGAAACCTTGGGCGCAATTGACTCCCACTTCCAAGCCTCTTATCTATCATTGAACATGCAACCTATTTATTCCTTTAACTACTTGTTGTGAAGACTAATCTTCTATCCTTCTTAGATAGTAGTTTGCAAGAGTGAATTTGACATATCTTGTCAATACTCACCAATAACTCCCTTAGTCGAAACACGACTAAAAGTATCTCATTGATGGCATTGAACATGAAGAATCAACAAGCTTGGTACCACTTATAAATACTACACCGTGTCTAAGCATTTAACCAATCTATGCATTTTCACAGGATTAGTCAAGAGCGTTCAACGTTCATAGACTTCTCTCATTTGCTACAAGGAACAAACATGACAAAGAGTTCAACATTATCATATTTATCTAGCAATTATCAATCCATCAACATAATCAAAAGCTCTAAATCATACTCTCGGATTTCCTATCAAGAAAAAGGTAAATTGACCCATTTTCCCAAACCCTAACAAGCATATCATATAGGCACTTCATATACACAACCTTTCAAGAACATTAATTACATTAACAAACACATTCAAAGCTCTATAAATGCAACATAGTAAGAGTATTAAATAGGCTACAACTTGTTCTTAAGACATGTGCTTGGAAGCCTTAGTCAATTGCTCCAAAGAACTAGATTTAGCTACTAAAACCCATGTTAATTACCAACAACAATTCATACATAATCAAAGATAAGACAAAGATAAAAATGGTGGAAAACTAAGGTTCAAAAGAGGGATAACGAGCTGGAAGAAGAAGTGAAGAGAGAGAGGATAGGATTTAGTATTTATAGTACAAAAAGTTAAAGAGGATTTCTGGCCACCCGAAGTTTACGACGGGAGAACAAATCTTCACCCGTCGCGAAGACTGGTAAATTCAGCAATCCTAATTTCTTTTCCTTCTTGGTTCAGGTTCTCCTCTTTACTTCAATTTTCTTCCATTCTTCAAGTCTTCAAAAGGTGATCTTCAACGGCCTCCGGTCTTCAAGTCTTGATGTTATTTCCTCGTCACACAAAATCCGCTTAAAAGAGCGTAAAGTTGCTCTTACCTATCCTAAGATAATTGTAAGGTAAAACCCAAGATCTTGATGACAAAAGAGCACAAAAAGCGATCCCAAAAAGTCCTAAAATATGCACATCAAATGGACACATCAAATCGTCCAGCACTTAAACCTTACTCGCTCTCGAGTAAGAAAAGATTCAAGCACACGAAGGAATTCACATACCCATATTCTAACTACTATTCTCTCAAATCAATACCTCACAAAACTCTCAATATCACATATCCCAAATTTAAGATCAAATGAGAATTCATCCACAACCCCCATTCCTAAATCTACCCAAACCATATCAACCTATGAATTCATTGATATCCATAAAAATATTTCCAAGTCCCGAATTAACAGTCTTAAATCCAATAGCACAAACTGAAGTAAAAAAACATGCATCAATTCCACTAAAGTTTAATTGATACCAATGACTTAACAATGGCTTAACAATGATCCAAATCCAATGGATTAACAATGCTCCACTGAAGTCTCAGTAAGAGTGGAGAGATCCTCTCGGCAACTTGTTGAACCATTCCTGAGCTTTCCCTTGAAGATAGTTTCCCACTAGCTTACATGTCAGTTTTTCATCAAAGTCCCTCGAGCTCATCATGCATAGGAATGTTTGTATGAACTTACGAGGATCCGTCTCACTGCTATAAGTAGGGAGCCCCTCCGGGGGTTTAATTTCCATTGGCTAGCGAACCCCAGTTATCAGGGCACTGAAAGGTGAACCTGCAGCCTGCCCCAATGGTTTGATCAATCAATCTAACTCTTTTTGGAGAGTATCACTTGCATCATTTCCCGGTTCTTGCTATCTCCTTATCACATTCTGGCCCCTGTTGTGGCCTTCAAATTGCGATGGGTGAATAGGATGGGCTCCCATATTCCCACAATTTGCCCAAGTCTGTCTGAAATACGGGTGTGTTGGCTATTGCCCTATACAATCCTGTATTTCCATATCCCTGGAGACCCAAAGAGGCCACCATCCCATATGCTGCCTCTATTCCTGGGAGTGTGAAGGTTGAAGCAAATGTGACTAGTGGAGGTACTAGGCACACCTTACCATGTGAGTAGTCTGGGAAAGAAGGCTGATGCCTCGCCTGTTGTACCTCTTCTACATACGTTGAGTAAGGGTATGCTACCATGGGTTGAGAAGTTAACCCTATACTCACTCACGTGGCCGAGGGTGGCAATACATCATATGTGACTCCCGCACCCCTCAAAGGGGAGAGGGTAACTCAATACCCTACTGCCGCGAGAACCTGCACTGCTCGCTCCACAACTTGACTCGGGCCTACCACTCCTACATTCTGATTTCCTTGTGTATTGAACCCATATGTTTCCATGTACGAATCCTCAGAAACTTCTGTGAACCTTCCATCCCTATCATCCCTCAAACTGGTTGGCCCACCCTGTGTGTGTCTGAGGTTCCCTACATCTTGTCATGCAGTTACCTCCAAGCGTCTTGAGGACCCCGCAAATTCCGCTTACGTCGGTGCAACCGTTCTTGGAATGAATCCGATCAAAGTTGGTATTCCTTCGAGTTATACAACCGGAGCAGACCCTGCCCTTGATTCACCCACCAGTAATCGAACATCAATTATCGAGGAACCTTGCATCTCCTTGGGGTTAACCATGTCTGATCTTTCAGGTTGCGTTGTACTACCGATTCTTCTGCCCTTCAACCTTAATCTTTTACTCTTTCCAGGGGGCTATGATGCATTACTGGCTCTCGTACCATTTAATTTTAACCTGTCACTCCTTCAAGCAACTGTAGACATAAACTTTAAAAACCCAAATTGGCTTAGTCGTCCATACAGATGACGTCATTTGATGCATCTGGAACGACCGTCCAACTAATGGGCTCGAGCTCCTCAAACTGACCTGCAATGAAAATTGTCCCTGGTGGGTCCTAGGGGTCAGTCTTTCGATGGCTAAGTCAGTCTAAGAGTCTGAATGTGATTAAGACGGAATGAATGAGAAATGAGTGCGTACATGTCATTTATACCGTATGTCTTAATTAACAATATCCTTAGTATAACCATCAATTACTCTATAAACGGTAATTATTATAATGCACTACCTCAGATGGGTCATGATTATTATGGCCCAACATACCTCTTGGGCCTGACCACTTTGATTTTGTTGTAATGTTTTTGTTTCAGAAAGTGATGTCTCATCTGTTTTAGTTGAAGAGATTTGGTGAAATCGTGTTTTGGAAGGGGAATGAGTATCACGCCTTTGGGTTGGGCTGGATTTCTTTTTTCTTTTTTTTTTCCTTTTTTTTCCATTTTTGATGTTCGGTCCCTCTTTTTCCCCCCTGTTAAGGAATTAGAATATTACTTGTAACTGTAATTATATTCTATTACTTTTTCCTAGCTTGTATAAGTATCTTTACATTTTCCTAGCTTGTATAGGTATCATGTACCACTATATAATGTATCCTGAGTTCATGAATAAAGACATACAATCATTACCCTTATTTTCTACATGGTATCAGAGCCTAAAATCCTGAAACCTCAATAGAAAATTTCTGTTGCCTTAAATTCCCCAGATCCCACCGCCACCGGATCACCACACGCTCTGCCGCTGCTCCGCCACGCGCCGCTGCTACACCTACCACGTACCACTATTGCACTCGTCATGCGCCACCGCTACACCCGCCACGCGCTGCCACTGCACCCGCCACACACTGCCGCTGCAGCTGCTCCACGTCACTGACCAATTCTGCCACACGGCCACAACTCTCCAACCTTCACGCGGCACCGCTAGTTCGATGCACCGGTGTGTCCTGTCGATCTGATCTGCCACCGGTTATTGTACCTGTTGCTGATCTGTACCTAATTTTACACTATGTCTGACTTCGAAGAACAGGCTCGTCTTAATGCTGCACCTGAGGTTCCGAAGCTTCAGGATATGAGTGGTTACGATGTGATTGCAACTTTACTGAAGCAGTTGCAATTGTAATCTGGCCCTCAGACTGCTTTACCTATTGGTCGTATATCGACTGATCCTTACTTTATTGGCTCTGGCGATGGTCCAGGTTTACAACTTATACCGAACATGCTGAAGGTCAAGAAAATTACATTGAATGATCTGATGCAATATGCCGCGCATTCCTTTCCAAAAACAAGATTGGGTTCATTGATGGATCCATTGCCAAACCCCAGGATGGTCATCGTGATGCTGCTGATTGGCCTGGGGTTAATGCTACTCTTGTCTGCTGGATCTTGCAAACCCTGGATCCGGTGTTGAGATATTCTACAAGCTTGTTTGCCACAGTTAAGGATCTGTGGGATGACCCGAAGGCACGATTTATTGTTGTCGATGGTATGGAAGTTTTGCAAATGCAAGAGGCTATTCAAAATTGCAGGCAAAACGATCAGCCCGACATTTACTTTGGAAAACTGAAGAAGTTGTTTGAAGATTATCACTGCATGCGGCCTCCCCTAATTTGTGAATGTGAAGAAAGCAAGGCATTATGCCATTACAATATTTCTGAGAGAGTCTTCCAAGAAAAAGAGAAGGATTTGATCTACCAATGCATCTTTGGTCTCGACGAAGGCTTTCACACCTTGCAATCACATATCATGAGCATTGATCCAATGACATCTGTCATGAAAGTGTATGCCCTTGTTACCCAAGAGGAGAATCATAGAGTTGTCATTCGAGCTCATGAGCCTTCTTGTAACTCCATAGCATATGATGCACGACGTCCACCACCTACGAGTTCTTTGCTAGTTGTGGTTTTTGCATCTGACCGCAAGAATCTTGTTTGTACACATTGTCATCGCAAGGGTCATGATAAGGATTCCTGCTTCCAGATCTTTGGTGAGCCAGAATGATTCAAGGAGTTGAAGGAGAAAGCAAGCACCGCTAAGAAGTTGCCGACAGCTTCTCGGACGTTCACCACCGCCGTCGTGCCTGGAGGTGCTTTCACGATGCTTCCTCTGCCGCCACCATTCGCCGGTGTAGCCACGCCGCCGCCTGGTCTAGTGGCAGCGGCTTCCTCTGGCTGCGTCCCTGTCCGATCCAACTTTGGCTTTGCTCTGGCTGATGACCAATAGAGCACGACCATGCATTTATTTAATCGGTTTAATTCTCATCCTGACAATTAGTCTGGTAAGGCTACTCTACCTTGGATACTTGATTCGAGAGCCTCATATCACATGACTGGTGACAAAGGTTCTCTCACTGATCTTATTACTGCTATTGATACTGTGAATGTTGTTCTGCCTGATGGCTCGGTGTCATCCACCACTCAATATGGTTCTCTTTGCTTTGGTGATGTCACTTTTTCTCATGTATTATATATACCTACTTTGCGGTGCAACTTGTTATCATGTTCTAGATTGTAATCTGCCTTGAACTGTCTAGCTTTGTTTACTGAAAATTATTGCATTTTACAGACAATCAGTACGAGGAAAGTGATTTCCGTGGGTGAACAAAAAAAGGGGTGTTTTGGCTTCGTCTGCTGGATACTCGTGTTCATCCTCCTATCCTGCAATCTCTTCCAACAGTTGCTTCCGTGTCTTCTTCTGACTTATGGCATCAACATTTTGGACATCCTTCCTCCACGGTGTTGTCTTCTATTTCTTCTTTTGATTTTGTCACTAATAATAATTATGTTCCTTGCTCTGTATGTTATAGAGCAAAATAGACTAGACATAGTTTTCCTTTGAGTTCTACAAATGCTACTGCATTATTTCAATTAATTCATTGTGATGTTTGAGGACCTTATCGAACACCATCCTCTAGTGGTGCATTTTATGTTTTGACTATAGTTGATGATTATTCCCGAGTTGTTTGGGTTTATTTACTAGTGGCTAAGTCTGAAGTAGTCTCTAGATTTTTAGAATTTAGTGCCTTAGTGATGAACCAGTGGGGCCGAACCATACAACGTGTTTGAGCTAATAATGGGACTAAAATTTTGCCTTTGCAATCTCATTTTGCTGCATCTGGGATCATCTTTGAGACATCTATGGTTGACACACCGCAACAGAATGGTCGGGTTGAAAGAAAGCATTGTCATTTACTCAATGTGGCGCGTGCTTTACGGTTCCAAGCCAGTCTTCCTATTGAATTTTAGGGAGAATGTGTTCTTACTGCTCCTTACTTGATTAACTGAACATCAACACAACATCTCAATGGTCGTACTCCCTTTGAGTTGCTCTATGGGCAAGCTCCAAATTACTCATCACTAAGAGTTTTTGGATGCTTGTGTTTTGCTGCTCATGTTCCTAGATATTGTGACAAGTTTGCCCTAAGAAGTCGGCAGTGTCTATTTCTTGGTTATCCTGCCAGAAAGAAAAGCTATTGCCTTTTTGACTTAGAATCATGTGTGATCTTTACTAGTCGGGATGCCGATTTTGTTGAAGACCAATTCCCGTATTTTTCAACTCCGTCTTCGGTCACTTCAGACAAACCCGATGACCCCACCATATCACCGCCAGTCTCCTCCAGCCCACTGCCGGAGTTACACAGAATTTTCATTCCGTCGTTCACTGCCGGCACGTAGCCGTCAGTTGTCACCGGTCAGTTGCAGTCGGCCACCGCCGAGCACTCGTCGTCGTCCACCGTCGGTCAGTTACCGCCGTCAGTCACCGGTAAGTTACCACTGGCCGCCACCAGTCAGTCGCCGCTAGCCACTGCCGTACTCTACCGGTCAGTCACCGCCATCTGCCACCGGTTAGTCACCGTCAGCCGCCGCCAGTCAATCACCGCCGACCGTCGTCAGTCAATCGCCATTGGCTGCTGCCGAGCATTCATCGTCGGTGTCTCCATTTGCCTCCAGCTTTGGATGGTTCCGCTGCTGAGTTTTCACCTATCGACAGAGTATTCTTGCTCGCCGACCCCCTTACGTCTCTGTTCACTCATGCATCGTCACTTTCCTCAGGTGTTCTCTATCCACTTACTGAATATGTAAATTGTGATAATTTTTCAAGTATGCATTCTAGATTTTTGGGTGCAGTAACATCTAGTGCAGATCCCGTTACTTATTCCGAGGTTTCCCGGCATTCTCATTGGCGAGATGCGATGACTGAAGAACTTACTGCGCTAGAGCGTAATCATACATGGACATTGGCTCCTTTGCCTGTGAATAAGAAGGCAATTGGGTGCAAATGGGTCTACCGGACGAAGTTCCGGTCATATGGTACTATTGAACGTCATAAGGTGCACCTCGTGGTTCTTGGGAATCGCCAAGTTGAAGGAATTGATTATACTGAGACATTTGCTCCGGTTGCGAAGATGATTTCTGTTAGCTTATTCTTGTCTGTTGCGGTCATTCGTGGTTGGGAACTGCATCAGATTGATGTCCATAATGCCTTTCTGCACGGTGATTTACATGAAGAGGTTTTTATGCGACCCCCACCCGGCTATGTTGTACCCCATGGTCAGGTATGTCGTCTTCAGAAATCTCTTTATGGTGTTCGCCAGGCTCCCAGAAATTGGTTTGCTAAGTTCGGTCAGGCTTTATGAGCATTTGGATTTGTTCAGAGAAAGGCCGATTACTCTTTGTTTGTTTTTTCCCGTGGATCAATTTCTTTGCATGCTCTGTTTTATGTGGATGATTTGGTCATTGCTGGTAGTTCTTCTACGCTCATTTCTGAGTTCAAGAAATACTTAAGTTCTTATTTCCACATGAAAAACCTGGGTCTACTTAAGTATTTTTTGGGCATCGAGGCTGCTAGAAGATCGGAGAGGATGTTTCTTTTGCAAAGGAAATATGCTTTGGACATTTTATCAGACACCGATTTATCTGCCTCTAAACCGACTGATTTTTCGATGGAGCAACAACATGATTTGGCACGTGTTGAAGGTCCAGCTTACCATGACCCGGAGCAGTATAAACGTCTGGTTGGCGCCTGATATATCTAACTATTACTCGTCCCAAACTTAGTTATTCAGTTCATACTCTTGCACAATTCATGAAGTCTCATTGTGTTCCTCACTGGCAAGCTGCTGTTCGTGTGTTTCTCGGTGTTCTATTTCTTGGTCTTCTGCTGAAGCGGAGTATCGTGCTATGACTGTTACCTGTTGTGAGTTGTTATGGCTTTAGTCTTTACTGAAGGACATAAGGGTTTTGCACTTTTCTTCTATGCGGTTGTTTTGTGACAGTCAATATGTTCTTCATATTGCGGCCAATCCAGTTTTCCATGAACGCACAAAGCACATTGAAGTTGATTGTCATTTTGTCCGGGACCTTGTTCAATCTAGCACTATTGTTACTTAGCATATCCGAACGTCAGACCAACCTGTGGACTTGTTCACTAAGGCTCCCGGACGTACGCAGTTTCATTCCTTACT
This sequence comes from Rubia yunnanensis, assembly GCA_037428765.1. NCBI lineage: Eukaryota > Viridiplantae > Streptophyta > Magnoliopsida > Gentianales > Rubiaceae > Rubia > Rubia yunnanensis. Next base: position 19,980,836 of record CM075066.1, read on the forward strand.
TGGCAAGTTGGACATTTCAGATCCCCATGCTCCAACTTGAGGATGAGTGTTAAGGAATTAGAATATTACTTGTAATTGTAATTATATTTTATTACCTTTTCCTAGCTTGTATATGTATTCTTACCTTTTCCTACCTTGTATATGTATCATATACCACTATATAATGTATCACAAGTTCATGAATAAAGACATACAATCATTAACCTTATTTTCTGCACCCCAAAATTTGGTTTTTCATTTTGCTATTTTCTCTTTAGTCCCTAATCTCACCATGGGACAGCTTTGCAGGAGGCAGACTCATTTATTATTTCATTATAATTGATGAGAAATTTTTCCATACCTTATTTACTGTCTATACAGGCTATTTACTTCACAGCAATATTGTCAGGAACAAGATGAAAAGCATCTTTCTTCACAGCAGGTGGTCTAATCAAGTTCATACTTTGGTATATATTCTGTTACATTTGCTAAATCATCTTGATCGGATTTGGTATCAATTCTCTCCCAGAATTTTTCTACGCATGCTTATCCATTTTGATATATCATAGATTTATGCCTGACATCTCTATCTAGAACCGTAACTTCAATTTTCAGTGATGCATGCTATGATGATAGGGGAAGTCAACTTCAATAATGAGCTCACTGCTCAAATGCAAGGAAGTTTTCAAGCTATAGGATACTGACTTTACTTTAAAAAGCAGAAAAATCATAGGATACTGATTTTGTTATGTTAAGAAAATCGATTTCGTACGAGAAAAACTGAAATGTCCACCAGGATAGAAAGGAAAAAAAGAATAAAAGTGAAAACATTGACAACCCAGAACTGATCTGAATTCATTGGGCTTTTCAGCCCGTAACCGATATGATGTGAACTACTAGTATACATACGCACCTGATGCACTACTTAGGCAGGTAACAAAACTATTTCCTTCTCCGTCCCACTGAAACGGACAGCTAAATCCGCCCTACTGTCGTCGCTAAACGTAGCCGGGATAGCTGGAGAGTGGAGAACTACAAGCGCATCATTAGTCAGGGACGTTGTGTCACTTCTTGTGTAAAGCATAGAAGAAAAAGGGAAGGAAAAAGAACCCCCGCCTCCAGTCGCCGGAAGCCATGGAGCTGCAAAATTACTACGAAACTGCACGCGCCGCCGACTTCATCCGCACCAATAACTTCACTCGAGTTGCCTTGCAGGTTCTATTTGAATTCCCCTCACTGATTACAAATTACTTTCTTTCTTCGAGATAATGATTTTGATTTGTGTTAATCTTTAGTTTCCAGACGAGCTGCTCCGAGATTCAAGCAAAGTTTTGCGAGATTTGAGGCAGAAGCTTCCCGCAGTCAAGCTGTATGTGATGGCGGACACAACCTACGGCAACTGTTGCGTTGATGAAGTCGGTGCTGCCCATGTTAATGCCGATTGCGTCATCCATTATGGCCACACTTGCCTCAGCCCGTGAGCTTATTATGATGATTATGCTGTGTTTGTAAACTAATATCGTTCAGTTACAAAAATAGTGTCATTTGAGTTTGCACAAGTATTTTGGCTGTGTTTGTTGGAGCTGAGCTTGTAGATAAGCTGGCTTTTGAAATAAAAGGAAGTACAGCTCATGCTTTTCCCCAAAAATGCGTCGTATTTTTAAAATAAGCTACTTTTTATAGAATTTACCAAACAGTTAAAACTCATCAACTTATAAGTAAAAAGTAAAGTGACTTACAGCATCCACATGGTACTCCTTATTTAAGGAGTGTGTATCTCTTTATTTGTGCAATGTCAACCAACCAATGATTGACACTTTGTTTTGTATTTTTAATTAATTTTAATTTGAAATGAAAAAGATGTTCTTAAGAAGTGCTTTCCATTGTTGGTAGTTGGTTCTTACCTCTTTTGTTTTATCAAAATCCATGATGTGGCACTTAAGAAGTGCTCCTAAGTCTACTACCATTGTGGATTGCACCTGATTGTTATAATATTTTGAAATTTCAACGAAAAATTGGATTTTTTTCCTCTGGCAGGACTACTACAATTCCGGCTTTTTGTGTTTTTGGGAAGGAAATGATAAAGGCATCTAATTGTGTTGAGAAGATAGTCAACCAAGCAGTAGAAAATGGCAAGCCTGTTCTGGTACGATAAGTGTTTAGGGGACTAATTGTTGTCCGAGGCTTGTCATACTTGTGCACAATGTTGTATTCTCTGTTGGAATGATATTTTCATTTTTAGTTTAACTATCAAGGGCTCTTTTTCCCCTGTAGTCTGGTTGCTTATCCTTGAAAGGATGGACATATTGGTTTCATGTTTCATTCTTGGTGTTTGTCAGTGGTACTGTTACTATGATAGTCTGGTTTGAAGAAGGATTTTGGGATGATTTTTTGGGATTTGTCTAGAACATTATGCTTAAAATGTAAGTTCTTCACTCTTTGCAACAGAAAAGGTTCTTTTGAGATATCACTGCCATCTCTGGATTTCATTCTTCTCATTGCAATCTTTTTGTTTCTGAAATTCATTCTATTCTCTACTGTACACTCTTCCCATACCTCTATGGTAAAGCTATCAGTATACCAAATTGGATGGATGGTAGTTACATGAATTTACTGCTTTTGTCGCTGAAGTTTTAATACTTACATTCTTTTTAGCAGAGTTTTGTCTTGCCAGTCAGCCATCAGTTTTAGTTGCATAGTCTCTCACTTGCTGGTGTTTCTTTCTTGTGTCTAGTTTAAGGGTGTAATGGGAGATTTTCTTTATGTATTCAGGTTCTATTTGGCCTAGAATATGCTCATGTCATCCCAGATATTAAAGAGGCACTTAATGTTAAAGTGTCGGGTCTCGATGACTCTACGTCAGGCATCAAGGTGGTTTATGCTTATGCAACCAGTTCTATCATAACTCCGCTGGTAACTGGAAAACAGACAAATCAGCTTCAGGGATCTAGTGGCAACCGGGATTTCAGCGAAGATCACAGGATAGGCGGTTTATCTTGGAGTTTACCCAGGGGACACAGAGTGGAGGACTATCTTCTCTTTTGGATAGGCTCAGATAACTCTGCTTTCACAAATGTAATTTTAACATACAACAGCTCTGAAATAGGTAAGATTATTCATATATGGTCCCATTAATTACTGTTGTTTTCTGCATGAGATAATCTCTTCAATTTGTTGTTAAAACTGTGGGCTGGTGATCTTTACAGCCTTCGTTCCTGCATGGGGAAAGTTGCTTATGTGTCACTGTCAATTACTGTGAAGAGAAAGACAAATAGTTATTAAACATCTTGCTTTGGGCTGGTTTAGTACTTATGTAATGTACCCATGAGGGCCATGACATCCTGGTATCATACTTCTAAATATTGCCCCTGATGAAAATAAAGTAGATAGGGAATCATAGTTTACAGGAAACTACCAGCTAATTGTTGCATTACTCACATTTTCTTGATAATGTCTTTTTATTTATCCACGATTTCATCCAAAATGATGTCAGTATTGGTTAGCTTATTCATGAAGGCATTTCACAATATTTCGCTTTTGATGGAACCTGATCAAAGTGATCTTGTCCCTCTGTCTCTCTGTGCAGAAACTGTTTTATGAGTCATGGACTGATATGTTTACTTTGTTTTGTCAAGTTTTAGTTCCCTGCAAATTGAATTCAAGAAACTTTTACTTCTTTCTTCAATATATACTTGGACTAAGCTATGGCCTGCTTTTGAAATTGGTTGAGAAGTTTATTATGGTAAAATGTTCACCTACGTTCCTAGATGGGTCCTCCTTTATCTATTCTATGTAAGAACTTTCTTGAAAGATTCTGGGTTTTGGAATAGATCGATATTTTAGTCATAAGAAAGTAAGTGATGAAGACAATATTGGGGTTGTATAAAACAATTTAGTTTGGTCATACCGGGAAAAATACTGATAGCTGTAAATTAAAAGGAATAAGGACGATCTGTTTATCTTTTTGTATATTAGTTTTGCACTCTTTCTTGCAGTAATATCCCATCTTTGTTCTCTTTCAATTAATGCTGGCATTGGATTCATTTGATTCTGGTTCACTTAATCTGCATTTGGTTTCTAGAATCTTCAGTAGAACCTTTAATTTATGCTCTTGTTTCTAGTCAGATATGATGCAGATGAAGATTCCTTGATGACTGATGTATCCCAGCAGTCCAAAATTCTGAAACGCAGGTATGTCTTAGAAAGACATTCAATGGTGCCTTGGCTTAGGAACTGTAGAAATTTCTTAGTTTTATTGACATGATATGCATTTATTTCGACTTACTCAATTGTGCTTTCTTTTGATGAAGCTGTTAGACTCTAGATTTTGAACTTCATCTGTAAGTAATTTTTGCAGATATTATTTGGTTGAAAAAGCAAAGGATGCAAACATGGTTGGAATCTTGGTTGGAACTCTTGGAGTGGGTGAGTTCCTGCTTAATGTCTGATAGTATGCACTTTCATTTTAGTTCAATTGTCAGTCTTCTGAATATTTCGCTGTCTCCGTTTGTTAATTATGTAGGTAAGTAATTTGATCACTTTGCCTTTTGATTTATTTTTTTGTTTCATTTTCTGGGTACATAGTTGAACATTGTCTTGGTTTTAATTATGCACCTCTGCTCTAGACTAAATTGACAATGTTAGATCAGATAATGTTGAACTTTTTATGTATTACTTGTTTGAATGGTATGTAGGCTTAATGTGTCATTGCTCAATGATGTACTTTGGATGGATATAGGGTCATTTTATGTCAGCAAGTGCAAAAAGAACTTCACTAATTTAAAAAGGCATTGAAGTATATACTACATTTTACTGTGCTTTATCTTATGTTTTGGTCCGAATTTGGTTGGGAGACAAGTATTATACGATACTTTATGCACCCACATTATGCATCTTAATTCTTCTGAGAACGTGTTATGCGTCAACGTATTGTCAATGGCCGTCTTTGTTTTATAAAATTATGTATTGAAGTTTTTCTGGTGAAACCATTCATGCAGCTGGCTATCTTGATGTGATTCATCAAATGACTGACTTGGTGACAAGAGCTGAAAAGAAGGCATATACCCTTGTAATGGGCCGGCCTAACCCTGCAAAGTTGGCTAATTTTCCAGAGGTAACATCATTTCATTGGAAGATTACTGGAAATTTTTAGCTGTTATGATTGCTGATATGTTCTACTTGAAAGCAGTGTGATGTTTTCATTTATGTCTCCTGTGCACAAACAGTCCTTTTGGATAGCAAGGAGTTTCTTGCTCCTATTATTACTCCATTTGAAGCTATGCTAGCTTTCAACAGGTAATTTTCAGTATTTTTAAGCTACGAGTTCTTCTATCCAACTTATGGCTATCATTAGCATGTAATGGGTCAGTTTGGACTAATTCCCGCTCCCCTATCTATAAGAAATGTTACTCAACTAGCAAGTAAGTGATAAATTTCTTCGAGTTGAGTTCTTAACTTTCCTCCAATCTTCTATACACGAATTTTATATGCCTTCAGCATAGGGTAATTGTGTTTATGGAGGTCCCTGTATGAATAGGAGTTGCTCTTTTACATCCATAAAACTTCCCATATTGATAGGGGTTGCTACTGGATTGAACTTGATCACCGTTCATATAGAAATTTCTGTCTTATGAAACTCTTTTTCATCAACAACTTTGTTTGTTCTTTCTGCCTTGCTTTGCTGCAAGATTTATGTTTATTTAGTTTGTGAATTGTAGTTCATACCAGATTGTCTTGTGCATAGATGTGAATTGTGTCTTGGTTTGCTATGTTTACTTGTATTCCGGAACTGTGGTTTAAATTAATTTAGTTGGTTTCTGTAAGGGGCTTCCAACGTAGAGTGCCATTGATGTGGTAAAAAATATTTTGAACCCAGCTGGTGATCTATCCCTTGATATATATCTATGCTAATATCTAATCAAACATTTTGGAAACACTTTGCAGAGGAAGTCAGTGGACAGGGGCTTATCAGATGGAATTTCAAAATTTGATAGCTTCCAGTCCTGTAGAGGTAGTTCAAGAACCAGAGGCTCGGTTTTCCTTCCTTAAGGGTGGTTATGTTGAAGATTATAATTTGCGAGGTATATTCATTTCTGGCTCATGCTAGAAGAGGAAGTTTCTCTGGATTTTCTTTCATTCTGGATAAGATTCAGCCCTGGTCATGGGTGGGAGGGGGGAAGAAAATACTAATTGGAATATATGATGTCTAATGAGTTCAATAAATTTTGTCTGAATGAAAGAGGAAATGAATGACTAGCTATCCCATGTTTATGTTATTTGATGACATATGCTCTTCAATATGCCTAATAGAATTTTGTTGATCTTTACCTTTATTCTCTTGCTGTTCAAGTTTATATTTAAAAGTAGGACTTCTATGGTGAAAATCTTCTCAACTTGTTTGGTTGTGCATCTGTGACATTCTTTCTTTGTATTGTACATCAGAAGATGAGGAGGAAACAGATCCAGTTCTTTCTTTGGTAAGCATCACAGAGAAGGCCTTGCAATTGCAGAATAAGGACTCTCAGTTATTAAAAGGAAGAAATGCAAGATCTGGCGCCGAGTTTTTTATAGGTCGATCATTCCAGGGTCTTGAAATTAACGGCAATGATTCCTCACCACAGCCATTTTCAGTCGGCAGAACAGGGAGGGCATCCAGGTACAAGGGCGAGGAGTGAGGTGCTTGATATTGGTTGGCAAAACCAGAACATTACATGAATCATATGCTAGAGCTGCGGTACTGCACATTATCGCACAAGCATGCTTAAGCTGCTGAGTATCTGATTTCCTTGACAAATTTTTCTGGTTTTGCATGAGCTTTTTGTGGAACATAATGGTTGCTTTAATGGTGCAGCAGTTTCGTAGGGCAGCTTGATAAACATCACTAGATTCACTACTTTTTTCTTTTTTAAAAAAAAACCACCTTAGGAGATGGGGGTATATGTATTAGGTGTCTCAGGCCTTCTTAAAATTGAAATATAGTGTAGTTTGCAACTGTTGTGAATGATGGTTTTGTTTGGTTTGTAAACCCAGTTGTTTATGGAACCAAACCATCCCTCATTTCAGTTACGAAAATGACCATTTGGTTGGCATATTAGCTGGAAATGATGTTAGTGTTGCACCCGAAACTGGTAAGCAAAAATTGACCTATTGGTGGAAGAAGTAAGGTGGATCTTGAGTTCGATCTCGTTCTGAAATCTGGAGGTGGTGAAGGTTGTGTACTGTGGTAGTGGTGAGCTGTTTCCATGGTGGTGAATATTCTGATGTTGTTTGAACTGGGTATTACCTTTTGAGTTATTTTCTGTGATCAACTGAGGATCTTTGATCTGTCTTGCCCTCTGGCTGTCCTCTAATGATCACTTTTCAGTTACCTGCAAAATCAAATCAGGAGAGCGGCAGTACCAACACTTGGTAAAATAAATAAATCAAGAACTCAGATTGTGACTGTAACACCAGCAGAAAAACACAAATCAATTCAAACGTTCGTTAACATTTTAATGGTGCAATGGCATCGTTTTCACCGATACACCCTTGATGACATCGGCCAATAGAGGTTATGAAATTCTTTTAATAGATTTGGTCCTTGAATTTCCCAGCAAGGTCACCTATTTTTTAATGTTTTTCCGACGGGAGAATGAAGGGGTGTTTTGTTTCTTTTTTTATTTTTGGCAATGGAAGACTCTTAATTATGTATTTTAACATTTCATTTCTTGTAGTTTTAAAAAATGGGTTGTATTTAAAATAGTTTTTTTTATTGGATTTAAGCATTAGATAGGAATTGTCTATGTTAATGAATGTTTTTCTAGCGATCATTTTTCCAGCAAAATGTTATTACAAAGACCTGGGTGAGACCGTCTCACCCAAGGTTAGGGTGAGACCAGGGGCCTCTTTGCAATTTAAATAATTATAGAATTTTAGTTGCAATAGTATATAAGGTCAATTATTAATTCATTCAATTTTCCATCCTAATTTCTCAACCGCTCGACTGCACCTTTCCTCTGAACTGATCGTACGTCGTTCCAATCCAATCCTCTGTCGGTCTGTTCATTGCTCCACCCGTTTCCGCTCTGTTCTTCTTGTTCACTAATCTGAAGCTCTAGGTTCGTTCCTATCCTTATTTCCCCCTCTTTTATTAGCTTTAATCGTTGATTTGTGGTCTCGACGTGGTTATTCCGTGATCTTCTCACTGTTTAATCATTTTTTTGTATATTATTTGCAGTTCCTTTGTTCTTCTCTGACTCCGCCTACCTCCGCCACTCGAGCCTCCAAAATCGGCACTGCAGAGCCTCTGGAGAAGTTCACGGTAATTTTACCGTTGTAGCTTAAATTACATTTTGTGATAATTTTCAGATACTGTGTTAACATTTTTTTAGTTTAATGTTTACAGGACTTTATTTATGTGTATATGTTTTGATTAGGTTTGTGCCTCTAAATCCGGCACTGGTGAAGCCGTGAAAAAGGTAATTTACTTCATTATTTGTCTGTTTTCAGTTTGTTATCGAGTTCAATTTTCTCTAATATAAATGACAATATAGATGATTTATCATGAGATTTGTGTGCGGAATGAGGTAGTTATTTGTTATTGCATTAAAGTTGATTTTTTTTATGTGTTCGATTCTTCATTTGTGTGATTGCATCAAGTTTTAAGTGTATTATTTGTTTATTTTACAGAAGCATGTATTAGTTGTTTCTGATTTAGGGGTTGAAATAGTATTGTGTTGGTTTTGTGTTATTTTCTGATATTGTGTTTGCATATTGTTAGTTTGATATTTTCAGTAGTTTGTTTATGTGTTAATGTCCGTAGTTGTCAATGAGTTCTATGTGATTTAGTTAGTTTACTTTTTTAACGTGGTTTGTTATGCTATGTATTGATGTTGTTTAGTTTCTATAAGTTTCATGTTTTCATTACTTTATTTATGTGTTAATGGCTATTTTTGTCTTGCATTATGATGTTTTAACTGAATTGTATTAGTTGATTCAAATTTATCGCGGTCAAAGCCAAGTTATGTTGTTTATGTTGGGCTACCTTTAGCTCTTGAAAGACTTTACTCTGCATAGCATAGTTTCGAGAGTGGTTTAGTTCGTGTATTGACCAACTTTGTTTATGTGTATGGTTGCTTAGTTGTGGTAGATGTATTCTCCACGAGAGGAGATTTGGACTTGGATGATGGATTGGATGATGGAATTGGGAACTCATACTAGCCAAAATTGTTTAGTTAGTGTATTGGCCGACTTTCTTTGTGTGTATTTGCTTATTCTTTACGTATATTTGCTTAGTTTTCCATAGAAGTGTCATGAGGTACAGATTCAGATGATGGAATCAGGAACTCAAGTCCAAAGTTGTTTAGTTCGTGTATTGGTTGAATTTCTTCGTGTGTATGGTTGATTTCTTTAAGCGTATGGTTGATTAGTAGTTTTCTTATAGCATATGGCAGCCTTATTCTCAATAAGGCCAGAGTTATTTAGTTTGTGTATTGGCTGACTTTCTTAATGTGGATGGTTGATTAGTTTGCCTGCCATGATTATTCTCATAAGGCCAGAGTTATTTAGTTCGTGTATGGACTGACTTTCTTAATGTGTATGGTTGATTAGTTTGCCTGGCAAGAATATAAGGCCGAAGTTGTTTAGTTCGTGTATTGGCTGACATTCTTTATGTGTATGATTAATTTCTTTATGTGTGGTGGATTAGTTTGCGCAGAAATATTCTTCATAAGGCCACAGTTGTTTAGTTCGTGTATTGGCTGACTTTCTTAATGTGTATGGTTGATTAGTTGCCATTCTCATAATTGGTTGACTTTCTTAATGTTTATGGTTGATTAGTTGCCATTCTCATAATTGGCTGACTTTCTTAATGTGTATGGTTGATTAGTTTGCATGGCAAGAACATAAGGCTAGAATTGTTTAGTTCGTGTATTGGCTATTTTTCTTTGTATATAGTTTGATTAGTTTGATAACACGTGATAGTATATTCTCACGTGCAGATTTAGAGATTTGGATTCAAGAGGTGGCGATCTTAGTTACGAGGTGCAGATTGAAGATTTAGATTTGTAGCATAGAACCATGAACTTGAGTTGCACCAAAAAAAACCATAAACTTGAAGTTATTTAGTTCGCGTATGTCAGTACTTTTTTTAATGGGCTAGTTGTACACAGTGAGAATTATTGGATGGATGAATATCGTGACAGACTACAGGCTTTGAAACAATTACTTAGCCTGACATAAGTTAGGCAGCCTCACATAGTGTACGAGTTGCCATAACTACAAGAGTTGCCATAACTACAAGAGTTGCCATAACTACCAGAGTTGCCATAACTACAAGAGTGACCATAACTACCAAAGAGATTGTAATATTTTATAGAATTATTTTTCAACCTAACTGTATCATAATCTTGTGAATCTTTTAAATTTAAGTCAAAATAAAATCGATAAAAAAAAAGTTAACACACACTTTAAATGCTAACTATAAATTCTACCCTAACTTGTTAAAAATAGTCTAAACTAAATTATTAAATTGATTAACAAATCTTCTAAATATTCATACATCGGTAAAATATAAGTAAATTTGAGTAGGTGAAAATTAGAATTTAATTTTAAATTTTTTGAGCTATATCTACCCTACTCGGTAGAATATAAGTAAATTCGAGTAGGTAAAAATTCGAATTTAATTTTAATTTTTTTGAGCTATATCTACCCTACTCGATTTGAAACGATATCAAACACTCACAGTCTGAGCATCCTATCACCCACAGTCTGAGCATCCTATCACCAACCTACCTAAACACATAAATCAACATCTTAACACCTATCACCAACCTACTTAAACACATAAATAAAGCAATGAAAATATCAAACTAATTGCTTCCACATAGACATATCTCTTTTGGCAAGCTTTTAATCAATGATATCATAATTAAATCAGAAAAATAACCCGCTTAAGCACGTAAACTAAATTATTAAATTGGTTAATAAAATTTCTAAATACATGAACTAATTTATACATCAAACTAAAATATCAAACTAAAACATCAAACTAAAACAACATACCTAACACATAAGCAAAGCTCTGAAAATATCAAACTAATTGCTTCACATATGTTATAATTAAATCAGAAAAACAACATAGTTAAACACATAAATAAAGCACTGAAAATATCAAGCTAATTGCTTCCACATATGTCTAGACTTTTAATCACTGATATCATAATTAAATCAGAAAAACAACCCATTCAAACACGAAAGCTAAATTATTAAATTGATTAACAAAATTTCTAAATACATGAACTAATCTATACATCGGTTGAGTGAATTTGAGTACGAGAAAATTTGAATTAAATTTTTTATTTTGAGACACATTTACCCTACTTGATTTCAATCCATATCTAAAAGCATGAATATATTCCCTAATCAAATATTTCTCTCCTCGTATTTCAACAATGAAAGGCAAAATGATTGTTAAACACTCCTAAGTCCTAAATACTAATCTTATCATAATGAGCATACTTTTATCGTACACTCCCAGTCTAATCCACTACTGTAATCCAAACACTCCCATATCACTCATATTATAATTAATAAAAAAAATACTTAAACACATAAACAAATCTCTGACAGCATCAAACTAATTGCTTCCACACATGTTATATTTAAATCAGAAAAATAACATACTTAACCACATAAACAAAGCACTGAAATTGTCAAACTGATTGCTACGCACATGTCTTATACATATATATTGTTGTAAGCTTTTAATCACTGATATCATAATTAAATTAGAAAAACAACCTACTTAAACACACAAACAAAGTACAAAAAAACATCCCATTAATTACTTTCACATCTCTTGTTATATGCGAACAATGAAATCAAACCATATTTAAAATCTAACCACATGACAAATCAGCTTTATTGATACATCATTGTGCGAATCAAAACTCGGAAGGAGATATGACATCATCTATGTTCTAATCATCTTGACATCTTGAGTTGCAAGCAGTAACTACTGCTGGTTTCTAATCAAACTCTCAAAGACATTTTACTCATGCCTTTGTCATTGCAATCGATCCCATGGCAAGGATTATTCGTCATTGCAATCGATCGCACAACAAGGATTATTCTCCATTTCACAGCCGATAGAGTCTCCTGAAGCCCTGTTCTTAGCAAGGCCATGGGTACAGAACCCAACCATATGCAAATGCCCTAAATCCTAAACTAACGAAATTCAAATCGTAGAAGAACATCGAAAAGCACGGGAAGAGAAGAAAGGGCGCCAGAGAGCATAATCCAAAAAACAAAGAGAAGAAAGGATGTTGGAGAGAAATTTGCAATACCTTTAATAGCGATGTCTATTACACAACCACGCTCACAGTAAAATATGTGCGGAAGAAGAAATCGCCAGCATGGAGGAAGAGGAGGAGGCTGCTGGAACTTAGGTTTGGCAGAAAGGGGGGAAACGGGAAAATGAAGGGTTGGGTTGGATCCTATTTGGGCTTATAACCCATTTTGATCCAAATAGCATGACCCACGAATTTTACTTAAATTTTCTATTAATTGCATTTTGGTCCCTCGTCTTACCATTTGCTATGGTGAGACGGTCTCACAAGAGTTTTTCTCAAATGTTATTTACTTCAGATTTTTTATCCAAAGATTCAAAGACGGTAAGAAAAAATTCAAGTTAAAGTCGTTAAAACAATGGACCTCTTTCTGTGGGTTTAAATCAGATTTGTAAACTTAGGTCCATTAGGATGTTTAGGCCAATTATATTTGATTTAACTGGTCTTTTTTAATTTTATTATTTAGAAAAGCCACCTGTTATGGTGGGGTGATTTGGAAAACCCCTACCTGTTTATTAATTTAAAAAGGAAGGTACATAGAAAAGGGGGCTTAATACCTGACCTTCGAAAAGTTGAGGTTCTGAAACCTAATATATACAAATTACTATCTCTAGTTTTAGGGACATAAAACATGGAATAAAACAAACAGTTCAAAACGTTCAATACAAATGTTCAATACATGAAATAAAGTTTAATCTAGACATTTTAAATCTATCAACCTAGCTTAACACGAGAGGAAGATTGATCATCCATCTTCCCTTGGCCATAGATTTCCCTTGACAGAACTGCGCCAAGAAACACTTCATTTACCTGTTGTGAGCTTGCTAACTTGGCCAATGAGTCTACTACGTGATTTGCTTCCCTGAAGATGTATGATATTGGATGTCGAACTGCTGCAACAATCGTTAAATTAGCCTTATTTCTTCCAAACATTTCCAGAGATACTTATATAGCCTCTTCACCAATCTAACCAATTTATCTGAGTCGATTTCAATGTCTAGCTTATATATTTGTTGCCGATGAGCTAATACCAGGCCATACATGAGAGCTGCGATTTCAGCTTGAAGACATGAACGTGTATTTAGAGATTTGGATGCAACAACAAAAGTTTTACCTGTACGATATCTGATTATACAACCTACACCAGAGTTACCATTTTTTAAAATTGATCCATCAGAGTTAAGTTTAAAATGTGAAGGCTCTATCCTATAAACCATTCTAATGGATTTTCTAATTAAGTTCTTGCTATACAAGAGCCCTGGTAAGGTTTTAGTTAAGTCCCATTTGAATTTCAGGTTAAAGCCCAGTAAGATGTCATTAATCTGATGAATTAAACTTCTAAAAATCAAATTAATACTGGGCTTAGTCCCTTCAAAAGTGTATTTGTATCTAGCACACCAAATGAACCAAGTAACCAAGAAAGGTATAATTCTTACCAGCTTAATGAAAGCAGGGTTGCCACCTGATGTGTTCCAGTAAAAAAAACATGTCCCATAAGTAATCAAAGTTTTGGGTTTCCAGATTAAACATTTTATCTATCATATATAATAGATGTTTAACCTGAATACAACTATTAAAGCAGTGATGCATTTTTTTCCGGATGAATTTAGACAAAAGAAACATATGGAAGGTAAGTTAAACCTAAAATCATTAAGAACATCCAACAACACAATTCATATGTTTAGGAGCTTCCAGTTCATGTAGCTTATTTTTCTAGGGATCATTTAAAGCATATGTGGTTAAATGACGGAATTTTTATTTTTCTAAGTCTAATCAAATTATAGGCATTTTTTAAAGACTAAACGGTATGTTAATTTCCAGATCAGTTTATCTTCATAGTCTGGAAATAGTCCGTGTTCCTAATCCAACAAGTTAATAACATGAATTGGAAAATGATCCCTAAGTTGATGAACATAGTAAGCCTTGTTTGATAAAAAAATTTACCAACAATGATTTCTGGGAAAGGCAAGTCAATTATGTTCTCCATTTGATCAATTAAACGCCTCTGGTCAATCCAGCTAGCTACTCAGAATGAATCTGATCCTTTTCCTAATTTGACCCGAATCTTGTCAAGTGATAATAAATATATTTCTTTAGTTCTTTAATTTCCAAATTTTAGAGTTTCTATACTTATCAAACATTGACCATATTGTTTCGGTCCAGAGTGAATTGCCTTATTGAAACTTCCACCATAATTTAATGGCAAAATTTTTATACATTATGTTCAAAATTTTAATACCCAATCCATTTTCATCTAAAGGGTAGCATAGTTTGTGGTATGCTCTCCAATTCCCTCTACATTGGTTTCCCTCTGATTTTGAGTACCAATTTTTTTTTGCCAAAATCCTATGTATTTGGTCACTTATGTATTTTGTTGCCTTCTATGTAGTTATTATGTGAACTGGAATTGAAGACAACATGTGTTTGATTAGGATTGCTTTACATGCTGGAGTTAAGATTTTGTAATGTCGAGAATTAATCCTTGACGTAATTGAGATTAGCATTCCCAGAAAATGGGAGTTCTTAGTTCTACCAGTATAAATTGGGCATCCTAAGTATTTAAAGGGCATTAATCATTTTTTCATTGTGTCTTAGCCTTTATATGATTGATTAATCTCAGTGTGGTGTGCTTGGAAATGTAAAATGAGGATTTTGCAAAGTTAACCTTTTGACATGTTGCTAATTCAAATGATTAAAAAAAATTGATTATAGTTTTTAACCCAGTTTTGGTGTATTTCATTAAGATTGTTGTATCATCAACAAATAAAAGGTGGGAAGGTTCATCATCTGAGTTGGAACCTTACATTGATGAACATTAGCATATCGGAAAAAGAAATTAAATTTTCTACAAAATGATTATGCCATTATGATGAATAGCAGAGGTAATAAAGGGCCATCTTATTTAAGGCCCCTAGATGCTGGAAAAAATCTCATTGGTTTGCCATTCATTAATATAGAAAAATATGCTGATCTGATGTTTAGCACAATGAGGTTTACAAATTTATCAGAAAAGCCCATTTGAGATAAGATTTTAGAGAGAAATGTCCAGGAGACCTTGTCAAAAGGCTTCATCATATCCAATTTTAGAATCATATTGAAACCCTTTGTTTTAGAGTGTAGAAAGTTAACCATTTCTTGCATTAAGAGCATCTTATCAGCCAGTTCCCTTCCAGTGATGAATTATGATTATTCAGGGCTGATCAGACCATCTATTAGTGGCTTAAGTCTAGCTGTCATGATTTTTGAAAAACTTTATTTATAAAGTTGCATAAGCTTATGGGCGTGTAATCCTTAAATGTTGAAAAAATTTCTATTTTAGGAATCAGTGTAATTAGAGATAAAGATGTGGCTTTGGGTACATATGAGGCTTGTAAGAAGTCATTAGTTTCCATTAAGAAATCATATTTAATCACATTCTAGAATTTTTGGAAGAGAAAACCTGAAAAGGCGTCATACCCAAGTGCAGATTGACTATCCACGCCATTAATTATTTCAGTTACTTCTTCTATGGTGACCAGTTTCATCAGATTTCTATTCATCTCTTTAGTGATTGCATTGGGTATATTTTCTAGTAATTAAGCTGAGTTCACCCCTGAAGGATCTTGATACTCGTCAGTTAGAAGTTCAGAGAAGAAGCTGATAGCTTCTTTCCAAATTTTATGTGAGTGATGGATCCAGTAACCATATCTTTTATTGAGGGGATTAATTATTCTTTATGTTTGGTTTTGAAATATTGGTGGAAAAATTTGGAGTTGGCATCTCCCTCCTTAAGCCATTTTACTCTTGATTTTTGTCTGCAATATATTTTTAATTTGTTAGGGCTAGTTTTAATTTTTCTTTAACCTTATTAAATGCTACTAAGTTTTCAGGACTTTCAGATGATTGAAGTTCAGCTTCTGTCCTCATCACTTGGTCTTCATAGGACTCAAATGCATAAAAATTATTACCAAAAATATTTTGATTCTAGATTTTCAAGGAACTTTTTTTTAAATCAGCTTGAATGTTAATCTCCTCATTCCAGTATTTTCAATGTTAATTTTCCAGGCATCATCCACCACTTGCATGAATGTTGTATGATTATTCCAACACTCTTGAAACTTAAAGGATCTGGGACCTGATTGTGGTGAGTTGTCTGAGATGTGGAAAAGCAGGGGAGTGTGTTCAGAATGTTCTCTAACCAATATCTTGATATGAGACGATTTCCTCTGACACTAGCATTTTTCTGATAGTTGCTGCACTTATAGACAAACATATGCACATCGTTGAACATCATCAACCAATGATATCCTGCTCTCAGTATTTTCTTTACCAGTGTTCTTGCTCCTTGGTATGATCCACACCAAACTTCATGCATATCCAATGATTAATGATGTTTCACGAGGCCCGACACACTGTAGCCATGATGTTAGGTAACCCTTCTTGTACATGATATTACTAGAGCAGTTGTATGAAGGTGTCTTGAGCTCTATTTTCTGTGATTCTACCGTATTATGGGGAAAATTACCGTTCTGGAGAAATTGTATGATGGGGTTCATCCAGCCTTTATCATCCTCCTGCAATTGTGCCAGTGTTTTACATGTGCTGCACGTTGGAATAATTCAGCCAAGATATCTTTTTCATTATGAAGTGAATTGAATCCTGAAGTTGCTTATTTACTGAGTGCATTCACCTTTGTGTTTTATGAGAAAGGTACATGCGTGATTTAGATGTATTTGAAAGATTGTCTTCCTATAATGAATCATGTATTACTGCTCAGAATAAATAGAGTACAAAAGGAAGGCTAGTATAACTCTAGTCTAGTTAACAACTCTATTCATAACAAATCTAATCTAATTAGATACTTTACTATTCTAACAACCCCCTCAGGCGAAGAGTCAAATGCTCAGCGATATAATGGTTAGATAAAAAAAACCGAACATCGGAAGAGAGATCTCTTTGGTGAAGATGTCCGTAGTCTGAACATCAGTAGGAAAATGAGCAATACGCAGCTTGTTAGAAGCAACCAACTCTCGAACAAAGTGATAGTCGATGTCGATGTGCTTCACCCAGTTGTGAGAAACTGGATTCTGAGCCAAAAAATGGTGCTACTGCTGTCGCATAACAGCAGCAGAGAACCAGAAAGTGGGACACAAAGACCACGAAGAAGATGAGTCAGCCAAACAACCTCAGAGGTGATGTTGGCGAGATCCTGACACTCAAATTTTGTGCTCAAACGAGACACAATGGGCTGTTTCTTGGCACTCCAAGAAACAAGGTTTTCACCAAGAAAAATAGTATAACCATATGTAGATAGACGGATCTCGAGACAGTGGGCCCAATCAGCATCAGAATAACCCAACACCTCAGGAGAACTGGCAGATTGAAAAGCAAGTCTGAAATGCAGAGTACCTTGAACATATCGAAGAATCCAAGTGACCGCAAAAAAATGATCATCACAAGGGTCCTGAAGATACTGACTGACTATGTTGACCGCAAAGGCCAAATTAGGATGATTAACCGTCAGGTACTGAAGAGCCCCAACAAGAGAGCGGTAGAGAGTCAGATTCTGAAATGGGGGGCTGGTGGAGCTGTTGAGCTACGAGCCTAGCACAAAAGGAGTAGAGACTAGGGCAACATTAGACATCCCAATATGAGTGAGAATATCCCTAGCATACTTAGCATGGTTGAGAAGTAAACCCGAGGTAGATGGTGTAACTTCCAAACCAAGAAAGTAGTGAAGAGTGGCCAAATCCTTGATGGTAAACTCCCAATGTGTCCGAGCAATGAACTGTCGTAGAAGAGTCCGGTCGTTACCTGTAAGAATATGTCATCAACATAAACCAACATGTATAGCAATGACGAGCTCCGATACAGAACAAAAAGAGAAGTGTCAGCTAAACTGGAGACAAAACCAAGTTGAACCAAATAAGTATTGAATCGCTGAAACCAGACCCGTGTAGCTTGCTTTAAAACCATAAATAACCGTACACAGACAACATAATCTGGGTGAAGCGGGACATTTTAACCAACGCATTGTGCCATATAGATCAGTATCGAGAAAGCCATTCTTGACATCCAGCTGATGAAGAGGCCAGGAGCACATTGTAACAATAGCCAAAACAGTACGAACCGTAGAGGCTTTGACCACCGAATTGAAAGTTTGATCAAAGTCAAATCTTGAAATCTACAAAAAAAACCTGCGCCACAAGCTTAGCTTTATGACGCTCAAAGTGCTATCTGGACAATACTTCAGTCGAAAAACCCATTTGGAGCCAATAATGTTGACATTCAATGGGTATGGCATCAAATCCCAGGTGCGTTATCCACGAAGAGTTGCTATCTCATCATCCATAGCAGAAACCCAAGATGGATCCTGAAGAAAAAGGCGATAATCAGTGGGCTCAGACTGAGAAAGTAAGGCAACAGTAAGACCATGAGCAATAATATCATAATAATCTCTATGGTGAATAGCCCCAGTCACTAATTGAGTAGCCATTCGATGAGTGCAAGGCTGAGGTGGAGAGACCGAAGGAGCAGTCGCGATCGATGAAAGGGCCGGTGAGGTGGTTGGCAAACCAGATGGGCTAGTCAGCAAACTAGGTGAGCTGGTCGATGGCGAGATGGGCGGAGTAGGATGTGTCAGAGCGGTCACTAGATGGTCTGAATTGGAAAAACAGATAGAATATGGCACTGTAGTTGGTGAGGGCGATACCATCAATGAGTTAGAAGGGCCGGCAGTCGAAGTGACAATCCAAGTAGGAAAAGATGCCACAGTGGAAGAAACATAAGTATCAGCTGATGCATTAGTGGGATCCAAAAAATTAGAGACATCCAGAGAGAATGGAGATACTGAAGTAGAACCATTGGCAAAAGGGAAGTAAGTGTCATCATACCGAGCATGCCTAAAGACATATATCTTTCTAGACGTAGGATCTAAACATCAATATCCCTTGTACTGGGAGTTGTACCCAAGAAAAATGCAGAGAAAACTGCGAGGAGCGAGTTTGTGAGTTGCATATGGACAAAGATGTGGGTATACACGACAACCAAATACATGGAAATTTATGTACATGGGAACCCAACCATTAATAACTTCATATTGTGATCATCCACCAAGAACATGAATTGGTAGCTAATTTATGGAATAAGTGGCCGCAGTAAAGGTGTGAGGCCAATGGAAGACAGGGACATGAGAGTGGTATAACATAGACAAGCCCATCTCAGTAATGTGGCAGTGCTTGCACTCAGCTTGGCCATTCTACTCCGGAGTATATAGGCAAGAACTCTGATGGTGAATGCCATTTGTCTGAAAGTGAGAGCGTAAGCAACCATTTACAAACTTAGTCCCCTCATTACTATGAAACACCTTAATGGTGGAAGAGAACTGGTTCTCCACAAAAGCCTCAAACTGGCAATAAATATCCAAAAATAAGACTTGCGGCACATGGGGTAAAACCAGAAGAGTCAGGAACGATCATTAAGGAAAATAGAATAGTACGCAAAACCACCAGCAGAAAAAATAGGAGAGGGCCCCGTAAGTTACAATGAACTAGATCAAGTACTATAGCAGCACGTTTATCATTTTTATAAAAAGATAAACCCTTCCCTTTAGCCTTTTCACATGTATCACAAACTGTAGGTAGAAAAAACCAATGAGACAAATAAAGATCTAGAAGCACACAAACCAGAAATAATGAAATGGGGAGCATGCCCAAGTCTAGCATGCCAGGTTTCAAACGACGCACACGAATTATTGATTCCACATTAGACAACAAAGAAGATGCACCATAATCTAAAAAATAAAGGTTTTCACTATGACCGTGACCCAAGGTTTCTCTAGTGATTTTATACCGAATAATAAATGAGCGATCATCAAAGCAGACAACATAGTTTAAATCCTGAGTTAATTTGCTACAAAAGTAAATTTTTAGTGATATCAGGCATAATAAGTACATCATAATAGATAGAGACTTAAAAATCTTCGAGAATCACAAACATGGGTAATAGGGAGTTGAGAACCATTGCCAACATATACTCGGGACGAACCATCATAAGGTGTCACATGATCAACAACAGTGAGGGATGATGCCATGTGTTGTGGCGCCAGAGTCTACAATCCACTTAGAGCTATGGTGTCATTGATGATGAGAAAGGCCAGTATATCTCAAAATATCACCCCGCCGAGAACTAAAATGAGCTATAGCACATAGGGCAAAAAAGAAATAAGCAAAAGACAAAAATTTGCCCAAAAACTGCCAGGTGCATGTAACAGGCGTGGTGAGAGAGCTGTTGGGCGTGTGTAATTCACGCACAAGTGTGGTGAATCGTGAGTATGGCCTGTGGCACGTGTAACTCACGCGCGTGTTGAGATGCACAGGTACAATCAAGCGCCACGTGCCAAAATTGTTGCTAGATGAAGATGCAGCACAAAGATGCTGAATTGCTGATTCACTGGGAGGGAACACCTAACTAAAAATTTCCGCTGGTGGAAGAAATCGGCTAGAGAAGATGAAGTAACCAGATCCAGTGATTTTCAAAAGCAGAGAGATGTAGAGAAAGGAGACACTGTCAGGAGATTTGTAAAAGCTGATTCATTGGAGAATGGTCAACGAAGAAAATGGCCATTGGATGTAGAGGATAACTAGTCCTACTAAAGTAGAGAATGACCTGTGATGAAGCTAAAACCACCGGTGGGGCACCGCTGCCGTGAGTCTTTGCCTAAAAATTTGACAAGAGGCGAAGAACAAAGAAATGGAGCTCTCCAGAAGTTTGCCAGAGACAACGAGATCGGTGCAGGAAGTTCACCTGAGTGTGGCAAAAAATATAGATAGAAAGAAAAGGAAGAAGGAGGGGGGGGGGGATTTAGGACCAAGATTTGATGGCATGAAAGAATGGTTTCCCGTAATGAATCATGCATTACTACTCAGAATAAATAGAGTACAAAGGAAAGATTGTACTAGTATGACTCTAGTCTAGTCAACAATTCTACCCATAACAAATCAAATCTAATCAGGTACTTGACTTATTCTAACAATATTCAAACCTGCAGATTAGCTGTTTCATCTTCTTTAAATACTTGATAAACTGCCTTTTGTTGACTATATAATCACTGAGCACCTGTTGGACGATGATCTATGAGTCACTATAGATGTGGATGCACTTTATGCCCATTCTTAAGACTAAGTTGAGTTCTCCATTAAATTCCTCATACCTAGCTTCCATGTTTGTTAAAGAGAACTGAAATCAGAGTGTGTATTTATGCTCATCTCCTTCTGGGTGGATCAGCAGAAGCCCTGCTCCACACCCTTCCTTAGATGATGCTTCATTGAAAACAATGTCCTAGGACACGGAGTTACTTTCTCTTTTCCTTTTTGACTTATTGACTTATCTTTTTCTGCTAACACCGGATGTATCTCATCTGCCATAGTCGCTAAGAATTTTTCTAGGGCTTGTTCCTTGATCGACGTCTTTGGACTGAATATAATTTTGTGTTCCCCTAGCTCGATGACCCATTTTTTCAAGTGACATGATGCTTCTGGCTTGTGGAGTGATGCGTCCACTTTATATGCTTATTTTAGTACTATTTAGGATCCATTTTGTGCTCTTTCATTACAACAGCTTGTGTTTTACCATGAAATCTTCTTAGAAGGGGTAAGAGCAACTTTGCGCTCTTTTACCTCTTTTAAGTAGATTTTTTGTGTGACGAAGTAATGAAGACCGGAGGCCATTGAAGACTACACTTTCAAAGATTTTGAAGACTTGCTTCGAAGACGTGAAGACCGGAGGCCATTGAAGATCACTTTTGAAACCGTTGAAGACTTAGAATTTGAGAGGAGTGACTATGGAGATGACTACAAGAAGAAATAATGCAAAAATTCTGGTTACCGTCGCGAGTCGCGACCAACATGTTCGTCGCAAGTCGCGACGGCCACTGAACAGAATCCTACTTTCTTTTCGTTCCACTATAAATACCATTTTTTCTCTCCTCTCATTCCAGTTTTCCAGAGCTGCGGATTTTGTACTGTTCTAAACCCTACTCTTCCATTTTTCTTCTTTGATTTATCTTGTTGTTTTGATTTGTTGTTTTAGTTAGATTATCATGAACTCTTGTAGCTAACCTATCTCTTGGGAGCAATTGACTAAGGCTTCCAAACCCATGTCTTAAGAACAATTTGTAGCTTATTTATTACTCTTGCTATTGTGCATTTATGGAGCATTGAATGTGTTTATTGATTTTATTAATGTTGTTGAAAGCTTGAGTATATGAAATGATGGTATTAATTGCTTGCTAGGGTTTGGGGGATTTGGGTTAATTTCCCCCCTGTTCTTGTTAGGAATGTATAAGTATGATTTAGAGCTTTTGATTATGTTGATGGATTGATGATTGCTAGATAGATATGCAATGTAGAACTCTTTGCCATGTTTATCATTTGTAGCAAATGGGAGAAGTCTATGAGCGTTGAACGTTCTTGACTAATCCCGTGTAAATGCATAGATCGGTTAAATGCTTAGTCACGGTGTAGTGGTCATAAGTGTTGCCGAGTTTGTTGATCCTTTGTGCTAAATGCCATTAATGGGATACCTTGAGTCGTGTTTTGACTACCGGAGTCATTGGTGAGGTTTGACAAGAGATGTCGAATTCACTCTTGCAAACTACTATCTAAGAAGGATAGAAGTTTAGTCTTCACAACAAGTAGTGAAAGTAGTAAATAAGTTGCATGTTCAATGATGGATAAGAGGTTTGGAAGTGGAAGTCAATTGCGCCCAAGGCTTCGTAATTGTATTTTCATCACATCTTTATTTGCGTTTACATGATTAGCGTCATTCTCTTGATTTGCTAATTGTTGTATTTTAATTTGCTAATTTAGGAACCATCCAACCAAACCCCCCTTTGTTTACATGCTTATATATATATATATCTATGTATGTGTGTGTTTAGTACGTTTTCTCATATAGGTGTTTAAGTACTTAGAAAAATCCCATTTCCTGTGGACGACCCCATGTTGCCACTATTTACATTATTGTGGATAGGACGCATTAAGGGCCTAAAAGTATTAACTTTGAGAGGTACGGCGACGACCTTCCAAATTTTGGCGCCGCTGCCGGGGATTAGGCATTCATTTTTAAGTACTTTAGCATATTATGTGTGATTATGTGCTATTTGTGAATATTTGTTTGTTTGATTTTATTTTGGTTTCTTAGTCAATTTGCCATTCTCGTTCGTCTTGGAGCCGTATTGTTCGAGTTCTTAGTGTATGGTTTGCACGTGATCCTCTTCACAAGAACCCTTACACTACGACCCCGAGTTAGAGTTGAGTTTGAAACGAGATAGGAGGCTTTCATTGGAAAGTGTGAATAACAATCCTCCTAGTGACCATTTTGTGAACACATCTTCTTCAATGGACCCCCGGACCGAGCCTGAAGACGAGCAAAGGGAAGAGGAAACCTATCACCCTCATCCCCACCAAAGAAGGATTCCTTTGGAACAACCCTTGTTGAGAGAAATCATGGCACCCAATCTTGAGCAACAACCGATGTGCATTGAGTACCTATTGGTTGGGCCAAATGAGCATTTCGAGCTGAAAATCGGGTTCATCAATATGCTACCCGCATTCCTTGGAAGGCAAGGGGAGAATGCCAACAAGCATCTCACTGAATTTCACTTCTTGTGTAGCGGTACGGTTCCTCACGGAGTGAACGAAGATTTTTACAAGTTGAAGGCATTCCCTTTCACTCTTAAGGATGGTGCTAGAGATTGGCTCCATTACCTACCGCCAAGGAGCATAAAGAGTTGGCTTGATTTGAAGACAAAATTTCTCGCCAAGTACTTCCCGGCCTCGAGGTCCGCTGCTATGAAGAAAGACATAAGCACATTCTGCAGTGGCATGAAGAGTCTTTCTTCGAGTATTGGGAGAGATTTAAGATGCTCCTCGCAAGTTGTCCCTACCATGGCTATTCGGAGGGAGATTTGGTGTATTACTTCTATAATGGCCTTCTTGATGAGGACCAAAGGCTGGTTAGAAGTTCTTATGGTGGCACCCTCGGAAACAAAACATCCACCAAAGCCATGCAACTATATGAAGAGCTAGCGGAAGAGTCGAGGAATTTTAGCTCAAGGGCTGATTTGAGGAGGAGACACCCAATGCCTGCAAGCGACTTTGCCAACAGTGGGAAATTGGAGGATCAAGTCACGGCCCTCACATCCATGGTGAAGACCTTGATGACAAAGCCCGGAGGAAATGCGCCACATGTTAAGTCATGTGAAATTTGCTACTTGGCGCACCCTACGGACACATGCCCCACTCTACAAGAGGATTACGTTGAGGAAGTAAGTGCTATGGGGTATCAGGGAAATCAAGGGTACCAAGGTAACTATGGGTATCAAGGTGGTCAAGGCTACCAAGGTAACCAAGGCTACCAAAGGTACCCAGGGTACCAAAACCGGCCGTATAATTCGAGAAATCGTGATCACCTGAACCTCCGGTATGGAAACCCTCAAGAAGGCCAGAACTCTAAACCGTACAGGCTCCCCCCACAACAATACCGGCCACCTCAACAACAGTTCCAAAGGCTTGAAGACAAACCCCGAGACCGAGGGGAGGGCTCAGGGCTATCCAAGGATGAAGTGTTGCAAGCTATTCACCGATTAGGCATGAGTGCTGAAAAGAGCGAACAATTCCAAGACGAGGCTAAAGCAAGTATCAAAAACTTGGAAACTCAAGTGAGCCAAATAGCCCAAATGGAGAACCGGATAGAAGCCCGGGAAAAGGGTAAACTACCTGCCCAACCAGAGATCAACCCGAGGCAAAATGCAAGTGCTATCACTTTGAGAAGTGGTAGAGGGGTCGGTGCTTCACCGGAGGCTGAAAATGTTGAAAAGGAGCCAATGAGAATTGAAGAGTTTGAAAAGGGAGTTGAGGAAGAGGCAGTCCATGAGAAGGAGACCAATGAGCTAGCCAACAAAGGCAAGGAGGAAGAAATCGAGTTGGAGAAATCGAAGTCAACCTCCACCCCAGAACCATCCTCTCCTCCACACAAAAGAATAAAGATGGTGGATATCCCTCCATATGTTCCGGAACCCCCATTTCCGGAGGCCTTGAAAGACAGGAGGAGGACAGAGGATAACAAAGACATCTACGAAGTCTTTCGTAGATGTGAGGTAAACATCCCTCTCTTGAATGCAATTGAACAAATTCCTAGATATGCCAAATTTCTCAAACAATTATGTGTTGTGAATAGGAAACAAAGGGCCAAAAACAAGTTGAAAAATGGAAAAAGTGAGCATGTTTCCGCATTGTGTCAAAGAGAGCTACCCCCTAAATGTAGTGATCCCGGCATGTTCACAATCCCGTGCATAATAGGAAATACTCGTTTTGAAAAAGCTATGCTTGATTTGGGTGCATCTATAAATGTGATTCCTTACTCTTTATATGAAAATCTCAACTTGGGAACATTGCATAAAACCGAGGTGGTAATCCAATTGGCTTATCGTTCTAGTGCATACCCTAAGGGTATTGTCGAGGATGTGTTGGTTAAGGTGGATTCCTTAATTTTCCCAGCGGATTTTTATGTCCTTGACATGGAGCATGATAAACATGCCGCCCCAATTTTGTTGGGGAGGCCATTTTTGAAAACGTCTAGGACAATGATTGATGTGCATAAAGGTACCCTCACCATGGAATTTGATGGAATGAAAGTAGAGTTTAACATAAATGACTCTATGAAGTATCCTAGTGAAGAACATTCTTGCCATGCCCTAGATATTGTTGAAGAAGTTATGCAAGATGTTTTTGAACTAAATGGTGAGGATTCTTTGTTGGTTGCTTTGCAATATGATGTTAATGATGCCCACAATGTATATTCTATGAGCACTAACTTGAAGGGCAGCTTTGAGGATTTGAACTTGCTTGAAGAGATGACACCGAATGTCTCAACACCTCCTCCTCTACTCTTAGAGGAACCTGAGAAACCGGAATTCCTCCCCTCACTTGTGAAAGCCCCGGTGCTTGACCTTAAACCTTTGCCAGATGATCTCAAGTATGATTTCTTGGGGCAGGGGAGACGCTTCCGGTTATCATTTCGAGCAAGCTCACCAAGGAGCAAGAAGAAAAGTTGATGGTGGTGTTGCGGGAGAACAAGGAAGCAAATGGATGGACTATTGCCGACATCAAAGGCATAAGTCCATCCACTTGTATGCACATAATCTTGTTGGAAGAAGGTGCAAGACCCGTCCGACAATCCCAACGCCGTTTGAACCCGCCTATGATGGATGTGGTGAAGGCGGAAATCCTCAAGTTGCTTCAAGCAGGCATGATATATCCAATCTCGGATAGCAAATGGGTGAGCCCAACTCAGGTGGTACCCAAGAAGAGTGGAATGATGGTAGTCGAAAATGAGAAGGGTGAAATGGTGCCCACCCGAGTTCAAAACGGGTGGCGAGTTTGCATTGACTACCGGAGATTGAATGCGGAAACACGGAAGGATCACTTCCCATTGCCATTCATTGATCAAATGCTTGAGAGGTTAGCAAGCCACCCCTTTTATTGCTTTTTTGGATGGGTACTCGGGGTATTTTCAAGTGGCTATCGCCCCGGAAGACCAAGAGAAGACCACCTTCACGTGCCCCTTTGGTACGTTCGCTTACCGACGCATGCCTTTCGGGTTATGTAACGCCCCAGAAACTTTCCAAAGGTGTATGGTAAGCATTTTCTCAGAATTTGTTGAAAATTTTGTCGAGGTATTTATGGATGACTTCACCATTCATGGTAATTCCTTTGATGATTGTTTAGCAAATTTAGCGCAAGTTCTTAACCGTTGCATTGAAACTAACCTAGTGCTAAATTCTGAGAAATGTCACTTTATGGTGGAGAGAGGTATTGCCTTAGGCCATGTTGTCTCCTCTAAGGGTATTGAGGTTGACAAGGCAAAGATAGACACGATTCAAACTTTGCCTTATCCTACTAATGTGTGCGAAGTGCGCTCTTTTCTTGGCCATGCAGGATTCTATCGCCGGTTCATCAAGGGCTTCTCAAAGATAGCATCTCCTCTATGCAAATTGTTGCAAAAGGAGGTGGAATTTGTGATGGATGAGGGGTGTAAAGGGGCGTTCGATGCATTGAAGAGAAGGTTAGTCTCGGCCCCTATCATATAACCCCCGGATTGGGCATTGCCTTTTGAGATAATGTGCGATGCGAGTGATTATGCTGTTGGAGCAGTGCTTGGTCAAAGGGTGGGGAGAGCACCTCACGCCATCTACTACACATCCATGTCCCTAAATGAGGCCCAAAGGAACTACTCCACCACTGAAAAGGAGTTGCTAGCAGTAGTATTCTCTTTAGAAAAATTTCGATCTTACTTGCTTGGTACAAAAGTTATTGTGTACACTGACCATGCAGCACTTCGTCATTTAATGACGAAGAAAGAGGCCAAGCCAAGATTGATTAGGTGGATCCTGCTTTTGAGCGAATTTGATTTGGAGGTGCGGGATAAAAAGGGTGCTGAAAACCTTGTGGCCGATCATTTGAGCCGGTTGACTCCGGGAGAAGACATTGAGGTAAGCCCCGCAATGAAGAAGCAACTACAGGAGGAATTCCCTAATGAACAATTGTTCACCATTAGGGATCTCCAACCGTGGTATGCCGACATTGTAAATTTTCTTATCGCTGGTAAATTCCCTCCTCATTTTTCTAAGGCCCAAAAGGATAAGTTAAAGAGTGATGCTAAGTATTATGTGTGGGATGATCCCTTTTTGTGGAGACATTGTGCGGATCAAGTTGTTAGGAGATGTATCCCTGATAGTGAAATACACTCAATTCTTGAATTTTGTCATTCTCATGCATGTGGCGGTCATTTTGGAGCAAAGAGAACCGCTAGGAAAGTTTGAGAGAGTGGGTTTTATTGGCCTACGTTGAATAAGCATGCATACACCTTTTGCAAATCTTGTGATGAATGCCAGAGAGTAGGAAATATCTCCACTAGGAATGAAATGCCCCAAAAACCTCTTTTGTACTGTGAAATATTTGATGTTTGGGGTATTGACTTTATGGGGCATTTCCCTAGTTCTTGTGGCTTTACGTACATTCTTCTTGCTGTTGATTATGTATCGAAGTGGGTTGAAGCAAAACCCACTAGGACTGACGATTCTAAAGTGGTTGCAGAATTCTTGAAAGATAACATCTTTTCTAGGTTTGGGGTACCCCGAGCCTTGATTAGTGACCGTGGCACCCATTTTTGCAATCGCACCATAGCAGCACTCTTGAAGAAGTATGGAGTCACTCATAAGACATCCACCGCCTATCACCCACAAACCAACGGGCAAGCCGAAGTTTCCAATCGGGAAATCAAGTCCATCCTTCAAAAAATGGTTAACCCTAACCGGAAGGATTGGAGTTCTCGGTTGAATGATGCCCTGTGGGCATATAGGATGGCTTACAAGACACCAATCGGTATGTCCCCATACCGGTTAGTGTTTGGTAAGCCCTGTCACCTACCGGTGGAAATTCAGCACAAGGCTTACTGGGCGGTCAAACAGTTTAATCTTAATGTAGATGAAGCCGGTTTGCATAGGAAGTTACAATTGGAGGAACTGGATGAAATCCGGAGGGAGTCCTATGAGAACGCCGAGATCTATAAAGAGAAGACAAAGGCATGGCACGACAAGATGATCATCAGGAAGGATTTTGACGTTGGTCAGAAGGTCCTCCTATTCCAATCTCGCCTTCGCCTATTCCCAGGTAAGTTAAGGTCCCGATGGATCGGTCCTTTTGAGGTGGTTAAGGTATTCCCGCATGGTACGGTGGAGATTCTAGATCGAGCTAAGTCCAATACGATTAAGGTTAATGGACAACGGTTGAAACCATACCACGAGACTTTTGTACCGGAGAAAGGAGAGGACGTTGATCTCCTCGATCCGGTTTGTGAGTAAACTCCAAGGAGGGAAGTGAGTCATGCCAAAGATGTTAAATAAACTTCGTTTTGATCATCCGGATTGTCACTCATGACTTTCTGTTGATGTTGTTTATTTTTGAGCTTTTATCATTAAGCTTCATTGTTTTGCTTTATGCTTTTCACGGGTTGTTTTCTCCATGATTTTGTAGCAATTTTGAAGCCAAGGCATTGGATTTTGGAAGGGGAAAATACTTGAATTCGAGAAGGAAAAACTTGGACAAGAGAAAGAAGCAGAAAAATTTTCAGAGTGCCAGGTTAGTTGCCCGTCGCGAGTCGCGATGAACTTCATCGCGAGTCGCGACGGGCTCAGAAATTTTTTGGAAATTTTTGGGCTTCGGTTCCCACTTTCCGCGAGTTGCGATGACCTCGCGACGAGCTTCATCGCGAGTCGCGACGGGCTCAGAAACTTTTGGGAAATTTTGGCCTTTTGGATTCAACTTTCCGCGACTCGCGATGACCTCGCGACACTCGTCGCGAGTCGCGATTAGCTTAGTCATGAGTCGCAACGGGCTCAGAATCTTTTGGGAAATTTTGGCCTTTCGGATTCAACTTTCCGTGGCTCGCGATGACCTTGCGACACTCGTCGCGAGTCGTGATTAGTTTCGTCGCGAGTCGCGACGTGCTCAGAAAGTTTGAAAAAAAATCGATCTCAGATTTCACTTTCCGCGACTCGCGATGACCTCGCGACGCTCATCGCGAGTCGCGATGAATTCCGTCGCGAGTCACAATGGTCGAGCATACAGAAAAAAAGGGGGTCTGATTTAAAATCCGAATGAACAGTTCTGCCCCTTCACTCGTTAGTATCTTTTTCTCCATCAACCCGATACCTCTTCCATCCTCTCAACTTCCACACCGCCGCCATCTCATCGCCGCCGCTGCCTCGTCGCCGTGCCGTGCCGCACCACCACCACACTTCCCACACTCTCCACACTCTCCACAATCAAAACACTCTCCACACCTCAAATCACATCTCACATTTGTGAAGAACCGAAACCCTAGATTTTGGGGGTTTTTGACGCTGTAGGCAATTCGAACCCGAATTGATCGTGGGCTCCCATTTTTATTCTTCCTAAGTGTATTATTGGTACACTTCTTCACTCTATTGAGCCCTAATTGTGATTACGAATGTATATGCTATTTATTGGATATTGTGTAGATTGTGTGGTATGGTGTTTGGAATTTAAATCATTGATCTTGGCCGATTGTGGTGAATATGTTGTGCATCCAATTTTATTTGATAGGTATTGTGTGAATATTTTGCAATTGCAGTTTGCACGATATATTTCCTTAGCGCGGTTTTGACTGTATTATACCTGCTTGGTTTTGGATTGTGTGCATTCGTGTTGTTTTGGCTAGGGAGTAGATGGTGACTCTGTATTTGAAGCATGTTAGCCCGGGAGAAAACATAGTTGTTATTGAAATAAAATGTTAGTGTGCTTTGGAATGCTATTTTGTTTAGAATAGTTTGGCCATGGAACATAGAGGTTGACATTGTCACTATACTAATGATGGCTAAATTAGTTGAGCATAACTGTGATTTTGAAATATAGCATTTAGACTATGTGAGTACTTCGTAGATTTGATGGTATGGGCTTATTGGACATAATGTAGATTGTATATGCCATTGTGAGTACGACTTGAACTAGTTAAACTGCTTTCGTTTCAGCCTGTGATGATGAACTAGTTTGAGATTGGTCACAGACTTGCCATATTGCATATACATATATTCTTCGCGTTTGACCTATTTGCTCTGTTTGCTGGTGATTGACAGATATGGCTCCCAAAAGGAGATACAGGGCTTCCCAAATACAAGAGCGCACGACCGCTCCACCTCCGCCACCGGCTCCGGAATCGGACCCTATGCCTTCCTCCCCGGATAGGCATATGGGTTTGACCCAGATCACCGGGTCATATGCGGAAAGATGGGAGGTCCTCGAGCGGCGCCTGTTAAAGGAGACCAGCTTTGTGGATATGCCCACATTGGAGCTCCTCGGGCTCATGCAACCTGTCACATGCCTCCTCGCCAAAGGGGGACTAGAGGGATTTATGAACAAGAACGCGCCCACCTACCGACGATACACATTGGAGTTCTTGTCCACAATCCGTATTAGCAGCATAAGGGGCGATCAACCATGTGAGAGGTATATCGCCTTTAACCTGGATGACATCTCCTGGCAGATGACCGTCTCCGAGGTGGAGGAGGCCTTCGGTTTTGCCACTGTTGAGATACGGAGCAGGCTGGATCCTGAGGCCCCAGAGCGGACAATTGAAGATGACATGC
Organism: Rubia yunnanensis; assembly: GCA_037428765.1. Taxonomy (NCBI): domain Eukaryota; kingdom Viridiplantae; phylum Streptophyta; class Magnoliopsida; order Gentianales; family Rubiaceae; genus Rubia; species Rubia yunnanensis. The sequence goes on from CM075066.1 coordinate 20,012,348, forward strand.
AATTCTAGAATGTCATCAACATAATGCCCAAGAACTCACATGACAAGAGCAGCTCCATCATCCACCCCGCGCTCCGTTATGTGCACAGGCTCTTGGCTGGCACAGTCTTCTGCTCCGCAGAGCCGACGAATGTACCAGACAATGACATTCATTTCTTATGGCACTTAACGAGCGAGGGGCAGGGATATGGATTGTGGGCCAAGCTCTGGATGAAGAGGGTTGTAGAGTTGGCAGGAAAGGTTAAGGGAAAGATCATGGTCGGATGAATGATAAGCATTATAGCGGAGTACTTGGGATTAGTCCCTCCGACCGACTTCCCATGCCTAGGGAGACGAGCGTCTTATCTGATCACCATCGAGCGACTTGTTCGATTTGAGATACTCAGTGTCACTCGGACCACTAGGCTCTTCCATTGGTTATACGGTGCTAGAAAGGTCACCTTCATGGCTCTCCCTCAGCAAAGCAGGACCAGACTGGAGTTTGACACACCTTTGGGGGATTTGACAATCTCCCCAGATTATTCATGTACAGCTGAGTTCCAGCACGCGCTCCACGACCTCGGCCCAGCCCCAGTCCAGCCAGACGACAGCACCCTACCTCCTCAGCAGCATCAGCAGCAGCACCACTCTCCACATCCTCCACCTCCGATGGATCCCATGCAGGAGGATGAGGCTACACCTCACTTCTCACAGCCTCCGCCGGATTTCTATGCCAGGACGATGTAGAACATGATTCTGGAGCACAACATCTTTGTCTCCCGGGTGTTGATCGATATGGATGAGGAGATCGACCACTTGTCATCTCGCATCCACGAGTTGTAGTCCCAGTCGGGTGGTACATCAGGCCCCGATCTGAGAGCAGAGCAGCGGAGAGCATGGAGGCAGCGGAACGAGGAGTGGCTAGCTCAGTATCAGCAGCGTTACTCCGGCAGCGGCCCTTCATCTTCACAGCATTTATAGAGTGAGCATGACGCTTTACCCCTTTTCCATACTTTGCTTTGTACGGTTTTGCCCTAGTCTACATTGAGGGCAATGTAGTGTTTTAAGTATGGGGAGGGGTATCTACTATTGTTAGGCGATTTACATTTAGAAAGCAATTTGCTACTTTTTGGATTGGAGACGTGAAAAATAATTGAAAGAAAAGGAAAAAGAAAAGAAAAAAATATAATCCCGCTAAGTTGAAAACCTGAGAGGGAAATTTTGGTAACATTGGGGGCCCGGATAGGTCGAAAACCCGAAAGGGCGGCCTAGGAACAAATGAGAGGCTAAATGTACTGAAAAAGGTGAGGTGAGCCAAAGAAATATGATGTGTGGCTAGGATGAAAACCCGAAAGGGCTCCTAGGAAAAATGAGAGAAAGCGAGAGAAATTGAAAAAGAAATATGATATGTTTACTCATTTGCCGGCGATGGAGTCATAAGGTTGCGGTGACCACACGGATGGATCGGGTAGCTTCACATTTTGAGGACCATTTGGGAATGAGCAATTTAGCGGGAAAAGACGGAGTAAGTTATGAAATTCTTGATCATTAATAGACTTCATTTTTTAGGTTGATATATTGATATAGAATGAAGCATGTGCTTTGAACTTTATGCATACTTTTGATTTCATATTTTATCATTGGATTTGGGATTGTCAGTTTTGGATTAGGAGATGTCTTAGGGAAATTAATGAATTGACGGGGTGATATGGGTTAGGTAGATTTAGGAATAGGGGTTGTGGAAAATTCTCATTTGATCTTAACCTTGGGATGTGCGATATTGAGAGTTTTGTGAGGTAGTGAATTGGGGGATTAGTAGTAGGATGTGGAGGTATCATTCCCTTCATATACTTGGATCTTTTCTTACTCGAGGGTGAGTAAGGTTCAAGTGTGGGGAGGTTTGATGCGTCCACTTTATATGCTTATTTTAGTACTATTTAGGATCCATTTTGTGCTCTTTCATTATAACAGCTTGTGTTTTACCATGAAATCCTCTTAGGAGGGTTAAGAGCAACTTTGCGCTCTTTTACCTCTTTTAAGTAGATTTTTTGTGTGACGAAGTAATGAAGACCGGAGGCCATTGAAGACTACACTTTCAAAAATTTTGAAGACTTGCTTCGAAGACGTCAAGACCGGAGGCCATTGAAGATCACTTTTGAAACCGTTGAAGACTTAGAAGTTGAGAGGAGTGACTATGGAGATGACTACATGCCACAAGGAGAAGAAGAAGAAATAATGCAAAAATTCTGGTTACCGTCGCGAGTCGCGACGGACTCGTCGTGACCAACATGTTCGTCGCGAGTCGCGACGAACTTCGTCGCGAGTCGCGACGGCCACTGACCAGAATCCTACTTTCTTTTCCTTCCACTATAAATACCATTTTTTCTCTCCTCTCATTCCAGTTTTCCAGAGCTGCGGATTTTGTACTGTTCTAAACCCTACTCTTCCATTTTTCTTCTTTGATTTATCTTGTTGTTTTGATTTGTTGTTTTAGTTAGATTATCATGAACTCTTGTAGCTAACCTATCTCTTGGGAGCAATTGACTAAGGCTTCCAAACCCATGTCTTAAGAACAATTTGTAGCTTATTTATTACTCTTGCTATTGTGCATTTATGGAGCATTGAATGTGTTTATTGATTTTATTAATGTTGTTGAAAGCTTGAGTATATGAAATGATGGTATTAATTGCTTGCTAGGGTTTGGGGGATTTGGGTTAATTTCCCCCCTGTTCTTGTTAGGAATGTATAAATATGATTTAGAGCTTTTGATTATGTTGATGGATTGATGATTGCTAGATAGATATGCAATGTAGAACTCTTTGCCATGTTTATCATTTGTAGCAAATGGGAGAAGTCTATGAGCGTTGAACATTCTTGACTAATCCCGTGTAAATGCATAGATCGGTTAAATGCTTAGTCACGGTGTAGTGGTCATAAGTGTTGCCGAGTTTGTTGATCCTTTGTGCTAAATGCCATTAATGGGATACCTTGAGTCGTGTTTTGACTACGGGAGTCATTGGTGAGGTTTGACAAGAGATGTCGAATTCACTCTTGCAAACTACTATCTAAGAAGGATAGAAGTTTAGTCTTCACAACAAGTAGTGAAAGTAGTAAATAAGTTGCATGTTCAATGATGGATAAGAGGTTTGGAAGTGGAAGTCAATTGCGCCCAAGGCTTCGTAATTGTATTTTCATCACATCTTTATTTGCGTTTACATGATTAGCATCATTCTCTTGATTTGCTAATTGTTGTATTTTAATTTGCTAATTTAGGAACCATCCAACCAAACCCCCCTTTGTTTACATGCTTTTATATATATATATCTATGTATGTATGTGTTTAGTACGTTTTCTCATATAGGTGTTTAAGTACTTAGAAAAATCTCTTTTCTTGTGGACGACCCCGTCTTGCCACTATTTACATTATTGTGGATAGGACGCATTAAGGGCCTAAAAGTATTAACTTTGAGAGGTACGGCGATGACCTCCCATGGAGAATTTGTTTGATTGGTTGGTTTGTGTAGACCACAATATTGTGGACCAAAAAGTAAGGTCAAAGTCTTCTAGTAGAGTGGATTAGAGCGAGGATGAGTAATTCTTCTCTGCTCCTTAGACACTTTTGCTGACATAGTATACTGGTATTTGACGATCGGGATCCTGTCTTACTAGGACAAAGCTCACATTATGTGTTGGAACGGCTAAGTATAGCACAGAGTTTCACTTACCTTGGAGCCTGATAGCAGTAGTAAACGTTGTAATTCAACTTTGAGATCTTTATAAGATTTTTGTCATTTTCATGTCTAGATGAACTTGGATGTTTTCCTCAGCGCATCAAAAAATGGCATGTGCTTCTCTACTCTTTTGGAGATGAAGAGACTAAGCGCTTCTAAGGTGGCTGTAAGTATTTGAACTTCGTTGATTGTCCAAGGGGTGATACAGACTGGATCACTTTTATTTTCTATAACTTAGCTTCGATATCAGTTGAGGAGACTTTAAACCTTAGGAACATTGCTGCTCCTACGCCTATGGTACATTTATTGGGGTTAAATTTCATCCCAATGGCTGGTAGTGTATGCAGTGTTTCCTCCAGATCCTTTGGGAATTCCTGAAGGGTTTTTCTTTTGATGACCATATCATCCACATAAATTTCTATGTTGTGTCCAACTTAGTGCGAGAATGCATTGTTGACTATTTGCTGATAAGTGGCACTTGTATTTTTTAGACCGAAAGGATTTTATTGTAGCAAAAATCTCTTAAACTAGTGACGAAGGCAATATTTTCTACATCATGGATTCATTTTGTATTGGCGGTAACCTTTTTATGCATCAAGGAATGCCATTACTTCATACCCAAAGATAGATTCGACCAGTTGGTCTATCTTGGGTGAAGGGTAGCAATCTTTCGGACAATATCTGTTGAGATTAGTATAATCGATGCACATCCGCCATCCAACATCAGCTTTTCTCACCATAACAGGGTTAGCTAGCCATGTAGGATGGATTACTTCTCTCAGTATTTGTGCTTGTACCAAGGTGGAGACTGATGTGCACTGTATTACATATGTTAACCAATGCATTCCGCATAATAATTGACTTGTTTTATTTGTTGAATCGCTAGTGTTAGTTAGGTTTATGCGACAAAGGGTTTAGACGTCCATGTTTGGTTTTCTTGTCTTAATAATTAGTTTTGTAGAATTAATTGATACTAATGGACACTTTGTATCCACGAGCACCTAGATCATTCGTTGTGATCTCATTAGTAGGTGGCTTGTGGGTACTTTTCATCATCTTTGTATAGAAGCCCGTTTGCAAGGATGGAGACCATTCGCAAGAATGGTAGTAGATGAAGGCCACAAACTCTAAAGCGTGGTAATAGAAGGATTGGGTTAAAGAAAGGAAGATTTGAAGTTCAAAGAGACCAAGGAAGAAACAGAGGAATTGCTGACAGCGGAGGAGGGTTAAAAGTTTTGGCACCGTTGCAAGGGATGCTAATTAAAAGTTTAATTGTCAACTTGCATAGCATGCTAGTTGAGTAATTAGTATTGTTTTTATTTTTATTTTGATTATTAATCTTTGCATGATGCATGAAAAAGAAATTAAAAATGAAGTTTTTGAAAATTATCTAGATGAGGTATTCCCTGATATTGAAACATTACATGCCCTATCTTGCTTGAACGATTGATGTTGTGATACTATTTTTGTTGAGCATGTTCCTTCTAATTTGAATGAGGATGTTTTCCCTCGAAATATCAAGACTAACATGCAGTGGGGGAAAAATGGGTTAAGGAATTAAAAACTCCTAATTACCTTCCAACCCCTAAACCCAACAAGTATATATCCACTATTGAGGAAGATGGATTTGTTTGGTTCATCGCTTCAAAGGTAAAAGGTAAACCAAGAATGGTGAAGAATCCATCAAGGTGTGGTTACTAGTGGTGTCAAGGATGGTGATTCCGGTGACCCACCAATCTGCTCATTTTAGTTTCAAAAATTGAGGAGAACATAAATCGTGAGGACGATAATAGAGAAACGGTGTTCTATTTAAGTAGTAGTCTTTTAGAAAAAAATTAATGAATTTTTAGGTATGTGTTTGATTTTTTATGGTGTTTTAAGGAAATTTTAGTCATCAATTTTGTTTAGAACAATACTACTCTTGGTTCTTAATGCTTTTGGATGCAGGTGCAAAAAGAAAATTTTTGGAACAAAGGAAGGCCAAAGGGCCTCGTGCCAGGAATTGGCACGAGCCGTACCACGTGATACATGCCATGTCAGAGGTCATCAGTACGAGGCTGACTTGGCTAACACGAGGGCACTGAGAATGTTCCAACACGATCCATGCGATGCTAGCTCTAGGCTAGCACATGCCAACATGAGCTTGGCACGAGCTCGTACGGAGGCCATGTGTTGACACGGATCGCACCTACGAATCCGTTCTGCCTACCCCTTCAGCCCAAAATAAACTGAGCCTCATCCCTTTATAACCCCACCCCCTCGTTCTAGCATAGTCACCTCAACACCATCTCCTCTCTCCCTCTAAAATTATTCTATACTCTCCCTCACACTCTTTTAGCCAAAACTTACCAAATTTTCATCAGATTCACCCCCACTTTATTTCAAAATCTTCATCTTTCCAAGCTCTATCCAACTCACTAAAATCTATCCTCAGAAATATCACTGTTTTTCCCTGAATATTCGAAGAACAGTTTGGCCTCAAATTGAGCTTTCTCCCAAAAACTCAAATTTTGATACATTCCGGGTGATGGAGTTGCTTTGAGTCAATATAGAAGGGGTGCTGCAGATTCCTTGAGTGAAGATTTCACCACATTTAACGTTTGAGGTACTTGGGCCAATTATCTTCATTATTCGGAGGAGTTGATGACCCCGAGTGGAGGCGGGCCAAATTTTGGCGTCGTTGCCGGGGAAGGAAAGCAAGAACAGTGACATAGTGCACCTTGCACTAAGGTATATCTCTAGGATCTTGAGTGTGGTAGTCAGTTGTCACGGGGAGGCAACCACTGCCACTGAGAAGGATTGGAGGAGGCTTTGGTCAATTTTCATGGGGAGGGCTTGCCCTGATCCCTTGGATGATTTTGTCACTCAGTGTATCAATCTTTCTTTAGCACCGTCCTGCACTAGGAAGATATCGATTGGAGGTATGATCTCATTTTTGGTGCGGCACTTCAAGCTTCCGGTGAGTGAGGGGATGAGGGGGAACCCAAATTCGGCGTTTACACTCACTTTATCATTCATAGACGAGGCAAAGTTTATACTGGAGGAGCATGGTACTATCTACTGGCTGTACAAGGCTAAAAGATTCATGAGATTACCCCAGCGTTCGAGGACCTATTTGAGCAAGACATACAAGATGCAAGATCTCATCATTGAGCCAGAAACAAGTTCAAAGGTGGTTTTGGGAGAGCATTACCCATGAGATGAATACGATGAGAAGTATGGAAATCAGGTTGAGGTCCCGGTGCAGCTCACACATAATTTTCCCATCCAGTCGCAGCCACCACTACCTTAGGCTACGCCACCACATTTGGAGCAGCACGTAGCGCCATCGCCACCTTTCCAGCAAGTACTTGGAGGATCACCCCCTTTTTAGGGGCCTCTTAGCATTCATGAGGAGCCTAATCACTCTGCAGAGCATGGCACTAGTAGCTCCTATATGCATAGTATCTCCTCTCATTACCAGGATTTTTCAGAGTTTAGCAGGTGCGACAACCATGGGCCCCCACCTAGCCTGAGCCCTGTGCCATACATGCACAATGTTTTGAGCCATTCTCAGCATGAGGCCCACCCTTGGATTCACCCTCAGTGTAACCCTTTCAGAGAGCATGGGTCACTGAGTTTCGAGTCTGCTTCTTCCTACCCCATGTGGACTCATCCACCGTAGTATGGGCCTGATTGGGCACAGTCTTTGGGGGACCCTATTTTTGGGGTTAGGCAGGATGTGCACATGCTGAACGCTCAATTGGATGCTGCTGTGAGGTTTAACATTGTTGACAAATAGCTGCACTGCCTGCAAGAGGATGTTAGAGCACTGCATTAGGGCATCAGGGAAATCAATGTGAGGTTGAGGACTTTCGGCATTGGAGACGACTATCAGGATCCGCACAGGAAGGAGCAAGGAGCCAAACATCGCAGATAACATTGATTTTTGTGATTATTTCAACCTCTCATTTACCTTGGTCACATGCTTTGGGGGACAATGCATGAACTAATTATGGGGGAGGGGTTGGAACACCTTTACATCGGTTGCATCTCCTTTACTAGTATTGTCCTCAACCTATGTTCTGTATGTTTGGGTGTTTTGACGACTATATTTTCCATGCTTTTATTTCTTTCCTTCATTTGGATCGTTAAACTTTTGGTTGTTTTAGGTGTGAGGGCACCTTTTGTAGTTTTTTCTAGGAATATTTTGGGAAATCTTTGGTGGTGTAATTTTTTGTATTTCCTTATCTTCATGTGGTATGAAGCCCAACTTTGGGGCATTTTGTCCTACACCAAAAAAAATGAAAATTTTTGAATTTTTTTTAAAAAGAAAATTTTGAAGAAATGAAAAAATATATAATCCCGACTAAGTTGGAAACCCGAAAGGGAAAACTAGGCAACAATGGGAAAATCCTAGATAGGTCAAAGACCTAAGTAAAAATGAGAGGCTAGGCCTGGCTAGGTTTACGAACCTAGGAAAAAATTAGAGGCCATGTGGAAAAAGATGAGAATGTGAGCTCAACATGTGTGGAAGCTAGGATGAAAATCCGAAAGGGATCTTAAGCAAAATGAGAGAAATTGAGAGAAAACAGAAACTAAGTTGACGATACTTTGGCATTTTCATTGGTTTTAGTTGAGTTGAGAATCTAGAGTTATCCTTGGTTACAATCGAGTTGAGAATCTTTAGGATTTCTTTGGTGATTTTTTTGGAAACGACTCTTTGTTGCTTTTGGGGAACTATTGGGAAAGTAACCTAGATTAACGCTTATCATTCTTGCTTACCTTTTTCTTCACTATATTTTTGGTGGTTAGGTTACTTTAGGATCTTCGGGGAGTGTAAGGGTTGTGAGATTCTTACTTGTTTGGGATAAATAAGGTAGCTTGGGAATAAGTTGAATGCATTGGCTAACTTATACTTACATGCTACACTTCGCTTAGGCCTTTTCTTGTTTTTATTTAGTCGAGTACGACTAAAGGTTTAAGTATGAGGGAATTGATGTGCATCACATTGCATGTGGTAACCAATGCATTCGGAATAATAATTGGCTTGTTTTACTTCTTGGATTGCTAGTGTTAGTGAGGTTTACTCGACAAAGGGTTTAGATGGCCATGTTTGGTTTTTTTATCTAAATCCGGACTTTTGTAGACTTAATTGATACTAATGGATACTTTGTATACCTAGATCTTCCTTTTTTATCTCATTAGTAGTTGGCTCGTGGGTACTTTTTATCATCTTTGTATAGAACACCGTTTGTAAGGGTCGTAGAAGATATCGAAGGCCAATTGCAGCTGCTAGGGTTTCTGGCCTATTTTGGGTCTTTTTTTGGGCCCAATTCCCTACTCTCTCTCTCTCTATATAGACCTTTGTTTACTAGAGTTTATGTTCAAGATTATATTTTGGAATTCAAGAGTAGCTTAGAGAGAGAAAAACACTCTCCCCTCTCTGTAGGTTCTTTTTCCTTCTTTTTATTTTGTTTTTGCCCAAAAATGTGGAATTAAATTCAATACTTGAATTCCACATTTAGGGAGCATTTTAATAGCTTGGGTTGTATTTGTATTCATGATTTGAACTTGACATTTTGAGATTCAGATTTTCCTATCTTTATGTACTATAAATATTTGTGCTTGAACTTGTGCTTTCCAATATTGTGAGATCTATGCTATGTCATTATGATGATGCACCCATGCATGTGTTGTAGTATAAAATCTTGCTACACTTCATTGCTATCTTGGAAGTGTTAGATCTGTGGAGTAAGTAAAGAACACCGGGGAGATGAGTGCATTCATTTCCTTTGAGAGAAAATTCTTATATATGTTATACTAGGATTCTAATTGGCTAGTTGTGTGAGAAATTACATATTGAGCGGTCGAATTGGCAAATCCCAACGGAAGAATTCCCTGGCATACCCCGATAGATTAGCATGATTGTTTGTAGCAACTAGAGTTGTGCCGACTCTAGAGTCATCACAAGGTGTATTTTCCTTTGCCTCTCTAGGCCTAGGGATTGAGATCTAGAGTGGAGCGTCCGGGATGTAATGCACTCACTACATATCTAATGGTTGTAACCTATGCAAGGCATATCCCTTTTAGGCAGGCTTGGTATTCCTCTAAGCGGGGGCATGTTAGCATTGTGAGTGAAGTTATGGGGAATAGTCTCCGGAATCACTGGACTAGAGCGCTTTCCCCAATTTACGGAGACAGTGAGATACGACATTGTGGTAACTACCACGTGTGACAGACTTAGGGAAATACTTGGCTATCTCCACACCGTGTGACATAGGCGTTTATATGTCTATATGTGAATAAATCGAGGATAGAAGCCATTTATCATTCAAGTTATGAAAATATCCTCAAGTGACTATTTATATAGTTTAATCTCGTGTTATCTTTTATGTTCGTAGTTAATTGAAAACCAAAAAAAACCACATTTTACAATGTTAGCTATTCTTAGCACACAGATGGATTGACAACCCGTACGTGGTTGTGTTTAGTTGGCTATTAGACCCTAACATCTCTCTTGACAAACCCGGTCTTTCCACTAACTACCCCACATGTAGCTTAGTAATGATTTTGGGTGTAGAATTATTGACTCACCTCCACACGGGGTCGTTAAATTGAGCGAGGCATTAGATCAAAGGAGGTTAAATTTTAATTTTAATTTATGTTCATATTCTGCACCCAACTCACTACTATGCTACCGATACGGTAGTTAGTGGTAAGCCCTAGGTATGTCCGCAAAGATGTAGTGGCCTAACAATCAATTAAACACAACCATGTCCGGGTTGTTAATTCATCCGTGTTGCTAGGAGTAGATAGTATGGTAATCGGGGGGGGGGGTTGGTTTTTCAATTAACAACTACTAACATGAAAGTAAAAAAAAATGTAAACTATATTATCTACACAATTGGGGGATGTTTGTGTAACATGGTTGAATTAATGCTTTGATCCTCGATTCATTCACATGCGAGACTTCTATTACCTAATCTAGTGCTCATAATAGGTGGTGTGGTCGATGGTCAGAACTTTCCCATACCTATCATGTACGGTGCTCTTGCAATCTTCCATCGGCACTGCCTTCATAATTACGAGAGTACAACAAGGTCTGATTGTTGTTATAGGTTTGTTTCTCCCTCGTACGATTATGTTCCGGGCACTCCACCACAGATGCTCTACTGCCTAGGCCTATTTACGAGGCAAAGGGAGCACCTTATGTATGGCACCGCTTATAACCCTAGCTTGCTACTCTTTGCTATATCTACCCGTAACCCTTCAGACTAAATAGTCAGCTAAGACTGGTGTGCTATCATTGTAATAGTAAAACTTGGAAAATACATACGTTCACACACTCACGTGGACCAGGACCTTGCTACACATATCACATCCAAGGTTTCTTTTCCCCAGGGGGTATCAATATTTGCAATAACATGAATATAGACTAGAGTGTGCTAATGGAATGTACCATTCATGAAGTTATAACATTCAAGAACGAGTCATAATAATATCACAAGCACAATAATTAGGATGAACTAAGAATCTCACAAAAACACAAATCAACACATGAATACAATTCTACCCAAGCTATAGAAACTACTCCCCAGACATGGAATTCAAATATAGATTTGAATTTAACATCATAGGATGAAAGTAACAAAAAAAGAGAAAGAGAAAGAACCTAGAAAGAAGAGATAATGTTTCTCTGTCTAAGTTGCTCTCCTAATTACAAAATGAACTAATGAAAATTGATCCAAGACTTCAAACCCTAGTAGACCAAGGCTCTATATATAGTAGTAGGGGATTGGGCCTAAAAATAGGCCCAAAATAGGCTAAACATAGGTTAGAACCCTAGTCAGCCGCCACTAGCGTGGACTGCTATGGATAGCATGGTCCCCGTAGCCGCCTTGCTTTGTGCTAGTATGGGGAGCCATATCTGGCGCGACACTTTTGATCCATCCTGGCGTGGGCTGTGGCATTTGGTACAGGTTGTGTCGGGTGCGGTCCGCATCATCTGGAGCGGCTCGTCATCAGGAGAGTCATTTTTACACTTCTGATCCGCGGTCTGTGCCGTTTAGCGTGGGATGTCACTAAAATATTCATTTTTCTCAGTATTTTGGCACAACCACTCGATTCTTCAAATCCCGCTGGATGGTCTCAACATTTTTCACTTGGAATGGTGTGGGACGTTGATAACGGGACGATCTGCGCACATATTTTGGCCATTTTGGAGTGAAAAGGGGCACTTGAGCACTCGGGCCATTTAGATTGGCATGGCCCATGCTGGGTCTTGATGCGACTGGTGCTAGAGACCCTTCACATGGTCAATTGGTGTATTGCTTGGTGCCAACCATGAGCGGTCTGTGCCAACCCGTTGATGCTTTAGCTGGTTGAACTTCTTTCCTTCTCTACGGATGAACTGTTAGTTCATTTTGAGAATTCTTGTAGTTGATTTTATGGTTTTCGAGGAGACATATCCAATGAAACCAACCTTGAAGGATGATTTTGTCTTGGATTGTTTTTAGAATTTGGCGTAACACTCGGACCATGATTCTCCGTTTCTTCCTTGGCCATTTTGAACTTCAATGCCGAAATCTTTGGCTCTATCATTCTACTACCATGATTTGATGTCAGTGGCCTTCATCTACTACCATTCTAATGTTAATAGCCTTCGACCTCTTCTACCATCCTTGTGAATGACCTTCAATATCTTCTACCCTCCTTGCGAATGGCCTTCACATAAAATTTAACAAAAAGTTCCCATGAGCGACCTACTAAAGATGATCACAAAGGAAGATGTAGGTGCCCGTGAATACAAGAGGTCCATTAGTATCAATTAAGTCTACAAAATGCAGGATTTAGACAAGAAAACCAAACATGGCCGTCCGAACCCATTGTCATGTAAACTCAACTAATACTAGCAATCCAACATATAAAACGAACCATTTATTACATCAAATGCAATGGTTAATGCACGCATATTGAAGCACACAAATTATAAATTTAAATTTGACCTCCCTTTCGCTCGTTCATAATGCCTTCGCTCGGGTTAATTTCAGCTAAGGCTTTGACGACCTTGAGTGGAAGTGAGTCAAAGACCTCGATTTTTGTAGCCCTCTGTCGATCATGTGCAAAAATCCTCTGCTTCCATCTGACTGGCTTGACTCCCAAATTGATGTTCAGGTGGTGTGTAGCTATGAATGAGTTGACACCTCCCGTTTCCTGTACGGATCAAGCAAACGAAATGATGTATTTTTTCGAGATTTTAATTACTTTTGATTTGATAAGTCCGATAGCTTTTGACTTATTTTTGACTTCCTTGGTTTTGTCAAAATCATCGATGTCAAAATCATCGATTTGGACTGATTCTGTGTCTTCTCCTAGTTCCATGCTTTTTACTTGATCTGTTGCATGTTCTCCCTTACTGATGGAGTAAACTATAGATTTTGCCTCACTTTTGGTGGTGGATTTCATTGCTATGACCATGCATTACATCATTTTCTTTTGATCTCCTCAGACTGTCGCTACTCCGAATGGAGTTGGGAATTTCATTGCTATGACCATGCATTGCATCGTTGTCTTTTGATCTCCTCAGACAGTTGCTACTCCTAATGGAGTTGGGAATTTCATGACAAGGTGGTAATGAGACCGAATGGCTCGGGCCTCATTCATCCATGGTCTCCCTATAATTGCAATAAAGCTGTTTGGTGCATCTATCACCACAAAGTCGCTGAAGATTGTACACTTCTTGTCATCTTGCTCAGTTATTATAGGTAAGCTGATGTTACCGAGTGGCCACTCGGCTTTCCATGTGAATCCAACTATTAAGGATGTTGGCCTCCTAAGATATTCTCTTTTGAATCCCACTTTGTCTAAGCAGTCTACGAACAGTGTTTACACTGCACTTCAATCATCTACGAAGACCTGACGTACCCTAGACTTACCTATCCTTGTTGTAATGACTAGAGGATTGTTATGAGGTAATGTGGTAGGGGCTGCGTCTTCTTTGCCGAACATGATTGCTTTGTTTGGTGGAATTCTTTCTCAAGGCTCTTGTGGATGTGGAAACCTCACTTGTGCTTTCCATACATTGATAGACATTTTCCTAGTGGACCCGTGGATTACGTAAACAACATTTTTGGAACAGTGTTACCGATGTTGTCTCCTAGACCTGTGACTGTTATCATCTTGGGTTTTAGTTTCGCCTGGTTCTGGATCATTGGTAGGTTCTTATCACTGCCATAGGTTGCCGATCCCCCTGATTGGTTCTCTTTCTTTTTATATTGAGCAAGTCACCCTTATCGCAGTAGTTCCTCTGTATGTCTCCTTAAGTTGTTTCGGCTTTTTGTATCATGGTCGTGATCCTTGTGAAAGTCACAATAGTAATCCTTGGATCTTTTCTCTATTGGAGCTCTCGTAGGGCTAGGTTCTTTAAATAGTTCCCTATGGTTTTGATAAATATCCCTCCAGGATTTGTTTAGTTGAGTTTTAGTGAAGGGCAATTGATCCACTTCCGGTTGTCTTCCCCTTGTGAGTATGCCCGCCCTTCCTTTTTGGCTCCCTCTCTACTTAATGGGTTGTCTATAGCTCTTTTTTTGCCTCTCTTATATTCCAACTTCTTGTTGATTGCTTCCTCTATTCCGATGGATTTTCAACCGCTTTTTGGAGGTATCTTGTATTTTCCGGCATATATGTTGTGAGTTTCTTGTAAAACTCCCCTGATCTCATGTCGTTCATGAATGCTCCTAATAACATTTGGTGTATGAGATCCTTGACCTATATACTTTCTATGACGAAGCGATCATGGTCATCCACAATGCTCTCTCTGCTTCGTTGGGAATGGTTCATTAGAACCGTGAATGTCTTCGTGAACTTTTGTATTTGGTAGAAACTACCCATGAACTGATCTAGTAAATGGCTCCAGCTTCATATGATTCTATTGGGTAGGCTTTCATACTAAATTATTGTTGTTCTTGCCAAGAAAATTGAGAAGGCTTTGCATACCAATTGGATGGGCGCATCTCAAAACCTCATGCTTTTTCTGTAGGAGTGCCAGAATTCCTTTGATCAGTTGTTCCGTCATACACCTTGAGCTAGCTTGAATCCTTTTGGAATTGCGAATTTTTGCAAGTTTTCCGTTAGCGGTGAGTGTTAAGCTTCATCTTCAACATCGTATTCCATGCCCTCCTTCTGAACGTCACTACTTTTATTTGTCTCATTATTTCCTTCTTGCTTTTGATTTATCTTGCCATTATACCTTTGGTCTATGGTAGAGTTGGCGAACTGATTTTATAGTTGCTCTTTGTTAACTTTTAAGAAAGATGCGAAGGCTCTCTTTAATTTGTCAATGTGTGGAGAGGACTTTTGCTCATCTTTTTTAACTCTTGAATGTCCTTTGTATTCGCTGGAGAGGTTGTTTTTTGTGGTGTGGATGTGGTGGTGGTGTTGCCTCTGGTTCTTTATGCCTACTAGCCTGGAACCTAGTCATCATGGTTTAGGGAAAACAATTGACCTGATATATCAAGTCTCCATATACAATGCCACTGATATGGTTTGGACTCCCAGAACAACGGTGACCTTGGGTTGCAAGAAGAGTTCTTGCAAAAGTCTCTCGGATTGTATTGGGGCAAATATCTTTGATGGTAAAGTTAGTATCTTTGGTTGAATGCTAAAATGCTATTGTAATTACATACATTGGTTCTTACACCTGGATTTCATTTATAGGGTTAGTTTCCCTACATTCTTGGTCATTACTGCTCATGTTGTACATGCCGACTTATCCGCTATCACGGGACACACTTCCTAATTTGTGGCTATTGCATTGCGTAATACAAGGTTAACTCTTGCGAGCTCATGATCTTCGCATTGTGTTATATGAAGTCATCACTTTGTGTTATTTATGCTAGTTCTCGTGAGGTGGTCTCCTTGTTTTTCTATGCATGGTGCCTCAATTTCTTACCTTTCATGTGTACTTACCTCTCTTGTACATCCCAACTTGTCAATTATATTCTGAAACTGACTTCACCCAAGAGCTTTTGTCAATTATCACAAGACTAAACAAAAAATCTATGACTCTCCTCCTGAATTACAAGAGCGTAAACTCGATCAAGTTGTTGTAATGGTTTGTGGGCCATGACATTGGACCGCAGGCTGTTGTAGCCATCATCCAAACACAGAAGATATTGATAAATTATTTCATTCTTAGGATTAGTGATAGCCAAGGATGTTGCATGGCAGATGCATAATTGCTTACAAGCTTCACATGTACAAACCTTAGGTGGTACGTGAGAATTCATCGTAGTGCTTCTTGAGTTTGCCATAGTACACAACGATGGGCTGTCCATTTTAGCAACAATTGACGATGTTGCTGCTCATCTGTAGAATTTTTTGTCCATTGGCTATTGAAAATTGCTCGGAGATATCATACTTCATTTTTTATCAATATCAAAGTAATTAACAGAGGATCGAACAAATAGATCAACAGTCTGAATAATCCAACAAACAAGCATAGTATTATCTCTAGGTCAGTCTTCATAGTTAGGATCTCAATTAGTATGTGTGTAATAGTTCCATTAGCAAAGCAAAGTTTCTCGTTGTCACGCAAAGCACTACAAATAGCAATAGTACACTATCTCTAATTTTCCCTTTTGAGGATCACTGGGCTATTCACAAGACCAGGGTGATCAGAAGGGTGAAAATAATATGAAGAGTTCATCGAGCGACTAGATGATGGTGACGATGCATGCACAACGTGCAAATGCAGTTGGCCAACCATAGCGGCAACAACGTCATGGACGACGACGTTACGCACCACCTTGGTTTCGACAACAATGCGGGCTGCTCAGCATTAATGCAAGCGGCGTCAGATTTGGAGGTCAACATTGGTGATCGAGCTGCGGTGGTGGTCGACAGTGTATCTCCGGCGTGGGCTACGATGTGGGCTACGATGAGCAGCAACTGAGGAGATAGACATCAAATTTAGGGTTTAAGAATTCTAGGGGTTTCGTGATCATAGGCTCTAATACCATTTAAATTATAAACGTGTGATTGTATTGATCATCGAGGTTACAATATATAGACATTTACAAAGACTATTACAGAATTCGAAACGGAAACTACGTGCAATACGTAAAACTCACATGGAGTAATATCATGACAAAGTCTTGAGAAATATGAGGTTTAATTAAAATAATATGAAGTTAGAGGTTTAAACTCTGCACTAATTGCTAGTGAAACATTTGAGTTTTGGTTACACAAAACTTATAAGTTATATGTTACTTATTTGTGTTTTTAGTTGACATTTATTTTTGCGATTCTTCTTCTCTAATCTGTAGTTTCAAATTATCTTCCGAAATTGTTCAGTATAGAACAATATAACTTTAGGTTGAAACATAGAAACTAAATCATAAAACAATGAAATTTCAGCTGGTGGAAGGTTTGGGGAAAAAGGATAAAAAATTTGAATAGGTGCATAAATTTACCTAAATACTTTAACCCTAGTTAGATTTGGATTTCAATTACTTTGACACGTAAGTTTTGCATACTTTTATATTAAAATTGCACTCAAGTCCCTAATTTTTCATAACTTTTAAGAAAACCGTTTTGCAAAAGACAAACTCTAATAAAATTATGTTTCCAAAAGTAAACAGCAGCATTGGCGGATCTATTGATACGCGAGGTAGGGCTCCAGCCCTACCTCGGTCGCCGGCTGGCAGGGGCGGAACTAGAAAATGTTTCCAGGGGAGGCTGAAAAATTTTCGCAAATTTTCGCCCCTGGGAAAATTTTTCTGGTTTCGCCCCTGGGAAACAATAACAATAACAAAAAAATTGAGATAACAATAACAAATTGATTTATTTTTTAAAAAATGTAAAAGAGTTACGAAACAATAACAAATTGAGATAATAAAAAGTTCATAAAATCATATTCATCTAAATTCAATTTAACAAATATCCCTAATTGATAATTCCATAAACCGATTATGACAAATTGACAATTTCATTTTCACATACAATTATACAAAATAAATCAAACAATTATAATTCCAACTAAAATTCAACTAAATATGCAATTCAACTAAATCAATTTATGCAATTCAACTAAACTTCAAAAATCATATATAATACAACCATATAAATTCAATTCAACATCCAATCTAAAAATCATGTTCACATTATACATATATTTAAGTTTTGAAGAAATAAATTAAAAAGACAATAAATTATAAACCCTAAAATTAATAAATATTAGCAATTTAGCATAAAGAGAAGAGAACTAGAGAAGACTTACCGTGGTTTCAGGTTTGGAGAGGCGGCGGGACGGCGGTGGTGGACGGTGGTGGCACGGCGGCGGCGACGGGGCTGACCGGCTGAGCGAGTGACGGAGTGAGGCAGAGGAAGGAGGAGTGCTGGTGGCGTGGCCTTGCTGTTCTTCCCGCCTCCAGCATTTATAGGATGGATAATGGATTAATTGGCTATTGGATTGGGCCAAAAACTGAGCGGCCCAATCCATTCCCGATTTCTTTTTTTTTTCATATTACTTAGTAAAACGACGTCGTTTCACTAACGTGAAACGACGTCGTTTTACTACTTAGGCTTTAAAAAAATAAAGCCAAACGAAACGACGTCGTTTCACTAACGTGAAACGATGTCGTTTTAGTGCGTACGACTTCAAAAAAAAGAAGGCCGCAGCGCGGCCTTCTTCTCCGGCGAGCAGGAGACGCGCTCAGCCGCGCCGGAGACGCGCTCCCGCCTCCTCCTAGCTCCGGCCGGCGACCGAGGTAGGGCTGGAGCCCTACCTCGCGTATCAATAGATCCGCCAATGCCGGCCGGAGCTAGGAGGAGGCGGGGAGCGCGTCTCCGGCGCGGCTGAGCGCGTCTCCTGCTCGCCGGAGAAGAAGGCCGCGCTGCGGCCTTCTTTTTTTTGAAGTCGTACGCACTAAAACGACATCGTTTCACGTTAGTGAAACGACGTCGTTTCGTTTGGCTTTATTTTTTTAAAGCCTAAGTAGTAAAACGACGTCGTTTCACGTTAGTGAAACGACGTCGTTTTACTAAGTAATATGAAAAAAAAAAGAAATCGGAAATGGATTGGGCCGCTCAGTTTTTGGCCCAATCCAATAGCCAATTAATCCATTATCCATCCTATAAATGCTGGAGGCGGGAAGAACAGCAAGGCCACGCCACCAGCACTCCTCCTTCCTCTGCCTCACTCCGTCACTCGCTCAGCCGGTCAGCCCCGTCGTCGCCGCCGTGCCACCGCCGTCCACCACCGCCGTCCCGCCGCCTCTCCAAACCTGAAACCACGGTAAGTCTTCTCTAGTTCTCTTCTCTTTATGCTAAATTGCTAATATTTATTAATTTTAGGGTTTATAATTTATTGTCTTTTTAATTTATTTCTTCAAAACTTAAATATATGTATAATGTGAACATGATTTTTAGATTGGATGTTGAATTGAATTTATATGGTTGTATTATATATGATTGTTGAAGTTTAGTTGAATTGCATAAATTGATTTAGTTGAATTGCATATTTAGTTGAATTTTAGTTGGAATTATAATTGTTTGATTTATTTTGTATAATTGTATGTGAAAATGAAATTGTCAATTTGTCATAATCGGTTTATGGAATTATCAATTAGGGATATTTGTTAAATTGAATTTAGATGAATATGATTTTATGAACTTTTTATTATCTCAATTTGTTATTGTTTCGTAACTCTTTTACATTTTTTTAAAAATAAATCAATTTGTTATTGTTATCTCAATTTTTTTGTTATTGTTATTGTTTCCCAGGGGCGAAACCAGAAAAATTTTCCCAGGGGCGAAAATTTGTGAAAATTTTTCAGCCTCCCCTGAAAAAATTTTCTAGTTCCGCCCCTGAACAGCAGTGTTGGCAGATATAAATATTTTCGAGCTATGAAGCCCAAGTTGGGCTGCCGAACCATGCGGAAAAAAACCCATATCACGAACACAGTACATCACGGATTAAAGACATTGACTCCGTCCTTAAATCTCTGGAAGCGTTGAAAAGAGGCATCATGGTTGACAATGTCAAAGTCAAAAAGAGCAACAAATTTCCACCACTCAAGGTCCAGTGGAACCATGCATGATGAGTACTATTTCATATGCATCATAAATCCATCCACACACGCTTTCCAACTTGCCATATCAATTTTCCCACTCAAAATTTAACAATAAAACATCAAACGTCAACAATTTCAGCATTGGACATGCACACATTCAACTGAATATATCTCCAAATCACACTATAAATACCCACTCTTCCCCTCCCCAAATCACCAAACATTCTACAACGAGATACCATATGGTAGCCAAAAACATGGGTTCTTCATTCATCATTTTCTCCACCACCTTGTTATTAGTTCTTGTGGGATTCATTTCTGCCCAAAACTGCGGCTGCGCATCTGGTCTGTGCTGCAGTAAGTATGGGTACTGCGGCACCAGCGACGAC